>OX608075.1:129941126-131323115 GCA_951509635.1 Eupeodes luniger | reverse complement strand
TTGGACCGCTCTACATGCTAAACCGCTGAAAATCGATTTTTCACTTCTACTACCAAAAGTTGCGCCTAGAAAAAATACACCTTTTTAACTTCAGCCAGGTCATTTTGGAGCGCAGGTTGAGCGTCCAGAGCGTTTTTAAAAACCCACTAAAATAAAGTGCATCGTTTGACCCCCCCTCCCAACTAAACCCCTGAAATGAAAATTTTCATTTTACTTGGAAAAGTTGCGCCTATTAAATATCTATCATTCTGCATACCGCCAGGTCATCTAGCACCGCTGGGTCAGCGTCCAGAGCGTTTTTCCAGAGACACTGTTGAAAAAAAAAAAAAAACCAAAAATGACGTGCACCGTTCGCCCACCTCCCACTCCTATACCGCTGAAAATAGAATTTTCACTTGTACTAGGAAAAGGTGCGCCTAGTCAAGATCTATCATTCTAGATACAGCCAGGTCATTTTGGAGCGCTGGTTGAGCGTCCAGAGCATTTTCCTACATAAAATGGCGACGTCCCATACACCCAAAAACAAGTCACGTGCACCGTTTGGACCGCTCTACATGCTAAACCGCTGAAAATCGATTTTTCACTTCTACTACCAAAAGTTGCGCCTAGAAAAAATACACCTTTTTAACTTCAGCCAGGTCATTTTGGAGCGCAGGTTGAGCGTCCAGAGCGTTTTTAAAAACCCACTAAAATAAAGTGCATCGTTTGACCCCCCCTCCCAACTAAACCCCTGAAATGAAAATTTTCATTTTACTTGGAAAAGTTGCGCCTATTAAATATCTATCATTCTGCATACCGCCAGGTCATCTAGCACCGCTGGGTCAGCGTCCAGAGCGTTTTTCCAGAGACACTGTTGAAAAAAAAAAAAAAACCAAAAATGACGTGCACCGTTCGCCCACCTCCCACTCCTATACCGCTGAAAATAGAATTTTCACTTGTACTAGGAAAAGGTGCGCCTAGTCAAGATCTATCATTCTAGATACAGCCAGGTCATTTTGGAGCGCTGGTTGAGCGTCCAGAGCATTTTCCTACATAAAATGGCGACGTCCCATACACCCAAAAACAAGTCACGTGCACCGTTTGGACCGCTCTACATGCTAAACCGCTGAAAATCGATTTTTCACTTCTACTACCAAAAGTTGCGCCTAGAAAAAATACACCTTTTTAACTTCAGCCAGGTCATTTTGGAGCGCAGGTTGAGCGTCCAGAGCGTTTTTAAAAACCCACTAAAATAAAGTGCATCGTTTGACCCCCCCTCCCAACTAAACCCCTGAAATGAAAATTTTCATTTTACTTGGAAAAGTTGCGCCTATTAAATATCTATCATTCTGCATACCGCCAGGTCATCTAGCACCGCTGGGTCAGCGTCCAGAGCGTTTTTCCAGAGACACTGTTGAAAAAAAAAAAAAAACCAAAAATGACGTGCACCGTTCGCCCACCTCCCACTCCTATACCGCTGAAAATAGAATTTTCACTTGTACTAGGAAAAGGTGCGCCTAGTCAAGATCTATCATTCTAGATACAGCCAGGTCATTTTGGAGCGCTGGTTGAGCGTCCAGAGCATTTTCCTACATAAAATGGCGACGTCCCATACACCCAAAAACAAGTCACGTGCACCGTTTGGACCGCTCTACATGCTAAACCGCTGAAAATCGATTTTTCACTTCTACTACCAAAAGTTGCGCCTAGAAAAAATACACCTTTTTAACTTCAGCCAGGTCATTTTGGAGCGCAGGTTGAGCGTCCAGAGCGTTTTTAAAAACCCACTAAAATAAAGTGCATCGTTTGACCCCCCCTCCCAACTAAACCCCTGAAATGAAAATTTTCATTTTACTTGGAAAAGTTGCGCCTATTAAATATCTATCATTCTGCATACCGCCAGGTCATCTAGCACCGCTGGGTCAGCGTCCAGAGCGTTTTTCCAGAGACACTGTTGAAAAAAAAAAAAAAACCAAAAATGACGTGCACCGTTCGCCCACCTCCCACTCCTATACCGCTGAAAATAGAATTTTCACTTGTACTAGGAAAAGGTGCGCCTAGTCAAGATCTATCATTCTAGATACAGCCAGGTCATTTTGGAGCGCTGGTTGAGCGTCCAGAGCATTTTCCTACATAAAATGGCGACGTCCCATACACCCAAAAACAAGTCACGTGCACCGTTTGGACCGCTCTACATGCTAAACCGCTGAAAATCGATTTTTCACTTCTACTACCAAAAGTTGCGCCTAGAAAAAATACACCTTTTTAACTTCAGCCAGGTCATTTTGGAGCGCAGGTTGAGCGTCCAGAGCGTTTTTAAAAACCCACTAAAATAAAGTGCATCGTTTGACCCCCCCTCCCAACTAAACCCCTGAAATGAAAATTTTCATTTTACTTGGAAAAGTTGCGCCTATTAAATATCTATCATTCTGCATACCGCCAGGTCATCTAGCACCGCTGGGTCAGCGTCCAGAGCGTTTTTCCAGAGACACTGTTGAAAAAAAAAAAAAAACCAAAAATGACGTGCACCGTTCGCCCACCTCCCACTCCTATACCGCTGAAAATAGAATTTTCACTTGTACTAGGAAAAGGTGCGCCTAGTCAAGATCTATCATTCTAGATACAGCCAGGTCATTTTGGAGCGCTGGTTGAGCGTCCAGAGCATTTTCCTACATAAAATGGCGACGTCCCATACACCCAAAAACAAGTCACGTGCACCGTTTGGACCGCTCTACATGCTAAACCGCTGAAAATCGATTTTTCACTTCTACTACCAAAAGTTGCGCCTAGAAAAAATACACCTTTTTAACTTCAGCCAGGTCATTTTGGAGCGCAGGTTGAGCGTCCAGAGCGTTTTTAAAAACCCACTAAAATAAAGTGCATCGTTTGACCCCCCCTCCCAACTAAACCCCTGAAATGAAAATTTTCATTTTACTTGGAAAAGTTGCGCCTATTAAATATCTATCATTCTGCATACCGCCAGGTCATCTAGCACCGCTGGGTCAGCGTCCAGAGCGTTTTTCCAGAGACACTGTTGAAAAAAAAAAAAAAACCAAAAATGACGTGCACCGTTCGCCCACCTCCCACTCCTATACCGCTGAAAATAGAATTTTCACTTGTACTAGGAAAAGGTGCGCCTAGTCAAGATCTATCATTCTAGATACAGCCAGGTCATTTTGGAGCGCTGGTTGAGCGTCCAGAGCATTTTCCTACATAAAATGGCGACGTCCCATACACCCAAAAACAAGTCACGTGCACCGTTTGGACCGCTCTACATGCTAAACCGCTGAAAATCGATTTTTCACTTCTACTACCAAAAGTTGCGCCTAGAAAAAATACACCTTTTTAACTTCAGCCAGGTCATTTTGGAGCGCAGGTTGAGCGTCCAGAGCGTTTTTAAAAACCCACTAAAATAAAGTGCATCGTTTGACCCCCCCTCCCAACTAAACCCCTGAAATGAAAATTTTCATTTTACTTGGAAAAGTTGCGCCTATTAAATATCTATCATTCTGCATACCGCCAGGTCATCTAGCACCGCTGGGTCAGCGTCCAGAGCGTTTTTCCAGAGACACTGTTGAAAAAAAAAAAAAAACCAAAAATGACGTGCACCGTTCGCCCACCTCCCACTCCTATACCGCTGAAAATAGAATTTTCACTTGTACTAGGAAAAGGTGCGCCTAGTCAAGATCTATCATTCTAGATACAGCCAGGTCATTTTGGAGCGCTGGTTGAGCGTCCAGAGCATTTTCCTACATAAAATGGCGACGTCCCATACACCCAAAAACAAGTCACGTGCACCGTTTGGACCGCTCTACATGCTAAACCGCTGAAAATCGATTTTTCACTTCTACTACCAAAAGTTGCGCCTAGAAAAAATACACCTTTTTAACTTCAGCCAGGTCATTTTGGAGCGCAGGTTGAGCGTCCAGAGCGTTTTTAAAAACCCACTAAAATAAAGTGCATCGTTTGACCCCCCCTCCCAACTAAACCCCTGAAATGAAAATTTTCATTTTACTTGGAAAAGTTGCGCCTATTAAATATCTATCATTCTGCATACCGCCAGGTCATCTAGCACCGCTGGGTCAGCGTCCAGAGCGTTTTTCCAGAGACACTGTTGAAAAAAAAAAAAAAACCAAAAATGACGTGCACCGTTCGCCCACCTCCCACTCCTATACCGCTGAAAATAGAATTTTCACTTGTACTAGGAAAAGGTGCGCCTAGTCAAGATCTATCATTCTAGATACAGCCAGGTCATTTTGGAGCGCTGGTTGAGCGTCCAGAGCATTTTCCTACATAAAATGGCGACGTCCCATACACCCAAAAACAAGTCACGTGCACCGTTTGGACCGCTCTACATGCTAAACCGCTGAAAATCGATTTTTCACTTCTACTACCAAAAGTTGCGCCTAGAAAAAATACACCTTTTTAACTTCAGCCAGGTCATTTTGGAGCGCAGGTTGAGCGTCCAGAGCGTTTTTAAAAACCCACTAAAATAAAGTGCATCGTTTGACCCCCCCTCCCAACTAAACCCCTGAAATGAAAATTTTCATTTTACTTGGAAAAGTTGCGCCTATTAAATATCTATCATTCTGCATACCGCCAGGTCATCTAGCACCGCTGGGTCAGCGTCCAGAGCGTTTTTCCAGAGACACTGTTGAAAAAAAAAAAAAAACCAAAAATGACGTGCACCGTTCGCCCACCTCCCACTCCTATACCGCTGAAAATAGAATTTTCACTTGTACTAGGAAAAGGTGCGCCTAGTCAAGATCTATCATTCTAGATACAGCCAGGTCATTTTGGAGCGCTGGTTGAGCGTCCAGAGCATTTTCCTACATAAAATGGCGACGTCCCATACACCCAAAAACAAGTCACGTGCACCGTTTGGACCGCTCTACATGCTAAACCGCTGAAAATCGATTTTTCACTTCTACTACCAAAAGTTGCGCCTAGAAAAAATACACCTTTTTAACTTCAGCCAGGTCATTTTGGAGCGCAGGTTGAGCGTCCAGAGCGTTTTTAAAAACCCACTAAAATAAAGTGCATCGTTTGACCCCCCCTCCCAACTAAACCCCTGAAATGAAAATTTTCATTTTACTTGGAAAAGTTGCGCCTATTAAATATCTATCATTCTGCATACCGCCAGGTCATCTAGCACCGCTGGGTCAGCGTCCAGAGCGTTTTTCCAGAGACACTGTTGAAAAAAAAAAAAAACCAAAAATGACGTGCACCGTTCGCCCACCTCCCACTCCTATACCGCTGAAAATAGAATTTTCACTTGTACTAGGAAAAGGTGCGCCTAGTCAAGATCTATCATTCTAGATACAGCCAGGTCATTTTGGAGCGCTGGTTGAGCGTCCAGAGCATTTTCCTACATAAAATGGCGACGTCCCATACACCCAAAAACAAGTCACGTGCACCGTTTGGACCGCTCTACATGCTAAACCGCTGAAAATCGATTTTTCACTTCTACTACCAAAAGTTGCGCCTAGAAAAAATACACCTTTTTAACTTCAGCCAGGTCATTTTGGAGCGCAGGTTGAGCGTCCAGAGCGTTTTTAAAAACCCACTAAAATAAAGTGCATCGTTTGACCCCCCCTCCCAACTAAACCCCTGAAATGAAAATTTTCATTTTACTTGGAAAAGTTGCGCCTATTAAATATCTATCATTCTGCATACCGCCAGGTCATCTAGCACCGCTGGGTCAGCGTCCAGAGCGTTTTTCCAGAGACACTGTTGAAAAAAAAAAAAAAACCAAAAATGACGTGCACCGTTCGCCCACCTCCCACTCCTATACCGCTGAAAATAGAATTTTCACTTGTACTAGGAAAAGGTGCGCCTAGTCAAGATCTATCATTCTAGATACAGCCAGGTCATTTTGGAGCGCTGGTTGAGCGTCCAGAGCATTTTCCTACATAAAATGGCGACGTCCCATACACCCAAAAACAAGTCACGTGCACCGTTTGGACCGCTCTACATGCTAAACCGCTGAAAATCGATTTTTCACTTCTACTACCAAAAGTTGCGCCTAGAAAAAATACACCTTTTTAACTTCAGCCAGGTCATTTTGGAGCGCAGGTTGAGCGTCCAGAGCGTTTTTAAAAACCCACTAAAATAAAGTGCATCGTTTGACCCCCCCTCCCAACTAAACCCCTGAAATGAAAATTTTCATTTTACTTGGAAAAGTTGCGCCTATTAAATATCTATCATTCTGCATACCGCCAGGTCATCTAGCACCGCTGGGTCAGCGTCCAGAGCGTTTTTCCAGAGACACTGTTGAAAAAAAAAAAAAAACCAAAAATGACGTGCACCGTTCGCCCACCTCCCACTCCTATACCGCTGAAAATAGAATTTTCACTTGTACTAGGAAAAGGTGCGCCTAGTCAAGATCTATCATTCTAGATACAGCCAGGTCATTTTGGAGCGCTGGTTGAGCGTCCAGAGCATTTTCCTACATAAAATGGCGACGTCCCATACACCCAAAAACAAGTCACGTGCACCGTTTGGACCGCTCTACATGCTAAACCGCTGAAAATCGATTTTTCACTTCTACTACCAAAAGTTGCGCCTAGAAAAAATACACCTTTTTAACTTCAGCCAGGTCATTTTGGAGCGCAGGTTGAGCGTCCAGAGCGTTTTTAAAAACCCACTAAAATAAAGTGCATCGTTTGACCCCCCCTCCCAACTAAACCCCTGAAATGAAAATTTTCATTTTACTTGGAAAAGTTGCGCCTATTAAATATCTATCATTCTGCATACCGCCAGGTCATCTAGCACCGCTGGGTCAGCGTCCAGAGCGTTTTTCCAGAGACACTGTTGAAAAAAAAAAAAAAACCAAAAATGACGTGCACCGTTCGCCCACCTCCCACTCCTATACCGCTGAAAATAGAATTTTCACTTGTACTAGGAAAAGGTGCGCCTAGTCAAGATCTATCATTCTAGATACAGCCAGGTCATTTTGGAGCGCTGGTTGAGCGTCCAGAGCATTTTCCTACATAAAATGGCGACGTCCCATACACCCAAAAACAAGTCACGTGCACCGTTTGGACCGCTCTACATGCTAAACCGCTGAAAATCGATTTTTCACTTCTACTACCAAAAGTTGCGCCTAGAAAAAATACACCTTTTTAACTTCAGCCAGGTCATTTTGGAGCGCAGGTTGAGCGTCCAGAGCGTTTTTAAAAACCCACTAAAATAAAGTGCATCGTTTGACCCCCCCTCCCAACTAAACCCCTGAAATGAAAATTTTCATTTTACTTGGAAAAGTTGCGCCTATTAAATATCTATCATTCTGCATACCGCCAGGTCATCTAGCACCGCTGGGTCAGCGTCCAGAGCGTTTTTCCAGAGACACTGTTGAAAAAAAAAAAAAAACCAAAAATGACGTGCACCGTTCGCCCACCTCCCACTCCTATACCGCTGAAAATAGAATTTTCACTTGTACTAGGAAAAGGTGCGCCTAGTCAAGATCTATCATTCTAGATACAGCCAGGTCATTTTGGAGCGCTGGTTGAGCGTCCAGAGCATTTTCCTACATAAAATGGCGACGTCCCATACACCCAAAAACAAGTCACGTGCACCGTTTGGACCGCTCTACATGCTAAACCGCTGAAAATCGATTTTTCACTTCTACTACCAAAAGTTGCGCCTAGAAAAAATACACCTTTTTAACTTCAGCCAGGTCATTTTGGAGCGCAGGTTGAGCGTCCAGAGCGTTTTTAAAAACCCACTAAAATAAAGTGCATCGTTTGACCCCCCCTCCCAACTAAACCCCTGAAATGAAAATTTTCATTTTACTTGGAAAAGTTGCGCCTATTAAATATCTATCATTCTGCATACCGCCAGGTCATCTAGCACCGCTGGGTCAGCGTCCAGAGCGTTTTTCCAGAGACACTGTTGAAAAAAAAAAAAAACCAAAAATGACGTGCACCGTTCGCCCACCTCCCACTCCTATACCGCTGAAAATAGAATTTTCACTTGTACTAGGAAAAGGTGCGCCTAGTCAAGATCTATCATTCTAGATACAGCCAGGTCATTTTGGAGCGCTGGTTGAGCGTCCAGAGCATTTTCCTACATAAAATGGCGACGTCCCATACACCCAAAAACAAGTCACGTGCACCGTTTGGACCGCTCTACATGCTAAACCGCTGAAAATCGATTTTTCACTTCTACTACCAAAAGTTGCGCCTAGAAAAAATACACCTTTTTAACTTCAGCCAGGTCATTTTGGAGCGCAGGTTGAGCGTCCAGAGCGTTTTTAAAAACCCACTAAAATAAAGTGCATCGTTTGACCCCCCCTCCCAACTAAACCCCTGAAATGAAAATTTTCATTTTACTTGGAAAAGTTGCGCCTATTAAATATCTATCATTCTGCATACCGCCAGGTCATCTAGCACCGCTGGGTCAGCGTCCAGAGCGTTTTTCCAGAGACACTGTTGAAAAAAAAAAAAAAACCAAAAATGACGTGCACCGTTCGCCCACCTCCCACTCCTATACCGCTGAAAATAGAATTTTCACTTGTACTAGGAAAAGGTGCGCCTAGTCAAGATCTATCATTCTAGATACAGCCAGGTCATTTTGGAGCGCTGGTTGAGCGTCCAGAGCATTTTCCTACATAAAATGGCGACGTCCCATACACCCAAAAACAAGTCACGTGCACCGTTTGGACCGCTCTACATGCTAAACCGCTGAAAATCGATTTTTCACTTCTACTACCAAAAGTTGCGCCTAGAAAAAATACACCTTTTTAACTTCAGCCAGGTCATTTTGGAGCGCAGGTTGAGCGTCCAGAGCGTTTTTAAAAACCCACTAAAATAAAGTGCATCGTTTGACCCCCCCTCCCAACTAAACCCCTGAAATGAAAATTTTCATTTTACTTGGAAAAGTTGCGCCTATTAAATATCTATCATTCTGCATACCGCCAGGTCATCTAGCACCGCTGGGTCAGCGTCCAGAGCGTTTTTCCAGAGACACTGTTGAAAAAAAAAAAAAAACCAAAAATGACGTGCACCGTTCGCCCACCTCCCACTCCTATACCGCTGAAAATAGAATTTTCACTTGTACTAGGAAAAGGTGCGCCTAGTCAAGATCTATCATTCTAGATACAGCCAGGTCATTTTGGAGCGCTGGTTGAGCGTCCAGAGCATTTTCCTACATAAAATGGCGACGTCCCATACACCCAAAAACAAGTCACGTGCACCGTTTGGACCGCTCTACATGCTAAACCGCTGAAAATCGATTTTTCACTTCTACTACCAAAAGTTGCGCCTAGAAAAAATACACCTTTTTAACTTCAGCCAGGTCATTTTGGAGCGCAGGTTGAGCGTCCAGAGCGTTTTTAAAAACCCACTAAAATAAAGTGCATCGTTTGACCCCCCCTCCCAACTAAACCCCTGAAATGAAAATTTTCATTTTACTTGGAAAAGTTGCGCCTATTAAATATCTATCATTCTGCATACCGCCAGGTCATCTAGCACCGCTGGGTCAGCGTCCAGAGCGTTTTTCCAGAGACACTGTTGAAAAAAAAAAAAAACCAAAAATGACGTGCACCGTTCGCCCACCTCCCACTCCTATACCGCTGAAAATAGAATTTTCACTTGTACTAGGAAAAGGTGCGCCTAGTCAAGATCTATCATTCTAGATACAGCCAGGTCATTTTGGAGCGCTGGTTGAGCGTCCAGAGCATTTTCCTACATAAAATGGCGACGTCCCATACACCCAAAAACAAGTCACGTGCACCGTTTGGACCGCTCTACATGCTAAACCGCTGAAAATCGATTTTTCACTTCTACTACCAAAAGTTGCGCCTAGAAAAAATACACCTTTTTAACTTCAGCCAGGTCATTTTGGAGCGCAGGTTGAGCGTCCAGAGCGTTTTTAAAAACCCACTAAAATAAAGTGCATCGTTTGACCCCCCCTCCCAACTAAACCCCTGAAATGAAAATTTTCATTTTACTTGGAAAAGTTGCGCCTATTAAATATCTATCATTCTGCATACCGCCAGGTCATCTAGCACCGCTGGGTCAGCGTCCAGAGCGTTTTTCCAGAGACACTGTTGAAAAAAAAAAAAAAACCAAAAATGACGTGCACCGTTCGCCCACCTCCCACTCCTATACCGCTGAAAATAGAATTTTCACTTGTACTAGGAAAAGGTGCGCCTAGTCAAGATCTATCATTCTAGATACAGCCAGGTCATTTTGGAGCGCTGGTTGAGCGTCCAGAGCATTTTCCTACATAAAATGGCGACGTCCCATACACCCAAAAACAAGTCACGTGCACCGTTTGGACCGCTCTACATGCTAAACCGCTGAAAATCGATTTTTCACTTCTACTACCAAAAGTTGCGCCTAGAAAAAATACACCTTTTTAACTTCAGCCAGGTCATTTTGGAGCGCAGGTTGAGCGTCCAGAGCGTTTTTAAAAACCCACTAAAATAAAGTGCATCGTTTGACCCCCCCTCCCAACTAAACCCCTGAAATGAAAATTTTCATTTTACTTGGAAAAGTTGCGCCTATTAAATATCTATCATTCTGCATACCGCCAGGTCATCTAGCACCGCTGGGTCAGCGTCCAGAGCGTTTTTCCAGAGACACTGTTGAAAAAAAAAAAAAAACCAAAAATGACGTGCACCGTTCGCCCACCTCCCACTCCTATACCGCTGAAAATAGAATTTTCACTTGTACTAGGAAAAGGTGCGCCTAGTCAAGATCTATCATTCTAGATACAGCCAGGTCATTTTGGAGCGCTGGTTGAGCGTCCAGAGCATTTTCCTACATAAAATGGCGACGTCCCATACACCCAAAAACAAGTCACGTGCACCGTTTGGACCGCTCTACATGCTAAACCGCTGAAAATCGATTTTTCACTTCTACTACCAAAAGTTGCGCCTAGAAAAAATACACCTTTTTAACTTCAGCCAGGTCATTTTGGAGCGCAGGTTGAGCGTCCAGAGCGTTTTTAAAAACCCACTAAAATAAAGTGCATCGTTTGACCCCCCCTCCCAACTAAACCCCTGAAATGAAAATTTTCATTTTACTTGGAAAAGTTGCGCCTATTAAATATCTATCATTCTGCATACCGCCAGGTCATCTAGCACCGCTGGGTCAGCGTCCAGAGCGTTTTTCCAGAGACACTGTTGAAAAAAAAAAAAAAACCAAAAATGACGTGCACCGTTCGCCCACCTCCCACTCCTATACCGCTGAAAATAGAATTTTCACTTGTACTAGGAAAAGGTGCGCCTAGTCAAGATCTATCATTCTAGATACAGCCAGGTCATTTTGGAGCGCTGGTTGAGCGTCCAGAGCGTTTTTGCGATTTTTCGGTGTATCCGGGAGTTGAAAGAGCTATGGGGAAAGGTTGTTAATGCACGACGTTGGAAGCGCAAGTTGAGAAGAGAGAAGAAGAAAAAGTTTTTTGACGGCATGACGGCCACGCGTGGCCGTCATGCCGTCAAAAAACTTTTTCTTCTTCTCGTCGGTCGGGGTGGTTCCCGTCCTCCCTCTTTCACCCGATCTCCTTCTATCTTACTTCTCTACCTCTATTACTGGCCACCCTTCACATTTATATTACTTCCTGTTATTATTTACTATACCACATCATGACTTGTTGCAGGGTTCGAACCCACAATGTTTGAGCTATTTAACTTCCCGGCTAACTAACTCCACCATACTTTGATATAAATTAGGTTATCCAAATGTTAATCACATTCTAACTTTCTGTTGTATATTTTTGGTAGTTTTTAAACCAGCTTTGAATTCGCGAAAATTTCGTATTTTCGTGGTGGAGTTGGTTAGCCGTTCGTCTTTCTAACTCAAAGGTTAGAAGTTCACTTCTCAGTGGGATACTACTTTTTTTATTTTTTTTCTCTTGAAAAAGAAAATTATGTTTTGTATAATGTATTAAAATTATTTGAAGTATTTCTACTTCTTCTGGTTCTGATACGAAACAAAATGAGCTATTAAATAAAAGCGGATTTGCTGTAGAATATTGTTTTTTCTTTTAAGTCATATTAATAAATAATATTTTTGAGAGAAAACTCAAGGTTTTATTTGTATGCAAATACAAATAAAACCTTGAAAATTTGGGAAACCGGGTTATTCTTCGAAATATTAGGTGAACTTTAGAGTATGAATAGTGAGCTGAGACAAGCAATTTTTAATCTCAATTGTTTCCCAGTGTCTTGTTAAACCATCTCAGTGTTGATGACATTTACCGAACCTATGTATATTGCTTTTAAACCAACAGATCCCCTGTCAGCCTTTATGGCACGGAATAGGAACTGAGAGTATATAGTAGTGTAAGCTTTGCCTTGTATGATTATTGAGCACGAGTAACAAAATTGTGTTTAGAAAAAATTCAAATTTTTAGTTGCGAATAAAAGGCTGGATTGTTCTTTAGAAATTAAGTATGTGTATTGTGTAGGTTCATACTTGCGTTGTAAAGAAGTTATTTCGAAATTACCTATACACACCTATTCAAATATTATTTAAATCGGTATAGGTGTAACACTTTTTAATGTGTTTCTAAGAATATAAATTTGTCACCATTGAAAGTTAAATAAATGTAATTAAGGAACATAGTTTTAATTCTTAATAAAAAGACGATCTCAAAAATATACATAAACTAGAAAACGTCGTATTTTAGTGAGATTTGAATGAAACCTTAAGTTAATTTACCAAATTATATGAGAATTTTGTAGGACATAATTCTGTACAAATTAGATTAATTCGTTAAAAAATTAATAAATCGCATAAAACGACTTTAATAGCTGTAACAAGTCTACGAGAATGTATAAGTTTTCTGATTATTTGAAATAGTTTTTTTTTTCACATCCACATCACATGGTTTAAATCAACGAAAAAATAAATGTACGTTCAATTGATGTTGAAATATAGTAAATATTAACTTATTCTATAAAAAAATATTTCAATTTTAACATACAAATAGTAATATGTACATACATACATAGATGTCTGACGAAATAATTTGTTGTATTGAGAGCAAGTTTAAAAGAATATAAATTAATAAATATAAATTTTAATATATGGATTAACTCACCTAATGTATACGTGATTAAATATTAAATAAGTACGATATATATGTATGTAAGTCCATAAAGTTGTACCTGCAGCGTCCTTTCTATGTGTGTTTATAATTTTACAGCAGTTCCTTAAAATGGTTTACTTTGAAAACAGCACTCAAAATAATTTATAAAATATTTAAACAGGGAGGTGTAATTTTGTGCACACTTTTTATCTTGAACGGAACTGGCTTCATAATTCGTTTCACCGAAATGAAGTTAGGTAAGTAGGTGTACAGAAAGCTAGCAAGAAGCAACACTTATAATTATTAATAACGCGAATAACCATGTTTCGACCTTCGTGTGCTGGAACCAAAAAAATGTGAGTTCATTAGATGTTGACCTTAAGATATAGTAAAAATGAACTTACTCTTTAAACATACATATATTTCAATTGTAGCAAACCCTTAGTATTAAACGGTGGCTTAATAATTTGTTGTACGGAAAGCAATATAGAAAGAATAATTATTGATAATCAAGAATAATCATGTTTGAATCGGTCAAAATCACCTTACCTGATTGAGTATTAAATAAGTGCCGTATCCAATTCCTAACAGTTTGACGTGTGAAATATTTTCGAAGCATCAAAATTATGTTTTCAGAAAAATTCCATGAAATGTTTTACTTCGAAAACAGCACTCAAAGTATTTTATAAAATATTTAAACAAGGTGCAAAGTTATAAGCGGTCCTAAACGGAAGTTGGTTGTGGTTCATAATTTCATAATTCTTTTTATTGAAAGTAAGTGAGGAAGAAAGTATGTATGTATGTACATATGTATTATTAATAACAAATATAAGCATGTTTGAATCGCGAAAAATTACCTTACCTGATTTCGTATTACACAAGTACGACATCCTATTAATAATTGTTTGATCTGTGACGCCTCTTTTAAGCATATTTATGATTTCACTATTATTTCTTGAAATTGTCTTCTTTTAAAACTGCACTCAAAATAGTTATAAGATATTTTTACAAGGTTTAATGTTATGCGCACTTTCCATTTTAAACGGAAGTGGCTTGATAATTCTTTTTACTGAAAGCAAGTTAGAAAAGAAATATGTATGTATGTATGTATTTAGAACAAGAATAATCATGTTTGAATCGGGCTTAGTTACCTTTCCTATTCGAATATTAATAAATACGGTATCTTATTCCAAAAAGTTTGATCTGTGGCATGTCTTCTTAGTGTATTTATGACTTTAGAATAATTTCCTAAAATAAATTACTTTTAAAACAGCACTCAAAATAATTTATAAAATATTTTATCAGGAAGGTGCAATGATGTGGGCTGGGCTGTGCGCGGTTATTATTTCAAACGGAACTCATTTTACTATTTGACGTCTCTTGCTCATCATTTTATTTGGCTCTCTTTTCTTGAGCGCTGACTGCTGAGGGATTTAATTAGGCTTGCTACCTACTAGGCAACTAAGGAGTATCACCTACTCGGCAATCGATTTTTGGTGCCGGCAAAAAGATGAAAAAATGCTTTTCCTTTTTTCATTGGCAATAAACTAAACATATCATAATGGGTCGTTCATCCTTTACAATTTGGCTTTCATATCCTTTTTTATTGATGTAATTTTTGTCTGTACATTACGAAGTATTTAATCTTTAAATTTTAGATTGAATATTCTTTTCTTGCAATAAGAGGATATTAGTTCATAGAAAATTCATGTGAAATTATGCAACACAACTTAAAAATTCAGAAGAGTTACATCAATAATAATTACAACTTAAGCAGCATTCACATGAGCGCGACCAACGAACTACGAATGAATTACAAAATGTGAGTTTATATACGTTTGAAGACATATTTTCACACAAATTCTTAGCAAAACGATAGCAATATAGTTTCTATTTGATTTATGATGCATACTTTTACTTTTCAATATCATATATTAATAAATTTAAGAAAATAAATTTATTCGTCGCGAAAAAAATTGTAGTTGATACGAACTGTCAAACTTTATTCGCGTTCCACATTATCCACACTCGCAACGAATAAAATAATTGCGCGTACTTAACCTAAAAAAATCATTCTTGTTTTGGTTTCGGTGGTGAATGGTGTTCGGCTGTGCTATGAATTAAAAACTCTCATGTGAAAGAAATTTCAAAATCGAAGAATATTCGTTCATTCGTTGGTCGTTGGTCGTGCTGTGTTGATAGTGCTTTAGTTGCATTAAGCAACTTTGGATAAATTCCGTGGAACTTTGAGTTGTTGGGAAGTTGTTCAATGAGCACCAGGCGTTAGTGTGCGTGATACAATACGTTTTTCAAGGATCCAAAACGTACTGACAAAAGCTTGACAACAAATTCTTTCCATATTCAATAATTTAGCTGCCAGTCATGTTCAAGTCTATGTCCGTTATTTTGTAGAGCTTTGTTTTGCATTTTCATTCTAAATCCAAAAATAGACCCCACTTTAATAACTTCAGCGTGCAGAAAGGGAAATTATTAATAATTAGAAAATTAATATGCAGGTTCAACAAATACAATGCCCCGGAGTTTGTGATGATTTAAAAGATACAAGGATTTTTATACAGATGTAACCTCTATGACCACGTCAAACCACCAACAAGATGTCATTTGAGCATTGGGCTCCTGTTTCTTCTACCTACATAAATATTAAATACATAAGAAAGATATAAAGAACAATGGCGCAACAATTAGCGTTTCATAATTTTGCAGGATTTGAAGGAGCTATTGGTAAGTCTTAAAGCTTAAGAAATGCAAATAATATTATGTAAACAAAAATTATTGGCCCAAAGAGCCGAGAGTACGTGGGTTCGAATCCCATAAATGGTCATATTTTTTTTTAATAACTAATTTCCCCAAAAATAATTTAACAATTATAATAAAGTAATACTAAAATGTGTTAATATTTTAATAAAACATTTAACCCTTCAGTCGTCGCGTCCCGAAAAGTTACACTAGTCGTGGATTACATATTATGTATGTAATCAATTTAAAAACTAAAACAAAACCAGGATGCTTTAATGTTTTCAAATTTATTTTTTCGGGAATATCTACTTAATTTTGCATTAGAGTTCAGTGGATTAAAATAGTCAACCACGCTAAGTGCTCTGTTTCATATTTCATTAAAAAAACAAACTTCAAAAAGTTGTCTTAATTAGAAACATTCTTTGGAAGAATTGTATCTTGATTCAAAATTTAATTTCTTACATAATTATAACTTAAAGATTCAAAAAAGAATCATGGTTTAAAAATACATATTAAAAAAAGAGTGCATATTATAATATAAATTTACATTTTTGGCAAAAGTTTGAACTGCAAGTAATTTTAAACAATTCAAAAACTATGCACGACATGACAGAAGTACTCGCTCCGACTTTCAAATACAACATATACATTAAACTGTTTTAACTAATTTTTTTCTCATTAAAAAATTACAACGAAAAATCGGGCATACCTAGCTACTTAAGTAAATATTTTGCAATTTCACAAGAATCAAATTTCTTCTGTAATATACCTATTAAAAATCTGTTTTTTTTCATTGGAATACGCGATTCTGTGCCAAGTCCGACACTTAGATGAAAAATCTGCAGCATTTGCATTATGTTAATCAGTTCTAATAAATTTATTTCACAAAGTGTGCATACAAAAATATATCCATACATTCGAATAATTTCATGCCTAGTAACATGCGTTACATTTGGATGAACTCAACTAGATGTTATTTTAGTATTTACGGTAGGTATCTAGGTTTTTCATCGCTTGGATGTTTCGTTTTGAGTTAAGCTGAAATGGATTTGAGATAATGGGGACAGAGTTAATATGCATTTATTATAGATTAAAGAAGATTGTAGATTAATTTTTTATATTTTAAAATAATTTTATAAATTGTTTTTGCATCTAATTTATTAATTTGATTTTAAAGTTTAATTTTACGACTTACGAGCGATATTACACCTAAGATTTTTATTAAAAATGACAAGCAACCACATATAATGTGAAACGAGAAACTCTTTGAACTTTTTTAAATTAAAAGTTGTTAAATAGTTATAAGGAACATATTTAGTCTTATGAATTTTTATAGCCTTAAGACAGGAACTATTCGTAAGAAATCTTGCACCTAATACAAAATGATGGGCCTCTTTATTCACAGAATTTAAACCAATAACTTTTCATCAAATAAATTGTTAACCCAATCTTTAAAAACATCGGTAGTCAAGTCATCCATGGATTCTTGGAGCTACGGTGATCAACAGGAATGTCAAAATTCTTGAAGCAACGAGGTTTTTTAGATTTTCCAATGATCCATTGCTTAATCTTGTACAGACCACTAGCGTTGGTGCACGCTAAGAATATAATTCTGGCTTTTTCAACTTTTCTACCGGGAGCAGTTTTTCCTTCTCTATCGCATACGTTTTTTTCTGACTCATCAGCTTTATAAATTTGGTTCTTATAAAGCTGAAGTTTTGTTTGCTTTCTCTTTGAATATTTCGACGCTGCTTTATAAACCATTTATACAGCGCCCGTTCCATACGAGGATACTCACCCTCTTTTAAGGTTTTTCTTTTGAACGAAATGATTTGGCTAGTGGCCACCACTTTAAAGAGCATGTCTTTTTTTCTCTAATGGCCGAAATAATGGATTTAGCAACATTATATTTATAGGAATTTACCGATAAAAAAGCAGTTTTAAAATATAATTATAATTATATAAATAATTATTTTGATGGATTTACAAAATGGTATTAAATCAAAAACCAATTAAAACAGAAATAAATAAACAAAGCACTCGATTTTAAATGCATTTTGTTTTATGCGCGCTTTAATATTTTAAATAAGTTATGATTGTAAGTATATATATGTATATTTAAAACAATATAGTACTTTTTAATTTGTTTTACCTTAAGAAGAAATTAAACACTTTTCCAACGTCATGTTAACCTTATTTTAGTAAACTAAAAATTAAACATGGACCTATAATCCACAAACAAAGAAATATTATTACATAACGTATTCTAAATAATTTTTATTAACAATTAGAAGATCATAAAAGATTGCCAAAAAGAATCACAGATTCAAAAATTCGATGATTTAAAAATGCTAAAAGGATGTGCATATGTTTACTCTAGAAAACAAAATATTATATAAAATGTTGTATTACTCATTTGAGATGCATTAAAACAAAATGCGACCAGATAACAATTAAACCCTTTATTCAACAATAATATGGAAATACATTCTCCTTACACAAAAAAAAAGAAACAACGTTTCTGGCATTATAAACTATTTTTATGGTTTAAAATAGATAGGTACGTATTATAAATCTAAAGATATGCTTAATTGTATGCAATACTATTAATAATTATTTTAAAACACTATCATTCCAACGATCACAAACATGTACACGGGGCTCAATGTATTATACTATTTAATGTACAGCTGTCAACAAAATAATAGCAGCGCTACTTTTTTCTAATTTCTTTTTATTATATCTTCTTTGTTTTTGCTTTTTTCTCTCTAACTTAAGGTTTTTCTGAAAGCTCTTATTCTTAGCTTTCATTATCACCATCAATCATATCAATATGCATTATATCAATAAAATAACGGCACTTTGTTTAAAAAATTGCAAATTTTGGACACACAAAATAATAGCAGCGTTAATGCAAAAAACAGTTAAAATCAATAAAATAAAGTATAATTCAACTAAAATAGCCAACAAACAGTGAGTATTTTCTGCAAATATCATTTTTTGTTATTTTGCATGTTTTTTTGTTAAATTTATTAAACAGTGGGGCGAGGAAAACCTTGCCTTCAAGAGTTACGCCAAATCATACGCCAAATGAGGAGCGCCTGACAATCGTACAGGCAAATCCAAAAAAATTTGAACGTTTGCACAACGCTGATCCATAATGCCATCAATTTTGTGGAAAAAGTGGAAACCAGAGGTCGAAAACGCAAATTGGAGGACGGGGACCATAGGCAAATAGTCAAAATGTTAAAGAAAGACCCCTTTAAATCAGCTGTGGAGATAAACAAAGAGCTCGAGCTCAATGTGAGCGATGAGACAGTGCGTCGCACTCTTCGCACAGCTAATTTGAAGGCATGCCACCCAAGAAGAAAGCCACTCCTCTCTAAACGTCATCTGGTTCAACGCCTTGCTTTTGCCATTATTTTGCTGCATCCATGCTTGACTGTTTTCATGGTGTATTTTAGCTGGAACTCTGTGTTTGGTGGACGCCAAACAAAATTTCTAGACCCAGTGCCACCAAAAAGAACGATTTTGCTTTCGTCTGAAAACAAGACGTTCCGCCACTTCTCTCGTGTCCAACCATCACACTTTTTTGCAAAAGCAAGGCGTTGAACCAGATGACGTTTGGAGAGGAGTGGCTTTCTTCTTGGGTGGCATGCCTTCAAATTAGCTGTGCGAAGAGTGCGACGCACTGTCTCATCGCTCACATTGAGCTCGAGCTCTTTGTTTATCTCCACAGCTGATTTAAAGGGGTCTTTCTTTAACATTTTGACTATTTGCCTATGGTCCCCGTCCTCCAATTTGCGTTTTCGACCTCTGGTTTCCACTTTTTCCACAAAATTGATGGCATTATGGATCAGCTTTGCAGAAACGTTCAAATTTTTTTGGATTTGCCTGTACGATTGTCCGGCGCTCCTCATTTGGCGTATGATTTGGCGTAGCTCTTGAAGGCAATGTTTTCCTCGTCCCACTGTTTAATAAATTTAACAAAAAATCATGCAAAATAGCAAAAAATGATATTTGCAGAAAATACTCACTGTTTGTTGGCTATTTTAGTTGAATTATACTTTATTATATTGATTTTAACTGTTTTTTGCATAAACGCTGCTATTATTTTGTGTGTCCAAAATTTGCAATTTTTTAAACAAAGTGCCGTTATTTTATTGATATAATGCATATTGATATGATTGATGGTGATAATGAAAGCTAAGAATAAGAGCTTTCAGAAAAACCTTAAGTTAGAGAGAAAAAAGCAAAAACAAAGAAGATATAATAAAAAGAAATGAGAAAAAAGTAGCGCTGCTATTATTTTGTTGACAGCTGTATATATACATACATAAACTAAACTAAGGGGTTTGTTTGGTGTTATGTGACCGGTGGAGCGAGTGTTTTAAATTTTAACTAGGGTCTTTACAAAATACCTTAGGCTAGTTACAGGAAGTTTTCTTTAATATGTTATCTATTATCATTAAAAAATATTTGGTTCTTATGTATATAGACATGGATCTCGTTTGGTGGTCTTGTTTATAAAAGAAACTTATTATATACATCAATATAAACTTATTAATACTATACTGAAACTTCTTTTGTGTATTTGGAACGATCATTTAAATCTAAAAGTAACTTATCAGGTCGGTGTGGAACTCGAGTGTCAGTACTTTTCTTAGCACCGTTGGAGGCATATGATTCGTTGCTCTGGCTTCCATTGGTATCCGAAAAGAGTGCAGGCAAAATACTTGCCGACGAGGTTGATCTTGATTTTTCTTTTTGGCAAAGTAACGTATTGGGTGTAACTTTAGTAAGATCACCATTTGTACTCCCACCAGTCTCGTCATCGGTAGTATAGAATGTTACATCTTCAGTTGAATGATTTTTTTTGAAAATTTGGTCTATATTGTTTACACTGAATGATGCAGCACAGCTTTCTATTGTACTAGAACTACTGCTTATGCTGTCACCTATTACCGGTGTTCTTTCACATACGGATTTTTCTAGTAATTCGTTGCTTCGATGCTTCTTTGACCTCCCTTCGCTGGGACCACATGATGAAGAAATTTTTTTCAAACTTCTACTTAATTTATTTCTACAATTATCACATATTAAAAAGTGTTCACTTTTTTTATAACTATCACAATTGATATTGTTTGAAATATTACCCCCCCCTAATTTGTGTTTTTTCTTAATTTTAACAGATGAGCTAGTTTTTGCTTGTCCTAGGGTGGTTGGTTTTCTAGTTCTAGTTTTCGATCCCTGCTTTTTACAGCAAGACGTTTTTGTTTTCGATAAATATTGTTCCAACGTAATGCGTTCAACATTTTCGCATAATATATTATCTAAATTGCTTGGTTGTGAACACATGCAGTCCAATTTAATATTAGAAAAGCTTATACTGCCCTCTGGCTGTGGAGATCCTAATTGTTGGCACGATAGAGTTATTGCGCTTCGATTTTCTAATTGTTTGCAACTATTGCATTTAATACTTGTATTCAACTGCAGTAAGCTTTGCAAATATTCCTCACCAGTCATTGATGTGTTGACCGACTTTGCGGCAACTTGTATAGTTGGAAGTGCTTGAGAATCTTGAGTTATATTTGCTATGGGTAATATTGTAGTATTATTATTTTGTTGATATTTATCGACTTCCTTGTTTAACGAAAATATTGATATATGGGAAGTTTGATGTTGCAATTTCGTTGTTGAAGATTGTAATGTGTTGCTCGAATATAATTTTAAGTTTTCTAGCAGATGTGATATTGTTGTAACTGCAACACCCTTTGAAGGTGCCATTTCTTGTATACGTTGTAGTTGCAAACTCAGAAGACGAATTTCTTCTAAAGCTTCCTGATCAGATAGTCTTGTTTCTGCAAACGGAAAAACAAAATTTTAAATCTTGTTTAATGTCATGTATTACAAAAGCGGGTACAAAAAATTAAAAGTGATGAAGAAGATTTAAATTTGTCTTTGTCAAGGATTAGAAAGTATTTGTTTTAACCAGAAAAAAAAGTTGCTTGAAGCTTGAATGCTTGAAAAATGACTCAAGTTACACAGATAGAATAATTTTATTTGAACATTTGATCACTGCTGCCAGATTGTGGGATATACATATACAGTTTTGTGAGAATTGTTTTCGTCGTGAGAAAGCTAAAAGCAATAAAGCGAATTCATAAAGTCGGTAGTGCAAAAAAAGCGGTTTTTCTTTACATAATCATAACTTTTTTCTATGATATGTAATAATAAAAAAAATGTATTCAAATATAAACATTTAGGACTTAAAATACAACGCAGTTAAAAACAACGTATTGATAAAATGTAACTCGAAATTTTTGAAATTAAGAGTTTAAATTTCGTACTATTGTTTTAGAATTGTTGAGCATAAGTATAAAGCTCTCTTCACATGGGGAAAAGAGAATACTTTCGGTTATAAGAAACATAATAATTATCAATTCAATTTACATCTTAAGGTTTTCACTAAAATCGAAAGTTTTGAGTTGCTTCAGTTTATTATTAAAGTATTATCGCGTTATAAGAGACAGAGTAAATATGTAATTATTCAATTTGTATCTTGCGGCTTGCTTCAGTTTACTTTTGAGGTATTAGCTAGCATATACCGCTCCACAATTTTAAAAATGTCTGGACTTAATTTATTAATGGTATGATAGATACAAGTTCATTATCTCAATAACAATTGCGAAAATTTAAAAAAAAAAAAATATTTTAACTACCTAATATTCAAACAAAATGTTCAGTTAAAAATGTAACTTAATTACAAAGATATTGCCGTATAAAAACCAATGCAAATTTAAAAACACAAAACAAGCGTTTCTTGAAATGAGCTGTCACCTGGAACTTCTTTTTCTGACAAATCTGTAAATTCTTCGGTTGAATTCTCTTTTTTAACCCTTTTTTGTATACGGAAAATTAACAAAAACCTCTCTCTGTGGGTTTTTCGTAGTAGTACATAATATTGAAATCTAATCATTGGAAAACGCTCAGTACAACTAAGTTCAAGCAGGAAGGTAAATTCAAACGTTTGTTGGACATTTTTTACTTACCTATCTGTGCTGTTGAGGTTGTTGCCGAACTGGGATTGCCAAATGTTCGTAACTGTGGTCGAAAGTTAAACTTTGCCCCAGATGATTTAGCTCCCATTCCGATTGCTTCTAAATGAGCTTTTCCACTCCGTAAAACAATGTAGACCTAAGAATGTTACTTAAATTAATTGGCCAACTCAAAAAATTGTATGAAAATGGGAAACTATATTTCTGTATTGTTAATGGTTTGATAGAAAAAATGCGTAGAAAGCAGTTAGCTACCGCATAAGAGGACATAATTTACTCAAAAATGTTTGTTGGAAATAATTAATGTTACTTACTTTGCTGCCAAATATCAATCCCAACAGAAGCGTTACTGTTAACTGAGTATGACTAAAGAATATTATATACAAAAGATCGGGATTTGCTGGCGATTGCAAAAATAACCTAAATTCGAAAAAGATTTTAATTTAACATAAATTGTCATTGATCAAAATTTAACTAGAACAAAATGTAAGTTATGATTGAAACTAATAAAAATAATGAGAAATTTAAGTGAAACAAATGCTAGATAACTTAATTTGTTCGTATTTAAACATTTCTTTTGACTATCAAAATTTACTTCTAAAATGTTTGTGCATTCGCAAACCGAGGTTTTGTTTGTACTTACATAGAAACATTCAAAAAGCATGTGAGTAGAAATTCGTTATAGATTGCCATCGAAATAAAACGACTCTCGTTGAATTCTGATGGTGCTTTTCTAACCATAATACATAGTCGTACTCCCCAGGCAAGAAACAAGACCTCCACTGAAAAAAAAATAAAATTAATAACTTAATATTATTATATACATACATAATGTACATATATTGTATATTTAATTCTATAAATATTAAATTTTGGAAAACGATATCCTTATATTTTTTTATTTGCATGCACATGTTTGTCTCTTTTTTATAGATAACAATCTTTAGTATTCTCACGTCAGTCATTGCAATATTGCGAGCTAATATTTGACGATAAATAAGATTATGAAAATATTAAAATCCCTTACATTTTGTAAACATAAATAATACGTACTTGATGTAAATGTGTAATCCCACCAGTCAGTTTTACATAAAAATGCTTTTAAAT
Source organism: Eupeodes luniger (assembly GCA_951509635.1). Classification (NCBI taxonomy): domain Eukaryota; kingdom Metazoa; phylum Arthropoda; class Insecta; order Diptera; family Syrphidae; genus Eupeodes; species Eupeodes luniger. The sequence continues at coordinate 131,299,173 of OX608075.1, read as the reverse complement.
CATCAGCTGTTCTTTTGACGACAACAATTGGTGGTGACACTAAAGTTCTAACAAGTAAACAAATTCCAATAATTGCACAAATTACTCCTAGTCGCCTTAAAAGGGCTGCATCCGTAATTTTGACTGCTTTTGCTGATCGAACGCGAAAGATGACAGAAATCCTATAAAAATCAGTATAATATGAAGTTTAATTATGAGAAAAAATGTTGTGTTGTTTATTATACAGTTCAATAGAAAAAGAGAATTGTGAAAAAGAAAAAAAATATGTGTATAAAACCGAAAACGCGGGCACTGATCGTTATTTGAGAATATTTTTAAATTGAACTTAATTTTAACTTTGTAACTACACGTACCGCCAAGTTTTAAGCATGAGAGCTCCATAAGTGAGAGAAAATCCAATTTCGCGCAGCCATATCCGTGCTGTACAAGTATACAAAGATGGATTGGGATACATTACAATTGTCTGAAAGAAAAGTAAATTTTAAAATGATTTGCATTTTATTGCCACTTTGTAGTCGAAATTAAATTTTGATTTTAAAATTTAAAATACTAAAACGGAAGGTATTAGTCAAGACCGTTACTTAAGAATATATATATATATATCTATATGCAAGGGCTTAGTGATTGATTTTTCGTTATGTATATCTTATTACAAGAAGGACAAGTAGTGGATTTTGCTTGACCCTACCCTAGAAAGCGGGAACAAAAGTTCATCAACGAATAACAAATCCAAAGCTTAATCAATAATGCTATTTAAAATCAACCAAGAAAATAAAAATAATAATAATTGCCAAATAATCTTCGCTGAATAAAATGCATTTAAAATAATGGAAACATTAGATGTTAATGCGAACAAAAAAGGGGTATGGGAACTAAGGCAAAAGTTAAAAAAATTAAAGTCTATAAATTCATGGAGTTTTTACAAGCTTTGCAAACAGGGAAGTAAATCTGAACCTAAGGAAATGCAACAAATTGGTGATGAGTAGAAAGAGTAGGTTAGAACTGTATGCATGTGAATTGTTTCTTTTTGATAAAAATACTTGGCATTAGAATTAATCATATTGCATTTATTTATGTCTGAAAATAGAGCTCTAAAATTTTCAGAATTGTAAAACAAACATTTTCTGGAGAATTTTACTGATAGCTGTAAATGACCCTTAGGTGGAGGTTTCAATAGAACAAGTTTAAAATTTTAAGACGTGGAAACAGGAATCCTCAAAAGAATAGCCAAATCAGGATTTTATGTTTTTTGTCCATAATTTGTTGCATTGACCACATTTAAGTAAGCAAAGTTGTTTTTTATTGTAATAATTACATTTAAAATGTTAACTTACCGTACAATAAATACAAAATGCACCCATAGCTATTACTCTTAAAAGTGCAGGACTTGCAGCTCTAACGACCTGAAAATAAAAAAATAATTAATTTAAATGGATTGGTAAATTGCATAACAATAACTATTTACTATTTCTACTTTATGTACCCCGAAAATGGTCAGTTTTATCATAGATATACGAGCTGTTGTTTTTGAAAATAAATAAGGTAAAAATCCATTTGTATAGATTTCGATAGTTTTAAGGCTTAGCGTTCGTAAGTGTTTAAAAATAAAGGTAATTGTTGCAGAACTCAAAAGAAGCATACTAGATTTTTGAAATGCAATATAGTTCAATCAAACCGCAAGGAAAGTTAACGGTTTCAAAACTAAGTGGAAATGTACCATTTTCATTGATAACAAAAATACGAAAAATAAAAGCCGAGGCAAATTGAGTACATATTGGTACTCCGCGTTAGTTGAATACTCACAAACATTTTAAAAAATATTTTATACATTTTTCCCAAATATTGATGGTTATTGTGTGTGACATCTGTTGATGTTTAATTATCTCTTATAAGATGCTAGGAAAAGAATTATCCAAATCAAATACTAGTTTTTTTTTCAATCACTTGCAAAGCTTTTTATAATGAAGAATTATATTTTTTTTTGGGTCAAATTAATAGATTCAAAAATTAAAATTGTTTTTGAATTGGAATAAGGGTTTGTTAAGTTTGGTAGTGGGTACTTCCACCTTTTTTTTCAATAATTTCGTAAATTAGTTTCAGCATGAATTATACAGCATTTAATATAGTTGAACAATATTTCGCTATACTTTAACTTAAATGCAGAAATTAAAGATTCTCTGTCAACAAACTGACGACCAACCTCATTTATTGTGGGTACTAACTAGCCAAAAATACATTTAATAATGGGCAGGTTCAGACAACATAAGGGACTTCATTTGCAGTCAACTTCATTCTTTGAACGTAAATTTTGATCAAGGCAACTATGTAGTTAATTTTTCAAGTGTCATGAATTTCAAATTCAGAACTTTACTTCACAAACATCTAATTTCAAGTTCATAGTACAAACATTACCAAAATCATTTTTGTCTACAAAACACTCCTCAGGCAAGCTAAAAGTCCATCACGATTTGTATTTTGTATTGTAAGGAAATATTACTTATTTCTTTTCCAAATTTACAAGGAACCTTTAAACAGAAAGCATTAAATGAAGTTGTGCAGAAAATAAATAAATCATTGAGTAATAAAGTTCAGCTCTTAGTTGAATGAAAAAACATGATCAATTGTCATTTTGACATAAGTTGACTTGACTTGATAGTTAGGGAGATTTTTCTTGGCTAACTTTCCAGTCAACTTTCCAATAAAGTTGCCTTAAGCAGCATTCACATGAGCGCGACCAACGAACGACGAATGATATACAAAATGTGAGTTTATATACGTTTGAAGACATATTTTCACACAAATTCTTAGCAAAACGATAGCAATATAGTTTCTATTTGATTTATGATGCACTTTTACTTTTCAATATCATATATTAATAAATTTAAGAAAACAAATTTATTCGTCGCGAAAAAATTGTAGTTGATACGAACTGTCAAACTTTATTCGCGTTCCACATTATCCACACTCGCAACGAATAAAATAATCGGCCGTACTTAACCTAAAAAAATCATTCTTGTTTTGGTTTTGGTCTTGAATGCTGACAAGGTCAAACTTTATTCGCGACGAATTAAAAACTCTCATGTGAAAGAAATGTCAAAATCGACGAATATACGTTCATTCGTTGGTCGTGCTCATGTGAATAGTGCTTTAATTGGAAGACAATTTTTTGGCAGCTGCCCAATCAGATGCTAGAAACTTGCCTTACATTTAAGTCCCTTATGTCACCTGAACCTGCCCAATGTTAAGTTCAGATGAGTACGCAGCCAGTGCACATTTTGCTCTTCTGTCCAAGCTTTAATTTTTTGAACCGAGTAAATAGCCACGTTATCATGTTGGTGCAAAGTTTATAGGTCACAAAATGTTAGAATATTTATGAAATTTTCTTTCCAAGATTCCCTTATACCTTGCTGCATTAATTTTGGATGTAACAACCTCAATGTCCACTTTTCCATTATAACTGACAGCTTTCAACAACTTTTTAATTTTCATCAGTCCCATCGAAACTAAATAGTTTTTTGTCTAAGGAAACCACGTGGTGCCATTATTTTAAAGACTGTTTTATTTTTGCCGCAGAATCAGAAGAATAAGCATACCTTAAAATTGCTCATCTTCAAGCTGCTGTTGTTGCGTTTTTTCTGTACGAATCTTTATTTTTCAAGTAAAAATAAAAGCAATTTAAATTTCGTTAAATTTTATCATCAATTAAGCGTCCGGTTAGGCCTTGGTCTTTAAGCAAATCGATTTTAGCTTAAGCATGTATTTTTCTTAAAGTGTAAGATTAGGAATTGAATTTTACTGAAAACACTAAAATCGTTGATTTAAACTGTCCAGCATTTTAAAACGCATCATTGTTGTTATCATCAACAAATTGTACAAGAATCCAAAATATTTGTAAAAAATGAACAAAGTATTTTCAAAAATGCTGTAGGTATTCAGTTGAAGTGGGGAATATATTGTTTAAATATATGGTTTTTTAAAAATGTATTTTATAAAACAATTTATTGTAGACAAATGTAACATTTACATAAACAAACTTCTATGTATATTTTATATATATGTATGTACCTATATATATATACTATATATATAGATATATATTTTTATTTAAAGAATATCTTCAACTTCATTGTTCATACAACTGAAACAGACTTATGTGTATTTTTTTTGGGAAAACGAATATTTTAATCTTAAGTCGATAGGTACAATACGAGTAAGAAGACCAAGAAAATTGTGGAAGTAAACTGTACATATCGCGAACCGAGATGGTTGGAATGAATCTGTTACAGCCCTTTACTTAAAAAATACTTCGTGGTAATTTGAAGAGCATGTGCTCCTTTCTATAAATTAAATATCTTGTTTAAAATAAGTTGACACTTTCGTAAGAAATGTCTACCTTTTATCTCTTATGCAATGGCCTAGTTTCTTGACTTAAACCTTTTTTTCCGTATACATATGTACATATGTATGTATATAGGTATACAACATTATGCACACATGTATACATATATCCAATGTACATATAGGTACTCTTGATAATTCGACAAGCTCTTAAATCAGAAGTGACAAGAGGTAAGAAAAAAGTGATATGATTTTAGAAATATACGTACCTTAACCTGTTGGTATCGAAATGTAAACCACGCAGCTGGAGGTAATAATCCAATAATAGCACACGCTAAAACCAATATACTGGTCCTCATAGGCCAGTTTAAAGCAGCTATGCATGGAGAATTGTCTTCGCATGAATCACACCCTTCTGCGCAGGGTAAACATTCGTATTCCTGAATATTATTGTAAGTTGAATTCTTACCCTAAAAATATTTTACAAACAAGATAGAATTTTTTACTGCGCTTTAAGTTTATTTTTCGAATTCATAATAACTGCAAAAACTGCTCGTACAAAAAATGAAATTACATGTGTATAATTTTAATTTCTGTATATATACATAGATGGAGTGTATATGGTTGTATACTTTCAAAAAGTGCAATGTACGTAGTACTTAAGGTTTAATAATTTTTAATTGTATGTCGGTTTGCGCAGACCTTAGGTCAGTGGTTATTGTGACCGCGGACTTTGCTTGATTTCACCGACCACTCGCATTCACGAATTTAAATCAATTTGTTCATGTTTTTAAATAAACAATGTTCAAAATATGATGGAGAAACAGTGAGTACACAGTAAGTACCCCGAAAAGTTGAGAAGAGAAAATAAGTAGGTATAGAAGGCTGTACTGTACATCACCCTCGAAAACATCTTATACGTTAAACATAAATTGAAAATACAAAGATATTACTCACCAACATAAGCTTTTCATATTCTTCTTCCAAAATACTGCCATTGAAGAATTTGTGCATTGACATAGTGTCTGGGAAATAGAACCCTTTTCGACATACGCACTTATATGAGCCTCGCCTGAATCCCAGTCCTTTTAGTGCTTCACACTTCGATGACAGATTGAAAATAAAATGTATGATAAATACGTACATACCTATTCACTTCAAACTTTTAATACAAAAAATTAAAATTTGTATATTTTTACAATAAACTAAATTCTGGTTTTATTGATTGAAACTAGTATTAGATTGTAAGTTAATAATAATTATATATGAAAGTTTATTTTTTATTTCAACCATGTTCACTTTTACAATGCTAAGATATTTTATTAGGTATTTACATATATTATAAAAATGTTTAACCATCGGATTTATTTCTTATGAATTTTTAAATTTCCCGTCAATGGTTTTAGGTATACATATATAGCGAAGTCACCCAACAACAGTTTCCGGCGCTACATTGGCTGCGTTCAATCTTAAACCGGTAGGGTATCCGGAAAAGGAATCCAAATTGATTCAAAATTTGAATTTCTTTTGGTAAAAAATCCGGTGAATTATTAAAATTATGAATTTTGTTTGAGAATAGTGGAAATCGAAATCTAAATGTTTGTCTGCCTTTTGTCAACTAATAGTTGTTTTAATTTTTTTGCCAGCAATCTGTATTAAGGTATCCAACTCGTTCATTAAGGTATCTGAAAATCCACCTATCCAGGACAGCCTACCTAAAACGAAATTGAACGCAGCCATTGTTTTGCGATCTTGTGCGTTTTGATCTTATATTTCTATCTAACAGATATGAATTACGTATTTTACATTCCATTCATTTTAGAGAAATTGAATGCGTAAGTATATATGTATATGTCCACCTTTAAATCCATATTTCATCAACGTACAAATTCAAGAGATGTTGGTATCGCTGCACCGTTTCGCTGAGCACTTTTATACATAACAATAAATTATTATAACTTATTTCGAATTTGCATTTGCATTGATAAAATTATCAATCATTAATAATAAATAAATTTAACTTCCAAGGATTCACATGAGAACGAACAACGAATATTCGTCCATTTTGATTTCTTTCACATGGCTTATTTTTATTGGTCATTACATTATAGATGCACAACAAAGCCTATAATGAAATTTTTAAGTTAAGACACGCCCGACGATTTTATTCGTTGAAGTTCAATGGTTTGTTGCAATCAGATTGCAATTCGCGACAACTATTTTCTTAAATTTCTCTTTTTTGAAATGAAAAAGATAATTTTTTTACCTTTGGATTAACGTAAGCTATATTAATACTTCTACCTTTTTGGTTTACAATTTGCAAAAAATTTAGGTTTATAAATTGTTTAAAATCACATTATTTATTCATTCATTGGTCGTTCTCGTGTTAATAGTCCTTATAAGTGTCTCAATTAAATTGTCATAATACAGTTGTCACAAGAGCACATAAGTATCTCTAAATACAAAATTATTTACCATTGTCGTGCGCTGCTTGCATTTATCTGTACCTGCGAAGATGTTCAAAGGTTGCGCTACTCCTTGAGTGTTGCGTTGCGGACATTGATCGATATCTACTCGCCTTAAATCTATATCGATTCCAGATGTCCCCCTTGTGTAATATAATCCAATTTAAAATTTTCGAAAGAAATGGGAGGAGAAATAAGAACTTAATAAACATTTGATATTTCAGACAGAAAAAATTTAAGTTGCAAATGTTATCAAAAATAACATAATAGTGCTTCGTTTGAAAATTTGAAATGTAAAATGGGATTTTGTCTACTTGTTTCTTTGTATATAAAAACCATAGTACTCTCATGAGCAGAAACTTTTAGGGCGACCACATGCCGCATCGTTGGCGTTGATGTCGCGAAAAGGAGCGAGAGGAAAAATATTATTCCTTACATTTCCTTAAGCAGCCAGTAGAGTAAGAGAGAATCTAATTTACCAGAGTAACCAAAGATAAAAGGTCCAAATTAAAATGTCTTTGAATCTTAGGGTAATAGGTATGTTTATTATCTTTTTAAATGTGTACATGTACACAATTGAATATCCATCAAAATGTTTTATTTAATTATTTACTTTTTCAATTTTTTGGAGCCCTCCATTTAATCGCATTGTTATCAACAAATCCAATTATCTATTGAAACAAAAATTATTTCTCAATGGCTTTGAAAACATGAACTTCTTAATGCTCACTTTAAAAAAAATTGTATAGTAGGTAGGTGATCAAATTTTTTAAATTTATTTAGCTAGGTTGCTTTTATTGTATAAGAATGAAATACTTACTTATTTATTTACTTGCCTATAATAGTTCAAATTAGAATTTCCTAATACAATCCTCAAATCTTCAAAAATGTGTAATCTCACCTGCTTTTTTATTATGATCTTTGTATAAAAAGACTACCGTGTTGCGTATGTAACCAAACCAAATTACAAAAATAAAGCAAAAATGCCATTTTTATTCATACCTCGTTCAAAACCCAGGTACGTATATATTATATGGGTAATGGCTGAATCACAAACACGCTTCAACTTCGGCTTCGTGTGTGTTTGTGATTCAGCCATAAATTCCTTGAAACAAATGTGTTTTCCTTATTCACTCAGACTCTCGTTAATTTACTATAGTCTTTCCCTATTTTCGTCTGTTTTGAATTATAACAATAGTTTTGAGAAATCTTTGAAAAACCTATATAAATGTTGAAATTGTTTCTGAAAATATTTTTCTGTTTTTTTTTCTTCTCTTTCATAAATTTATAAAATCACTATCTCTCACTCTCTCTTTCTCTGTAATTATCAAATATGTAATTTCTATAATTGTAATTTATAATTCACTTACTTATAATTCTGTTAACTTAATAAGATATAAATTGTTATTTAGTTTTACCTTTTTTTAATTGCTTACATAATTTTTAAAATTAAATGAATGTATACTAAGTATTAATAATAAGACACATTGTTTTAAAATGCTTATTGTTTAATAAATAAATATGAATATGAATTTGTAAGCCTCCCTGCTAAAAATGGATTTCTCCATAAATTTCGCCACTAGACGTTCCAAAAAGCTATCTAGATGCCGCCCTATTAGACTTCCACCATGAGAGTTCTATGGTTTTTATTAACAAAGTTATTTTAAACTTAATTATTTATCATTTTAGGCTATACATGTTAACACCCCTACCAAAAAGTTTAAAAATGCAATTTGCCAAAATGTTTGCATACGTTAAACCGTTTCATAGGTAAAGAACAGAAAGTGCGCACCTTTTAGAAATTTTGTGTGATAAAAGTAATAGTAAAAAAAATAAAATATTTTAAAAAGACGTTCTTTTTCGATTGTAAAAGAAAATACCATATTTTCATCTTTTTTGAAGATCACAATATTTATTTGTAAACAACTTTAAGTTGCTTACAGCAGTGAACCAAATGGGCGCTAGGCTTCAAACTCAAACCCTCCATTTGGCGAATTCGCTTTGTAATTCTTAGTTAATTAAAATCGTTTCGGAAACAGTATCGTTGGCTATGATCTGTGAATATATCAGTATCCAGATAAAACGTAAAGTCGCGTCTGTCAAACCGAAGACGACGTGACGGTTTGTTGGAAGTTTCAATAAAATTAAATAATTTCAGTTTTGTCATCCTGAGTTATGTGCGTGCTTTTTTGTACGCTTATTATGTAAAGTTTTTTGGTTTGTATTTTTTAAAGTGAAATTATAAAATGGAATTAAATGGGCGATGTAAATCTACACATTTAAATTATGGCAAAATTTAGTGGTAAGTTTGTTTTTAAATTAAATCCCCCCCTAGTGCTCTCAAACTAAACTTGACGTACTTGCAAATTTCGTAAGCTAGACCATCTGAATATTTATATGCCCAAAAATTTATCAAAATACGTGCCTTAGACATAAAACTAGACCGCCTGGATTGAAATATCAGTATTGTGATATCTTGTGGGTATAAAAAGATGTTTGATTAAAAAATCTCACCAAATGGTATGCTTGACATTTTGGTAAAGGTGTAAACATAATTGGAGGTATAGGAAAAAAAAGTGGTTTTTACGACCGTTGGCGGTCCTTAACTTACGATGCAAACACGAAAAGTTATGTAACTTTTTACACAATTAAAAAATCTATTTTCACTTGATTTTTAACACTATATGCATACGAGTATGCATAAACATATTATTATTAACATGCATGACAATTCCTTTTACGAAGAGAGTTCATACGTCCATATCATTTTTAGATTCCTTATACAAAAATGAAGGTACGAGAATATTTATACTATGAAGTATAAATGAGGACAGGAATTAACATAAAATGTTAATTGTTTTCGATTTTGAAAGTGATATTGATTGAAGTACCATTATTAAAAAAGGACCATAAACCTATAGCGATTGGACCGCGTCATATAATAAAAAATATGTACATGTCTCGAAACAAATACACGTTATCATTTTATGTTGCCTAAGTTATAGTACTCTAATCGTTCTTGTTACAGGTTTATTTTGTATTGATTATGATTTTCGGTTGTTTCTTTGCAAACAACAATATTTAATAAAAAAAAAAAACCTTATCAAGAAATATTATTTAAGGCTTTAGAGCTTTCATTTATACATAATCCGTATTCCATACAAAAGTTTGAGAGTAAAAATCATTTCTCTTATCTTTTTCTTTTAAGTCATAGGTATATACATATGTAACATAAAGATATTTCGATGCGCATGATACTATCCTTCTTGAAGAGGCATTAAATTGTGTGTTATAATTTGCAGGCACTTGTTAGCAAGTTCTTGCATTGTGATTTTTCAAAGCATGTATGTATGTGTATTAAACATCTTTGGGAATCAATTTATATCATATTTATTGTAATGTTATTCAATATATGCAGCTGTCGCTAAAAGCCGTATTTGAATAATGATTATCGAAAGAGAATAATTATTATAGTATCTATCTATTAAATTTCACGTGGTTCTATCTGCCCTTTATAAAGTATACGGTTAAGATTTTAAAGCTCAGTTTTGGAAATATTTGATGTTCAATAATAATTTATGTATCAATTTTCTAGGCATCACTGCAAAACAATAAGATAATTTAATCGCGAACGACATAAGAATTCTGAAGTCCTAAAAATACTTCAACTTTAAACATACTAACTTGAAAAAGTATGTTCCGTTTTCATAGCCAAAAAATGGAACGGTATATGTTAACATCCAAATATTTCCACCGCCACAGTCATAATATGGTTTGGACCATCTTCCATCTTCATAATGCACGGATAGCGTATCCTCTTCAATTCGCTCCTCCGTTTTATTTGAATATAAGTGAAAAGCTGCAATAAGCCAAAATTAAAGTTTAGATTTTTAAAGTAAACACAAATTGGTACAATAGCTAGGGGTTATATTGAGAAAATATTCAAAAAGATATAAATAGCAACGTGTTCATATTTAAAAAAGAGATAACTTCCCACCCATGCCTCTCTGTCGGTTTTTCTATAACTTTAACAAAATTTATTTTATTTATTTATAACTATTAATGCCAATGTTTTGTGTGTACAAACAAGACTTGAAATCAATATCTTTCTTTGTTCTCGTAATACTCGAGTCGAAACCCGTTTCTTATAAGTTTTTTGTTGGTTTTGTAAGAAAAGTTGTCACTTGATTTTTTTTAAAATGTGTTAATAAGTTTCCACATGCCAAAGCACCATTTCTGTGGTGAATATAAGAAACTTGAATGCGTTGTATGGAAGCATAAATCGTTACAATTTTTAGTAATAATGTAGTTTTTTCGTGTCAAATGTCAAAAGATTATAGCTTCAAAAGTGACTGCTGCCCAAATAGTGGGTTATGGAAAATGAAACCCTTATTTTAAATCGAATGAGGCAAAAGTCTGCACGGTTGTTTGCGTATGACCGTTTGAATAGTGTTTCACTTAACATGTTCTTACCTTTAATGTATTGATCGTTTCGAGCAATTACTTTTTTCGCATTTTTTCTTGCTAAAAAAAACCATTCAGAAGTATTTCCAAGGTAATGATATTCTGTAGCTAAGTCCTTTGCAAATAATGCGCCTTGGTTTGGTGGCGGAAGCCTATAAGCAAATGGACAGAATAATCCTTGTTGAGATGGGTGTTGATTCCAGTCAAAACAGTTTCCAGCTGCAAAAATGTCATCATCGAACTCTACCATAGACAAAACTGAAGCATGTAAGAGATTGACCGATGCCTGCACTGAAGGTGATGTCATTTTGAAGATTCTGAAAAAAAATTAAATTTTAGGAAATTTCAACTGATGCTAGTCTGTATTTTATGTCGCTGGTTATTATTTGTTTGTGTATATATACTCGTGGCATTATAAATTAATGTTGATCATGATCTTTTGTGTGGGTGGGGCTTGATAATGTCATTAAAAATATTACAAACTATTAGCTTTTTAGACCTCACCAAAGCTATTACTTACAGTAAATACTTCAAGGATTGAATTCATTAAACAATGTCTGAGCATGACAAAATGAAATGCATAATTACATTTCGTTATTAATGGTCAAATTTAATTTTTTAGTTAAGTGGTGGCAAACTTTTTTTGGACTAATGTTTAGATAATATGGTTGGCTTTTGAATTTGATGAAGCTTTTGAAGTCTATTAATCCATATATCCACAGCTTTTTGATATGTATCGGATGCGGACGTTATCATTGCATAACGACTATACCGAAAAATTGATCTTCCACATAGATCAAAACATCACTAAATAACAATGTGCAACTTCGAGGTATTTATAGATGGCAGTACAAATGATATTTACGAAGATATAATGAGGAACTATAATATGAAATCTCTTTCATTGATGTGTCCAGAAAAAACAACTACGTATTACTCATACATATGTACATAATCTAAAAATGGGTATTGTGGAAAGAACAAATTGACGAATGAGACAAAGAAGGGTCTTTTATTTGAATAGGAGCAGATTAAATAAAGGGGAGGATGAGAACCAACAATACAAAAATCTGTACATTTTTAGTCTGCAAAGTGTGTCAACGCACCTACTACTTACAACATTCGGCGACAAGAGTTTTAAAAAAGCCAGTGAAACATTGTGGCATAGTCCGTTTGTCTCAGTACATTAAATTAAAAAGAAAGCTTTAAAAGAATGACTCATTTTGAAAGGAAGATAAGTGTGAGTTTCTTACCTGAACCTGAACGCATCGCTTTAATAAAACACTTGTCTTCATGACAACATGATTTGTATAAACGCCCCACCCCATCCCCTCCTCTATAATCAAGTCTCACAAAAAGTCATAATCTCAATTAGAGCAAGCAACGAAAGTATAAACAAGACTATCTCTAATTTTATCCTCATATCACTTTTAAATATGTAGCTGTGCAGGAGAATGTTTTTTTCTCAAAAAGCGGTGTAAAATAAGAAAATTGTATGAAATATAATTTGTAATTAAACACAAGGACAATGAAGACGCAAAGAATTAGCTGAGGCTAAAGGAGGAAAGAAAAGCATGTTGACGAACGAACGGAACAAAAAGATGATGATGAGTATCATGAATGTGTATGAATGTATGTACATCTTTTCTTGTTTCAAAAACAAAATCTGCTTTCCATGGTGTTTGGGGTGTGAGGAAGATTTTATGAGCTTAAGGATGTAAACTAAAACAATAACTTAATGGGTGCGATGTTGAGTGCAAGGAATTGAGTGTGTCTTATATCATTCAAAATAAAGAAATTAGAACTCTTTAAGGACAAAATAAGTATCTTCTTGTGGTATTTGTGATAGAAAAATAATACATTTCATAGCTTTAAAACCGAAAATGTAACCGTGGTGTGATGGCTAGCGCGTAGGATTGCCGTGTCAGAAGTCTTGGGTTCAATGCCTGCCTGTTTAATTTTTAAACCGAACATTGTGTTCTCTGCATAGCATAGCAATACAACCATGGTAACATTATTTGTAGAATATCATCACCTTACAGATTTGCTGAGCCCATATAAACTTAAATAAGGTTTTTTAACACTAAACTGTAAATTTATGATTTTATGATCGATCAACATTTCAACATCAATTTCCATACAAAATTTTAAATTGACTACCAAATACATCATTCATGCATTTTAAAAACTTTCAATATGACACATATTAATAGATATTCCCTTGATGGTTAACAAAGCCACTAAAGAGTAACAACATCATCATCGAGAACTCAAAGTGATTCAAGTAGATTCCCCGTTCCTAAGCAATCGCTTACTCTCTCCCTTATTTACACTTTTCCCCACCTAAAAGTGGAAATAATGAGTTGCTGAGGCGAATGTTGTGGATACATTTTATAGTTTGCAATGTTTTTATAAGTGCGATTTATTTGCGTTATCAATATTTTCAACAGAAATACATACATACCGTGTCAACATGTTTGCTCTATTAACTGCTACCTCAGCCTCTATTCTAAATCTGTCTTGCGCATATCGGTCTACAACTCCTTCCCCTAAATTTAATGAAGTTCCTGCTTCACAATTTGAACCCAGTGAGTGTTGTGTTTCGACAATTTGCAAAAATTTTGTAACGACATCTCTGCCACGCATTAAATTCCTCCTGTTATTTCGACTTATCTCATCCCAATCGTACAATTCATCTTCGTTGGTAGCACTATCTCCAACTTCTTCCAAGTATTTATTTGTTTCCATACTTTTAGATGAACCGTCCAAGTTGAAATTGTTTCCATTCTCGTCCAAATTTAACGCATCAATTTCACTGCCCAAATTATCATCATCAGATTCCACTGCACCTCCGTCTATGTTTATTTCTCCAAAGTTAACGTCACGTGGATCTGCTTCCTGCAGAACAACGTGCCTAAGGTCCTTTTCATCACTGTTAGTACTTCCTGAACGATTGAGTTCCATGTCACCGGTATGTGGCTGTATCTGACTGTTATCACTACTATCATCATTCAACTCATAATCGGCTTCATTATTTTTACCAGCACGAATATCTGCCACCCGTAATGAAGTGCTTGGCAACGATTCTCTGTCGACATGACTATCAACGTTGTCATTGTCATTGTCCTTGCCACCTGGAGTGTAGGTAACCAAATGATGTTTCTCTGTCGTTATATATGATGTTTCCTTTTGGGCGACAGTGGATGACTGTTGTTGATTGTACCGTGTTGGCACTGAATAGGACAAAAATATATTGTTCGTAGATTTTAAAACCGCAACAGAACTATCCGCTATTGTTGCCGCTCCCGTATTCCTTTCTGGAAGCGCCTCTTGTATCACCTGCTGTATTTTTTCATTGTTTTGAATAACTAACTCCGAACTGCGAATGATATTTTCAGAAGGTTGAGGTAAGTTTCGGTGAGTCTTAAGGTATTCCAAACCCTTATCCACATTCTTACGAATGTTTTCCATAATTTTTTTTTTGTGAATTTTCTTTCTTTTAGAGACTATTGGTTCGGTTGGTGTCATGATAGTTGAAGATATTTGTGTGTTTGCAATATCAGAATCTTCTGTTACAATTAAATCTTGTTTTGAACCTTGAATTGATTGATTGTAAATTCCTGTTGAACCATTACTCTCTGAGTTATACCAAAAATCGCTGCCAAAAAGCTGTCCCATATTGCTTCCACTCCCACTACCAAAAGAAACTGTATCATTTTCGTAGACATCGTAATCAAATGTGAGATTATCGAATGCTTGTAATCCCCAGCGTATGTGGTCTTTTTCATTGGAATGACGAACTCGGGACCTTCCATGTCGAATGAATAGCATATCATTGGCCGTTATTGATTCTTGGATGACCAACATTATTATAAGCATAAATAAAGCAGCCATAAAAACTGCGAAATTGTTGTCCACACTGTTCAGCATATTGAAAATAAAAATCTGTCCATGATAACGCCGAAAAACTACGTGTATCCAATGTTTTTGAACTTAATATCAAGTGTTAAAGGGAACATCTTAGTTTGGCTTCATTCTTTTTCAAACAACAGCCCAATGATTTACTGCAAAAAAATCTATTTCACAGCGAGTGAAGTGAAGTTGATAACATTCATTCATTTCATTCCAATTACTGCTTGTTCAGTGGTTACATGTCGTGTCGGATTGCCTTCGTTAGGCAAATTACATGTTCGGAAGAAAAGAATTGAAAAATGCTCTGATTTTCAGATACCTGCAATAAAAAATAAAGTAAGCATGTTCAATACTAAAATCAACATTTTCGGATGCGCGTTAACTAAACAAATAACACAACTTATTAAAATTTACTTTCTTAATCCTTAAGGAATGTTAATTGTTTTTTATTTATTGTACAAAGACCTAGGCATAAAGTAATGCGTGTTTAAAAAAATTTAAATAATAAAAACGTAAAAAATGACCTGCGCACTACATTAATTGTATAATATATAATGTAAAGTAATCTACATTGTGATGTTTTTTTTAAAACAATCTTTTAGCTGTTATAGCTTAATTGAACCAGTAGTTGGTCGGTGAGAAATATAAGCAGTGCTATTAAGTTTATTTTATATTAGGGAACCCGCTGACCGCAATTCCGGTTTGACTTTTTGAAGTTATTTACGCTTCGAAATTGATAAAGTGATAACAGATAATTTATAAAAGGCCCAAGATATGAATAGAAAAACAGGGGCGAGAGGGGCAATTAAAAAAAATTTATATTTAAAATGGAAAAAAATGGTTAAAAAACAACGGTAATACTTACAATTAAGTTTCATACATTTTTTTAAAGCCAACATTCTGTTCTATTAGCCAGTTTTTAAATCAAGTCAAAAGTATGCGTAGTTTTTGAAAAATTTAATTTTAAACTAAAAATTTGAGTAAAAAAATAATTTTTCAGTACTTCAAGATTATCTACCATTGTTTTTATTTCAGAATTTATTGCTCTTATTTGTTTTTGATCATTAGTTTTTGAAAAATTTAATTTTAAACTAAAAATTTGAGTAAAAAAATAATTTTTCAGTACTTCAAGATTATCTACCATTGTTTTTATTTCAGAATTTATTGCTCTTATTTGTTTTTGATCAAAAACTGAAAACTAGATGATTTTGTCTTTTAGTTTTTGAGAAAATTGAAAATAACGACAACTACTATTTTAATTTGATTCTTTTTTGCTTGAGTGGTCTTATTTTGATAGTAATAATGGTAGGTGAAAGTTTGGGTGTATGCAACAGTAAGATGTGTGCTAGTTTGGGTGTATGCAACAGTGGGATGTGTATGCAACCCCACTGCTTGGGAACACTATAGGATAGTTTTCAGTTTTTGATCAAAAACAAATAATATCAATGAATTCTAAAAAAACAATAGTAGATAATCTTAGAGTTTTGAAAAATTACACTTTAAACCTTTTTTAACTTCTTTTTGCACAAATTTTAAGTTTAAAACAAGGTTTTTCAAAAACTATGCATATTTTTGACTTGATTTAAAAACAAGCTAATAGACAAAAGTGTTGGCTTTAAAAAAATGTATAAAACTTAGTTTTAAGTATTACCAATATTTTTTAATTATTTTTTTCCCTTTAACATATATATTTTTTTAAATTGCCCCTTCCGCTTAAACGGGGGGAGATAGACCCCCCTCCCATTGTAAAAAAATGCTTGTTTTTAACTGTTCTATACAAATCCGTCATTAAACCTTGTCGCCTGACTTATCGTACTCTCCCCAAAAACAGGGAACATAGAACATATTTCTGTATAAACCCTATAAACCTATACCCATATTGAGAACTAATCTTAAACTTCTTTGCCTATAAAAAAAGAAGAACATTTCTCCAAGAATAATTGCTGCCATGAAAAAACGCTTCTGAAATTAGCCGTTTGTATTCGATACAAGAGCTGTAGGTCCCATCTATTCCTGACATTTCTCGCACACAATTGCGGTTGAGAAATGTAATTCACTATGCCCTGATTCTCTACGAGCTACATATATGTACATTTCGTCACCAAATTTGATTTCATTTTGATTAAAAAGAACTCGTACTGTGCAAAAGTTGCTATTGGTTTTATTTTTTTCCTAAATCATAGTTATTTGTCTTACATTTGTGTGAAGAAAAGGTTATAAAAAAGGCAGGCATATGTATATTGACTGTTATCATCATTAGTTCAGCCTGCTTAACTCTTACCAAAGAAAATACTGATTGTTTAATAGTTACAGCTTTTGACACGAGTA
This sequence comes from Eupeodes luniger, assembly GCA_951509635.1. Classification (NCBI taxonomy): domain Eukaryota; kingdom Metazoa; phylum Arthropoda; class Insecta; order Diptera; family Syrphidae; genus Eupeodes; species Eupeodes luniger. The sequence continues at coordinate 131,281,666 of OX608075.1, read as the reverse complement.
ATTATTTGAGTACAACAAACACAATCGAAATTTAAATATTTTGTCCAATGATCAATGATAACCAGGTTACATATATTATATTTATAAAGAGAAAGAAATGTTACGCCTTGATAAGGGCGATAACAAAATAAAATCTTTTTTCCAAGTCAAAACAACTTTGGCATTAAAGTATCGGAATTAGATTTCAAAATATTTTTCATAATTCAAATTCAAGGATGGGTTTGAATGAGAGATCATTAAAGTAAACAAGGTTTTAAAGGAAATCTACCTATGCAGCCAGAAAGAATTACCACTTTTTTTTTATAATCGTTTCTATGAAAGAAAGCCAAAGATTCGATTTTTAACGAAGTATTATATATTTCATAATATAAACTTTAGCGAATATAGCATTTATAATTTAAATAGAAAACCTCATCTAACATATATCTTGTTCTAAACAATATTAGTAAAATACATGCACATTGCACATATTTAAAACCGGGCCCTCACATAAAATAGACTTATGTAAATTCGTTTGCCTCAACAAGGCTGAGGTGTTGACCACTTCGTTAGTAGAAGAAATTATTTTGTTTCATTTAATTTTTTTCTTTGGAATCAATGCTTATTTAGGAACAGAAAACGAGGCTTTTTATATTCACTTTAGCTCAAACCAATACAAAATTCATAAAAAGTAACTAACGTGAGATACATAAAAGAATCAAACAACGGTAATACAATATTCTCTCATCAATAAATTTACTATATTTCAGTGACGTTTTTGTTTTATAAATTTCAAAACTACAGGAAAATCGGATTTTAAAAAAGCTGTATCTTTTAATTTCTTTTCAAAAGGATATATTTTTTCACTCAGAGGGAGACTTCTAAGTAATTCGGAATGTGGTAAGACTGAAAAGCACGTAATATGTATTCATAAAATGTTTGTGTATATTTCCATAGCTTGAATTGACGAGAATGTGCAATCCAATAATCCAATTTTATTTTTCCTGGAATATAAAAAAGAGGAACGTCTTTCGTAACACCTTTTGTTGCATAAATATGACCTTGTATGTACGGGTTCTTGCAAATATTCGAGTAATATGCAAAGGATTGCGTGAAGCACGATTTTATTTTCATTAGCTATAATAGTGAATTTGAATTTATAAAATCGCATTACGCTTGCAACAAATCAATGCTTTTGCTTTGTTTATTTATGACCCTCATACTGAATTGAACCGTTTATTTGATAAGTACTTAACTCACATGTAACTTAATAATTTAATTGTATATTCTTCATTCATTCTTTTCATATCAATTCTATATATAGTGCGTTCTTGATTTACGCAACTAATCAAAAAGGCGTTGTTTAAATGACCGATTTTGTTGCAATAACCAATTATATATATTTTTTAAAAACACAGTTCTCTATAAAAAACTTAAATTAGAAATCCAACATTTTATTTATTGCAGCAAACTTTAGTTTGACAATATTTTATATAATCTTTTCTTTTAAAAAATTGCACATTCTATTTGATTTGTTATTATTTTTGAAGACTCAACATTTTGTTGAAAGGGGGTTGAATTCTGTTCGACGAATCGAATTGCTGCATTTTTTGAAACACAAAAGATATGTACTTTTCACTGGATAAAATTCATTAAAATTTTTTCATTGAATAGATACTGTTTTACGAGTACATTGTACATTCATCAAAATTCATTTTCACAAATACCGAGAAAATATGCATATAATAACAAAAGTTGCACTTATCTAGTAATTTGTTTCTGATGATTTGCGATTGTTAACAATGATTTAAAACCAGGAGTTGAGTGAATAGATACTTGCGTTAGCCGAGGACGTATTTCATATTTTATTTACATACCTACATACGTACCTTCAATGTTTAATTTTAATGTAATAAGAATTATTTTTAGCTATCGTGAATCTGACATTATCATTGAAACTATTTAATCGGAATTATTGCTGATCTCACTTAACGGTGCCGCATTAACTTTAGTAATGTCAAATGTGTTATAAATTTAAAAGTATGAGCAAACTATTTGCATGAAAATGTTTTTCCCAATTTTTTCTAAAATCACTTAGATTTTTTTAATCCTAAAGCTACTTTACTATTTTTTTCAAATTTATGAAATAAATTATAAACATGCCCATTTTTGTCAATGGGTTTAGACAGATATTTTTGTGTGATAGTGAGAGGGTAAATTAACCTCATCAAACACTTAACACGTCATTCACAGACCAAAGCACAAATTTTAAAGCCCAGGTCTTTTTAAGACACATATACATAATATGTAGATCCGGATGAAATAGAAAGGGCTTTATTATAAAGCATTGTAAGCCACTGGTTTTTTACAAACTAGCACAATCTATAAAATATTGTTCAGCTCCTAGAATCTACTCTCAGGACTTATCCTTTCAATGTAATCTATAATTTAGAATATAGAAATAAGAATTTTGTCCATGGTCTTTATTCTGGTTGATGGTTTTATAAAGGTTTGTATTTGTAGGTATACAAAGGTATGTTATTGTAAACTAAGTTCCTTTTAACTTTATTTAATTTTTTCCATTGGTTTATTTAATTTAATATGCGCACAAAATTTATAAATACGTATGTACGAAAATATGCATATTGTACATAATATCGGTATCTGTATAACTAAGTTCTGCAAATACATAATATGTATGTACATATGATTGGATTGATCATGTATCACGGATTAATTTTTATTTTGAAATGTTTTACGCAAAAACTCAAAATTTTGTTTGGTGCTCTCAATTTGTTTGCACGTACATTTGAAGGTGTTCCACTCTTAATTTTTTGTTTTCTTATTATAGACACACATAATTTATGTTGAAATCTTAAAAGTGCGTTTAAATGTTCTAAAAATTTGTAGGTTCGGAAAGAATGTGCATTTATTATTAAATATGAAAGATGTTGAAATATTCAAGAAAGATATGCAATTTTGCAAACGTACCAATTTGAAAATAAATATTTTTATGGTTGTCGACAAAATATATGCATTTGCATAGAAGTTAGAGATCTATGTTGATAACTAATACAAAAGGACTATTCCCCCTTGTTTTAATTAGAACACCTTGTGGTTTGCGCCAGACACGTCAACTGTGCATCAAGCTAGAGCACTAATCAGAAATTAAATTTTTATTTCAATTCAATAACAACAATTGTTTTTTTTCCAAAACTTCAGTTTAGAAATGCGCTCTATCCTACTTTTGGGTTATTTCCTATGTGTAAGTTATGAAGGAAGAAATTAAATTATATTTAATTTTATTATTTTGCAAATGTATTTATTTATGCGAGATAATAGTTTATAGCAAAGTTTTAATTTATCAATACCTTTAATATCAGAAACTCGAAATATTCAGAACTATAGAAATATAATTCCATTTTTAAATTGTTTAGGTAACAGAAGTTCAAGCTCAAAAAGAGGCATCATGTAATTCTCTATAGAAATAAAGCATTATGAGTAAGAACCCATTAAATGCTTGACGTCAAAAAATATTTGTTGCCGAATTGAAAACGTATGGTATTTGTATTGTTAAAGTTTTAAATTATTAAAGTTTCATTCGAAATAATATCAATGTTTGATTGAAAAATTGACGTATGTACATACATACATACATAATGTTGGGTAGTAAGTTGGTATTTTATGTATTCCAACAATAATTAAAGAGAAAAAAATAGAAATACATTTGAGGACCTTTGAAAACGAGATTCGTTGTAAGATAACTTTAACACGAGTGTTAATTTAGGTATAGGATGTGGGCCTGCTATTACGTTAATTGAATTTTGATGTTTAGTTTCTTAAAGGAAGATGTTAATCAAATTTTGACTGAAGGCCAACCCGTTAAGAAAACAAATGTCAACTGAGTTGTAATAATTTAGTTCAAAACACTTAGCCTTTACTTTTTTGTTAGTTCCTTTTGTTCAATAATCCTTCAATATTAAATCCTTTGCTGTGTGAACTGTAACATCAAAAAAAAAACTTTTTCTGGGATTTGCACATCATTAAATGAAATCAATTTATCTGAGAAAAACACTTTTTGCATGACGATAAGACTTTTAACTTTCTCACAAATATTTTTTTTTATTTGTTTAAAATGCAATTGCATTCAATGGGCTATTTAATTTCACAAATATTCACTGTTTCTTAATTTTAACAAGCATCACATCAGATTAAATTTTTATGTTAACTTTTGTTGAAAAATAAGACACTGCCATATAGGGATTTAACATCACCAGTGCAAAAACTATATATACATTATACACATTTATTCTTAAGAAAAAAGTGAAAAAGCTTTATTTGAAACATCCGCTTTTGGTTGCCGTTGGACCGAACTTGAGCTCTGCTTTCAAAAGACTGGAGACTGGACATGGAAAGCCATTGCTCTCAATCGGTTGCTCTAACTTTGAATGATTTAATATTCAACTTAATAATAACATATATGCATATATGTATGTATGTATGTAGGTGAAAAGCTGAACTTTAGTAAAAAGCTAAACCGTTAAATATTTTAATCGTTATCGTGGACAAAAACGCGACCGAACTTCAGCTCCTTTTTAGAAAGACTGGATCCAAATGCTTCCAATTCTTGGGGTATATACAAATTTTTTGACAAAATACATTGAAATGTCTTCTCCTCCAGAGAAAACATAGAAAAAGGGGTTGTTTATAAACAGAGTGTCTACTTATTCCTTCCTATTCATTAATGATTCGTAGTACCTGTCTATAAGAGCAACCATTAAAATATTTTGATGAGCTGCTAGATTGGGCTATGTAAATTCCGGCGCCTCAATTGTCTGTCATCAATAATTATTGTTCTATATTTAGGTTCATGTCACATTTTACTTTCATTACAAACTAGAATACGAACTCCCTGTTCACTTGAGATGTGAATAATTTTTGTTATTTTTTAATTTAAAGCTCAAAACTTATTGTTTTATACTCGTACATCAATTTTTACGGGTACTATTTGATTTCTATGAAATAAATAGTATACTTCAAAGAGCTTCACAAACATCGAAAAAGCGTTTGTATCTTCCCAACGCATGTGCTGTTCAAAATCCTGTTTTGTTGTTATTATTTTTTTTTGAAAAAGAGAATATTGTGATAAGGAATAACCACGTGTTTGCCAAAAAACGTCACAAAAAAAAATGCGAAATCTTGTGTGAATGGGGTTAAACAAACAATCTGCCGCAGTTAATGCAGTCCAATTTACCTCCAACCCTGTTCAAAGATTAAGCGTAAATCCCTGTGTTGTTTATCTTTTAATAATTTTCCTCCGTTGTATTATTTGGTCTCTAATGACCTAATTAACCTAATGACTTGAATTGTCACATTGTCTGCCGGTTTTGTTTTCACCCTTTTTTACTGATTCGTTTTAAGGAAAACAAACAAAAGCTATTTTAAAATAGGGGCTCTTGTACTTTTGCATCCCCAATGCTCGTTAAGCTTATGAAGGTACATAGGTACAGTAGTTTATACTATTTTTCATAATAATAGCAAATAATGAGACCTAGCTATGTATATTAAACGTTAGATTATTATGGTAACAGATGGTGCGTTGTTTTGTTTCTTACATCCTACTTCGTCAACTTATTTTTTAATTATGGTTTTAAAATTTGCTCTTTTTATAGCTACATCTGTAAAGAACTAACAGGAAATATACTACGAATGAAAGCAAAAGAAGTCTTTAAAGGAAGTCCTAAATTGACTTGGAAATATGGAACTTAAGCGAAAAAAATGTTTCTTTTCATTAGCAATGAATGACTGCATATGACGCACACGAACTTTAAATTGTTTAATTGTTCGTTAGTGTAAAGTTTGTTCGGCAAGAGTACGATAACTCAGGCGTTAAGATATTATAATGGTTTTTTTTAAACAGTTAAAAACAGGCATTTTTTACTATGGGAGATGGGGTCTATCTTCTCCCGTTTAGGCGGGAGGGGCAATTTAAAAAAATGATTACTTAAAATGGAAGAAAATAGTTACAAAATAACGGTAATATGTACTTACAGTTAAGTATTATACGTTTTTTTAAAACCAACATTATGTTCTATTATCCAGTTTTTAAATCAAGTCAAAACTATGCATAGTTTTTGAAAAAAATAATTTTAAACACAAAATTTGAGTAAACAAAATTTTCTATTTCAAGGTGGGGTTCAATGCAAAGTTTCTTCAGCATTTAAATAAGCTAGATTTAAGAAAAAAATAATGTATCCTAGATATATCTTAATCCATATTCGATTCATAGCAATGAATTCTAAAAAAAAACAATAGTAGATAATCTTAAAGTTTTGAAAAATTACACTTTAAACCTTTTTTTTTTTAACTTTTGTTTGCCCAAATTTTGAGTTTAAAACAATTTTTTTTTTTAAACTATGCATAGTTTTGACTTGATTTAAAAACAAGCTAATAGACAAAAGTGTTGGCTTTAAAAAAATTCATAAAACTTAATTGTAAGTATTACCATTATTTTTTAATTATATTTGTTTTCTTTTAACGTACATATTTTTTTAAATCACCCCTACCGCCTAAACGGGGGGAGACAGACCCCCGCTGCCATAGTAAAAAAGTCTACCTTTAAAATTCATCCGTTATCTTAAAATTTGTTTCGAAGATAAGATATTTATAAGGCAGAAAAAAAAACAGTTCAATTAGCAGTTTAAAAATCATTAATCAATAAATTGCAATTGTAGTTTCAATAAGAACATCATTCTGATAAAGAAAAGTTAATAAGCACAATTTTAAGGCTTTGTAATAATATCACCATCCTCTTTTGACAAAGCAAAAATATGTCCTTCGTATGTCTAGGAATAACATTTTTAGATCATTTTTTAAATTATTTTTAGAAAAAATTGGACGAAATAAATTGAGTCATTAAGATAGATATACTACAAACACTAACGAAAGAAGATTTATAGCCACTGCGAATGATTTTCTGAAACAAAATACAACTAAGAACATACAAACATGTGTTTCGCAAAAATAAATATAAAAAAGCTTTTACTGTTAAGGAAATAAAGTAGATATATGAAGGTAGATTAAAATGTTTTTGTTTTATTAATCAAGTGTGGACAATTATACTTTAGTTTTCTATGACCCTCTTCAAAATCGATGGCAATTTCGTTTTTATTGTACAAACGCACACAACTCAATAACGTTAAGCGATACATATATACATACATTTCGAACATACCATCGGGTATTGATTTGGACAATGTTCAAAGACATACTGAGTTTGTCTATAAATTGAGTAGGAACATTCACTTAAATATTTTAAGCATTTCCGACTATCGATAAAATAGCATTCCAATTGATATGTGGCACTAGAAATTTCTTGGAGGAAGATTTTGTTACAAAGATATATTCAATTTAGAATTAATAGTGAAGACAACTTATCTTTCTCATATAAACCTTGTAGTTCTCCCAAGAATGTGAGGTCGTGTTTTAAAGATTAATTTATATTTTCAATATCAACTGTCTTTTCCTGCTTTAACGTCTTGCGTAGTTGTAACGCAATCTGGACAGAAATAGCCGTAGATCCGATTCAAACCATGTGTTATCAAATTTCACGTCCTATAATTATAGTGAATGATATTAGATCGAAACACCCCACGATGTTATCTGAATTTATTGTTATCAAATGTCAACCCGTTCACTGTTGTACAAAGATGGGTGTTGTGTTTTTTTTTTTTAGGAAAGGAGCTGTTGGTTAGTATACCGGAATCCTTTGATTTCATACATGTTTATCATTAATTTATGCAACTCAAATGTTAAAATCATTCTTGTTATTAATATTAATTGCTTTATTTTCATTTAAAATGTTATACAACACGTATACACATTTTTTAATGCCTGAAAATTGGGAAGAAAACCATTTGAAGATTCAATTCAACGCATCCTCTTCAGGAAATACATTCATTGTTCAAGGTTTTCGTTATCGTAAATGAGCATGGAAATGCAAAGTTAAGTTTCCATATTAATTTCTTACATGCAAATTATTTCAGTTACTTTTAGATAAACGTTGATTTGTCTTTTGACATTTTTGCATAATGAATTTAAAATTTATTCGTAAATAGATTCTAAACGTAAGTTGTATGCTTCCGGAAAATCACACTTTCATCATGGGTCATTTGCAAAACGACAAAATCTATATATTATGCATACGTTTATACTATTTGGGGTGCAATACTTCGGAGCAATGATTCATATGAAATCGGAAAACTTTCGTCTCCTGTGGATACAGCACCAGGCAATTATATAACTTAGATGAATTATAATTTATATAATATTTGTGTTAATTAAATATACCATATATATATACTCATCCACAACATGTTTATTTTTTTTAATAAATATTAAACGCGTTCAAAAAAAACTGAAGAAGACTAAACGTTCTCGCGCTCGGTGAAAATAGTTTACGTTTACATCAATAAAGACAAAACAGATATCATTATGTACTAAGTACGTGTTACCATATAAAAATTCGCATATTTTTAATGTCAAATGTGTAACTTGCAATAGAAAATAATCTAAGCCAAAATATTTCTTTCGATACTGCTTCCAATCAAAGTACATGATATTTTTGATCGAGAGAAGCGAGAAGATACTCTTGGCTTTTAAATCGTTTTGGTTTGTAAATCATTTGAGAATTTTATAACCTAAAAATAAATAATCAATTAAAATCTCCTTGGTCTAGAAAACTCCAACACGTTCCCTCTTTATTTTTTGTTATTTATGGGATATAATTAATCCTGTAGATCAACTTCGATTGCATGACAAAAACATTCGCCCTGTTGCTGTTTTCCAACTTTTATTGCCAAGATAAACTAGTAAGTCCGGAAACTAAACTTTCGATTTTATTAACCAGAAATTGGCAACAGCCATAACCTTTTTATATTATGAATATACTTAGAGGGGAAATGGTTGCATATATAAAATATAATAATTTCATGCTGGTTTTATATAACTTTTGCATGTGTATGATGTTGCCAATTTAAACTAACTTTGTTTTTCTAGTATTTTATTCACTTACATTGGTATACGGAAAGATTTACCTAAATACATACAAGTATGAGGCTTACACAGGCTCGAAAATTACTTTATGAATTGTTTGTTAAATAATAAAGGAATAGTAGGTGTTTTTCGACAGTCGACAATCTTTACTCCCGATGTAATAAATAATTTAAAAATTGAGTTTGCATAGTTTTCGTAGTTGAAGCCACTTTCAGTAACTATTTTTTAAATTGAGAAATCTGTTTTTAAAACACTGAAATTCAGTTAATAAAATATGTATGTTTTTCTATACGGAACACTTTGAAAAAATTGCGGTTATTTTTCGAATTATTTTTTCTGATTTGTTTTCTGATACTCATCATCCTTAAGAACCAGTAAACATCATCGAGTGATAAATTAACCCACAGGGTTTGCAAATAATGGGCAACATAACTTAGATAAACTTTGTGCTCTTTCATTAAAGCATAGTGTTTACAATATTACTTTAAGTTATTGAATTGCTTAGTTACTAATTCTGAGTTTTAATGTCTTTTTTAGTATTTCAATAATTATACCATACAAAAACAATAATTCCAAGTTAATTATTTTAACAAATCGTTAAGTCGTTTCTGAAATAAAGGGAAAACATTTGGACTGAATGAAAGATTGTCGATATAATGTAATATATGTTTTTTGATGCACATGTTCGTTCGAAATCTTGAATAAAATCATCATATTATGGAACTACTTTACTTGAAACAAGTAACTCATATTCAACTTTATATAAGCATTAGTCGCTTTTATATTGATATTTTTAAGTTAAACAAAATTAGGAATACACGTTTCACATACAAAATAGTATGCCCCCTTTAAAAACTTAAGAAGTTTGCTTTTGAAGTGAATTTTCTTTGGGAGCGTCGGAGTTGATTTTATCTAAAATTTTATCTTAAAATCTTTGGATGTAAAAGAGTTTCAGTTTTGCCGATCTTAGAAAGCGAGCTTCACACGATATTTTTTATTTGAATTTTAACCTTGCGAAGCTATATATTGCGCAAAATCACAATATTTTAGTTTATTTTCAAATTCTCACATAAAGTATAATTATTAATGAAGGATATTTCTTTGAATTCAAAAATATAATGTTTTGCCTTCCCCATTTAATAAATGTTGTTGACTTATTTTTGAACTGGGGGCGGTAATTTTATTAGAAACTATTTTTTTAATTAAACTAATTTTATGGCTAAATAAAATAAATAAATGAAATAATAATGAATAATAATGAATACAAAATACTTTATAGGTAATATCTTATGGTGTTTTATATTTGTAACAGAGTTTAATTTTATATTGTTCTAATATGTATTTTAAATACATAAACCTTTTGCGTCTAATGTTTCTTTGTATGACTTGTAATATGAGGTAACGTCATCACAACTCAGTTCGAATCCAAGACAGTGAATTAAAATGCTGAATTAAAACAAATTGATACTTTGTATATGGGAGCATAGTATGTATAGTAATTGAGTTTTTTTTTTTCAATATAATCATATGTTTTAATGCAGTTTCAAGGACATATTTGTAAGTATTTACGTTCTTAGTTTTCGACACAATTTGTAGTTCGCATAGCTTTATAATAAGAAATGGCTCCCAACAACCTCACACTTTCAGCACGACTATAAAACCGATCCAATTGCTATTCATCTCTGTGTAGATCATAGAAGAAAGAGTTGAATATATCTAGGCCTTCCAAGTTTATATCCAAAAAAAAACCATGTAGGATAATTTCACTCAAAATTCTTTTATCCATTGAGAGTAGGAACTCACAATGAGAAGAAAATTACAATACAAAAAGGATTCATCCGATGGTGTCCTAACCTGATTATTTTCAGTGCATTTAATAAGTTGGATAAACTGATTTTTGAAAGCCTCGAAAATGTTAAACTTAATCAAAACCAACCCTTACTGCTTTATTAAACTCACCTTTTTAAAAAAATACATCGAGCAATAAATAAATAAGAAAAACATAAGGTATTTAAATGAATGAGGCCAAATATGATTTTTTATTATAATGGTGTCATAACAAAGTCCTAGCATTGTCAAAAACATTTATATTCATATTATTCTTATTCTGCGTAATAGAAACGTAAAATGGTTATGATTATATGCATATATTTACAAAACGTATAGGGCTGTAATCGTAGGAAGGTATATCGTAAAAGCGATTTCAGGTGTCGACCATCATAGCGGCAGCGGAAGCGGTACAAAATCCATCCTTTTTCATTTGAAAGCTACAAATGCAAAGTAAGATAAATTGGGGGAGATGTCTTTGGAGTAGAAGCAACATTTTGGTAAATTGGAACATATTGTACCATATGCGAAAGAATTCCGTGCGTGAGCATAATAAATAAATCATTTGAATACGGGTTGATTTTCTAAAGAACGGAAATTGATCTGCTCAACTTAACCGTGGATTAGAATTGAGCTTATTGTTGCATTAACATATACATATATGCACATATATATACAAATTCAAACAAAAGACACATTATTTAATTTGATTAAAGTAGTTTTGTGGAAATTCCATCGTAAATTTCCACCTTAACTAACCAATGGGTGGTTAACCGTTTGGATTTGGGGTTTTTATGTTTATTATTTATTTAGTATAGCTTATCAGTTTAAATTGCCCGATTAAAAAAAAAATAATAATTCAAAAAACAACCACAATCGATAGATACAAACTATTCAATTTATGGGCTTGAATTAAAACACGTAATATTTATTAATATAGCCATAGCGATTAGAGATCTTTTCTGGTGTCTTTGTTGTTGCAGGTAATCCGTTGAATTTATCGAATACAAACCATTTATTGCTTTCAATATCTTAAGAATTTCAGAGATATTTTTTTCATAGATATTAAAATCAAGATTTCAGTAAGGACTTAAAAAATTAATTAAACAACCACATAAATAAAAAGTATATTTTCAAGGGCATCAATGCTGTTTTATCACTGCGCGTTGCACGTTGCCTCTAACCTGTTTTTAATTTACATTATGTAGATTAGTAAGATGCCAACTTTCGGTAATGACAGATTATAAATTGCGGAGACGTGAAATGTAATAAAGCGGTGGCAGCCTGATTGTAAAATGACTGACTTTTATAAATTCTTTGGCGCAGCTTTTTATGCCTTAATCAAACCAAAATAATAACATGTGGTCTGAAGGGATGACTTAATTTGATGACATGATGACTTGTCTTCTGTTTGATTTAAAATGCATTGAATTTGTGATTTAAAGATTTTTCCTTCGAATTATTGTACCGCTGCAGTAATTATATTAAATTCAGAGATTTGAATGAAAGACACCATGTGCTAAAAATAAACAGAAAACCAAACATAAATGGGCATAACTCATATTTGTTAATTAATGTTTACCATGGTTTATAATTTTTGATGGTTTCATTAAGTTTTTTTTCATAAATAAAAACTCCTAAGTGTATTATAAAGATTATATTTTAATCTGTATTCTATGAACAAAAACCCAACGCACATCAATTTTGCGGACAGAGGAAAAGCAGAAAAATCGAAGAAAGCTATTAAGTTGAGCAGATGTAGGTTATATTCCCACGACAGTTTTACGTAGGTCTCATCATTTTGTTGGCAACGTCCTTTGCCTGTGCGATTAAATAAATACTATGGGCTTGGTATCAGGCCTCAGGCAAAGAAAATTTAATTCCATTTTAATTGCGTCTCAACTGAAAGTTGATATTTCCTTAATGATGAACAATGAAGCTTTTAAACTAAACAAATATAAAAACGAGGATGTCATCCGTCAGATTTTTAAGTTATTTCATCTAACACTTGATATTAAATTTGAAATTGCATTACTATATAATTATTTTCTTTTTCTGGTTAAGCCAATACAATTCAAGCTCAAATTGAAATAAGAGGAAATTCATTTCAAAATCGTTAAAAAAATATCAAAATCTATGTAGTTCATACTTATATCGCCAAGATACGGCATTTGAGAGTTGAACGCATTTTTCAGAATTATTTAAAGATTTTTCATTGTGGTGTGTCACAACTATTTTAACCATTTTCTTAATTTAAATATATGCAAGTAATTAATATTGATAAATAACATTTTGTGCGAAAAAAAAATTACTAAGAGAATTCTTCTCAAAATGTACATACATACTGCAGTGTTCAATTCAAAATTCTCAAAAATTCCTTAAGGAATTACCACTACAAGATGTCGTTATATAGAATTTAGTAAACATTATTCTTCTTTTATATTACGTGACTAACTGACCACAAAAACTACCAATAAGAATTAAAGAAACCAGAAGTCTAAAAGTACTTCTCGGGGATAGAACTTACAACTAACAGAATAATTCCTAGCATACGTACAAAATCTCCGGAAAACTTTTATTTGAAGACTTCACAGACACATACATCAACTTTACGACCGTTTCGTGCTAAGTGTATTTTTTTTTGTCGCACACGTTACCATGTCACCACAAAACCATAGTTGTCTCCTAATTGAGTTATATGATTTCTAATGGATGACTCCTATCATATGGTGCAGCATTTATTGGCTAGTCTTAAATCTAAATAATATATGAATGTATATGTACATTGTACATATATATACAATACATATATATACATATACACTTATATAATTAAAACATAATACCAAGACCGCCGCCGCAGCCGGTCATCTCATAAAATTACTAAAATTTGATTTTGAACCTTTAAAATTGGTGGTATTGACAGTTGACAGTCATAAAATGACAAAATTCTGTTAATGCGAAATATGTAGTATTAAAAATACCTCGACTCCCTTTTAAACGGAAATATTGACATGATACCCACACTGGATTTAAACTCCGTCAGAATTACCACTACGATACAATAGTATGCCGCGAAGGGATGATGATTCAGGAATCTATCTTTTTGAAAATGAGTCGTTTTTACAATTATTATATTATTTTACCCAACCACCACAAAATGGTCTGCATGCAAATAAGGCCTCAAGTAAGCAAGCCCATCAATAGCGAACTTTTTTTTTTCATGTAGGGAAATTATTGTAAATTTGGTCCTTAAACCACAGTTAATGAGCTGGATACTTGAAACTATAAACATAAACATAATATAATAACTAACTAACCAAGGTATCCCTTCAATCATTAACATATTTTGAAATTATTATTATTTTTTACATTTGTAATCTTTTCAATTGGCAGCTTTAACACCAGTGGCATTTTGTATGATTGTAAAACAATTTTAGTACCTAGATTAACATAACAACAACAATATTTGGGCATATTCTATTTATGGCTGCTGCTAATTTGAAAGTGCGTTGGATTAAATTTATTTGTCTAATTTATGAACTTCCAATATGAAGTTATTATAATGCGATTTATCAAATTGAATTTTTTTGAATTTCAGATCGTTTGGAAGATATGTTTCGTACAATTGTTTAAATTTGAATTTAATAATTGAATTTGTTTCATACTTTCATGGTACCGCATCGCATCGCAACGCGACGTGATTCCTGTGCCTGTGCCACGCATAGTTCTTTCACGGGTACTACCTCTTGGGAGTAATTGATAAATCCTCCAGGAGTAATTTTCCAATTAGCCGTTTGGATTCGGCATACAAACTGTAGGTCCCCCATCCTCGACGTTGCTCGCATACAGGAATGGTTGGGAGTTGTAAGTCACTAGTTCTTAACATAAGAATTATTAACAAATTTTAATAGCATTTTTTTAAGTTTATTTTTTATTTACTGTCAATTGATTTTACCGGATGTCAAAATCGTTCTCCTTATATAAAATTATACTGAAGCTAACATAATTGTTTGTCCTCAAAGAGAATTTATTTGTTACATTCGATCCGTGGCCAGGAATGTCCACGATTTATATTGGTGTATAAAGACGTCGATTTTGTAATTTGAAATCTGAAATACTTAAGCTATTATGTACATAGTTAGGGTGCGGGGAAATAAATCCACGGGAACTAATTCCACTTTAGTAAAGTGGATTTAGTTCCCATGCTTATTGGGAACGAACTCCACTTTCTTATGGGAATTTAGTACACATTCAAAAATATGAAGAGGGAACTAATTTCTAACAACAACAGCTTCAAATTACAGTTAGTTATCAGATTCTTTAAACTTGTTCGATTTTGATGAGTACAGTCGAACATCAGTCTTAAGCAATTTAAGAAAACAGTGCGTAGTGTGAATAAAATTAAAAATTAAAAGCATGGAAAATAAAATTGAATTTATTACCGGGTTTCGTAAAAATAGTGTGTTAATTTATGACCGTGAAGAAAAACAAATTTATGTTTAAAAAATATTCTCGAAATAACATTTCACGTTACATTTGCTATTATGGTCAAAATTGCAAGAGGAGCTTAGTTATTGATGAGCAAGGTGATAAAAAATTAATAAAACCGAATTAGGCTCATCATCCATCATCATCATCCAAAATCAAGAAAAAACCATGAAAAAAATGACAATTTTAAATGCTATGAAAAAAGATTGTGTCAGCGCACCTTTAAAGCGGAGGCTAACTGCTGAATCAATTGATATTAATTTTAAAAGTGTAAAAAGAGGACTTAATAAGATAAAAAATCAAAATGCCAAAATGCCCAGCGAGTCCAGTTAATGTTTCAATGTGCTACAAAAACGAAACTTTTATGGAAAGCTATACGGACTTTCCAAACTAAGCTCTTAAGACAATTTTTACCAGCACACAATTTTGGAGAAAGAATTTGCCTACACAATTTTCATGGCTATGAAAATTACAAATATGATTAGAGAAATGCCTGAGGCATTACCAAAAAATTATTTTGTAGATGGAACATTTATTGTTGTACCAACATCCTGTGGCTACAAACAATTAATTATAATTCATTTTGCTTATGCAGAACACGTAAGTATCTCCTATATTCCAATAATTCCCAAAATTATTTGGAACTCGATAGGGAGATTTTTATTTTCAGAATCTAGAAAAGCAACAGTTGATTTCGAAATATCGTTTTCAAAATTCTGAAAATGATGAAATAAAAATCGCGCGAGCGGAAAAAATTTTGCGCATTGTGTATTATTTGTTTTGAACATGTTCGCGACATTCTTCTTCTTCCGTGTAACCACATCAAAATCTGTGGAAGTTGCTACGATACAATGTCAAAAAACGATGCATCCCCCGTATTGTGCCCATATTGTAGAACAATAGTTCAGGGATTATTGAAAGTTTTTTTGTAAATTATATGTATTTAAACAATTTCATTTAACTACATATTATGTATTCATATGTTTATTTTCATTTTTTTCTGACATGCATTATATTTTTTGACTTTTTTTGTATTATATTTAAGTATATTTTTAGGTCTATCTACCTTTAGTTTGGAATTCTAAGAATTTTGCTTACTAAATTTGGTATCATCTTTTAGATTATGAAACTTATTTCGTTTTTGACTAATAAAATTGTTAACAGTTTCCTATATTCTACTTGCTTCTTCTTTTAAAAAGTGGGAATTAATTCCAAACTCAAGGAGAACTTAAATCACACATTTTTTTCGGAATTAGATTCCCACTAAGTGGGAACTAAATCCCTCAGTGGAGTTAGTTCCCTTGGATTTATTTCCCCGCACCCAGGGTTAGGAGTAGTTAAAAGTGTATTTAAATGTTTCGCCTAAACAAATGTATTGTGCCCATATTGTAGAACAATAGTTCAGGGATTATTGAAAGTTTTTTTGTAAATTATATGTATTTAAACAATTTCATTTAACTACATATTATGTATTCATATGTTTATTTTCATTTTTTTCTGACATGCATTATATTTTTTGACTTTTTTTGTATTATATTTAAGTATATTTTTAGGTCTATCTACCTTTAGTTTGGAATTCTAAGAATTTTGCTTACTAAATTTGGTATCATCTTTTAGATTATGAAACTTATTTCGTTTTTGACTAATAAAATTGTTAACAGTTTCCTATATTCTACTTGCTTCTTCTTTTAAAAAGTGGGAATTAATTCCAAACTCAAGGAGAACTTAAATCACACATTTTTTTCGGAATTAGATTCCCACTAAGTGGGAACTAAATCCCTCAGTGGAGTTAGTTCCCTTGGATTTATTTCCCCGCACCCAGGGTTAGGAGTAGTTAAAAGTGTATTTAAATGTTTCGCCTAAACAAATGTTTATATTATGCGAGATGCAAAAGGTTAGAAAATTAATAGTATTATTGTTTTAATGTATATAAAAAGTCAGAAAAAAAACTTAAACTTAGATATTGATTGCAAAAATGTAAGTTCTTTACATGACAACTCTGTTTTAGCAAAGAAAAAATCATTATAAAAGGCAATGGGTGGCTTTCAGTTTCTTTTTTTTAAATAGTTTTACAGAACAACCAAATAATTTTTCTTATCAAAATTGAACAAATTTGGTATTAAAGCAACTTTACTTTTCTGTTTGAACATATGCTGCTCCTTGAGTAATTTGATTACACACCTGAATAAAATCCTTTAAGTTCTTAGTACAGTTAAGAAAATAATTGTTATAGCCTTAATAATTTTCATAATCTTTTAAGTACACTATGTCTATGTACAAAGATATATGTTAGTTTGAAACAACAAAAGTTTTCTTAAAATAGCTTAATATATAAATATAACAGAAATTAATAATCTTGGATGTTCAGATAGGGAAACAAGTAAACAAAAATTTCCCCCAGTCTTCTAAATTTATCTCAGTAATAATAAGAGTATAGAATAAGCCGTGGGTATAATAATACAAATCACGGAATCTAAAATTGTACAGAGGTAATTTGCTCAGATTCGGATATGAAAGGACTCGCTAATAGCATTTCATTCTGCCCAGTTAATTATAAATTCTGTTGAGCTCAAAGGCATTGAAGTTTGTAGGAATATTAAAAGGAATGGTAATCGGGAGTCGCAGATTCGCTAAACAAGTTCCTTGTGTTTCAAAGAACAAGCCGATCAACCCAAACAATCAAGTTTTGTCTTTCATTCTCTCTTCGTTCCGTAAATCGTAAGGCGTTTGTGCGCAAATTGGAAGTGGCATTTGAAAAAAAATAATAAAAACAAACTTTTTATTTGTCTGTTTTCTTTTTTTATCGTGATAATAAAGGTAACTATGCAAATAAAAATGACCATTTTGTTAAAAAGTTGATATGAACCACGCAGTAATATAATTTAATTTATTTTTGTTTTCCGTTTACAGTTGAGTTTGAGTTAACATTACCTAATGTATCAATCTTTGTCCCTTAGAGACATGAAGTGATTGAATGTTCTATTGCTTAAAGGATTAATTTATCAAAATAATATATATGAAATGACAAAGGATGAAGAGGGTTGAGAAGCTAAGGCCACGAGTATGATAACTAGGGCGCAAAGAAATGATAACGACTTTTTATAGAAGCGTCGCAAAACAAGCATTTTTTGCTTCGTTGAACAATTTTGAAAAAAATTGATATAAATTCTGTTTCTTTATAAAAATAAATATTTAAAAATTCTTTTTGTACGGTTTTCCTAAAATTTTCAAAATATTTAGTTTAATTAAACAAGCAGTTTTTTAAAACATTTTTATATGTAATAATAAGAACCTTTTCAACTTCTCGAAGTTTTATGTTTACTTTATGACCTACATACATAAATCTTTTCGAACTATTTGAATAAATATGAATATATTTCCATCTTGAAAGAATGGAAATAAAAACAAACTCAAACAAATCGAACCCCATTTGGTACGCGCATTTAAATAATTTCAATTATTGTTTCTAAGAGGACCAGAAATTTGTATATACATATGTATGTATGTATGTAATACATTGAAAACGGGTTCTAAAGAGAAAGGTAATACTGAAAGTAAGTGCTTATTTTGTTGGGAAGAAATGAATGTTTCGAAAATTAAACTGAAGGGAAAGACCGTTTCTGTTCCATAGAGTTTGCTATACCATATTGTGGTTTGAAACAGTTTTTTCTATGACAGTTTTTATTTATTTACTTCAATATTAAACATAGATAAATATAAACATAATTTGGCTCTCGAATTTCGAATACATTTCCTGATACACATAGAACAATAAATTGCTTTAATGTTTGTACTTCTCTTATCAAAATATCGTTCTGCACTATTAATGGGCACTAGCTTCGCTGAAATGAAATTCTCTATATAAATATATCCACACATACATACATACATAAAGCTTCGGCGCCCTTATGAATCCACCGAACCACAGAAGCAGCTGAACTTTCAGATGAAAACTAATTGAGTATCATCTGCAAGAACATTTCATTAAATTTACGAGGAAATGGATGCTTCCATAACCGGTTTCACTGCGAGAAGAAACTTTTAATATCTTCTAATTTAAAAAAAAAAGAAAATAATATTTTTCAGTAAAACTGGTTCGTGTTTATTACGCCTGCCTGTCGTTAACTTTAATTATGCTTGAAATTAGTTATTGTAGAATAAATATGATAAACGGAATAGGTAAGCAAGGAATACTTTTATCCTTAAAACATAACAATAGGTATTTGTTCTTTGTACTTTGTATTGACAACAAATTTTCCTCTGTAGGGTGATTCCAAATTAATATTTTATACTTATATTTATAGAACTTAACAAATTAGATTGCCTACATAGTTAAAGAAAAAAGATTACAAAGTGGAAAATTATTATTAATACGAATTCCTTTAATAAGGTTATTGGGTTGCCTTTTGTTTTTTATTCTACTAATTATTGTTTGTTTTTGTTTCAATATTTATTTTTATTTCTGAATTCTGTTTATATACTTTATTTCGAGTTTATTTCGTACCACGATTACTTCAAAGTTCTTTTTTTTCGCATTTCATATTATTTAAGCCTGTGTTGTTTCGACAACGTATGATTAGCATTTTGTTTCTACACAGGTGTACTTATTTATGTATCAACTTTTTGGAAGTCGATTATGTATTTTGCTATCGGTCGGTTCTTTAATAATTAATTGATTGGCAGTGAATAATTTAGTAATGTGTGTTAAGCTAAAAAATAGTTATACATAAAACTAATACAGGGTATGTTTTTTCCAGAATCACATCTATTTTTGCAAAACAAAAAGAATTATTCGAATATGGGATTATTAAAACCCTTACTTCAAACAAAATTTTATTATAGTATGGCTAATTTTATCTGTTTATAATGTAGGTATATGTAAAATTTTATATTTAATTAATTCGCTATTTATTTAATTCTTATTTTTTAGGTAGACATAGTGATCTTCTACACGCATGAAAATTAACTTCTTTGAAGTAAACATGCAACTTAGTAAACAAATATTTTATATTCAATTTACTACATTACTTCAGCACAAAACAAATCTCTCCTTAAGCCAATTGTATACTTCGCATAAAAAAAAGATATAAACCAAATTGCATTTATATACATATATAAGAGCATATACGTATATTACTTACTCGTATATCTACTCGTATCCATACATATTGAATGTGGCGGCAATATAATCTGATTCGATATACACTGGAGTCACATGAGAACCGTTACGATGAGCTTACGAAATGTCTCAGAAATAAACGAATTTATTGCTTACCCGATTAGAGCCAACATATTTGAAAATATTTGGGGCCTTCCTCGGCCGATAACAAAAAGATAAATTTAGTTTTTTATTTGCATTTATGTAAATCATTTACTGTCTTTAACTTAAAAATATCTTGAATGGTTTCCCTCTTTATTGGTAAGTAAATATGTTTACTTGGATCGTAAAATTATGTAAGCAATATAATTTAATATAATAATGAATTCAAAATATGTATGTACTTAGGCACACATAATGCTAATACCTATACGGATTAAAAAAAAAACAAACGCCATATAAACATAAGTCGATGTTTGTTGAAAGTAAAAAACTATTTTGTTGATGTCTACCTATTCGTATTTTGCAAATTAATATTAGTGACTAGTTACTATCAATTTACAAAGGTACGTAATTATTCTCTCTTTATTTTTCGTTGTTCCCTCAATCCTCAAAAAGTATTACCTACGCAAATACCTACTTTCGCTTTGAAAAAAGTAATTTATTATTTAATTGCAAATCATTTTGATTTTTTTTGAAAACTAAACAGCTTTCCTAAAAATGTAATGGAAATATTTTTTTTTTCAGTTGCCTATAATTTGCATACATTCTATTCTTTAACTTCTCTCATCTCTGCATGGTTTTAAAAACCTCAAATAAGTGCTTACCATCGTATTTCAAAATATGAATATTTGCAATTAATATATTTTAATTTATCTTAATAAACACATTCAAGTAGTTAACAAATGTATCTTGCAAAACAATCAAATTAATCATAAACTGGTGAGTCAACAATTTTGTCAGACCCAGCCAAAGAAATCCTTTCGTATTACTTTTATCAAATCAGATTTTACAATTTTTCAGCATCCTAGGCAAATATAAATAAATTTGTATGTATATACATATATTAGGGTGGGTCACATACACATGTACGTATGTATGGAAAAAATAAATTTGCCTTAGTTAGGTAATGGTGCTAAACTATGAGTATAACAATGTTACAAACTTGGAACTTATTAAACTTTATTTTCTGCCTCCGGCCTTATGTTAAAATTGACTATAATTGTGTAAAAAAGGCGTTAAAAGGAAGACATACAAAATATTTCGTTTTCCATATCAGACGTCACTTGTAATACCTGAGCCGGTGAGTGAACTTAAAATCTTATCCAGAAAATGTTGGTATCTCTTCTTCTTAACTACATACCTTTAAAGTATATAATATGAAGTCTGATAAGAATAAGTTATGCAAAGAATATATAATGTTACGGCAAAAATCAGTTCTTTTTCAAAAATTCACCCACAATCTGGAGGCAATTAAGCATTAAATTATATAATAAAACTTGACTTTATCGCAGAGCCTTTTTAAAAATCCAAAAAATTGGCATTTGACCCACCCTAATACATACATATGAACATAGGATACTTACATACTTAAATATAATAAATTTTGTCAAAAGCATGTGGGTAGGGTACATATGTATACATGTATGTATATGAAAAAGGACTAGAAAGCACTCTGTGATTTCCATCACTAATGTCAGTGTATCCGTATCCTTATAAAAGAGGATATGTATACGAAAACATACTTATTCAAGAATTTGTTACAGCAAAACAGGAAGGTGCTATCTTTCAGGCCATAGATTACTTTCAAAGCACTAATCCAATCTGTTTTACAATAGATACTTTACCTGCCACTAGGGCATTAACGGATCTTAAGTAAGTAAAGTGCCCGTGTGTACATATTAGCTAGGTGAAAATGTGAAGATGTAGACAGATTTCATGTAACGTAAATATATTTTAGAAAGCAGGTTTTTCTGTCTTGAAGGTTTGTTCAAATAAAATATGTATCCCTTCATGGCATACCCACATTACCTTCGTAATATTCTTTTGTTAGAGCACATAAAGAAAGAGCTTAGCCACACTTGGTGCAGAGAAGGGGATACCTAAGTAAACAAACTGCTACCATACATTCATACTTAAACCTTTTCCAGCTCAATGGCAAGAGTAAACTGTGATAGATAGGCATACAATTTTTATTAAATAAGCCAACTAACTAATAATCAAACCCGGTATAAAAATGTCAATTCATTTGGTCTCTTGTACACTTCACTTCATATTTTCTTTTGTTTTGACACATAACAATTTAAAAAATTGGAGCGAAAATTCCCTTGAAAATCCAAACCAACTATTGTTTAAGTTATACTCAGGTAAATATGGTTGTGAGCTGCGACCTTTAATGTTGACCCTTTTCAATATTTGTATAGGAAAAGAATTCTTTTTGAAATTCTACGCGTACAACTTAGTTTCTAAATCTGTTTTCGGTCTCAAGCTAAATTTATAAATTGATTTTTAACCATTCGCATTTACTATGAAACATCTTGCCGTCCTTTCAGAATCAAAAGTTTAGGAAAGGCACCCTTGTAACTGCTTTCTATTCTCAAATTTTCTATAGTCTTTGATTCAAACGCACAACCCCATGTATTGACGGGTTCATAAGAAACTTAAGAGGATTGAGGGCTGAGGGGTAATTCTGGGCTTATAGAAGTGTATAATATTTAAAAACCAATATTGTGATGTAAACCTATTCAGATTTAGATCTCTCCAAGCAAATCAAATTTGTTGTATATATGAGGGTTGTTTTGACTTGTACCATTTTTTATTTATTTATCTATGGTAGTAAATGTGTGTGCACTGTGCTGTGCATACATGTTCTTTGCAGAATGCTGATCTATTAAAGCTTGTTATATCCACTTAATGGAAAAACTCACGCAACTATCGAGTTGCACTTCAACTACATAACTATACGGGAAAAAATGACCAGAGTCAAAGATTCCAAAAAAATGTAAATATACATAAGTAACAACAAAGCTCTTTTTTTTTTTGGAGATTTTTTCATGAAAAGTAGCATTTTCGTAACAAAACAACTTTGCTTCATAGAATTAAAAAATATCGCTATTAAAAAAAATCGGTTTTAAATTTTTTACTATGAGAATAACATAATTTCCGTGTTTATCTATACATAAGTTTTGCTTTTGTCAGACCAGAAAAAGCAGACTTTTCGAATTCTATATATACAACTTTAACATTATCCGCAAAACTATGGAGGAAAGACAGTTAGACCACAAACCCTTAAAAACTTTATTCTTAAAAAATTGACAGTACTTGAGTACCTACTTAAAATCGCATTTATGAGGAAGTTTATTCAAGAGTTAATAATGCAATAATAAGATATTGAGCATTATTTCAAGAAATTAGATTAAAATTATCCTGCTTTTGCCCTTCAAACGTTTTAAAACAAAAATTATACCAAAGCTATTATCGGCTTTGATTGAAACCTATTTCACTTTATTTAAAAACAATATCATTACCAATGAATTCATATATTTCTTAAAAACTATTTAAAAAAAAGCTTTGGTCTAGCGGATTCTCAACCCTTATTTAATACTTATTTATTTCTTATAACTGTTCATTATATAGCTTGTAGGAAAACACTCTAAATACTTATAATAAGTTAGTTTGTTGTTTTGCTTAATCTTTTAAGGTAATATAATTAATTATGGTTCATTTACTATTATTAAATAACAATTATGAAACATTTATTAACATTATTAATGTAAGTCTATTTTAATTATTGTTCTGCCTTTTATCAAAATAATTTTGGTTAAACTACATCCCTTTCTCATTTAAAATACTCGGACTCAATATCTGAAATCGATTATTGTCTCCTGTTTGTTAGGATGTTTTCTATTTTGATGATGTTATGGCGTTTATACAGACTCCAAAATGGATCAATCATCTTCGCATATATTGTTTAGGATATGAGCTGAGTATCCTTCTTTTTCAATGGCATGAATGTTCTCTAAATGGAATTTTGGCTTATTACGTGATGGCTTCAGGGAATTTTAGCACATCATTACACTCAGAATATACATACCATATAGCCTTATAATTTGTTAGCTGTACGGGATGAAAATTTTGGTGTATATCGAAATGTTCGTCTACTGGTGATGGTCAAACGTTAGGACCAATGTACACTAGATATATTTTTTATGAGCGGAAGCATATATCTCGTGAAATCATTAACATACACAATCCCACCAAAGAATGATTGTCTATGTCTATATATCATGGATAAAGGAATAAGTATGTGAACATACACACTTTTCTATGCTATGTTTTCCTGGACAAAGCTGTATGTTTAGTCAATATATTGGTTTTACTTTAATTAAAGTTGTTACATGTGATGTGTTGCTTAAAATGTGTTTTTTTAAGCTTGTGATTTTGACTTTATTAAGAAGAAACGGTCAAAGAAAGTGATAAAATTCTTAAATAATTTTTTATTCTGTGAGGCCCTTTGAACTAGCAAATTTATTTTATTTTATTTGGACTGCCTTTTATTGATTCTTAACTACTAGTTACAACAATTTTATTTCAAACTTTGAACCACAGCGTATTCTAGGCTAGAATCTTCGACGTGAAGGCCTTACAACTAATTGCAGAAAATCTTTATACTTTTAATCGCAATGGCTTACTAAATATCTGTATTACCAATTTTATTGCAACTTTTTCATATTAAATATTTTCGTTTTAAGAAAATTTCGAAATTCTTTCATATTATGTTCACAAGATAATTAATAGAAGACAATTAATAAAATTGTATCCAGACTAAAACAACGTACTAACAATATTGTCACACCATTAAAACACTCTACACAGTATGCACAATCTTTAACATCTTTCAATTACCTTAAGCCCTTGTTGATATTATAACATAATATATAAACTCAAAACTCCTTACAAATTGAACTAGATGGTATGATTTTGACTTCAAATGCCAACAACAAACGGTTTTTGTCATCTTATTTAATGAGATTTTCAAATTAAAATCCTTCCTTTATTTTAGCTTCAAAGGTTGGCCTAAATGATTTTTAATGCCATGAAACGGTAGTTGAGCGCAATATAATCGTGTACCAAAGTTAAAATGTTAAGAGCACGTTTCACAATATTTATCTCTACCAAAAGAACATACAAAATTACGTGCTTCTTCTTTTCAAATATGTAGGTATAGTAGATCTGAAAAAAAAATTAAATTTAATCGCATTTTGCTTTTTAACCCTCTACGATTTGACTTCTGCAAAGGTTGAAAATCTATGATAAAGGAAGATGGTAATATGGAAAGCTAGACACTTGTCTTGATTGCAATATAATCTGATTTTTTTTTAAATATTGAACTAATTTCTGCGTGTTTCAAAATGTGTATGTCTACTAATAGTAAATAATAGTAATCATAATTTCGTAAATAAAACAAATGAAGTTATTTAACAGATCACAAAACAGGAAATAGTTGCATTCCCATCATTTAAAAACAATAAATACTGTACTTATTAAGAGAACAATACTTAAAGATTTAAAGTTTTATAATATCTGCATAGACATATTTTAAGAAATCATATTTTGCAATAGAAGTTATGAATACGACTATCTATCTATACATATGTACATACCAACGAGTATATTCAAATATGAATCATCCAAGTCCATGTTAGCATAATCTTTGCACTTTACTAAGTAAAGTTATAAGGAATGAAATATAAAACTTGATTTGATTTTTCTTAATCAAATGAGCCATTCATTTAAAAACGCAATGCACAACAAAGTTGCTTAATATCACTTGTTCTAAAGTGTATTAGGACTTTAGAATTTGTGCATATATATTTGAAGTGACAAACATGCATATACATATCTTAAAAATAATAAACATCACGATCAACTCTCAGCTAAATATGTTTATCGATTAACGACTACTACTAAGTCTAGTACTTGTACTAACGCTTTAATTATTTTAACCGGAAATGATATGGGTGTTTGTATTATCGCCGTTTTTAAACCAATGAAGTTGTTAAGCTATAATGGTGCGGTACTTTATTTATTTCATAAAGAAGAAATAATCTAAGAAAATAACTAAAAATGTCTTACACGTCACGAAGGAGCGTATGTAAAAGATTCGGATTTCTATTTGGTATTTACAAAAGTAATACTTACTAAGCGGAGATATTTAACCAAGTTCTTTCTTATTGGGCTCACCCAAAAATTTATCAATATCAGTTTTGCAATGAAAACTATTCTAGTACCTGTGGTCTGGGTTCAAACCCTTACCTAGGTCACCTATTTTTTTTTTTACGGGTATTGCCTTTTGCGGGGAATTGACAAATCCTCAGAGTACCTAATTCTAGACATGAAAAGTGCTTTTTCAAACTAGCTGTTCAAATCCGGCTTAAAACTGAAGGTTGCCTCCATCCCTGACAACATTACTCGCACACAGAAATGGTTGAATGCAATTTATGAAACTATTTGTTTCATTTTAAAAACAGGGATTTGAATTTTGTAAGAGGCCAGAATTTTAGAATTGCATGATCATAAAAGGTAGGAAGGTGTTTAATTTTGTTCGGAAGTTAAAAAAAAAGGTATATCTCTACGCATATTTTTGTATAGCAATTGTTCGAAATGCCCTCCTTCTGCATTTAAACATGCTCGACAACGTTTTAAAACTGTCGTTTCAAACGTCTGTCATGTCCTGAGCTTCTTATTTCCTCAGCCGCAGTTTCAATTTTCTGCCTAAGTTTAGTAACATTGCGTATGGGCTGGCCAAAAACTTTCTCTTTTATGCAACCCCAATACAAAAAATCTAGTGGATTCAAGTCCGGTGACCTAGATGGCCATGATATTGTTCCACCACGACCGACCGATCCATCGCTTGGAGAAAGTTCTGTCCAAAAAACTTCTGACATTTCTTCTATACTGGGCTGGACATCCATCTTGCTGAAACCACACGGTTTGAAGCAGGGCGAGAGGAATATCATCTAATAATACACAGATTCTGTTTTCCAAAAATTCTAAATCATTTTCACTATTTATTGTGTCGGGAAATTCAAAGGGTCCTATGATTTGCCCATTTAAAATTCCACACCACAAATTAATTTTAAATCGGTATTGAGATCTTCCTTCTCGTATTAAATGTGGATTTTCTTCCTGCCAATTGTGAATATTGTGCATATTCAAATATCCATCTTGTTTAAAGGATGATTCATCACTCCATAAAATTTTGTCAACGAAATCAGGATCTTCTCGGCTTTTATCGATCATAATTTGGCAGAACTCAACTCTTTTAGGGTAATCCCTTGGTAATAAGGCCTGGACACGATGCAGGTGAAAAGGGTGCAGGTTGTTCTGCTTCAGAATCCTCTGAACAGTATAGATTTGGGTATCCCAGTTGTTCTCTCAATGGCTCTAGTAGAAGTACTTGGATTATTTTCAATTTCCCTCAACACAACTTCGTCATTGAGATGGTGTTGGGGCCTTCCAATCCTTCCACTGCCAGGGATTATACCCGATGAACAGGACTTGAAGCATTTGGATATCTTTCCAAATGCTTTAGTAGTCCTTAAGAAGCGCTGCTTGATAAGGAAAAAGATCGCCATTGCTGCTTGTACTAAACATGATGAGCCTAATTCAATGAATTGGAAACAAGATGTCTCTGGTGATGTAATACAAAATTCTAACAGAAACACATTTTTTTCTTTTTATATTGGTTTTTTTAAATCGTGACTTATTAAATTGAAATGCTTATAACTTTTGAACCAAAGCTAGCTTTGTGATGTTTTATACTTTTTTGAAAAACTAAAAAATCAAGCAAGTTTTAAAAAACGATAACCAGCATTGTGTTATATGATTTTTTTAATAAAACTGTTTTAAAGTTTGATAAGAATATGATTTTAACTATCAATATTTTGAAAAATAGTGGCGAAAATTGAAATTTTTTAAATGCAAAAATATTGAATATTTATTCAAAATTGTAAAATATTAACATATAGTAAAAACAAAAATCATTTGTGGACAGGGTGATTGAAAAACCGACTAAAATTGAAAATTTCTTTAAAACAAACGTTACTCGAAAACCGTTAGGATGCGGTATAGACAAGTTACCAAATTCTGGTAGGTCATGACTTGACCATTCAGCATATACAGTTTGGACCATTACTTATGGGACACCCTGTATAACAGCATTTTTATTCGATTGTAAATTCGTTCAGTATTTTTTAATTTTATTATGCTACAACAATTATTTTCTCAACACATAAGTACTTCTCTCATATTAAAATGTTAGTTCTATCTATTTTCTTTTATACTTTATTCTTCAAATACACTCAAATAAATATAATATAAAATATCACTTGACTGGCTAACAAATATAATTTCACGCTTGGTGACTTTTCACCCAACCGATGAAAAGGCATTGCAACCATTTTTTGCTGCCACAAAGATTTTTGTAACTCTTTTTTGTTTATTTCAGTAATTTGTTTGGGACCACTATGTGTATCATATTTGTCAAAGAATAAATTCTGTGAAAAGACATCCCAAAATTCCCTAAATATAGAATAAAGAAGCCGTTTGAAGGAGTTGTATGGTAGAGAATTAAAAATATCTGTTTAAAATACAAGTCATTTTAAATTCCCAATTGTGTGTATTGAACTCAAGGCCTCTGGCATGACAGTCCTACGCACTATAACCATCACCCACGGGTACTACTAATAAGGTTATTAAGTCGAAAAACTGCTCTATACAGCGAAAAATAAGCCAAGTTTGTATTTGAATTAATCAAATTTAATTATTTGATCAAGGATCTAATTGGTAACCCAACATACCAACACATGGTTCTTTTTTTTTTCTTAGAAAATTGCAGCCAACTTTAGATAATGTGTTACTACATATGTATATACAATATAGAATTCTTTGTTTAGTCGGTCCTAAGTTTGGTGATTTTACATCCCAATGCTACTAGCACACATAACCATATGGTATACTTAAACAATATTATTATAAATATATATATAATGTGACAATATTATTATAAATTCATAATATGATAATAATGTAGGTTTTAGAATATCCCCCGTAGTTTAAACACAAATTTCGTTTTCATTTATGTTCCAGGTAATATCAATCTCCTACTTAATTTGTTTTATAAATTTCCTATTTTATTGCAGAAAAGTGT
This sequence comes from Eupeodes luniger, assembly GCA_951509635.1. Lineage (NCBI taxonomy): Eukaryota > Metazoa > Arthropoda > Insecta > Diptera > Syrphidae > Eupeodes > Eupeodes luniger. The sequence goes on along the minus strand of OX608075.1, from coordinate 131,252,006 downwards.
GACCCAATTGTTCATTTGATTTTCTACACAATTGGACTTCCAATCTAAATAAAAGTTGATAGGTGTCCTCTCAAAACTCCATCTGAAACTGTCCCAAAGAGTTATGTTATGTTACATTATATTTCTTTCTTCTAATACTATACTTTTGTTTTTTATAGTCCTCTCCTTCAACTCACTTGGAAGGTATATTTATGGTTGTACAATGTACATACATATGTAATGTAAAGATTTATGAGAAGTTACTTCAAACGGCGGCGGGCTGGGGTAAGAATTCTATTACTTTAGCTATATTTTATAGAACGCAATGCTTTATGTACTATACACATACTCGTACTCGTAGATGTATTATTGTAATATACTTACACAATTCCTGGCCAGTTTGGAAAACACAAATCTCCTGAACCGCATAAAATTGTAAGGCTTCGCATTCTTTTGCTCATATTACCACTTTGAATTCCCGAAGGTATTTTCTATTTGCATTTAATTCAGCAGAAAAATGGGTCCATGACTGAAAATGATATGTGTGCAATGTACATACACAACACATTATGTACATTTCCTTCTGTCTCGAAATTTTATTCTTCGGAATTTGCTTGCAATCGTTAAGAAATTTAACTGTTTGTTTTTTAAAGACGTGCGTCGCTCGTACACAAAGGTACTAAGCCAGAGGTTTCTCAAAGTACCCACCTCTAATTAAATTTTTTGACAATAAACTCTTGGGGTAGCCAAACAGATTTTTATTTGAAATGACAAAATTGTCATAAGAACTTATAAGTTGGTAAACAATGAATTTTGTATGAAAAAGTGTACAAAAACTAAAATACTTCTACAATTTCTTTTTCAAGTTACACATTTCAAACATGTGACGCAAGTATAATGTTATCAATCTTTGTTTTTCTTTTTTGGACGAGCTGGATCGAGTCAAAAATAATTCTATGTGGATATTTTAGATGCTCTCTTCTGAAAAGTAACATAATGAACATTGCAGCAATAGCAAACAAAAGTTAATGAGGTCGATCTTTGTTTAAATTAGTTATTATATTAGGTATGTAGAGATATCTCAGAGAATAAGGTAAACATTTGAGTGCCATTTAATTTTTCGAAAAAAACATATCATATTTAAGTACATTACATTAGATCTAAAAAAGTTAAACCTCGTTTATGCGTTTTATTTTTAATGAACACATACATATTGATATGTATATTAAGAACACGAGATTATATATGTATTAATATTCTCTTTACTTCTCTTTTTAATGATATGAATGTATTGGAAAGTAATACGATGTAAGCTTGAGTCAACTGATAGGTTAGAAATAAGTTAGTCTTAAGATGATGAATAAAAGGTACAGACTCAAAAGTGACATGGTGTTCTTATTAAAATACATTAATGGCGACGAGGATAATTAAAAAAAAAAAAATTAAAGTTTAAGCGTGTAATTTAATGGAAAATTTAAGTGGAAAAGAAGTGCTACCTAAAATTAAAATTGAAAAGCAAAGCGAAATTGAAATAAAAGTTGATAACGAAGAAGTATTTTTAATAGAAGCAAAAATGGCATTTATTGGAACGATCGAGTTTTTTAGTCCCGGTGAAGATTTTGTGGATTATAAAGAACGACTCCAACATTTGCTTTCAATTAATAAAATTGTGGATGATAAAATCAAAGTATCATATTTAATAACCTTAATTGGCCCGGAATCTTATAAAACTTTAAAATCGTTAACAAACCCGGATAAGCCAGATGTGAAAACCTTCGATGAACTTATTGATATAATGGAGAAGTATTTTACGCCAAAAGTGAATTTAATCGCCGAACGATTCAAATTTTATAAAAGAAATCAAAAAAAACTTGAAACAATTAGTGAATATATTCTTGATCTAAAAACGTTAGCTCAAACATGTGACTTTAAACATTTTCTCGATGATGCTCTGAGAGATAAGCTAGTTTGCGGAATGTATCATGAAAGTTTTCAACAAAAACTCTTAAATGAATCGGAGCTCACATTTGACAAGGCGTGCGAGCTAGCAAAAAGTATGGAAATGACAAATAAGCAATTAAAGGAGATGAGACCAGAATCTCATAACACCATCGACATGCTGAATCAACGGTATCAGCTTAATCAACAACGAGGAAGAAGTCAGTGGAGAAGACCAAGCTCGGAGAGGGGATCTTCTTTCGAAAAGAAACCATCTGGGCAAGGGCATCGCAACAGTTATCAAGTTGACAAGAGGGATTGGAGGAATGCGGTTTGTTATAATTGTGGCCAGAAGGGTCATATAAGAAAATTTTGTAAAAACAAAACTAGTTCCTGTAATAACAAAAAAATGAATGTAAACTATGTAGATGATATGACAGATTATGAAATAAATGATTTATCACTAGGGTATATAAATTCGTTTACTAATGTTAATAGTGTGGCTCAAGTAGTACAGTTGTATATAAATAATGTAGTTTTGGAAATGGAAGTTGATAGTGGTGCATGCTCAACAGTAATTAACTATAATACTTATAAAAATAAATTTTCAGAGGTGACAATTGAAAAAGTTAAGAGGCAATTAAATGTGGTAACAGGACATCAAGTGGAACTGGTGGGAAAAATTGTGGTTAAAGTCCAGGACTTAGTCAAGCTGTCATCTTTTCATTTTTTGGAAATTTTTATTATCAAATCAAATCGCGACTTCACTCCTCTTTTAGGGCGTGACTGGTTGGATGTATTGTTTCCAAGTTGGAGAAACAATTTTGTTGTAAACAAAGTGGATGATGTGGTGGAAATGAAGGTAAAAAAATTAATGTTGAAGTTTCCGAAAGTTTTTTCTAATGACATGAGGGATCCCATTGTCGGTTATAATGTCCAGTTAAAGTTGAAAGAAAATGTGACTCCAATTTTTTCAAAGCCCTATTCAGTACCTTTTGGGATACGTGACAGAGTAGATGCAGAAATTGAAAAATTGGTGTCTCAAAAAGTTTTAGTACCGATCAAATATAGCGAATGGGCTTCTCCAATGGTGGTGGTGCCCAAGAAAAATGGAGATTTAAGGTTGTGTCTCAACTGTAAAGTAGCTGTAAACAAATCTATCGAAAATAGTATTTATCATCTTCCAATAATGGAAGAATTATTTACAAAGTTTGTTGATTGCAAAGTGTTTTGCGTTCTCGATTTGACGGGAGCCTATTTACAACTAGCCGTGCATGAAAAGTCTCAACATTTGTTAACTGTCAATACTAGAAAAGGGTTATACAGATTTACTAGGGTACCTTTTGGGGTTGCTGTTGCTCCCGCCGAGTTCCAGAAGGTTATGGATGAAATTTTAAAGGATCTTGATAGGGTTGGTATATATTTAGATGATCTGTTGATTGGAGGGTTCGATATAGAGGACTGCGAAGCTAATGTTGTGAAAGTTTTAGAAAGATTGGAAAACCATAATGTTCGAGTAAATTGGGATAAGTGTAAGTGGTTTGAATCGGAGGTTGAATATTTAGGCCATGTTATTAGTGGTAAGGGAATCAAACCCAACAAAGAAAAAATTCGCGCTATTTTGGAAGCTCCTAGTCCCAAGAATGTTACACAACTCAAAAGTTTTTTTGGCATTCTAAACTTTTACAATAGATTTATACCTGATTTGGCAACTAAATTAAGAAAATTATACGATCTTTTAAAAAAAAATAATAAATTTGAATGGAGGCCAGAACATGAGCAGACTTTTAATGAAGCAAAAAAACTTTTGATTAGCAATAATATTTTAGAATATTTTGATCCAAAAAAACCAATCGTTTTGACGTGTGATGCTAGTCCATACGGTGTGGGTGCGGTTCTTGCGCATATAGTTAATGGGGAGGAAAAACCAGTACTTTTTGCATCTACAACACTAAGTGAATCAGAACAAAATTATTCGCAAACTCATAGAGAGGCGCTGGCAATAATTTATGCAGTTAAAAAGTTTCATAAATATTTATATGGACGCAAATTTACTATTGTGACAGATCACCAGGCGCTCAGAGAAATATTTAGCGAAAAGAAAGGACACTTAGCTGTAGCGGCAGCAAGGCTACAAAGATGGGCTATCCAATTATCGATGTATAATTTTGAGGTTAAATACAAAAGAGGTTCGCAGGTAGGACATGCAGATGCATTATCTAGGCTACCCGTGCTGGGTTCGACAAATATTCCAGAGGATTTCATAAATGTGCTTAAGTTTGGTCCTGACAACATGAAACTTCTGAAGCTAGAGGATGTCAAAACTGAAACGAGCAAAGATTTTATTTTGAGTAAGGTTTATAGCTGGCTTTTGAATAGGGACAACTTAAAAAATGATAGGGAAACGAAATATTATATAGATAGAGCTCGAAGTTTTTCGTGTAATGATGGTTGCATATACTATGGGGACAGAATTGTTATTCCAGAAACTTTGAAATATGATGTTATCAGAATGTTACACGATACACATGTTGGAATGACAAGAATGAAAATGCTGGCAAGAAGTTATGTTTGGTGGAGGGGCTTAGATGCAGACATAGAAGAGTTTGTTAAGTGCTGTCAAGTTTGTGCTCAGACTCAAAATTTTACCAAGATAACTGAAGAATCGAACTGGATTCCTTCTTCTTATCCATTTGAAAGAGTTCACATCGATTTTTTTGACATAGATGGGTTAAAGTTTCTTTTATTAGTAGATAGTTTTTCTAAATGGATTGAGATTGCTGAAATGAAAAGTACACAAGCAGAAAAAGTCATTTGCAAATTACGTAATTGGTTTGCTGTCTTTGGTTTACCAACTCAGTTAGTGTCTGACAATGGACCCCCTTTTCAATCAGCGGAGTTTATTGAATTTTGTGAAAGTAATGCTATTAAGGTTTTTAAGAGTCCACCATACCATCCACAGTCAAACGGACTCGCTGAAAGAGCAGTTCAAACTGTAAAACGAGTTTTTAAGAAATTTTTAATAGAAAAACAGTCTATTAAAAATCTAAGTTACAAAATTGACAATTTTTTGCTTAAATACCGGAATACTCCAACAGTTTCGACTAACCAAACACCTGCTAGTATGATTTTTAAATTTAAAACAATAACTTTATTAGATGTTTTAACATCAAAGCCTAAAAATCAAAAGAATACTGTTGAGAATGTAAACACTAACACACATAAATTAAGCTATTTAAATAGAATTGTTAAATTTAAAGATAAAGAAAATATATATTATAAAAACAACTTTAAATCCCATGTAAAATGGATTCCTGGACATATTATAAAACAAATGTCTAAATCACTATATAAGATTTCTGTAAATGGGGTTCAGAAAATAGCTCACATAAATCAATTAAAACACAGAAATTGTTCTATTCGATTTAGTCCACATGTAACTCTTATAAACAATAAAAATAGTAATGAAAACAAAGTGCAACGTCAATTGCAATTTGAAGAGGAAAATGATGAGTTTCATAGTGCAGAAGAAGACATTGTTAATGATAATAAAGAACAACTAAAAAAGCAATTTTTGGAAGATCAAAGGAAATTTAATTTGAGAATTAAACGTAAATGAAATAATTCGTAAATAAAAGTGGAAACATTATTCTGTTATAAGTATTAAAAAAAAAAAAAAATTAAAAAAAAAAAAAAAAGTTATTTTATAGTAATTAAGGAGGAGTTGATATGTATATTAAGAACACGAGATTATATATGTATTAATATTCTCTTTACTTCTCTTTTTAATGATATGAATGTATTGGAAAGTAATACGATGTAAGCTTGAGTCAACTGATAGGTTAGAAATAAGTTAGTCTTAAGATGATGAATAAAAGGTACAGACTCAAAAGTGACATGGTGTTCTTATTAAAATACATTACATATATAGATAAAATAAATATAATTTGATAGGCAAGCTTTAAGCATATATATACATACATATGTACATTATATATCGTCGCATAAGTAGAACTAGCCTTAATCCAAAATTTAGAATTTTATTTTTATTTGATGATAGAAGGAAGCCAGTTGCATTCTGTTCTGCATTCATGCGAAGATATGAAAATATATCGATAAACATTTTATGTAATACCGAAAACAAAATCATTTCATTCACCCTTTTTTAATACTTTAAGTTTCTTAAAATCAAATAATTTGGACGTCATATTATCTAAAATTGTAAAGGTTTTTTTATTACAGCTAAATTAGTAAAATTAATGTTGATGTACATATACAAGTTAGATGTAGCTTTTTCAATAAAGTTTTTGATTAATTTTCTGTCATACATACAAACAAACTGTATGATTCTTTAGTTTGGGTTTCATCTTGTTGTAAAAAACTTCTCATGTTACTTTAAGTAAAATATCAAAAAGGAATTTCCATAAAACTCCCCACAACTACTCGCCTACGCCGCGCCGGCCACAGGCTGCAATGACATCCGCTAATGGAAATTTTAAGTTGTTTTTTTTTTCATATTTAATATAGGAAAAACAAATTAATTGTGTCCATTATTTTTCAACTTCAGGATAACGAACATCAATCTTCTTTGATAAATACCCTAAGTGACAAAAAATTCCATCCAATCTGTGAAACTGTCTGAAAGTTGTGCTCAGCAATAATATTTCTTATTATGAGTAAAAAAATTTAATTGAAAAGTTTTGTATTTGTTTTCTTATTTTTTGTGAAGAAAACTTTTGGTCAGGAATTATTTACATACCATATACAGATATTTTGCTTGTTCTCGTAAGCCCAAAGTTAAATATAAACCCGAAGGAACAGTAAATCGTTAATATAAACTTTGATTCTTATAGCTGTTAAAGCTATGACACATAAGGATTAACATATACATTATTGGGTACTTAAATCTCTAACTGGTTGATTTTGATTTATCAACCATCTTTCAAAGTTTCAAACATTTACGAAAAAGAGTGCGGATATGGTCTATAACTTGTAATAGGTTGTGCTTAAAACAAATTAAAAAAAAAACGTCCAGAAATTTTAAGTAAAAGGATTTTTATTTCAACGATAAATAAATGTGTTTTTAAATTAAATTAAACTTGCTTTAAAATACTTGTTGTAAAATACGTAGTTATAAATCAAGTTTTCGAAATAATATTGAAAATCAGAGAACAACTTCTTTCTCGTTAGATTCTTCGGTAGTCCAGTAAAAAGAAACGATACGATGACGAAAATCATTGGATTTTAATACCTCTCTACATACATATGTACAATTCATGTTATGTGACAATATAAGTTTGCAAGGATTTTTCCGGGTGAGTGTGGCATACAATTGCCCATTCAGCTGACGATAATCTATGTTTCCTTCGCAAACAATAAAATCTCCATCACCATGTAGAATAGTAAGCAGATTATTACGAAAGCTTTGACTATGGACAAGATTAGGTGTCCAATAAAGAACATTCAATTTGTAAAGGCAAAAAAACAGAAACGGAAACAGAAACAGAAAAAGAAATGGGTAAACAATATCCTAAGCTAACTATAAAGCTTTGAAGGCAGCAGAAGCAGTGTATTTGAAACTAGACTAACACCAATTCCTTTTGGCATTTTTATTATTTCAATTCATCTGTTGGATATCTAGATGGGAAACATATTGCCCATGAAGGATTCAATATTTGTACACGACTAATGAAACCAATCGAGTTTCAATTCTGGATCATGTTGCAATTGTTATAGATTGTTTTTGCGTTAGTCCCTTAATCGGATTAAGGACTTATTTCTTGTATCTACTCTGGACACACTCTAATTGGCAATTTAGTGAACGAAAAACACAATGATGTAAGTTCTTTCAATTCAATTGAAAAAAGTTTAAAGGCGATTTATTCAAAATGTTGATGAACAGTAATAGACTATAGAATTTATTAGCTTACCCAACCAATTTATAATACACGCATTTACCGACTAATTCAAAAACTTAAAAAAACTCTAAATTATTCGAAAACTAATAATTTTATACTCTATGGGGTTTTTCTTTTTTATACAAAAATTAATTTTAAGCATTTTTTTCCAAGCTAACTTAGGTCATACTATTTGATTTAAAACAATAAATAACTAAATAATTTATTAATGAAAAACAAAACTAATTAGTTTTTAACAAAAAATACACAGCTTTTGTTAATAGTTAGTTACAAAAGAAAATCGATTCGTTATAATCAAAAATGTAAAATAAGTACAAACACAAATAAAGATTCCAAATATAAAGTTCTAAACAGTTTCTTAATTTTAGAATTATTGATAATTATAGTTTGCGTGGTAATTTTTTAACCAAGTGTGTAAACGAACTTCGAAATTATAATGTTTCCTCATGTCGAATATTTAATGGACTCCTAATTCTATCAATTGTCCCCTTATCCTTATCCTTGATAATGAGAGTATCGAAGTTTTTGTAAATGGTTTTAGGTGATGTTTTCATAAAATGTTTAACATTAATTGAATTTGTAATTGTTGTATGCATTATGTAATTTAATAGTATTTTAACTTTCTTTTTTAAGGGTCAGCCCAACCATTTAAACTAATGCACTTTAAATTATTCTTTCTAAATAATGTATGTACTTATTTCGATTTCAATAAATAAAATGTTTATTTACTAACAATGCAACATGTATGAAATGCCTTAGAAATAACCTTTTGTTCATGCAATTTTTTTCTCACACTAAAAAGCTTATTGGTTTTGAGTGTCTTAATTTTTTGTAATTAGAACAAAATTTAATTTAAAGAAGAAGGTTTTTTCTAGCTGAGAAATTTTTATTTTGCTCCAGACATTTTTTTCAACTGCTAAAATAATTTTCACATTTCTAATAGCATTACTTGAAAAACATACCTTCTTAATCTTAAAAAGCACATTTGATTTTTGCATGTACAATAAAGATGTATACCTACGAATAATTGCTCCAACTGAAAATCCCCCGAAGACTTAGATGCTCATTTACTTAAATTAATATTCTGAATTATTTAAACTTGTGATTTTCTATACCCAGTTGAATTTTTTAAGAATTTATTTATTAATAAATTATTAAATATTCCTTCCTGACAGTGTTTACCTCTCATACTGTAAAACATTTAAGCAAGACACAAGTTTAATTTGGCTGTATCCCGTCTAGTCTTTGTAGTCCAATGAAATTGAAATTAAAACAAATTATTTCGTGTAAAAGGCAAATGTACATTAGTGTGTTCCAAAAAGTATGAATTATACCACGCTATGATATTTATCTAATTTCTGATTATCTGGCTATGTGCCAGACCGTATTTTACCGCTTAACCGCTTTTTTCTTCAGTTAAACAGCACATTTGTTGCAATTATCATGTTATTAAAATATTTATTTTTACACAAAGACGAATATCCAGTAAAAGGATTACCTACTTACCTCTTTACAGAGGGAATAATCACTTTTGTAATTCAACTATCAAATACAAAAATGTCAGTCTTATTTTTTTAAATTCACCATTTCTAAGATGTAAAGGTGCAAAAAAGTATCATTTTCGCTTTATTCAAACAAAAATTCAATCAATAAATAAATAAATAAAACATTCAAAAAGAAGAATAAAAACACATCATTTTTAAATATTTTAAGTACATACAACAAATAACTCGTAATATCTTATGAAGCCAATTAATCGCTGACAGTTATTAATTAATTAGTTTAGTTTGAAACCAATATCTTTAATTTTTACGAAGACATTCGGATCGAAAATCAATTTTTGTAAAAATAAAGGTTGATTTGATTTTTCTCAAAATTTGACTGGATGTCAAAAACGTTTTTTTTGTTACAAACAATCATTCTGCAGGTAATATCACTCTTTTGGTAGCAAAATATTCGAACGACGAAAAATGGTAACCCGAACGTACATATACACACGCTCACGCACGCACAGACATTTCTCTAAAAATCGTTGATTAAGAATCCTAAAACATTGACAGATCGAACCGTTTACAAAAACTTTCTATGAAATTTAAAAAAATACCACCTAAGCCTTCAAAAGACGAATTCATAAAATTTCGAAATTTTGCAGTAAAAACTGTTATGTAAATGAATATGAGTTGATTGAAATGTTTCATTGTTCATTTGAAACGAAAAACAAAGAAGCCACATAAATACTTTTACAATGAATCGATTCTTTTAAGAACCAATTTTTTACACATTCTGTACGGAAAATACAGTAGTACATATGAAGGTATAAGTGCTTCGCAAACTTTAAATAATCTATAAAATATAACAAATTATAATTTTGCTAAACAAAAACATTTATTTTTTTTAATATGAAATTATTCCGGAAATTATAAATTTGTATTTTAACTTGAAACTGGAGTGTGAATGATTTCAATATTTTAATAAAAAAGAATACATCAATACATAAAAATCGAATGCATGGCATCCCAAAGTTGATAATGTTTTATAAACTATTAAAAATTACCCAATAAGTGTATTGGTTTACATAATTCTTTAATCATGTTCATATACTCCCAAACTTTTTTTTTTGTAATATTATTTATGTATTGTATATAGTAAGAGTTATGTACATATAAATTCTATCTTTTCTCCTTTTTCTTAGATTTGATTTCAATTTAAGTTCATAACATCTAAACACCTTTAATTCTTGAAGTATTACTATTTCCTTCTTTCAGTAAAAGATAAACTTTGATTAACAATGAGAATTTTCATAATTTTGGGTACCCGCAACCTTTTATGGAAGTGATGAAAATCGTTTTTTCCTTTTTTTGAAAATATTGTTGTGCTCAGAATAAAAATGAGAAGAAATATGTATATGCGAGTCGTTTTTCGAACATGTTCTAAAAGCCTGTCTATGAAAATTTAAGTTTAAACTATAATCATGTATCTATATATAGACGAAATTGGCCTATGCCTATATATTTCTTTTCAACGTTACGTGGGACGAATTATAATGAGTCTACCCGATATAGAAATGGGTTGGATATAAATGAAACAAGGATCAAATCGGAAGTGATTCCTGCACAAAAGGGCATACCCAGGTGTAGGCACTGAAAACTTACACACACGAACTCCAGATGCTATTTTGCATGAGTGACTTCCAATCCAAAAAGTTTCTAAAAGTTTTTTTTTTGCAGACATGAGAGCGTACTTGTGTATCCTGAGAAACAATTTCCGTGGGATTGTGTTCTAGTGCCACATATGATAGGAAAAGGTAATGAAAAAAACGCCATTTCGGTTGTTCAAGTTGAGTGAAAAGTTCTTTTCTCTTGAATGAATGATGGTTGAAGCAAATGATGTATGCAACAAATTATGATTCTTTAAAGTGACTTTTCTAAATGAGACAATTGTATATAAAAAACTTACTTTTCATTTTGTATTTCATTTGTATGTGTTTTGAATTTAAATTGTGCATCAGAAAACATTAAAGCGGACGTTTTCATATATAACGCGCAAAGTCTTAATTGCTAGAGGAGTTGTAACTTCAATGGAAAGGGTCGTTTTGCTAAATCTTTTAATAACAAGTTTTCAAAACAGTGAACAAACTTTGAGTAAGAAATAAAACTTTGAATTACTCCTAATAAACAAAATGTATATGTATGTAAATACAAAAACATTTTTTGATGAGATATTAATTGAACCTGTTCTGTTATTTTATATCAAAAGCAAAGGCATGATGGTGTTAATATCTCTCTCACCTCAATGCCACAATTAATAAAATAACATACTTCCATGGATTTTTTGAAAAATAAACTGAATAAATCATTAAGAAATTAAATATATTATTATCTTTTATATGTAGGTATTTTGGGCAAGCTTATTATTTTTCTCTGGGCAAAGCATTTTAAGGAAATATTATGTTTTTGTAATTCTTAAAATTCCCACAGCAAAAATAACGTCCTCTAATAGCGAAAATACTGTTTAATAACGCCACATTATAAATATAAAAGTCATGTTACTAAACCTTTTATTGCGGTTAAATAAAAGCCCTGAATATCTACATATTTCGTAGGGAGGGTTGACAGCAGAGTTAGCAAGTTATTTTTCAGCTATTTGCACCTTGTAAATTTGGTTGTGGTGTCTCCTTAAATTCCTTTAACTGGTCCTTTCCTTTATCCTTACTTTTTTGGCAACACTTATGTATATGCACGTTTGTATGTTGCTAGATACATAAATATCTGTATGTGACAATTTGCATATTTATATATATACATACATACATATGTATGTATGTTTGTTTGATATTTTTATCATAATGTTTAATACTAAGAGGATGTAATCAGAATTTACTAGCGGGCTTTTGTTAGAATTCATGAAACCTTTGAAAGGCTTTTAAATGTATCGGAGTATGGTATACCAAGAAAAATTGCATTCACAAGTTTTTATCATTAAATTATAATAATTGAATCCCCTAATAATGGATAACTAAGAGATTTTCGAATTTGAATTTATATAACAGTTTTAATTTTAACCTTGAACAAAAATCTGAGTGCTTAATGAATGCCTTCTTAATATCATGACTTTTTCGCTATTTCGAAAATGGTCTTGTTTCTTTTTTAGTAGTTGAAATGATAAAGAAATTTTCTAAAAATAATTATAAAAATAAAAATAAAACAAAATGTATTATTTTTAATAAAAAAATGTTTAGCGCCTAATGATAATAATAATACTATTCCTTTGGTTTTTATAAAGGTTGATTTTTAATATGTATCTAGTTCTAATACCATCAGTAGCCAAAAGGAAAATCAGTCTACTTAAAATGATTTTTCTATTTTTCTTTTTATGAAAATTAAGTACATGTTTATATATGTATGTATGTACATATATGAAACAACAACAACTTAATACTTATGGATATTTCTCAAATTTTGCATTGCATTTTCTTGCTCAGTATTTATTCAAAGACATGAAATAATAATTTGAAATAAAAATTTCAACCATCACCTTTGAGGAGAAAAATAATTTTGAAACTTATATTTTCTCAGTACACTGTAGAAGGAACCACTTTAATCAAGTATTTTTTGCACGTTTTAATCTAATGAACTTATATTATCTTTTTGTGCTAAAAGGTTTTAAATTGAATTTTGTCTCAATTTTTCTCTCATGAAAACATAGTAGGTATGTACCAGGTACCTATTTTCAGAAACCTAATCTTATCTGGCTATATATACACATATATACTTGAATAATTTAGCTAAGCCATTTCATCTGCATATACACTCTTATTTCACTGAGTGGTAACCTTATTCTATGTCTACTCAAAAACTTATTATAGCTTCTTTTTTCTTTGTTCTACTCAAAGATGAGCATAAATAATGGCACAATGCGCAAAAGGTCCTTACAAACAAACTTTAAAACAGGGTGATTCACATGATGTGATAAATAGAACATAGTACATACCTACATATATATGTATATTTCTTAAAATTTTCGAACAAAATAAACAAATCAAAGTTGTTTTTGATTAATCACATGGCATTTAAATTTTTTAAGACAAACTTGTTTTGCAGGTACATTACCATTTTGTCGAGATTTTTCAGTTGTTCAAGGTCTAAACGAATGGGAGTTAAATTATGCAATAATATCTCTCTAGGTCTTTTAAAGTACTATACCCTGCTAATATTATTTAGGAAAATAATCTCTTGAACTAAAGCTGAAAAATGAAAAGTGGGTTTCGGAATAGCATAGCTAAGCTACATTGCTTTGTGGAATATGTGTGTCAGTTATTTTCTTTTACCTTAAAAAAAACACTTATCTAACAAAAAAGCTGCATAAGCCCTTAAAATTGAGCCTTTGTAAATCTTCCTATGCTCTTTATTAACCGTTTTCAAATGTTACAACAATGAAATGTACCTCATATATAATAATGCATACATTTTGTTTACTGTATCATTCAAATTATTTCAGTTCAAAAATACATAATAAACATACTATTAACGTACACTGATAAACGATTGATTATTATTATTAATATAATTTTATTGAAATATAAAATAAATTACATTATCAATAATTAACTAGCTAAAACTACCAAGACTTTACGCTCACATGAACGGTAGAAGATCACCAGTTTTCAAGATATTAAATACAAAAAAAAATATTAGATTTACCACAAAATATTACAAACTTAAAATCAGTACAACTTCTTTAAAAATAGCCTGCCAGCAGTTAATTAAATGTATTAAAGAAATTATTCTTCGACTAAGGAATCAAAATAAAATAGTTTGTTGCAATATAAAAAACATGTACATTGTACATACATATATATGTATGTAGGTATGTACATATATACTGGACAGACCAGACGCACAAAACAGATACGATACAGAGTAATTGGCTCAAAATTATTTAGTTGAAACTCTCCACTGTCGTTTTCTTATTTTTATTTTAAACTCAGATTTTTGGTCACAGCAAACATTAAACGAAATAAGTTTCCTGCATACATACATATACTACTTATAAAGCAAGTAAAATTGTCTTAATTAGAAATTTTGTAGTCTTTCTATCCCCTACAAATAAGAAGCCCCTGATTGACCCTCTTAGAACAAGGAAGAAACACTCACCAAAATCCGACATCTCACATCTGCCTTGTCAGTCATGAACCACTTCATCTTGTGACAGAAAAATTAAATGTTTTCTGTATGAAAGCGGATTCTGAAAGGACTCATTAAAATGTATATATTCCTGTGAGCAAACTTCATAAACTCACAGTATAACCTACCAGTTCACAAATTTTCATTCCAAAAATGAAAACGACCATGGCTGCGACAGTAATACAATCTTTATTTTGATTTATTTAGTACATTTACTTTATACCTTCTGAAGAGAATACGCATTGGCATTAAAAAAAAAAGAATTTATGATTATGTGTAGTTAGTAAGGTTTTAGTATGTATGTATGTAGGTCAGGAAAGGATGAATGTTAATTCAATTTACGACAACATGTACTGGAATTCAGTTTGAAACTAATAAAGTTTAATAAGTTCCAACTTAGTTCTTTGTAGGTGTAAAGAATATGTACATAACATATACACCAACATATTAGCATTTTTCAGGGATTGCATTAACCAAATAGCCGAGCAAAGGTAGCCAAAAAGATTTTGATTGAAGAAAACAAGGTGGTGGTGTTAAATTATTCATTGTGGTGCGGCCGGTAATACTCCTACATAGTAGATAAAGAATTATCAATGACTTCAACTAACTTATCTATTAACAAGGTTTCTGTTAGCTTATTTTTGAGAATCTTAGATTTAAAAAAGAATCAATTCTGTGGGTGTTTTTAAAGCAATCAAAACCTTTTAGCAAACCTTTCCCTTTCTTTTTCAACATAAAATGACTGATATGTTTAAATATTAATATCAGGACTATAATCATTAGGCGTCCTTCTTTTTAGGTTTCAAGCGAGAAGTTTTTCAAATTGAAAAGTTATTTTATTGTTTTTGGTCAGTGCTGTTCAACATGATTGAAAAATACCAGTACCAAATTCATTGTTAATTGACATATATATAGTGGATATCCATTTACTTAGTTTGAATTTGTTTTATTCCGTACATAAGAAATGGCTAAAGGGAATTATTTGAAACATTTAGATTTTATGGAGCAAGGCTACTCATGTTTACATTTAGTACCTAAATGTTCGTTAATTTTGGGAATTAAAAAAAAACACACACAAAAGCTCTAAACGAATTCTCATTAAGAGACTCCCTAGGAGAAACATTTCCTGGCCAGTCAATTAAAAAAATGTGGCTATTCAAGCTAGAAGTAAGTTGCTTTACAAAACTACAACAAAGATGTTGATTAAACATACCAGTATATACGCACTTTTCATATTTAAATTATTAAATTATTGTCCTCCATTTTAAATCCTGCTAAATAAATATAACCCAATCATTATGGAAATTCGTGGTTTTATTTTTTACTTAAATATAAAAAAAATTTATTTAAATTTAAAAAAATATTACTAATTTCTTAAAGGGTTTGCTAAAATGTCTATAGGTGATTATATAATGGAAGGAAATCAATAAGTAGGGTACCCTCAGGCGTATACGTACTTGTCTTATTTTCTTTTATTTCTTCTTTTTTAGCACTTTTCTCAAAATAAAATAGTTTGCATTTCCTATAATAATGATAATGAGTAATAGAAAAAATTTGACCAATCGCAATTGCACCACCCATCTCTTTCCACTAAATTCAGCATCATTAAAAACGTAAAGAAAGATTTTTTTGTAATAAGTTTTTTCTTCGTTGATTATACTAAACTAAGTTTTGATTTTGTTAATTGTATGAATTTGTATCGCTTTTTTATTCATATTAATGCTAATGCTCAAACTGTGTCTCTTAATAATTGGTCTATTTTCTTTATGCTAAAGTTTGTAGAATTTGTAGAATGTTTGTGTGTTTTATATGTATGTATGTTGTATTTTAAAGAGCGAATGTGAATCCTAAATGATTTAAAGTTCAAGCTTTTAACGATCTTATAAGAATCACTAAATACAATGCTCGAAAATTTAAAAATTGGGGTTTTTTTAACGATGAAATTGCGAAAAATAGTGTATTTTTTATTTGTTGGTGGTAGTATTATTTATATATTGTTTATACATACAAAATAAAAACAAAGAAAGTAGTTTTATGAAAAATAATATGGTCTAATAAAAGATAAATTTCCATGCAACTAAGAGTTGGGAATTGTTTGCATTTTGCTATCGTAATATTTTGTCAAGTGTTTAAAAAAGTGATTGGACATTAAAAACATATAATTTTAAAATAGGTACACATGCAGACATACAATATTTTTAAACAGCATTGCAATTTTCATAAATCCTGTGACTTTGTCATTTATATGAAAGGAAACCTTCCGTTAAATTCTGATTTTTTAAGGGATGTTGAATATAATTATGTCTACTAACTACAATTTGAGGCTACAACAGTGCCTGGAGTTCTAACAGTTCTTAAAATGAAACTATTAAAAAATTAGATTAAATACTTTTTTTTACAAAAAATCAACGCATTAATTCTAAAATAACAAAAAAAGACCATTCGTCCTAAGGTACACCAAGCTCCGAAGTGAGTAGTTGGGCCTAAAGAATTAAAAAATGATATGGTTGGGTGGTGTTAATATTTCCGGTGTTAGTGGAAGGGGTAATTTGTCAGAAAAGTGAGTTGACATGCATTGCATTGGAAAACAATAGCAACAACTATATTATTATGACATATCTTTTTTGAAAGCAAGAAAACCATTCTTACAGATACTTTTTAAAAGAAGCGTCTCAAAAAATAGTTTTATATCTTAAAGTTAAAAACAACAAAAAAATTATAAGAAACAAAAAAATCAAACTCAGCTAAATCTAAAAACGTATTTTAATTTTGAATTGAATCTAATATACTTTTATTTAACCATTTAGTCTTGTCTCCGGACAGAAAAAGCGGTTTCATTAAATCCAATTTTTTTAAGTTTATGACATTGGTTCTTTGAGCAATCCAAGTTTTCAACCCCTTTTGTAAAGAATACTTAAAACGAAAAACAATCTAATTTATGTTCTATAATAGAACATAACTATGTAGTATGTACATGCATACATATGTATATGTAAATTAACTATTAGTATAACCTGAAGTGATTTTAAATACACAGTACAATAGTTTAAGCAAAGAATGCAATAAATCGTCATTTTGTTTTAAATCAAAGTTTTTGCAACCACTGTATCTTCTGATCACAAAAAGTCACTAAAATATTTTATTGTTTATCTCATCTTCTAGAAAGTCTTGCTAAAAACTTATAAGCTAAAAAATACTTTTTGTGTTGTCATGAAATTTGTGAGGACTTTTCGTGAATTTTGTAGTTACATATGTCCTTAATATCTTTGTCAATATTGATAGATGTGCGCATTATTCCTATTATTCTAATGTCTATTTTCGCCGGAAGGTAAGAGATAGTTAATTACATTTCCAAAATGGTTTCTGTACATATACATATGTATATAATAACGACTTATTTTTCATATTTTTAACAACATAATGAAATAATTCGCAGATAAGAGTGTAGGCTTTTGCTAAATTTTCAAGCCATCAGCTGTGATTCCATCAGAAAGTACTGTAAATCAAAATAGTCTTAAACTTTGCCTCCAAGTTTTAAAACCTGTTAAAATGAGTCTTAGTATTATTGAATGTCCCCATATCCCATAACTGTACACAACTTCCAACTTTAATTCCCACAATGAAAGACTTCTTGTTTTAATTGAGTTACTTTAAATATTTGAAGAATCTTTGGAGATTACTTATTTGGAAAATAACAGAAAAGTATATCAAAATACTTAAAACGAAAAACAATCTAATTTATGTTCTATAATAGAACATAACTATGTACATACATACATATGTATATGTAAATTAACTATTAGTATAACCTGAAGTGATTTTAAATACACAGTACAATAGTTTAAGCAAAGAATGCAATAAATCGTCATTTTGTTTTAAATCAAAGTTTTTGCAACCACTGTATCTTCTGATCACAAAAAGTCACTAAAATATTTTATTGTTTATCTCATCTTCTAGAAAGTCTTGCTAAAAACTTATAAGCTAAAAAATACTTTTTGTGTTGTCATGAAATTTGTGAGGACTTTTCGTGAATTTTGTAGTTACATAATGTCCTTAATATCTTTGTCAATATTGATAGATGTGCGCATTATTCCTATTATTCTAATGTCTATTTTCGCCGGAAGGTAAGAGTGTTGACATTTTATTGTGCATTGCCTTGGTAAGCATTTCAAGAATAATTTAGACATTTGTTTGAGTCAACATTTTAAACAAAGCAAAATAAAAAAAAAATCGAAACACAAATTGATATTGATTTAAACATTTAAAAATAAGTTCTCGAAATACGCTATGACTGAAGAAGATCACCTAACAGAATGGGCCCCACATTGATAGTTAATTACGTTTCCAAAATGGTTTCTGTACATATACATATGTATATAATAACGACTTATTTTTCATATTTTTAACAACATAATGAAATAATTCGCAGATAAGAGTGTAGGCTTTTGCTAAATTTTCAAGCCATCAGCTGTGATTCCATCAGAAAGTACTGTAAATCAAAATAGTCTTAAACTTTGCCTCCAAGTTTTAAAACCTGTTAAAATGAGTCTTAGTATTATTGAATGTCCCCATATCCCATAACTGTACACAACCTCCAACTTTAATTCCAACAATGAAAGACTTCTTGTTTTAATTGAGTTACTTTAAATATTTGAAGAATCTTTGGAGATTACTTATTTGGAAAATAACAGAAAAGTATATCAAAATACCTCCTTAAAAATGCATGCAACATATGTAGGATATAAAAGTAAAACATATTTCAATTTTATCATTAAAATGTTCGATTTTTTAATTTTAAAAGATTTTACAGAAATTCCATATTCTTAATCACAACTTAAAATTAGCAAATATCTAGTAAAATAAATAAATTCATCTCTTACACGTATTTCGGTGTGTGAAGCTTAAACTAAAATTTTAAGTCAAAAATACACAAAGTTTTTTACATTTAAAACCATTCTCTGTTTTACTTAAGTGGCTTAGAGACAGCACCAACTAACTCGTTCTTCATCACCAAATGCAATATGTTCTATGCTCCAAGATGGCGTTTCAAGTCGTCCAACGTCATCAACCTTCACATCGTTGCCAACTGGAATTCCAATGTGAACAGAAGGTAAGTGAAATGAAAGTTGTGTAGAGCTATTGCTGTGACATAAGGCGTCATTGTTGTTTGAGTAGGCTGCTATGGAATCGCAAGAATCGAATGCACGCAAACTTCTACTCTTTCCTTCATCTGCTAACCTAACCAAACCCAAAGCTGTAGCGTAGAATACTTGTTCGAGCCCTTGATCTTTTTCAGCCGATGTTTCAAAATAACTCGCTCCAATTGATGAAGCAAAGTGATATGCTTCATCTCGTGATACAGTCCTTGCCGACGCGAGATCAAGTTTATTCCCCACTAATGTAAGTATCATTGGATCCTGAACATTTCGGTGAAGTTCTTGAATCCAAGATTTGATTTCTGTAAAAGTTGCATGTTGGGATAAATCAAATACCAAAATGGCTGCATTCGAATTCCGATAATACATTGGAGCGACAGCTCGGAAACGTTCCTGACCTGCTGTATCCCATATCTGCAAATAAAATAAATAATGAGAAATGTTTAGCGCTGAATTGATAATCCTGCTCCTTTGTGTATTTGAAAGATAATTAATGGTATTCTTTACAAAAAAACATTTAAATAATCAAAATTAACACCAAACACTTTTAACTTGGTGCTTTGATTGAAAGTGGTTTGCTTTTATTTCGTGATATTGAACTGATTTCCATTTTCATGTGGTTGGTTATAAAGAGCTTATTATTTTCAGAAATTAAGTTTTCATACTTCAATTTACAATAAATCAAGTTTTCATTCATTGCATTTAAGTGATTAATTTTACTCATCCGCCATATTAACTATCGCGGCTTAAAATTTCGAGTTTTTTAAAGAAAAATGCAATATTAAGGTGCTTATTTTACTATGTTGGGGCCAGGTATCATTGAGAATTTTTCAACATTTTTTAGATCGACCCTTACACTTAAAATTTTATAGATTTCGTTTTATAACTTTTGCCCCTTTTTTATTTAAAAATCGTTTGAATTAAGCAAAACAAGTAAAATAATTAAATCAAACAAACTAAACAGCAAATTTGTCTTTCTTAGCCAGTAACGTTAGTAAACATACGGTTATAAAAGATCTTTTCGTTTAGACGTTATCATATGGAATGATTCGTATAGCATATTTACTAACATATGTACGAATTTTTCAGTTCGAATTTTATAGTATGGTTAATTTAATGGTGTCGCTTACTTGCAATTTAATCTTTTCCTCATTCAAATACACTTTGCATGTAAAAAATGATGCTGCTATTGTTGGCCCAATATCCTTATGGAGTGAGTTTTTAATGTATTTTGTAACTAAACTAGTTTTCCCTACTCCTGAAATAAATAAATCGTTATTATTATTTTAAAAAAAAAAAGAAAATATAATTCGAATAAGTTAAAGATCTAAGTCTAGACTCTAATGTTTATTTAATACTGATATAACCTCAAGTATAATTTGTATACTATAAAATAGAACAGAAGTCTAAGATATATCTTATTTAATTAATTTTTTGTTGGACGTTGGAAGGAAAATTCATTCTGACATTGACCTAGAGTGATTGATAAGAAAATCTTAGTCTCTTCACTCTCATAAATATGAAATGTTTGATTATGGCTCTATCAACAAAGATACACGGTTTTGCTTACATGGAACATACATACATATAATAACATTATCTAATAAAAACATTTTGGGCGAACACAACTTCTTGCCAAAGTATGAAAACAAAAATAAACACATAAGTAAGTGCTGGTACAACTAACAAAACAAAGGAAAAGTCTTAGTCAACAATCAAAATAAAAAAATAATATCTCTTATCAACAGTTCGTTCATTACTTTTGATGAAATTAAAGAAATATGAAAAATCTAGCATTTTTCAATTAAATTATAGTGTAAGAATAAAGACAGTTGAACAAAGTACACACTGATATCTGCACTATTGCATATCCTTTGTAGGGTTATGGAAAATGATTTATATGCATTTAGTATATTTGGGGCATTTCCTACAAGAATACCTAATATGACTCAGATTGTAGGATAGAGATTGTGTACAAAACTATCCAAAGAAACTAAGCCAATATAGGGAATGTATATATGTATATGTAAATATAATATAATGTACATACATATATTAAATGTGCTCTTTTTAACCTTAGCTATGTTAAATAGATTAAAACTACTGATATTATTGTGTAGATGAATTTAAAATATAATGTTCTTAATATAATGAAGAAATCTACTTACCCCTTGAACCTAAGATAACAACTTTTCCCTCAATTGTTCGCATTTTTAAGTTTATTTTTTATTTCAATTAATTGCATTTAAATTGTAAATTCTAGGGTTTCTTTGGTTTGGTTCTTTTTATATTATGTTTTTGTACTCTGATATCTGATTTAACAAACAATGCAAGCAAAGCAAAACAAACATCTTATGCGTATCACATAACAACAAAATAGCCTTTCATTTCATGACAGCCCTAGCCTACTACAAATTGAAATTGATGCGCAGGTACAGCTGATAGCTGTCATTCAAAAAAGGACCCGTTCGACTGACTGAGTCCATTATTTTATTCTACACTGCGATATTTTGGGAATTCTATACCGTGCGATCTTAGTTAAACATTTGGCCAGTTTATATTTCTAACATCTCAGAGATGTCCGTATTCTTAGAAATATAAACAAAATTTCTCACTTTTGCTGTGAGAAATCTGAGAAGAGATTTTTATTATTCGATTTCTCAAGAATTCTCTATCGCACAATTAAAAAAAGATGAAAGGAAATGCAATGCTAATTTGAATGCTAGTTGAAAACGAATAATGAATTGTGTTTATATTTCATTCTCCTCTCCGTCAGTTCGCCTGAGAAAATTCTCCGAAATCTTAGAAATATAAACTGGCCAATTTCATCAATTTTAAACCAGATTAAAGTATATCGAAATACTATAAAATCCTTCGTACGTATTACCCTCTAAAACCCATTTGTTTACATTGTATAGGTAATGTAGATGAAAAGATGTAAATTTCAACAAAAAAAAAATGTCGCACGCAATTAATCAGTTTATGAATCATCTGTATACATTAGCTTCTAGGCAAACCAATACGGCTAAGGAGGATTTAAATCTTGATTAGAGTGTTTTTGAGTTTTGACCTTCAATAACCGCATCACGTATATACTTTTGAATTATTTTTACAGTTACAGTCAATATAACTCTGAAATTTTGTTAAAAATAAATGTTAAATTATTTTTTTATGTAGTAAAAAAAAGCCCCGACTCTGGTTACCAAACGCACACATTTAAAATCAGCTAGTTGTGGTCTTGAAAGGAAAGTCTGAACGCACCTATCGATACGCAGTATGACATACCGTTTTATTTATATATTTTTTCATTTTTTCTAAACGGGACAGATTTTGGTCAAAAGTTTTAGCTTTTGTTTTTTTCTTAAAATTAACTATTCATAAAAGTACAAAAATGTTATCGTTTTTTAGTAAAAAGAAACCCAGCCCTGACACTCCACCTGAAGACATAACAATCAAAGGTCCATCAGAAGTGAATGGAGAGGAATTCATAATAGTGGAAAATCAACATCAAGGAGGACCTTCCTCGTTTAACAATCCTGCAACAATGATGCCACTTTATCCCTATCCACCTACCAGTTTTGGTGTACCACCTTCCCACTATAATAATTCATCGAATGCGTCACAAACTCCTGTCCCATATGTCATGGGCATACCTTTTAATCTTTCACCTCAATTATGCACAAAGAATAGTTTCGAAGTTACGCAGATGGAAGTTGATGGAATTCTTGCACTCATGACTAAACAAATGCAATTGGATATTGATTATGACTTTAATTTAGAACGCGGAATTCTCAGTGAGTGCTATTAAAACTTTATTTTCTTAAGTTTCAAGCAAATAAACTGTTGTATTAATATTCATAAAATAAAATCACACATATTATGCTATTCCTAAAAATGAATGGAAATATTAATAATAATGTTAATATACCTATAATGTTTTCTTTTCCATACAATAATAAAGTATCTAAATTGTATTCAATATTTTCTTATTAAATCCTCCTCGTTCTTAGATTTAAACGTATAATATTTGTACCCTATTCAGTTGCTGTATTTAATTTTGTTTTATGATTCAAATAATGTAGTGTTAGGTGGAATAGAATTTACATGATGTTATAAAATTAATCAGACCGAAAGAACCAAGATTTCCCGAAAGAACATGCATATAACTACGAGATAGTCGTAAAAAATAACTGTATCTAATTATAAATCAAGATTCATGTTTATAAAGTTCTTGTTTCAAACATTATACTGAGAGTAGTATTGTACTGCATTAAACAAAAGTATTTGTTCAACAAATTTAGTCGGTCTTATGTGGGCTGTAGGCTCTTATTTAGTTTGTATGGGTATTAGAATTAACATAAGAACTAATCAAAAACCTATAGCCCACTCAGGACTAAAAAGTGAAGGAATTATTATTTTAAATTATTCAACCACATTATGAAGCAACACTTTCTGGATTTTTTTTCATTCGTGATTTTAGATCTGTCAACGAACATACATATATACATTGTCGATATGATGTCATGCCAGATTTTGTTTTCAACTTCATGATGCATTAAACAACAAAAGCTGCAAATTATATATATTCGGTATATTTAACTATCTCCCAAAATTAGCGACAGGTTTAATGTGGCCATTATTGACCGTCAAATAACAAGTTCAAACGTTACAAGCACTTCTGTTTTCGTGTTATATCTAGTCGCCTTTTTTTCTTCACATACATAAAACGAGATTTAAATGAGAAATCAAACATTTTATTTTCCACTTTAAACTGTATTATCGGTTGTTTTTAAAAAATAATTCCATAGTGTTGTTGTAAAAAGTGTTTGATAGAGGTTCCACTTGCTCTCCTTTTATTGTGGCAATAATTTCCATTACTTGTCTGCAAGTCAAAAAATAAGATATACATATGTAAGTTTCAAAAATGTAATAGTACAAATAAGAATATGAATAATACACTTGTTGTTGTTTATCGTCGTCAGTTAAATAATAAAAATTCGATCGTAAGCTTAACTCCCTATATGACAAATTAAGTAGGTACTAATTTGTAATGAAACTTACATTATTTGACATGGTTCATTTCGGGAATCAATTAAAGTTGACGGACTCCATTTTTCTTTCTTTTTAACGACAGGAAAATGTGTATTGATCAATTTGAAACCGGCGTGACTTGGTCGAATACCACACCAGGGACTGTCTGTTTCAATCACTATTCTATCGTTAGGTATTTCTCTAACTGTTTCTAAGTTCTGCTGCGTCTTCAAAGAACATCCATTTATCCCAATATAAAGACCGTAATCTAAAATGCGCTTTGCTTGGTCAAGTGTTCCATCAAAACTATGAACCACTCCTCCATTTGGTAAAACTTTCTCTTTATTTCTTTCAATAATCTCCATGAAGTCATCAAAGGAATTCCGACAGTGTAAAAAAAGGGGAAGCTGGTAGTCTTTTGCAATGCTAAGTTGTTTTTCAAAAAATTGCTTTTGTATTTCTTTTTCACAGAAGTGTAAACGATCATAGTCTAAGCCACATTCTCCGACAGCAATTACTTTTGAGGGGTTTTCTTTGATTTTTGTGCACAAATTAACATAATAATCTTGTGGGTTTGAAACAAACTCATTGCAGCGTGTTGGATGACATCCAATGGTTGTATAAAGCCGATCTGTAAGTGCCAAGCGTCAATAATTTAATTAAATGCAAGCTTAAAAAGTAAGGAAACAAAACTTGCCATCTTTATTAGCCAATTCAAGAGCAGCGTCAGCCTCAGTTAGAGTTCCCACGGTTATAATGATTTTCTTTAATCCTTGTTGCCATGAACGCTTCAGTACAATATCCAGATCTGCTTCATGTTTTTTTGAGCTTCCATAGATTCCTTGGAACATGGAGTCGGTTAGGTTCGCACCAATATCTGCAGAGGTATGCATACAATTATTCATTTGTAAAAACTTTTTAATAAATCCAAATTGTTTATAACTTGCCGATGAATTTGTTTTGCATTTTTAATAGGTGAGTAAAATGCTTCATACACAATAATTATAATAATGCAAGACTGTTTATTTTCTTATAAAATTGTATTATTTTATAGTTTTGGATCCAAAACCGATAAACTACCTTCCTTCCTTTGACAGGAATTTGACAATCGAATTGAAATGTTCACGCTCTGTTTGGTAACTGAAAATTTCTACTGTCAGGTTTCATAATATGTTGATTTTTTTTCCCATGTGGCGTTTTTCTTTTTTAGTTCAGAGCTGAGCAGAGTCTGAGCGAACAGAAACGCAATAATTTTTTTTGACAGTTCGAGCTCTGTCCTGAACTAAAAAAGAAAAACGCCAATGGTTTGAAGAGTTTTCAAATGCGAACCAAAATAATTTCATGTTAGCTTCTTACTACTTCCTTCTTCTATGACTTACTATATGTTTTTTTGCGAAAAGTATAAAGCAAACGTAAGGCTAGGCGCGCACATGCAACTTTTAGTTTCGAAACTGTTTGGTTTCTAAACTGAGCACTATAGACTTATATGAGAGTCCGCGCACATACAGAAACTATTCTGTCGCCCATTCGAGCAACTTTTTAGTTTGTGTTTTGACACAAACTAGATGATCACCTCGAACCAATTCCTTAGTTTGTGTCACAAGGAATTATAGGTAACTGCGCGGACATTCAACTAAATCGTTGAATAATTTTCTGTAAGTGCAAGAGAGAGAAAAATTTAGTCAAGGTGAATAAATATTTCCTGTGTATTGGTTTATTTCGTTGATTATTTTCGGAGTTGCTTATGTGCGCGATGTTTCGGCAACTAACGATCGAACTATTTGGTTTCGAAAAAGTTGCATGTGCGCGCCTAGCCTAAGGGGCCAGTTATAGCTATCAGTAAAATTTTTGTTTAACATTCTTGAACTTCCATTTGCTTCCATTTTAAGCAAAAGATAAATGCAATAAGGTTAATTCAAATTTCGAGTATTTTTATCAAATGAAATGAATTATTCCGTATATACATTTTAAAAATTTTAATGATGAAATTTAATTTTTTCTGAACAGCCTCACAGAAAAATCATAACAACTGATGAAACCAACAATAAAAAGAAGGTGCGAAGCTCTTGGTTACTTAATACGTCTAATTTAACGACGTAAATTTACGGGGTCCTAAAAAATAATCAGTAAAACATTTCAGATCCCTCCTGTTTCAATTTTTACTGATAGCTATAATCAGCCCTAAGCTAGCAACTACTTCTTGAGAAAACTGAAAATGTCAATAAAAATTTCACTATAGCAATTGGTAAAGTCTATTACATAGAATCAATTTTCCAGATCACAATGTGTGCGAAAAAGTGGCATTTGAATTATATTCGAGCTTATTCCTTTAAAACTAAATAAAACACTTTTTAAATTGTATTAAATGAAATTGTGTAACTTGTAATAATAAATATACAGTTGTATTTTTGTATATAAAACCTATAGTATTATTATGGATCAATTTTGTTTAGGTTCGCCATAGTTGCAATGTGGCGTTGGGGGTACTTTGTAGATATTAAGGTTAAGTCGAAAAAGTCTTCTCGAGCTAATTCTGTCGTAAACACTAGGTGCCTACTATAAACTTTTTTCCTGAAAAGCTAGATAGATTCCTGAACAGGCCTTTTGATTGAAAACCCCGATCTGACAGTTCTGTGTCAAAAACAAGAAAATTAACGTAGTAATGTTTGTGAACATTTTACCAAACACGCCTATTAAAGACGTTCGGTTCGTAGTTCGTAACTTCAGACTTGGGTTGAGAATAAAGTTATAGCAAAGAAAAAAACATAGTAACCACAATAAAAACAATTATTAAAAAAGAATTAAATTAATCTATTTGTTTTCTAGTAAATTAATAAAACACAATGTCGGTGCGGCACGATTGGCACCAATCCGATTCAAAGGTCGTCATTACAGTGCTTTTGAAAAACGCAGTGGAAAAAAATTACTCTGTTCACATCGAAAGAGAAAAAGTTCTAATGAAGGCCGATAATTATTCACTTGAACTTAATTTATATCGTCCCATAGTTCCAGAAAAATCGTCCCACAAAAGCACCTCCACGAAGGTAGAAATATCTTTAGCAAAAGAATCTTTCGAACGTTGGGACTGTCTGGAGATGAAAAATGTTCCCATAGTAACTGCACCACCTCCAATTCATAAACAAAATTGGGATAAAATTGCTAAAGAAGTGGAAAAAAGTGAAGAAACCGAGGCACAAAGCGAAGAAGCTCTTAATCAATTATTTAAGAAGATCTATAGCAATGCATCCCCCGAAGTTCAAAAGGCCATGAACAAATCGTTTTCGGAATCTGGTGGAACTGTTCTGAGCACGAATTGGGATGAAGTTAGCAAGGCTAAGGTGGATGTCAAACCACCAGATGGCACCGAGTTTAGGAAATGGGATTAGATCTTTTGATTTGTTGAAATATTTTATTTCCAAAGCATTATTGTGTGTAAAATTACAATTCTCATTTTATGATTTCTTATTATATTAACTTTTCTAGTTTATTGAAACTGAGACACAAATAAAAACGCTATTGCAAGCTACTATTGTAATTGTTTCTATTGCAAAATAATCTTAACAAAGTATTACAAAAATAAGCTTATAACGTCATGATTTTAAAAATAAATATGAGTTTATTGTATCTACTTTCTTTTGTTATAAAATGCGTTCTATGAATTTTAGTGTTAGTAATTTTATTTCATCACGCACACCTTCGTACACAATACTGCCAGCCTTGTAATTCCTAGATATTTTTAGGTTAGTCGCGTTATTTTGTTTCATTTATTTAACGCCGAATTAAGTGATTCTTTGATCCAATTCAATTCACTTACGGTATAAGTGAATTCGAATTTTCGGTCATAGCTCACCGAACACAGCTTTTCAAAAACTATAAACTTATTAAGTTAAATAATCCCAATAACATAAACAAATAGTTTATTGGTTAATTCTGAGGTTGCATTTTAACCCACGGTATTTTAACCCTGTTCATCCTTTTCGATTTCCATGATTTTGTGTCCATCCACTGTCGTATCTTATATAACTCGGTGTTGGTGGCAACTTTTTACTTTACTTGATTTCGATAACTGTCAATAGTTCCTATTAGGTCCTTTGTAAAACGAGATTAATCTTGCTTCTTTGAAGATATGCTCGTCTTTGTAATGTTTCGTAGCTGCCGATTGAAGTAAAGTTAAACCAACCACTTATACCAAACCGTTATTCTTACTTGTTCAATTATTAAAACTTAAGTTTAAGATTTTTAAATATTACACTCAATTTTGTTTTTTAATTCAATTACTTACCTCTTGAGGTAAAATAAGAACCACACATGGTAAACTCATTAATTTTCCATTCTCCAAAATGCAAATATAAATCCATTATTTCATATTACGAAATATATATATTTATTTTTTAGTTCTATAATTGCTCAGTACAATATACACGAATAAAAAATTGTGCTTTTTGTTTTATTTCAAACTATTACATTGAATATTCATATATGTATGTATATACTGAAGTCCAAGTTCCAGATATTTCAAGATTTATATAAAAAAAGTTTTACCATTGAAACATATAATGTATGCATTTCTATAATATTTCTAGGGTAGGTTTATGTTTAAATGTAATATTTTTAAACAGATTTTGTTGATTAACATAATGTTTTGTTGCCAGACAAAAGAAAAAAAAAACAAATTAAATCGTTTAATAAAATCAAGTAAATAAAAGTTTTTATTTTTTAAAATATAAGCACTTGAGTTCTTGGTGTTTCATTTCTAGAACGTTACCGTAAAAGTTTTTGTAACCTAAGAACACTACAATATAAACATTTTGAATAGACAATTTATCGTGTGGCAACTTTTGTTTTATAAAAATCTTTAATCCATGGTACGTGATGTAGAGTAAAGCACATCAACCCATTTTTATTTTCTTAAGTGCAAGCGACTAGTTCCAATTCCATTATTTTAACAATATCGTTTATAAAAGTTCTGTTATATGGCTTCGCCTCTATCCAGTGAACATAAAACTACCATAATATCGTTCTCAAACGCTCGTTCAACATCAACTTAAGGTTAATATTTAAAGTATAAATTGTTGGCACTGGCAACACAAACTCCATTTTATATTCGCTTTAGGCATGTTCAGGAAAATAAGACCTCAGCCATCGTAGTTTTAAAATCGATTAAATTCTGAACATGCCCTTGTTGTACAATATAATTCTTTTTGTTGTGTATGTAGCAATGATTTATGTTTTAACCAAAGAGTTTGAATATACAATGTTAGTTTTGTTTGGCATAAATTACGTTAAATGCAAAATGAAGCTAATATATTTCTCCATAGCACAGTTTTTGAAGCTTAAGTAAAGATTTCAAGTTCAAGAAGTTGGTAACTCAATTTTATAAAAAAATATCCATACAATAATTTTTTAATTCTCAAGTTAAATGTGTAAAATATTAATCAGTTTCTATGTATGGTTTGATAGTTTATGCTGTATGAAAGTTGTGTAAATATTGTATAATTTAAAGTATAAGACCCCTTTTCTGAGTTTCGGCTGGATCTCGTATTTAATTTCTATTTGTTGTTTTCCGTTTCATTGCTCAAATTCGGTGTTTTATTAAAAATTTTCTTACCGATTTCAACTATAAGGTAAATCTGATTGAGATTCTAATAATCAAAAAATTAAGTTTGAGAAAGGGAAAGAAAACAACAAACCGAAATAAGATAGAGAAAATTCAGAACAGAGTGATAGTATGAATATTTCCTACTTGTTATGAAATTTATTTGAAATTTTGTTTGTTTATTAGAAATTAAATTGGGTTCCATCAAATGTTCTGCTTTATAATTAGCATTGAAATAATGTTTTTTTTTTATGATTGCGTTTTCGTTCATTAACCAGCATGCACGGACTGAAATAAAAAAGTAGACGTTAAAAACTTTTACAAATAAATTAAATTGATTAAAATTAAGGCTTAACAGTAAATTAAATCAAATTAAATTGGCTTAACCTTTGATAGTGAAATAAATACTGGCTTACAAAGTATTTTAGTGTTTTCCAAATAGAAACAATTCTTTTAGTGCAGTGTGCTTATAAGAAATTTAAAACATATTAATTTGCCAATTTGAGATTACATGTTTGTTCAATTGTTTTAAGTTCTTGTAAAATATTTTAAGATAACATAGAATTTAAGAAACAAATAAATAAGTTTCGATATAAATATCTTGGGCAATGAGGTTTTAAGGCGTATTACAATAAAGGTAATTTTATTTTTCATTTAGATATATTTTGAATTAGGACCTACCCTAGCAATATCGACACCGGTTATATTTTTCACCAACTCTGGCACTTTGTTCACTATCTGCAAAACTTCGCCTGTAAGCTTAGCAGCGCCAATATCCCCATTCCCACTGGAAACCATTGTAATTTTCTTTGTTTGAGAAAGTGGTGCAGCAACTTCAGCAGCGACCTAAGAGACAAACAGAAAAGAACATTTTAAAGAAGTTGTATACTTCGAAATCATACTAACCTTTGGTAATGTCTCTAGCAACATTTCAACCATTGCTGCTTCGCGGTACTCCCTATAAGCTTCCGCCTTTTGTGCCATTTGCTCAGCTTCTGCTTTAGCTTTTGCTGCAATTGCAAATGCTTCTGCTTCACCCCGAATTTTGATCTAGGGAAATAAACTTCTAAGACAAGAAGAAAGAATGCAATTTGGAGAAATTTACCGATTCGGCTTCGGCTTCAGCTTCTAAAACAACTCTAAATTTATTAGCTTCTGCTATTTTTTCCAAGCGATATTTTTCGGCTTCTGCTGGACGACGTACTGTAGCTTCTAGCTCCCTTTCGCGACGCTGAATTTCTTGATCCTGTACAGCTATTTCTTGTGTACGTTCAATTACTTTTACTTGCATTTGTTCTTCCTTAATACGCTGCTTGGTCTTTGCTGCTTGTAATTCATAAGCCATTTCGGCTTCGGCTTTTTTAGTTTGAACTTCTACATCGTACGCTGCTTTTTTTAATTCGAAATCCCGTTGGGCTTTTGCAATTTCAGTGTCGTTCAAGAATCGAGACGCCATGCGTTGCTCTTCGGCAATCGCTTCTTTAATTTGGGCATCACACCTGGCCTCAGCTTCTCCAATACGTGCGTCACGTTTTACCTCTGCAGTACGTGCCATACCCAAAGATTTTAGATATCCCTGAAATTTTTCGTAATTTAAATGTAAACATAAACTTGTATACTTACTAAAAGTATTTTTTTATATGTTAATAATAATATTTGGAATATCATGCAGGAATTTTGAAGGGCATCATACAAGCAAAAAATTATTAATTACTTACGGTTTGGTCAGCAAATTAACGAGTGCATTATTTATAATTTCTTAAGATGCGGTTGTTAATTCTAGCCAAATTTTTAGTCTCGATGTTGAGAAAATGAACAATCGATTTTATAACTTATTTTAAAAGAAGCAAATTCATTAAATATTTTCTCATTTAAATCACGATTTTATTATTTATATATTTACGGATATTATTACGGATTCTAAGGTAATGCAACTAAACTCTAAAAAAAGCTAGTAACATTGAAAAACACGGACAATTCAATTTCTTTTTAATTATCTTATTTTATGTATTTACTTTAGATACAATTATTGTAATTCATTTTGCACTTGAAATTTGTGTATTAAATAGGAATATTTTGTCCATTTGGAAATGAAATGTAAATAAAATATGATAAGAATTACAACAATGTTTGCAACGAAAAACATCTTCAACAAGTCAGAAAAGGTAATGCGAGTTCTCAAGCAAATGAAAAAATTGTGATACAGAAAGAAGAAAATAGTACCATTGCCTTTGTGTAAATGGCGCTGACAAATATTTTTGAAAAAAAAATGTTAAAAATGATTTTACCCAGGTGCCTTGTTAAAATCTAAATCTTCTAGTCTCTTATAGATATATCAAACATAGTTAAATATTGCCAGTAGAACTATAGCACATCATAAAATTAACATCATTTTAACTACATATTTAAATGAAGCTAAAATACAGTTCAATCAACAACACACAAAAAAAAGAATATATTTCAAAAAGAACATATTATCATAAAAAGTAACGTACCTTTGAGTCACCCTTTTGGCAGTTTTAAATAATGTAGCAAAACAACATAAATGGAGAAAAAAGAGAAAAGGTATATTTCAATGCAAACTTGTAGTCTACTTAATTAAGTTTGTTCTTATTTAAATTTAAGATAGTCTTTATGGAACTGTGTAAATAATTTTCCCTATTGTGTGAGTTTAGAACGGAACTAATACGAAACTTCGTTTCAAATTATCTCTTAATGAATATATCGTAATTCACCAAATATCAAAATCAATGGAAAATATAAACAAGACACATACAAAATAGCCAAAAACAATCGGACTTCTGAGCTTACAAACAAAAACATTGAAGTCTAATGTTAAGTAAGTGAGTCAAGGTAGAAATAGAACATTACCGGGAATTAATTTTTTCCTCGGGATACATTTCTATCTGGAACATTGGGAACGTAAATGATGGTCAACAGCCTGCTCCTAAATTGAAATACAATACCCTTTATTTTTAAATCATAATTATTTATATTTTACGAACACAATTTACAAGCATTAATTATTAATCGCCAAACATAAATTTCAACTCATAGGTATGCCTGTTTGGTACTTACTGTGTTTGGCTTTCCCCTAATGCAATTATTACCTGATGATATTTGTGTCTGTAAAAATATATAAAGGTAGCTAAAGTTCAGAAACATCTAACTAAGGTGCAGTTTTACTTTTTTTGAACAAATCATTTATTTTTCAAATATTGAACTGCATGAATAATCTGGACACGACTTAGCATTTTTTGTGCAGCTTGTTATTTTACTGCAACTATCAAACTTGATTGTTTTATTGGAATATAGAAGAAAACAACCGCTCTCTATTAATAAGTATTCAAAAATAAAGAAACAGCATTGACTTTCTATCCATTTTGGTGAAATACATTGTTTTTTTCCTAATATTTATTAAGATAGAAATGGAACGCATTCAAGATTCAAATATTCGGTCCGTTAAACTTCACAAAAAGTGCAAGTTTTCAATTTAAAAATGTTAAATGTTCATGAAATATAGGTATTGCTATCTAAAAATGTAAGTACATATATGTATAATGTAAAAAAGGGACAATGCTTAAAGGGTGAAAGTTGTTATTAAGAAGATATTGAAATGAAATAAAGAACGACTGAAGAGTATTTATTTAAATTAAGGTAATGATAAACAAAAGGGAGAATCTATAGGTAAAGTACTGTACGTTTTTTTTGTAAACATACATATAAATGAAAGCAAATGAAAGTTTTAAATATATAACTGTTGAAAAAAATCATATATGCCTCACCTCTTCATCGCGTATATCCTTCAAAGTGTATGAGACTACAGTAATGCCCATATTAATCAAATCAGATGATGCAACTTCAAAAACTTGCTTGCTAAACTTTTTTCGATCTTTGTAAATTTCTTCAACGGTCATTGATCCCATTATAGCTCTCTGATGACCTTCCAAGGTCACTAGAGCAATATGTTGTATTTCTGCTTCGGGTTTTCCAAGAAACTGCTCGCAAGCGGTTAGTAACATGTCCTCATTTTGGCCTTGAATTTTAACTTGCGCTATGCCTGTTACTGAAATTGGTACACCCTGGCTGGTATACACGCATGGACTCTCCACTTGAAGAGTCATGGTGTTTAGAGAAATTCTAATCAATGCAATACAAAAAATATTCAAGTTTTTCATTATGATTGGACAAATACCACTCACTTACCTTTGCACTTGCTGTATTGATGGCCATACAAAAGCACGGCCTCCAGGAACTAGCAAAGGCTTCATATAGCAACATCCTTAATAAAAAAAATTAAGCAAAACGAAATGTTTAAACACAACAATATAAAATTAGTAAATGTATTTAATACATTTTGAGCACCTAAATTGTACCTCAGACCAGTTCGAAACAAGCATGTACTTTATAGTTGTAATGATCATGCCAATATTTAACACTCATTTTTAATTAATTCAAGCTGAAGTTGTTTAAATAAGTTTCACAGCCAGTGAAAAACAAAATAAAATAGCTTTAAAGTTGATGTACCTAGTTGTAGTCATACCGTACAAACTTGCCAGGGAGCGGCCTAACCCAAACCTAAATACCCCCAATTAGACATTTCAATCAGTAAACTGAAGTTCAAGCTCATGATCTTTTTAAAGTCAATTGCATTATTATTTTCTTTAAGAAAATATTTTGGATTCAACTTCCATGCATTGTGATCAACTGCTATGTTTCTTTGAAATAATATATCATTCGTTAAAGCAAAACGATAGGCAAATTATGGCAATAGAAATGGTTTATTTTGGCTTTAAATAAGAATATTAATTAAAATATTCAATTACTTTTCATTCTTCGTTATAACAATATACCTAATAATTTTAGAATAAAAACAATTTGTAAGCACATTTGTACATACATATGTGTACATATGTATGTATGTACATACATAAATAGTTCAGGGGTGAAAAATCAATAACATAAATGACGTCATTTTGTAATTATATCTGCACTTTTTGGCTAGTATTTAATTTACTGAATTATTTTAATAATTACCTGATACTACCAGAGCTTCATTTGGACCACACGTTACAAATCCCCAAGCCATTTTTATTAATAAGTCTAAATAATAGTTGCTATTGAATTTCCCGGAAAATTAACATACAAGATCAAACTTCCTTGAAGCAAGTACGTCCGTATATGATGCTTCTTATAGCTGGAATCTCGATATTCGTTGGAGTGCTTTTCAAACAGGTCCAATAAATGTTTTCGTTTTTATAAGTGTAATTTTATTATTAAGTATTTATATTTGTTTTTTTTTTTTATCCGGATAATTATTTTTAATAAAAACTGATAATAGAATGTGAAGTGCGTTCTACTTGCTCTAAGAGAAAGAGACCTAATCGAAATCGCCGAACACGAAATAGAAATAAAATAAAATGACAACTGGTCTCAGGTCTACCCTCAGCCACAACCTCACCCACATTGCCCAATGCAGTGTTGCCGTGATATAGATAAAAAGTAGCTACGTTTGTTTCAAAAGTCGCTAGATTTGTGTGCAACTTTTCAATAGACACAAAATTCGAAACAAATTAAACTGAATATACTGCTCATCTCGTGTAATTTTTTCACATTTATTTTGTTTAGTCGTCCTTATAAAGTAAATATTCTTTAAAAAAAATATCTTCCATTCATAAAAAAAAGAGTTGTCTTGGAAAATCGTTTAATATAAAATTGTTGTCCGAACATGTCCAATTTCCAGCAACCTGAAACGTCAAAATATACACAACAAACAAACAGAACTGCAAAAATCTAGTTTGCGGTTGGCGGGAAGATCCATCTCTGCTTTGAAAGTTAAGTTTATACTTTTTAATTATTGGGTGTAGTTAAGTTAGAGGATAAAAAAGATCCACAATGAAATGCAAAATTCCTGAAATATCCTGGCATAATCGCGACCCAGTTCTGAGTGTTGATATTCAACCAAAAACTGAAGAATCTTCATTATACCGTTTGGCATCAGGAGGTACAGACTCCCATGTTCTAATTTGGAGCCTTTCCTTGAATGAAACTGGCGAAGTGTCGTTAGAAGTTGCCGCTGATTTAACAAGACACCAAAGAGCTGTCAATGCTGTAAAGTGGTCTCCAAATGGAAAACTCTTAGCTTCTGGTGATGACGAAAGTGTAGTGTTTATTTGGAAGCAAAAAGACGAAAGTGAGCCCATGATGTACATTTTTGACAATACCAACGAACAGGACAAGGAAATTTGGATAACAATGAAAGTTCTGCGTGGGCATATGGAAGATATATATGATTTGAGCTGGTCTCCGAGTTCTCAATTTCTTGTCAGTGGATCTGTTGACAACACAGCCATCATTTGGGATGTTCAAAAAGGGAAGTCGATCTCGATTTTAAAAGATCATAAAGGCTTTGTTCAAGGCGTGGCATGGGATCCCAAAAATCAATATATTGCTACTCTGAGCACAGACAGGTAAATACTGTATACAAAACATAGTTCAAGAGTTAACATATATTTTTCAGAATTTTGAGGATCTTCGATACACAAACTAAAAAGGTGGTTCACAGAATCAGTAAGTCCATATTGCCTGTGCCAAAGGAAAATGATTTGCATGAGAAAAAAGTGCGTTTGTATCATGACGATACGCTGCAAACATTCTTTCGACGCTTATGCTTCTCTCCGGATGGAACATTATTATTTACTCCAGCTGGGGTTGCTGATTACGAAGGAGCTTCGAATGTCCTTCATACCACTTATGTCTACAGTCGGTTTTCCCTTAAACAACCTTCTTTGGTTCTACCCTCACCTGATCAGTATACAGTTGCAGTTAAATGCTGCCCCATTTTATTCAAACTACGCCACAAAGCAGAACCTGGATCCGCTGTTATTCCGCTTCCATATAGGGTGATATTTGCTGTTGCTACAAAGAGTTCTGTGTATCTCTATGACACTCAGCAGAAAGTCCCGTTTGGTCTAATTTCCAATATACACTATACTCGCCTCACAGATATTGCTTGGTCCAGTGATGGTAAAATAATGATTGTTTCTAGTACAGATGGATTTTGTTCTATTATAACGTTTGATGATGGTGAGTTAGGAGAGAAATATGAAGACTCAAGTATTCTACAGCCACTGGAAGTAACATGTGATAAGAAAAATGGTAAACATAAACAAAAAGAAAATGTCAATGGCAACAAGAAATTGGATTCTGAAAACCTGGGTACGATAAATAAAAAAATTCCAGAAACTGTAGGTTTTCCTGTAGAAAAAATTTCACATGATCTTATTATTGACAAAGATATCATAAGTTCAGAAGAAAAGTTTGAGTCCCCTGAGAAAAAGTTGCGGACAGCAACTCCGATTCTTGTTCGAAGGCATCCCAGAACGCCAAGTAGTAATACCACTAAAGATTCCTCGAATAATGCACAATCTAATATTTCACATTTGGAATTTAGTCCACTTTCGACACAGAAAACAACTCTAGACAAAGGAAGTGCTAAAAAGGCAACACCAATCGCGTTTCGCAGACAACCCCGTGCACTCATTCCAACAGCAGTTGAAAAAACTACCATTGTTGAAGAGGCGATGGATGCTTGGCCAATAAAATTAGACTCGCCTAAAAATAATGTCGCAGTCCAACAGTCCACAAAGTCAGTAAACAAACTCGATAAAACAGAGCATTTTAATAGCGAAAACACCACTTGTACAATCAAAGAAGTACAAAACCAAGAAGCATCAAACGATTGTACAGAAGATATTCATTTAGTATATGAAGAATCTGTTGACGAAACTCAAAACCAAAAGGAAGCGTCAACCGGTGGAGAAACTTCAACAAAATCCTCACTTGTTGAATATAAGGAAGAATCTACAAAATCAGAAGTAGTTGAAAAACCTAGTAGCATTCAAGGAACTCCGGAGCGGAAAAACACAAGAAGGGTACAATTAAAGACTATTTCTACCCCAAAATCAAAAAAAAATTGTGATACTTCTTTATAGATACAATTTTTGTTTGCTAGTTGTATGTTTTCTCACCTAATACATTTATTTTAAAAATAAAACGAGACATTTGAAAAACGTATTCTTTTAATGTGAATTGTATGTATGACTGTCAATGTACAATTGTAAATAAATCGTTTTCAAATTTTGCTTCAAAACTTAAATTTTACAATAATTTCATTTTTTCAATGATGAGTTTTAATGAAAGCTTTTTTTCATTGGTTCTGGTTCTGATATCAATAGAAACATTTAAATAAAATGTAGGTTGAGTTACCTATGATTCTTTGCAGGTTGCGAGGTTGAGTAGTTATGTGTGTAGATATAATCAACCAATTTTACCTTGGAACTCCTTATGCTCTTATGGATTAATTTGGCTGGGATGTGATGCATATTAATTGAAAATTAGATATTTGCAGGAAGTATTATTATCACTACAGCTGTTATTGTAATTTAACCTTAATAACATGTAATCAATTCAACCAATCATTTTCAATTCAATATTTTATAATTACAAATTTTACATATCTTTTCTCCTATTTTCAACTCTGATATGTATAAAACTGACTGCTTTTAGAAACATTCCCTAACTACTCACATCATCCTGGCAAATAACATCTCAACGAAACTCTTTAAAATAAAAAAACTGACAATATTACTCGTTCACAGAAATGGTTGAGAGTTGTAAGCCGTAGTTCTTAACGGACTGTTGCTCTCCCTAATTTATTTATTTTTAGTTCAAAATTGTATTTTATTTATATGTAACTCTGATATGTACATATAAAAATTACTGCTTTGGCTTTCACAAACATTCCCTAACTACTCAATCATCCTGGAAAATAACATCTCAACAACGAAGCTCATGAAAATAAAACAACAAACGTTCACAATAATTGTTTATTTTAAGCAATGTATGTATATAAAAAGTTGTTGTATAAGATAAACGCGTCTATAAAATGTGTATATTATTCTCAATTATAAGGCCAAATATTTGATTTTTTTATTATATAAATTTGATTCTACATGTATAAATGTAATTATTCACTTCGTCTGATTTGTATATAATTGTATAAATTGAAAGGCTTTCAAGCATATATCGAGCGCCAAAAATTATTAAATATTACAATTTATTATTGCCTGTGCATTTTATACATTCGGGTGGATTATTACCATTCAATAACACAATGCAATTAGAATTAAAAGTGACTTTCGGCCAAATGGGCTTACATGCCGTTCAATATTTCTTGGCTATGATAATTGTGTTAAAGGGCTCGATACATATAATTTATTTTAGCATTGATATGTTTGAACACAGATATTTCACTTTATACTAAGTTTTTGTTTTTAATGTTTTTAGAATTTTAATTAAAATGTTCCATCTTAAATATAAGTGAACTACTTAAAACTATTATTACCTTACACAACTATTTGTTATCTTATTTTATAATTTTCTTTTAATATTGTGATGTAAAATTAATTGCAATATCAAGTCTCACAACTTCAATTGGGTCGTTAAAAAAAAAATAAAATAAAAAATAACTAAAAAACACAAAAGTGTAAAAAATTGGAATGTACTTGAGATTCTCACACAAAAATTACAGATTCGTATTCGAGGACGGGGTTCGTTGGAATGAGATATTAATTTAAAAATTAAGCTGCAAAAGGCGGACGGGAATGCTTAAAAAATAACCAAATTCATGTTGTCTATCAATTATTTTTAAAAACAAACATAATTTACGCTCCAAACACAATTAAAATATAAAAAAAAACAATATCTTAGCAGAATATAACGTCGTTATTTATCTAGCAAATAGAGCTGCTAATAATATTCCCATAGTAGCGAATGTTGCATTTGGTAAATATACAGCCCCACCATAATATGCCTGTCCGCAAGCCGGAGGACATACTGGGATAACCGTTTCAAACAAATTTACTTTAGAATCGGCTTGGCCTAACTTGTTGACAGCTTTGCATACATAATCGCCGTATTGTCGCTTTTCAATCGTTATTACTCGCAGAGTTGAATCTGTGAATTCATCAGCCGTGGCGAAATGTGAAATACTGTAATGTTGGTTGTTTGAAAGTTGAATATCATCCTTCATCCAAACAATAGCTGGCGGTGGATAAGCTTCAATGTGACACTCGAGATCCATGTCGTATTGAAGGGCTTGACCAAGACGTGGGCGGGGAACTGTTATTACTGGGGCGAATTCAACTTCTAAGTTTACGTTACGTCGATCTCCTTTACTGACACCATTATCGGCAACGCAGTAATAAGTTCCGCGGTCTTCTTTTTTCACCGAAATTAT
Organism: Eupeodes luniger; assembly: GCA_951509635.1. Lineage (NCBI taxonomy): Eukaryota > Metazoa > Arthropoda > Insecta > Diptera > Syrphidae > Eupeodes > Eupeodes luniger. The sequence continues at coordinate 131,211,405 of OX608075.1, read as the reverse complement.
TTTGAGAACGTTCCCGGTGAAGGTTGCGCTATCTGAAAATTTAAAAATATTGTTATGTGTTATTTTATATTATTAATACAGAAATTTTATATTAGAAATATCAATTAATGCCTAAGTACAGCGAAATTGAAATTTACCAGTTGGTTGTTTTAAAATCAATTGAATCAGACAAGTACGAAGTTTGGGCACAAAACTGGATTGTACGTTAGTAACGTTCAGTCTTAAAGTCTCATTAAAGAATGCAAAAAGAAACAAAACCTACGATTACATACTGAGCAAAAAGAAAATCAGACAAAACAAATAGATTCTATGCCTATTCAATTTTAGTTGACCTTGATCTTGAACTAATTTTGTGTTAAGCCATTGCTTTATGCTTTATTGCTTTTCCTCGCTAAAAGTTGCAGAATATGTTAATAATTTACTCACTTTGATTTCCGGAAGGGGTCAGTATAGTTGTTTTAGAATTTTTGTCAAGCACTTATTTTGTAACTAGAAGTATGCTTATCGAGCATATTTCAAACACAAAACAGCACCTGTTCTCTGTTTTGAAAACATTAGTCATTTATAGTATCTTAAATTTGCAACAAAAGTTGAAGGTATCATATTTAATGTCTTTCCTTATGGTCGTAATAAAATGAGCAAATGAAAGGAATACATCATTTGCAAATATAACGAGAATTTTGAGAGCGTTATGAGTTTTTTTAACTTTCTACAGCACATCGCTATTTAAGTCCCTTTAAAATGTTTCATTTCCAAAGTCAATTGAGTTCAAATAATTTAAGATTGAAAATTAAAAAAAAAAAACCGTTGATAGCAAAGACTAATCTTTTATTTTTTATTTAATTTAGTATGTAGTCAGTATGTTTTTTTCTTGTGTTTCAAAGATAGTACGTAAAATATTTGTGTATGTACATTTATTTCAAGCGTTTAAATATAATCTTAACTGCTTTGATAAATACAAAGTATTATTAAATGTCTGTCTCCTTAAGTTCAAAAGTGCAATTGAATTGACTAAAAACTTTTAAATGTTTTTTGTATTTATTTCTTATAAAAAAATGCGAATAAATGATTGTTGTATCATTTTATTCATCCTTAGTTCGTGTTATGATTTAAAACAAAAACTCTAACTCTAAAACTCTTACGGAATTCGGATAACAGACAATTTTTATTTGGGCAGGTAGCATCCATTTATCCTACTACCGTTTAATTATGACCACGCATTTGACCTTGTAGTGTTACGCTAAACAGGTAGATATTAAATAAAAATATTCTTTTTGGGTAGTTTAAGGTAAATGGTTGGGCTCATATACCTGTTTTGTTGCACTTTCTTGAATTTTTTTTTGGAAAAACCTATTCAATAAAGAGCACTATAATTCTTCGCTGCACCTGCTCAAAAAACATTGTTTAAGGTTTGTAGGTATCAGCACTGAGTACCTATTTAAATTTGTATTTACCTGAACCGAAAAAATAAAAGAAATAGTTTTATAGTTGTTATAAATGCATATGCAGCATGATGGACCTATTTTACTGGTTTATTATTTTTATTTTTTTGGCACACCTTCAATAAAACATATATCGTCCCCTCAGAAGCAAACTGTCATAACTCAAAAATTTGCGATTTTGAGTTAAGTATACAGAAAAAATCAGTAAAAAAAATGCTATCTTTTGGTCAAACTGTCATAATAATACTTCTTAAACTGAAGGCGTAAGGGCGAAAGTGTCGTTGTGCATTTTTAATAACGTCCCTGAACTATTCATCAGTAAAATGACATTTTCAGTTTCATGTCACTATGTCAGCCGAAGAATGAATGAATGAAACGAAGAGCTCAGTTTTATTTTCGACACTTTTTTATTTGTGGCACTTATCTTAAAGAATATTATTGAGGTATGATATAATTAATTTTTAGGAAAAGTGACACTTTGTTATTTGTGACACTTATCTAAAAAAATATTATTGAAGTATGAAAATTAGGTTTTAGGAAAAGTGACACTTTTCGTTATACGTCATTTCTCACACCAAAATCGTAATTATTTTTAATCCAAACGTCATAAGTCTTCCAATTTTTTGTTTTTTTTAAAGATTTTTAAAAATTTAATTATACCATTTGATAGAGGACAAAAAATTAAATTTTTTTTGTTCTACCACTTTAAGCTCCTTAGATAAAATCCAGATAAAAAATCATTTTTTAAGATTCAAAATTATTCAAATCGCTTTTCTGGAAAACTAAGAATTTTGAGTTACGACAGTTTGCTTCTGAGGGGACGATATGTATGTATGTAAGTATGAACAAATTTATGAATGCAGCTATGTTAAGCTGACAGTACTTCTGTTATCCAAACTATTTCAATAATCTACTTTTTTCATTACAGCTCCTAATATCGACGACAGTACAAATTGTCTTGCTTTAATACTTTTTAACTTATTTTATGTTATAATGATTTCAGGAAGCTATACATAATTCTTCCAAAAAAAGTTAATTAAGACCAATCCAGTATAAATGCATAAATGCTATTTTATAAGACATGTAGTTAGTTATAAGTTGTATGTAATTTAGTAAAAACAAAGTAGTTTTGTTTCTAAACACAAGTTTGGAATAAATCAATGTAAAGTCCTGCAATGTAACAAATGCCTATCTATGTTTTCTTAATATGTAAGTATCTTCATGATTACAAAGGTACGGTGCAGACTAAGTAAACAACATGTCATTCTTGCGCATATACTTTTCGTTAAAAACTCCGTTTCTCTTGAAGATGAATGTAACTACAAAACATGTCAAAAAAATTGAGATTGAGTTTAAAGCCAAGCGTCTCAAGTGATTTTTTCATTATGAAAATATTGATTTTTAAAAAGGGAACTAAATTGAAAAAGAATAGGTATCTATTTAAGCTTATATGTTTAGTGATTGTATAAGAGCTAAGTATACAAACTACATTTTCTTTAAGAAAAGAAGAAGTAAACAACATATTAGCAATTACTCAATCAAAATTTGAATGAAAAACTCATTTCATTAACACTTTACTAAGATGATTCATACTGCCTATGACAAGTGTTTTGTAACATAACAAAGCTATACAAAGATCTTTGAAGAAAAAAAATGAGGTACACTTCCGAATTTCTTAATTCATCTAGAACAAAATTTAACTCAGCATAAATGCAGGGGAAATTTCAAAAACTGATTTGTATAATATTTCATCAAAGAATAAAGGTTTCGAAACAGTACCTGTTGGTAAGATGGCGTTATTCTCGCGACGCCAAGTTATCGTTGGGGTTGGGTAGCCACCAGCATAACATTCCATTTGCACTTCATTGCCTTCGGAAGCCACAATTGATTGGGTCGAATTATCCGAAATAACAGGTGGCCTTCTTACGGATAGTTTAACACCGGCGGTAACTCTATGTACCACCGAAATAACTACCTGACATTGATACGTTCCCGCGTCTGTTTCTTGGATATCTTTGACTTGTAATTTATAAGTTGATGAGTTTGGATCATATCGGAGTGCAAATCGTGAATCCTTAATAACTAGAGTGCTACCCGTTGATAGAAAAACGGGTTCACTGTCCATTTTAATCCAAACTACAGAGTATTCCTTAGCATACTGCACAGAACAATCAAATTCAACCGTCCCACCAATGTCTTTAATTTGCTCCTGTGTGATGTAGGATATAGTTGGTGTTCTTTGCGCATAACTAAATGAACATAACAATGCGAGGAGTATTGATAAGCTTAAAGCATTCACCATGTTTAAAATTTTATTGCACTTGAAATAAATATGAATTAACCTTTAATTTTACAAACAATAAAAACTTTACAAAGCACAAGTACACCACACCCAAATACAGATGATGATGAATACAAAATATAAACTTTTCTTTGGAGCGACCGTTCAAAGCGTGACTTAGTACGAACAACGAAGGAATGCGAATGACAGTCAAGCCGACCACCATCTTGAATTGTTATGACTTTTGTAGGTTTCGTTTTTTAAGTGATGCCACTTTATGATCATTGAGAGATTTTTCACTACAAATGTAGTGTCGTAAAAATAACAGGTTAGTTTGGTATCTCTCATCAACAGAGAGGTTACATGAGCAGTACTAGCTGATTGTTCTTAAGGGGCCAGTTGCACAATATGGTTCAGTATTTAAATTGTAGCTCAAACATGTTAAATTGCCGATGTGAACAAAGTTAATCCCAACAACGATGCAAGGTTTAACCTCGTTCGAAGCTGAGTTAAAGATATTACGCAGTATAGATGCATTGTTAAACTCATTTAAATCGCAGAGAAATATAGTATGCAGATCAAAAAAACAATTAATTTAAAATTTTAGTGTACAAAATAATACTTAACTCACCGATAAATTTTCAAATAAATTTAATTTAAAAACTTAATCTACAAAGTTCTAAATCCACAAAAAATGTTTGAATTGAACTCATAAATATAATCACAAAAAACATTTGATTGAGTTTGTTGTGTTGTGCAACCTGTTTAAATTTGTCAAGCAAAAACAATGATTTGTACATTATTTATTCCTTTGAAAGTAAAAATTAATATTATTTTAAAAAAATCACTTAAAAGTAAAAATTAATATATTTAAAAAAAATCACTAACCGCAGTTAGAATACAAAAAGATGAAAGATGTTCTCATTTTCATTCCCCACGCAAAGGTTTTCCTATTACACCGACAAACCCCCAACAAGTTAAAAAAAAAATACTGTTCCTGCGCTATAATTCAAATTTCGTCACCTTATTATTTAATCGAAAATTATTTCAGTTGGTTATTAGTTGCGTTATTAATTCATATACCAAATATAAAAAATAGCACAACAACGATCAGATTCAGATTGCCTATAAAATTCGTCTTAAGAGATATTGACCAGACCAATTAATTTTAATTCTGTATTCAAATTAGAGTACTTTTTATTTTAGATTATGCTGTGTGGATGACAAGTAAAACTATTGTATTTATGTATGTAGGTACACACATGAAAAGTCAGTCAAGTGTTTTTGGAACACTATAATAATTATACAAAAAGTTTAGGTGAAAATAGGTAAATTATATTATTTATATAATACATATACATACATATATCTGAATAAAATCGCAAATGCTGTGAATGATAAGGATAATTGCAATTTTATCGGATAGTTCTAATATAGTTGTACTGTCGCAATAGGTAATATTTTATCTTAATTGAATGTTTATTATATCGTCTGTCTGGTTTGATAATACACACAAAACTATAATATATTGATAAAAGCATCATAGTAAAAACAGCTGTAAAGTTAATCTAGAAAATATTAAAAAAGTAAACACATTTTTAAAATTAGATATTAAGTAGTGGTTGCTTTTTAACTTTTGCTTGGATACATTAGATAAGTGACTATTATTGCTTAATGTAAGAACTATTTTGAAACTTTATTACAATTTTCTTCAACATAGTTGAAATTTTATAAAATACAATCGATTTTGTGTTAAGTGAATAAAATGTAATTTTTTGGTTCAAAACTAGAAAAACAAAATAATATGAAAGTGAGATCAATCGTCCTTGCCACAGATTTTTAAATTTAACTAGTTATCGAAATATTACTGTTCAAACCCCTTTTTCTGTAGTAGTACAGTTTTTGGTAGATTCCTTTTTATACTATCAATTAATTTTTTTTTAAATGATACCAAATCAACAACATTTATTTTATATAAAACGTTAAAAAGGTTAACACACTTTTTAATTTTTAGTAGTAAATATTTAAAAAAAAATTTTACTTTTCCATAAAATTATGTAGATACGTATGTACATTGTACATATGTTATGTACAGGAATGTTTATCAATTTTGTATAAGGATACATTATTTAGAATACAACTTATTTTAAATCGATATATGTACATATGTACTAAGTATTATTTGTTATCAAAATTGAGAGCAACAAATTTTTTGTTAAATTGTTATTATAAGGCACCCATTCAATTAATTGAAAGCCCTTTCTTTTTGACTTATTTGAAGTCGGAATCTCTGTTGGTTCTATCTCTACATACTATGGATTAAGATAGAAATGTCAAATCGAACGAAAAGAGCAATACTTATTAAAACATTACTTCGCAAGTGGTGTCTTAAATCCTACAGTGCTTTGATGTTGCTCAGGGTATCCTTTCTTTAAAACCGCACTAATTTCTCTTGATCTGCTTGAATATTGGAATAATTTCAAGACAGGTTCCTTCCAAAATCGTTCATTTGATAATTGGGCGTCAGATATATTTTTAGTCGGACATGTTTGAGTTGAGAATCGTAATTGTACAGAAATGTATTTCCTAACTTACATTTAACATTATTAACCACTTAATCCTTTGTCAAGCCTGTTATAAGTGGAACCATATAAAAATTAGCACGTTATAACGTCTTTTTAAAAATTAAAAAAAAAAACTGTATTTTTTGTAAACACATATGTACATATGCGTTATAAGTCGATTATTTTATAAAGGTACATTAATACATAATTTGAGGCATATTGTAAATCATATTAGGAATTGTTGTTGTTTTTTTCGTGTGCCTTCGTTTTTTTTATTAATTCAATCTTAAACCTATCTTAAAGCTAGACAAAAATTCATAAAACTAGCCTATTTAACCATAACTTACCTATTCGTAATTCGTACCTCATGTATCTATTTATTTAACTAAGAGTGCAGAGAACACCCTTCTGTATCATTGTTAGATTATTCAAATTTACGTTTTCTTGGTTCTGTTTTGTCTATTGATATAAAAGAAGCTTTTATTGTTGTAACTTGCCTAAAATCAGCTTTCCCGCACCCGCACCAGCGAGCAAACACAAAGACTATATCTTGAGTATATTTGTTTTTGTTTTTGCCTGCTGTGATCTGTAAATACAAAAAAAACACATAATATATACATTATATACATACATATGCACATGTATACTATATCTATATCTATATCTTCTATAAAACCTACATTTATGGTTATCTATAGGATATATATTACAGTAACAGAAAAATACATACATTAATGTGTTGTTTTGATTGAAGAACTCTCTAGGTCTATTCGCCACAGCCATCGCATCGCCTTCGCTGCTTTGAGTTTGAGTATAGAGGTTCACTTTCGATCAGTTAAACCGCTACCCAACAGTTCAGTTTTGGATTCGCCACAATGGGGAGCAGCAGTCCCAGTCACTCTCTTACAATGGTTTGAACCGCTTTGATTATTTTCTTCATACATAGTACATACATATACTTAATCCCTGTTCGTGGAGTTTTTTTCCAAGACGATCGGAATAGTGCTTTAAAAAATAATTATTCTGTTTCCTATTTTTTGTTATCTTTTGCTGTACTTAAGATAAATTTATCTATGCCATTGTGTTGATTCTTCGGAAGTTGTTATTTCTTTTAAATAGTTTTTAACAACAAAATTTTGTTTTTGTTTCGCGCTCAAAAGTGTCAACCAAAAATAAACACATACGCACATTCATATTTTATTTAAGTTATATGCAAATACGCATGAAAAATAAATAAACTTTTAACGCCTCGTTTCCATACAAAAATAAAAGTTTTAAGCGAAAAATGTGTGATGAGTGCTTTTGCTAACATAAAGTTTAATTTGTTATCGTTTGTCAAATGCTAAATTGGATTTTTTGTATTTATATACATACATACATACATACCTATAATACTTACTGTTGATCTTTAGGGGTGAGTTAATTTAACTTCAAAGTTTCTAAATAACTTTTGTTCGATATAGCTAGTAAGTGTTTTCAAAAGCTTGTATTAAGCCGAGTATATCTTAAAAAGACATGTATATAGTATATAAATATATATTTGAAGCTCATATCATACATGCATATGAAAATATATATGTTAAGAGAATGCTAATAACAATATAAAATACTTTATATTATAGAGAAAGAGAAAATTGAAACAACACTTAAGTACCTGCCATGTAGACAAAATGGGCCCCATTGGTTTGGGGCGACCATGTTATATTTTGGTTTGTTATTTCTTTTAAGGTGCTAAAAGTGTTAAAATATTTTTCTCAGTAGCTACTTGATATTTTGCCAATTAAAAGCAATTTTTTTAAAATGTAACGTCCCATTCAATATTATGCATATATCCTAAGGAATGGCGGATAAACCTCAAAAACTCTCAGAGACAGAAACATAAGTTAAACAAGGGTTTGCTGCATAGATCAAGACTTTTTATGGTGTTCCCCAAGTTATATATCATTCATCATAGATTAACTGCACTTTTTTGAAAGATAATCATGCTTCAACGTATTAGATAGTTCTAATTGTATTAGTGTTTCGTGCTCCAAACCAAAAATATACATAAATGTAAATGTATTTATGAAAACGACACCTAAATAGTTGTCACTTTTCTACCCCTGGTCTATTTTAATAAAAAGTAAGAACGCTCTAAGAAGTCTTAGTCAAAGTAAAAGTATTAACTGGTCGTTACAAAACATATAGGGACAACTGATGGGTGTACAATTGTACATCCGAAGACAAGTGGCTTAAAATTATAACATCCTTGAAAACAAAGTAAAGAAGCAAAACATACTCCGCTTTTGTTGGTTTATAACTAAACAAATAGTTACCTACTAAAAAAGAATAATACAAATCCTTCCCTGGAAAATAATAGAGTGCAAAGAGACGAGAACAGAGAGAGAAATAATCTTAAAACAGGAATGCATTTCCGTGCGTTGCATTATTTTTTGTATAGCTGCTGCCGATGAAATTTGTTTTCATATTTTAAATTCAAAAATAACCTGTTTGAAAAAGAGACCAAGAAAACGATATTCTTATTGTTGTTTATTGAAATAAAAATGTTTTTCATTTAACGCAAGCAAAAGCAACACAACCTCGATTTAATGTAAAGTTTATGTATATTAATCTATATAATGTACATATGTACGTGCTTACTTCCACTTCAGACAAGTAAAGCAAGTAAAATGAATATAAGAATTCAATAAACAATAAAGATAATAACGATAGTAATGAACAAAGTGTAGATACCATATGTACATAGTACGTTTAGGTTATTGTTTTCAGCTTTTGTTGAAATGTATATTTTTGTATCGAATTAAGTATATTTATAGAAAAGAAGACGTATTTTTTTAATTGTTTGTATCTTTTATAAGGAATGTTCAACGCCACCAACGCATTCGCAGTTGGCTTGCTTATAAGATCTTATTTAATATTATACCCACTTTAAATAAGTCTCCTTCAAGCTTCATCGGCCGAAGTTAATTTTAGTCAATAAAGATAGCTTCAAAGCAAAATTTGTTTAATTTTTTGTTAAGTTTAGTTTTTATTATTATTATATTATTTTAAGTACAAAAGTATTAAGATTATCTGTACACATTAGATCTTTTATTAAAAACCAAAATTCAACTTTAATTAGGCGACATATGTACATATCTCTGCGTTTCTTAATTAATCTTGAGGATACTGAAGGTATTAACATTGAATCAAAATGAAGAAAACACCGAGCCAATATCTTGTATCACTTTGTCTGGGTTAGTGACTTTCTTTTAAAAACATAGAATTTGAATAACCTTGAGTAACAATGATGTTTTAAGAAGTATCAAACCCAGAGCTTTTAGAACTAATGAAGACTAACTAATGAAGTAGGTATTAAATTTAAGTTTTGGCTTTAATTGAAATTCAGTGAAAATGGTGTCACAATTATTTTTGTTGTGAATATACATATGTACATACATACATACATTATGTTTGTAGGTATTTGTCGGTAATTTTCGTAGGTAGCTTGATAATTTTGTTTTTCAAGTTTTCTAGGACTAGAACTGTCTACAGAATACAAAAACACATTTCTTCTCTAGACGTTTTTTTTTTTAACGTACATACATACATATGTATTTCTCTTACTTCTATTGGCTAGAAGATTGCAATCAGTTGACAAAAAGATTTTATGAAAAACTGATGTTTGAGAATTTTGACACTTTAAAGTACATTTATAGTATCTTCAAAGATTTAGCAATCAAAAGCCAAAGCGACAATATAACATGAGTAAGAAACAGTGTGAGTGGTAAGAGGAATATTCGAAATATGCCTTGAAGTCGGCTTTAAAAAAGTCACATGAAAATGGAACCACCCTATTGTGACATTTATTTCATACATTTTATTTAAATCAGTGATTTTGGACCAGAGTTCAAAAATTACAAATCATTATATTAACAAAGGAAAGCAAATGCTTTGCATGTAGTGTTATTTATTGGAACTGCTGGTTTGTCTCCTGTGTCTGGTAAATTAAGGCCACCTATTCTGAACGAAAGACGATAACAACATATTATATTGTTTGCGAATATAAAAATATTTCTAATCATTTTATAATGGAAAATTGTGTGAGATAACATGAAGATAATCGGTTTTGCTTTCTTTAATGCAGTACAAATTCGTTGTGCGTAATTGTTTAAAAGAACAACAAAGACATATTTAAAGCAGAAAAGGATTCTGGTTGAAACATTTTTGAAGTTTTTAATTAAACTCTTCGTATTTTTCTGCATATAATATTTTAAAATAGGTTAATTGTTAAATTGAGACTAAAATCAGTCGTTAGTAATTTAAATAAACTTATTTTAACAATACATTGGTTTTGAAGTTATTTAAAGTTGTTACATGAAAAGCATAACATCCCTGGATGTTAAGAACTTGCTTTATTTGACTTTGATTTTCTAGACAAAAAAAGCTACATACATATGTATGTACATATATGTATGTGGTTTTTTAGTATACAAAATTGAAAAATAAGGTTTTATGATCACATTCTAAATATGATATCCTTGAAATGGAATTCGAACTAATTGAACAATACATTAAAAGGGTTACCATATTAAACTTTATATTACGACCTGACTTTAATCTACAGAAAACCAATACATGCCCCTTAAGTCCACGTATGATAATTCTAAAAATATGAGATTATTATTATAAAAAGACAACATGCAACACAATAAATCTTAAAGTTTATAATAAATTTTATTTCGAATGTTGCTAAGGATTATAATAGGTAGCTTAACTTATCTACTCATCGTGATAATTTTCTAATCTTTGGAAGTGTTGTTATTGATTGTTAGATTGATAATATCAAAACACTTACAGTTATTGGTGTATGCATATTATATCTGTATGTATTGTGCACATTAGGATGGTTGTTTAAAAAAAAAGTTCGTCTTGGAATAGGCTCAATTAGCTCCAACTAAATTAAATAAAATTGTAAAAAACTGTACAGATTTTTCCTCTTTTAACACTTAAAAGAGGTTAATGTTCATATTCTTTTTAAAACAATCTCTTTTCCCTAAGATACAAAATAAGCTTAAGCTCCCAGTTGAAAGGAGACATGGAACAAAGTGTTTATCGTATGAATTATTATAATTTAAAGGAAAACCTTCTTCAATTACATAAAGGTGAGTTCTCTGGCGCTTTGATTAAATTTATAAATTGATAAAAAATACATTATTCATAGTAAGTTATACTTTGTGTATAGAGCTAAAATGGAGTATTTTCTACAAAATTTCATTTGTGAAATGTATTCGAGAGCGATAACTATAAGTTATGTGCTTATAGTGTCGTCATAACCATCACTGAGATCTAGCTTTTCCCTTATATTTTTAAATTTCGCTTTACAATATAAAAGTCAGAAAAACAATATTGATGTTATTTTCTTCATTTGAAGAAATCACCCTAATGCTGATACTCCATTTATTTAACCAACACACGCAAAATATTATAGACACAACAATGTGATTGGTGAGCGAAGAAAGTTTAACGCCTTTATTAGAAAAATCGTAATATTCTAAGTGTTCCCTTATTAATTATAATATACCTAAAAACATACATATTAAGGTATTCCTAAGTTGGTTGAAAAAACATGGAAAACCGTCTTACTTGCGTTGTCGTCTCAAATATGTAGACACATTCTCAATTCCATATGAATTTTAATAATCCTTTTACCGTTCTTTATCTCACGAATGCTACTGAATAAACTGCATTTTAAAGTTTTAAGTCCTGGAATGTAGTAACATATAAACTAATATAATTGAGGGATGTGATCGCGTAATTTATCGATACAATTTTTTTAATGACTATATGTGTGTATGTATGTATATTGGCACATATGTATGTATGTACATACATATGTATGTACAAAAATGAGACCTCTTTCAACAAGACCCATTGTTCCTATCAGTCGCTAAGAATAATTTTTAATTTTTTAATTTGTGTTCAACACGGCGTATACGCATTTTTTTAAATATGAATTTGCAATAGGTCTTATCAAGCAAAATTTAAAGGGCGATATTTTTTAAATGGCCTTATAAGTACATGTCTACCGATAATATACCTACTTCACACCGTTCAAAATATTTACTCGCCAGCATCACTAAATTCATTGCACTTTACTTAAAAAACATTAAATATAATACTCGTATAAGAACATACCTGTTTTATTGAAATGCAAATTAAGTATCATTTAGCTACATGTTTGTTATTAAAATTAATTGACTTAATATTATTAGACCTATTTAAATACATTCAATACGTACATATGTACAGCCATTTCAAATTAGTATATCATTTACATACATTTATGTACAGTACATAAAGTTAGTTCAATCCATCCGATAATTGTTTCAAATTAATTTGTTTTTGAAATTCACATTGCATCCGTAATCAAACCGCGCCAAGTTTAAAATAAATTGTTTTTCACTATAAGTACTAATTTTAAAAATAAACATTCCTTGCTTCCTCCTCCGATATAAATTCTTCTTTGGACAGATGTTTGTCGAGATCGAGAGACAGCGTGCTTCTTTTTTCTTGATTGCAGCATTGCTCAGCATCGCTGAAGAAGTACAGATTGCTAATTACATAAGGTGCAGTCGAACAGTTGTGTTTTAGCTCGTTCTTCAAATCAAAATATAGGCATATATAACATGCATATATACATATATTTATATGTACTTTTTTGTCAAGGGGAGCAGAGAGGAGCATACCGATTTAAGTGATCGGTCAAATGCCTGATGAGATCAGGCAGATAATGCGGTAGGTACAAGAATCAAAGGGTGGTTTAATTTTGCAAAACATTTAAAATTATAATGGCAGGGTAATAACATTATTTTAAGTTTATGTGTATATAGTATGTACATATTGTGAAGTTAATTCTATTTTTATATGTTTGACTAAAGATAACAAATCGATAAATTTTTAAATTGTTGCTTGGTTAAGTGCAAATGAAACCAGATTGGTATTTAGGACCTAATCATAACTTCAAATGATCTTTGGTTTCAAAAAAGGCTGTTTGTCCGTCATAGTAAGTGAATCCAATCTCACCATTCTCTCTTCAGCTAGAGCTCGATGGATTTGCTCCAGATAAGAAGAAGTTTTGATCATTTTAACATATGTATGTATGTACAAATCATTCCCCATAAATCTTTAGTCTTTTCTTTTGTTTCTCATTTTATTACAGAATCGATTAATAAACGAGATAAATCTAACTTTTCACCATATTTTTAAATCTAGTCCTCTAATAAAGTTATACAAACCACAAACATTGTTTATGCTTTAAAACACATAAAAACAATTATTGAATTAACAAATCAGTCAAAATACGCATGCATACACTCAAATGTACACATTTACATACATATGTACATTAATACCTACATGATTAGATATTCGGCTTAATTTTTTAAATGCTACAATATTTTTTTATTTTGCCTTGTACACAGCTTGAATAAAAATTAAGTACCACGTCATAAAAGTCGCAAGCATACAAAAAAGTGTTAAACAAAGGGTCTTCCAATCAGAGGTTTTATTTTGATACAAGAAAAAAAAGAGGAATCAATGGAATTTTATTTCACTGTGTAGAGAAAGGTATGTCATTAATAACCGACAGTACTACAGTTGTAGCACCATAGTCTTTTCATACAATGTTCATAATCAATTCGCTGGTTTGCTGCAGTATGTCCCCAATAATTAATCAAATTAAGGTTTGACTTGCTATCGCAAACATGGCATGACAATGCAAACAACTAGAATATAAAATTTTGCCAAAATTTCATCGGTCAGCTATCATTTTATTAAGCTATCATTTATACACAATAATTCCTTTAACATCTTATAATGAAAACATTTATGAATCTTCACATGCGATTCTATAAAAGCATGTACTTGCAACCAGGTCGCATACGTTTCAATTATTTTATTTTGGGTCTGATTTAAACATGAAGTACTCTTATATATGTATGTATATTGTATTATTTAGCAATCAGTCCACTCATTCAGTTCTCTAAGCACGATCATCGATTTTGGGTTGTATATTACATATTTATTTTGTTTGTCGTTGTTATCAAGGGATATGAGCAAAATGTTTTGTTCAAGTGGCTGGCTGATAGCGATAAGTCAACTGTTACAAATAAAAACACAAAGTAGAAGTAGATTACTCTTGCAATTATTATTGTTTTATAGACAGAGCTATAGTTGCATTAATTTTAATGTAAACTAAAAGATAAACAGAACACTGATCCAGTGTCTTGCCAGCTAAGTGTGGCAAATGTTGTTGTGCGTCTTATCGTTCGAACTAAAAATAATAAGTAATATAATGTAACTGTATGCTGGTATATATAACTGACAAAAACCATATTTGTGGATAGATCATCATTCAAAACGTACTATTCACAATGTGATGTGACACATTTAATTTTTCTCTCTTTTTAATTTGCATTGTAATTTACATTCAAATTAAATTAATAACTTACTTTTTCGAGCCCCTACCCTACCCCTACCGACCGGTCGGTGGTGTGTGTTGTTTTATTTTTTTTTTTCATTCAGATCAAAGCATCAAAGTTCAACAGAAATTAGCTCTCTGTCACAGTTTGAAAATAAATGTACGAAAATAAACTCGAGTAAACATTTTGTGAAAGATACAAAAAAGTAATCAAATTGTTCTTATTATCTGAATCCCACCCTATCTTATTCTCGGACTTTTATAAAAACACGCAATCAATGTAGTGAACAATTGACCAATTTGACAGTACGAGTACAGTTTACAGTTGATATTCATAATAATGTAATGTTGTTCATAAACCAATGACTTTAAAATGTTCCTTTTGTTTACGTTTCGACTTATTGAATGAACAATTGCTTGGTTATTATTATTTTCTGTAACAAAGGCTTTTGATAAGTTTCGTTTATAAGTAAAGGTCTTTGTTTCATCAAAATAGCGTAGCCCTCCTTTAAACTTAAGAGATGGTCATTTTTTCTATCTGATTTATAAATTTACATAATATATAAGATGTAAACGGTCATTTTGAAAACAAAAAAAAGCTCTTTATGTAATTTTAAATATGTTTGTTTTTTAGAAACAATGTTAAAAAAGAAAGAATTCGAGAACACGCAATAGAGTTGGTTCAGTTAATCTTAAAATGCTCCTTATCAATAATTATTATTTAAGTAAAAGTTTTATGTATGGAAAATTCATTTGCATGCTTTTTTAAAAAATCGAATCCTATTTACTTAAAAATAATTTATTATTTTAATTGCAGCGTGCTTTAAGGCAACCTAAAATGGAAGAACTTAAATTAGATCATGTATCCCTAGTGATTGGCTACCATCCACGCTACTTAGAACATTTCTTACGAACTCAGGACTTCATAATGCGCGGAGATGGACCTCTTCCCTACAACTATAGATACTATTTGGCGATTATTGTAAGCATTTAAATTTATAAAAGATTCACCTGAAGTTGCAAAATTGAAATCCTAAATCTAACAAGTTATCTATTTAGGCCGCTGCTCGCCATCAATGTCCATATTTAGTTAAAATGTACGAAAAAGAATTTATCAATCAAGGTGGAGACGTAAGGTGGTTAAGTGGTCTCGACTTCATTCCACCAAAGTTGCGTGCCATTTATGATATGAACAAAATATTAGCTCATAGGCCCTGGTTGTTACGTCAGGAACATATTGAAGTTGGTTGAGACGAATCAATAAGTGTTTGAAATATAATCTAACTTTTAATTTGTTTTGTAGTGTCTCACTAAAGGGAAAAGTAGTTGGTCCGTTTCGGAGGTAGTTCATGCTATGGTTTTACTCTCCCACTTCCATTCATTATCATCATTTGTGTTCTCATGTGGTCTCACACAACAATTAGACAGTTCTAGTCCAAAGTCCACATCTCCAACTCAAAAGACTGTTCTAAGTTCTTTATCCATCGATAACAATAATGTCGTGGATTTGAAAGTGGCATCGAACAATAATTTAGATACAAGTTTAGCAAGTGTTGATGGGAAAAATGGTCTTAGTTCAAATGGTAATTTTTTTTTTTTTTAATTATTTATCAGCCTTTTATTTAAATCAATTTTTAAAGCTTCAGTTCATGATAAATCAGGGGTAAGCGTAGAAGCCTTAATGGAACGCATGAAAGTCTTATCTGAAAGGCCTGATGAATGTAGCGAAGCCGAGTTAAGTAACCGTTTTAAAAGTGTAGAGCTTCAGACAGCAGAACTACCTTCTGCACCTATTGAGAAATCCATTGAGGTGCCTCCCATAATAAGTCACTACGTTGAGGATCCTAGTTTTACATATCAAGATTTTGCACGGCGTGGTGCTGAACATATACCTAATACCTTTAGGATTCAGGATTATTCATGGGATGACCATGGTTATTCACTAGTAAATGGGTAAGCATAAAAAATATTGTCAAATGAACTTTTAAAAAATTAAAAAATATTTACAGGTTGTATGATGATGTAGGGTACTTATTGGACGATAAATTTCGTGTTGCATATAATCTAACCTACTTTACAATGGGCGGAAACAAAAATGTAGATACATCAAAGTTCAGACGTGCGATTTGGAATTATATCCAGTGCATATATGGTATAAGACATGATGATTATGATTATGGGGAAGTTAATCAAGTGAGTTGTTAAGTTGGGATTTAAAGACAACAAATATTTAAATCAAAAAATAAGAAAACTATACTTTGGCATATTATTAATACTTAATACTCAACCATTGTTAATGGAGTTAAAATTTTACTTAATGCTAATAATAATCAAAAGATTACTATTTTTACTTAAGACTGATGAAATATTAACATATGTACATATATAAGTTTCTTTATTTAGCGTAATGCAGTTTTTATTTTATTTTACATATTTAATTTAATATGACTTCGGAATTAAAATAATGATTATGTTTGGCATAATTGGTTTATTTGTTTAATGAGCTTTGATTGTTAATAATAATACCTTTTCATATAAATAATTCCAGCTTCTTGATCGTCCTCTGAAAATGTTTATAAAAACTGCTTGCTGTTTTCCTGAGAGGATAACCAAGAAAGACTATGACAATATACTCATGGAGCTCTTAGACAGTGAAAAGGTAAACAAAAACAACGCAAGAATACAAATTTTGATAATATTTTGCTTGTTTTCTATAATTCAAGGTTCACGTTAACTTAATGATTATGGAAGCAAGAAATCAAGCTGAACTGCTGTATGCGCTGCGCGAAATAATGCGCTACATGACATGATCTCATCTATTTAATAAGCTGTTTTATATTACGTTGTTACAAACTAAAAGTTGTCCTTTTTTTTTTTTGCAGAGATTTAGAAAATAATTGAACGGAAGATATAAGTCAATAATTATGAGAGCTCTTTTGAAACAACCTTATAGATTATAAAGAGCACTTGATAGTTACGGTCCTTTGTGTGGTTCTTTAAAATATACTATTGAAGCCCTATTGATCACGTACATTTCCTGCGTTAACAATTAACCAAAAATGTAATCTTAAAAAAGGAAATTTAGTTAAGACTAATTCAATGCATTTTAAAATTTGTACCTAGGCAAGAAATAATTTTGTGAGTACGTATTTCTAATTTGAAGTCCGATCTAAACTATATCCTAATGTTTATTTGAAAATTACCCTACCCTGAGTTCCACCAGTTCATTTAAAGTTCACAATGTATAAAACATAAGAATTAAAAAAAAACGTCCGTTTTTCATCGCAAAAACTCACATCTAAGTCACTTTATTTTTGAACATAATACGGCAATAGCAATTACTAATTCTACTGTTTCTTTGTTATGAAATTTTGTTAAAGTTTTTGTTTATTCCTTTATTAATATTTATAACTTCATCATCAATTTTTTTAATAAAGTTATACGAAAATACATCGGGGACATAAAGCTGCATCATGATGTTACTAACATGTATAAAATATCGAAAATATGAATTGAAATTTTATTAACTTTAGATAATATTTAAAAGCCAAATAAAAAATAAGCTAATTTTAAAAATCATTGTTAGGTAAAAAATGTGTTGACTGATTTTTTATTTATAGATCTATAAGAAGTTATTAATTTCTATGTTGTAATTGTTATAAATATCATGTACATTTTTGTTAATTTAAAGAAAATTTAATAAAAATTATGAATCGAAAATATTAAAAACCGTTCTGCTTTTTAATTAAATAGATCTTAGTTCAACAAACAATGCGATACTTATATACTTATTTTAACTTTCAAATATATGGGTTTACCGCGAATCATATTTTTACTTGCGACATTTTAGTAAGTTTTGCATTCGTAAAATATGTCGAACTCCAGATTTTAATCAAACATGACAGTACGATGGTAGAGAAGTCGAAATTCTACAGCCCAAAACATTGGGTCGATTGAGCCAATCCTTCCATCGATCTTTTTGAAATAGCTTAATAATAGGAATAGAGTTTTCCCACAAATTTAATTTGTGATTTCTGATTATAATCAACCTGTAAGACAGTGGAATTTAAGAATTCTCATTTTGATGAAGACTCTTCATCTAAACTTAAAGTGGATTGAACTGATTAAAACAATATATAAAGCTTTTTAGTAAGGTTTATTATGTAAAAAAAATTTAGTAACCAATAGTTGCAAATGATGGCTAGTTATTTGTTTTTTTTTTTTTTTAACTTTTTATAGGTTCTTAACAAAATAAATCAGTTAATATTTTTAACAGTAGTTATTTGGTCCAATTAATCTACTTTGCATCAGTTTTACAAAGGTTCACTTACATAAAACGGTTTGATGAATATTTATTTATATAGAAAAGAACCAAACTATATATATTTACAATTTTGCAACGAATTGAAAAGTTTAACAGCAAGAATAAACAGAATAAAATAGATAACAAATTTAATTCTCTTAGTACCATTTGATTGTTTTGATTGATATTGTTTCAGAAGAAAATTATTTTCAGTTGACTATTTTAGGCTTAGAATAATTTATCAAAGCACAATAGTTCTTTGTCTATTCTTAGCACAATATTATATAAACTAAACTTTTATCATGACAAAAATGAATGTCTAACATTTGTTAATTTGTGACAATATTTGGAAGAAAAAAATTCAAGTGTTACTGAAATATAATTAACGCGATTCATATCCCTGATCTATACTAAACCCCTAATAATATATTTGATAAAAAATACAATAAATATCACTTATATTCTTCTCTAATTATTCAATTTTTTAAATTCCAATTTTTTGAAGAAAACAAAAACTTATGAGGTGCAATGAGAACATAGAACCACACAGCGAATAAAATTGCAGTAATTGACAATTATTAAATTGACCTATGTTGCTGATCGCCTAGGTGAAGATGTAAGAACTTTTTCTTTGGCCTTTTCTTGCTCTTCCTGGAAGAATATTTTTGTAATAACTATGTCACCAGTACTTAAAGTTTGTGAAGATGCATCGGCCTTTTCAATCGGTTTCTGGTCAGTATTGCCACGAGTGGTTGGTGTAAGACTAAGTTCATTGTTACAGTTGCAGTTTTTATTACTGTAAAAAAATAAACAAATACGGACACAGCAATTATTAATAATTATTTTTATATATGACGCTAAAGAACTTACTTTTTAGATTTTTCTCTAACAATTTGAAGATTTTCAGTTGTCGCAATATTCGAACCCAATTGTTCAGTGATCGAATTAGACGTAATAATCTTGAAAAATTAAGTGCAATAAAGAATATTTAAACTAGTCACTTCTTAAAAGTTGTATGGGCAATTGGGCATTACCTGATCACTAGGCAAAAGAGTTGCCGCAGAGAGTATAGCTTCTAATTTATCGATTTTTGATAATCGATCCATAGAGCTGTTTGAAAGAATTTCATCCATCATCTGCATGGACTCAGTCAAAGTTGGGGGTTCAGAGTTTAAACGTGGGGAAAAAGTTCCAGTAAGTGAATTGTCGGATGGCACACTATCTAGGCTTGGGAAATTATCGATTTCTACATTCTCCTGATCATCTTCTGAGTCACTATGTTCTCTAAATAATTAAAAAAACAATCAAAAAATCAGTTTATAATAAAAACAACAAATAAATGAATTATGATATTAATAAACATGAAAACAAATTTGTTTCAACACTAACATATGCATAAAGTTTACCTATTTTGATTGTTAATGTTTTCCATTTTTTCGAGTTTTTTAGCGACTTTGTAGAAGCCCTTGAGGCGTTCTTTTTCATCTTCAGTGAGGTCCATGTATCTTTAATTAAATACATTAAAATTAAAATTAAAAAAATGTTTAAGAAATTTTTGTTTGAATTCTTACCGAAGTAATCTTATTTCTCTATTACTGAGAACAATGCTTTTATTTGTTTGACCTAGTTTTTGTTTCAAATCTGCTACTTCACTGCTTATTTTTCTTTGTTTCTTGCGAATTTTTACCTCCGTCGGCTTTATTTGCATCAAAATTTGCTCCGTACATAATTCGGAAAATAGTTGTTGATTCTCGGGTTTGATTTGTCTAAAAAGTTTAAATTTTTGTTACTGAAATTCACACCGTTCAAGCAATTTAGATTTTACCTCGCCAAGTTACAATACAGCTGATCATTAATTAATACTAGGACATCACCTGCCGCATACAAAAGCATATCGCGAGACAGCGGCCTATTAGCCCAATATTTTTGATCCCGTCGATAAACATTTTTAAGTTGATCCTTAATTGGATTAATCGGCGCATTGTACAGCTCACACAATGAGTTCAATGATATATATTTTGCCTTGTATACTTGTTTACCGCTATCCTGTAATTGGACAACAGCATGTGCAGCCTGAGTATCAAATACATTTCTCAGCAGCACACCAAACTGTGAGTACATATTAACCGAATCATTGCGACAATCATGAATGACCTTGATGACACAGTCGTGCTCGAGAAGATTTTTCAGCCCACCGTCCGATACCAGCTCGGGACAAGTCAGCACATCGAAAATAAACGCCTCTCCTCTTGTTGTACCAATTTCGATAAGAGTTATCTCACCTTTTACCCCCAAATTGATACCTTCACAATCTACAGAAATCACAACACTTTGATTCTTTTGTGCAAATTTGAGAATGGCATCGGTTACAAAGAGACTCTCTTTTATAGTTGAAATCACTCGAGTATTCTGTAAAATCTTAATTTTCCATGTATCGCCTACGAAATAATTATGACTAGGTGAATGAGCTGGGCTATATTGTTGGGGCTGTTGCTGTTGTTGGGGAACGAAACCCATTCCAGATTTAGCATGGTCTCCAAGCGCTGCCATTGATTGTTTATCTTTTTCAAAGTTTTCCGCGAGGGTTCTTATAACTAAATTGTTAATTCGCTGCTTGAGTGTTTGATTTTGGCTATTAATTCTTTCGGGAACCGTTGGCTGTTGAGAATGAGTTGACGGTACTATAGGATTCGGTGATGGATTTTGTACAGAACTGCTGCCGTAATATGAGCTAGTAGAAGGGCTAGGGCAGTTTCTTTCGCAAAGATTTTCAATTTGCAATTCTGAAGACATCACAAAACTTTCACATCCACTGTTTGGCTCACCTCTTGACGAAAATGCATTGCTTGTATTTACATTTGAAACAGGTTCGTTTAATTTAAAGTTTGGCGCTATGGTGTTATTATTGCAATTATTGCTATAATTGGAATTGTTGCTTACGCTTCGGAATACGGGTGAATGAATTCGTTGCTGCTGAACGGGAGATGAAGTGCTTAGTTGAGTATTCATTTGATTATTGTTAACTATATTATTAATTGCATTATATTGTTCTCTTGACTTTGCTTGAGCCTGCTGTATGTGAGAATCAGATAGTTTTGGCTTTTGTAGAAGAGTGACTAGATTTGCTTGTATATTGAAACAATCAGAGAAAAGTCGAAGAAAAGTTGTCAAATCACTTGGCGTTTTGAACATCTTGAGCCATTGTTCTTGGGGAAACTTCGAGGTAACTAGATGGAAAAGCTGATCGACGAGAATGGGACCTTTAACTTCAATGCACTGAGCAAAAAAATCTAGCATTTGTTGTGTTCCCTTCGTGTCAATATAGGTTTGAGGCAAATGCAAACGTTCCGATGCTGGAAGATCGTCCATATTTTCACAACCAACGATTACAACATGATCGTTTACTACTTTAAATGTGTCGGGGTGTTTTATCAGAAAATCAGTAAATTCTTTGATATGTTGACCTGAATAAGCAACAAATTTGTGGTCTTATAAATATTATTCAAAATATTTTCCACAAAAAATTTGTCTTACCTGAGATGTGCCTTACTTGTGGTGACGCTTGACTACGATGGCCAAGTAGACTTTTAACGGGAACTTCAACCCCTATTCCGTATTGAAGCATTTTGTTCTTGAAGTAGTCCTTTGCTTCTTGAATGTAATCTCGACGACCAGCATAGCTTCCGTTCGGATCATCGGTGATCGTTTGATATGAATTGACTTGGACATAATCGCCATCAACCAAAAAAATTGAAGGATATTGCGCCAGAAATTTTTTCAACCCTAAAATTGATGTTGATTCAAACTTTGTATACAAACTTAAAACTCTAATTTTAAACTGTTTAAAAAATAGATTTTTTTAATCTCTGTTTTTTATTTTTAAATAAGGAGACAAAAAGAAATACCGTTTCCTGTAATTTGTATTTTTTTTTAATTCACTTTTTGTTCTTCTTCAATCTTATAAAAAATGTACCGCTTTCAACGAGTTTCATTTACTATTAGTAGGAAAGAAATAAACATATTCTATGTATCCTTTGAAGAATGGTTAAGTAGATATGTACAATTGTGTGGATCTGGTGTTGCTCTGTAGGCCTTACTTTGAAGGTGCAAAATATATGTTAAGCAATTAAGTTTTTTATCTCTATTTAATAACGGCATTTGTAAATCTCATAGTTTGTTTTACCAAGCTAATTTTATAACTGCGGATATACATATGTTTGCTGCAAAGCGCATATAAAAATGTTAGTAACAAATCACACATTGTATTTAATGACCGAACCTGTTGCTGAACAAAATAACCATAAAAATAATTGTCCCAATCGTTATCATTTAATATATTTTTCGTTTATTTGATTTTTGTTTTGTGTATAAAAAATATATACATGTTTCAAAATGAAGATGATTTTTTAATTTTTATAAAAACGCAACATTTGTTTTGATAGTCTTGAGTTTTTTTTCAAAATGGATTAAGTTATGTATGTCAAAATATAGGATTAGTATCAGTGAAACACACATTTTATTACAATAATTTGAAAATACTAATATGTAATTATAGGTCAATTACGACACTCTATACACCTTTTTTCCAATGAATTTAATTAAACTACAAAAAACCAACTTTCGGTAATTACCTGACTGACTTCCACCAGCAATCTGACGCATCTCTTTCGTAAATTCTTTTGCCCCAAATTGACAACTAAGATCATGGACAGTACGTGGTTCCCCTTTGTCCAATAGCCTCTCCAAGAAGAACAGCAGAGTCATATTTCTTGCCATTTCGTATTCCATAGATTCCATGTTGCGCAACTTGTGTATATTAATTAGGTTCGTTGATATATTATCTGAATTAGAACCGATATCAAATACTATTATTTATGAATACACAATTCGTATTAATCATCAATAAATATAAATAATATAATTCAGTACCTACCTGATCCTTTAAAAGAGCTAAGTAGGTTGGTCTATATACCTAGGTATTTCCTTTGTAACCTGCCCTATTTTCTTATTCTCGCGTAGAAGAAAGTTAGGGGAAAACAAAATCGTCCTAAGTAATTAATTCTACTCAAGAATTTGTAGAAACCAGGTTTATTTCTTATCCTTTTCGATGAATTTGCCAATTAATTCCAGAAGTCTTTGGAGTTCAAAAGATATGCGTTAATAATTAATAATAGATATGTAGTATGGGAGTTAATTGGTTTGTGGCAGTGATAATAATCCAATGGAATGAAATCTTGCTTAATATTTTTATTATAAGGCCGCGCGACAAATTATACAACTCTTTCGCTAAAACTTAAGTCCGAAACCTAATAAAGGCCGAAGAGCTTTAGTAATACATATAAATCTCTTCGTTCCTCCTTTTCTTAACTTTGTTATGTATGTACGTATTTATGGATCTATTTGGAAAGGTTTTTCTAGGCAGTTGCAGAATTTTCAGAAAGACAAATGTCTTGTAGAGAAACACAACTTTTCCTACTTCATATGAATTATGTATGCATATATTCTAACTACTTGTTTTTACACAAAATTAATAAAATCCATTTTTTCATAAGAACCAGAAACCGAACCAACTCAGTGTATTCATGAATAAATTAGTATATTCGATTTACGTTTAAATTGAAAGATTTTCTTTTTGAGAAAAAAGTGAAGTTATTACAACTTTAACAAACGTCACACAAATTTTAGTAACAACACACTCAGGAATGCGACAAGTTCTAAAAAATAAAATTTAATTCACAACCCGTAGCAAAGTGCATGGCGAGTCGCCATATTGAATTCCAATAGACATGGACTAGCTCTAAGCTGATTTCTAATTGGGCACGTTCAAAGTTCAACCGAACGTTGAACGCAACTCGAATATGAATTAATAAAAATTTAGTATTTACTCCGTTTATGTACACAATCAAAAGCTCGAGTTGAATTAAAGTCGAATTTTTAACTCAGGTTTTTAATGACTTAAATAGACAATTTTATGAATCCTACAATCTTCTACGACGCTAGCATTACAATGGTGGTCAGAAATGAGCGAGAAAGTGGCAACAAATTTGCAAGTAAGGTTGAAGTTGAACCTTGGTTGAGACTAAAATTTAAGTCTTTGAAATCGGCCATTTAAGAATTCTCCACGTATCAAATATTGACAAATAGACCTAATTAACTGATTTCTAAATATAAACTTAGTTTAGTCGGATCTAAAGACATGCCGACTAAAAGCTGCTCAAGGTGCTACTGGGAAATCTTTTAGGCAAATAAGTTGATAACAACTTTAATTTGCTGAAAGTTTGGCTCTAATTGTCAACATTTTCTGTCAACAAAATTTCTCTTCAATCTTTTAGAATGCCAAATGTTGAAATATACTCCGATAGAGGCTCAACTTTCCATTACCGCAGCACTAATTTCGACACACGGTTTTTTTTATTTGATAGATATGTGCAAATAAATAATAATTATAGCAATTTTAGAGCGAGGAAATATTTATTTCTATTTTAAATTAATTTTCAAAGTTCACTTTTTTTATTTAATTTTAGTGCTCAAATGCAAAAAGTACTTTGCATACACCCAAACTCGCACCCACCCCAAATCCTATAGTGATCTAAGCAGTTGCAGGGGGGCAGCATGATCCCTCTTACATACCTAGCTGTTACTACGCCTTACTATCAATTCAAAAAAACTTGTTTTAGGCTCAAAAAACGAAATACAAAAAAAGTAGGGTCAAGTCCGAAAAAGAACATGTTTTTTTATGTCTTAAAGGTGTTTCATCGCCTAAATATTAAAACATATTCTATTGAGACCCCTACCTAACTGTAAAAAAAAATCAGAAGGAAATTCGTGCTGCGGTAACGAAAAGTCGCCCGGATTGATTTTAGATTTACGAAATTAAGCTTCAGGTCAATCTCATCCAAAGTCAAATACTGTATTTCCTATGGGTTAAGAGAACATGAATGGTTTCACTTTCTTTTGTGAAACGCATTCATTTTTATCTATCACTGAACATCACGCTGTCAATGTCAAAAATGTTTTTTTTTTGTTTTCTTCCGTGTCGGCCAATAAGAAGAAACAAGAAAGGATTTTGTGTGTTTTCGTTTTCTTAAAATTATAATAATATATATTTTGTTTTTGTAGTCAATGTGAAAAATACTGCATTAAACAAATAAAAGAAGTGAATTAAACTGAAACTAATACTAAAGTTAATTGTGTGTATAGAACTTAAGAAGTTTAAATATTGAAACAAATATGGATGACATTAAATTAGCAAAGGTAAAGTTTTTTCTCTTACTTTTAGACAAACTTAAATTAAACTTTGGAAAATTGAAAAATAGTAATACAACATAACATTCCTGTAATACCTTATTCAACAAATTTAAAAAACTGATTATAAAATCAGGGTAGTTTTATAACGTTACATACTGTACATTTTGGAAAACTTATTCAATCAAACCAATTACCCGTAATTTTATGTGAATTGTTTATAATTTAGAATCTATTTACTGTTTTTAACTGTCTTACTCATAAGCAAAATTAGTTTGAAAGTTCAACTCCCCTTTATAATTTTTTAGAGCAACTACGACATACACATCTGAAAGCAGAAAAATGTAACCTTGCTTATAATTTTGCAATGTTCAAGCTTTCATTGTCTTCATAATGAGAAAAACTTCTTAAGTAAATTTAATGCTTTTCAACAATAACAGTTTTAAGCTAACTCAAAACCATGTTAAAGGATTCTCAACTGAACTTTCAGGCTGTAGCCAATAGTTTATACTGAAGATTTAGATCTTATTATGCTTCATTTCAATATTATATTTTAAAGTTATTAGAGCCATTATATGTATTTAAGTTTAAATAATAAAATATAATTTGTTAGAGTCCAATTGAGAGTACAGTTCTTGTACAACAAATCTTAAATGGAACTCCAATTTACAATGTCAACAAATTCCATAGAAAACCTGATAAACGTACATATGTAAACTGTTACTTTCTAATTAGAATCTATATGGGTACAGTAAGGAGACGGGAAATTTTTCCATTATATCCTATTTACAAGTTTTAGGGCCTTTTACTGCCCCTTATATTAAACATTTAAAATTACCGGCGTACTATTACTATTTATTTTCATATAATTTTAATATTCGTTAGTTTTATTTTATAGCCCCCTCTTTTTTATCAGAAAAGTACTATGTACACAATTGTTCATTCTAACATCTTTGATGTTAAAAAGAATATTTTCAGAAAGTAGAATAAGTGGCCGTGTCCATGCTAGTATGAAAGTATTACAAAGACTTACACTTCTTCCTC
Organism: Eupeodes luniger; assembly: GCA_951509635.1. NCBI lineage: Eukaryota > Metazoa > Arthropoda > Insecta > Diptera > Syrphidae > Eupeodes > Eupeodes luniger. The sequence goes on along the minus strand of OX608075.1, from coordinate 131,184,065 downwards.
TCAAGGGCAAAGAACTTGTAAAAAACTTAATTTTAACTTTACAAGTAGTTTGAAGATCAGGTCAAACATATACCTGTTCCATATTTAATAAAAGAAAGATTAACAAATTATCTTATGCGCATGGTTATCAAAAAAAAGACATGTGTATACTATTTAAAATAAAATGATTATCTTTTCCAAAAAACATAATATAAATGATTAAAGAAAATGGATAGTGAATCAGGTATGCGTAGTGTATATACTCTTATTATTACAAGCAATACATACAACAACCAATAAATTTTATTTTATAATTATGTTTCAATCAATAGGTTAACTTTATAATGCTTTCAGTAATGTTCAATTTGGTTAAACCATTTGCCTTCAAATGCATTCGAACATTATGCAGTTTTGTGTTAACATTAGTGTATGATTCAATGAGTGAAGTTTTTCTTCCCCAAACTGCAAAGTAATTTCTACGTCTGCGTCAAAAAGAAGGCAATTTCTTCTACAGCGAAAATTGTATTTCAACTTTTCCTACTCAGTTATCCTTTAAATGCGTTAAGAGCTAGTCGGCCGATAGAGATTAGTAAAACGAAATTTGCGGTTTCAAAAAAAGTTACAATCGGATATAGCAATATTATTGCTAAACTTTTTTTTTCAAAAAGTAGTGTGGCTTAGTCGGTTTGATAAATCTATGCAAACTATGGATTTTACCAAATTCATGAATAAATTTAACGAAATTGAGCGTCAATTATCTCCTACGTCGGCACTGCGTTTAAGTTTTGATAATATATCACCAGAAACTGATGAACCGGATGCAAATAAGCGTTTATGGGGAGTCCCAGTCCCACCTTTTGTCTCCGACAAAGTTGTTTCGTGGATAGAAGAAGAATTTCAAGAAACTCCAATATATTATAATGGAGACAATGTGATTAAAAAGGTGCGTTTCATTTTTGGCGGTTGTCATCAGTTGTTATTATTATGCAACACAAATCTTCAACCTGAAACCAACTAATTAATAACAGTGGTCTATAGATTTGATAGTAAAATAATTACTGTATTTAATTGTTGATAAATTAAAATGATAAGAAATTCTTCCTTATATGCTATGTACATGCTTGACCTACCAACACATTAGGTTTCATATCCATACATACATTTATTTCACAAACATTACCTATATGTGTATCTATCCAGTGAGTAAATAAACATCGAATGTAATTTGTAATAGTTTAATATTGATTTTTAAGAAATCATTTTTTACAGTTTTCAATAAATAAAATAAAACGTTGTAATACGAGTATGCATAAATCAAATTGTAGTAAAAGCTGCAAAATAAATCTCATTGAAAAAAAACATTTGCACAATTATCTCTTTTATGATGACTCGTTTTAATTTTTTGTTTGACGTCATAGGAGATGTCCCATTGATTGACACAAAGTCACTTTAGGGTTTCTCATGTGTAATCATCAGCAGTTACCATCCTTAATCTAGTCAATAGTTTTAATTTAAACATTTGAGGGAAACTCTAAATCAATGTATGCAAGTCAATGTAAAACAAATCTTCCTTGAGTACGTACTTATGTGTGCATATAATTCTACATTTGTGAATCTTTAATGATAAAACTGTTATAAATATTATATTCTTTGATTTAAATTCCAATTACAAAAAAAAAACACATAACATGCACGCTTTCAAGGGCAAAGGTCTTCTACCTTAAAACTAAAAAGGATAGAATAAAGAATTTCAAACAACATGTCCCTTCGATTGTTCATAGGGTATAGATATACAACTTTTATATCAAAGGAATAATATTTTTTTTTCTTTTTTAGAAAAAATAATGACGCAATCCTCATTTTGATGTAGTATAAGGTTAAAAATAAAGAAACTGACACTTGTCTTTAAAATATAGTTTTTTTTCATAAGCCATCAGAAATAACGTAAAGAAAGTCTAATGTCGATAGGAACTGTGATTAGAGCTCAGAAAAGACTGCACATAACTTGACACTACCGAGTTTATTCAATGCAATCAAATTTGTTTCTAAAATGTTGTGTGTTAAAATAGGTACTATCTAAAATTTAATACTTAATTACCTTTTTTTAAGTACAATAACTTATTTCTAATTGATTTGCTTTGTTTAACAAACCAAACTCATTAAACTAAACCCTCGAAAACATTTTAAACCACCATTGTTACGTAGAACTAGTTCTCTCAAAATAATCTTCTGAGTACGCAAATATATTTTTTTAAGATTATAAAATATTTAATTAAAAGTAAAATTAAATAAGCAAGAAAAAATAATATGCCTATCTTTAAAAAAGAAAAAAATATAACCAAAAATTCAAGAAATAACATTTTTGTAATCATTTAGCTTCAATTGCATTATAGAAAAAGCGGATCTTAGCTAAATATTTTGTATGGTTTGTCGAAATTTCGAATATATACCAACAATTATTTTCGAATCGATAAATGTTTAAACGATTTTATCTTCTTTTTTTGCGTTAAAAATTAATATTTTTTAAAAATACATCGCATTGCTGTCTAATCAATTTCTTAAGTTGTTAAACCAATTTATTTTCCAATTGCCTTCATGTTCTTGCTTATAAAATTTGTTAATTTTAAAACTCATCTTAAAAGCAGTTCATGCTTTTAATACATTGTTAGAAATGTCGACAACAATAATATTTGATGCAACGCTACATTATATAGATTATTATTTGCTTTTTTGTATAGAAGAAATTTGCTTATGACTTGTTGCAATTTTTGTAAACTCCAAATGAGTTCAACATTCCTGACAAGAGAATGTTTGCTTCTTTGTTTCATCGAGGTGCTTAACAATGCCTCTTATATAAAAGAATATAAAGCCCTTTGTTTTGTTCGTTTAGATGGTGTTTATTTGGATTAAAATTAATGTCAACTATTTAAATGTCTGCTTTGTGATGTTGTTGTTGTTGATGTTTTAAGCTTTTAATAATTTAGCCCATGTCCTTCTTTATTATTATCATTTCTAATTAAAAATTAATTTATTTTTTATTTTAGGTAGAGAATGTTCGGATGATTGATCGCTACAATTCCAAAAACCCAATTGTCGGAACTCTTTATTTAACAGCAACTCACTTAATATTTGTTGAGCCGGATACAAACAAAGAGACATGGGTATGTGAGTAAACAAAATAATTTTAAAAAGTGCTTTTAACAGAATGAAGAGGTAAGTTAGTAAATAAAGATATGGTCTAAAGATGTTTAGGGGCCTATTTCCTGCCGGACTATTTTTTATAGAAATTAAGAATAAATCATTCCTTTATAAAGAAAATATCCACGCGTTTTCAAAATACCTTTGCAATTTAAAAATGTATACTTATTTTTAAAATACCAAGCATTTATTTTTCTTTCCCTAATATTTATAAAATTCTGTCCACTAAGTCCAATGTCAGTGCACCGAAAGTATGGAAAATTCGGTTATGAGCTTACAATCTTACAATTTACATGAGGCATAGAAGAAGACATCCAATAAACGAGTTAAAGTTATTGTAATTAATTCAAGACATCACGCCTTAAAAAATGTGACACAGTTTCTAGCACACGAGATCAACGATGTCTCCAGTTGATGAAAACGATTATCCCTTCAAAATAAATATGTAAAAGCTGCTTAAATAGGTCCTCGTTTTACGTGATTATCTTATTCAAACAAAACATTCACTATCCACTTGATAAACACTACACTTTTCTATTTGATTCACTTATTTAGGATAAGTGGATACGGGCATGTATGTATGTTGTGTTGTGAGTGTATCATCGTTACACACAAAATTATCATCTTTAGAATCTCTTTGTCTTCCTTCGATATAAGAAAAATCGATGCCTAATATAAGCAATGCGTATATGGTAGCAATTAAAGGAGAAATATGAATACAAAATTGTCTTTTGGGGTTGAAATTCTGTGATTCAGAGCCCTATTTGGTTAGATTGTTGTTGGTTAAAATTTAACTTGGCACAAGAAAGTGATTTTCTAGAAAATCATAGTCTTAACTCTTTCCTGAAGAGGAAAACTTTGTTTAAAGCAAACATTTCATTGTTCTCACAAGTACATATATTTGATGCGTTTTAAATACATTTTATTTTGATACGCTGTTTGTTTAAATTTTTAACTCATTGGCTTACGATTTGAATGTTGTTTCAAATAAATTGAAAGTCTTATAAATACAAAGAAAGAATTGTTTGTTTTCACTACTAAAGTAAGCGCTGGTGAGTGGTGACCCAGTCGTGCACTTTATTTATTTTTGATGAGAATGTGCCCCAGGGTTTAGTATTCACTTCTGGAATAAAACTGCAATAAAACAATTCTTAAGAAATAACTATGCACCATCTAAGTTCTAATTTTTTGTTGTAATAAAAGAATAGTGTCATACAGAAGACAGATTGCTCATCAGAGATTTTAAAGTGGGACGAAAAATCTCGGCTAAGCGTTGCTTTTGTGATTCGAAATATTTTTGGATTCCCTTCTAAGTGATGTAACTGAAAAATGTATTTTAAGTATTTTGTTTTTGTCTGTTTGATGAATATATAATAAGTGTGTAAGGAGGTGTAGAGTTAAGTTAGAGTTTAAGTAGGGTTAGGAAAAATTGGGAGCTTAAGCTATTTCTGTTATCTTATTCGCAAGAGAAAGGCTCTTAAAACTTTCAAACTCTGAGATGTCAATGTAAAATCAAAATTCAAGCAATTTCCTAGTTTCTTTCTAGTGTCCTAGATTTGGAATGTATTTTTAGTAATAAAACAATAATTTTGCATTGTGATGTTTATATGTAATTTAAAATATCTGGGCCCTAATTAACTTCAGTAAATATATAACGTACAGGTTCTTCACATGCATATTGCTTCAGTGGAAAAGCTTCCGCTTAGTACAACCGGTTCGCCATTGTTGATACGATGTAAAACTTTTCTATCCGTTACATTTGTCATTCCAAAAGATTCCGAATGCCATGATGTCTATACATCCCTAATGAAGCTTTTTCAACCAGGTAATTCAAAGGCCTGGTATTTAAGAGAATTAGTAAAAACCAATTTGCTTACATTTATAGTTTCCATAAACAAGTTGTATTGTTTCAACTATACACCGACAAAAGATGAGTTCCCAAAGGCAGCTGGATGGGATTTTTTTAAACTTGAAAGTGAATACAAGCGAATGCGCATTCCTAACGACAAATGGACTCTTAGCTCATTGAATCAAAATTACGAGTTATGTGACACATATCCAAGGCAAGTCTATGTTCCAGTGGAAGCTACAACAGCAATGCTGATGGGAAGTTCACGTTTTCGGTCCAAAGGACGATTACCAGCCTTAACATATTTACATTCAAATAAGGTTTGTTATGGAGATGATAGTAAATCAAAATATACGAGGACAATATTAAGTTTAATTTGTTTTTTCTTTGTCATGTTTTACTTTTGATGATTTCAATTTTGTATTCTGATTGATTTTTTGTTCATAAAGGCGTCTATCTGTCGATGCAGTCAACCTCTTTCGGGTTTCAGTGCCCGATGTCTGGAGGACGAACAAATGCTTGAAGCTATACGTAAAACAAATCAAACTACTGATTATATGTATGTTGTGGACACTCGACCCAGGGTAAGTTGTTTTACCCATCATATACATTAGATCTCTCCCATAAAAATAACTTTTGTATAGATAAATGCCATGGCAAATAGGGCAGCAGGCAAGGGATACGAAAACGAGGCATTTTATGAGAACATAAAATTTCACTTTCTTGGAATAGAAAATATTCATGTGCAGAGAACGAGCTTACAAAAACTGATTGAAACGTGTGAACAGAAATCACCTACCATGAGTGGCTTTCTGAATTCATTGGAGTCATCCGGTTGGCTGAAGCATATACGCTCAATATTAGATACATCTAGGTGAATACTACTTAGACATTGTTTAATCGATTGTTATGATATGCAAGTTGGAAATTCTCCAACATCTCTCTGCATTGATTGAAAAAAGAAATCAGAGTTATGTGCCAAAACGATAGAATGTTTTTATTTTTCATAATAATTGAGCAGAGTTGTACTAATAGAGTTATTATTATTTCTTTTCATCACTTTAAATTATAATTATAAAAGCAAATTTAAAATATTTTAGTTTCATTGCAAATGCTGTAGACAAAAATGTTTCTGTTGTTGTTCATTGTTCGGATGGTTGGGATAGAACAGCTCAAGTTTGTTCTCTTGCTTCCCTTATGTTGGATCCTTACTACAGAACAATTAAGGGCTTTCAGGTAATTAGTTTTGATATTAAAAATAGCACATTTAAATATTTTTCCAAAAATAATTGCATATCAGGCCCTGATTGAAAAAGATTGGTTAGCTTTCGGACACAAATTCAGTGAACGTTGTGGCCACGTTCAAACAGATCCCAAAGAAGTCTCACCAATTTTCACACAATTTCTAGATTGCACTTGGCAATTAATGAACCAAAGAAATGATGCTTTTGAGTTCAACGAACGTTTCCTTCTTATTTTACATGACCACGTGCATTCTTGTCAATTCGGAACTTTTATTGGTAACTGTGAAAAAGACCGCTTGGATCTAAAGCTTTCTGATAGAACGTATTCTCTTTGGGGATTTATGGCAAACCATTTGAATGAATATATAAATCCTTTGTACAAACCTGATGTTGATGAAACCATAAAAGCTAACTTAGCGCCTCAGTGCATCAAGTGAGTAACTGTTTGAATCCACCGTCTGAGTGGAAATTTATATCTGAACTCTTATTAGATTCTGGCGAGGAATATACAGTCGCTTTGAAAGTGGAGTGCACCCCCGAGAGCCATTAAATGATATGTTGCTAGTCAGTAAAGATCATTGTACATCGTTAGAAGATCATGTTCAGCATTTAACCAAGGTAATATTCGATGTTTATAGTTTAAAAAACCATTTATATACCCAGTATAATATTTTGCAGAGAATTGCAAGTTTCAAAAACTATATTTCAAAATCCGCCAAGAAGCTGCAAGATGCAACTACAAAGTCAAAGGATGCATCCAACGCAGAAATGAATGATAATAAGTATGTAATATATTTGATCGTCATTTTTTTAGATTCTTAATCCTTTTTTTTCGTGCTTTAAAGATTTAACTACGATAAAAAGATGAGCGAACTTTCGGCTGCTGATGACGACCATCCTCTTAAACCTGCAGAAATGTCATTTTCAAACCTGTCTGTAAGCTTATATATATATTTTTTTTAACTTTAAATTCAGCAATCAATTGTAGCTCAACGAAGATGTTGATCCAAATAAGCTATCCGAAGAAATAAATTCCGTTGCTGTTGATTGGAAATCTCAAAGAAATGTAGCAGCGTGCTCCTGTTCGACACCATTTGATCAATTTAGCAAGAAGGTTTAAATAATTTCTACTTACACAATTAGTTCAATTTAATTCAGTTTTCATTTCATCAGAGCCATTGCTGGAAGTGTGGTGATATTTTCTGCGCTCGCTGCATCGATAAGTGCATAGCATTACCTGGGCAAGAAAGCGGAAACCCTGTTCCAGTTTGTAGAAATTGTTTTCGTCTATTGCAAAAAACTAGCCCATAAATGACTTCTGGGAGAAATCCAGGACATTTCAGTAAAAGTTCATTAATTTAATATATTACGCTAGAAATAATAGTTCTTTGCTTGAGGTTCTTAATATATGTATTAATATAAAAAAGTGTTATTTTTAAAATGATAAAGCATTTCAATTTATTTGTCAAACAAACCTAATAATGATAACCAACAAACTGTTATTTATTTGATTGTCTGTTTTTGAAACAATATAATAATAACTAAAATTTATATTTATATAATTTTCAGACTGAGATATGTTTTTTGTTAAATATTTTGTAATATTGAATTTATGTATTTATTAAGCAATAGTTGTTGCACAAGTTGGGGGACTATGATGTAAAATCTTAGAAAGAAAAAAGTTAAAAAATTATTATAAATAAAACAGTGTATATGGAATCTCAATCTGGCATTTATAATTTTTTAACATATGAAAAGAATTAAAGTTGAACGTAGTTAAAAATTTATTCGCGGATTTTGATTTCTTTTCTAAAGACTCTGGCAAATCAACGTTGTCAGTTTTCGAGAAGTATGAACCAGTATACGCTGAACCGATTCGTTTACAAATGTGTAATGGAAAGTTGTGAGATTTAATAAAATAGATTAGTGTGTATGCCAAGGATATTACCATAAATATAAAACATTAAAATTAACAAAAACAAGTGTTAAATAAGTAGCCTTAGATTTAGCCAGAGAAAACGACGTTGTACAATTGTACCTATATTTTATTGTTTATACTAAAAAATTTGCTAGGTTTGTAAAGAAAAAACCGACAAAACTTTCATAAGTTAAGATCAGTCAGTTCAGTCAAGATTTCAAAACAGTTATCAAAATACATAATTTCATCGAAATTTAGTTTACTCATTTGAAATTAATGTGGATATATGCAAAGTAGTGTCCGTGGCGTGATAGTTAGTGAGTATCATGACATGTCTGTGTCAATGGGCTGTTTATCTATAAAACAATAATTTGTAATATGTCATTTTTTTGATGTAAAAACATGACGAAACAAACATTATTCTTAATTTTGACTCATAATTTTATTATTAAATCGTTAAACAATGGCTTTAAAGTATTTTTAAAATTACATTCGAAATCTTTGCTTGTTTGGTATTAATATCCAATTTCAGTAGGTTTGATTCTCAAAATCACAGGAACACTTGTGCATGGTAAAATTGCAACTTCCGTCACAACAGCTGTAACTAGTTCTGGTGGTGTTATGTCATAGTTTAAATTCAATGGGGTTAACTTATTTTGCGATTGCCAATTCATCAAGCGACATGTGTTACTCATTATCAGGTCATCTGGGTTACCCAATTCATTATAAACAATCGCATCAGTTTGAAATCGTTCGCTGAATTTGTGCGTTTCGCAGCAAACTAATACGGGAACGTTAAATGAACGAGCTACAAGAGCAACTTGAGCGGTTCCAGCACGAGCCATAACATAACCATTGGAAAGAAGAGCGTGAGCACCAAGCAGTATTTTAGTCACTTCAGGCATAACAAATCCAACGGCATTTATAAGAACATAAGTGCATGGTATTCCAGTGGCAGTCAATCGGCGTAATAGCTCTTGGCCTTCTAAAAACGGCCTAGAATCCACGACAATGACACGAAAATCAACATTTCGACGATGGGCTTCTTCAAAAATGTAGTTTATAAGCGAAGAGCTGTTTAAAAACACAATTAGTTTGAATAATGTAGTGTAGAATATTTATAATTACCATCCGAATGTGAGAATTACATCTCCATTAAGGATCTTATTTTGAACTGATCTGCTTATAGCTTCAGCGGCTTTTCCAATTTGGTTCTCAATATAAGTATCAATAAAATGGCAAAGATGTTCTTTGAGCTGAAAATAAAAATTAGTTTGTATAGTTCTTGAAATTTTATATTAAGATTTATAAAAACTTCAATCAATTATTCGTGCAGTTTTTGTTGTTGTTTTAATTACTATATGCTACCTTTGTTTTGTCTAACATACTTATCTGTAGTTTTACAACTTGATTTAAATTGCCTCAGTATGGAACAAAAGGAGCAAACATAACCTAAATTCGTAAAGTTAAGCTTTGGAATAAGAGCTAAAGAATAGGGAGTCAAAAAGATAATTCACTATTTGAAGCACCAAACCGCAACTAGACTAACTAAATATTATTTTAGAGATAAAACAGGTAACAATATGTCGAACAAAACAATTTACTTTAAATAATATCCTCTTCGTTTTCATAGAATATTAAAAGTTTTCAGTGTATTTTGCTTTCTGTGATATTTCACATTAAGAATAAAATAAATTAATTTGGTTGAATTAAAATGCAACTTACTTCGGATTCTGGTTGGTCAACGGACAATTGGGTCAAGACATGTTTTATATGTTTATAGGCATTCCATACAGATACTGCTAGGGGTCGGCATTTATGCAAATGATCAACGCAGTTTTTAATTGTAGTTTCTAGACTCCTTGCGAATTCTTTTTTAGCTGGCGTTTCGTAGTCTTGAATAACCTTCAAATTGAAAAGATTACAATCGTGTCTTATTTTTAACTAAAGGTTCTTATTTGGTTACCTTCTTTAGTGCACTCAAAAACGAGATACACCTAGCATTTGAACCAACAATTGTTCTCTTGGCATATTGTTCACCTAATCTCACTATGATTGGATGAATATTTAAATTGTTGGCAAATAAGTTTGAGTCTTTTCCACAACTCTCTAAATGATTGAAAAGTTTTACTCTGCAATCTTTGTTTGCTTTCAGTTGCAATTTATCAGCACGGGGAGACGAATTTTCTTTAGGTACTACACTGAGAGACTTCTTTTCGGTCGTTGTTTTAGTGATTGCTTCTGACTTTGGCACTGTTTTTGCCCCTGCAGCGGCCTTGGCAGCACGTTGAGCTTCCTGAATAGCCCGGCGTTCAGCTTTTGTCAAAGTCGGCTTTGCCTAAAAGTTCAAAAATTAAGGAAATAGCATTAATCAAAAAAAAAATCAAGAATACCTCTTTTGGTCGCTCTCCAGGTTTAGTATCATTTGCAGAAATGTTAATTGAAGCCAACTTTTTCTCAAGAGACTTATCAATTGAAGGAGCTTTTATGATTTCTTTTACAGACGCCTTAGAATCTTTTTCGTTATATTGTATTTGAGGCAAATTATTTGTTGGTGGAATAACTTTAGTTTCAATATTTCCAATTGGTGGACTTGTTGCTGAGATGGCAGCCTCCGGATTTTGACTATCTTTTCCTTTCTTCTTCGCTAATTGTTTTGCCAACTTCTTAGCCTCTCTTTCAGCCTTAATTTCCTCTCTGTTCTTTTCAGCTGCTGGTTGTTGATTCATAGTTATTTCTTTTGACGTGGTATTTACTTCCAGTGTGGTATTTGTGCTGGTCGGCGACGGAGGTTTTTGTTCTATTACTTGTTCAGGACTGCTGTTTGAGGGCAAAAGTTTAGCTTGCAATTCCTGTTTTGTGTTTTCAGTATCTCCGACTTTTTGTATATTTGTTTTATCAAGATTTGACTTGTCCCGATTGCTTTCAGATAGTAACGAATTGGCCATCAACTTAGCTTGAAAAGTCTTTGATACCAAGTTCTCTACTTTTGCATTCTTCTTGCGATTCCTATTACGTCTGCGTTTGATTTGCTGGGCAGTTTTACCTTCTTCTTTAACCGATGGTGTGGTTTGCTATTGAAAAGGTCATTAAACAAAATTAATTACTTTATCACACAACACAAATTTTCAAATAAATCAGCGTGTTAAAGGAAAATTAAGGAAATCAAAATTCAGCAGCGCAGTAAAACACAAAAAGTAAGCTTAACCAAAAAGAGAAAATAAAGCTTCCAATAAAAATTAAATCTTTATGATGTTATACCTCTAAGTTTTCCCCGTTTGAATTAGACATTGCTAAATGAAATTGCTGAAGAAACATGTAAAAATAAAATTGATTTATTATTCTTAACTACATATTTCTAGAATGCATGTAGTGCCTGCAGCTATTGGAGGAGACACATGGGCACAATTTGGCAGTGGGTATTTTTCTTACAATTATGGTTAAATATACATTACCTGATGCAAAACAAGATACAATACTTATTTAACTAGAATAATAAATACCTTATAATGATATTAAAACTCTTTAAACTTTGGCAAATGGAAATTTTAGGAAAACTTGTGAAACTACCTCGAAAAGTTGAAATGAAAATTGAAATGTCAAACTTCAAAAACAAGATCTCGGACAGGTTCGGTAATACTCGGTTTCGAGATGTGGCGGCGGTTAGATTAAGGAAGGAACACAATGAGAACTAAGCTGCAAGCAAGTTGTACCATCCAAAATTTCGTAGATTCCACTATTATAATTAGTAGGTACCTATATATAGAATGATTTAAAAAATGATAGTCACTTTCCAGTGAATCCGTTGTTTTTTACTGCAACAAAGACAAAGTTAGGTTCCAGTTTCGGCTATTATTGGTTATCATCATTGAAACCAACCTTCAATTTTGTCTTACAGTTGTTAATAGCACTGATTGAAAGTTTTTTGTCATCTTTGTTTTCATTCAAAAATCTTTTTTGTGAATTAAAAAGCTTGAATTTTTCTTAAGAAGGATACATTTCGAAGTACACAGGAAGAGTCATTCGATTTCTACACTTTGTTGAAATTTCAAAATTTACAATTGAAACCATCATTGTTGCAGTCAAATTGATTAAATTAAAACAATGTATATAGACACAAGCGGATAGCTTAGTGATTATACAATTTGATTGTTAAAAACATGATAGTTGTATCTTTAGTGGATTCAATTCATGAATTTTAGAATGTTTGATTCCCATGATTTAAAAAATATTTGCTAACTACAAATTTCATGTAGTGATTTCTGCGTGGATACAAATGTTGACGATAAAAGTATTTTGTGTCAAACTATCAATGGCATCTTTTTATATATAAAGTTAAGTAAAACAAATTTTAATGGCGCTGTAGCCACTAGGTGCCGTAACCATAAAACCCACGATGATAGTGTTATAGGTTTTATATACAAATATTCTGTTTTGTGAAAAGAACAGATAATTACCAACAAAGAAACTTCAACTCTTTAAACTTGTGGTTAAACCATAATTTCACTAACATCCCTGTCATTCTTATTTCCCAAAGCCATAAGCCAATCATTCCTCACTTCACTCCTGTTGTGACACCAGTTAAAACAAATCAGAAAAAATTGTTATCACACAGGAGACAAGACAAACACACAAACGTCAAATGCATTTTGCTCTAATTTTTATGTTGCATTTGCATTAAAATTGTTAACCAGATAAAACAATTCCATAGAATATAGAAAGTCAAATAATTAGCAGTTTCTCACTTAGCAGAAATGCCGCATTTGAAATTGATTTCTTTTTTTTTATACATTTGGTGATAAGATTAAGTGATTCTCTGCCGAGCAATGACACAAATTCCATGAAACAAATTTCAAAAAATATTTCGAGTCAGACCAATAACTCGTCATCGAATTCAATACAAAATAATGTTCATTCTATTAATATTACTAAAAATAGCTTCCCAGCTAAATCCTATGATGATACATCTGATACAAAAATGATCTTCCAGCCATATCCAAACGAAGGCGAAATTCCGGAGTCTTTCAAGATGGGATTTTACTTCTTCATCGGACTGAGTATTGCTGGAATTCTATTCATATTGATTAAGATTAACAGGTATACAGAGAGATGAAAAATTAATTGTTAAAATGTATCTTTAATAATGGTTGGTATTCATTTTTTTCAGGATGCGACTTTCTCGAGCAGAAAGAAAGTATGGTGTTCATGGAGACCGTACCACCCAGGAACTGACACCACTTCCGATGGCTATCGAAGACGACAGCGATAACGAAGATCATACAGTCTTCGATATAAATAGACAAATAAGAGTATCCTAACTTAAGCGCTTGAGTTAACAGATTTGCCTCTCTCTTTCCATTATAATTTATTTAAGAGAATACTCAACCCCAAACTCATTTACGTGAATATCTTCTAACTTTTGCATTTATTGGTTCTTTCTGTCCAATATCACTAAATACCTATTTTCACAACTTATTCACTGATCGGGCTTTCTCGTAACAAGTATGTGATATTTAGAGATATCGAAACAACTTTAAAAATAAAAACTCATTTTAAAATAACAAAGTGGGAATATATTTAAATTTAATTCTGGTTGTTTAGAATGAAGAGCATCTTTGTCAAAAACGATGCAACACTTTTAACTGGAGCACGACTTAAAACTCCTAAGATAATGGATAATTGACATCCCTAATGTTTGTTTAGTTTAAAAGGCATATTATAAATATTGTTAAACAGAAATCTACTCTGTGATTCTACATTTAATTGAATTTAAAAAGGAAAGTTGCAATTTTAAGAATGTTTTTCTCTATTAAACACTAAGTTCGTGTGGGTTAACTAGAAACTTTTCATCCATTTAAGGCAATTTTTCACAATTCATACTTTTATCGGACACTCAAACTTAAAATGAAAACGATTTTTTGAATCGTTAGGAACCTACCTACCTTATTATAAAAAATAAGTAAAAAGTTATGTTTTAATACAAGTTCATTACTTATCTTAAGATTAAAAATATTTTGATACGATAAATTCTTGAAAATTAAGGATAAGAATCGTTATTATTGAATACAAAATGACACATATATAAAATTTTACTCAAGCTTTGAAATGATTAATGAGTAACTTGAAAATCTTAATGGAAAACTTATATTTGAATTAGGGTTCAAATTAAAAATATAATATGTTATCACAGCAGCAGCACCGCCAACAGTAAAAGAACGAATCAGTAAAATAAAATAAACTAAAACTAAAGCAAACATCCCAACTATTGCGACGACATCTTTGTATATAAAATCTATAGTCTTATAATCCTTAAGGCGGCGTTGGAAGTTTTATATAAAAAGGTAATTAAAAACAAACTGCAATAGCTAATGTCGCTGTAGCCTCTAGGAGCCCACGATGATAGTACAATAGGTTTCATATACAAAGATCACATACCTATTTACAGTCCTTGGATTCGCGTATTTTCATCTGACCATTCTAAAATATTGAGGTTTACTTCTACTTAACGGTTTATCCTGTTGCTATCTTTCGTTCGTCTGTTGGCGAAGAATTTAAAAACTTTTTCATTTGTTTAATTGCACAATCAAATGCCAATGAAAAAATCATGGGGCACAAAATGCAAAAATCACTGTGATTGCATGTTTACAAGGGCATATTTAAAGGGCACATTCCCAAAAATTTCTTTGTGCCTGGTTACACGAGCGCAAAAAAGAATTAATTCACGAAAGAGAACGGATGATTTTTCGAAAGAAGGAAAGGGATGGAAAAAAATGCCAAGTTTCGTCTTTTTCCTCATCTTCAGATATGAGTTTTGCGTTAAAAATCATGTTTCTTTCTCAAACGTTCTCCTTTTGACAAACATTTTCATTTCTAATTTGCCGGCGAAGAAGAATGTACACCAAATTTGCTTTTGTTTTGCTCGTGCTGTAGCTGCGGCTGAGCATCCAACGAAGTTTTTTGTGTTTTAATTTCCGACTGTTCCTCTATTTCTTGCATGCCCACTTAATTTTTTTTTCTGTGTGTAACCACAAAAGTAATTCTTTTTTGCGCTCGTGTAACCAGGCACTTTAGAAATCAGTCAAAGCCCCGGCTCGGCGTTTATTTCAAACAGATGTCTGGAAAAGAATGTAGGAAAATCGTTCAATGTAAATAGGATCTCATTGTGAATGACTTTAAAAAGTGACAGACTAGTGAATAAGCCTTGTCGAAAGCAACAGCAATACAATGTATATATCAATCAACTATAGATCTTGACTCTTCGCTCTTCTTCACAAACTGCATTGTGTGAAGTTCATTAAATTTTCGTTCGTAGTTTAAAATAAAATAAATTTGTTCCAAGACGAAAATAAACTCATCGAAAAAATTATTAAAGTTAAACAAAACTTTCCGAAATAAATCAATCAAATTGACGAAGTATTTTATTGTTGGAAAACAAATTCAGATTAAAAAGAAAAACTGACGAAAAATAAAATTCAGTATAACGAAACAGGAAGGGAAATCTATCAGTTTTGCCATATATTTGTTGTCTCATCGAAAGCATATATCTGTGTAGTTCGTTCTTACATCCTAGGTCGTCATTTCATTGTGCGAAGAGACTGCTGTGCTGCTGTTAAAATAATTTTTGCTCTTCACAAGAAGAACGGAAAATTAAAATTTTCACCAAGAAAATTCATCCCGAGCTTAGATCCGATAATTTTCAATTACAACATTAATTCGGCTCCGAAGTGGAAGACGAAGATTTACTGAACTTATAAATTTTTAAGCACAGTTAACGACCACACAAAATAGACTTGCACTGCCGAAGGCCATTTTCAATCGAACAAAAAAGAACTGAGCACAATTTCTTTGTTTTGCTGCTGCTGGTGTAAACTTTCTTTGACTGGTAATTAAACTTTTTGTAAAATATATACTAAAATATAAGCACCTACACTTACCTTATCGTGGGGATCAAGTTTTCTACTGTTATTGAAGGTTGATAGCCTTAAATTGTCGTATGGAACAAAAACTTCCTGCTTCTCGTTTCCAACGAGTATGTTATTTAGTCCCTGAAGTTATGGCTTGTTTAACCAATTAAGGTGAAAAAGTGCTCTTAATAACAATCGAGCTTTTGTTTATACATTGTGAGTCGATTCATATGGTTTTCTTTTCACGCATATTTCTGAACTAAATACCTAACTATTTCTTGCTCTAAGTGAACATGTGTCTCTTGATTGATTGGCCTAAGGATCCTTTTGTAGCAGCTTTCATTGTTTTATTTTAAGGCTTGTTAAAGTTATCTGGATACATATGCCCAAGGTTATACAAAAGTTTTATAATGTTTCCTAGAGCTCAAATAATGAAATTTGAAGTTTTACTCATTACGACTACGTAAGTTTGTATGCTAACAACCTTGTTGCAACACATAAAAAAAAGAAATCGGCCCATCTTGCATGGAGTGCAAGATTTTAAACAAGTTAGGTTAAGTTCTTTATTTTGAGATTATCTCACGAGTTAGCTCACTTCTGCTGTTAAAGCTAAAAAAAGTAAAATCCTCAGATCGCATAGGACATAAATACCTATGATAATGAGGTCTTTTTAGCAAACGGAGAGATTTTCACTTATTTAAGAAGAACATTATCTTTGTTGATCCCTGCAACCAAGAATCTCAAAAAATTCAACGCGATTGAGAAAAATAAGAAAATAATAAATTAATATTTAATTCAGTTAAGTGTAGGTATTAATTTTGTGTACTCTTCTAAATTTCTAGATACAAAATGTCTCGCCAGTCTTCTTATGGGACCGGGCTCAAGCATACTAATTTAGAAGAAATATGGACGGATCTCGAACAAGGGATAATACATATATTTCAACCTGTTCGTGGCTTGCCTGGAAGACGATACATGCAGTTGTACACCTATGTCTACGACTACTGCACAAGTGTCAACCCAACATCCAGCCGATCTACTTCATCGTCAACATCATCCAATTCTGGCAACAATAAGGGAAACAAGAAGATACCTATTGCAATGCCAACAGGTGGCGCACAGTTGGTTGGCCAGGAATTATATAAAAGGCTGAGAAAATTTCTCGAAAACTATTTGACCCAATTGTTGGTTGACTTCGATTTGATAGACGAAGCTGTTTTGCAGTTTTACACTAAGCAATGGGAGTATTATCAATTTTCGAGTACGGTCCTAAATGGCATTTGTGCTTATCTGAACAGACACTGGGTGAAGCGTGAATGCGAAGAAGGTAGAAAAGACATTTACGAGATTTACAGACTAGCCTTGGTTACATGGAAAAATCATCTTTTCAAGGACTTAAACAAACAGGTTACAAATGCAGTTTTAAAATTGATTGAAAAGGAAAGAAATGGAGAAACAATAAACAGAGGACTTGTGTCAGGCGTTATAAATTGCTATGTGGAGTTGGGACTCAACGAAGATGATGATCCTATAGCCGGAAAAGGCCAAAATTTACTTGTATATAAAGAGAGCTTTGAAAACAAGTTCATTGAAGATACAGAAAGGTATTATACTAGAGAGAGTGTAGAATTCTTGCGAGAAAATTCGGTTACAGAGTACATGAAACGTATTGAACAACGTCTAAACGAAGAGAAGAAACGGGTTCAAATGTATTTGCACGAAAGTACTCATGATCGCCTGGTAAGCACATGTGAACGTGTACTAATTCAAAAGCACTTAGAAATCTTCCGGGCTGAGTTCCAGAATCTTCTTAATTCTGACAAGAATACTGATCTTCGCCGAATGTACTCACATGTAGCTAGAATTCCCGAGGGCCTTGTTGAATTGAAAGCTATCCTTGAGGAGCATATCTACAATCAAGGGATGTCTGCTATTGAGAAATGTGGTAATACGGAGGCCAGTAATGACCCCAAGACCTACGTCCAAACTATCCTCGAGGTGCACAAGAAGTACAATGCTTTAGTTCTTACCGCTTTTAACAATGACAATGGCTTTGTTGCAGCTCTGGACAAAGCCTGCGGCAAATTTATCAACACAAATGTCGTAACTATTGCTAGTAGTGCCAGTAAAAGTCCAGAGTTGCTGGCTAAATATTGTGATTTATTGCTTAAAAAGTCCAGCAAAAATCCAGAAGAGACTGAACTTGAAGACAACTTGAACCAAGTTATGGTAGTATTTAAGTACATTGAAGACAAAGATGTCTTTCAAAAATTCTATTCAAAAATGCTCGCCAAACGATTGGTTAATCACACATCTGCTTCTGACGATGCAGAAGCATCGATGATCTCCAAACTTAAGCAAACTTGTGGATACGAATATACAATTAAGTTGCAGAGAATGTTCCAAGATATTGGAGTTTCGAAAGATCTAAATGATACTTTTAAGAAACATTTGCAGCTCACAAACACACCTACTGAGATTGACTTCAGTATCGAAGTGCTCTCAAGTGGGTCTTGGCCATTTAACCAGAGTAGTTCGTTTCTGTTGCCCTCCGAGTTGGAACGGTCCGTTCAGAGGTTCAACAACTTTTATGCAGCTCGTCATTCCGGGCGCAAACTAAATTGGCTATACCATATGTGCAAAGGAGAATTGGTGACAAATTGTTTCAAGAACAAATACACTCTGCAAGCTAGCACCTTCCAAATGGCAGTGTTGTTGCAATTCAACGATCAGACCAAGTTTACTGTCCAACAACTTGGTCAAAATACTGAGATTCTTCAAGAAAATCTCATCCAAGTCCTCCAGATTTTGTTAAAAGCCAAACTTCTCACATCCGCAGATGACGAAGCGAATATAACAGCCGCCAGTATTGTGGAACTCTTCTCAGGGTATAAAAACAAGAAGTATCGCATCAACATCAATCAGCCACTAAAAACAGAACTGCGAGTAGAACAGGAAGCTGTTCACAAACATATCGAGGAAGATCGCAAGTTGCTCATTCAAGCTGCAATTGTGCGCATCATGAAAATGCGCAAGAAGCTGAACCATACACAATTAATTGGGGAAGTTCTTAACCAACTTTCCACCAGATTCAAGCCCAAGGTCCCAGTGATTAAGAAATGCATCGATATCTTGATAGAAAAGGAATACTTGGAGAGAATGGAGGGTCAAAAAGATACATACAGCTACTTGGCGTAATTTTGTTTATTTTTCATTAAATATAATTATTTTTTAAACATAAACTGTAGCTCTTTTATTATATAAAATATATTAACTCTATAAAATTAAAAATTAAATATAAATATACGTAATGTAAAAGTAAGAAAATCACATTTGTGTAAAATAAAGGAATTATTTTCGAAAATGATAAAATATAAAACTAAATTAAATGAACATTGGAAAGAAATAGAAAATAAAAGCAAAATATTTTTGTCGCGGTATTATTCATCAAGAAATCTCGTTGCATTTTAAACTATTTTATAAACAATACAGAATAACAAAAACAATTTTTTTTTTGGATTTTCTTTGACAAATCTTTTTGTTCGTGTTGAGCCAAAACTATTCTTATGCGTTTCAATAAAAAAAAATGTAAATATTGTTTGGAAAACTGACGGTAGTAGTGATTTGATTAAATCGAAGAAAACATAATTGTTTAAAATGCACGTTGAGTCATTAACGGTTTGAGGTGATAAACATTTTTCCATTTTTCCTAAACACCGCGAATCAGTGAGAGTAGGCTTCCAAAACTTAGATTTAAATTGACAAAGTCAAAAATTCTAGTTTAAAATCCATGGGTACTGTACAAAAGTTACAAAATTTCAATGTTTAACTTATTTCTAAATATCAGCCGATCGATCTAGAGGTATTCCATTTTTGCACCTTTTCAACGCTTAGTACTAAACTTGGTCAAAATATTAATAGAAAAATTTCCCAATAAATTGACAACAAACCTACTTAGAAGAAACAAGAAAATTTTAAACATTCTAAGACATAAAGGTCTGAGCTTAGAACCGACCTATGCTATGTCCATACCTTTTTTACTCGAAAAATCAGTTATATTGAACGAAAAAGATCGATTACAAATTCCGAACAGTTCTACTTTATTGAATTGTGTGGCTTGTGCAGAAAATATAGATCATATGATAATTTAATTTACTTTTGATGGCTCTGACGATCCAGTATGGACTACATCTTCGACGAACGTGCCTCTGCAGCCTACTCGTATCTGGGACCCGAAGTCTTGTATACATTTTCCTTGGTTCTATGAGATAGGGCCCTTTATGTGCCCTTTTGTGAACTTTTACTTCGCCTTAAAGTTGGAATCTTCCTTAAAATATGTCTATCACTAGATACCACATCTTTTTAAATCTTATTTTTATCAACAAATGTTCTTAGAAAGGTTAGACAATTGATCACCCAAGTTTTTCTCTAAAGTAATAAACGAGTTTTAAAATTTGAATACCAAAGAAAGACGGTACACTTTAGGCACATGACTTTTAAACATGAGACAAAGAAAATATTGCAAGATTAAAAGAATCTATTTAGTAAATAAACTAAAATATATTTTATTTATACTGAAATTTTGTTTGAATGAATCTCTATCCTGGTCGTCATCTTTACAATTAAATTTAAATATTACTTCAGATACGTACAAAACAATATTTATCTTTTGAGATCTTCAGTCCGACTTAGATAGTCTAATTTAAATGCTAGCATGGCATTTTTTAAAACTAAAATAAAATTAATAGTAGGTACTAAATTAAAAAAATTCACAACATATAAACTAGATAAATGTGGCATCGAAAATTGCATCGGTAGCTCTAGCTATTCTTCTTCGTCTAGTAAAATCGTTCTTGTTTGAAATCGCATTCGCTTTGTGTTCTTGATGATTCCATTCGTTAATAAGTTCTTCCCTTGGCCAACTCCGGGGAGTCTGGCAAAGAGTCTTTTGAGTCGTACAACAGCCATGGCATTGAAGTCTAATTTTTTATCGACATCCATTTTTTTCAACATTATTATTGGACTTTTTTCAATATTCAGACTTGAACAGCCACGTTTTTGCGGAGGTTGATCAGTGTCGACATCTTGATTTGATTCTGTCGATTTTCTTAAGGAAAAGGGGACATTTTACAGTTAGATTTTCATTTTCTAATATAGCAGAAGTTACCTTTTCGCATAACTATATTTGTTGATTGTGGGTGCTGGCGCTGGATAAATTTTTCCCGGGTCTTCGGGATGTTCACCATAATCTTTACCTTCTATCCAGTCCTCAAATCTTTCGGGCTGGAACCGCCTGATAAATGTTTCCATTGAAATCTTAACCATATCTTTGCGACAGTGACAAATGCTGGCCCTTTTGCCATATTCAATCCATCGCTTCGTTGCAAAGTTAGTAGACTCAGCTCCATTGAAACCATGGTTAAATCCAGCATGATATCCGAACGGAAAGGTTATCATTATCTCTCCGGGTTCTTGTGTAATTTTATTGAAAGGTATTTCGTGTTGGCGCAATACCTGTGGACTGACCAATGTCATCTTATGCCTGAGATGAGCATTGCAATTCTGGTAGTTGTCGTGAAAAATGCGATTTAAGAGTTTCTCCAGCCGCTTGCCATAAGCAGGTGGAATCGCGTACCAAGTCTTTGGCGCACCAAAATGTAAATAGTTGATCGAGTATAAGTCCATGTCTTCAGTGTGCCAGGCAAATGTACTTTTCCACATTCCGAAGTACAGGTAGGCAGTATTGACACCGTCTATTTCGATCCCATAGTCTTTATTCACATAGTCAAGAATAGTTTCTAGCTTATCTATATTCCATTCTTTGACATCCGAGTCGGTTAGAGTACCTTTCACATCGGCGGCATATAGTGGTGCAACGTATGTAACATTTTTCCAATACTTCCTCTCCAAATCGTCGTAATCGAAGTGTTTGGGAGTTTGGTATCGTTCCGACTCGGCAAGTTCCTTAAACTGTCGCAGTGTCATTGTTCGCTTTTGGACGTTAATTTGCTGGTACTCTCCTTGCTTCCCTGTAACATATCCATGCAGTTTATAAGATTATTCGCTTTTCCGCTATAACAGTGATGCTCACCTGAGATAACTTGACAGATTGGAGCTGGTATGGTCATATTTATTTCGTCAATTGAGTAGCCAGACTTACGAGGGACCCACTCTGGGGGTGGAATAACTTTGGCAAGTCCTACGTGATGAGCACCGCGGGACTCCATGTAATCTATGTAAGCAGAAAAGTTTTGAAACTCTTCAAAACTAGGTCGAAAAGTCATAATGCGATTGTTTTTTTTTCCATCTTGATTTGATTCCGATGAATTATTCGACATTTTACATGAATATGAACGTAAAACAAATTAAAAAATATATATTTATTCTCCCTGCAACCAAAATATTTGTGTTGCTCGGTCTATGATTAAAAAAATGGTGGAGTTTGATGTGAAGTAAGATGTGTTTTTTATTCACACTATGAAGTGACAGTTTGAATCTATTTAGGGTTCGGAATAGGAGCTATCCTATTGAAATCATATACCTATGTATAAGTAAAATAAAAGTTAGTAGGCCAACAATGCGTTAGATATATGCAAATTAAATGAAATCTCAGAATGCAGATTTGAACGGATATGTTTATTTTCGTGGAGTCATTCTTTTTTTTGGCATATATTCACCTATTCCTTCCTTGAGAAAGTGAGCAAACTGAATACTATTTATCTCGTAAGATTTTTAACCAAACCAAAACCTTGCATGCAGTCGGTCATGATTTGACATTTTGACAAAAAACAATGGACTCTTATGAAGCATCGTAAACGTCAGACCAAAGCAAAAGTAGATCTATTTTCTATTCGACGTTTGACAGTTCGTTGTCAGTCATTCCATTTTAATATAAAGTGGAAAATTGAAATAAAATAAGAAGTAAGTAATAAAAGTCATTTTTTTTTTTTTTATAAATAATTAAATCAAAAAAGTGTGGTTCTATTTTTATCGAGTCATTATATGTATTGTTTTAAAAATCTTGAACCCGGTTGTGTGGATCCTATTCGATTATAAAAATGAAAGAAAACTCAAGAAATATATCAAGATCATTAAAAACCAAATTGACTACATCCATCTTTTCTTTAGTTACTAATAGCTTTATAAATTAACTTTATTAAATGTCCAAAATTAAAAAAAAAACAATATTAAATCAGTAACGAAATTTATTGCAAATTTGCAATTAAGTAGGATCCTACTTTTCAGGGATGTCTGTCAAACCTAGAGGTTTGAAGCTAAATTTTGCTGCTTGTTTCACTTTTTGACCCACAAAACCGTTAATACGACCAAGCGCAAGGTTCTGATTTGGCCATTAAGGTTTTTTATATTATAATCCCCAAGCATTTTCAATGGTGATTGCGATAAAAAGGAAAACGCATGAGAAATAATTAAAACAAGAGTTGAATATTTTTTTTACCGGTGAACGCTTTATTGTTTTTTGTTGTTAATTGTTGTTGTAATTGTTGCTCCCGTTTAATTTTTGCGTCTTTGATTGAATTGAAATTTGCAATAAAACAATTTATATTGATATTAGGACATTAATCGTAACGAAAAACGTACATAACAACATCCTCTTTATTCCAACAAACTCAAAAACAAAACATAAGGTAAGTAATGTATTAATTGTTTATAGCATTATTTTACACTCCATATCTTCAAATTCACACTTCACAGTCATGGGTCTTTAATTTAATTTTAATTACTCTTAAGAAAAACAAAATACCAATTTGTTTTGTTTCGTTTTATTAATTTATAATAATTATTCTATAAAAAATATACATCTTTATATCTATCTTAAATTAATTTAATCATAATGTTTATGTTTGAAAATTGGTAAAAATTAAGGTTTAATACTAAATTGAATGCTCTTAGAAACGAGTTAATTATTAAGATACAATTTTAAAAATTACATAAATGAGTGGAAATACATATAAACGCCATAAATTATTATGTTCATAAATATCTAAATTAGTCTAAGATATAGAAATAGATAAAAATAGAAAAATTTAAAAAAACACGATAAATGACTTGCTTTCAGATGAAATTGCACGCAAAATAAACAACTGAAATGACTTTCAACAAACTGCAATATTCGATACGAAAAGAATTATGCGCAATTTACGATAAGATAAAGTTACAGTTATGAAATAAATAGCTCTACCATTACAAGAACAAGATTAAATTATTTAGTCTTAGATTTGAGCTTCTAATGAAGTTTGTGATTAGAAGGTAGGTCTTCAGAACGTATGCAACGACCTCTGTAGCATATTTCTGTTTCAGGAGCTTCTTCTTTGGTTGATGTAGATGTTGCGTATACCACTGATTTCATAAGATTCTTATGGAAGATGTTGGCGTTACCACCTTGTGGAATTTCTGTCAATGCGGCTGCGGAAGCATCAGGCGGATTACTTTCAGATGTTGTTCGGACTCTATGTATGCTAGTGTATTCGTACTTATGTGGCTGAACAAAGTCCTTATCATCTTCATCGTCAGTGGCTGGATCGTTTTCGTCACGTCTGAAAAGTTCGTTAAGTTGTTTTCGAACTTCAGAAAATACACTTGGCTGAGTGTCAAGGTCTTCAACATTCGATAGGTCATCAATCCTGTGAGTTATACTTTCAGATTCACTGTCTAAAGGCATATTTTCTAGTGAAGTGGTAGGAATTGGTTCTTCAGCTTCTTCAGCTTCTTCGAGATATTTCATATTATTGTCATCTTCTGGTGTTGGACTTGTTGTTATCGTATCGAAATTGAGTTCAGTTTCTACTACCGGAGAAGAAGTCGTAGTGGCCAAAGGTTCTACCTTGGCAGCTGTCGTTGAATAGGATTCTTCGAAAGTGGCTGTTGTAGACTTCTCTATTTTTCCAGTATAAAGAGAATTGAAAAATTGTGTGCCAATATTTTGAGATTCAGCGGTCTCAAAACTTTCAGCCGCACTTGCATTGCCTTTTTTCCATTTTCCTTTCCTACTTAAATGAGTATTCATTTTCTGAGATTCAAAGTAAGTGGGATCGGTCGACTTCACATCAGACTCCTTTCCAATGTCTGACATTACTTCTTCAAGTAAGTCAGCAAAAGATTTCTCACTTCTAGTAGGAACAAATTTGTTATTTAATTTCATAAGTGCTTCTTTGAAGAAAATACTTACTTATTTGAGTTGTTAGATGTTTTCTCCTCACTAATTTTCGAACTAAAATGTGTATTCGCTGTAGGGCCAAATCCTGCTGATACATTGAAAACATATGAATCCGAATTTCCAGCGTCTGGGCTAGCGGTTACAATTTCTGGTTCATTTGCATACTCTTTTTTGGAAGGTTTATCGTCCTTATCTGTCAATGGCTGGAAGTTGTTAATGGACTTTCCAGAAAGCGACGGTGACCATTGAGACTCCTGAGGTTCTAAATGAAATTGTGATTTGATTCGTTGTCTTCGTTGTGACATCTAAATAGAAGGGAAAGGGTTATAGTTTCTTAATAAGGTAAAATGTTAGGGTAAATATTCTTTATGTATGTACTTCGTCCTGATACAGGTCCTGATTGAATCTATTGAGCCTGTTAACATTGTTGCCTTGTGGCTGGGACTCGTCTTCTGACTCGTCAGGTTGAGATGTTGATGTAGAGGATGCTGGGTGAGGACGCCTTGTACGAGCACGAACTTTTACAATCCTCCGTGGAGGAGCTCTTGCTCGGACCTATTAATACAAATCATACAAATACTAATTTTAAATAAGTGTATATAAAAGCTCACTTACCGTATATCTTTCTTCACTGGGTGGTGTAGTTGGTGCTAGGGTTGTTGTAGGGGAGTCTGTTGTTGTCCTTATTCTTGGACCTCTTCTTATAAATGGAGTTCTTCGTGTTGTGGCTTGAGGTTCTTCTGTAGTTGATGAACTTGAATATACCGGACTGATTTCATTTCTGACAACTGCTTCGGTTGGCACAGTATTTTCCTCGTTTGGAAAGTATCCGGGTCCATAGTTGGTCTGAGGATATTCCTGATATTGTTGTGCAATCTGCATTGGTTCAATAAGTCCGTCGTAGTTCTGCTCAGAACTTGGTGTCACAGTAAAAACTTGCTGTGATTCAGAAACTGGTCTTTCGGTTGAGTTTGGAACTGGAGTTGTGGTCGTTTTTCTAGTTGCGGGCTTGAAGACTGGATAATTCTGTTTCAAAACATCTCGTTGGTATTCAAGGTCATCACTGTTATCTTCTTTTTTCCCTCCTGCCGCATTCTTTCTATTTTTAATTCGCAGTGATTGGCGTTCTTCGGGGGTTGGATTATACCTTATCCGGTTGGGGTTGCGAATAAGTGGTGATCTTGTAGTGGAAGAACGTTCAGTTGTAGATGTAGATGAGGAAGTATAGTTTCTTGCAGTGTATGGCCTTCGTGTCCGGTTGAGTGGTCGCCGAGTTGAATAATCGGAACTTGAATAGGAAACTGACTGTGAAACTTTTGATACCACTGGCTTCTTGATGCGATTTATGGGTCGCCTTGTTGGCCTTGTCGCTGGCGTGGGTTTTGTTGTAGCTTCCATTTGCACAGTTGTCTCTGCGTCAGCACCATTTTGACGCTCCTTGTCAATGAGTCCGTTTACAAGTCCTGGAAGATTTGGTGTTAAAGGTGGCAACTCTGATGGCAACTGGTAGGGATTAGGTTCAAATTCTACCTCAGAACCGTCTTGAGTAGAAATTTCATTGTTGTTATTGTTATTAAGGTTTGAGTTGGAGAAATTAAGTTTGTGGTTTTCGGGCACTTGCGTTTTTTGTTCTTGTTGAGGAGGCGTGGTTTGAACATCTCGATCTCTGGAAAACTCGAAGACTTGTTCACTTGGAGGAACTGTGTTTACATTATCTTCATACGCTGGTGTTGTAGTAGGATGGTAAAATGTTACCCTTTGGCGTTGTGTGACAGGCCTAGGCGTGGTTGAAGTCGTTGTGTAATAGGTTGGCGTTGAAGATGGGATTCGTACTTCACGATCATAATCAACTGATACTGATGTATAAGGAATGCTTTCAACGGTGGGCCTTGAAGTGCTCTTAGAGGGGTAAGAAGGACGATTACGGAAGGCGTCTTGCTGGCGGTAATATTGTTTCATACGATATTCTTCATCTGAAACTTGTTGAAGATCTTGTTGTTGACTTGGAGGGCGTGTGGTAAGGCGATCTCCACCAACATCAGAATTATGATAAACCTGGCCGTGAGTGCTCTGAAAATCGATTTGGGGACTTGTTGGATAAGTTTGTGTGAAATAGGTGCGTGGGGGTGTTGTGGAAGTTGTTGTTGTTGTAGTTGATGTTCTGGTAGTAGTTGTTGGAGAACTTGTTCTTATTGGTTGAACTTTGTAAAAATCTTCTGGAGGTATGTTGTTTGGAATGGGCTTGAAATGAGCATAAGGTCGAGCGTTATCCGAATATTGGTTCTCTGGGCGTTTTTGCTTTATCCTTTCCTGTTTGTAAATCTTTGGAGAAGTAACCTCCTGGATGGCTTCGGGGTAATAATTCGCCTGTGTTGATATTTCTGAAAACTTATGGCCGCGACTGGGAGATGTGGGTTGCCTTTGAGTTGTTGCCTCATACGGGTAACGACCTCTTTCCAATTTTGGAACATCGCGAACTATTTCAGGATAATATTCCTTCATCGTGGTTGATTTTATTCGTTGTGTAGTGTCGGGACGGTTGCGCTGTGTGGTGCTAGGGAATTGTTGAATTTCATTCTGAGTTGGCGTGATGAAGATATTTTGATTGGGTTGTGCTTGATTTGATCCTCTTATGTTGTTGTAAGTTTCCCTTTGGGGTTGTTGTGTTGGCTGCTGAGTTGACCCTCTAATATTATTGTACATTTCTCGTTGGGGTTGTTGTGTTGCTTGGTTATATCCTCTTACGTTATTATATATTTCGGATTGTTGTGAGGTTGGCTTGCTTGCTACTCGTACATTATTGTAATTTTCAAATTGCGGCTGAGGATAGTTTTCATTTTCAGGAGGTGATGATGGACGATTTTGGTACTGTTTGTAGGTTTCAGGTTGCGGTGTCGGCTGCTTTGTGGTTCTTACATCATTATAAGTTTCCCTTTGTCGGTTTACGACAATCGACCCAACATGGGGTTCGGGCAGTAATATTTTATTAAATCCGGCTGGTGTACGATAGCTCAAAGGAGCAACAAAGAATGATGTTTCCCCAAAATTATTATTTTGGGCAATCTGTGACAGGTAGGGCAGCTCAAATTTGGCATAGCCGTTGGGAGTTTGCATACCTGCTGGTCCTACAAATACATTTGGAGTTTGAGATGTTGGTGCATCTAAGACTGCGATAGTTTTAGCATTTCTCAAGGCATTAACAACATCACTTTGAGTTGGTCGCGATGATGACTTAAGTAAGAACATAGCCAAGGGAGGCTGATGAGCCTTGGGCTTAGGTTTCGGTGTTGTGAATTGTTGACCAAAGTAGTTTTGGAATGGTGTAGTGGGCTTTAATGTTGTGGTTGTTGTTCTCAAGGTTGTACTAGCGATAAAGCGGTTAGGATCTTGTGGCTGGAGGGTCTCTGGTGTATAAAAGTCATTAATTTGGTAGGGATTGACATGTTGTACGTTAGGCTGTTGGTTAAATTTGGAGTTATCGAAGGCTGGGTTTTCAGCCCTCTGTTGATTATATAATGTATCATAGGGGACATATAAAAGCTGCACTTCTTGCTCTTGTTGTGTATTCCCTGGTGGTGCTGGCACTGGCGCTGATGCTGTTGATGAGGGTGCTTGAAATGGCAACTGGGATTGAAACGAGGCCGGTTTTTGTAATTCAAAGTTATGTTGAAAAGGAAATGCGGGTGGTGCAGCTGAGGTTGATGAAATGCTACTATGAGTTGGGATCGGGTCACGGAAGGTTTGCTTAAGAGGTTCGTCAATAAAATTCTGCTGAATTGGCTTTGAAACTTGCTGAAGAGAGCTCTGTTGAGGACGTGGAACAGGATGAAATTCTGGAGGAAAAACTTGCTTTTGAGTAAACAATGGTGAATGGAATAATGATTGTGGGGCTCCAAAGGAAGAGTGTTGAATTTGATATCCAGTTTGCACGCCTTGAGAACTGTCCTGATTTCTATTTCCATCACGATTAAATGGCATTTCAAATTTGAAAAACGATTGTGAAGTTGGCTGCTGTGGCTGAAGTCCTAGCTTTTGATGCTGCTGGATAGGTTGCTGCTGGTGTATTTGAGGTTGATTATGTTGGACCTGTGTTTGAGGCTGGGGAAATCTTTGAAAATGGAATGGAAACCCAAATGGCTGGATTTGTTGTTGTTGCGAGATATGATGGGGTTTTTGTATTTCTCCGAAAGCTGCGTTTGGGGGAAAATTCTGTTGATAGGTGATAACACGTCCCGCACGCTCTTTTGCATCAACTGGTTGCGCTACTGGTATCCAGTCGTATGCTTCCGTCCCTGGGCCCGTTTCATCTAGTTGTCGCGACCATTTATCGGCTGTTGACGCCGATCTTACTATGAACCATAGACACGCAGTTAAAAACAGAATCTTCAGATTCATGGCAAGGTCTGTAATTTTAATAAAAATATGTATTGCTGTTATTTAAATTGGATCTCCAAATCGTCATTCTATATATTTTGTTAACTATACTGCTTTTAAAATTTTATAAAGTGGAACATTTTAAGCCCAAGCTACCTATCTTAGCATTTTATTTTCTGGGAAAATTACCCAAATTCGTATGCAACAATCAAAAATAACTACTTTTTAAGAATATAACCAACAATCAACAGTTTCTGAAGACTATTAAGTATTTTTTCAGCTTCGTTTTATTTTGAAGGTTTCTGCTATTCAACGTTTCTTAAGAAAATAAATACCTACTACTACTACTGACTTTCCGTGAAAACATTAAGAAATATCTGAATCACCTTCTTCTAGATGCACCTTCGATGGTTATGTAATATTTTATCATCACGTCTCTTGATTGGAGTAGAGAATATTTATGCAACTGACCTACATTAAGTAATTTATTTACAAAAATACAAACATTTTGTGCACCTCAAGTTCTATAGATGCACAGTAGTTTTTCGTAAATGTATGTTTCTCCATTATTAATAAGTACAAAGGGGAAGTATTAATCTTTGAGTTTAAATTAGTCATAACTCATAAGGAATCAAAAAGCTTGTTAGGACGGAAATTGGCTTTTTGTAAAAAAAATTTCCCGCAAAAAGAAATGGATTTCAAGAATTTCATCCTGAGTGTATAGTGTATACCTATGCTTATATGCTAAAATTCTTAAAATTGTTGTTAGCTGGAAGAATTTTTTACTAGAAAAGCGGACAAGGTCATTTATTTTTCCTTTGAAAAATGTATGGTCTCTGATATGTTATTCATATGCTCTATAGCACGATATTTATTTTAACTCTAAACAAGTACAAGAATCTGAGTGAAGATTTATTTCATCAACCATGACAGATGAACAACTTGGTCACCCTACCGTGATGGTAAGTTGCGAAAAATGAACAACATATCATACCTGGCACGAAAAAAAAAATAAATACTTAAATCTTAACTAATTACAAGACAATCGTCAAGATTTTTTATGAACAAAAGAGAAAATGCGGATCTGTTGTTTGTCAAAGGCAAACATTAAGGCGTAGTTCCAGTAACAGCCATTGAACTTTACACTCTTGGGTAAGACACAATAACTTGTCGTCAAGATTCACTTTCTTTTCATATTAACGGACAACATGGAGCTTATAAATTGTCTCATTTTTCTTAAATACATGCATAGGCTTGAAGGTGGTCATTACCGATGTTCCATTATCTAGGTTGTACGAGTATCTGCTTCTTGGCAAAATGGGATGAAAGGGACTTGATTTTTTTCCGACTGGCTGGACTCTGGGTCTGGCGACCCAAATTTGTTCACGTATCTATTTGAGTGGTTGAAACATCTTAAAACAAGAGAAATGAAAGTGATAGTGGAAGTGGATACTATTTCCATTCGATCATTGAGATTGGGCATACACACATCCAACCTTGATCTTCAGAAGTTCATGGGTGATGAATGCAGAGATATAATTTTGTTTGCAACTCATGTATGAGCATGAGATTCAGCAATCAACTGCAGTGACTAGTTCAGGTGGAGATAACACAAAAGCTAGCGTTGAAAAATCGCATACTATGCCGATGTTGATTTAGGAGTGTTGTAAAAGTGCACATGAAATTTACTTTCTCTTCTTCGAAATCGATGGTGATTTAAGTTAAATGGCAATGAGTTGCAGAAGAAAAAGTAAGTGGCCAAACCCCTCAATATATCTTGTTGATTTTTTGCTGACCATAAACGAATTTTGTTTAAACATGTTTGTTGTGTTGATTGTTCCGCTTTTTGTGGTTATGTTGTAGATATGCATTATTTGAAAAAAAAACTTATAAAACTACTTCGATAAGTATAGGGTTAGATAAATGAAATTTATCAGAAGTAAGTTCATAATCATAACTCATCTTATCTTACAAATAAATACCCATACAAACATTTCGAGTTTGCATATCAGCTCTTTTGTTTTAAATGTAATTTCTTGCCCAAAATTTAAATAATATCAAAGGATAATACTTTCCCAAAACTTTATTTACTAAATTCCAAGATGTTGAATATAGACATTATGGAAAAATAATGCAAAATAAGGTTCTCAGTCAGATTTGTATGCATTTACTTTGCATCTATTCATAATATTTTATGTTAATTGACTGCAACGGAGAGTGGTTAGGTGGTAATCCAAATAAAAAAAAATCTGCCGATTCCTTTAAGCCACAATCATTATATTTTATTTGTCTAGTAACAAAAACATTTTTTCATCAGATAAAAAGCCAACATAAAACTTAATAAAAGAACAATTTGTCACGCAACATAAAGTTGAATGCGAACCAAAACATAGCTCGAGTTGTGGTTCATTTGTCAACAGTATTGGATTGGTATTTGCTTCCCTCTTGTGGTTTATATAGGCATCAGTGCCATAGTTTAATAAAGTACAATTACGTGATTGTGTGGGTTATGTGATGGTTTTGGGAACTAAATTTTTGATGAAATTTCCAAGTTACGGTTTATTATATTTTCGTAATTACTGAAATTCCTTTGCCGTAAAAGAGCAAAGAAAGACTGAATTGTCACTAATTTTTTAAAATTAGATTATGTATGTATGTACCTTTAAAAAAAGGGTATTGATAGAAATTATGGTAGACGATACGTGATTAAAATTTAAAAGAAAATTTCGCATACCTTGTCTTGTATTAAAACTGATTGAGTAATACGAAAGACCGTAGTATACAAGAAAACAATTTGGGTTGTTGCCCAACGACATTGATATAAATTGAAGCTTCACATCGTTGTCTTATTTAATGCTGCGTGAAACAATTGAAAAAGTTAATATGGTGTAAAAAGAAGTATTTGTATTGCAAGTATCAGGTTTTATAGCGCTAAGACAACAATACAGTGTAAACACATTCCAAGATATAGTATGTAGGCTAAGCCACTACTTGGTTACAATATTGATAGAGATATGAATCAGCAAAGTCTGGGAATGATTCATTGAATCAATTAGTATCAGTTGATATGTAGGACATTTAGTGTGAGTCTATTTTTAGTCGTCCATGTTATTGTTTAAAATGTATCAGTTTCAAGCGAAGGGAATCAATTAATTGAACGTGGTTTATCATAGTCTTAACATTTTCTTACTTATTAATTGTAAATTGGATAGTTATTTCAAACAACATAATTACAGAAAGTATTGAAAAGTAGCCGGACCTAGACAAGTACTTAGAAATCAAAGTCAGCTATTAAAATTTTATAAATATGTGTTGTGTTGAGCTATTTTTTTAATAATAACAATAAAATGTATGAATGATTTAAAGACACATGGTTTACTTCTGAAGGGTTTTCATTCTTTGCTTCTTTCATAAAACTATTTTTTTTTTAGTATAAAGGAATGATGGAAATAATATTTAGATTCTTAGAAAAAAGGCAGAAATTCGATTTTTAAATATAGAACCGATAATACTATTTTCTTACTAACTAGATAATTATTTTAAAAAATGTTTCTCTACCTTGTTAGAGAAGAATTTCTATTTCTATACTATTTCTCCTTTCCTTTTTTACTTAATAACTTGATGATTTATTATCTAGTGACAAAATTCTTCACACTTTTTGAGAAAGAAAAGTTTAATTGATTCATGTTAGTCATAAAATGTATCAACTTCTATTGCTTGCTTATTCGCTTCACTTTTGTCTACATTCCAGGTACTTCAGGTAATGGAGATTGATAATTCTGACGGTTAAATAAAAAATGCAGATGTTTTTGCGCTGACATCAAGCTGATTCAGTAACCCATACAATAAGTCGTGATTTTGTCCCATACAAAAGTCGTGATTGTGGTGGACTACCAGAAGAATATTAACCTTGAAATATTTTATATTGGATCTTATGGTTGATATTTGTAGAACATTGAGATCATTTTAAGCTTCTGTTGGTAGAGATAAGTTTTTACGGATTTGATTTGATATGAGTCATGAAAAATTATGTAAAGATATTTTGACTAACCTTGAAATTAGAGGAAAATAAGAGGATTAAATAGAATAAAGCGACGACGTGGGCTATAGCAGTATTAACGCCTCAAATATTATTCTGCCGTGGGTAAAACCAAAATTGTCTCTTTAAATAGGATTTGCAAAAAGTGATTCTATCATTTTCCATTGGAGGCGTGTGTTCAATGTCAATAAAAAATAAATATAGCAAGGTCATGATAGTTTAGGTACCGAATAACACTCGAATGCGATTATTTTTCTAACTTAGAGCGTATAAGGCACTTAATACCTAGGCGACACGTTACGCAAGTAATATTTAAGGACAAAACAACTAAAGGATGATGACTACTTTTGGTCAAAATTTGTACAGTATTTTAGCTAATATTATATTCATTATAAATTATATGAAATAATAATCCATCATAGACATCTTATATACACGGTATGCAAGAGTACTTCTTAGTTACAAAAAAACATAGAACTTTAAGTCATAATATTTCATCATTAACCTTATCTAAGTAGCGAGATATGGTGACAAGTACTAGTATTTAGCTGAAAATACAACCGTGAAAGTGTTAAAAACCGAAAAAATACGGATAGCCGTGATGTTGTTAATCTTTGGTAGAACTGGTAGATGAGATTTAAGATAATGTAGGTATGTGTTATTAAAGTCTTACTTGTAAGCTTACTATTTTGTTTGTAGGCCGGAAATAATATTTTACTACTTCCGCTTTCGGCTTGAATTATATATAATTGGTGTGCTTTTTGTGCGTAATACTTACACAACAAAATGAACTTGCCTGGAATGAGTCCAAGTACCTGAGTGTAGGTTATTTAATTTCGATTAAGACAGTGAAACATTTCGAACTCATATCCCAAACAATACAAGATTGGATTTGATCGTCTGAAAAATACAACGTCACTCCAATTTAGCTACCTCAAGGCATAAAAAACAAAGTTTCAACACCATCAGCAAACCAGTGCAAAAAAAAAATATGAAAATGAATCGAAGCTGTGAGTATAGGTAACACGTTCAAGAGATTGAAAGTGAACACAAAAGATATCTTACAACCACGGTTCTCCTAATGTTTGTGAAGCTTGGAACAACCATATGATTTACGAAGAAACTCAACTTGTCGACAGTCTTAGTAAAGCTCTTAGAGACACATAAGGTATGGCAGTTTCCCATATTATGCACCTCGGCTATCGACCTGTATTACTCATATGTATCTGCAACACAAGAGCTTGATTGAAATAAGTCTAGTCTTGACTATAGTTTGCTGTTGGATATTTGGATATACAATGGTGGTCTCGAAATGAATTTGCTATTCATAACTTATTCCGTAGATTTTTCTTTATTACAATCACATGTATTGTTTTAAATTATTTTACTGCAACACGTCATACAATATATACAAGATTATTTAATTTATTTTAATAAAATGATGAGTTTTTGATTTTTGATGAAGTTTTTAACATGCCTCTCAAAGAGCAAACTACTTGCATTACTTTATTTCTTCACTTAAGCCATAGTAAAAAACCGTTAAGGCAATTTTAACCACCGCGTCACGATCTCGTTTTAAATGTGTATAAAAAAAACACCTTAAATAAACTTAATCAAAGGCAAAACAAACATAAAACATGTAACAGGTTCTTTTAAATTTGCAATGCATTGCATGGGTTCTAAAATTGTTAAGATAAAAAAAGAAATTGTTTCAAGGACCCCAAATTTCCAATTGAAATATTCAAAACATATTAAACACATTTTTAATCAAAATTGAGAGTTTTAAGAACCAAAAAACCATAATTCCATGCAGGTATGTATGTGCATACCAATATGTATATTAAATTAAAAGTGACACATTGTTTTGTTTTATTTATCATTGGAAAATGAAAGTTACATGCTACGTGCTGGTCGATTCACCATTCTAAATGAAGAAATTTTTAAATAATAAAATTAATGTTCTGGCACTTTAAAGTCACATCGCATAAAAAGAAAGGGAAATTAATGACCCCATCTATAGCTGTTAATTAGCTTTATGAATTTTTCGTGTCTATAAGTATATCACATATTTAGTTAAGTGAAAGCATGACAGTATTAAACAAACAATGATATGTTATGGATTCCGGTTTAACACAGAATCTTAATGGATTTTCTAATTTTGTTAAGCCTCTTAGTTCAATGAAACCATAGATCAGGTATTAAAGGCAGATGAAAAGATGTGTATTAATTAAGCTACGGAATGGTAATCAAATAAAAACACACATACAGAATTGGCAAGTGATAGTTAGGTAACAATAATAATAAAAATAAGTTATACATTCATCTGTTGTAAGTTCTTATTAGTAAACAAAAGTAAAACACTGCAAAATGTACTTTTCCCCATTTTTGATTCTCTGTTGCGTTTGTTTTAGTTTTCAAAAATATGAGCATGACAAGCTGACTGATATGTGTACTTCTTATTTTTGACGCTCAATTTATTTTCCAACTGCAGGTACAAAAAAATATTATGTTTTGTGACTTGGAATTCAAATGTGAGGATTTTAAACAGAAAAAAGAGCAATTATTATAATTTGGCTTTTGAATTTCGATCGATAAGAAAAAATATTATTATAATTTATAATGGCTCATCGGACTCATCGCTAAATGCAGTGTTAGTAGTTAGTAAGCAATAGCAACAACACAAAACAGTATATACATAGTTAGATATTTAAATAAATAAATAAATTAAATTTTTAGATAATATTAAATTAAATCGGCTTTTATATTTTTATTTTCTCTTTTGTCCTGGTCTTAAACCAACACTTAATATGCTCATAAATAATTTTAAACAAAATAAGATACATTTCTGGGTATAGAATGAAAAAGAATGAAGAAGCTAGTGCCCGCGGCATGATGGTTAGTGCGTTGGACTGTAAGTAAGTTAGTTGTAAGTTATGGTTAGTTAGGCTAGTTTTATGAATTTTTGTCTAGCTTTAAGATAGTTTTAAGAATGAATTAATAAAAATGAATTTAAAAAAAATAAAAACAAAAAAAAAAGTGCGTTGGACTGTCATGCTAGAGGCGTTGGGTTCGATCCCTGCCTGTGCCATCCAAATTTTTTTCTTGGGTACTGGCTCTTGCGAGGAATTGACAAATTCTCCAAGAGTAATTCTTGTCATGAAAAGTGCTTTTTCAAATTAGCCGTTCGGATTCGGCTTAAAACTATAGGTCTCCTCCATCCCTGACAACATTACTCGTACACAGGAATAGTTGAGAGTCGTAAGCCACTAGGCTCTAGTTCTCAACGGACTGTTGAGCCACCTTATTAATTTTTACCTTTAAAATGAAGAAGAACTCAAATCAAATTCCCAATTGGCTAGGTTCTCAAGTCAAGTCGACCGCTCGCTAAAAATTTAGTTTATTTTTTTAGGAATTTAGATGGAAAAAGACTTGTACAGCTTATGTAATGTTTTTATAGTTAAACTACATGATATATACGAGAATGTTATCAAACTTCGCTATCCATTGATAATAAAATATTTTCTCTTTTTATAGTATGCACAAATGTTGCATTATCGATTATTAAACAATTTCACTTTTTTTGCTCTGCTTCCAAAAATAAAAATAAGAAAAATCGAAAATATTATCTACCTACTCCAGTTTTGAAATGGGTAGGTAATTGCACTTTTTGATCACCATAATGTAGTGGACTTCACATTGCTAGCATCTCATACCAAAAAGAAAACCAACAAATTAGAAAAAATAAGAAAAAACTTTCACAATAAAAGTGGAAGTGGAAACTATGACTATCCGACTTATCAACATTGTGTAAAATGTATGAATATACTGCATGGTTTTTGTGTTTGGTTTTAGTTGACGTCGCGTCGGTTTGTTCTTGTGTCTTAAAACAACGACGACGAAAATTAAATCAAAAATCATTGTTGATATATGTTATTCGCGCTTACATTATAGAGTACTTTCATCATGCTTTATGAAATTAAATGTCAAGCCTCGAGACTGTTTTATGTACCTACCAATTTGATATGTTCAACTACGAAACATGGAACAAAACAGCAAACTAAATATACTTTCTATATGCTGTGTATACGAGCTACTATCTTCTTAAAAGACAATTTCGAAATTAGTCATATCATAAATAAAAATCAAATGCCAACAACAATTAACCAATTGCACTCGCACTCGCATTCGCATTTCTATTGGACACGCAATACCTACCTTACCTCGAATTCCAGACGCTTATGAACATTGTTGGCCAAAGTCATCGAAATTCGTGGTATTTATATGCAGATCGTGGAGATTGAAAGTGAAATCCCATTAACTTACATAGTCAAGTACCAAGCTTTATTAATTGTGGCAAGTCAAAAACTCGGTCAAATTTGGTTTGTCCGGCAAAGGAGTTTTTGTTTAGAGACGATAGGCAATCATTACTTGTACTGCGAGGCCCAAACCAAGTAACATACAATTTTATTGATATTTTAGCACTAGCTGTTTTTCTCTTTAATTTTGTGTTCGTTATAGTGTGGCCTGGCCACGGCTTAAAGTAATGTGATATGTTTTGAAACTTTAATTCATTAATTTTGTGACGAAGTAAGGTGTGCGTAACGAAGTATGTTGAGCGGGTGTGATTGAAAGAGCGTTTGCATGAAGTCTCCAATTGAATATTGTGTATATTCTGTTGTCGGAACTACGTGATTGAAAGTAATTTTTTTTCGAAATGTTTTCGTTATATGTTTTCACTTTTCTTTCAATGAAGCGTGATTTGAATAAGAACAAAAAAAAAAAATAAAAATACTGCGTTATAGAATATTGGAAATAATTTCTAAGCTTTAAACATTAAAATATTTATATTTTATATATGTACATATTTATATAAGGGCTCAGTTGGGAATCTTGGAAAGAAAGGGGAACTTATAATTGTTCTTTTTTACATTTTTAGAATAATTGTTATGTTTTTGTAAAAATTGCTTATGTTTATAGCTCATCGATAAACATCATACTATGCGTCATATTCAGTACAACTCGAGCAATGATCGTTAATAAGAATCAATGTCATTTTTAAAAATAGCTAATAACAATTATCTTGTTTATAAAATCAAATAACAGCTTTTAAATAACTGGAGTCATAATGTAACAAAATTAAACTATTTGGCATACGATGCGTCGAAATAATACATCAGGTTGAGTGAAATTGAAAATGAAAATTTGCATAGGATCATTATTATATAAATTACCTAATAGAATTAGTCTGAAACTTTTGATATTCATTTCCTTAGCACCATGATATAATTCATAATAATATAATTGAAACAGGAGCAAAGTAATTCCTGGCAATTGATCTATGAAAAAATTTTCAGTAGGTGCGAACAAAAATATGCAATAATAATTTTAGTTATATAGATTTTGTTTAAAGAAGGAAGTAGTAAGGTAGCCTTTGGATAGAATCTATATTTAATAAAATAACGTGTAAAGTATGAAATTAATCTTCTATTTTTGACGCCTCTCTTTTGAGTCTACAAATATCTGATAATGTTACTTCATTTGGTAATGGAATCTAATTCTTACTTTAAATTAACAATGAGAATTTCGCATGTGTTTAATAAATGTAATTCATGTGTGTATAGACATGCATACATACACATGTTCATGTTTTTTCTTTAATGCAGTAGATTGTTTTTTTTTCAAAACATAAAACTTTAAAAGAACATATTGAACAATAATGTATTACAAAAACAGGTTATAACAACATTTATGCAACATATGAGTATAACGTTCTTATTAGTTCTCAAATTATTCTTAAAGAATCAACCTAAATATATAAACCTATTTTTTCTCTGCACATATTGTAAAATCAAAACATTAAGAGATGAATTTATACATTAAGTTTATACTGAGATGCAAAACATAAAAAAACTAACACATCATTAATTTTCAAGAAATCCAGTAAAAATAACGAAATCGAAAAAGTGCTATCGCTGTTCCTAACTTTGATGTTACACCAGGTGGAAAGATTTATTGGAAAATTCACAAATTGCTGGAGCATAAATTGTTGCACGCAAATCAAGATTTGACCCAGATTTTGATTTTGAATTCAGTTAAGTTAAAACAACAACAACAACAAACAAGGATACAAACCTTTGTGATATTCCTCAAATTGATATCCAAATCCAAATTATGTGGCACTAGAATGTGAACTAGAGTGTTTAGACAATTTTTAAGATAGAAAAACGAACTATTGTCATATTGCGTTGCACTCACTGGCACTCAAAATATGTACATATGTATATTTCAGATAAATTTTCTATTTTTATTCATATAACTTTCACTTATTTTGTTTTATATTTTAATACTTGCGGTATTTTATATATTTAAATATTTTAACCAGTAAAGATATTTTTTCCACGCAGAACGATAAGCAAAAATGAAAAAATGAATAACAGATTTGCGTGTAATATACTTTTGGAGGATAGTTAGCATTAGCTACAAGTAGACTCAGTACACCAATAACAGCTAAGCGATAGACAATTCACAATCTGCGTCTGAATCGTATGCGTTTCGGTAACAAACTGAAGAAAAGAAAATTTTCTTTTGCCTTCTAGGTAAGTGAAGAAAAAATGATCTTAAAGTGATGGCGGGGTGACCATAGCCAGCAGCGCAGCGCAGCGTTGCAAACGGAGAATAACCACATAAATATTCCATGTTAAGTCTTAAGCAGCCGCACCACTACCACCACCACCGTCCGCCGCTGCGCTGCCGCAGCTATGGCACTTGCGCTGCTCAGGTTGAAACTATTTGACAAAGTCGTGGTCTAGAGTTTTGATGTTATTGTTCAGTGGCGTTTCATAATTTATTTTAGTTCGGTACAAATGCAAAATTTTTGTATCTTGTAAAATATTAAACGATATACATTTGTATACATAAAAATTCTGAAATATGGAAATGCATAATATATTGAGAACCATTAAGCTTAAATAAGCTCATAAACTAAAATAATAGGGAAACAATAATAATTGCGCTGTTTGATTTTTCAATTCTTTTTTGATTATTTCAAATAGTTTAGAATTATTAAAATTATATTGGGTGTTTCTTAGTTGCGTTATTCTTCCTAGGAGGAGAAATGAGAGGGATAATACGTTCGAAACCCCCATCTAAGTAACGCAGCTTTATTAACCCTTCTTCGGTACAACACCACTGTCAGTGTTAAATTGTAAATATTTAAGACTTGAAACTTTTTTTTTAATTTTCAGCCCTATAAGACTTTGAAACTATTTCAGGTGGGAAGTTCAAAGAGGAGACGAAGTAATGACAGTTTAAATGAAATCGAATTATTAGCGGCATCAAGTACACAATGGATTTCAACTTAAGATTGGTTTCAATTAGTAGCGTTGAATGAGAGAACATTCCAACTGCGGTTTTTTTGCAGTCTAAAGGCTATTAATATCGAAATTTGGTACATTTCACAATGACAATTTAATTATCTTTTTTCTTCAAAGTATTTATAGGGAATTCTTCCGATTGGAAACGATAATAGGTTTATTTATGTAGTATATGTTTGTAGCTAGTAGAAAGCGGACATATCTATTTATTAAGTTCATAGACATAAAATAAGTTCAGCCTTGTCCAATTTGTTCAGTATTAAAATAGACTGTACCTATTATCCTAATACTTAAAATTGAACTCGTAGATTGCAATATGAATCATTAGCCATCGGAATTCTCATTTAAAATGGAATTTTATTTATGTTTTCAACAGATCTGCAGATTAAATTAAAACGGTGACTAATGTCTGGAGTTTAAGGTATAGAACGAGTTTTTGTTAAATTACTCTTCTATTATTGTTGTATTTTGTCCGCATTAGTACGATTAGAACAGAAGTTAGTTTTATGCAACGTCAAACAATTTTTCCATAATTCCAAAAGTTAAGTGCACAATAACAAAGAACCAGCTATTGCC
Organism: Eupeodes luniger; assembly: GCA_951509635.1. Classification (NCBI taxonomy): domain Eukaryota; kingdom Metazoa; phylum Arthropoda; class Insecta; order Diptera; family Syrphidae; genus Eupeodes; species Eupeodes luniger. The sequence goes on along the minus strand of OX608075.1, from coordinate 131,142,436 downwards.
CTTCTCTCCTGCTTAAAATTCAATACTTTCGAAATACAAAATAACGTATCTGTTGTTTTTATATATATTTTCTCTTTTTTCAATTGAAACATAGCCCAATAACTTGTGTTAACATTAAAATGATTTTCTTTTTATTTATGATTTAAAAATTTCAAATAGAGGAAATGGATCATGGATATTTTGTTAATAATTGTAAGGTTTTGCGTTTTTCTTTAAATTAATAATAAGTCTTGAATGCATTGAATCAAGTCACACTTAAATTGAAAGTCAAGTTCATTCAAAGACTATAGAAGACTGACCACCATGTCGGAAATGCGATCAAAGGCCACTTGATCCAATTGTTTTACTAGACATGATATAGTGCGTTTCCCACGTGGTTCAAATAAATTAAATTAACGACCGATTAGAGATACCGTGTTAAAGTAGTTATGCATGGTGATTTTCGACTTATTTTCTTTGAGAATATATTCACGTCTCTTGTATTAACTTCCTGATACAGTTTGTATAGTTGTAAATCGTGATAAATCAGTCTTTTAAAGAAGCATGACATTTTAAAAATGCATAGCCATAGAGGTTAACACTTCAAAACAAATTTGACATCACAAAAACTCAGGGTCTAAGAAATCCGTGGGACAAATTATTTACAGAGAGTTCGAATCAAGAGAAAACAAATGACAAGAATATACATCTATAGGTGATTTTCCTTACTGAAACAGTATGAATGGAGGAATGTTGAGATTTAATAATAAAATATTATGTGATACATCATACATACATACATACATACATAATAGATACAAATTAGTGTAAATATCAGCCACTATGGCATGGGGTAAGAAAGCAGATACAAAAAAATCACTTTCGTCTCGAGTATTAATTAAAATATTTATTGGTACACTAACAAATTCAACCGTTAATAGCCTAATACTCGTATATATAAAACAAAATGTTTTTCTCCATGACGGTCTTCGACTTATGTCATGTACTGTACACCTTTTGCGTATATCTTAAAACTTTCTACAAACCAAAAAACGATTAATATGCCCGATTGTGTTAATAATAAATAATCTTGTTTGAAAGCGTCCGTTTTGAGCATCCACCAAACTTTAGAGTAACCTGAATCACATTCCAATTTTCCTCTAACCTGATTACTCACTTGGAGCATTTGTGGAAATGTATTGAGTGAAAACCAGATGTGTAACAAGGAAAAGCTTTTACACAAATTATAGATCATGCATTTTATTTGAAAACTCAATTTTTATTTGATATATTAAAACCTACCCTATTCAAAATTCTAAGTGATCTTCACGGGTTATAATATTAAAGTTTTTATTTATTGGTAACGTGACAATAGAGGTCGTAAATCTTAATTTAAATTTAATATTGTGTCAGAAATAATACCAAATACAAACAAATTATTTGAATACACAAACCATTTCAACGGTAATTTATATTTTTATTGAGTTGATTTATTGACCAATTTGTGTACTTATTTTGATTATTGGAATTATAGTTTTCCGTCGGCTTTTTGGTCACTATAGTTTTAGCAATGAAACAATTACGTTACATTAACTTTCCCAACGTTTCGGCAGGGGTTGCTGCCTTCCTCAGGGGAACTTTATTAACACAAAAATATACAAATAGTTTAAGTTAGATAAATAAAAATTTAAGTTTTTTTTAACAAATCAACTAATTCATATTCAATAAAAATATGGATCCCATAATTTTAAGAGAATTTTCTTACTTTTGATTTGTTAAAATTTGTTAAAATTTGTTCAGTAAGAGAGTCGGAATTGAAATAAATAGTTGAAAGGCAATAAGTCATTTTCGCAAAATTATTAATATTAAATCCATAATTTGTTTGATATGCAGTTACAGTTACTTTTTTATTGTATAATATTAATGTGTATCAGTTTTAAGCTATTTCGATTAATTTCGTCACTGGTTTCTTACTTTATTTTTAATAAATATCAAGTTAACTTTTTTAAATTTAAAGCTAGTAAAAAATAGGAAATTTGTATATATTAATTTGTCAACTTCAACTTTTAGGTACATTTGTATGTACTTTACCCTATAAAATATATATGGAATACATATATATTTCATGTATACATATGTATATTTAACTTGATTTAAGTCTGCGTAGTATCTGAGACGAATCTTATTCTGCAACATGTTGATTTTTGCGCTGCATCTCATATTACACAACAATTTTTTAAATGAGGTTTTCCTTGTTTTGATCGAGTTTTGATCACCTAGTCAAGAAAATCAGTAGTGCCAAGATAGTTTATGGAATTTTTTATACAATATTGCCAATAAAGACATACGGAAGGAAGCTTTGTTATATTGTTAACGTTCAGTTGTGCACTTGCTTTAACAATTTAACTGACATGATTGTCCATTTGTCGGACATTATAATGCTACAGCTTTGCTGTGATATAATAAATTGTATCGGTTTGGTTGTAACAAATTTTGTCAAACCATAATTTTAAAGATACATATATACATATATGTAGAAACTGAAAAGGATTATTTAACAATAAATACCAACTTACAACTACAGGAAATCTACATCGCTAATTATTTTGTAATTTTAAAATAGTAATTTTTATCCTTAAAGATGTTATTTGAAATTTCCCTATGTTTTGGTGTATAGCATGGAAACGCTTATGGTGAGTCTTATGTCGATTTTGGGTCTCATATGCACAAATAACATTCGCATACACTCTACATAGCGGAACATTATGTAGACCGTTTTTAAATTTTCTACTTATTTTACCTAATCTAATACTCAAGCCTAATTATTTTCATTAATGAATGACTCTTGTTGAAATTGAAATTTAACATTCCAATCGAATCAAGTTATGAACTAAGACGAAATAATGGTATATTGGTCATAAGAAGAAAGTTATAATGAGTTTCACTTTTTTTTAAAGTCTGGGTTTAAGCTGTGCGCACGTGTGCTGGTTGTAATTAAATTGGCATTCAAACTATTTGCGATAAGAAATCGAAATTTACGTATGCACCATTGAGGTGAATTAACAAATTATGAATAGTTAACGAAAAACTACTTACCTTTAAGGTAAACGCATGTGGAAATATATGGCACCGAATTGGTATCAAAAATAATTGCATATTTGGTCATATTTTGTTTGTATTCTTCAAAGTTTAAATCAACTGCAACCTTAAATCAGGGACTCTCTATAGGTATATAATAAGTATATATATATGTGTATGTTATACCACAGTCAAAGTGAGCAATCAAATAAAATATAAAAAAAATAACCATCACTGTAAATAACTATTCAATTGAAGAGACTTTTTACCTAGGTAATTCATGAGTTATTCAATACCTAAGTTTTGTGTACCTGCATGTGAACCTCTATTATCTTGGTTTTAGAACAGTTATGTCTTTGTCCATCGGTAAAATTACAAAAAGCAATAAATTGAGAGTTTTAAGCTTCATAGTTATTTATGCTTTTTTAAACACCTTCTCGAACTATAAAAAGTTCCACCATGTTAGGCGTCATAATTATTCATTTGGTTGGGAAGCATGTCATTAGTTGTCAGTTCCAGCATCCGGTTAAATAACGCAATACCAAGTATGTAGTAACTGCGCAAAGACGAGTTGATAATGTTCAATTCAAATCAATTTTATAAATTTGTTCCCACTATTGACTTTCAAAATTACCAGCCAAAAGTTAATGTAAAAATACTTTATATTTATATTTAATAATCATCATCATTATTTTATTGCTCCTTTTAACTGAGACTCATACATTTTGTCTTTTATCATCTTAAGCGATCCACATTTGTAATAAATTTCAATTTGTTTAAATGCTGCCGGTCTGATGTATGATTTAAATAAAAATCATTATAAGGAAAAATAAAATAATTACGTATTCATTTTTTGTCTAAGTTCATGTAAATGTAGAAGCTTTTGCGTTGATTTAATGTTATATTTCAATTTTAAGATATGAAAATATTAATTCGCACAAATGAACGAAGTAGTATTAGAATTTCCCCAATCATTTCGAATATATGTAGGTATAAATGAGCAGTTCTAGTTGAAAACTAGAAGCACTATTGTAGTTTACTTACCAGTTTCTATCATGATTAATAAACATTTTCTTAAATATGAAAACCACCTTATTATGTAAATAGAAAATTCATAATTTGTATTTCGTACGTTTAAAAATTTGATTTTTTTTTTTTTTTTTTTTAAGATTAATTAACATTTTTTTAAACTAATTTTCATGTAAAAAATTGAAGGCAATTATTTTAAAAGTCTAAAGCATTAAAATATTATATTATACTTAGAAAATAAGTGTCTGCATTAGGAATACGAAAATTATATTTCTGTTAAGTATGTATGGTACGCAAATATTTATTAAAATATTTTATAGTTGTTGCTAAAAGGTGGGTAAAAGAGATTTTATAGTTTCTATTTTTTAATATTATTAAGTATTTGAAACGATTTAATACATTTTTTTTTAAACGTAATGGATAACGTTTCAGAAAATTTATGAATTATTAAGAAAAAATCATGGAGGAAGATAAAAAGTATTAATTTGGAAGCTATATCAATCATTTTATCAATTTTATATCATTTTCTTATCTGTATTATCTGTATCCCTTAATCAATGCAAATACAAAGCTAAAAGCTCTTTAAACTACCTTTTTTTTTAATAAACTTAATTTTAAATAAAATATCACATAATTTTCACTAAACATAATATAGGAATATATTTTCAATTATTGCAATTAATTACTTTAAAATAAACTTACATTCAAAACATAATTGTGCACGTTTGTAAATATACATATAGTTTTCATATTTTTAATTTTAGTTAAATATCATTTTGATTGTGTAAATAAATATTTTCGAGTGGAGTTGAGTATTACGATTAACAACTATTTCTTTTAAAGATTTGAGTTTATTAAGATACATATATTTAAAAATTGTTCAATAATTATGTAGTTAGACATATTTATAATAAAATGCAGGTAATTTAATTGATTTTGTATTCACAGACATTTTTTTCGAATACCTACTTAATATTGTAAGTTAAAATTAAAACAATTTGTTTAGATAATGAAACTTCATAATATTGCATGCACTTTAAGAAAATAAATGTATTTGCGTTAATTGATAATTGCGTGTTATTCTTAATAATGAGACAAAATTTAATTTTATTTTAAGAAATATTTTCATAGTATTAGCGATTCAGAATACCAACTTCATGAGAAAAAAGATAATATACCTATAATGATATTTGTTTAAGTAAACAATCTGTACAAACCGATTTGTGAGAGTTCATTAAAAAAAATACATACATTATATACTTCTATTCTTAAAATGATGAAAATCCTTTATAGAAAGTATGATTAAATAATAAAAGACTTTGAATATGTTTAGTAAATTAACAAAACAATTTTTACTCTAAAAACCTCTATTTTTCTTAAATTCCATTTAAAAACAAAATGAACTGGCTATACAAAATTTAATTTTAAAATAGAAATCATAAGTTTTTATGTACATATAAAATTATATTATATCATTTTCTCTCGAAAGTATTTTCACAGATCACAAATCTTTTTTTTTTTTTTGAGTAAATTTCATTTCCCTGTAACAAAAACTCAATGAAATATCTTCCAAAATGATTGAAAGCTTATTTTCTGTTAGTAACGTAATCGTCGTTATGACGGGAACAATATTCGGAAAAGAAAAACAGTATCAGGGAAATACATTTTTTACTGGACGTAATATTTATAACAGTAATTCGTAATAAAATTAAGGCTTACATCTTTCATTCCGTCACTTCAGTATTGGTATTAAATGAAAAAGTTTATAACAGAAATATAGAAAAACAATGTTTTTATTTAAGCCATTTGTTGCGTCATTATGTCAAAAGATATTTAAAGCATTTCTTAACTATTTAAAAATTGTTAACTGATAAAATTTTCAAGGTACAAAATTCTTAAAACTAAGAATAATTAACCTTACTAAAAATACTTTTTTCATGATTTTCAAGCTGACAGCCTTCTGTAATATCTATTAATTAGTTTGGACGTATGTATATAGACGCATTATTCATTCTATGTGCGTTTGAGTAAATGCGTACGAATAATTGTGTTTTGATTTCGAAATGAACTTAACTTAAAGCTAGTAAAGTTTCAACTAATTTCAAAACCTTCCCCCTCCTTAATACAGTCGTAGCTATTTTAACTATTAAAGGAACAAATACAATTTTTTAACTTTAAATTGCCATTAAGTCATAAAAGCAATATTGATGCACATATGTATGTAAGTCTTTCATCTTGCTTCTTAGGTCTTATTCATTCCTTTTCAATTTCGCCAATTTTTGACTTACAAGTCTTCGCCTTTAAAGGCACCTATTATTTTTTTTTTTGTGACATTTTTTATAGTATTTTTCCCTGATTTAAAGTACGATGAAGCGGTCTTAATAGAACGAGACGATATATTTACAACATTTTGAGGTACAGCAGTTGGCATATCATAATCATAACTGCCTACTGGCTTATCCATGCTTTTGGACTATGAAGATTTCATTTTCTTTTTCTGATTTGCTCGCATTGCATCGTTTTGGGAACATGGTGGTAGCTCACGAAATTGGTTCTTAAATAAAAAAATTACATTAATTACTCATTTATACATACAATGGAATTAAAATTTTAGTTACAATTTCCTCATCATCCGGCACTCTTGATAAAAAGTCCAATACTTCGTTATTTGGAATAGTATTTGGTCGCAGAATTCGCCTAGAGAACTTCATTACACCCCAAAAAAATAAAATTATTCGAATTGGTATAAAATGTAAAACTAAAATAGCGCCTATAAGCAAAACAGCAGCCAACCAGGTTAGTTCAGGGACGGAAAAATTAAAAGTGCTGCAAAAAGTTTAAGCTTTGTTGCAAACTAATGACTTTTTCATTAACATATTAAGTTATCATACTTTTTCGTGCTTTCCCCTAAGGATGCCAAATAGCCAATTGTGTTTTGAACGGACTGTGAGACTTCTTGGATAGCTTGTAATCTCTCTTTAATAGATTTCTTTTCTTCTTTTTCCTTGTCATCTTCGTCGTCTTCATCGTAGTCATAAACGTAGTTGTTGGCTGAATCAGATGATGTTCCTGTTATCCACCTAATGAACCAATTTCTAAATAGGTAGCAAAATAGCTCCTTGAATAAAAGGACACAAACAAAAGCGAAATCTATTTAACTTACTTGAGCATAATAAGAAGTAACACCAATGGAATGGTCTCTAGATTCCCATACACGCAGGCTAAAATCCAAAAAATGAATGCAATAATCGAACGTAATGGCGACTCCCATTCAAAGCAGCTTCTGCAGGGAGGAAAACAAGTCACAATTTCTGATTTGTATTGCCAAATATTGCCATACTTACTGAACATATCTTGCAAAATCCAGTATATCCATAATAATTACTTTGAGACGGTTAACATTTCGCAAAAAAAGTTGCCGCTTGAATTTAGCTTCTTGTTGAATAAGCTTTTCTTCTTTGGGTTGTAAGATACGACAAACTGCTCTGACAGGATTCCAAACTACTGTCATTTCAAGAAGAATCTGAAATGAAATTAAAATTTATAAACACAAAAGTTAAAGTTAAATTTGAGTACAACAAAAGAATCCGATTTAAATTTAAATGCAAATTTATTTTTGGTTTAAACAAATAAGTTGTATGTACTAAATACAAATTTTTTTGGTTTTAATAAAAATTAACATTTTGGAATGTAAATTACTTGATTGATTACTTTGACGGGTTCATTATATTTTGCAGGCCATGGTATTAATACACCATTTAATGTCTTAACGTTAAAGTATATCGGTATCCAACAAAGGAAGAACAGAAAGGCAACACAATCTATGTTTCTAAGTAAAATAAAAAGTGTGTATTTTCTTTTTACCTGGGGTGATATGCCTTTTGCTCTAGAGCAAAGGTTTTTGTCCTTGAGTGTGTACCATCGCTTGACACCACTCTTAATGCGCATTAAAGGAATTGCAAGCTTGCCCAAAAATTCCACTCTATGATCACGGTCCTCGTCAAATACAGTCAATTCCAACACGTTTGTTATATCTTTCACATTGCTGTTAAAAATTATATTTAATTTTACTAAAAAAAAAGAAAGCTCCTTAGCGTTAACAACTTACAATGTAAAGATTTTATTCCAATTCGGTGTAAGTGTCTTATATTCAGTTTGCGTTTGTAACCTTGCATTACCTAATTCAAGCACACAAAAAGGATCTGATTTTCCTCCAATATCGGCTGCGGCCAGTCCTGTGGCCCCAAACACTTTCACAGTTAAATGGCCAACGTCTCGTAGATTTTGAAAGCACCGGTGCCAACAATATCTATCATGCACAGCACGAACTTCTCTAGGGTCTTCCTTGTATACCTTAAGATCGCTTATTGTTTCGAGCGCTGTTGTTCCACTGATAGTTAGCATTAAAAATACTTCTCCAGGGCAGTCTTCGAAGGGCTTCCAGATGCCATGAGTAGTTTCTCGAGGAAATGCACTAAGATCGATTGTTGACTTTCCATAGAGGTTATTTCGATTCCACAGTGAGAGTTCTAATAGTTGATCTTCGTCGAAAAGATGAAGATCAAATTGTTCTAGCCATCGTTCAGTCCATGAAGATTTACTTTTGTACTTTTCATTGCCTAACCTTGATATTTTTGAATAGTTAATTGGATTTAGTGCAAAAAGATAACACATTGTATGCCTATATACCGTACCTGAATTTGATATGCGCGTCGTTTAACTTGGTTCCGTCCTCTGAAAATGGTAAGTCCTTAGCTTTGACTAGCAGAATAGTTACAACCGAACTCCATATTTGCGACTTTAATCGTTTTGATGACTCAGCTAGTTTTGAATTTCTCTGGAAATGCTGAAAGAGTAACATTTTCTTCATTTTATATATCTTATTATAATGAGAACTATTCCCTTGAATTTAATTGATCTGTCAATAATGCTTATGAAAATGAATGCAAGCGCGAGACGATGTTTCCAAGGTTTTGCAAAATCTAAACTGCAAGTTCAATAGCATAATATTATTATAATAATGGATTAAGAGAACAATAATTGTTTCTAACTTGAACTTGTCATAACATCTTTGAAAGAAAACATTCAAATGACCTTATAAGTAATGCAATAACGTGGGAATAACAGATTTGTAAAGTTTATTTTTACTATTTTTTTTTTAATTCTAAAACCAGTTTAGCCACGACTTTAATTGCATGCACTTTTTTCAATTAACCTATAGTATGAAGTTCAACTTCAACAGCGATACATGTTTTGAAAACAAATAAGTTATTCTTAATTCTTAAGTTATAATGGCAAACTAAATTAAGAGAGCTTTTTCTTTTTGTATTTCAATAATTGACAAGTGGCGTCAAATTTATGCAGATGCATACATATTTATAGTTTATTGCATTGAAGTCTTTTTTGTCGGTATGTTTTCAATTGAATATATCAATAAAAGATGCAAACAATAACGTAAGCTTTGATAATAAAAAATAGTATAAATTAGTATAACTCATTTTATTCACAAAAAGGAGAAGAGAACAAAGCTTTAAACAATTAAATAACAAAAATGCATCAATGTTTTTTATCTGAAAAACTTCTAAAATTAAAAATAAAAACTTAAGTTTTAAAAAGAAATTTGAAAAAAAAACCAAATACATCCAAATATTTTTCGTTCATTATAAATGAAGCTCCATCAGTTATGCAAACAATCTTCATTTCCAGGAAGTCACGTACAAAAAAAAATAGAAACATGTCACTCTTCACTCACCACTTCCTTATCCTCTTGACTTCTTGGCCACAGTGTTAAATTGATTTGAATTTCCCCCATCTCTCGCTCGGGGCGAGTAGAGTCTACCAGTTTCACAGTCATTTCTTCCGCTTTTCCTAACTCTAGCTGTGTTAAATCTAATTTGGCCGCTCCCATAAAATCATCCTGCAAGCCCCAATCGTAATCGAATACCTTAAAAAAAGAAAAGCAAAATGCGCTCCAAAATGAAATAGACAAACAGAATTTCGAAAAGACATTTGAAATGCTTAAATAGGATTTCCATTTTGCAATGGGGCGGGCGGTGAAACTAACCTTGATGACAACAGGTTGGAATGGGTCTTCAATTGGTACGACAAATACTTCGTCCCAGACTGGATTAAGGTCACGGTGAATTGTGCGGGATTTATGTAACAGTCGTCCTGCCACTTTGAACTTAACATAAGGATCACTTAGACCTAGTTGAAAGCAAACAAAATATTTCACGCTTGAATACAAAAAACAATAAATTTTCTTTTTTACCATTTTTATCCATGGCGACTAAGTCACTTCCGCTTTTTAAATGAACACGAAGTTGAAAGAAAACATATTGCCGCAGTACAGCTTCCTTCCTTCGCCGCTGCTCTTCCATCTAAAATAAAATTATTGTTTTTGATTACTGTAATACACAGGTCCGCCAAATTCACGTATAGCACCTGCAGTATCTGAAGTTGATCCTGACTTATCTTATCACTCATTTCAGTGTCCTCATCAATTCGTCCCTCCATGGAGCCACCAAACCGTAAACGGTTATCTACAGCAATATTTGCACTTGCTTTAAGCTCTCGAGCAAGCGGTGATCCTTCAATGGTTCGTGCTCTATGCCGGGGACTATGCGTTGCAGAACTTCCTTCTGAACTGTAGTCGGCTGCATAATCTGTGCTCTCCTGTTCGAGCAAATCGTTAGGTGATCTACGTCCTACTTTCTCTTTACTACGCGCTCTTCCCCAACGATGCTTTAAGCTATTGAGAAATCCATGGGTTTTTTGGAATACACCAGCAACCGAAGGACTGGCAGCACTTTTGGCACGTTTCGGTGACGTATTAGGTGAATCAATGGAACAATCGTGTCCATTCAGTTCTGATGCGGATTTGCTGAGATGGCGACCCAGTCGTTGAGATGTAGGTGAGTCATTGATGATTTCGTCGTCACCAGGATGTGGGTGAACTGCAAGGTGAATTTTTTTTTTATTTTATGTAATTCATTAATATTTTGTTCAGATTCATTAATAGTTATTCATATTTCCAATAAATTTGTTTCCTTAAGTCAATATTATTGTTTTTAAATTTGAATGTTTGTATAAGCATTTTTATGTACAGTAAAAACAAATAGGTATACAAATAAAATTCAAATACATATACTCATCATCAAACAGAATGTAAGAACATAAGTAACTCACAAGCATCCAATTTATATTTCTAAATTTTTCCTCTTGGCATTTAAAAAGTTGAAGTTTGACATTTAGAACACTACCGGGAGAAAATATTCAGTAAAAATAACACTATGTTATTATGTGAGTATGTACAAAATTTAATAATTCATTTTTTTTTCGCTCAGGAAATGTCCCCTCTGTTCTGCACACTCTCTGTCATTGTTAAGAATTTTAATTAAAATTCTTTCAAATTAATATGAGAAAAACTTTCCATAAAAAACTTTATTCTATGGAATAGAAATTTTATTACATTTTTAAATAGAAATTATCGTAATTCTTTGTAATTCAATTTTATGCCCTTGAACAAATTCAAAAAATTAGCTTTTTTTTTAGCAGTAGAAGAACAAAACGTTTTCACACAGAAACCTCGACGTGGAAGAGCTCAAGTAAAACTGAAATTAAAATGAAATGGATATGTTCTACTCGTTTTTCCGTTATGAGAAAAGTTTAAAGGATACAAAAATAACACAAAGGCAAATGTTTTCCAATGTTATTCTTGGCATCTCTACATGGACCAAACCAACCACCACGTTTTAGGCAACCGGAAACAGTGTGGGAGGTGTGTAGTTCTTCAACAATAAACACTAAACAATGGATACAGGCGTATAGAGATAAACGATTTCATATTATTCAGACACATAGTGCTAATACTTGATGTCTAACAAAATAGTTTTTGTTTATAACTGGAATGTAGAAAATGTAAAAGCAACAAAAAAAAGAGTACGAAACATCAGCGAAATACTATTTTCGCGGTTGAAATTTTAATAATCTATGTTTTGGAATTGAATTAAATTTCCCTTAAGCGAATTTAAATTTAATTTACTTTGTGTATAGGTTTTATAGTGTTTGTTTGAAGCCTAAGGAATAATAGCAAATCATAATGAGGCACTAGGTATCAATATTATGTTTTGTGTCATCTTCCTCAATGTGCTCAGACAATGTCCTTAATCTTTACATAAGATTGTCGCCACTTGCGTAACCAAGAAGTAAAATTATGTTATGTCTATTTAGGCTTGGTTAATTTATTGCTACAATTATTCATGAACAAATTTGAATTTATTTATTAAGTAATGTGTTTTGATGTGTGCAGTAAAGTTATTTTGTAATCCTGTCCGAATAAATCAATCTTGAAATCTAGGGTAGTCCATAGCCATGAAGAAGACATCTACTTATTTACAATAAAATGAATTAGGATAGATTATAAGAGAAAAAAAAATGAAAATTAATTCAGTTTTAACACAATAACACAAATATTTAACCTAATGGTTTATGCTATCAAACTTATATCAATTTAAACTCAATTTAACGTGAAGGACGCTATTTAGTAAACGTCCTTGTTTAACTATTGTACACTTTTTATAAGACGCTATTGATTGTTATTTGGCCAAGGTAAAAGTTTAATTCAAGACTTAACCATACATTACAAAGCATTGATAGTTTTCAGATATGGCTGCCAAAAAGTAAATTACAAGGTCCCACCAAATTGAAAAGTGTGATCAATTTGACACAAAAACAATATAAGAAACCAAAGCGATATGTAAAATATATAATACAACATTTTGAAATCTAACCAAACTTGTATATGTGGACTTTAAAGGATTTTCCACCTCAAGATTTAGTTCAATAATAATAATTGACTTAATTTTAAAAAACAAATGCTAATTAAAAAAAATTGAAAACATTTTGCTTGTAAGAAATAACTGAAAAAGATGATCACAAGATGCTATAATTTAATTGGGCTTACGCTTGAAGAAGCATATACTTCTATATACAAGCACCTGCAATAAACTATCAAGGAATATGCATTTACAAATAGTATTTTGTTGATGCAAAAACAAGTTCAATTGGTAATATAAAAAAGTTTTCAAGTTGTCATCATAAATTTCAACACCCAACTGTTGAGTGTAATAAATAAGATTCACGTTCATATCGACATATTAAAATAAAACAACAATAACAAAAACTGAAAATTACGACTTTCGAGAGACACGCCAATACCTGGAAGCATTAAAAAAATAAAAGATTTGCAGAAGGATAACAAAATCTATTAAATGAGAATATGTATACATACGTACACAATGCTTAAATAATTTCAGGATTGTTTTACGAAAGAATTGTCGTACGAAGTTTGTAATATGTAATTCTTGATTTTTAATAAAAGTGCACTATTATACTTACTTGTTGATGGTAGATGTTCAGCCATGTTGTCGGCGTTTGATTTGTAATAGAATCAAATATTTCAAATCAAATTATATAGACTCCTTTCAGCTGGACCCATGTGTATACTACAGACATTAGTTCCTTTGGGTTAGTGGTTTTGTGTTGGAGCCTCCTCGTTGTAAGGGAGTTCAAAAGTTGTTTATTATATTATCATATGTATCCCATAGAATTTCCATATTAACGTAGTTTTTATGGTCGTTTGACATGCAAACGTGTTGTTGCCCTGCCATTGTTTTGAGCCAATAGCATTTTACGGAACTATTTCTCATAATAAGTCTGCAGTTCGTCGCCATATGTGCGTTCAATATTTCCATTGTTGTTCATCGTTTTTGTTTTTCATATAAGGATATTCTAAAATTTAATGCGAAAATATGAATTTAAATGCGATGTAAAAAATTTAAGCTTAGTAATAGGTTGAGGTTAATTATCCTGACAAAATTATGAAACCCTTGTTTTCATTAAGTGTACGTACATAATACAACGTTCCTAATTTTAAATATCCTCATAAATCTCTTTCTAAAGTTTAAAATGTATGCGCTTACTGCTTACCTAAGTATTCTCAATCATACTGTCTTTGTTTTTCCTAACTAAGCTTCTCCAGTTTGATATCACTGATTTTATGATTCACTTATTTTTACAACCCTAATTTTCATGAGTGTACAACTCGGTCATAGCGTGTACTGCTTGTTCGCATGTTAAGTGCTTCAAAGATACAATCACATAGGAATGGCTTATCATGGTTTGAGCCGAAAAGGATTTCATTTTATTTCCCTGCTCACTTAATGAACCTACACAGAGTTATGAACGTGAATATTTTCTTTTCGTCCTAGTACCTACTCGCATGTGGTAAACAAATGCATAAAAATACATACATACATTCAACACAAGGACTAAATTAAATTAATAAAATTATATTTCCATGGAGGCGTGTTAGAAAAGCTCGAAAGTGACTTTCTAAATTAAGTTTTGATACTCACATTGTTTAAAGTTCATTTTTAAAATTCTATGTTGAGAAATAAAAATGATAACAGGAATTTAATTTAAAAAGTACGCTTTCACTTTGCAATGATATAAGATTTCATTTATCATGATTAAAAAGCATTCTACTTCAACGTAGAAAGATATGCTTAAATTAAAAAAAAAGAATAGCTTATAAAATTTGTACGTGACATTTAGATGAAGGGCCACAAAAAATACTACTTCCTCACATTTACCAGACTTTTGTAGGTAAAAATACATGTTTAGGATAAGTATTCATAAATCAACACCAAAAATTCCCCATAAGTTCAAGGTATATTTTTTTTAACAAAAAATGATTTCACAAAGGTCTGATTTCATTTTTCTAGACCCAAATTCATTTTTTTCAGCTAAAGATATCTGTACAGCTCATACAATTGATACATTTGGCAATCAAGCCATTGAATTCGTTCATCCTAAAAGTTAAAGTTATCCACCATAGCGTTTTAAAGAAAAAATGCTTGTGCTATTATGATTTTTTATTAAAATGAAGAATTCCATCTGCTTTCTTCAAATTTGTATGGTTGTTGCTATCAATATATAACATACGTATATTAACAATTTAGTTCCTACTTAATTTAATTAGTTCACCCTGTTTGAATTTAAAGAAAGTTATAACATTTTTTTAAGCAAAAATTTCCTTTTCTTCCTTTTTGTGGAGACATGCTCACACTCTGATGACGAAATATAGCTTTGTGAATTAAAGCCTTTTTTATTAAAAAAATACATATTATTCTTGCAATAAAAGTGCGATAGATATAATCTCTCCACATACAACTTTTGTACTCCAACTAATTACTTAAGAAATAAATTATAAGTTATTTTGTTACCATTGGCACCAACATATTATTCCTTTTTTAATTACCTAAACAGAAATTAATTAAAGAAATATTACATTGAATATAAATCAATACTTTCAAATTTGATTGTCATCGAAAGAGCACTTTTTAATTAGATACTTATGTAGGAGGGTTTCTCGTATCTTTTCAGTTAAAGATATTCTGATGATAGTGCTTTGTTTTTAGAATGCAATTAGTCATAGGGCTAGGGCATTTGATTTTTAATGGCATTTAAATTTGTTTTCCATTGTTCACCTTCTTGTTCTGTAATGAACACTTTAATGTTCTGTAATGAACACTGTAATGTTTTTCTGTCATGCGTCTCTCTTCTGAAATCACTTAATTTAAGTATAAAAGATCGAACCAACAATTTTAAACTATCAGTTCGAATACAAATCTCCAGTTGTAAAAAACATGGCTCTGAAGGTAAACAAAAATTCGGTATTTTATATTTTTTTGAATTGTTTTCATATTATTCCATTATATATTTAGATAGCAACAACTTTTGTCCTTATCCTTGCACTAGGACAAAATACAAATGCATCATTTTTTGGACTTTTTGGGTCGTCAAACCCAACTCGAAAACCGGATGCCGTTGTGAGCGAGTCTCCAAAAAGTGAAACCGACAATATTGCCTATCAAAATTATCTTCGTTCATTGGCAAGTAGTACATACTATGTGCCTACTAATACTCCACCTCCACCACCAGTGCAATATCTTCCCGTTTATACATATCAGTTGTATCCACATCAAAATTCAATTTATCATGCTAGAATTGCACCGAAAATTCTCAAACCAGCAACAGTTCCAATTCAATATCATTACCAGCCAGTCCAAGCACGTGTTGATTTGCCAAATACTAAATTAGTAAGGCCCATCAAAGTGCTTCCATCATCTTCTTATGACGAATCATCTAGAAGTTATTTTGGAGGAAATGACAACTTAAATATTGAGGAGTCTTCATCAGCTGCTTCTCGAAATGATGTCCTATCTAGAGTAAAAACACATGAGTTTGAAATTCCAGAACCTCAATTATCTGCAACCTTATACGATCTTCCGATTACTGGAATTTCTCCTGACTATCGTACCGGTGGTTATGTTACAAAAATGATGACAACCAGTTCTTCAAATAGTGACAACACGCGCTCGAACCAAAAATTTGGTCATGCGTATGAAAATGGAGATGGAACTAAAGTTTCAGAGGAAGGACAATTAGTTCAATATGAAAATGGCAAGGAAACTGTTGTAAAACGTGGACAATATGAGTATATTGATGCAAATGGAAAACCAGTTTTAGTCAAATGGGTTGCTGATGACAATGGTTTTAGGTTGGTAAATTAAAAACCAAAAGTTAAAAAAGAAGTCCAAATAAGTTTTAAGATTTGATATTTATCGGTTAGTAAATTCATACATTATAAGTAATATTATTTTATATTTAAATTTATTTTTAATAAATCGCTTCATGAAAACTGAAGCAGAAAAAAAGGACTAATTGAAAAGTCAAGTCTTATAAAATAGATACTTTTTTATTTCTCACGAAAAATAATATTCTGAAGTATATTTAATTTACTCTTTCCTCACGGCCTTGGTATTTAATTACCATCTCAATTAGAAGATGGATTAAAAAATGTGCTTATTAGCACTCCTAAACGCTCAAAAGCAAAAAATAAAACGATATACATATGTACATTATCCTGCATGATTCCATTTTTACTTTACTTGTACTTTATTGCATTCCACAATTGTTTTGAATTTTTTTACTGCCCTAGTGAGTGCATAAATAATTCCAAAATTTGATTTAACTTAATGGACATTAAAGCATTACACATTCTATTGCACATACGATATTTACAAGTATTTAGTGTTTTTGGATTTGTAATCATTTGTCTTAAGCGATTATGCTATTTTCAATAGCCATAAAATTCAAAAAGTGAACATTTTTGATATTTAAATAAACATAAATAGTATATAGAGCAAGAAAACATAAAATTATGAATTTAAACAAAGATAAAATATTTGTTAAAGTAGTTCGAATAGATATAATATAATATGTTTTAATTGATATAAGAAAACCTTGAGTTGTATTTGATAACCTGAATTTAATTTGACATAGAAAACTTTTTAAACAAGGGTTGAAATCATTTTCTTATAACTACCAAGCATCATTTAAATACAGTTTTAATTTGAGAACCTTGAACTTGTCTTCAAAATCAATCTTTTTGAACAATTAAACAACTAAATGCCAGATGAAACCCCCTTTGATATAAAATATCGCACAGCATCATAGTTCACAACGATTGAGAATAAAGATAGAATTCGATACTTACGTTTTCACCATCTTAGTTTTTATCTACATATGTAACATCCCTTGTTTTGTATGTAGAGATATAAATTTAAGATAACTATGTCAATGGGATGCCACGCAAAATACAAATTTAATCAATAAATAATTTAACTATGATTAACAATCAACACAACACAATCTATTATTCACTGCTTAAAAAACGTTGCATAACAAAACAGAACCGAAATATTTTTTTCGTTTCTGGTATTTCTGTGTAAACTAAATTCGATTATCCTTGACAAACAAAAAGAAAAAAATCAAGTTAAATTATTCGGAACACAGATTTTCCAATTCCTCTCAACAATCGTTTCTTTTTTATTATTCTCTTGGGAGTTGATCCTTTCTGTTATTAAATCACTACTATTTGCTCGAAGAGGAAGACCACATTTATGAAACATAAGTTTCTGCAGGATAATAACCACAAATATTATAACATCTGAACATAATATGTACTCATGTATAGTTTTGTTTTTGTAAACTTATTTATACATAAGCAAATATTTGACATTAATTCAAAGAAACTAACGAACAGCACTCATTTGAACACCAAGAGTAAAGAAATAATGAACACGAAACACCCAAAGGAAGAACTCACACTTGCGTCCTGGTAAGGAGAATCTTTTTCCTTTAAAATGGTGAAAATATGCAATTTTCTTTGACGCTGGCAGAAGCGATGCCTAGCGAAACATTAAATTATGTGATGAAGTTTTATTAACTATTCCAATAATATTCGGAAATTTACTTAGTTTTAACCTAATTTTGATGAATTTTTGATTTGTTGAACTTTTGCAATGTTTTATTTTTCTGTATACACAAATTTGATATTTTTTGTGTATTTCACTCTTTAAATCACGGATAGTAGACACAACCGATTAATAGCTCCAAGAATATTACGCAACAACCGGAGTGCTTTGCTTATCCCCGAATACTGTTCTCGATAGGGTTGATGCTAATCTAGAGCCCCTAAACTTTGTGAATGACTGTGACTTTGGGGTAAGACGTGCCAGCCAAGGGGTGCGACTTAAGTTTTCGGTTGAATTGTTCCCTCTCTGGCTCTCAGATAAATTAAGCTTTTTGTATGATTGAGCAACAATATACAATTATTGCGCGTGTCGTGTTTGTATAGTAAGCAAGTAAACCCTACATGTTTTCATTACTAACGTACTTGATTTCGGCTTTTGTGAATGAATACGACATATGGAAATCGTCATCAGTAAATTTGTTTGAAAATAATAAACAATTATTTATTTATTGCTGAATTATTTTTGAAGCACGCATTATGTCACCTCGGTTAAGGTAAAGCTTTATTTAAGTCGCCACGCGCCGTGTTGAGCTTTTTCGAATCGACCGTTATTTGTTTAAAGTTCTGTTTTTATTTTATTCGAATGAAATTTAAATTTTTAAGAAATTCAAGACACATTCTCTTTATGAATGATTCATTAATTTAAAAACAAGGTTTATTAAACTCGATTTTGAATTTCTGAATTGTGAATATTTAAGTTTATTACATTTTGATGAGGGTTATATTATTTCAAAGTGATCTTATCAATCATGTTGATACACAAAAAAGATGTTGTTTGGAAAATTTAGTATTATTTTAAATCCATGGATGTATGTATAGGCTACTTGTTTCTAAAATCGCCAAATTATAACATTTTTTCATGTGAGCTGAAATGCATTGAGCTAAATACTAAACTTTTGTTCAAAATATTTGAAAATTTAAAAATTTGAATGGTTGAAGAACTCAAGTGTCTTCTATACAAATTCAACGAAATTATAACTCCTTGTTTGTTTCTAAGGAAAGAAAATATTTTTTTCATACAAACTTATTCCAAAAATCTCTTTATTTATTTTTTTTTTTAATTCAGTCACTGATAGTAAAATGTTTCCCATCATAAAATTTTTTTATTATTATTTTTTCAAAAATCCAATCAAATGTTTGTGTATTTTTATTGGTAGAAAACCAGCTAAATTATGATTGCTTATGAATTAAGTATTGCTACTGTAAACAAATAGAAATATGGTTTTGGCAAATAAACATGTTTTTTGTTTCCAGAAATTAATATGTGTAAATCTAACGATTAGTTCTTGACAATGTTTACATTAAGCCAATGCATAAGATTCTATCAAATTTGCTTTGAAAAAAAAAAGAAAAACAATAAAATCACAATAATAACAAAAAGAGAATGTAATTTTATATTTTAATAACAAAATTTTTGATTTCCTTTATAAATAGATATTAAGTTATTTAAAAAATTACATACATAACTTTAATAACCGAAGAACTAAAACTGATTTTTGTTCAGTAGATATACAAATTAAGCTCTTAAACATAATGCTTAGCAAAATATGTATGTTTACATTATCAGGAACATTAGAAACTAAAATATCGTTGATTGGTTATAAAACAGCAATAAATTCATCGTCGTTTTCCCCTGAATTTATTTTTGATTGGTTTTCCTGGGTGATTGGCGCCCTTTGTTGGCCTGGATGTTGTTTCCGATTCATTCGTACTTTCAGCTAAGACAGTAAAATAATTTGTTTAAATGAAAATAAGTACGAGTATTTGTTACAAACAAAATATAAAAAAAAATTATATCTGAACAATATAAAATAAAAAAATGTTGGTGGAAAAGTTGAAATGTCATTATTTGACCCCGTTCTGTGCAAAACTGTTTTTAAAACTTAATTAAAAACTATTTTTATCTTTATGAGGCGTTTTTAATGTTACTCAAGATATATAGAAAAATAACTAAGATAATATTTTTATTAAAGACCTATTTATATACAAAGCTTAACCAAATTCAATACGAACCGTTTATAAAGTTTTCGTTTGAAGAAAAGTCACCTTCACCCGTGAAACCTCTCTGTTCTAACTGAACAGCTTGACAATTCTTTAATATTGAGGTTGGTTGAAAGCCATAAGTACCACATAAGTCAGGGGAACCTGCAAATATCAAAAGCAACAATTCAATGGTTTTAATTCAAAAGACAACATTAAACGTCATAATAACACACACCGACTGGGCTAAAGAACAAATCTTCAGCGGAAGTAGCAGGAGTGACAAATATTTCTTCAAAATATTTGTCATAACATAACACAGGTTATAGGGAAGAAAAGGCGAAATGTAAAACACCATTAAACCAGGTTAGTAAAAGGAAAATTAAAAAATAAAAAGTAAATGAATACCTGCTTGAATAAGTTTTTGGTCGCCATTTGTTTTCTCAACTTGCTGATCTATGCCATTTTCAGTGCTGCCAATTTTTTTAGTCGGTCCCTTGTAAACATTTTCGAATTCTAAAACAAAACATTGAAAAATATTATGGAAACTATTTAAAATTCTATTTATAGTTTGATTAGCAAATCAATTGCATACATTTAAAATTAAGTAATTGCTTAAAACGAAAATGTTAATTGCATTATGAACTATTTATTTATTTGTTTCCTTTTGATTTCTAAATGAAAAAATATTTGTTGATAAATAAATAATATTAATAACAAGTGTACTGCAAGTTGCTAACTTAAATCAAAGTGTAATGTTGTATAGATAATATTGAAGTTTGTATGACGATGGAAAGGAAATAGTTTATTTAGTATCCATTACCGACAATGGACTTCTGGTGTTGATGAGGGTTATAGGCGCTGGATTTGTTAACATCTTCAGATTTTTCAAAGTCTATTCTATTTGTATCTTCATCAGTGTCAACAAGTTCTTGTTTGATTTCTTGAGTTGGTAGCGGCATAGGCTCTTCTTTTATTGGTTTTGGCATTATCTTTGGTTTTCGGAGTTTTGTGGATAAATGTTCACCGTTTTCTTTGACTTCCATACTAAGTTCTTGACTTTCGATGCTTGAATTTCCGTTTGTTACATAATCATTAGATTCGGGTTCAGGAGTCTATTGAAAAAGGATTACCAAATAATTTGATGTAGTAAGGTTTGGCAAATTTTCCAACACAATTAAGATTTTTCTTACATTATTTGACATTGTTTGTTGCGTTTCCTTTTCTGTAGATTGGATTTCAACTTCATCGTTATATTCCTCATCGGATGTGGTGGATGATGTTGAAGTACACGAAGTGTCTACATCATTGAGGGCATCATCGGGTGGAACGAAATCAGAATCATCATCTTCGTTGCTGCTAGCTCCGTATTTGTCGAGCATTTGACTTAAGCTTAAGTCGGCATCTTCATCTTCAAAACACTTAGTTCTAGATGAATTATGGTTTTGTTGAGTCTTAAAGCGATAGAAATATAATTTATAACTAAATGAATAATTCGTATATTTTTTTGAAAGTGTGTAAAAATTACCATATTTAAACCTGAACTTCCGGCTTCTTCAGTACAATTTCCACTAACCAAAATCTTATGAGCATCTTCAACTAATTTTGGTCGACAAACAGCCATTGACATTATTGATGCTATTTTGGATACCAAGCCACCTCTTTGTTTGTTTTGTTGAATTTCCTCATTCTTTCCAATTTCTTTCATTCCAGCAATTCGAATCGCTCGTAATTTTCTTCTTCGAGTTTGGATGAAATACACAACATCACTTGGAACCAAAGGTGCATTGCCAATTAAAAGTCCACCTATTGAAAGGCCTATTCGAATTAAGCGCAACACCAATATCAGCGCAATGAATGGTATCCAAGGCAGGGGTCGCTTAAGTGGAACAGTTGATTCGTTTGTGTCTTTGTAAAATAAAACAATAATATTATAAAAGATAGAAAGAATTTTTTAAAGCATGTCGAAATTAAGTACATTTGTATTTTAAACTACAAAATTAGTTGGCCAAAACAATTATGAATCTTTTTCTTGTAACTTACTTTTTGGAGGCAAGCTCCATTTGGCTGTATCTTCAATTAATTTCAAAAAGCTATCAATTTTCCCCGTTATATACTGGCCAACATAAGTTCCCGAAAATTTTTCTGCCATCTCGTAAAATTGATCGTAAAGTCGACCATTTGTGTATTCGGATTCCTCAGCTTCTTCAACATCGATTTCGTTGTTGAAATCAAATCGTTGAATTGGTTCACCAGCACTCATTTTTATTGAAAAGTATAATATTATGAACGTTTAACTAAATTGTTATACACCGGACGGAAGCCTAGAAATATTTTCAAATAAAAGTGCACCAAATTTTTTTTAAATGGTATGTAGTTTATTGATTTAAAATTAGTGTTATGTTGTTTTGTCAATAACTCAATCAAGAAACATATTTCTCGGTTATTTAAAAGTTATCATTAATATACAGGGCGAATGTCAAATGTGACTTTTTACTCGAATAGAAAGTGACGTAATTTTTAATTTAATAAATTACTTTATTTTAAAATTTGTCGGTTTTACTATTTTGTTTGTATGCTTATAAGTTTTAATCATAGTTACGGTGATACTGCAATTAATAAAAGTTTACCGAATTTGACCTACAATCAAAAAAATATGTACAAAAGTAACTTATGTACCTAATTCTAGAAAACAAATCTATAATTAGAAATGATTTTGAATGTTCATTAATAACACTATTTCTTGATTAGTTAATTTAAATTTAAAAAGTCTAACTTTACTTATCAATAGATTCTGTAAATAAAGGTACACAAGCACATGTTATATTACAAGATTTAAAAAACGCAATATTTGTTTCACTATATCAAGTTCAAAACTGTTAAATACTTTACACTTAAGACTAAAGCTCGTTTTTATTCGTTTACATTGTCATCGTTTGGCTATCAATTGAAATCTAATTCTATTTGAACAAATTATATTTGCTGAATAGATCAATTCAAGTAAGTCTTCTTCAAATAGAGATTAGTCACTTTTAACTTAGGGGAAGCTAATCACAGACTAAAAATAACAAAAACTGTTTTTGCTATGCTAAAAATTTGTATTACCGGCAAAATAAGCCATTTTGGGAGTAAATATTAGACAGTCATTTAATTGATAAGACACCTCGCTTGTTTGTATATTAAATTATAAGCTTTCTGTAAGCTTAAACAATGCTTCCGCTTACTCCGCCACCAATATATTACGACTAACTTTTCGGACTGTTAGTTAGTATTATATTTCTACTAAAAGTTTTGATTTGTTATTAAACATAAGAATGGCCTTGAGCTTTTGTACCGAAAAAATGCACTTACTGAGACCGTGATCTGAATTTGAGTGAAAATGTATGATGTTTATAATATATTATGAATGTACGCACTAGATGATGGAAAATTTTAAAGGAAAAGTGAAATTACATACAATTGCTCCAATCATCAAATAATTAAGACATTAATCCTCCTATGCAAATCACAATGGGTGCAATACATTAAATGCATTGTTTTCAATGAATTTTAAATATTTATTTGATTGAATTTAGTATTCGCCTCTATTTTTGTAAATACTAAACTAAGTTATGCTTCTACTTAAATTATAGAAGATATTATTATTTACTATTGGTTATAATTGCATACAGCACAAGACCTTCCGAATTTCATAAGATGAACAACATCTCATAATTTGATTTGAAATACTTGCATATACATATTCTTGTATTCCTTTTGAATACCGCCCTCCATTTCTTTAAGAATATTTTCTTATAACACTAGTTATCACGAAAAAAGACATTCAACTTTTTTATAAAACGAAACTATGTATATTAAACCTAATATAATAAAATATCATTAGAAAAGCGCGTATACGCCTTAGTGAACTTTTCTTAAAGTTTGGAACGGGATGATTTTGGACTTATTCGGTTTGGAATAAAAATGTATTTTTTATCGTCTGATAAGACTCAGAAAAATCTTAATCAATACTTCGAGAATATACTTACACACGTTTTTAGAGTACAGTTAACATAAAGCATGTCTAAGAAGCAAAACCACACTGCTAATTTGTTTTTTATATTATCGATTTTGTTCGAAAATTATCCGGACTTCAAAACTTTAGTATTTCTTATTGATATTTTCAGAGCTCCTTTAAAAATGAATGAACCTTTATAAAATGTTTTTATATTCTCTTTGCACTATGCACCTTGCCATCCTGCACCTAAATATAAAAAGCGATTGAAAAATCATTTATAAATTATAAAAATATATCCATATTCTTTTTTTCTTGGATAACTTGGGAACAGAAGATATAGTACAAAACAAATCAAATATTGTTAAATATCGACAAAGGCACAACAGAAACCTAAATAAATGTATAGAACAATATTTTCGTACCTATACCGAAGTTTTTTCTGCACTGATAACATACATGCATATATCAGTGATCCAAAGAGCAAAGTGTATCTATAAAAGAACGTCGTCTTCGGTTAATGAAAACAGCAATGGGCTCTCGAAGAATGGCACGAATTATTTGCAGTGTTTGTGCAATTTTGTTTTTATTTGTAGGTTTCAAGGCGCCTCAAAGATTTATTTTTTCTCAATTAAATCAACAAAATTATCAGTAGATTCGTAGTGAAAAGCATCAAATAAAATAACATTTTCTGATTTACCAGAAAAGTAGGTATGAATAGGTACTTCTTATGGGATTTTTGATAAGGTGCACTTTTTTATTGCCAGACAGTAATTTTTAATAAATAAACAATACAATAAATAACATCTGATCGTTTTTTAGACCAGAACAGTTTCTCCAAATTTTAGTCTAAAAAAGCTCATACCCACAAAAAGAATTGTATGAAAAAATATCGGTTTAATTTATTTGATGAACATCAAATTTGTTGGTTAAATTACTTATTAGTTGCTAGAAGGTACATGTGTATATTATATTTTGTGTAACAGCATTTTTACTCACCGTTAAATTGTTCACCCTCAAACGACTTCCGAAATTAAAAAACCGAGTGCACTTAAATCAATTGAACTAAACAAAATTTTTTTAAGTTCACTTATTAGAACAAATTTCAACGAAATAAAATATTTTTTTTAATAATTTAAAATAAATTCATCAAACCTCTCATGGATAAAATTGTATTAATATTTCTGTTCTGCGACGATATATCGGCAAATCGGCTACGTTGAAGGGCAAAATTGAACTAAATAGCGTTAATTTATGGGCATATGCGAGAAGGATTTTCAAATTGAGAAGGTGCTGAGCTGTGCTGTACTGATATTGATGTTGATGCTGGAGATGGTTATGGTGACTAGTGAGAAACGAGAAAGCTATTTCGCTCTAACTTGCTTTATTCTAAATATGAGCTCGTATGTAGGTACGGCTTGAACTTAATACTGCTGCTCTCTCTTGGGCTGCCACAAGACTTGTGGTTCCTTGGGCTGCCACTTCTATAAAAAGATTTAATTTATATAATAAAAACAACGATTGACAGTGGATTGTTTTACCATTAAAAACCATTTAATAGTAATTTTCATTTTATTGAAAAGATAATGGTCTAGATAAGGACTGAAGGTTATTTTTAGACCATATGTGCAATAAATATATAATACATTTGTAGATGTAGGGTATAGCCCACAAATTTTTCCGGTGAGGCTATAAAAAAGTCATCATAGGTTCTGCATTTGTTATTTGCATATGTTTTATAGTAAAATACTCTCCTGTATGCCAAACATGATGTCAAGGGAAAAGTATGGCTTCATCTTATTAAAAGTAGATAATCTTAGTTTTTGAAGTGAATATGGATTATTATTTAAATACAAAATAAACAGAATATTTTTATTATTGTGGGTGACCGACGACTAAGCTATTGAGATAGTGGCGTTATTAACCTTTGTACAATGAGCATGATAAAGATTTTTTTTTATTTTTCGTACAGAAAAGGTCAGGTATTGGTGTTACTAAAAAACGTTGGATCGTATTATGTTATAGTTGACGTTAATAATCAAACTTCTATATTGGGTACCACTAAGGCCTAGGGAGGTTGAGTAACATTTTAGATAGTTAACAATAACACAAATAATATCGCCAAAACTTTTCCATGATTTGTATTTTGTTTTTCAGTAAATGAGCACAACTTGTATAAGTATTTCACCATAAATAAATAGAGTTACCCAAGACAGACGCTTTTAAATTCTTGACTGAATACCTATCTTGTTCTAAGTATACTTACTTTTCTAATTTGTATACGAACTCTCAAAAAAGTTTATATTACTTTTAATTTTTCGTTTAAACAATATTGTAATCTTCGGTTTAGTTCTGTCTGCAGTACCTATTTATTTCCAACAGGTAATAAAAAGATCTCCATTATCTATTTGAAAAACTTAAAATACGCGTTTCTTACACGGATTAAAATTTGTATTCATATCATTCTGAGTGTGTAAATTTGTTGATACATTTTAACGTTTTATTTTAAATTATATAGCCTCTGCTCTACATGTATTTCAAGTATTGATATGCAAAAAGTTCCACAGCTCCAATCACATTCTTTTATTCAACACAAAATACGAAACAAACATTATGTATACATACATATGTACATTCATACATGCAGCTTTGAAATACTGTTACTTAAAATAATTTAACATCAAACGAAAAATAATGCTAGACTTATAACGGCTCAAATCTAAACCTCATATTCCCAGCTGGTATCAATATTATATTACTCGTATACTTGAGGTCATCCCCATACCATGAAACCTTGTAATTTCGAATTAATCTTGCTAATAGAGTTTCCATCTCCATTTCAGCAATTCGTTTTCCAATGCATGTCCGAGGCCCAAACCCAAAGGGCAAATACACAAAAGGATTAGTTCCTTTTGCATGAGGGCATGCTCCCTCTCCGGATTTAAGCCATCGCTCAGGCATAAACTCAGAGCTTTTTGGAAAGTAAACATCGCTATTGGTTAGGGGCATCATTCCCATGGATACTCCAGTGCCCTTTGGAACTTTATAGTTGCTAAGAACTACATCACAACCTGTGAGACGAAAGTTGGCTGGTGTTATCGGAGTAATTCTGAGAGCCTCTTTGATACAGGCTCTTAGGTAAGGTATATTTTTCGTATTCTCAGTTGTCAGAGGAGTATGATGGTTTGGAAGAATTTCTGTTACTTCCCGCCGTAGAGCGTTTTGCTTTTCTGGATGTTTTGCAATCATATACAGAGTTGAAAGAAAAACTGAGGAGGTCTGAAAAAAAAAATTGAATATGTACCGAATTCTACTGACGAAAAAAAGTATGACCTACAGTATCCATACCCGCCATTAACATATCGATAGCCATAACTACAGCAATTTGTTTATCAATGCAGCAGAGTTTTTCTAAAACGCCAGTAGGACCTTCACCTTTACCAAAATTTGAGGTTGCTTCATTGATGTACTTTGTGCAAATGTCAGTTATCTCGTCATAGGTTTGTATGAGGGTTTTGAATTTTGGTGTCTCATAGTACTTCCAAATTGAAGGTTGCACATCAAACTCGAAGCTCAGTTGAAAGAACTTTGACATAGCTTCGGATAGTTTCAAAGCATCTGGATCAATACTGCCTGAACTGCTCAAGAATCCCATTCTTCTGTTCAAACCAATACAACAGATTGACTCGAACGCCCAAAGTTTGACTTCATCATGAAAATTTGTTTTAATTTCATTGGTTTCTGGATCCCGAAGTTTTTCTAGCCTGTAGAATATTTTAAGTAAGTGTTGTTATTCAAATTGTGTACAAACTTACTTTTGTAAGAATTCCAAGGAAATTTCGTCAATATCAGGCAAGTTGTGCCTAACAGTTTGCACTTTCATCATTATGGGATTAACTTTGTTTCTAATATCTGCCCAAGCTTTTCCTTGTCTAGAATAAAACAAATATTTTAACTTAATAAAAAAATACAATCGTTTTTGTATGGGACAAAGTAAAGAAAAATTAAAATGTACTCTGAAACTAATCCTCCGATATTTTTGAAGACATCTGGTCGGATCTTTTTTCGATAGTAGGTAAAGGTTTCTAATCCAACGCGTATAGGCCAAATACCCTCAGTTCGATAAACCTTTTCTATATCGGCTGGGTTGTAAGTAAAAACAACATTCGGTTTACCCATTATCCCTTTAACTTGAGATATATCGCCATATTCATCACGAAGTAGTTTATAGAAATCGATTAAGTTGGAATTATGTAGTTTTCCTTATAAGAATAAGAATGAAATATAATAAGTATAACTATTTGATTTGAAACAAAACTTACCGCCTGGAAGATAATGTGATAGTAGTTTGAACGTTGACGGTCCTGGAATTTCACTGAAATCCTTAGCTTTCAACCACTCACGATCGAGTTTTGATGCCTCTTTTGGTGCATTTTCAGTGTTTGAAAGCTTAATCGGTTAAAAACACATGATTAAATTTATAATTATTCAACAAAAGGTACGAAAATAATGGCAGAAATAACTCAAAACAGATGTACCAATATATTAAAAACACACAATTAATTAATGTCATGTACCCTTACCACATATGAATGAATTAATTAATAAAGCGTATAAATAAGTGCAAATGTACTTGAGTTAAGGTCGTTAAAAGTCTATAACAATGCCAGTCAATTAGAATAATTCTGTTACTACACCATTGAGCTTTCTCTACGCAACGTAAACTTAAGTGTATTTGATTAAAAGAATGCATTTTAACAATAACAAATATTAACAAACATAACTATTAGTTCTTACTTTTGCTGAAACTTGCACTGACATCCGTCGATAAAACTTAGGTCCAAAGCTTCCTAATTTAATTTCACTAATCAAATTCATTATTTAATTTATTAAAAAACAAGTATTTTATCAATTGTAAATATGATCAACAGATTTTACACCTCTTGGAAAAATAATTTAATACAGATGTTCCCAAAGCGAGGGTAGGAAACTAACTGCACTTCCACTTACACTGTCTGTTTTAGAACAATTCTATGATAGCTATCTATTTTTAGTAAATAGATTTGGCAAGAAATAAGCTCAGAGCTTAATTTAAGGAAATTGTACAGAGTACCCCGGTTGTTAGCTTTCACGTTAGGTTTGTGTATTAGCTAAATTGAATAATTCGTTGAAAATCACGGTTTCTTACCTTTTGTGTATATTTAAACTCAAACATAAAATAAAAATGAATTTTTAATTACTCTTACATTTATTAAATATAATTTTCTTATAATTTGTTTTTACAATGATATGTTTCGGTTTCATTCTTTATGTCTATTTTTTTAATTATTTATATAGCAATTTAAGGTACATTAAAGTTTGATGATTTTTATGTCAATATCTTCTTTATATTGATGAATTTTATTTATTTTTATAATTTGGTTGCTTCTATTGGTTTGATTTATTTTAATTTGTATTCTAAATTCTGTATGAAGATGTTTAAAGTGGTGGCAATATGCGATAGAGAATTTTTACTTTAAGAATAAAATAAATAAAGTTAGTATACAGTTGAAAGATGAGTAATATTTATTTTAATATCCGAATACAATTTGCATAATAGTGGTAAAATTTGTCTTAAAAATAAATTCGAAAGTTATTTTTAGTTTGGTTACTGTGAATAGGTTTGTTATATTTTTTTACAATATATGAAGTTATTTTTGCGTTACTAATATTTTCAATAAATTTAACTTTTTGAAGTTTTAATTTTGACAGAGTGGTCTAAATATATGTATATATTTTTTTGCAAATGTATGTAATATGCATGCATTAAACTTAAGAAAGTGGAATGTTCATTTTTTTTGTTTATACGTACATATGTATGTATTATAAAAATGTAATAATATTTTTATTTTATGATATAAATACATAATTATGATACTTTTTACTGTTTTTTTTTTTTAATATAAAATATACATTTGTAAAAAATAATTTCGTTGTTTATTTCTGGTTTACTAACTGCTTAAGTTGATTTAGTGTTTTATTGATATGTATGATGTATTTATTTTAATGTATATATTTTAGAAATTTAACATTTTGTGTGGTGTTTTGGTACGAAAATATGTTCGAATATACTTTCTGTATTGCTATAACTTTGGTTTTCATTGGAACTACACATTTTAAGCTTCTGCAAACTTATAAATTACTAAATGAGATAATTTTTATTATAATATAGCAATACTCATTGTTTGACCCGTTGCTCATGGGAATTTAAATAAAACAAAAATGCTGTATGAAAATTTTCAGCAAAGAGTGTGTATTGAGTGATATGTCGGAACAAAAAAATCTGAATATCATTTATGGAATAGACAAGGCTTAGAAAATATGTAATTGATACCAATTTGTATGTTATTACTTATAATCGTTTAGTTAATTTAGATTCGCATTAATGAAAATGCCTAAGCATTGTTTTGTTAGACAAACAAAAATTTAAGACTTTAAAAGTTCAATATTAAACAAGTTTACAAAAAATAATTGTTATTAATGCGTAGTTCAACAAATTACTTAAAATAATGAATACATTTTCAAACAAACTTTTTTTTTATTTTAATGTTTATTTCATTTAAAGATTAACAACATTAAGGTTTGAAAACAAACAAGGGAAAGGTATATTTTATTAATAATATTTGTATATATTAATTAAAACATTAAATACTAATAATTTCTTTTAACACAATATTAAACAAAAAAATCAACAAAATATTAAACAAATTTTTGATATAAATATATTTTTAACTTGATTTGATTTTTTTTGCTAACTGGTTCTATAGGAACTAGAATGGGTAGGTATTGGTATACCTATAAATACCTCTCGTAGGTTATAGGCCAAACAAATTATATATATATGCTTTTAGTTAATAAAAGGTCTTTTAACAATTTTACTGAATCCCTTCAATTTAAATTATTAAATAAAATATATGCAAAAATACAGAAGAATAGCAAAACCAACAACACAAATTGTGTAAATAAATAATATGTACATTATAGACGAAAATCTATATTAGATTTAAAATTTAATTTCACTTTTGAATTTTAACTTTTACATCTATTTCTTGCCCCTTAAGTCTTCTTGGGAAAAATTTGGTCACAAATGAACATAAAATTTAAAGGAATTATAAAAAATGAAATGAACCGATTAAAAGTCATTTGAGCAAAACCATAAAACCTTTTTTTAGTTTTAGTATCAGCAAAATAATAATTGATTTCGATCTAATTATTAGTTTAGAATAAATTATTGATATAAGCGTGGATACATGTATATTTTTACTATAATTTATAAAACCTTCTAATTTACCAAAATAAGATCAACAAATGAAAAACATAAGGTTTTTATAAACAATTTTGAAATTATAAAGTTAAAAAATATGTATTAGGTATAGGTTTACAACTTTATACAACATATTACAATATGTTGAATTCATAAAAAAATGCCTTGGTGAATTTAATAAAAAAAAAGAACAAAATAATATTATTACAGTTTCTAGACATTAAAATGGTATTTTATTTATACATAGTGTTACTTAAGAAATCACAATTTTTATTTTATATGTAAATTAAAAAATCCTCCACATTAAGATGACAAATTTGAAAGTATTATTAAATTTTAAAGTTGTATAACAATCGTTAAAATATTTATTAAATCAATCGAAACAGATTGTAATAGGACAAGTAATATATTGAACAGTTAAATATTTTTTTAATAACATTTTAGCTTTAATGACAGAAAAAACATATGGAAAACATAAGCTTGTGCAATATGTAAATAGTTTTTGTGCAACAACGATGAATTCATTAAAATACGTAATAATTAAGAATCAACTAAGATTTGATAAGTTTTCTTTTGTAAATACTTAAGTAAGAACTTGAAATTAATTTCAAACATGTTTCATAACATCTAATTACTAGAATTGTAAATAGTACGTTTTATTTTAATGTTTTTTTTTTTTTCTTATTTTAATGTATATAATATTAGTCTAAAGTTTGATATGTTTTGTTTACTCATGATATGTATCAATTACTATTTATAATGTTTTAAATCTATCGCCAAAATGACTTGATATGTCACCCATTTTTTGTGTGTGTACATTGATATGTAACGATTTTTGTTTTCATTATTCTAAGTCTTAGTTTATCAGCTGATATTTAATATTTATTTTTTTCTGTTTCCTAAAATACTAAAAAAATCACATTTAGTTTTCTTACATACTTAATTAATTTATAGTTTTACTAAAAACTAATAAAATGTTCATTCATTCTCACCAAACAGTTCCAATTTTATTTTAAACTTAAATTCTATGCGTAAACGTATTAAATTTATTTAATGGATAAAAATATTTTGTAAATATTGTATTGCTTTTCTTATGAATTCGTTTTTGGTTTAAATGTATCAAATGGGTTTAAATCAACACTATTTCTTATCAGTAAATGTAAAGTTTTGTATAAAATAAATAAGAAAATTCCAAATGCAGTGATTAGCACCTTAACAATAAAGTTCAGGGGTAGAAAAAGTTAATTATGTTATTTTATATTTAGTTAGAGTGACATCATCACTCAAATAACTCATTGACGGCTAAGGAGCAAATATTATCCATTATTCCTCTCAAAGTTGAGATTTAACAAAGAAAATAAATGTGTGGGCAAATATGACTGTTGCAAAAGACGCTTTTAAATGCAAATCCAATTTAGATATTCGTGGTTGCAGACTTAACAGTTTTACTTAAAGAACCCTTCATTACAGTAAAATAATGTTCTTATAATCTTCTTAAGTTTATGTATGCTAACACAATGATTTATTGCAATCAAGTCAAGGTAATAACATCAACTATTAAAAAAAAGGTATTAACAAACTTTATGCATTCATTTATATCCATGTATTAAGGTATTAATTATAAGAAATCAATTCAAATTCTCTAGTGTTTATGATCCCATTAAAAAATTCCTTACTCCCAAAAATCAAATTTGTTTGATTAAAGTAAAAATTCAAGTTAATATTTCCTAATTTTATTTTTACTCACAATTATTCAAATAATACCAGAGGACATTATATATTAATTTTTATAGACCCCTCAAATAAAGACTTTTTAACGCGTTATAGAATTATAAGACTACAAAAGAGAAAACCACTTTAAACCAACTGTCCGAATGTATTTAACGATTGTAGGAACCCATGTTTCCTTAAAAAAATATTTTTAATGCTTAGAATAATTTGAAAAGCAGTTTTATTACACGATACACTCTACGGTATTCATAAATATTTCTGATTCCTTTCCTTTTCCTAACACCACCTGAGACTAAAGTATACAAGCACAATAAACTTAATCATTTCGACGGAAGTCTAATGGAAAAGAAGTTAAGGCATTACTATTTGGTAAAAGGGTTCTATGTGCTTTTAAATTTTATGAAATTTGGTTTGGTTTTAAAGGGTTGTTTATGGTTATGGTTACTTTGACTTTATATGCTCTTTGTAAAACAAGATATACTTGTAGATATGGACGTATTTAAGGATATATGTATATTTAACCGATTTTTGGTTTGAATGTATGTTTAAACTATTGATTTTGTAGGGATTTTGGAAAAAACTTGATTAAAAAAATAGGAGCTAGTTTTTCGAATAAATTTTATTTTTTCACAACAAAGTATCTTTTATGCATACGAAAAGTAATGTTCTTCTTAATACAAGAAAATAATTAGACCAATTTTGAGAATTAATGAAAAAACAGCAGCTTGATATATGGATAAGCAGTAAGTTGTGATTTTTTTTTGTTCGGTTTTAAAGTCATAGATGAAAGCAACGACATGAAAGGTAAGAACTAACATTATTAAAAAAAATGAAAATCTTAGTAATTATGATAAAAACAAATGTTTTGACATTATAAAAAAATCTTCTCGAACTACAACTAATTCACTGCATTTGCCTGGACGGATATTTATTGTTAATATATGTACCTTGAAACAATTACTAAAATACAATTAAACATATTTGTTGAATCATCTTTAAATATCTGTGTGTTAAAACGTATTAAATAATTCAAAAAACTCATTTTATTAAAATAAAAAAACTTGATTTAAATTTGATTATATAAAAAAAAACTCTTTACAATCACTGATATGAATGTGTGTTTTTTTTTTCAATTTTAATATCGTCCAATTAAAGGATGTTGGTACGAAATTTTACACCTCATCACCTACTTATTGGGCAGATGACGTTGGCTTTTATTTTGGAATTTAAAATAAAAACAAAATGTTTGAATGGATATTTTCGCGCATCCCGAATGATTTTATCATTTATATAATTTCATACACAATTTACAAAGTAAAACACATAATTTACACATTCACCGTCAATCACACGCAGCCAATTGTCATTCACTTTTATATAACAAATTTAACTAATATTGTACATGTGTATATTCAATATACTATATACGAATATAAAAAAATATATTATGTAATTAATTATCATTTACGACCCACATAGATATACATAAAAAAGTAACTGCGTTAAAAGTAAGAAACATATACATACAATTTTTAAGAAACAAAAATCAACATCCCCAGTTTTACCATCAGTTCTTTTGTTCTATTTTTGTTTATATTTTGTAACGTGTAATATTGTGCAGCGTTTGTTTATTTTTATGGTTTTGTTCTTTTACTCCTCTGGCCAGCCCAAATCCTCACCAACTAGTTCGTAAAATCTCTGATTGTGTTCCGCAAAAAATTTGCGCAATTTCGACACAACCAGCGGGTCGACGTGTGGATGCTTTCGTCCTTTTGTCTCTCTTAAACATCGATCTCCGCTGTCATATCGTAGGCAGTAAAATCCTTTGGTTTCGTTGAAATAAAAATGATTGCTCGTGACACGATGTTCAACACCTTTAAAATAGAGCACAAATGGGAATATAAAATGAGTGCATGTACATTTACATGAGTATAGAAATATACTTTAATATATTATTTTAAATACATGAGTGTCTAAATATTTTGATATAAGTTTTATTTTGTGTGGCCATTAAAAAAGTATTGTTTTAATAAAATTTGAACTTTAATATTTTCTGATTTGAGGTTAAGATACATTTTTAAAATTTGAGTTGGTTTATTGCAATGACTGTTAAACGCTATATGAACACGTTTTTAAATAACATAATAAACTTTAAAAAAATTAAATGCTTTAAAAAAGGCATTTGCTTACCTAAAAATGACTCAATCCGTTTGAGTTGCGAAACTGGATCTTCGATCAATTGATCACCATTGACAACAAGTAATTGTTCACGAGGGAAGACTTCAAGCCATCGATGCAAATGAAGATGATACATTGAAATGGTTAGTGGACGATAGGATTCGTTAACCGTGCCATTTGGAAATATAGCCAGCTCCTCAAATGACCTACAAAAAAATGTGAAAAGTTTCAAACACAATATTGGTTTTGTCATTTTATAAAGTACGAGTAGAATGAAATGCAAAATCGGAAAACATTTAACTTTGTTAAACTTCAACTTTGATAAGTACAAGTATTATAAACTTCTGTGTTAAAATTCATAAAATGAAATATTTCGTGGAGGACGTTTACTTCATAAATTCCATTAAGCTATCCTCGCTCGGAGTCATATGTATTTTTCATATAAAGGTCATTTAAATTACCAAGCAAAAAGCATTGTTCATTATAAAATATCTATCTACATCAAAACAAAGTCTAGAGGTGGATGATTAATATGACCATATGAATAATTGTTCACTTACTTTGGTATAAAGGAGGCTCCATTTCCTGTTGACGATGGCGTCGTCGTAGTTGTATCACTTCCTATAGCATTCGGTCGATTTGCAGTATAACTGTCATATAATTGCGATGAGGACGATGGCAATCTATTATTGTGCATCGCGGACGAATAAGAAGATGAAGAGGAAAAGTAGGATGACGAATGGGGCTTATCTGTTTGTGAGGGTGGTGGGGGTCCATCTACTGCATAAGGCAATGTAGCTGTTGCAGCATGGCTTCGTAATTGTGTATAATCGGATATGGCCCGCGTTACCGGCTCACGTACAATGAGAAGAAGTTTTATACTGGCGTTCATTGCTCTAACACGTTCCGGAACCTGGACAAAAATTTAAAAATATTCATTAATAAAATAGAATTTCTTTTGCTTATACCATAAATGTAAAATAAAAAATAAAAGTTTAATCAAATTTGTTTCTTTTGAAAAAAATTGTACCTAAGAGATTGTTTTGTCTAAACAAATTAACGTTAATTTTTTTTTTAACTTTATACTCCAAGTTATGATGAGATGTTGCAATTTTGTACAAAAATCTGTATTGGCAACTATTAGTTGGTATCTACTTATTAAAATAAGTAGGCAAAAGGTTTTACTTTAATTGTTGAAAACTTGACGCATTTTTAGCACAGTTTTATTACATTAAACTAAAGTTACTTTTCGAAGATACATACGTTTTAGGTGGAAAAAATCTATCAGGTCATTATACTTCTGATATACTGCACATTTGTCAAAAATTGAGAATTTTTTCGACGGTAGGGACATATTGCAGAGGCTGATGACATTTTGTTAAAAAATCAATAAATTATGGAAAATTTGTACGGGCACCAATCTATCGCCAATTCAATATCATTTACTTACAAATGGTAAGACTACGACTTGTAGAAATTAGTTTTTGGTCGATAGCGATCCATTCAGACTGAAATTGAAATAAGGAACAGAACGGCTTGTATGATGATTCATTTCAAATCTTAGACAGGGTTTCGGCATACAAAGAAAATTTAAATGCCATTTGATTTTTAAAAAAAAAAACCTTAAAACCTAAATTTTAGAAAAAAATTAAAAAGAATCTATCGGTTCGTTTTTGAGAGAATTCGAATTTTTTGATTTTTGACCAAAAAATTTGTATGGGGACCCTCGCATTGATTAATTTTTGATATATTTTGTTTTCAAATTAAAATTCTATTTTTCATCCATTTTTTTATTTCTTTTACTATTTGTCATATTTAAGCCGTAAACGGACTGAATTTCCGCCCGTAAAACATTTTTTTTACCCTCAAATTCGTTTTCGTGATTACTTTTTTAGACTATGGTTTTATATCTGGCACAAAAAGCACTGTTAAACCTATTTAACCAACATTTTTTACAAATAAATTGTTTCTAAAAATGTTTAATATAAAAGTTTAAAATAATTGTTAATTGTTTGGAAATAGAACTAATTTTTACAATTGTATAAGATTTGAAAAATAAGAACAATTTAAAAACAAAAATGTATCTGTGTTTATTATAAATATATAATTTTAAAATTAAGTATGTACAAGGTACATACATATATGAAGAAGGATATATTTCAAGGATTCTGAAACTCAGATCAGATTTAAAGTAAAACTTTTTTTTGTCGCTGGGTGCACATGGCTGGATGATATTAAAACCACCTTGCTAACGTGAATTTTGGAAGTAAATTTTGACGAAAAACAGCTTGGTAAACAAATAATATGAATACATTTCAGCTTATTGTTTACATACTAAATTTTGTTAAATGTTAGATATAGCGTTCTTTTGTATATCTTAAGAAATTGAAAATAACTGCCTATTGAATTAATGAAGCCTTACGTTCTCTAAAACAATAAACAGAATCCTAACATACAAAATGCTACTCCTAGTCATAGTAGCCATTCTCGTATATAACAGTTTATGTATGTCAACTCATGTTAAGGCACTTGACTCCGTATGTTATGAAGCACAATCCAAAGTTTGCTGAACTCAGTTGCATTGTTAAAATGTCCCATATGCACAATATGACAAAGAAATATCATTCATGTATTTCCTGAGCTCTGCGATGCGGTTAATGTCTTGCATAAGATGAAATAATAAGGACGAATAAACCTGAATGCAATGTGAATAAGGACTTTTCTCATTATTTTTCCTCTTTTAAATACAACAACAAAAACTACAAGAAGACTTGGGCATTACTGACTGAATAGCAAACACTACATACATAGGTATTTCGTTGAACAAGAAATGAGGCGGAAATAAAGGTTTGAACATGAGAGTAATAAGAGCAGACAGATTATCTCAGAAGAGTGCATTGATATTTGTACCATTTTTGAAAAAATATCAGCTCTCGAAAATGGTAGCAGAATGATTAAATGATTTAAATTTAAAAAAAAAACAAAAAGATATTGCACAACATGAAGGTCAGACTATTTTTTAAATAAGTAAATAAAAACCAACAATTGTTCCAAACTTCTCTTTTTATTCTTTTAATTTTCAGTTTAAAGTAGATTATCTCTTTTCTACCCAAAATATTTTTAAAAAATTGTAAAACCGATAATTAGGATATTCATGCAATCATATAAAATACTGGATAAGTTTAGCACTTGGTTAAGTTCACCATCTGATAAATTACCTGTCAAATTTTGAGAAATTATTTTCACAATTTGGTTAAGTTTCTTCAAAGATTTTGGTGGATAAAATTATCAAAATTTTTCTAGTAAACTTACTCAAACGTCATTGTGACTTTTAACTACAAGAATTTCACTCTTGTCAAAGGAAATACACAAAACCATCATTTTTTCCGAATAGTTCTAAAATAAGTTAATCATTAAAAGCGATTTGTTTAAATAATTGAATATACTTTTTTTTGTTGCTTAAGTTTGGCATCTTTGAATATAATTTTTATAAAATTTCATACGAGTTTTTAAAAAACGTAAATTGTTCTTGAAATTCTTGTTGTTAAATATTTGACCTTTAACGAACAGCTAATTCAATTACACAGCATTTAACCAAATGAATTAAAAGGGAGTTCACGCAAACTTTTGTGTAAACTTATAATTTTACACAATTTGTAAACTTACCACGTTGCGTGAATACCATTTTAAAATGTTATACAAAAAGTAGACCATCCTTAAATTAAAATTTTAGGATTGTTCTAATTAGTGGCTATAAAGGAATTGTTCAAATGTTCAATGCACAGAATTATTTCCATAATTTTGAAATTCTATATATTTTTAAATTGTTCAATTGAAAAAGAGTGGTTGTTGGATATTATTTATTATATTAATATGCTTCACTCCAAAACCACTTCAATTACAGAATTTATATTCATTTTTGTAATCCCTGATAACTCATCCGTGCAATTGATTTTGACTTTTGCTTTCATATATCCGCCTAATGTTCATGCAAGTGAAGCCGGTTTGGTTTTTGTT
Source organism: Eupeodes luniger (assembly GCA_951509635.1). NCBI lineage: Eukaryota > Metazoa > Arthropoda > Insecta > Diptera > Syrphidae > Eupeodes > Eupeodes luniger. Next base: position 131,102,704 of record OX608075.1, on the reverse strand, counting down.
CTTCGTAACTTGGAATATTATGCTGATGCCTAAAGAGGAAAAGGAACTAGCTTACCTACTATTGATATTGATTTTGATTCTGTGAAACGCATGAATCTCTCATACCTACTCGCACTTTTAATTAAAATTGATTACTATGAGGGTAGGTAATTAAGATAATTATACATAAATATGGTATACATAGGATTCAAAACATTATTTTTTTCGTATGCAGTGATTTATGTTTGTATGTGTTTTGTAAATAAATAATGTTTATATGAAATTTGATATCAATAAGACGTATTTATAATTTATTGAAATGCTTCAGTTGTCAATAAACAATCTAAAGGCTACTGGTATATTACTGAGTTTCTTTAAATTTAGTTTTACGGAAAAACTATTTTGAAAAGGTTTTCAAGTTTTAAATTTTCAATAAAATCATATTATTTAAAAATTATTTAAATTTTACAAAAATATGAAATTGATGATAAAACTCGAAAACTCTTTGATACATTTTCTTTGCTGTAAAACTTGTTCTGATAAATCTCAATAATATGGCCGTAAGATTTGTATACGATTGAACAAAAGATGTTTTGTTTTTTCTGGGAATTTTGGTTTGGTTCTATAACACAAAAAATCTAATTTTATAAGCTGAACGTTTTCAATGGTTAAATATCTAAACACAGATTAACTTCTTTGCCAAGTGTTAAATTTACTGTCAAAAAATGGGAACTCTTAGCTGTAGAATACCGTAAATGAACTTCGATTATATTTACATGTTTAAAAATACACAAATCATCGTAAGAAAAAATAAATTAAACATAAAAAACATTTTATTTCAATTAAAATTAAAACAAAACATTACCTCTGGTGAAACAAAGTAACTCGGACTCTTCTCTATTGTGATTTGTCCACGAAACGAATGTGGCATCTTCTTTCGATACCATTCTAGTCCTCTCATATAGTTTTCATCACGATCAAAGAAATGAACCTCTCCACCAGCCTTTTGAATCCTTGGGTGTAAATACAACATTTCCAAAAGAGCACGTGTCCCACATTTTCGAATTCCAATAATAAGAGCCTAATAATATGCAAGGAAGAAGCTTAGTTTCGCTATATAACTCAATTTAACCGGATTACAAAAAGATACATTTTAAAGGCTTAGAGAAAGAATTATTGTTTAAGCAAAAATAAGGGGTCAATTTTGGTGCTACGCGAATAGAATGAAAATTTTAGGGTTATGTGTTTGCAATAAATTAATTCAAGAAGTGTGTGTTAATTATTCAGTATGGTCCCTTTTATTCAACCGGAATTATGAATGGCGTCTGGTATGATTGTGAAGGGAAATTGAATTTGATCAAGTAACTTGTTTTTATTTCTATACTCGAAAGATATTCTTCATGTAGATAACTATAGAAGATAGGGTACAAGTAAGGAATTTAAGAACTTTGTGCATATTTTCATTATTTTAAAATTTTATAAACATTCTTTAATGTAGGTTTTAAAAACCGTTTACCTTAAAACTTTTTAAATTATCAAAAAATAACAGCTACACAATCACACCAGGCAATCCATTTTCCAATTCAAAACTTAATAGTCAAATTATGTTGTCTTCCCAAAATAAGTGGATATTGAAAAATACAGTAAATAATAATAATAACACTTAGATTTTGTTAGCCTTTGAAATATTCGTACCTGTGGTAATCGTCTACTTGTCTTTGGAAAATGTACACGATTAGGAAACACCATCGGATGATTAATTGGACTCATTTCACCAGGCCTTATGAACTCCGGCATTCTGTGTGCTAGTATTGTAAATCTGCGGCGTTCGGAGACTGCTTGCGCTGCTTGAATGTTATAAACGGCACTGTCGTAAAGAACATGAAATGTTAAAAATAAAGAAAGTAGCATGACTGTGAGGAAAACAGCAGCTAATTTAGGACGGGATACGCCAACTACGAGGATGCAGTCGGTGTGTGATGTTTCTGGCCCTACCGGCCTCATCGCCGATTTGGGCAACCATCTGCAAAAAAAAATAACGTTATTAATTATAATTAGATTAATAAAAATTCAATATTCTAACTAAACTTGGAATTCAAATAAAAAGATAACGATATGTCTTTTATAGTCTATATAAACAAATGTATAACTTGAACAAAAAAAATGTGTAAGAACTTCCCCTATTTTAAATTTAAAAAATCAATATGAAATACATTTAAAGTGCTGTATTCCTCTTATAGTAGATAGAAGTTTAAGGTCAAGGATTAACATTGCGCCCACTGCCATATAAAAGCGGAAAATAAAGTGAAAAACACAGCTCACGGGAAAATCAACTTAATATTAAAAGCTAAACAGAAGTTAAAACACACAAGAAAGGCACCTTTAAAATTTTTCCTATACAAACAATTTACGTCCTTAGGCTATGATGTTGTTGAGTGTTCAGCTGTTAAGTTTAATTATAAGGTACTGAGTTTTAATGAGCGTTTGTCTTTAATTTGAAATTTTAAAGATACAAGAAAGAAAATTTTCATATATTTAAGAGAGGGTACGGTTATAAGGTTGGCATTGAGCTTAGAGTCTATAGATAATAAAGAATAAAGTAGAGTACTTTTATACCTGTTTAAAGAGAGATTTTCTTTCTAATTTAAAGATAAAGAATTCATAACCAGTTACTTAGAGTCTATTTATTCTATTTGTTTTATTATTTTAATAATCCAAAATTTTGAGTTTAAAAAAAACATAATAAATCCACTACCGATTATGCATTTAATATAAAAGGTTTAAAACCGCGTAAAATATAAGAGTTTCGTGTCAAAGAAAAGTGTGCTACTATTTCAAAAAGTCATGTATTCCAAATAAACAAAGTATAGATACATACAGAAACTTACATGTATGTATCTATAAAATAAAACAATTTTTTGTATTGCTTTTTTAAAATCTCAATATAATGAACCTTTATAAAATGGTAGCAGACAGTCTACTTTGAACAAATTCACTTCCTAAGAGTTTTCAAAAGCTCTAGATCCACAGCCGACCTCATTTCGTTCCTAAGAGAAAATACTCTCCTACATGTGTCTAAAACCAGAAGGTAATATTATGCATATTTCCCATCGTGTATATGGTGACTTGATGGATACACGTCGTCGTCGTCGGCGTGTCGTCGTCGTTGAGAGAACGAACCATGTATCACGTGTTATTAAAATAATTATCCTTAAAGACCTGACTGAAGTTATTTTTTTAGTCTTAAATTTTCGCACTTGATAGAAGTGGGTAGACAGGACACAGGAAAAAAGAGACCTCCTACTAGGACGTTGCTTGCATGGTGGTAAACGTTCTTAAAGTGGGAGACATGGAGTGTTCAAATATATGTGTCATAAACGTCTAGAATCAGTTTTTGTTTTTATATCGAAATAAGGGCTTAAAAAACGTAAAAAACGTCACTAAAGCAGAACATTTTTGAAACTACCTCCCTTTAATTAAAGGCGGAAATGAAATAAGTTACGAGGTTCTTTTAAATATCATACCGCTTTGTGACTATACAGTACAGAATTGTTTAAAGACTATGCAATTTTGTATTAAAAAGAAAAACTTCATTTAATTATGCTTGTTCCATTGAACATGTATACATAACTTTTGTAGTATTTTCTTAGACAAATGCTTCCCTTAAGTTCCCATTCAAGTAACCCCAAATTGAAAAGATCATAAAATATTCTATCTATAAAGAAAAAGGTATATTATGTTGTGTCCTTTTTTTGGTACATGTTCATTCTACTTTTATTTGTTTGTTCTTTATTTTAACATGTAAACACATAAATATTATTGCATCCCTGAGAAGTTTTAGATTAATAAACTTAGAACTCTTGGTTCTGGTAGTGAATAAGATTTATTTCCGTATGTTGTTCATACATGAATGTCCTACAAAAATAAACTCACCAAACTGACATCGTTTTTATGGTTACTTTCCCCAAAGCAATTAAGTTAAGTCATAAAAGTGTGTTCCTTTCAAAGCTTAATGGGTGTCATTATATTTTACACCCTGTGTTTCTTTCTTCTGAATTTCTGATAGTTGAATATTCCTTACAGACAAAATTTGCGTTACAATGCCTAAGTGTCGAAAAGGTTGGCAACAAAACAAATGAATTGTTAGGGTGAACCAAACAAAATAATATTGAGTCAATGCATGAAATGAAAATAATCCAAAACAAAAAAATGGAAAAAAATATACTAATTTGAAACACGAAAGTATTTGAGACGAACTGATTGAGCTTAAATAATTATTTAAAAGTTAATAATTGTTTTTTGACAGTCAGTTTTATAGAAACTGGACAACAAAGTTTAAATGGAGTGAACTGCAAAAGAATTGCAACCACAAAAATCAATTTACTTTTCCAAAAACCTTAAAGTTTAAGTGCATTACTTTAGAAAATTAGTGGTTTAAATTATTAAATAAATAATTGTTAAAAAATAAAATAAATGAATTAGGTTTCGCAACATTCCGTTGAGAACTAGGGCCTAGTGACTTACAACTCGCAACCACTTCTGTGTGCGAGTAATGTTGCCAGGGATGGAGGGGAACAACAGTCATGACAAGAATGACACTTCGAGGATTTATCAATTCCTCACAAGAGATTGTATCCGTAATGGCACAGGCAGGGGTATAACCCAAGACCCCTGGCATGAAAGTTCTACGCCCTAACCATCACGCCACGGGTATTACAAAAAAATAAATAAGTTCAAAAATATAAAGTTGTTACTCGTTTTATATATTAGTGGTTTTGATTTAAATTGAATGTAATTTCAATTTCCGCATATATTTCAAGTTTCGGGTATACCTAGAAGGTAAATTTAATTGCGTGTGTGGTAAACCGATGTCGTGAAATCTATCCCACCCTCAACTTACAGCCCTAGGACAAAATACAAAATAGAAAAATAAACACTGGAAACAACACTGCTGTAGATTCCCATTTACATATATAGCGTTCATGCATAGAATAGGTAAAAGGTGCCCTAATTTAAGTTTCATCAGAAAATTGTTCTACTACTAGCTTTCCGGAAAGGTTATGGATCTATTTTACCCAACAATTTAGATTATTCCCATCTATCAACTAGGCTTAGTTTGTGATGCATTACCAACTGCTTAATTTAATTCCAATGTATAAACACCTTTTGGCGGAAAATATTCTCCCTAGAAAATTCATTTGAGAAACAGCCCAAAGATATGTGTTTCTTTTTAGTGCCTCTCAAAAAAAAGGGAACATTTTTCTCGATACGCGTGTTTGGAATGCGCAGCGCAATTTTTCCAAACATCTGAGTTTGCCATAAGCTTCGAAATCGTTGGAAATTAAATGATATACATTATGTATATACAAACATCAAAACATATTATGATTATACGAGAACAAAAACAAGTTGATAAGTACTTACAGAATATCCAGAGGTATCTTCACCGAACAATCCCTCAGCGTCGTCGGCTCGTCGCTGCGTCGTTTTGCGATCATCAGTTATAAGCGATTTTTTATCTGCTGATGTGGATCTTGAGTTGTTCTAGTTTGGGATGCATCCATTAGCTTGAAGATGGTAGATGACGAGTTCCGAGACGAATAATCTCGAGTGTATTTCGGTTTGATATGTTGTCTGTTCCTGAATCTCAAGTGACAATATTTCGCCACTTGACACTTGTGTGGTGGGTATCGTTTTTATTGATTGTGGTCAATTGGTATTCTCACGGAAATAATTTATCAAAATATAAAACTACCATATCTTTGAATCACGTCAAGAAGACGACCGAACGACGACGAGGACGACGACGACGCTTCAAATATTAAACCTTCCTTTAAGCTTTTTCGTGTATACAGAGGATATCCTTTAATCTTTTCTTAATCGAAATTCGCTTCGAACGCTCTTCATGTTCAAGGACCTGAATGATGGTCTGTGCTTTGTGTATACGAGTATATATGTTGAGTGAAGGAGTAAAATCTCACTGGCATGGCGTCAACATGAGCCCTTCTTGCTAGCAGTTATTGACAGAATCAAATTTCCGCCCTCAAGCAACCGACATTGACGATGACAACGAAAGGAACGTAGATGGGACGACAGCGACAACGACGACGATGCAGACCGTGGCTGATGTTGATTCGTTTTTGGCGTCCATTCAACAGCTCAAAGGATGTCATTACTTGAAGGACAATTCATTCAATTAAATTTTGGTTAGAGTTTCGGAAACTGTTCGCTTTTGGTTGGATGTTTAATTTGTTATTATTCTTGGCTTGTTGAGAATTTCCTGTTCGATTTTCGTTTATAAAATGGTGATGATAGTGATCCATTTTGGTGAAAGATTTCTCTGAAAAATAAAATATGAAAATATATTAAAAAACCAACACGATACAAATAATAAATAATAATTTCAATTAATTTTTACTTTTGATATCAATAATTTTTATTTATGAAATATTTAATAAACATTAGTCAATTTTTGAAAAATCTCTAAAACTGAATCCATTCAATGTGACAATTTTGTAAGACATGCTCATTTAAAAGCTTTTGTTATCTTTATATTATTTTACTTTATTTTATTTTATACGGCTTGATTTGAACAGTGAGGCTTATTAGTTAGATTTTTCGTATACCGTTTCAAGACACTGTAACAAAAACCTAAACTTGGTATATTTGGTTAGTTCACATTTTTCAAGTGTAATTTGTTTGTCATTTCAGTTTTTAGATTTCCACAGAGAATATACACAAAATCAAGACTTAATAAAATGAGAATATATTCTCCACTCAGTTATATATAATTTTGTAGGTATAGAAAACAACTCAAAAATTCATGCACAGCTGCGTCCTTTATTTCTAAGACAAAACTTTTGGACAAAGTAACCATGCTAATCCGAGAACAATGTCATCATGTACTAAGGCCTGAGCGTAAGAATGCTATCCCCAAATGGCAAAACGAATATCGGATTCGAATTCATCCATTATTTTACTGCACGAACAAGGGAACACATCTAAAAGATGAAGAGGGGTGAGTGTGTTCTGTAACTTTAAGTAAAGTCGTGACTTTTATAACGATGAAGCTTCTGGTGTTCTTTGCTTTGTTTCTTAAAGCACAAGGACTTTTATGTAGGTACCCTTCAATTACTGTTTTAGAATATTAATTTATTTATTTTAGTTTCCTTTTAAGTCTAATACAGTTTCCAAAAACGTTTTTTAAGAAATCTTCTGTTTTAAGTATATAAAAATAAGGTTTATCTGCCCATACAGATAATGATGCAATAATGCTGCAACAGTTAAAATGAAAGGTAAATACTCATACAATACCATTTAAAATACCAACTTATGCTGAACTATATTATCTTGTATAGGATTACAAGTATTAAAGCTGTGAAGACACTTTGTTACATTGTTATTTTTAAAATGGTTCTTCTATATTGTGCAGGAATATAGTTGAAATAATTATAAATACATATTTTTGTGATTTGATTATAAATAGTCTTTCCGTAATTTTTAACTCTGCATCAGGCATTCATGTTTACTGTTTTTAGTTTATTCAGTAATTTTTTGAAAGTACATATTTATGTACGTAGAATATTTTTAATACTATAAACCTACTTAATATTTACTATTCGCTAAAGTATTAAGAGCCAACTTTGAATTCCCGTGAGTAAAATTTTTGTTTGAATCCCTGCATTTAACTACTGCATTAAACTCGTGCATCATTGAACATAGTGTACGTGAAAAAAAGCCATTTTATGTGATCTTTTATTCTAAGTTCAATTATTATTCCCCAAATAGCGATTTTCACCCCTTTTCCATGCACCGTCCCATTGGTTTATAATTTGTAATGATTGCAAGAACAAAGAAGCCTTTGATCCTTCCTCGACAACATGACCTACCAACCTTGTTATTTTGTTTTAACTTTATGTTTTGCTTTGACTTTGAATGCATGTTCCCATTTTATTTTTCTCAACATCAGATTGTGACTTCATGATGATGATGAAGTCATATGCAGAAAAGCTAGAGAATAGAATCTGCTTGTGAGGATGTGAAATTTTTATTTATGCCAAGAGGATGCGAAAATACGAAAATACTCGTAAATGGAACTTGTGTTTTTTTTTTCTATTTTCATCATATAATGGCGTACTCAGAATCAGGCGCGTGCTTTTTTTGTACTTTCTAAAGAATACCACTTCCCAACATGTGTTTTATATATTTTTTGATATTTGAAATAAAGGTCGTTAGGTTATAATAATTTGAATACAAATTCATAAGCATTATATAAAGTATAGTGAGCATAGGTGGGTAGTACATACTGTTTTTGGCTACTCTATTTCCTTATGTATACAATGTAAATAGCGCATAATATCTACATAGTACAGCTGCGCCCAAAATAGTAGTAGAAAAAATATTTTTCTTTAATTTTAATGAAAACATTGATGGCAATTTATTAAGTCCTTAGCAACTATGTCAGTCAAAACATATAAAATACGTAAACCATTTAATTGAAATGGTAAATATTTTGTTAACGTTCTTAAACTTGTGATATAAACTTGACAATCCTTACTTCAATTTCATTAAATTTTCCATTTTTCATAGATCTCAACAGTTACTGAAATTTGCCTTGAGGAGTTTGAGTGCCACATTCCAATAACAATTATCGTACCACTTAAAAACACAAATGTTTTATACGTAGGGCCCGTTCTGTTGAAAACTTGCCTTGTTTTCATGATGTTAATGCCTTAAATGCACCATGGTTTATTGAGTACCTACCTATACATCCAAAAGTAATGCATGGATATATAATATTTGCAAAATTAATTCGCTTCAGGGTACGTCCGCCTACTTTTTTTCGCAATCGCACCTTATTTGGATATTGTAGGTTAAGGTTAGAGCCTCCTGCAGAATACAGAGATAAGTTCTAGACCTGGCCAGCGTGTTGAATAGAACCAGATATCTTCTGGTTTCTTTAGATTTGTTTCTCTTTGCATAGGATATTATATTTAAAGAATATCTTTGTATATTTAAAGAAAGCTTAGACATATTACCGAAATCGGAAATAAATTCTGACTGCAATGTGAGTAATCTGGTTTTAGGGTTTCAAAGATTTCATGCAAATAACTTACCAATAGAAAATTAAGTAAGTCGTGTAGAGAACAAAAATAGAGGGTATAACGTTGATATGTATATGTATATGCAACATTTAGTTGTGGCTAGTAGCAGAGTACAAATAACAGAAAACTTCACATGAATATAGCAAAATTGGTAGCAAGAGGGTTTTGGTAAGTAGCAATTTAGTCTTTGTTGGGGTGAAACTTCTAGTTACCTAAAGAGTGCGAAGATTACCATAGACTTTTTAAATAACACTATTAAGGTATGGTCATTCCATGTAAGAGTGTGGTTGAAAATAAGTCCTAGATTCCTAGCAGTGTTACCGCTGGATATTTTTGAAAAGTGGCAAAAAAAGTGGCTCTCATAAAAAAAAGGTGGCACAGGAAATTAATAATGAAGGAACACCATATTTATATGAAAATTGTCTTCAGAGAAAAAATATCACACCAAAATCATATTATTTGAAGAAAACACACAATTTAAACGAACATTTTTTTATGATTTATTGTAACGCAAACTTAAAAACTTAAAATTTTACCACTTCATTTTATATTTTATATATATACATACATAATGTGTATAAATAATACTAGGTTACTAGGTATTCAATAGAACAGAAAAATAACGTTTTACTGATGTTTCAAAAACAAAATTTTTTTAAAACTAGTTTCAGTAAATTGACAATTACAATAGTAAGACCATAAAATAAATAAATAAGTAATACTTCATTAAAAGGTACAATAGTTAGGAATTCTTATCACATTTTATTTTTTTGTAATTGTTTCTCTATATTTTTGTATGAGGAGCTCATTTGGGCTCCACTCAGTAAGATCACAGTTACTTATTAAATTTAAAGAAGCCAACATATTTTCGCAAGTTTCAGTTCTTAGTCGGTTGGTGAGTTTATTTTTCATTAAAGTAAGCTTTGAAAATACTCTCTCAGCGCAGCCGCTGCTATGTGGCAAAGTTAATATATTTGCAACGAATTCATACAGATCAGAAAATAGGTATTCATTCATACTATTTTTAATATTACCCACCTTAAACCAAAACATTTCAATACTTTCGATTTCGAAAATTGATTTGAAATCTGTGTGGAATGACTTTATTTCGAGAAGTTTATATTGTTCAATAACCTTTTCAGGATTATTGGTAAAATTATTAAAAGCTGAAACTAGTTGAAAATATGTGAACTCTTGTTTTGACTTAATAATTTTTGGATCTAAATGCCTTAAAATAGAAAGTTTTTCATCTTTAATGTCAAATCTTTTAAATATTTCGTCACAAAGTATTTTATAGTAGTTAAGAATAGTTTTTTTAACTTCAACAATTTCATTTTCTGTTAATTTTTCATTGATTGTCACAGTTTTGTTGAATGTGTTTGTTATGTTGAACGAAAACGTCAGAACTTTGATGGTAATTAGTAATTAGTATCGTATGAATGCATGGAAATGGAAAGGAACAAAAAACATAAAAACGCATGGAAAGGTGTGGTGAATTTCGTGTTTCGGTTTAATTACATTGAATTCTAAAAAGGTGGCACAGATTAAAAGGTAGTGGCTCGGTAGCACAGGCTGAAAAAAGGTGGCTTTGTGCCACTAAAGTGGCACAACGGCTACGCTGATTCCTAGCTGTGCTGACATAATCATTTATTTTGTCTTCCAACTTTAAGCGGCTTAGAATCGAAGGATGAGAAATTTTACGATGGATCGGAAGCGGTGTTGATTTGAGGTGCTTTAAGCCAGGTGTAAGTCCTCATACATTACAGCTACAGCGTCATTTTTTGCAGCAAAGGGTCGAATTATAATGAGGTGCATACCATCGGCATATAAATAAATCATTCATTTTTTAACAATATGTGTTAAGTGAAAAATTGATAGGTCCACGGATTTATCCCTGAGGCACTCCAGCAAAGACATTCAGAAAGGTGAAAAAAGCTCATTTGTCTCTACACATTGTTGTCTGCCATATTGATGTTAGAATAAAGTAGCTAACAAGACTAACAAAATTAATCTTTTAAGAATTGTCACTTCTAGATTTAAAAATCCTATACCGAATATTTTACTTTTGTAACCAAACACGACTGTTGTATGAGATGTTTTCTTCAAAGGTTCCTATTTTTACCACCTAAATTGTGAATCTATAGTTTGTGTAAGTTTAAGATTCTTAATTAAATCGTTTGCCAACATTGTAACTAAATTTAAGAGGTGTTTTTTTAATTAATTAATTCGTAACGTTTTTCTTGCTCGTATATACAATACAAATGCAAAACTATTTCGAAATAATACTAACGCAAAATATTAACAACCCATACCTTTGAATAACTTTATATTATGACAAGGACCGTATAAATAAGTTATTATTTATTTGTAATAAAAAAAAACGTCTAAAGCTAAATAAATCGATATTTTTCTCGTTAAGTGTTTTTTCTCCTTATTTTTCTTATTCAACGAATTTCGTAAAAAAAAATCATCTGTAAAGGAGTTTATTGACTTAATGTTAACACAGATAAGTATGTACCTATGTACTGTACACTGTACATATGTACATATCTACTTCAAATCAACATTTTATAAGAAAAACTTCCCTTATATTTTTTGAATGACACAGAAGGTTACAATTTCTTTTTCTTGAATCGTAAAAATATTGTATTAAAATATTGAATACAAAATCAATTAGCCTTCATCATGAGTTGAAAATAAAAATGAATTTTCATGGCTTTTTCTTCAAAGGAAAATCTTAGTTTAGATACATATTTATGTATTTAAAAATATACACACACACATTAGTATTTATGAATATCTATGTACATTAAGGTGGTTCACATATCTTAAAAAAAATTACAGGAACTGTGATGAAATTTACGAAAATATTATCAAGTTTTGTAGTAATCAGTCTTCATCTTCTGCATTGAGTTTAATTGTATGTAAAATGCGATAAGATAAGAGTTTAAATATTCAAAAAGTATTTAAACACAAAACTTAGAATAATTTTGTAAAAATCCAATTGTAGTGCTTAGTTTGTGGAACAATTATGTTTGCTGTCGAATTTCGGCATTGCTTTTTTGTTTTGTACCTCCTATATCGGTTTTGATGAAGCCTACTCTTCTTGTTTATTACATCATTAAACTCAAGCCTTATAGTCACTGCACTTCCAACAACTTGGATGGAACAAGGAATACATTATTTTTTTTATTATACTTATTATGTATTAAGCTTAATTTGCCTTTTTATTGCTGAGACTTGTTAAAAATCTAAAATATTAAAATTTTACCCACCTTAATGAACCTACATACATTATGTATGAACATATGGGTTTATTAATGTTTATACTTGTACTTGTGTATCTCCATCACAATACACGCATATTTAACCATGAAATTGATTTGTTGCATGTCTAGAGAACATTCAAGAGCAATACTTTCTTCAAAGGACATTTAAAATAATGAGTTCCTCATTTAACGTCTTCCATGACAAATTGTGTCTCTAAGAAAGGCGTTAAGGTTTTTTGAAGAAAAACTTACTCGTGTATTCTTTTCTCTTCCTGCACCTACATACTACTAAATACCCTTAAATGACTGAAAAACATGACACACCACCCACAATTTAACTCAAAAGGGCCAAGTGTGAAAAGTTTGATATTGTACGGATTTATTCACCCTTCTTTTCATGTTAACCTTGTATGTCTCTAGGTTATGGGTATAAATTGCAACTTGTACCTATGCTATAGAGGCAAAGGCACATAAAACTATCAAGTGCGTTGTAGTTAAAATATTTTTCGGAACTGTTACACGTTTTCGGTTATGTACTGTACATTACTGAACCATGATTTATTGATATCGGTACTATAATAATGGAATGGAAGTATTAATGTCGTCGTATAACTTATCTGAACGTCATCACCAGTGAAATAAAAGTAAGAAAAAAAATCGCATGTCCTCGATTCATAATTCAAGGGACGGAATCGATTTTTAGTTTGAGTTTCAATGTGTACACACGTACCTATAGTTCACGTTTTGGTTTGTTATATTACATAAATATTAACACAATGATATTGCCTGTGAAAGCTTTTACCATCAGAGGTCGTTTAAATAAATAAGCATTTAAAGTTTGTATAATTTGCTAACCGAAACATTAATTAACTATGGATGGATATATATTTAGTGTATCTGAAGTTAATAGACTTCAACTCCATTTGACTGATAACCATGAAAGTTGTATTATGTCGTGGAACAATGAAACTATCCACGCTGGTCTCAATTTATATAAAAAAGTCTATATTTTAATGGGTTGTATGGACTTAGGTTCAGAATTAAACAATAACGCCCGTCCTGTGATATTAATTTCTATTTATATACTGCGCACACTCAAGGGGTTATAAATACATTTGTAATGGTAAGAAAATAACGATGGTTTTGAATGCCTGCACATTGTGGGAAATACTGAGCCTGCAGTTGTAGTTTAGTACGGCTTAAAAAAGAATTTCTGTAAGTTAAAAATGTTTCAAACATCTGTTTTATAAATTTGTCTCATTTTTGAACTGAAATACCTAAAAGCAATTAGTAGAGACAAGTTAAGTGCTTACAAAACCCCTTCAGTTTGCTGTAAATATAAAAATAAATATAAGAGTTGATGTCTGGTGTCAAAACAATCATAAAACAAAGTAGGATTAAAATTGCAGATTTAATTTTTGGACCAATATACGTGCTTTTATTTATAAATTGTTCCTCTTCTTCTTTTTCATATTTTTTCATGAGCAAAACAACTTAACTCAGGCCTTTCAAGTATGTCCATTTTGTCTTTAAGACCTTACACTACAAGTTAATCCACGATTTTTTTCTCGCCTTATTTAGTCAGTATTTATTATAAGTGAATAACCGAGCTTACAGACCAATGAAGTACGCAACCGAAGCGAAGTGATGCACACAATAACTTTCGGAAATTCTTTAATGTAGTAATTTCAGACTTGATTGCAAACTCATTTTTATACACCGCCCCAATACTACCATGCTATCATCAATACATGTAAAAATAATAGAACAAAATATATTAACTTATGCTATTGAGTCCTTCAATGCAATTTATGTACAACTCTCATATATCCTTCAATGAAATTGCTTTGCCATTTCATGATCGAATAACAATACACAAAGGATTGCATGTGTTAAAAAATCAGCCCTGAAAAGTTCTATCTACAGTAGTTTTAGAGATTGGATCAGTAAGTGTAATAGCATATTTTATTTCGTCGATTTTGCTGAAGGATAAACAGAAAAAATACTAGAAACCTTCAAATAATGATTTCTTCTATTTCATTGTTTCTGCTTTTCGTAATTGTACGAGTTTGTATTTGCAGTTAATTTGTTTTCGACAAGGGTTATTTTGAAATTGGCTTTGGGTGGATGAAAGTATTACTTGCACTTGCAATTTCGAACATGCAATATACTAAGAAATTAATTGAGTCTTTGTCTTCAGATTCTTTTCATTTAAAGTTTCCCCAAAACAAAGGAGTAATTTCTTTGTATCTGATGTAGAAAGGTAACCTTGGAATACCTAAACAATACCAAGTTCAAATCAATTTTCAATCGATATATTTTGTTTGCGAGATTGAATTCATTTCAAATGAAATCGTTGTTATCTTAAACCTTCTTTGTTTTATTTTATGAGCTCATGGGATATACTTAACATAACGTTAGGAATTCAATAACTAGTATATAGAATTTCCTTTTATTTAAAAGAGTTTTGATAATTTGAAATGTGCTCATGGTATTTTGAAAGCTTGAAACTAAGAACAGTTAAATTAATTTTATAGCACAAAGCTTTAATTTCCTTTCTTTCAGTTTGATAATCTTTTAATTGATATCCAAATATTTCAACAGCTCATAAAATTTGTTCTCTTATCTATTAACCACTCTGTAAATACATTTATTACTTACTCTTCCTTACTTCTTATGCCTTTTAACTCACTATTTTAAATGTAATCTCAAGTCCTACACATTTTGGGTATTTTGTAGTTTGTATTATAAACCGATTTAAGGAATTTGCATGAGCATTGATGGGTGTAGATAAAGGGTTTATTTAGTTTAACTTAAATCAATATAAGCTTATTGATTAATTATTGGAGTATAAAAACTTAACTGTAAACATGCTATTATTAGAAAAACATTTTTCAGATGATTAAATAATTAAGTCCTCTCTTTCTTATTTACTTAGATTGAGCTTAGGTTCCTTTTTTGAATTAATTTAGTTTGTATTCATCTGATCAAAATTAAAATCAATGATTCCAATGGTTAATCAAAAGGACGAACAAAAGAAGAATTATCGAACTCTATTTAAGTATCATCGCAAAAATAACAAACCGTAAAATCAAAAGACTTTCTTATTTGTACTGATTTCGATCATTTTACATAGCTTGTGTTCTTAAAAAATAAAATAAAAAAAAGAACAAAGAGTCAACATAAAAGAACGCAACAACAACTCGACGGTCCTTGTCGGTCACAGACGAAGTATAATCAAACTTAACACAACAGGGATGAACTCAAAAAAGGATAATTTTCCATAAAATAATAAACAAAAGCTTGGGATTGCTGTCGTCGAAACAGTAAGAACCATCAAAATATATATAAAATTTGTATATATGTACATATGTACACTTTGTATAAAAACACATCACATATTCTTAGTTGTTAAGTCGCAGACAAAATGACAATGGAAACAGTCACCCAGACCCAAACGCATTGGTTTAACAGGATCAAATCCCATTCCCAACAGACAAACTCCTTTTTCGTTGTCTCAAGACCCTGTCTATGATGGCGTCGTTGTCGTTGTCGTCGTGCGTCGTTTATAGGTATTCATTTGTATCATTTCTATTCTACTTGGATTTATATAAAAAAGGTTATTGGTATAGGTACATTTCTTTCTTCAAATAAAAAAGGTTTTTCTTAGATATATTTATATAAGCTTTTGAACTCCAGCCTCTACGAAAGTCCTTTTTTTTATTGGCAATATAGAGGGATAGTCGGCGTGTGCTGTTTTTTTAACATTATTACCTTTAAAACATTAAGTTGTATAAGGAGCATGTATTTTAATAAAGGGACTCCACAAAAGTTTTTAAATTTGAAAAGAATCGTTCTTTACATATATTTTCAGTCATGTATTGTACGTAGAATAAGTTTTAAGCTCATTCTTTATTTGTATTTCTTATGTATTTAGCTAAAGTAAGCTATTTATTTTTATAATAAAAAGGGTCAAAAAGTTCAGTATTTTCATTTTCCATGTTTTAAAAAACATGAATGACAAATGATCTGTCCTTAGTTAAAACTTTATACAAACCAACATAATTACATTGAACTAAAATAATCATCATATACATGTACAGTACATTGTACATAGATCTTCTAATCAATATAGAGGAAATGTTAACCTTCTTGATTTTGACCTATAAGCATTTTAAAATCATAACAGTAAATTAATTAATAAAGCTTACTCTATAAATAAAAATATAATAATAAACTAAGAACAAAGACTAACCAACTCTTGTTGTTTTCATTGGCTTTAGATATTAAATTAATCAATAACTTAGAAGTGTTGTGAAGGTAAAAATAATTAGAAACGCTTGAAAGCCACCCACTTGACACGTCCATCATTTGTGCCAAGTTTCTCTATTAGTAAGTAGCAAATAGGGGTTATAAACTATTTTTGGACTTAAGCCAGGCTTTCAACAAGAACAAAACATTTTATATTTCCTTCAAAAATTAAATTAATACACTTTTATGCTGATGCAATTCAGATCAGCAGATTATAAACATACAGAAAATTAGCAATAACATAATGACGTTTATTAAACACTGCAATCAACATATTTTAACATATATATTAGAAAGTGGTATACAATTCCAACTCATAAACAAATCAGAGGGGTTCGGGTTCATATCGAATAAAGTCAACTTTCGCACTAAATTGAATAAGAATATTTAATCAATACTCAGCCACTTAGAAGTGTATGTGAACTTGAACGTTTTTTTCACTTGCTTCTTCCTTCAATGGTCTTATAATTGAATACAGTGTCCTTGAATTGATGGTTTGAAGTGAAAATCTGATTTTCTATAGAATATTTTGAGTTTCTTTGTGAAATTAATAAATCAATAAACTTTCTTCTGCCTTCTAAAACTATTTTACGAAGAACGAATTAAAAAATAATCCAAATATTTGAAATTATTTAGTTTTACATTCACAGTTTAAGTTCTGTCAATATAATTTTTGTACGTACATACATATATAGATTGAGCAGGACTTTGTACTTAAGTCTTAAAACTGTTAGCCATTAATGATAAGATGTCAAACTGTTATGAGAAGTAATCTATTGACTTATTAATAAAGTTGAGATTACCTAGAACAAAACTAAAACTTTGACAAAACGATTGAAAAAAAAACTTTGGAAAATGTTGAACAAGTTTGATTGTTTTAGCTTTTAAGTAAGTCACTGCAATTATTTCATGAAATGAGTTTTATACTGAAGATTGACTTTCGAAAAGTTTGTGTATAAGAATGCATAGATTCTTAAATAAAATCATAAAACATAACTAAAATCAATAGCTGGTACTAGGCAAGTATATACATACTTCCATTTATGTATAACTCAAGAAATGTATTAACTTATGTATGTGACATAGAAATATATGTATGTAACTATAAAAAGTTTTTAAGAAGCAAAGAATAAAAAAGTTGTCTTCCTCTAAGACATCACTTGTACCTAAAAGCTTGAAGAATAACTTTGTTTGTGTTCTTGATTTCTATTGTTTTTAATTTACCATATTTGGAATATAAAAAAATTAAATATCCGACATATATAACAAGACAAATGTTAAAAGAGAAATGAAGACATGATTTCAATTGCTCTTTCTAAGTTATGTCTTTTAAATAATTTTCCTTTACATCATTATAAAAAGCATTTTTATTGATTTTATAAATATAAACAGGTTCAATTTGAATGCTTCATAGAATGTATAGAAATGCTTACTACAATAAAATGTTACAAAATAAACATTTCTTCACTATGCACATGTCAATATTCATACTGGTCAATAAATGTATTGTATTCAATGACAATTACAAAGGGACCTTCAATAATGAGGAACAACATTAAAGGTAGACTCGTGCTTTGTCAACATGAGTCCTTTGTAGTTCATAAATACAAAATAACTTCTGATGTTTTGAAATTATTTTATGATTTGCTTACCAATGTGTGCCTTTTTCTGATTGAATGGCTCGTTCGTTACATATATAAAAAACTTTTACATTGTTATTTAATCAAAGTCCATAATGGCCGAAAATTTTAAACCAAATTTATCTGAAAAAAAGAAAATAAGGTCAAAAAATGTATATATTTTTTTAATATTTCTAAATTGTATTCTTTTTTAAATTTAACATGTCTGCACCCTTAAAATGTATTTTAAGCATTACATTTTAAGGTTTACCTTACTTTAAATAAAAATATCAGTTGATTTTACTAACCAAAATAAACAATAATTTAACTTAAAGTTTGATTAACTCAATTCACAAGTAGAAAAAAAAATATGGCATTTTAAGCATTAAGTATTTTAAACTAATATAATGTACATAATGTAATTCAAGGTTCATACTTAAACATACATAAGAAGTTTACAAAGTAGATATGTATATAATTATTATTTATTACATGAGTTATGTGTATGGAATTTAATTACCGTTGAAATAAACAAAATAGTTAATATTTTTTGTTTTGTTTTAAAACATCACCGTAATCAAAAAACTTATGCACCAATAATATTGCGACCCTCTTGTGACCAAGATAGAACAACAAAATCTCATTTGCACCATTTTGTTCATTCCTTTGTGACCGAAAAATCCAATTACATTTTTTAATTTATACACCATCTCTAGGATACGTCATAAAAAATAAATGAGCTAAAATTAAATCAGAAAGAGCAAAGAACGCCTGCTTCCCCCCATCCATAGTATGAATAATCAAATTTTAATTATTTTGTGTGTGACAACAAATATTTTGCGTGCGACAACAAATGTTTTGTATAAACAGAAACACACCATCCACAAACAAAGCTAAAAAAATGAACATTAAGTTATTTACAGGACGACCAAGCGTCAACCGTCAACCGACAACGGCAAACGGAACGACAAGTTAGTCCTAGACAAGTACAAAACCTTGACAGACTGACACAGGGGAAAGTGAATGTGCCAAATAATCTTAAAGCCAAATATCCTAGAGGGACTTTTAAACGATTTCTTTCTCCAGCAATAGTTCCTTTAAAATTTCTCCTATACAACTATATAGTCGTAAGGACTTTTATCCAATGCCAATGTACGTATTATGAGCATAGAAATACGTGCAAAAAGTTCAACTGTATTTATATCTGTTGTAGATTTTGTTTGAGGCCTTGGACATTCAAGAACTGCTAAGCTAATTAAGAAGAATTGCGGGGGATACAAAAATTTTACCTTGTTTTTGAAGAGCGATGAGCAATAAGGTAAATGAAATGTCCTTTCGAATTTGTTTTTTTTTCTGTTCTATTTTCTATTGACAATGTTAAGTTCTTGCATTCAATTTTAAAAACAAACTTTTGCATGGTCAAAAACTGTTCAATACATAATAATTAAGAAGTTAACTCACCTATGAGTTAATTTTATTTTTCTTTCAACATATACAAAAATATTATTTTATATATTACAAATGTTTTGTGTAATCACTTTTATTTATGTACGTGAAGTAAATCCCTGATGGCATCTTTTTAAGGTTTTTAAAGTGCAGAGACAATAATTATGGGTACATACATATTTCGGCCGTTTGGAAGATTTTGTGCATCATACACCCTTTAAGACAGTATGTTTTCTCTATGGAAACAACCGTATATCAAGTTTTTAGAGGTGGTATAATAATAATACAACCAAATATTTAACAGACACAAAAATAAATAAAATAAAATCTTTTGTTTGGAAAAGTAAATTGCAAGTTGGATTGAACTTACTTATACCTACATTCACGTACATATATGTACACATTGTGAACCTTAAGATATATATTTATGTAAAATTGCAAAAACTGCAAATACAACTTCCGTATTTAAGGCAAAATATTATTTTTTGTGAAAGAAAAGTTCATGAATTGCATGAACTCATTCTGAAACTCAACAGTTGCCGTTATATTATGCTCCTTGTACTCCTTGACTGTAGGCGGTTGGCTGTTGGAAGAAAACAACTTCATATTATTATTTCTGAAAAATGAAATAATAAAAATAACAACAACAAAAGTAAGAAAAAGAAAAAACAATTCCTTTAGGTTGGAGAAGTTGGAATTGCTTCGTGCTTTATTGACATAGGTGTGGAGTTACAATTACGGGTTAAACAAATAGATGTAGCATTTAACATGAACAACAGGAAATGAAAATAGCTAAAGTTGCTTTCAACGTTTTGATCGAAACTTTATTTTTAAGTACTTAAAGGTGACTAAAGGAAGCAATTACAGTACATCACCTGTTATTTAAAAATCTTATTAAATCACTTGCAATTAATTTTACATTTTTGTTTTAAATATGAGATTTTTTTTCAAAAAGGTTTGTTTATAAAAATGATCGTTAAAATAATGAATGAAAAAGATTGGTTCAGTTTGCTGAGGTGTTTTTTTTTAATTTAAAATATGCTTTCAATTAATCACATTAAAACTTTTATATTACTTCTATGTTCTGTACTTCTTTGAAAAACGAATTATCAGCATCAATTTTGGAATAAGATTTGTATCTAAATATTTGTTGACAAGATTATTGAGGTCAAAATAGAATGGACCAAAATACAGCATTATTTAGTCTGAAAGAAATCCAGGCTAATGTTTTTACCTTTTAACACTTCATCATAGAAAACCAATGATTTCGTACATACATCAAACATTTTTACTTTACAGTGAAGTTCCATCGTATAATTCATTTTAGAATGCCAGTAAAATATAAGATAAAGCCCCTTGAGGTTGGTTTGGTGTACAGCCATTCCATAAACCCTTAATGTATTTACATTCAAAGATACGAAAATAAGAAGAAAAACACAGTTCTTGGGCTCAACAGTTTTCAGACAAAAAAGGTAAAAAGACCTTAGATAAGATTAGAACTTCTTTTCTTCTCAGTCCTATTATGAGACATGAATTATCTTTGACCCAGGACGAAAACGAGATAAACAAAACAATTGGAGAACATAAAACGAAGAATCGATTTCATTAAGGATTCCCAAGAGGATTTCTTACACAAACACAAAAACAAAAACACACACACACACATTCATGTTTATTTAAACCCAATGTCTAAATGCAAATTAAGGGTTGAATCTTTTATAGCAATATCTTTCATGGAAGGAACAACCAAGTTTAATTCATTCATCCTTTTTATGGTTTTTTTCCACTTCACGAATTTTTAAGTTCAAGTAAAAATATGTATGCAAAAGCGTTTGCGTATTTGTGTTGTGTTGTGTATGTGTGCGGAAAAATGTTTGCTTTATGATATTTAAGGTTAAGATGAAGGAAGATTAGGATCTCAAGTTATTTGGAATTATATAATATCCTATATGCATGTTATTTCGTTTCATTTTGACTGTGTGTTCAAAAATTTATTGAATTGAATCCATGTAGGCCAGAAGAAATAAATAATGTATTTATTAATGACCCTGTCCTAACTCAAATTATTCAAATTTCTTATCTTATTTTATTCACTTTATTACATCCTTTTCTTATATGAATGAAATACTAAAACCGTTATGTATCTTCAATTCCATTTACAGGGAAGTATAGTAATGATTTGAATACATTGTATCAAATTATGAGAACACATGAAATTTGCTATTTTTAACCAAAAACTACCGTTTTTCTTAACTGAAAAAAAAATTCATAAATATATTGATCTTACTTTTGTAAATAAAAATCATATTATTTTATTTAAGTACTAGCGGCCCGTCCCGGCTTCGCACATTATTAAGGTACAGATATTTAAGTTATAAGCATGCTAATTAAAACGACCACGAATCACTAAATTAGAAAAAATTGTATGCTTATCTTAAAGCCTCCCTGTACCCTACGTTGGCTGTGGTATTTCTAGGTGGCAACAAAATGTATTAATTTTCAGGAGATCCTACTCGAGAAAGTGCCACATACAATTTCCCGTACGAAAAGCACTCTTTCCTGAAGTCGATACCAACTATGGAAAAAGTTTGTACCTGGGATTTATTTATTGTTAGGGCAAAGGATATTTTTAAAGTGATCTGTAACCTTTTAAAAGATATGGGCAAATCAGTTGGTATTATTGGAATCCGCAGAACATGTGCGAGCTGACCAGCCACGGGACCTGTAATGATAGTTGCTACAATCACATTATCTCTTAATTCTTTGATCAATAGTCTTGTACCATTACACATATTGGGAGGGCTTAAATTTCTTAAAAGCATAACAGGTGTACCTAGCGGACAAAATTGTGAATCTAAACCATTCTCAGATCCCCTTGAACACACACAAAAAATTTCATCAAAATCGGTCCAGTCGTTTAAGAGAAGTTCAGTGACATACACACTCACAGAAGAATTATATATATTAAGATGTAGGTAATATTTAATTAATTCAAACAAACAAATTTTGGAAAAAAGTAAGATACATATAATTTTAGAAATGGTTTTGTTTGAATTTTTCTTTTAATACATAAATACTTTTACTAAATAAAAATTGAAACCAAAAATATTTAATTTTACAAGATTAACATAACATGTTTTCACTAGTTATTCCTACCTCAAGAATTGGTAAAAAATTAAAAAAAGATAGATTCAAACTAATTTAAATACAAATTTGTTTCTCTTACTAATCTTAAAAACACATAATATTATAAAAGTTTTTTTTTAAGACTTTATAACAATTTTTATAAGAAAAGTATGGAATTTTTCATTTAGAATATAAAATATCAGGTATTATTATCATTTTCCGTTTTTTCAATTTGCCTTTAATCTTAGAGCCAGGTTAATGAACTTCTTTATAGCACGTTGCTCCTAGGTTTTTGATATTTACTTTAGAAAACAAATTACAAAACTATATTTCAAATTTTCAAGATATTGGGCTTTATTTTCATATCAAAACTTTACAATTTGTTTAGTTTTCCTTTCCTAAGATCGATATGCAAAATTCTTTCTATGAGAGCTTTTACTAATGCCTAAGGATATCATAAATAAATAATTCGGATTCCATGAATAATTCTGACTTATATTTTGCAAATTTTTTTTTTATGCATAAACAGGAAAAAGCCTAATAACGAATTATAATAAGTAATTTAGTAAAACTACGCAAAAACACCGTAGGATAATAATTGTGCTTATTTTTTCATGTTTTACTGACTACGACTAAATCACGCATCTCCCTGATACCAAATGTTTATCCATGCTTTGAACTAGAAGCGGTTCAAACAATAAAAGGTCCTAGAAAGAGATGTTAATTATACAAATATCCCACAAGGAATTACTATACTCGTATATTTGGAAATATGTACGTAGGTACATTACGTACAAAATCATTCAAATAAAACACGACTGGCCCAATTCTTACTTATAGCTCTCAACAGACGAATTAATTAAGAATTTCAAGGCGTCTCGCATAATTCGTAAAATCAATAATAACATGAAACGTTGGAAGGACGACTTCGACAACTACGACGACGACGACGTAGTCGACCATAACCGACAGCGATGGTCAAAGGAATAGTTTACTGTTCCCCCAGAAAGACGTCCTTTTTCTGAATCTATGCTATGTATATATTGGACACACAAACCATCAAAAATAATAGCAAGGTTGTAAAAAAACTTGTTGTGGGAAGCTGAACAAATGACGGGCTGAGGAAAAGTCCTGCAAATGACTTCTTTCCTTTGTGATGTTTCGATAAGCAGCAAACACGGACTAAATTTACTGCCTTTGCTATTTTTTTGCTAGAATATAATAAACACTTTAGATGAAGATACGAGTATCGACATTATGAACACGAATATACTACGTTTATTTTCTTAATAATACAGTGAAAGAATAGCCAACACAAAAATAAAGAAAATAAATTGTATTTGTTGCCAATAAATGTGGATAACAACATCAATTCCTGAATTTATCCCGCCATCTACAACTCAATCCTTTTTGTTTTAGCGGAAATGAAGGCGTCACTATTTTCAGAAAATCTAATCAAGAAATTTGACATTCTTTTTTATGAAAGGCGATTAAGAAAGTGTGGGGTTGAAAAGGCACAAACAAAAACGCCCAATTTTAGGTATATTCTTCTGTTCTGAATTAAGCTTAGTGGTAATCTTTTTGATTCGACACATAAGCAAAGTAATTAGGGTCGGTTGATACTTACAGTAGTACTAAACTGTCAAAGAGAAAAGTTTTTTTAAGTACACCTTTTGAACTGAGCTACACTTATAATAATTATTGCTCAAGTTGTTTTTTTTTTTATTACATTTCGATTTTTACTCTGATCATACTCGTACATATAAATCATGGGTGTTATTTAGAAGCAACACAAATTTTATTCGAATTTATGGATTTATTTAAAATGTTCATTCAATAGTGGTTTATCAAGAGCTAAAACCTTATATATGAACCTTAAATACCTTAAACAACCGTAATAAAGATGAAAAGCCCAAAAAGGTTAATAAGCTATTACTTGTTTTGTTTTATATCAAGATTTCATACTTAATACAAAATATAAGTCGATTTAAACCCTATTTTTCTCCTCTTTGCATAATTTATTAGTTTACTTAACTTGGCATCTGACCAACATCACTTCAAAATTTAATCGAGTCAAAACTATGACACATTTTCCCCAAAATAAAGGCGCTACTCCAAAAATTCAACTGTTGCATATAGTTGCAGCTTGGCAGTCATATCCTTTTTATGCATTCATTTGGTATTCGCTATCTTAATCTTTTTGAAAATATTGTGCCAACTTAATTAAATAAATTTCAAATTAAATAATTAGAATTATTTTTGTTGGCACTTCCTATTTAAACTATTGATTTAAGAATTCACTTTTACTTGGAACAATCTCGTTCAAATGTATGTAAGGATGAATAATTAAATGAAATTATGCATATGTGATGGTAATTCTTATTTAAATTATCACAGAGCATATTAAGATTTTCTGTGATTTTGTATGTTTTGAACAATGGAAAATGTACATAACATTCAATAAAGACTGAATGCTGCTAGACTTTTTTCACTTAAAAAGCTTTTAATTTGTTTAATACAAATTTCAAGATGAATGGTGAATTTTTCAAATATCAAATTTTAAGTTATACTTGTAATTATTTTCAAAAAATTGTCTTGAATTTAATTTAATTTTCCATCCATCAAGCAGTCTTATGAAAGGTCAAAGAATAGCTTTCTTCGATTTGTCCATATGGTCCTAATGCCAATGCCACATTCTTCCCAATATCCCTTTGTTAAGAATTTATTTGTCTATTAAAACCAAATAAATGCAATGCATACGAGTATACAACACACTGGCCATAGGGACCTTGCTATATTGTTTCGTCTTTAAAAAGTATTATTTCAATTTAAGCCAACACAAAAAGAAAAGACTTCATCAAATATTTAACCAGAAAAGTAGAACGTACATTTTTTTCTTTTGATTGCTTCAAAATTAACCCCGATAAACTTATTTTTTCTTAGCTTTTGAGAGTTGAAGTTTCCTGCATAGAGCTAGTCGAAAGTTTTTCTCTGTACTTTTTTGTTTTTTCGTTGTTTTTGATCTCTCCACAGAATCCTAGATCCCCAGAACCAAGAATACAAAAACAAGCGCCGGAAGCGAATTCCCGTGTTATCGAAATGCAAATGGGTCAGAGCTGCCACTATTTATGCTGAAAATTTCTTGCGCCAAAAACAAATAGCTGTTAAACGGGAACTTGCCGGAGGGTTGGAAACACTTCCTCATTTAGAATGTATATATGAACCCATGTATATATGATTTTATCCGATACACAGCACAACACACGCAACAAAATAAATGGTGCATAAGGATACTGCCGAAGTACCAAAGACTGGGAAAACCATATTGCACTCTCTCTGGCGTATGCATTTAGTCCCGGTTATGGTTCTTCTGTGGTGATAGAGATACTCGAAATTTTAGTGCTTCGCAAATAGACTTCATAAATATGAAATGTAGCACCTAAAGTAAGTAAGCTTTTTCTATCCACAGCAGATTGATCTGAGTATGTTGAAGATCCTTCTTGATGGTAATTATAAATAATGGAAATCAAGCGATACATAACCTAGAATGATATGCTGAGTGCATTTTGAAATAAAGATAATTAATTTATCGTCATGGATATGAAGTCGTAATAAATTTTATTTAAACTACGAGTACGTACTTAGGTTATGGGCATGAACTGGATTCAAATTTCATAAATAAATTAATAAAGTGAAAAGCTTCATATTAAAAAAAGGGGTATTTGCTGTGTAAATTCTGTATTGCATTATTTTTAATGTTTTAATGGGACTCAATTCCAAAGAATATTGTATTTAACCTATTTTTGAAAAGGATTTTTTATTGAATAAATGACAGTTAATCTATCAACATAAATAAGGATAAAATTAATATCTATATTTAAAGTTGAAAAGTCAACTAAACGCTACTCTTTGGATTATATTACTACCAAAAATGAATGTGGTACACAAGTAATTCATATTATATAATATATTCATATTTTTCGTAACATTGAAAACATATTGAGATATGTTAATAATGCTCCATTCCTTAGTGACTCGAACAAAGGCGTATCAATCAGCGATGGTACGGAGCTTAGCGATAAACCAAGTCACTCCTCCTCTGTAAAAAAAGCTGACAATTATATAAACTAACTAAAGTCATATAGTTTTGTTATAAATAAGGGCCAAATTTTGTGTGTGTGTGTTTTTTTTTGCATTTGCTGAAAATTTGTTTCATTTTAAGTGATTCAGTTTTTGGCCTTGAGTAAGCACGAAAATGATTAATTAGACATATTTTTGTATCGTGAAGTTTTTTGGTCTTACACGCCCGTATGCGGTACGAATGTTCCCACGTCTAGTTTATTCTCAATTAATTTTTGTATTTCAATCAAATCATGAACGTCCTAATAAAGGATGAGGCTAAAATTATACGCTTCTGTACCACAATTATGTAAGATTTTCTAAAAATAGCGTTGATCTCAACTATAAAATGAATAACTGCAATCTCTTTATTTATAATGGGTTTTAAAATAATTTATTTTTTGTTTAGACTTATTCCATAGCAAGTTCCATGATATTTAATCATAAACTTAAAATAGAGATCATCTTATTTTTTTTTAAATCTATAGAAGTAAAACAATCCTCATGTGAAGAAACTAGGAGGACGTTGGTAAATTTTAAACTTCCACATTGTAAGTTCAAAACTACTTAAAAATTAATGTGTACTTACCAAACCCTTCTTTTTTAAGATAAAATTCAAATCTTAACCATAAGCAAAATGTTCTTATATGCTTTTGGATATTTATAAATAGAAAAGAATTATTCATGTAAATATTATTAATTGTATGAGCTTATATGGCTCTTGCCAAAAATATAATCAATGTACACATATTATTAACTTGTTTTACCTATATTTTTTATTGATCTAACAAATAAATCATTGTATACAATTATTCATTTATTCTAGCTTGATTCATCAGAAGCTATTTAATTAGCATAAAATAAAGTTTTTGGTACCATAAACAGTTGCATGGTAAAAATGTCAAATGTTTATTATTATTTATTTGTAATGCATACTTTCGTTAATAAAAATATAATGTATTTGAACCTATATAATATAGGTACACAAAAAAAAAATTTAAATGGGAGGTTTTGTTTTGTAGGGCTAAAGTTTGAAACTTATTTGATGTTCTCTATTGGAATTTTTCCTAAGTTTCAAGTTAATCTACAATTATTTGCAAATCTTAATTCAATTAAAGAGATACAAATTTTGCAATTGATTTTAAAATTATAGAATAAGGAATAGGATTATTAATTTCGATTAACCAGCGAATAGTTACTATTTACATACATATATACTCACATACATTTGAAATTGAAAATAATTATTTTTTAAATTATACTATATTGTATTATTTGCATTTATTGAAATATAAGCAAATAGACACTTACCATTCAATTAAATTATACGTCTTGCATCGCGCGCCGTGAAACTTCATGAATATTATTTCCAAAAAATCTTCAAACTAATTTATCCTATGAGCGCGCGCATATAGTATACAATACTTTAAAGTTGGTATTTTCTTTAATTAAAAGTCAAAGATACTTCTCGAGACTATGAGCAACATGAAAATGACTTCAGTATTTCAATGCAAATATATAGAATATGTATAGGTATACGAGTATATACATAGGTACACACGAATAGCCTTGGTTGTTTTATATAATTGAACTTTTTCTTTCGAATGAAGAGTCAACCCCAGGACTTGGTTAGAAGTTTAAAAGAAAAATAAAACACACAGTTCTTCTATTTTATACCTGCATTTTATATATCTATCAACTTTTTTACAAAAAAAAACGCGATTGCATCACATAACTCAATTCAATTGAAATTCACTTATACACACAAAAAGTCTTTTTCGTTTCAAGGGTAACAAGTGGAATACGTCTAACAAGGGGGTGTCTCAGCTAAAAGTCAAACCTTAGCTACCTTCGCCATGACTCGCGACTCAAGGAAGTTTTCAATAATGGAATTTGTTTTAATGTTTACATGTTCGAAGTTAAAGAAAAGGTAAAAAGACTCAAAACTACTATACGATCATTTTTGCAAAACAGGAACTCTTTAAGGGATTTTTATTTTATTTTTTATTTCAAACGTTTACAGCAAGAAAAATATACACACACACAAAGAAATTCAAACAAACACAATCACATGTCAACCCAACTCTGTCGGTTGTTGGATAAGAATTAACTCAACTCACACGCAATACCAAGAGTTGTATTTTTTCCGTAAAAAAAGGATTCGTTCAAAATTCTAAACCAAAACGCACGCAGCAGGAAAATCAATTCCAAATGATAAAATACAAACAAAACTAGTATTTTCCTTAGCTACAGGAAGTATTGTTTAAAAAACAAATGCGCGCCTTTTTTTGTTATTTGGTAATTTTTGTTGTGTTTAATGAATTCAGACAAAAAAACACTTTTTATTTGTGAAAATATTTTATTATTTGCGAATGGTGGGGCGTATACGTACTATTTTTTCTCATTTTCGTTTGTTTGTTCGAAATGTTTGGTAGGAAACAAATAATTTTAATAACTCAACACAAGCACTGGAAGATTATTTTAATATCTATTCGAATTTTTATAATTTATAAATTAAATTCTGAAATAGGTTTCTCATTGGCATAGTTTCCTCTTAAGTGGTGTTTGTATTTAAATATAACCAACATCCTTAAAATGACCCAGATTTATTGCTTTATTTGCTTTTGTATAATTTTTCTAACTTTCTGCTTCGAATCCAAGATGTTTTGTTTATAATTTTCCCACTTTTGTTATCAAACTTAAGATTTATTTGATTTAAATGAAACTAAAAATGGCACAAGGTAGTTTCTTTTTAGTTTTTGTCAAAGGAAAATATGTGTCCCGTTTTTAACCGCACGAAAAGTCCGAAACAATTTAAACATCCGTTCACGATACAACTTTACATGTTTCTGATGTGACAGACTTTTCTTTGAGGAGAGATCCCAAAAGCACTTTCTCTTGCAAGGAAAACCTTTGGAAAATGCGGTGTATCCAAATGCTTCTATTATGTCCATCCAGTGGATTAAAGCGGGATAGAAATAGCTGGAAGTCCCTGTTGTGAAAGGAAATGTTTAGTGTCATGTTTAAGAGGGAAGGATTGTTGAGCTTTGCAAATAATAAAATGCCATGCGTTGGATTTTATAGTAGTAAAAGTTCCCGGTGGTATTTGTAAATCTATAAAAAAAATGATTACTCTTCACCAAATGGCAAAAAATGTTACCTCTCTTGCTTAACCTAACCTACAAATTTTTAAGAATAAACTTTTTATAAAAGATACCCTAAGAAACCAATATTTATAAAAAATATTTTATTAATACTTCTCCAAATGTTTGATGTTTAAATATTTTGAAATTGTATTAAATATTTTTAAATTTAATTCCACCCAATTTTTTTAAATAAGCAATTGATTGGTGAAAAACATCATGGTTTTGTCTAAAGATTTTAAGCTCATATCACGTTAATGGAAGTTAAGAGAAGATTTCAAAAACAACTTTAAATGGTAAGGAGTCAGATAAAATAAACTGCATTTCATTGAATCTTAATTGTAACTCTATCATTTAAAGAATAAGATTTGTGTTCGTATTAAAGACGATTTTATGGAATTTTTAAAGGTAATATTTTAAATTTCTTCGATACATATTTTTAAGAATATCTTAATTTAAATTTTAACATAAATCCATTAGAATGTTATTGTTCAAAATTCACCTCAATGTTAGATGTGAACGTACCTTTTTTGGATTGATTTTTTTTAAAAAGCCATGACATTAATACGCAGGTTCGTGGAAAAATAACTTTCTCTCTCTAGTTAATAGAGATTTCCATTGAAAGGAATATACTTTTTGAAATGCCTTATATTAAGTTCCAGTAAAAATGGCGGAATATAATTTCCAGACCACTTCCAATGTATGGAAAAAACAAATTGGCCAGCATTTTGTAAATAGAGTTTATAGGTTCATATGTACATATTTATGTGTTATATTGAGGTAGGTTTAGTCATTCAATTTTAAGGATTGAGTGTAAAACTGTGGTTTTGTATATGGCTCACATAATTTATTTAAAGTCGATTGTGATTAACTTATCTATATAAGCATTCATTTAATCAAATGAACATTATGTGGGTAGTTATTTTTTTATGAATAAAATTGCTTGCTATTAAACAAAATTTATAATTAATAAAAATACAGTAATGAAAGGCTTTTGTTGAGGTGTAAGAAATTACATTTGTACATAAATGTTCACATTTATGTATATATGCATAACAAATATGCTTTATTAATAAAAATGTATTTTAAATAAAGAAACGTTTTTTACTTTCTGGTCCGACCTTTATAGCTTTTTAGGTGCATCTATACAAATAGGTGTTAACAATATAATAACAATAATCGTTAAGCCACTGATAAAGAAATAAACTCCTTATATAAAAATATCTCAATACCTGATACTAGCAATAGTATTGCAAGGAGTCATTACATATAATATAAGTAGGGGGAGGGAAAGGGAATAAATTAGAATACTATAGAGTTTGTTTAAGTTTAAATAGTTTTAATTCACTTTAAAAGTTTTATTTGATTTAAATGATATTATAGAAAAAATATAAAACAAATAATATTTAAATTTGACTTTAATTTGACATTGACTTAACTTTCTTAACTTGACTTTCCTTTGACTTTGCTTGACTTTACTTTTCAGAATCCCTGCTCAATACGTTAAGTTTTATGTTTCTATTCTAGTTAGTTCGTAAATTATGAATATTCGAATGAAATGATTTGGAAATATTATTTGAATTTAAATAGTGTAAATGTTAAATGTTTGGTTTTAATTTAAGAAGTTTATTTAGTTGGGAAATGTAGTCATCCTACATATATATATATATATGATATACATATATTATATATATATAACATATTAAAAGGTATATTTTAAATTATGAATGGCTAAGTTAAGTAATCAGTATAAAGTTGACGAGATGTATGACGCTTTACTTTTAAAATACTAGAGACGGCCACCTCTATCCATGGGTGCCATTTCCTAAGGAATCAACACAGCTGCAGTATATGATGTTTGTTTCCTTAGCTGATTAATTTTAAAAGTGGAAATAATATATATACGAGTACCTTATCTACCTTCTTCATTCATATGAATAAAACACCTCCTTTTGATGTCAATTAAATATGTTTCTAATTCTAACTAAAACTCTGCGTTATTTATTGTTTTTTTTTCAATTTTCGATTTATTTACTTGCATTTGTTCCAAAACTCATCAGCCTTTCAGCAACAAATTACTAAAGAACGTGACTGTCGATGTTAAATTATTGTTCTCTTCAAAAGCATCGCTCCTCTTTTACTGATTCCATCGACATATTAACTCCAATATTGCTTCTCATAAAACATCCCAACCAATCTTCAATGCAAAAACAAATTTAACTTAAAACACAAAGCATTAATCGGGGTTATACTCTCGTATATGCTACCAAATACCAGTACATTTCGAACACCCCTATTTCTTGTCGTGTGCTTGTTTATTTTATATAAGGGGATGAAAGTATGAATTTGGACAGATTGCCACATTTCTCAACAGAACCATAGGTTCCCTACAAAAATATATTGTTAAACAAACACGTTCGAGAAGTGCAGACACAAGCTTAAAAGGATTTATCTAATGTCTCTAACGCTATACTGCCATTGGCAAATCACCACCTACCACCAAACTCGGCCAAAGGAGCATAGATGCCAACAACCGGTTAGAAGGTGAAAACACAACGTCTGACAGGGTAGATTCAACGACTAACTGCTTTACTCCAACGACGACGATGAATACGGGTTGAATGATCCAGAAGAAGTCCTTCTCTCCTGCTGCTGCTGCTACTGCTCTGTTTCTGCTTCTGCTTCTGCTGTGATAGGAGAATTCGTTTAGAAATGGGAACGGGAAGCTGCTCCATGTGTTGTGTGTGTATTATTTTGCGTTTAAGTTGGCTTGGCTTAGATTTGCTGTTTTCATTTGAGTTTGTTTGCTTTTTTTAAGCAGCCTTGGAAAATGGGGTCTGTGATGTTGGAGTGCGCTAATAAATCACCGGGCTAAGACAAGGGGGATTTTTATTGATTTGTTGGGCTATCATTTCTGTTCTTGTTGCTTTTTACTGCACATTTTGCTGAAGCTGATAGAGATGCTGAAGTTTATGTTTAACCAAATTCACAACCAATGGGGTTGATTTTTTGTATACTATATATGTAGGTACCTATCCCTGGTAGAAAGATAATATATATGAAGAAGTGTGGCAGAAATTCATATTAATTCTCATATTTCCCTTGGGAAAAGTGGTAAATGGGACAGGGATTAAATAGAATTCCCTTTTTTATAAAAGGTTCTTCACACTTATTATTCCTTTTTACATGAGAAGAACATATCATAAACTATACGTTTAGTCAATTTTTAAAGATTGGGAACTAAGTCAATCGTTTGGACTTTGAAGCGGAGATTCATAAATCTTTTAAGTGCATCTAAGCTCTTGTCCTGGTGTGCTTTTATCGACCTCATCCAGAAAGTTACTTAATTTGTTCTTGCATTTTTTTAAGATTAGATATTTAAGTTGTAATTTCTGTTGAAAAATTCTTCAATATTTGTTTTTGAGATAAAATTTCAAGCACATACAATAAACATTAACATATACATATAAATATAGTAAGAAGGAATATTGGAAATTTTTAAAATGTAAACAAATCGAACTTTTTAATATATGAAAAACACCATCAAAGCATAGTCTATGATGCTTTAGCCATCAAATTGTCGTTAAACCTTAAATGTGAAGCAGATATAATAAGTTCTTTGGGAAATGTCTTCATTATGCATTACCGTGAATCATAAAAGCGACAGAAATTACAAAATAACCAGAATTTACACTCCTTGGCTACCATTCATGCATGAGGTGATTATATGAGAGCAAATTGCGCTATAAATGTTTTATATGATGATTGGATTTTTATGCTCGCTAAAAAAATATTTTTTTTCTATTATATACATAATGTATGTTACCTTACAGTTGTCCAACTCCAGATTTTGGTTTAATGGTTATTACAATCTATATTTTACCAGATTTCACTGAAACAAGATGGTTTTTGACTCAATAAGATCTAAAAACAAGTAGGTGGAGAGGCATATGCCCTACAACTCACTAACTACTTTTCATATGTTTTGAAATTCTTATTTTGTAATGGGGGATAATGTTTTGAAATAACAACAGCATTTTATTTGCTGGTTTATAGAGTTTTTATTGATAAATTTAAAATGTTCAATGTCAGTGTTAAATGACCTGATATATTCAGAACTTTAGAATCAGTAGTTTTGAATTTAGTATACATCTAAGAAGATTGAAGATTTTTAAATTTTAATATTGGTAATAATTGCTTACAGAGCTTACATCGAACTATTTCTATTTGTTTTTTCACAAAAGTCTTTCGCTTAACTTATCTTTAATATATTTAGGAGTCGATTGAGTAAAATGTACTTTTAATGAAAATAAGATAAGCTACCTAGAAATATCCTCTTATAGGAGACTTAGTCTATATAAATTTTAGAGAAGCGATTCATCGAATAATAATTTATACCACATAGTGTACGAGTACAGAATACAGAAAATGATACGCACAGACAGTGTTACGGATTCTAGTATTTTTTGATATATGGTCATACATAAAGTGGAACTTTTCAAATTGACATTCTTAAAAGGTATTTAATATTCCTAAGAAATTGGATAGGTATAACTTTTTCAAAAAATTCAACCACAAACCATCATCGATCACAAGAAGAATATTTAAACGTTCAAATCTAAATAGCTTACCCGATACTTCTTCCCCAAACCCTAAGGACGTGATGCATATTAAGCTACATATGTACATCAACACTAACTAAAGCGCTCTAGCCATACCATTTCCTCACGAATTTTATGAGAAATTCCACATCCGAAGAAGTACACTGTACACATAAATCTTCTCTTACCCATCCTTCGGATAAGCTCTATAGATTGTATTTGAATTCAAAAAATTCTTCCTCCTCAGCCTCACACGTTTCACTCATAAAGATTCCTTTAAATTTTCAGTTTTTTTTTATTGACATTTCAGGGATATTTTTTCCAAGCAAATCTGTGCTTGAAGAGCGAAGGGGAGTGAATATACCTTTTGTTGGCTTTTTCATTCCTTCTAAAATTAATTCAATTGCAAAAAGCATCTGATGAATACGTGCATTGTGTGCTGTTAGCTTACCGCGCACACGTACTATTTTGATGAGTTTGAGGGAGGCTCGCAACGTCTGTCCTCGGTCGTGTTCTTATTCGTATCCTTCTTGTCTCCAAGGCGAATCAATTTCCTTACTTGAAGGCTACTATCATGACACGTTTGTTATCTCACGACTGACAACTTTCCTTCCCTTTCCCCTCTAAGCCATCAATTTTTTTTTTTGTAATTCAAATGTCCTTGGCACATTTGTGATTGCAAATCTTGAAGACGCAAAACCAAAGTCCTTGATTTTATTTCCCTTTGGATGTTTCTCGTCGAAGTTTTGTGAAGTATTCTCCTGAAGCCGAACTACGAAGAAAAAAAAGGTCTCAACATTAAGGTAAAGGTAAAAATATATTTCCCTTTCTGACTCCCACATTTTTCGATTGACAAAACGAAAAGGAAAGTTCTCATCTAAATCAAACTGAGTCTTTTTCCTTATTCTGTAGTTATCGTTAGGTATAAAGATACATGAAAGTAGAGCAATATGGTTGCAATTTTCCTCATCGACTTTTTAAAGACATATAAGAAATATTTATAAAGTTTTTTTACGTTGATTTTTATTTTTATTTTTTGTTTATTTGGCAGAAAAAAAGGCAGCAAAGAATTCGGAAAAGGCCAACAAAAGAAATCCTGTGGCAATGTGGGATTCCTTTGGAAAGGAAAGGTTGAAGGTCTTATGGCGATGGCGGTTTACAATTTGTTTAATAAAATGGGAATTCGATAGAGGGTTGAAAATTCAACTTCCTTGAGAGTTGAGTCTCTTAAATGTTTTATATGCTGATTTTAGTGGGATGAAAAAATATATACTTTTGGTAGCATATCCATGGAAACCTGAAAACTTGGGTTTATTTGATGGGTTTGTGATTGCAAAATGTGTTTGGAAGTCCAAATGGAAAAAGTTTTAAAGAGGAAAAGATATTTTCACTTAATTATTATCGTGTTTTTTTTTATAAAATAAACAGTGTGTTTGGGTAAACGAATCGTTGGCGGAATGATTATTTTTGGCGCAAAGGCTCAGAGCAAAGGCTAACGATTCTTCGTCGGTCGGTTGATGGAAGTTTTAAAAAGGAATCAGCATTCCTATAATATTTACGTAGGAGCAGGTTCGTTTTATGTTGACCTTTAGCATACCTACTCGAAAGCCATAGGATTATTAGTGTTTTATTATAATTTAATCGTCAAATATTGTTTACGAATACACAGTATATTATATCATCCTGATGTTTTATAAATAGCAGCCATCTAAAAATATAAGATCATATATTTTAATTGGGGTTGTGTTGTCGTTTTTGATGAACAAAAGTTGTGAAGGTGTGAATGTTTCACACCTAATCATAAATATTGTAGTAAACAAAGTCAAATAGTTTTTTTTATTTATCAGTAAGTAAATATAAAATTGTACAAATCCACATAGCCTATAGGTATGTAGGTTACCTTCTTTGCTTTAGGTTACTTATGAACAGCTATGGCAAAAATAATATGAGCAAAACTTCATTTTTGGAAATTATGTCTTCAGCACTTGTGTTAGGCAAAAAATCTAAAATTTAACAGTTTATTAAAAACGGTAAAGATTTTGTTAACACTTCTTAATTTCTGATTTCTAACAAGTTAAATTAATCATCAAGATTTTGGACATACGGTCACCTAAAGAGAAGTAGACTTTAAGGATTATGCTGTCACATCAAAGTTTGAACATGGGTTTAATGAGCTTGGGGTTGATCGGTTTCAAAAAAGAGCGCCGAACAAACATTTTTTAATTACAGTAGTTTCCAATTTGAAAGTTATTTTAAACTGATATCTTCTGGTTTCTCTGGATGTTTTCCATTTCTATGACATTAAGAAGCATTCTTGCAGAACGTCGTCGGCCTTTTCGCGATTTCACTAAAGGATATGTCTGTAATATGCAGTGTCTAAATTAAATTCCTTCAAGACGTGTGTTGATGATATTTGAAATATTGAAAGAAAAATTAAACATAATTTCGAAATCCATTGCAGTTTAAAAACACTGCCAAAAATTTGACTTTTTTAACCTATTCCTTAAGTGGTCATATTATTTTGATCAACTAAATTTTAAATCTCTATACATAAATGAAGTCCACTATATCGTTTGTGAATTCATACAACTTTTAATTGAATAATAGAAGCTTTTTCATGACGTGGTATTTTTAAAATTTAGTTAATAAAACAAAATCAAAATTGAGAAATGGCCCTATTATTTTGGGCCTAGCTGCAGGTATGCATATATATATATTTGTAATTTGTATATCTACAAAAGGCAAACGTTTTTTGTTCTCACACAACTATTACAATATTACAAATTTTCTTCCTTCTTAACACAGTTTTAGAATAACGTTTAAGGGGTACGAAAAAAAAATAATAATATTTTTCATAAAGTTAAAACTTTCCTAAGCTAAGCAAAAATATAAGCAAATGTCAACGTGATGAATAAATCAGTACGTGCTGGTTGCAGAATGTACAATTCCTAACAACGCTTGTTAGAAGTATGTGCTCAACATGCAAGATACATGTTTCACACACAAAACGAGCTTCTTAGAAGAAGCGAGGCGAGTCCTCCTTGATGTACAACTCCTTGGCTTTAATCTTCAGAATAACAAACTCCTTTAAATAAACGATGGAAGGTAGCACGAGAAAATAACTCTCCATCTCACTTGAGTATGAGTGGAAAGGCATTTTATGTTAATAGTAAATAAAGCTAAGATTGGACGTAATTTTTCATATTATACTCCATAAAGTCAAGGATTAGAAGTGGGCTAGTGCTAGCTCCACATTTCATCCCGAATTCACCAGTGAGTGTGTCCTTTAACTTTCGTCTGATTTAAAACACAGAAAATTTGCATGCTAACTTAATTGCATGCAAAATTACTGTACTCCCGGACGTTAATTCAAAATCTTGTTACATAAATATTCATTAAGATCATTAGTATTCAATAGGGCTTTTCCAATTTGCTACCATGTCTATGCCATCTTACCTTCTACACTTTCCTATTTTATCAGGATTAGCAGAGGCATAAGGCTTTGTTTTGTGAGAAAGAAGCTATCAATGCTAAACAAAACATTGAATTGCACGTGCAAGAAGAAGTACCTATGTATCTATACATTCGTTTGCTATACTTTTTTAATGCTCGAATTCATTCAAATTTACCACCAGTTAGGTTTTTTCTCAGTTCTCCCTTCAGAACATGTGTTAGGTAGTTTTATCTATCTGCTTATTAGCATTGACTAATTAATGTGATTAAAATATCAAAATGGTTCGTTTCTTCATTTCGCATGCTCTTAAGTCCTTACAAATAAAAATAGGCATCACAAAATGGTGTATATGGTAGAGTAACAATTTAAAATGCTAATGCTTTTGTCATCTTCTGGGAATAATTCGGGAAGATGAACTTATTTAAAGGTAAATTCTATAGCTATGTATTCCTGTACATCTTCTTCCCCTGCTTAAAATAAAAGTCGCACAACAAATAAAACACTTAAGCAAATTATATATAAATCATAACAGGTTACTCATGGTCATTCCCAACACGAAGAAGAGGATCTTCAAAAATTAAAAATAGAATTATTTAAAAATTATTAATTTTAACGAAAAACCCCGTTAAAATTACCACCTCCTGGCTCCTGGAAATACTGCTTTGTTGAACGTTTTGCAGTTAAGGAAAAAATACAAATTTTGTAATGTTTGTTTTGGATGTAAAGTAAAAACTTTGAACATACTTAGACATAATATCGTGTTTAGAACTCACGCAAAACAAAAACATTTCATTGTATTTTGCGTTAAAGCAGCATGTCAAACACATTCTTAACCCATTGGAAGCTAGGGATTGGTTCTTAACGTATATCTTCTCAATTTATAGTAAAAGGATTCATGCGCTGACACCCAAGTGGTGTGAAAGGGAACTTACCAGGTGCTAATACTGAATACATTAGTGCTTTTGAAAAATTAAGTGAAGTTTGCCTCCATCATGGTTTCGCTCGATTTGCTCGGTTAAATTATATTGAACAAGCTCTAATACTACGTTTCCACCGGGCACTAAACCGAGATTTAGCTAGATTTGTCACAAATCTCCTTGAAATCTCGAAGATTTACCATACAAATTTTAATCTCCTCAAATGAAGATTTCATTCATTTGTCAAATCAAACAAACTTTTTTTTCGGAGAATAATTGTTGAACAGAACCATTTAAACGCCAATTTCGTTTATTGACAGATGGAAATGTCAACGAACTATCTGTGTCACTTCCATATGACTCAAATTCAAAACAATAAACAACTTTCAAGACGAAATAAAATGTAAGTATACAAAAATAATAAATATGTACAAGAATATAATAAAACTAATTACTTACAGATGATGAGTGAACAAATACATATTTTTTTCTTTTCGAAAGGAGAATAATTTGAAGTTTGGTTGTTATGACATAAACCAAACGTCAAATTAATCTCCTTTTCTTTGGTGGAAACACCTCATGACTTATTTTAAATCACTTGCCTTAAATCTCGGATTATTTTTTGGTGGAAACGTACTATAAGCTAACTCAGATGAAAACATTTTGTGCTTCTATTATATCTTATTAAAAAAAATAGAATTCTTTTTTTTTTTGACAGTTCCGTGATCTGCTCAGAGCCTTAAAAGAAAAACTCCAAAACTAAATTCATATACCTTAACTTTTGCCCATATAACAGTTTTAATTGATAATAATTTTATTTTATTTTTTCATAAGCAGGAATGTCTATCTCCTCTAACTTTCGTGTTTGTTTTTGATTTATACCAGCAAATTATTCCTAGTACATACATATGTTTATTTTTCAAAAAAAATTATAAACGTGACGTTCTTGCACAGAAATATTACGTTTACGTTTTACTGTGCGACATGTATTTCAGACTTTTATTTTTGTTTTTAATGGATACTAGATTTTAAAATTCATGCATTTAAGTAAAGTATAGAAATTAAAAACCACTAAAAATAAATTATTGTTTCCTCTCACAAACCAGAACAAAGGTAATAAATAGTGAGTACTATGCCTTAAGTTAAACCATAATCAAAAAGTGTTATACCAATACCACATATGCCAACTGCCAACCTAATCTTCGTGCACTGAATCCTTTTAAAAGTGACTACAGAACGAGACAGCATATTGATTTGCCCGTAGTTAGAAAAGAGACCACTAGCATACCAAACACCGGTAAAAGATGTTCTATTTTAAAACCACGTCAAACAAACGAGCGAAAACGAGAAAGACACATAAGCAAATTGAAAATTTCGCAAATCGTTCGACGTTCGCCATTCGCCATTGCATTCGCGCATTTCTTCTCCTTGCGTTCTGTCAGTGCGTACTTGCTTTTGCATGTAATTAATAAAATACATAATTTTACAATTTAATTACAATAAATTTGATATTTTGTAACCGAAAGTGTTAAATGAAAATCCCATCAAACTACTTAAATATATTAAACCCTAGTTTATTTATGAATCGTACAGTTTTTTCGCCTGCAATTGGAAGAAAGTTGTAAAATTGAGACTCCCTGTCCCTATCACAAAGCGTGTGGTGAGAATTTTTTGAGAAATACATTATTTTTAGTGGGATTCTGTCGTCGACCGTCGACGTCGGTATATCTGTGCTCTTCTGTTAATAATTGACTCGGGTGGCATTATCTGACGACATTCAAGTGCGAAAAGGAAAGAAAGCGTCTGTTCCGTGTCCGTGGTCGTCGCCGCTTTTGTGGTGAACTATTGATGAACAAAATTTTCACAAATCCATAAAACCGAAAGCATAAAACGAAGAAATCCAAATCGAAATCATTCTCCCGCTCGTGGAATATATTTTCGACGACGACGACGGCGAAACAATGGGAGCCTATTTATCCGAACCAAAGGTGGACAAGATCTCCACGGATGAAATGAGTGACTTCCTTTCGGTTGGCGCTAGCTCCATGCAAGGATGG
This sequence comes from Eupeodes luniger, assembly GCA_951509635.1. Lineage (NCBI taxonomy): Eukaryota > Metazoa > Arthropoda > Insecta > Diptera > Syrphidae > Eupeodes > Eupeodes luniger. Next base: position 131,061,559 of record OX608075.1, on the reverse strand, counting down.
CGGAACAGTCAAGAGGTGAGTTGATTATTTGTGTACTTGACTTGTGCCGCTTTTTGATATCAGTTTTTTATTGTGCTCTCGTGTCTAGGATGCACACAACTCGATACTTAACTTTGACAAGAATACGTCGTTCTTTGCGGTGTATGACGGGCACGGGGGTGCGGAAGTTGCGGCTCATTGCGCCGATAAACTTCCGGAGTTCCTGAAGAATCTCGAAGCGTACAAGAACGGTGATTTTGAAGTAGCTCTGAAAAACGCATTCCTCGGCTTCGATGCAACCCTATTGGAAGCCGATGTCATTCAGATATTAAAGATCTTGGCTGGAGAACGCAATGTTGAATTGGACGATAGTGAAGCAGCCGAAGACGACGACGCTGAGGTCGAAAATCTGGCTGAATTGCGGGAAGAGGGTAATTTGCCCCTTGACGCTGTACTTGAAAAGTATAAAGGCGTCGTAGCACCTGTGGCGGCGGCGGCGGCCGTAGCTCCATCTATGCCCAGCATTAAAAAACTCATCGATGGACCAAGTGGTTCTAAGCCACAGTCACCATATTTGCGAGGAAGAAGACGCCAAGAGAATGGTAATAATAAAAAAAATCTTCATACATCCCAACGGAACTCATAACTCTTAATTGTTTTTAGATGAATCTGCTTCTTGCTCCTCTAAACTCAGTGAGGAAGAAACACCCGAAACCACAACAGTGCAGAATTCCAAAATGGAAACAGATGATGATTCTACAGTTAGCAGCAGTTCTAATCAGGTTAAAGAAACTATCGACAAAAAATCACCCATTACCGCTAACGGATCGACTGTTACCTGCAGTCCAGACAGCAGTGTGAAAGTGGCCGTCAAAGAGTCTGTTCAAAATGGCAGCGTTACTTCGGGCAAATCAGTAGCCTCAGAGGGTGTCTCCTCTTCTGACGCAGCAGCATCGAACGAAGCTTCACCTGTTGCATCCAGTATTAAGCAACAAAACGGAGAAGTATCATCCCCTTCGCAAGCTTGTGATGCTGCTCCGGCCACATCCAGCGATAAGTGCTCTGGAATTGCCCTTATTCGTGCGGCAAAAAAAATTGCTAAATCCGGCATATCCTCTACGGACATGGATGATGATAGCTCCTGCGATAGCGATGCAGATTTTCAAGGTACATACATACACAACAATAACTAAGCAATTTTTTAAGCTCTTATGACGTGTGTGCATTTAAAATTCGTATTTTTGTTTTTAATTTTCTTAGCTGAAGAAAACTCTAGCACAGATGAAGATGCACGAGGGGTTGGTTTTGGTTCGGATGATGACGATGACGAGGAAGAAGATGAGGACGAGGAGGAAGAAGAAGACGAGGACGATGAAGAAGACGCCCGGGCAAATGAGAACTTTTGCGCGAATATGATCGAAGAGCCCGGCAAAGACAGCGGATGTACCGCTGTAGTTGCATTGCTTCACGGCCGCGACTTATATGTTGCTAATGCTGGAGACTCTCGCTGCGTGGTCTGCCGCAACGGAAAAGCCATAGAAATGAGCTTAGACCACAAACCAGAAGACGAGTTAGAGAGCAATCGTATCACGAAGGCCGGTGGGAGAGTAACCCTCGACGGAAGAGTCAACGGCGGACTAAATCTGTCGCGTGCTATCGGCGACCATGCGTATAAGATGGTTTGTATTCAATATTTCATGTTACAAGAAGGTGCTAAGGAAATAACTTATTTCAATTCAGAATTCGGAACTTTCGGCCGAGGAACAAATGATCTCAGCATTACCAGACGTCAAAAAGCTGATCATAGATAAAGACGATGAATTTATGGTCCTCGCTTGTGATGGGATCTGGAACTTTATGTCTAGTGAGGAGGTAGTGCAGTTTGTGCGTGTGAGACTTCAAGATGCAAACAAGAAGGTTTCAGAAGTCTGCGAAGAGGTTTGTTGCTCTTTTCCGATAATGTTGTTGTTATAGCTTAATAAATTTAATTTTATAGCTCTTTGATAAATGTCTTGCCCCAAACACTTTGGGCGATGGAACTGGGTGTGATAATATGACCGCCGTTATTGTTCGCTTCAAGGATGCCCTCTTTAACATGCCTACAAAACTCAAGGAGGAAGAAACAGAGCCAGTTCTTTTGGCCAAGCAGATTGCCGAAGCAGATGCAGCCGATGCAAGTCTCCTGCAATCATTGAAACGTTCTGCCTCCCCATCATCAGCTGACAACAGCGATGGAGCCGAGAACTCAAATAAACGCTTGAAGACTGACGAAGACGCTGCATCTTCAAAAGTTGCAGAATGCGATAGTGGAACATCGTCATCGACAACTTCTTCCACTTCCTCTGCGGCAACATCATCGACCGCAGCAGCGTCAACCACAAGCTCCACTTCTTCAAAGACGTAAACACAAACAATTCACAAATGAAGAAGAAGACGCATTTTGTCGCAATGCAACTGGGAGGACAAAAATAAAACAAAAACAGAAAAATTAAACAAAAAAATAAAAATTGTATGTAACTTTGCTAAGCGTAGTTTGGTATCTCCGTGTTTCTCACAACTTATATATCAACGTTTCCATAAAGGAAACGTTGTTTTCTTTTTTGTTAATTACAATAAGCAGTTAAACATATGTGAAACAATGTTCCCTTGTGTATTTAATTTTGGTTCTTTTCCTTATCATTTTTTGTTGTATAAGTTTTCTTTTTATGTAATTCCAAACATTAAGATGTCGAAAAATCAAAAATATAAATCATTCCTTTCATTTTAATGCAAATGCAAAGGTGAATGTTTTTAAATTTTGTTTTTTAAAAGACAAATTGACATTATTAATCGATAAAAAAGAGAAACCTTTTAGAAGATATCAATAAATTTAAATACATTATATTTAAATACAAATAACTAAGTGATTTTTATTGTTCAAAGTTACAATCTGCTTGCATTTTCAACAAGAGGTTGAAAACTCATAAACTGACGCTTTTTCGCATAATTTATTCCAAAAGAGGGTCCGTATTAAGAATTGCGAAAATCATAAAAAATCTCACGTAGTTGTTTCGTTGCAATTGTGTTTTAACGATTCTCGTATTTACTTGCGACGTCTTTTGATGGTCGTATTGATATCGTTTTCAAACATTTATCATGTTATAAAACTGTTTTAGTTTGGGTGTTTTCATAAACGTCTGCCTAACTTAGATCTGAGTTAGACTTCTTCATAAAGTCAAATTTACCATCGATCGAACGCAGATGAATTGCAGAAGATATTTTCATAAACATCATACATGACAGCAGCGTCGCGCAGATTGTGCATTCTTATATTTTTGATTGCAGAAGCAGCGGGCGTTAAAAGTTAAATATAAATATTAGAAAGAAAAAGCTGCTGCTTTAAATGTAGCTTCTAATCGAAAGAACAATTCTCATGGAAAAAGAATTCAGGTCTGGAAGAAAATTCTTTATTAAGGTCGAAGCTCTTTAAAATTAGAATTACACGTAAGTATTGTTCTCGTAAGTATTTGAAGAATTGAAATAAATAACGTTAACAGATTCTTTTCCTTTTACATCTTGGTTATAAAAGAAATCCCGCGGGGGAAATTTCTGCCTGACGGTTATGAACATTTTGACTATTTAAAATCGTACTTAGCAGACCTGCAAACGTTCTGCAGAATTAGTGTGTTCAATGATGCAAGAATGCAGAAAAAACGATTTTACGTTTATGAAAACACAATTTGCTTTTGGTGACGTGAAATAGTACCAAATGAAATAACACCAAATTTCAAATTTGGCCTTATTTCGTTGTTCAAAACGAAATAGAACCAATTTGGCTTTATTTCGATTTATAGAAAGAAATAAGGCCAAAAAATAATGGAAACAACGCCGAATATTTTAAAATTCAAAACTTGGCAATATTTCGTTTGCAAACAGCTAGGTATGTAAGGGGGCATGCTGCCCCTCTGCAACCCCCCTGCTTGGGATCACTATAGGATTTGGGGTGGGTGCGTGTTTGGGTATATGCAAAAAACACGAATGCGTTGTGATTCTTTCATAACTGTGAACCATACTTGTTTTTTTTTTTGTTGGGAATTTCTTTGATTTTAGTGCTCAAATGCAAAAGTTCTTTGCATATACCCAAACTCGCACCCACCCCAAATCCTATAGTGATCCCAAGCAGGGGGGTAGCATGCCCCCCCTTACATACCTAGCTGTTAGTACGCCGCCGTGCTATCAATTCAAAAAAACTTTTTAGCAAAAGTAGCTATTCTAGACAATAAATCAACCATTTTTGCGTGTTTTGTACATATGTAAAAAAGTGAACTTTAAAAAATTTAATTTAGCATAGAGAGAAAACAAAAGATAATTTTACTTTATGTTTTTTCCTACTTCTGCAAAATTTTAAATCGAAACAATGCCAAATTGCTATTATTTCGTTTTCAAAAACGAAATAATGCCAAATTTTTTTAATTTGGCTTTATTTCATTTGGCGTTATTTCACGTCACCTTTGCTTTTTCGTCTGCAGCTTGAAAAAAAATAATTAATATTCAAGGATCAAGGTTTGTAATTCATAAATAGCCCGTGGCTGTCGTTTTTGTTGCTTTCTTAATGGGTCATTTACAAGAGAGATGTCAACGCTTTAGTGGACTATTTAATTCTAATTGGTCATTCAAGTATCTATACATCATTAAATTTTCTAGATAATCGTTGAATAGTATTTGGTTTGAAATTCCGGTGTATCCGAAAATTGTATTTGTAATAAATGTTAAATTTTTTCTTTTGCCGCTTCATTAAATGACAAAAAGAACACACATTTTTAAAATCGACAGTAAATAAAACCTTCAATTTTATCATCGCTCATCACCCATATTCTCATTGAAGCAAAATTTGTTCTCCTGAAAAATCAAGGACCGGCTCCAGCGCCCTATTGTCCTCTATAGTTTTGAGAAAACAACAGCCGTAATTAGATTGGCCACCAAATTCTCTTTTACAAGTTTTCTTTTAAAGCTGAGCGTAATTTTTATATTTAATCATAGGCTTTTCATGACTTTGCCCAGGGGCCGGTTATAGCTATCAGTTAAATCCATCAGTAAAAATTGAAACAACAGGAATCTAAAATGTTTAACTGATGAGGGTTTGTAGCAATCAGTAAATGTACGTCATTAAATTATATGTATCAAGTAACCTGGAGCTTTGCGCCTCTTTTTTCCTTTTTGGTTTTTATCATCAATTTTTTAATGATGCCATCGGTATTAGTAAAACGAAATGGAATTTCTTTGGTATTTCGCAGTCGGCTGTTCAGTAAAAATAAATTTCATCATACAAACTTTTAAAATATATTTACAAAGTCAATTTAGCTTCAAATGAATTGTTTCTTTTCGGAAAAAATGCTTGGCATTAGAATTCATTGTATTGCATTTATTTTTTTTCTGAAAATAAAGCTCAACATGTTCAAAAATGTAAAACAAAAGAAATTACTAAAGGATTTTACTGATAGCTATGTATAACCGGCCTCTTACTTGAATAAGAACCAACCGATGAATAAAATCAGAATCATCACGTTTTCCACTGTGTTCATCCGATTAGCTTTTAATCGTGAGTACATTTCCTGAAATCTTTACGTTTTCGATGCACATTAAATAAAATAGAAACTCCCATTTGAATATAATACTCGTACATTTATTACAATAAAAAAATAATTTAACAGTTTAAGATAAATCCGTAGTAAACACACATTTTTAAGGTTAGGTGTTGTATTTTTGTTTTGTTTATAATGCAAATTCTAATACATCACGTGAATTGAATAAAATTAAAACCTACAGATAACAAAAGAATGAAAAATTAAACACAATCATTATCCAGATTTCAGTCAGTTTGTTTCTTCTTATTCATTCTCAATAAGATAACTCTTCTTCTTTTTCTTTTAAATGTAAACAAAAATAACAAAGTGAAATACTGAGATTAGAAAAATAAAAAAGAAAATTATAAATAAATAGTAATTTCGAATGTAGGTCATTGTGTCGGAATTGGGTGGGGGCGGTGGTCAGGAGAGTGAATTCTTATCAAAAGCATTTGAAACTTGGAAAGTGGCTTTCGTTGATTCTCTTCAATTATAGTAAATAACCTGTTTTGTCACAAAACTGCAAATTATTGATTGATTTAATTTATTGTTTTTTCTTTGGCAGTAGTTAGCCACCGGTCGTGCAGTTTGTTCAGTTTGGTGGTGGGGACTGTTTCGACTTCATGCAGCATGCAGCCCCACATTAAGCTGATTCGCAAATCATGTTGGATTATTGCGCTTATTCGAACGCAGCCGAGCCAAATGAGTGCGTTCTTCTTCCTCGTCACTGGTGTACTGTTGCATGCCAGAACCACCGACACCACCGCGAACCGATGACGTCGCCTGTAATAATTCTTGATCAGGGGCGTTGCGGTTTTCATAGAGCAGTACCTGCAGGGTTTCTTCATATATGCGGGCCTCGGGAAACTCGACTTTTGTGTGCTTTCGATCGGTGGCATAGACTATCGATGTACAGCAAACTTCAGCCACTTTCTTGCCATGACCGTAGAATGACCAACAACAAATTTCGCTCGATCCAATGACGTCCTTAATGAAAAGGATGCGAACACTGAAGCGCAGAGACAGCTTGTCAAAGAGTTCGATATTTTTGAGCAAATTATCATCCGATGTGCTTGTGTAGGAATATTTGTTGTTATGACGGTTCACCAGCAGTATGACAACTGGCTTCGCCGATGAACTTATCAAGAGTTGTTCCTCTTTTTGGGAAGTTATCAGTGGAATACGACAGATGGGCTTGGGCTCTTGATTGCTCAACAGAGCACGCTCACAACTCATGGCCAAGTCGGTTATGCAATAGTACTTAGCTTCGGCTAAGAGTTCGGCTATTTCTTTGTGCGATTCTGGAAGTGGTACTGTTCCGTCGCGAAGATAATTGAGAATTGTTCCGAAATGAGAACCACATCGATCAACAAGTATCCAACCTTAAAGAAACAAATAAAATAGACTATTAAAGAAACAACAACAACACTTTTAAAAAGCTTTAATTTTAAAGGACATTTAATTAAGTTAGCTATGTTATAAGTAGAACCCATTCGTGATAACCGTCCTTCGAGCATCGATTGCTAAGAATAGAGGCAACTGTGTTCTCAACCCTGCCCAGCAGAAAAAGATTGCAAAAACAGACTTGAATGAGGTGATGCTCAACATTTTTGAAGGTGTGCAATTTTAATATAATGATGCATTCGATTTTTGGGAACTAAATTAAAATTCAATTATCGATATGGTATAAAAATTTAACACCCAATGAGTCACGCAGTCGCTGAGTATTTACAAAATATTACAGCACAGCACCCACTTTTACCTTCTGAATCTGTGAGGACTTCCATGCGTCCACTGAACATCGCGCTCAGCATAGTGTCATGTTTAGTGAGGGTTCCAATGGTCGTGTAGAACAAACGACCTCCCACATTCAATTTCACATATTGCGAAGGGTGACCCTTGAGGAGGGTTTTTTGGTCGCCAGACATTTCGCTAGCTATTGGCCCACTGCTGCTGCCCTCAATTTTGTAGCCGTATTTTCAGTGGGGTTCAGCAATTTGCTGCTGATGCAATTATCATTCGATGAAAACGAGAATATTAGATTTTAAATTTGTTAGTTCTTTTTTAAGAAATCAATTTATCACAATAATTTGGTAAATATTTAAAATTTATAAAGTTTTTTCGAGTTTTATGTATTCTTCATAAGAAATAAAATTCTCGGACGTAAACGGAGAACTGACAGATAGCATCCAAACAATGCTTCTCAAACTTGTAAATGTCAAATGAAAGAAACAAAAATTAAAGTTAACTAAAAATTTAGATGAGTAAAATCTATTCCATTTGCTTGGCCAACTTGACAAACAGAGCTAAGTAAATATCAAATTCTTGGAATGGAATAGTTTCCTCGAAATTTTTAAAAGAATTTGACTCTTCCCCGGGCAATTTCAATGTTTGCTATTGGTTGTTTTATAAATTCAATTAATAAATAGTTAAGATTAAATCTAAGCTGGTAGGTACGATAAAAAAGACACTATGCAACAAAGTTGTGAGCAACTTAAAGTTTCTAACAGCTCCATCTTAAAAAAAAAAGCTTGAATATATGAAATTTCCACCTGTAATTCTTTTCACGAAGCATTTCACTTCTATAAAATCAATTAATTTGTCGGTAAAATATTTTCTTTTGTTTATTGACAAAATTTAACTCAAAGTATGGAAATAACACAAACTAAGAGCTAGTGGGTTGAGTTCTTAACACAATTTTTGAGGTTTTAGTTTAATCAAACTAGACAAACTAGCAAACAATTAACGCCACCAACGCCCTCTATACAAAATTTGATTAACAGGCACATATAATGATAAGCTAGTTTAAATAATTATGGATTAAGCTGACAATAAAATATCCCCGAATATTCTAAAAAGTTGAAAAAGAAATATTTGACTGTAAACAGTCAATAGGTTTTTTTCCTGAACACTTATTTTTAATAAAAATTGTTTAAATCATGAAAATCATGAAAAACATGAAAAAATTTAAACCAGCAAGAGTGTTCATTTTTGCGTTTCGCCCCGGTGTGATGGTTGGGCTCATCAGAAGATGACCATCAAACCTTGTCTTGACGCAAATTTCTCGAATAAATCGAGATACCATATAATCCGAGCTACAAGTCTTCAGAGAAGACACACCGGGGCGAAACGCAAAAATGAACACTCTTGCTGGTTTAAATTTTTTCATGTTTTTCATGATTTTCATGATTTAAACAATTTTTATTCTAAAAAGTTGTTCGAAGTAACCCTGTCACTAAGAGCAACTCCGTGCAACTTTAAATTGCCAGCAACTAAATTGTTCAGCAGGCGATATGACATATGATCAAATAGTAAAAGACGATATACGTTGTTATTGCGTTATTGGTCTTGCGAAATTGGTCTTAACTTAATTAAACAAGTCGTTTCAATAAAATTTTGACTTAAGATAAATTTGATGTTTCGAAAAGTTAGTTGAGATAAGTTGAAATACATAAATATTGACAAAACATCTTTATTTTCCTTATAATCTTTATCCTCCAAATAATTGATAAAAATGATTCATACTATAAATATCATTTCATAAGCATTAAATTAAATTTTAGATCTTTTAGACTCCATTACCCAAACAAAACGAATGCGTACTTACAAATTCAAAAAAACTACATTAAGTTCTCATATTTTGTTGTCCTTAGCAACCGTGACAAACAAATAAAATTCAAATAAAAGTTTCCAAAAATGGTCGAAGAGTTACAAAAAGCTGGTCTCTACATAGATGATATTTATCGCCTTCGGGCCCAAGATCCAAAAATTGCAGCTGAAGCAAACGAGCTGCGAGAAGAATGCCTAGAATTTGCAACAAGTAACATTTATTACCCTACTTTCGCTCGTTTGAGAAAATAGCATTTTCTTGTTCACTTCATAGAGCTCCAAGATTTTGAACGGTATGCAAAGGACTTTCACAAAATATTCAATGATTTTTCGAAAGACGTAGAAAAGGAACGTATTCGCGCAATTAGCACCCAGAATCTACTGAAAACCATATCGAAGCAGAGACAAGCAGAACAACAAATATTTCAGGTTAAACTTTTTCCCTTTAAATGTAAGTACATCTTTTTTTAGAGTGTTCCTCATATTTTCCCTACAGAGCCAAATTCTTGAGAAATCAATAGAGCTAGAACGCCTTAAAACAGAATATCATCATCTGCAGATGATTGAATCAGAGCAGCAGGAAATCATTAACAATTTTATACAGAATCAATAAATGACTAAATTATTTAAATACAAAATTATTTTAATTTTATTGAGTACAATTTCTTCAAAAGTTAGATAGTTTAACATTTCAGCACATGATTTCCTTAAGAGCTTCTACATTTTTTCTATAACAAACAAAGCTGCAAAGAGGCAGATTTGTCTTCGAGCAATTGTACACCTTGAGGTTTCTGCACCCGGGGATTCCACAGAGAATAGGCTTTGGAGGATCGTTCGCTACTTGTGGCTTCAGGGGGAAATCAAAATCTGCGGGCATAGATACTGTCGCGCCTTCGTAAGTGTTCCGATAGGTAATGACGGGCTCTTGGGTCTTTATGGCTTTGTTCTTACCCTGCGAACGCTGTTTGGTCTCTTGCTTCTTCAGGAGACGTTCCATTGTCTTCTTTTTGTCTTTTTCTCGTTTCTCATCGGCAAGTTGCTTGCGTTTTTGCGACTTGAGAAGAGCCTTCTCTATTGCTTCAGCAGTCATCACCTTCTCCTTGTAGCCAGTGGGCAATGACATAAGAACCTCTCCGCCAGGACTGGGCTCCTTGTCAGTGCTACGCTCATACATGGCTCTTTGCCTGGCCGTCATAAGTTTGGGATCTTTGATTTTTTTCAACTCATCATCGACTTCCTCGAGTTTACCTGACTCAATGGCATCAAGCCAGCGCTCCTCATCACTTGAAGTTCCACTCTCTTTGCCTTTTCCTTTACGTTTCTTTCCAGGAGCAACGGATTTAACTGAAGGCGGTGTAACTGATAATTTGGACGAGGAGCTGGTGGGAACATTTCGTTGTCTATCTGTGTGTTCACGAGATGTAATGCGGATGGATGAAGTTGGAATATCGGAGGTCACGTCAATACATTCTTCATCACTTGGAGGCGGGTGACGATGGCGATGCTTCTTACGTTTTTTGTGACGTTTGGGAGAGTTTTCTGTTGATGACAGCAGGCTGTCGATGTTTTGCTGCAGACTGTGAATATTTATCTTACTTGAGGACATATCTTGAGTTAGATAATATAAATTAAATGCAATTTATTAAATCTGTAGAATGTTTTTGTTTATTTTGAAGTTAATTCAATTCGCCCAAGTTATGTGTCAAAAATTTGTTTGACATTGAACAGTTTGCCGTTCCTGGTTAGGACAAAATTATGACAGTTTTGAAATGTTGAATGCTTTCACTAAGGTGCCTTGCACATTAGTTAGGAGCTGCGATTGAGGTCAGATTTCTTAAACTAATTTTTAAATAATTTGATTTTATGACAATTCCTAAGAATTTGTTACTAGTTTCAAAAGATATTAAGAAAGTTATAAAATTTAGACCAGAACTAATTTTAATTTAATATAATAGACAATTTAAAAAAAAAAGTGTGTGCGAAAAGTACTAGGAATAATTTATATTAAATTTTTGTTCATGTTTTTCATTTTGTAAATTGAAACTGAATCAAATAAGAACTGAAAAAAGGGGTTGGTTCGCAGATTATGGTCTAACGTCGTTTTCAATTGGCAATCTGGAATTGTTCTTCGATTCGGAATCCCAATTGAACAGTTTTTTTTTATTCCAAAGAATCTGAAGTTTGGTGAGAATGTATTGGTTGAGTATGACATGTGTCACATATATGTGTATTCGCGCTAAATTTCATTTTGTTTTTGTGCTGCAAACATGGAGGAAGTGACATTTAAAATTTATGAATGTGTGAGTGATTCTGCTTCTGATTCTGTTTTTAAAACCAGAAGGGAAATTCTCTTCTTTTCAGAATCAGAACTGTCACTTTTGCCCAATTGAACGCATTCAGAATGCTTTTTTTCACTTCCAGATTGCCAATTGAAAACGACGGAACTGTGTGTAGATCTTCATGTGCAACAGATGGTGCTATATTCTGTTTACATTACTTTTTGCAAAATAACAAACAAATATTGCAGCTTTTCTGTATAATTAAACAACTTATTCTTTAAAAAACAAATTACAAAACTTATAAATTATTATGAAAAATATTACAACTACGTGCAGAGATCTTAAAGATCGATTTTATGCTTAGCAGCATTGAAGAGAAGAATGAGAAGTAAGATTTTAATTTTCTTGTCTTTAAATTTTTTAAATAAATGTTAAGTCTTCAGGTCATTGAAAAAACACACAAGCAACTCAAGTAGCAAACATTAGATGAAATAAATTCGATACTCCAATAAAAGTGTCAAATCTGTATCCGCTGGAGGATTTCACTTTACCTTTTATCTTCAGTGATTCTACTGCGGAAGTTATATTTTTTATTGGTTCCACCGTACCACCGTGGCTTTTACAAAAAAAACACTACAATGATCAAAAATGCTTGATTTGAATTATGAATCTTTTTTTCAAATGAAATAAATATTCAATGATTGGTATAACCAGGTTATCAAACAATTACAGTTATTGGTTTAAGATAGCTTTAACTGAACCTAAATATTTGAATAGTAGCCAGCGGAGAAATTAAAAATGAATTTTGACATTTATATAATAGGAATGTCAAAATTCACATTCAAGAAGTCGAAAAATTGGCCTGAATTTTTTCGCAAGTTCATTAATCGAATTCTCTAATCGTCAAGAATGTCAGAACTTGACATTATTTTCTTTCAATTGTGGGTAAAAATCTCTGCAACATAACAGTGATGACCCAAAAAAGTGTCTTAAAAGTTTCCTTGTTCCCTTATTAAAAATATGTATTGAACTTCTTTGTTTTTAAGTTCATAATTTCAAATCACAAAAATTATTTGAACTTTTAATTATTTTTCATGTTTTTATTTAACTTATACACTTAAATACAATTTTCTTACTCTAAAAGATTGTGATACATAATTTGTTGCCATTTATTGGTACTTAGCTAATAATAAATATTAATAAAATGGCATTTTATTATTTGTTTTCGAAATACAAAAGGGGAAAAAAAAAACAAATTTTAAATTTACCTACTTAAAGAAAAAATAATGAACACTTCAGAAAAATTACATAAAAAATTATTGTAAATCAGTAATAACTTCGTTAAAGGAATACAAATATAAAATGCAAATGAGAATAGTTTTACAATTTGGCATAATTTACAAGGAAATACATAATGTTTTTTTTTGTCAGAAATTCTAATAGTGATTTATTGGTGGCATAAAGTTCCCACAGCGGGGAAAATTCGGTGGCACAGGCGGCAGATCCTTTCGTGTGCCAATGTGAATGACAAGATTCATTCCGATCAAAATGTGAAACTGAAAATGGCAATGGAACAACCAATAGCCAGGATTATCGGCACGAAATCGAAGAACTGCGTATCCATTATTTGGCACTGCTACTGTATCTTTTAGGGCTGGCTTGTCGAAATCTCTCTTCAGCATGCCTCGTCGATCTAAGTCTAGAGCATGCTTGAGGTTTATTTTCTTGACACTTGTATCCGGGGATCGACCCATCCCAACGACATAATATGATGTGCCATGCAGATGGAAGGGATGACTTAAATTTGTCTGCTGAACTTCATCGACTACCACAACCTCGACAATGGCACCAAGTGGAATATCAATCATATGGGTGCACATACAATTCTGGGCACAATTCGGGGGTCGATTATCGCCGTTGCAGAAGTACTCCGAGGGTATATCTTCAAATTGTGAAAGCATCGGCGACGGAGGAGACATGTAAGATATCTCGTCGATCAATGAAATCAGATGATCAGCTCCAGGTGCGACTTGAAATTTGGAAAAAGTTAATCAACGATCTTTAAATAATTAATAAGTGACGAATTTTACCAAGGTACTTGTTGTAAGTATTAGCCACAAAAAGCTCACGCGGTGTGTATTCATAAAATCGAAAAGGAAGAAAGATTTTCACATCCGGCCGATCTACCAAGGCTCCCTTATCTACCTGGTTTGAGTTTTCCAATTGTGTCACACAAACGGCATCAACGCGCTTCCGATCGCATATCGCATCTAATGGATTCATAACCTAAGATTAAAAATTAGAGTTTAACTTAAAAATATCAAAAGAATGGCTTGAATTTATTTATTTCATTTACGATAAAACTGCTCGAAAACAAGAAAAATTTTTCAACTTTAAATATAGTTAATAAAACACGAACACTTACTCAATTTTGAACCATCACAAGGGTGTTTCATACAAACTATGTACATGTACACATCTTGTGGATAGGGGTTGTGGTTTGCTGTACAGGAAAAAATCTTTGCGAACATTTATTGTTAGATAAATTGTATTAATTAAAATAACAAACAAAGTAAAACCCATCCAATAGAAAATATTTTATACAATATAATATTTTTATTTATAAATTTTTAAAAATAAAGAAACAAAATAAAGCATTTTTTTATATATATATATATCTGAACACTTTAACTTTAAAGTTTTTGTTAAACTTTTTTTTTAATTTTTTTTTAAATAATATTAACTTGGTTTTTGAACTTAACTCTACCACTCAGGCACATTTGGGAGTGTCTTCGTTTACGTTGTATCTTGTATTATCCTTCTTTTTACACAAATTTCAATGTAAACAGAATAAATTACAAGGAAAAAACAAAAAAGAAAGATTTTTTACAATATAATTATTCTACATAAATATGTGTGTATAACTGTAAATAATTAAGGCATATTATATTACAATTAAAATTATCAGAACTGATTTATATGTAAATTCTTGTTGTTCCATAAAATAAAATGTGTGTCATTTCAGAAAAGTACTATACATACATAGGTATTTTGATACAGTGCTTCTTTTTTAGAACCATTACGTGTGAAGAAGAATACTAAATTATTTACTTTTTTAACTGTTTGTAAAGCTAAAATAAAAATAAAAATTCTGTACAAAAGCTTAATTTAACTAAACATCGGACGCAGGTGATTTTTTTTTTGTTAATAATGATGATACATTGTTTAAATGAAGTATAAGATCGTATAAAAAGAATTTGTTTTTTAAAGAAGATTTTAAAATTTTGAAGTAAGGATACAATCAAAAATATAGTTACGTCCAATGTCAGAAGATTCATCTAAGGCAAGACTTTTTGTTTACTATTTTTTAATTAATATGTCGTTCTACGAAATTTACAAAATTAAAAAAATGCAAAGGAAATATTCAGTTTGAATTGAAATGGAAAATTATGAGTGAACAAAATAATTTTATGAGGTGAAGAATAGAATATAATGTGAATAGTCTGGAAGTTTAGGTATCGCGTTAGTTAATAGAGATTTTTCTATTTAAATGCACAAATGATATCAAATTTTAAATTTTCATAGTCTATTTCATATGACTGCTGCACATGGCTTCGTTATGGGTACAACAATAAAGTTACGATAAACAAAAATAAAAACAAAAAATTCAAAATTAAACTATGTCATTAGACTTAAAGTTCACCATTTTTGTGTTTTTGTATTAACAGTCTAAGGCGATTTTGTAGTGTGTACGAGTAGTATTGGGATAAGAGAGGTGATAGATGGTAGTCTGTGTTTTCTTTTTACAAATAAAGATTTAAATTTAATTAATAGGTATTGGCGGCAAATGGTCACCACATCTCGGAAAACCTGGAGGAACTGGTGGCAAATCGGCGTTTGTACCAACTTGAAGAATTAGATTCATTCCAATGACAATGTGGAATAAGAAATGACAATGGAATAACCAAAAACCTGAAGAAAAAATAGAGGTTTGCTTTCGTATTTCTCTATTATTATAAAGTACTTCTTTACTTACCAGGGTTATCAGCTCTAAACCTTAAAACTACGTAACCATTGTTTGGGACAGCGATTGTGTCCTTGATTGGAGGTAAGTTATACTGTCGATGCAAGAGACCACGTCTGTCCAAATCCAAGGCATGTTTCAAATTGATCTTCTTAACGTTACTATCGGGTGAACGGCCAATACCAATAACATTGAATCCGTATCCGTGCAAATGGAAGGGATGACTCAAGTTTGGTTGTTGAACTATAAAATTAATGAAATAATGTTTTATACTCTAATGGTTGTTCTTGAAGATTATATAAACTTCTATACACTTAAAATGCAAATAAAAATGTGTTTCTATTTAAAAAAAAAATTAAATCTTCCTTATTGTTTTGCTAACTTGTAAATTTCTAATTGTCTTTTATTGAAGAACAGGCATCGAAACATGTCTAAAAAGTGACAGTTCGTGAAAATAAACAAAACCAATACGCTTAAACGGACCTATTAATTGAAATCTCCGACTGCTGACTGGACGATTCCATCCATAGCTCTTAAAACAATAATTGTACAGATGTCATATAAAATTTAAAGTAGCCATTTCGTGATTTTAACTTTAGTAAATTGTTAAGGGATAGTAAGATGTTAAAATCGTTTAAAATTAGGCAAATCATCGTTTAAGCTTAGTAAATTGCTAAAAATGTCTTTAGGCTCAACTTTCCATTACCGCAGCACGAATTTCGACACTCGGTTTTTTTTATTTGATAGATATGCACAAATAAATAATAATTATAGCAATTTTAGAGCGAGGAAACATTTATTTCTATTTTAAATTAATTTTCAAAGTTCACTTTTTTACATACAAAACACGCAAAAATGGTTGATTTTGACATTTCGTCCCTGTTTTTTGTTCAGTGTTGCCATACTTGTTTTTTTTCGTTGGAAATTTCTTTGTTTTTAGTGCTCAAATGCGAAAAGTACTTTGCAATACCCAAACTCGCACCCACCCCAAATCCTATAGTGAGCCCAGGCAGGGGGGTTGCATACCTAGCTCTTAGTATACCGTAGTATCAATTAAAAAAAACTTGTTTTAAGCTCAAAAAACGCAATACAAACAAAGTAGGGTTAAGTCCGAAAAAGAAAATATTTTTTTTATGACTTAACGGTGTTTCCTCGACCCATACCTAACTGTAAAAAAAAAATCAGAACGAAATTCGTGCTGCGGTAATCGAAAGTCGCCCCCTTTTAATTTCTATGTAAAAAACATAATAGGTAAGTAAATAAAAAATATATATATATTTACTTTCGATTGACAATATGTCATATAAGCGTATTTTTTCTGACAGTTAACGGTAACAGTCTTTTAAAGATGAAAATTAAATTTTATAACATCATTTATCTCGTCTAGCTAAAGTGAAAAGAAGGTAAATACTTCCTCCAAAAATATAAGCTCAAACGTTTTGATTAATTTCCTATAATGTCTATTAATTATATTAATATCACAGTTAATAGGAGCTCAATAATAGTGAACACTATTAATTCAGAATGTGTAGGCTAAGGCGAATAAATGTACATATGCTTTATAGCCGTCATAGCGCAGCGGCCCGCCCTCACATCGTTTAACAATTTATTTTTATTGGCTGCAAATTTAAAGCTCACTTACCTTCATCAACTACAACAACTTCAACGACAGCATTTAGAGGAATATCGATTTTGTGGGTGCACATGCAATTGGCTTCACAGTCCGCTGGACGATTGTCTCCGTTACAAAATTGCTCGGGGGTAATGTCGTCAAACTGTGATGTAAGAGGCGCTGGAGCCGACAAATAGGAGATTTCATCGATCAACGAGATGACATGATCTCCAGTTGGGGCAACTTTAAAAATAGAAATTTGATTATTTTGTGTAAAACTAATCACCAGTTGTATAATTTCAAAAGTTACCCAAAAATCTATTATAGGTGTTAGGCTGGAATAATTCTTCGGGTGTATAAAGATAGAATCGGAATGGCAGGAAAATTTTGACATCTGGCTTTGGATCCAGGATTCCCCGATCGATTTCTTGTGCATTCTTAAGTTGACTTACGCAAACAGCATCATCGCGAACTCGGTTACATTGAGCGTCCAATGGATTCATTACCTTTTCGGGTTGTTAGTTCGGTTCGGATATTTAAGGGGTGTTGGATATTTAGTTTTGGGGGCCATTTAACCGGGTTTGTATATATTGTATTTTATGTACACACATTACACAAGTATATTTAATATATTCAAGTAAATATATTTTGTTTAGTGTTGTGTAAATTTACATTGTGTTTTTTGTATACAATTGATCCGATATTTTTGGGAAAAAGAAAAAAAATATTTGAATTAATTTACAAGGAGAGGTGTAAAATTTAAATAAATATATTTACATTTACATATAAAAATACCTATAATATTTGTACAATACAAAATTGAAATCATTCTTTATGTATACATAACTTTTGATCAACATAGTTATACATACATACATATATAATTGTTTCTCATTTTTTTACAGTTTTGAAACAATATATATAAAATAATGTATAATTAGCTGGAATTCATTTTTTATAGAACTAAAATTATAAACATATCTAAATCTGCTTCACTGGTGAAAATCTGATTGAATAATCAGTTCATTTGGATTCATCAAAATCAATTGGTATAGAATTAGAAAAAATTAAAGACAAAATCGGGCCCTAAAAATGTATGTGTCCAGATAAAACTAAACTGGGAATGAAATATTTTTGAAATACTTTTAGGTTTTTCTTATAAGAGCAAGATTTTTATTTAAGAAAACACTTTTTGAGCATGAAAAAAAGCTGAAGAAGTCACACAATGATAAATACAATTGGGATTTTGTTTAAATTTAATAATCAAATGAAATTGAATTTTCATATTTTGTAAGGAAATCAAAAATGATTGTCTCAATGTGAGTGAAATATAATTTAACGGAGAAAAGAGCTAGCACACTCATAGATTGGCCACAAGGAAGTTGAGGGTTCTTAAGTTGATATTTTAAAAATAAATTAAATTGAACTGCCTATGTATATATGTTTATATTTGTACACTTTTTGTAATAATAGCTCTATAAATTAAAACATTATAGCAATAGAAATTCAATTATGAATCCGCTATCTACAAATATTTACAGACAATCACGAACTTC
The DNA here is from genome assembly GCA_951509635.1 of Eupeodes luniger. NCBI lineage: Eukaryota > Metazoa > Arthropoda > Insecta > Diptera > Syrphidae > Eupeodes > Eupeodes luniger. The sequence goes on along the minus strand of OX608075.1, from coordinate 131,042,897 downwards.
GCATAACACTCATAACATAAAAGCATTTGCAATTGTTGCATAAATTATATAATAAAAATGCAATACAAAATTATAACAAATAGTAATAAAATAACTATATACACCAAAAAAACATTTATATAACGTGTTATTCCATTTGGAACAACAACGACAACATAAATTCGTTATTTACAGCTTTATTCTTTCTCTCCGCGGACAGAGTTAAAGTAACTTACCATATTATATTATTTTTATTTTTTTCGAGATACAAAATTTCAAAGTCACATTTTAAATGTTTATTGAAATCGCTCTGATTCGTAGCTCCTGCAGAGAGCTCACCCACGGAAAGTACAAAAAATACAACACACAAATAGCAAATAGTACTCACCACACCCTGTGGAATACCAACATCATAAGTTGGTGCCGCTGACGCAGGTTGATATGGACCTCGAGCATACCTCAGAATGGCCAATTGTTGCACCCGACGTATACCGCATTCGCCTAAGCCTCTAAGCTGAATCCAATAAGCTCCGACGGGTTGATCAGCCGTGATAACGAAATCGTAACGTTCGCCTATAATATGGGATTAAAGTTTCTTATAGGTTTGTATACATTTTAAATGAGATCAATTGAAATATCTATAGCCAATGCAATGCCCCTCGTTTTACCGATTGAAACCTTATACCCAAGAGGCATCTACATAAGTATATAAAGAACAAAGTGGGTCTGAGATTTTAGTCTGTGCAGTTCCGTTCTCACCCATGTGTGTCTCTTAACATAAAGACACAGAACGTAATGTGGTTGCTGTAGCCTTTACCGGTAACAGCAGAAGGGGGCGATGAAATCTTTGTGCGAGCATAATTGAATTTTACGTTGAATCGTGTAATTGAGATCGATGGATCGATTTTGTATCGTTTCTGTTTTTGTTGTTGTTGTTGTTTTTATAAAAATGCAAGCTTTTTCGCTAAGAAAATGCAACCAACGCAACAGCAATTTTTCCTCCATTTATGTAATGGTATCACGATTTTATTTTATTCAGTGGGAGAAAAGTTTCTTTGTTGTTGATTTGATAATCGATAATAAAGATGTTGTTTATTCATAACCAATTTTGTCGTAAAATTATTATTTTAATTCCGTTTCAAGCAGGATATGTATACCTACATACGTATTACGAATATAGTATATCTGGAAAGACTACACTCTATCAATGCAAAGAAAGGAACTAGTGTTAAAAGGTCAACTTTAACATTCTTGAAATCTAAAGAAAACATTTGGCTTTGATTTCTAAACATTTCCTGAGGGTTTTTAATATCTTGAAATATTGTCTATACTGGCATCTTATAAACAACTACATATTTCAAAACAATCAATTTCAGACACTTCTCGAGAAATTTTAAGGCGAGAAGTCATGTGACTAAGTTAAATCAGTCAATTACTGAGATATTGTATTTCAAGAAAAACATTATGGGAACCTTAATTTGTTGGAAAATATGTTTCTGTGTGTTAAACTTTTTATACAATATTTAATATTCTCTGCGTCCAACAAAAGCAAGTAGTTTTAATATTTCAACAAAACTGATGAAAGGTGATCTCTTTATACATATTTTAATAATAGCCGATGATCAAACTGACAATAATCACTCAGTTATGAGAGTTATTATTTCTTCAACTTTGTACGTAATTAATATTTTAACTATTTGTATGCTTTCTTACGGGCGGCGGCGTTTAGCTCCAAACATTAATAATTATGAACTATTAGTAATAGTTCAACTGCTTCCATTTTTTCTCTTTCGACAGTTTAGTGATTAATCGTGATTCATGACATTATAAATAATAATCTTTTGATTAAATCGGAGCATTGAGTTAAAGACTACTTTTAATACTTTAAACGTTTAAGTGGGAAAATAATCGATACAAATGTAGTTATGATTCATACATAGAATTAATTCTTGTTTTGACCTTGAATACTTACAAAATTTGAACTTAACAGAACTGAACCCAATAGGCAAAACACTAATTATTTCCTAAGTTTTTTTGACTGCTCTTGATGAACACAAAGTCTTCTATATAAAAACAGACTGAAGCGATTCTATACGACTTACCAGAGAATGAAATAATTGTGTTAACCACAACTGGCTGCACTGGTTCACCATCTGTGGATATTACCGTCATTCCGTGTCCTTCAATTGTCACTTGAGCGGGGCAAACTGAGGCAAATGCATTTATCATACGGAAACGATAGCGACGACCCGGAGTAATGGTGAATATTTCCAATGGCGTGTTAGTCATGAATCCGGTATTTGGATCACGGAATTGCCCCTTTCCGTTTATGAGTAACGATTCGGGATCTTGACCAGTATTGACTGCCAAACGACCTGGATATCTTTCTGCGGCATCTTCGTGCAACCAATCGCTTATTAGCACGAGATGTGTAGTTAAATCAAAGTCATATAAATGGGAATTGGGATCGCGAGAAGGTGGCTGACGCACAACAATGCTACCATAGAGCCCATCGAGTTTCTGAAGGCCAGTATGTGCATGCCAGAAATGAGTTCCAGCATTGCCCGTCCATTGGTATCTAAGTTTGGGTAATATAATTTATGTATAGGTCATGAAAAAAACTCTGTACATAGGTAACACAAAATAATTTACCTAAATGTGTTTCCTTGTTGAATTGGACACTGTGTCACAAATGGTACTCCATCGTAGTACTGGGAACCACGTTGCCAAATACCATGCCAGTGGAGTGTCACCTCCATACCTTCCATGTGGTTTTCTACATCGATTACAACTTTGTCATTCTCACAAACTTGGATACTTGGTCCCGGGATCATACGGTTCGCAGTGAGAATTCCACGTTCAACTCCGTCGGCAAGCACACATTGACAGTGACTCCAGACTGTGTTCGTTGCATTTGGTGTGCACAATTGGCAAGCTCTGTGGAAATAGACAATGATATATTTTTTTCCAGCAAAATGCATATGACATTTAAGAAAAATAAAAGGGTTTGTTTGGAATAAAATATTATGTGTGTTGATGGCTCCATACCAACTATGGCAATAAGGTTGTGCCTTGCTGTCTTTTTCAAAGTAAGTTTGTAACGACAATTATTTAATTCTAACATCTTAGCCTTACATTAATTATTGTAGTTTCATTTCTAAATAAACAACATAATAAGGTGTTCTATAAGTTCACGTCTTTTTAATAACTATTTGTTTAAAGTTTAATTTTTATAAAACGTGAGGTGACTATTAAAAAGAAGGGGTTATTTTAGGTCCAAATATTGAATGGAGTGATGAAACTATCGCAAGTAAACTTTGGAAATATTTGAATCTACTATTTTTCATTAGAGCTAAGCCTTAAAGAATTAAACGTCTAAGAATTTAAATTTATAGTAGCACGTTTAAGCTTCACTGATTTTTAAACGTAGACAGTCTAGAGATGCAGAGTGTGAGTTTTTTCAATGAATTTCTGCTAAGCAATCGATTTGCTTTTGCACCTTATGGCGAAAAACCTTTAGATTAAATACATAGGAGAAATGAGGCTATTTGAAAGTCGTAAACATAAAATTGTCTAAAGCCGACTTACTACTTAAAGTCCCAAGGGTATCTACAGGTACTTAAACTATGTACAAGAAAATCAAAAAACAACTTTAGCAAGAGCCGGTACGGTACAGTGCGTGAAAGTGATGTCAAGTTTAATCTCCTTTTTATTGAGCGATCAATTTAGATTTTCTGTCGCCTATTCCCAGACAAACCAATTAAGTTGCAACCGCAAAAGTTCGACAACCTTTAGGTGTGTAAACTGCTCACGTAAAAAAATCGTAATTATCTTCGTGAAAACGACACTGCATCACACCTGATTTAACTAAAGTTGGAACGACAATTACAGTGGTGGTGACGATGCGCGACGGGGGTGTTATGACAGGCAATTTGCCTGCGATCTTTGGATTGCTTTCTGCATGTTCCTTTTTCTTTTGCTATCGTTCATGTCCAGAGCAGCTGTTGGTATTATTACCTTTTGCCTCTGCCGCCGCGATACTTCAATTCTCAATGAAATGGAAAACTGTGAGAAAGTGAGCAGAAAAGCTGGATTAGAGAAAATAAGATTGAAAAGCATATGGAAAATGTGCATTGAGTATCGAGTCTCTGATGATCGACCGAAACGCTGCACCACCGCGCCGTTCGTCGCCGCTGCCACCACTGTTGCCGATTTATTGTTATTATGCAAACATGACACGAAGAAGAAAATGAGAATGAAATCCACAGCCGAAGTTATGAGATATGAGGTAATGAGTAGGCAGAAGCCCCCTCTTTACGACCGACCAACAAACGATGCCACAAGCCTAAGTAACAAAGCAAATAAAGGAAGTTGTAAAGTTTTGTATGAATGAAGTTATTGTAGCGCTACGAAACTCTAGTGTTTTCTTACGAAGGGCTTAGGGGTATCAATTTCTTTCGTTTTAACAAACAAATTTTACGTTCCATTGATTTCCGCACTGACAGCACAAGCGCACCGTTGAATGTCCTTAATCTCTATGAATAAGTTGATTTGACTTGAAGGCACGATTGTTAGCAGAAACACACTACAAATATTTACAGTGAAACCTCCTTAAGGCGAACAGTGATGGTCAGAAAGTATCTGATAGGTTAAATTGTATTTTATTTTTTAAATGTCATATAAACTTTGGCTTGGAAGTTTGAAGATGGGAACTCATTTCAAACTTTTATTACCAGAACTGAAAAATATAAATCTTAAAACTGACTGCTATCCGATCAATTTTTTTGAAAACTGTCTGAAATAGGAGTTTATACTGTGATGCAAGTGAAATGAGTTATCTATTGAATATGTTCTGTGTGTTCATGAATACCTGATCTTTTTTATTTGAACTTTTTGTGTGTTTCTTTGATTGCATAGGATTAATACTTTGATCAGGCTTAATATGTTTTATGGCCAAAATATCGCATAACGTCTATTGTACTTTTAGTACCTTGTTTTTTAAGAAACAAGGATATGTACCTACTTGAATTACCTTTTCCCTAATTTTATATTGAAAAGATAAAAAGAAAAATATATCTATAGCTTTTGTCAATCAATTCAGGGCGTAATGCAGATTGGATTCGAATTGAATCACTATCCATTACAATTAAAATTTGGTTGTAAATTGTAAACAGATGGTCAATAATTTATTGCAGTTTCCTTTTGTTTTAACTTTGTGTAGGCGGCTAAATAATGTATACTTATGTTACTTTTGATTTAAGTAAATTGTTACAAAATTAAAATACACTCACGCTCCAAGTACTGTATAATATTCCAATGTGAAATGATAGTAACAAATTCTCGGGGGTTCACCTTCTCGGCAAGCACGTGCACACTCATCTGGTGCAGATAAGGATGGATTTCTCCTAAGTTCTGCTGTTGCACTTGTTGCATAATCTAAGTGACGAAATGGTGACTTAGGGTTTGGATTAACTGCTATTGCCGGCGTTGAACCGAATCGTCCACCAGTAAGGCTCTGTCTTGAATTCAGAGCTCCACCAACACTCGGAGCTACATAAGCTGTACTTCCAATTTTGCTGCCACTGCCAAGACTATTACTTGTCAATGGTCTGGGTATACTACTGCCTCCTAATGAGGGATGGGTCTGCACGAGACCATGGGTCGCCGAAAAGAAAGGCGAATCTAATACTGATGATGAAGATGATGATGGTGTTACCACATGAGTTTGCCAATATGAGCCTGACGATGATTGATCTGCAAAGAAAAGAAAAATATATATTATTCTAAAGTTTATACATCGCTTCAAAATACAAATAATTATTGCAATAATATTGCGGACAAGCGATGACGCCTCGTAAAATATGCAAATTTATAATGAACAACAATGCATTTATTTTATATCTAAAGTAACACAATTGCAGACCTAGATAGATGTTTTTACTGGAAAATGTCCGCCCATTTGATTCTATTGTTTCTTTATAGAAGTTATACTGATTTATTGTTCCGGATACACTTTGTGATTCAATATTTGGAATCAAGAGGCTAAACAATTAGTTAACGAAGTCCGAATAGTAATTTCGGAATACTTAGACAAACTTAAAGTTATTTAATAAGAATATTATGTTAGAAATTATTTTGGAGTGCTTATATTTTAGAAAGCATGCCATTCCAATGGGTGGTATCTTTTTAAACATTATATTACAATTTCAAACGGCAGCTCCATCTACTACATACCCTTAAGCGCTGGAAAAAAGATTAAAAACAAAAACTAACGCACATGAAGTCACGACTAAAACAGTGCTAAATCAGCGTCGTTAAAATAACATCACTTGTTTCTTTTTTCTTGTAACGCTTTCTCTATTTTTAAAGAATTACCTTAAGACACGATTTTATTTCTCAACAATTCCCAATAAAACAACTACTTTTCATGCAAATTGCAATAGGATTAAACATATGATTAGGGTGTGTCGAGCTTGTGTTTATTTACAATAATACCAGTTAATCACATAATTTTCAATTTATGCATAGTATTACAAAATATGCATTATTTAGATGCAGGAAAGGAATTTATTTAAAATTAGTCATTTCAAGTAGTTCATAGTTTTTCTTTCCATCTTTTCTATAATGGAAAAGTGAGGTCTGTTACGTGAGATTTGTATGGTCATTCGTCAAAGACATTAACTCACACTTTAGGATTGAGAAAGATAAAACTAAAGCAGACACATTTCCACTATTTGCGCCATCCACAATATAGAAGCAAAGATAATAAGTGGCTCAGCTTATGAGTGTAAAGTAAGGTTGAAAGTGAAAGCCTTTCAATAGCATATCTAGTCCAAAAAAGGAAAAGTACTCAGCACCCTTATTACGCGAAAAGAAATCAATCAGCTCTTAACCGTTAATACTCTGTACCGAAAAAAATATTAAATCACCGTCTAAGCAGTATGCAATTAAATGCAATAAAATCACTCTAATAACCCACTTAAGGTGTAATAATTTATGTTCAGCTGAACATACACGTAGTAAAAGCCGTACCGTACTCTCTAGGTAAGGTACATACATACAAATATATGTTTGGCCGGAGGAACTCTGAAGTCCGTCCGGCAATTCGTTACATTAAACGCTGTACGAACGTTTTTTCTATCTTTCTTTTATTTATAGCTGAAGGAAAATGAATGTTTAACAAAAATTTGTAATTTGCTCACAATGGTGGTCTACTATTTTCTTTTGAGATGAACTTGTACCGTTTACAACCTATGTACTGTACATCGGTGTATAGATCCATAAAAATGATATTAATTCCGAAAATGTTGATTGTACATAAACTTGCTTTGGAAGTTGTTGGATGCTGAGCACGAGTCATAAAGCAAGTCGTTAATCCCTAGAGAATTATTATGCATTGTTCTTTTTTTAAATACTCTGAAAACGAAAGGAACCATTCATTTATTTAATGATAAAAGATAATAATATATAACAAGCATAGGGACGCCGAGTATATTAAAAAGGGTTATTAAAGTTGAATTAATGGAAGAACATAGGCAAAAGTGACCTACATAGCTTAATTCTTTGTAGTAAAATGAAAATTATCAGGGTTTGAAAACATTTCTAAATAAAACTATTTTTAATAGCAGAAAATATTCAAGCCATTCTGAAATATTCTATAAATCTAGGTAAGAGTAGTTTACTTTATTGGTTTACTTTGGGATGTTGTCTCTCTAATTTTCATTTAGCTACAACATAAGCGAAAGTAAAAGAATGAAAAATTGAAAGTACTACAATTTATTTTAGGAGTAATTATTCTGTAACTTTTGAATTAATGCATTTTATAAAAACAACAAAACTTATCCTGTTGACTTTATGAGCTTGAAAATTTGAAAAAAAAACATGAACGGCAGTGGCATTTATAAACGTACATTATTATTAAATTTAAGTTTATTCGTGTTAGAAATGATTTAAGAGTTAAAAATCAGTAGACTATGAAGTTTATTGCCAGAAAGAATGTGTTATTATAAATAGAAAAACTTTTACTTTGCACATGGTGTTTGGATCACGCACCTGTCAATATAATTTGTTATTATTTTGTTTTAATCGTGTAAAAATGATAAATACCTTAAAATGAAGAAAGACATATGTATGTATATGTACTCAGTTCAAGTTAACAATGAAATAAAATATCTAAACTGAATAAAATTACACAATAATAAATAAAATGTGTATCGTTAGCTGACGCATGAGCTGCGTGAGTTCATAATTTCAATGTGGATCCTTAAATAATATCTGTGGTTTTGTTGAAGATTTGAAATAGAAATTGAACATATACTTGGGATAAGTAAATTAAATAAAAATCATTTAATTGTTGATAAATTGTGAAGTTTCATAAGATCGTTGCAAAATTTATGAGTATAGCGCACTATTTCATAATTAAAACAAAATATTTGACCCCAAGGAAGAGATTTTACTTTGGTTTTGGTTTGTTTTATTGTTGTTATGACTTGTTATTCCACCTCATAAAGTTTGTTCTAATAATTTTCAGCTTGGAAAGATATATAATGGAGCATAATAACATTGGCTTAATTTTTCTTTGTCTTACATTAAAATACTTCATTACTATCATTCTAATTGCAGAAAAAAATATTTCAATCTTATTTTCCCACAATCTCACACAAATCTGTCCAAAAGAAGGTCAGAAGTCTTGACTCAGCATTTGCATTATTTCACACGAGATACTTTTTCAAATGCAACTTAAAGCTTCAAGAATTACCGTCCACCCACATATGGCAGCACCTACATTTGTTATAATTTTTTACCTGAAGAAAAATAACTTTTAACTTAACAATCGCTTTTGCCATATTACTGCAATTCTGATTCTTTTGAATCGTTAAAACGAAATCAGTATTATTTCCATTCGGACCATGCACGGCCTGTTTGTAGAGCTAAGTTTAACATAGATTAAAAGGTAACTAAAGATATGATGATCAAAAAAGGTTCGGGCGTTATGATTTAACATAAAAGGGCAACAATAATAAAAACATCCGATATGAATTTCTTCTCCAGTTGTAAGTTAATTTACGTATAACTTCCATTGAAATAAAAATCAACGTTGCAATCTTATGCCATATTGAATGGCCAATACTCAAAACCTGACTTACCTCCATTGCATGGGTTAGTTAGTAATATTTTAATGTAAAGTAATGCTTGTGGTCTAGTGCATTAGTTAGTTGTTGTGATAAAAATCTAGTGCAATGGCCTGAAGCACTTGACTTTTAGGTTTTCAGTTCCCTATTATGGTCCAACGTTTCTACGCTTAAATCAGTGCATTACCCATTGATCACTAAAGTGTTCACTTAGCCTCTAGCATCTAGATCTGTAGATAATGGTCCCACATTAGAAGGTGGTTCCGAGCAGAGTATGGATTCGTTCCAAATTTGCAAAGTACAAGTCTTTTGATCGCACCCAGTGATTTTAGGTCAATGTGAATATTTATTCAAAAGAATAGCAACTAACCGTATTTGATTTCGGAATTGGTTTGCTTAGCTCGGATAATAATAGTAATTATAATGATTTGTGGCTTATAAATCAGTTTTTTTTTTCAATTTAATTCACCTTCCAATACAAGACTAACTAATGCGAATATTGACAAGTCTAAATATTAAATGTGTCTTTTAAAAATAGACGTGAATTTCCTGCATGTTTCAGTGTCAAATTTTTTGTGGTAAAAAACGGTTATTTTCATTTTTGAAATAAATAAACAAACTCAAAAATAATTGAATAATGCTTTGTGTGTTGTATTTGTTCATTTGACAACTGTGGCGTATACTTACCATTTTCTAATTTTTAAGCGAAAATAAAGTTAGGAATGGTCAAATGAGTGCAAAAGGGTGTTTTATTAATTAAAGCTTTTTAAACACTTCGATATAATTACAGAAAAATCTGAGCCTGTGTCAGAAAATAAAAGCAAATTTAGAACCGTATATGCACTATTTTTCCTTTAACTACTCGTATACTGTACGCATTTTGAATTAAAGTTTAATTTTAATTTTTTAATATAGAAATAAATTTAAATTCAACCAAATTAATGCTTCACTTAACGAATACTTTGTTATAAAAACGACATAAGAATGACAGATCTAAAATAAGTTCTTTTTAAACAACAATTACAATTTTTGTTTCCAATGAAAATATATTTTAATGCGTAGAAGTAGACCTATTTAAATATATTATTATAATATCAAGTAGCTATCATTTTGATCAATTCCATTCAGAATAATAAAAATAAAACACTATACTATATTTATCTATAATTAACTTTCAAGAATTCAACAAGTTAAAGAAAATAAAACAAATAGCTTGCGGGATGCTGTTTTGAAGTTGACTCACAGCACAGACTTGTGTCTATTAGGTCAGTAGCTCGGATTAAAAACAAGATAGAACTAGCTGTATGTGTTGTGTGACCTCTTTTTCTTGTTATTTTTTTCCTGCCACTTGCCACAAGTGCTACTGACCACTTTCTGACGATCAGTTGAGTGGTGTTGATCCGGTTTCAAAGTGACAGAACAAATTAATTTATTCCCCATTCGATCGTTCTTTAGGCTGGAACACAAAATAAGCTTGCTCATGCTCAATTCAAAATAACTATGTCGTTCGTTGTTGGAAGCGACATTGCCAATAATGGACTGAGGTTTAAATTGCGTTAAGCAATTATTATTTATAATGCCTTTAAAAACTGTTTTCCTACTGATCTGATCACATCAGACACACACAAGATATTTTATCTAGAAAGCATTTAAAATTTGGTATCTTAGATGGTGTGCCAAAAGATTGTGGATTGAAGGAAAAGATTCAAGGAGGACCTCCTAACCAGACTCTAATCAACGAATTAATGGAAGGCTTACGCAACCTTTTGGGGCTATGTACTCGTATTCACTACACTATATGGTTTTCCTAATTTACTGCAGGTGCAAATGATGCTGCGGCACAAAATCAAAAATCAAAAAAATAGTACATTCGATGTCTATGGTCCATGCAGTCTCCTCTAAAAGAGGACAAGTTAATTAGATGTTGGTGTGCAGACGTGTTGCCTCTTTCCTTATATGGCAGGATTAAGCTCAATTATAATGAAGCTGGTTTGGTTGAAAAAGCTTAGTTATACTATGTTGTGGTCAGTGACATTTTTTTTAATAGTGCATACATTTGTATGTATGGCTTTTTTAAAAAGTTGTTTTAACAACATTAATACTTTTTGTTTTGACGTTTGACATGATTTATAACTTAGTGATCGCTGGAGGCTTGAAACTCGGTCATATTTATGCTACAAAAGAGAGTTGAGCAGTGTGATCTATTTACTGTAAGAGTAGTTTGAGGAAGGATACTACGAACATTTTATATATTTTTTGCACTGTTCGATTAGTGATTAACGCTATGTAAGGACTACATGTTATTTTGTACATATATATGAACTAGTTTGATGATAGTTTTGCCAAGTTTATTAAACTGAAATTGAATGATCGATTTTTTAAATATTTCTTGTAAACAAATTTTATTACCTCAGTGGAATTTTTTAATTATAAATAATTTGTGATATGTTGCAAGATCTTAAAACAACCTGCTCTAAAAAAAACATGCTTGAATTATGCGTAGTTGTAATTACAGATTCGAAGTATGGGCGGGTAAGCCTTCGAGGTATTGCAAAATATATAAGCTCCATTTGAGCTGCTTTATAGTAAGTTTGCTTGAAAACGTAATTGGTTTTAATAAAAAGGATATGAAACAATTATTATTCCACAAACAGTTATTATTATATTAGTTAATTTGAGTTGTGTTATATGTATGTCAAATAAAACGTCCAAAACTTAAAAGAATGTGCATATGTTATTTTGTATGTTTAATAAGGATGCAGATGCTACAGAAATTTAAGAAATTCTTTGTACCAAATGCACCATTTTTTTCGTCGAACATAACCATTTGATTTCACCTCTAAACAATAGATTATAAACATTACGTCGTGAGTTTGAAAATAAGTTAAGTGTTTTAAGATATAGAACATAAGGTACAGATTGGCTGAATCGAGAGACCTGCAACTAGGCAAAAAACAAAAACATCTCTAAGCAAAATTGATACCGGCAACAATTGTTGCTTTTTCTTACTAAAACACAATATTATCTATGTTTACCTAGAAATACGTATGGATTGTATTTAAATTGAAAAATTAGTTACTAAACTTATTGCAGATGGCAATGTTACGGTGACTGAAATGCTGACATTGTAAAGGTTATATGAAGTCAACGTTTACGCTCCATATTCATTTCTATGCAAGTATGGCCCAATAATCTCAACACAAATCAAATTCGTATCTATACTTTGTAGCATCATAATCAAAAGTTATTTCACCTTGATTCCTTTGTGCTTTATGACTCGTGACAGGATGTTGCGACTTAACACAGCATTTCTCTTACCAATAAATTGTAAGCATTTTAAGGCAACCATAATAACACGCTCTTAAACAATCCCGTTGTGTGGTAGGTAAGTCCAATAATGGATTGAACTAAACGTGCGGTTACCATATCTTGATGAAAATAAATTTATTTTTGTCTTATATCACACATTCATTTGGTATCAATCCGAACAGATACAAAATTGGCTTAAGCTTCTAAATTAAAACACATTCACGTTAGTGGAAAATCATTGCCTTTTGCGAAATATTTTCAACCAATGGGACCACAATTCAGTGCCATATTAATTACTTATTTATACACACAGATGAAAATCGATTCTTTTTTTCATTCGAAAAGTGACGAAATGCTACCGCCAAAGTTACATGAAAACCATTTGTCGGAGCCGCACCGCGACGGGCACAAAAGTAGTTCATCTCCTCGGAATTTTGTACTTGATTTTTAATTCATCATAGACTTTTATCGTTGTTGGTTCACACCCAATTATGTTTAAATAAGGTTTTCTTCAAATTCCCAACCATTTTAAAAATGGCAGAGACGTTTTTGAAGGTTAGTTGCATGCTCCAAATAAGCTTTTCTTTCATTTTAACTTGAATGATGATGGAGATTGGACGATTAAATGACTGATAGTTCTGGTTATAATTAATAAGCTCTTTGGTCTGAATTTAGCTATTATTTTGCAGTTTACAAGCAGAAAATTATAACGTAACGCATTTGTACACATTGCAAGTTAAATATTTTCTTAATTAAAAAATTACCAATTCAGTCAATAAGTGGTTAGGGAATATGGTTCAAATTAACCTTTGTTGAGGGTCGGGGACGTCGAGATAAATGAGTTTTGTTTAATTGGAATTGGAACTAAACGGAAAACGTCACGCATTTAACTACAACAAATGTTATGCATGTGGACTTGAAAACTACTTGATTTGTAGGTTATGAACAAAATGAATTCAATTGAATAAATGTCGATAACTTTTAATAGATCAATAGGAACGCCAAAATGTATAAGTGTAAAATTTAAATTTTTAATAAGATTACTAACTTGGAAGGTGTTTTCAAATTCAACTTTGTTGTTTTAGTCGCCAAAGATGGGAAAAATATGATTCAGATGGGTAACGCATTGTTCTCGTATGCGCATATTTTACAACTTTGCGCATCTGTCAAAATTGAATGACCTTATTTTCTATCCGTGGTTGGTTTATAATATATTTGATCTGTTTTATAAATCACATAAATTGAAAAACACAATAATTTGCCTTCAATTTGAGTTTCTTAAATGGTCCTTATAAAAAAAAACAAATAATGTTTGAAAAGAAAAATAATAGAGTGGTTTTGTCTATAAATCATCTTTCTAAATAAGCCAAACAGAATTTTAATTGCCATTAATCAAAGCACTCCGTTTGGGAGAATGAATGGTTGAACAAATTAATACGTTAAAATAACACCAAGCGTCATTTGGCAATGAATTTAGCACCATATAGATGCACGTTGTGAGCAAAACTGTCTGTCTGAGAGACATTCGACAAAGCTGCTTTTGGTTAGGACAAATTTTTTAAGACGCTCAAGAAATTGGAATCACGAAAATTAAGTCCACCAGAAGAATAGGGTATTTTGGACCCCGTAATGTCTTAATGTCGAGGCATTATCGTGCATAGAATTGGATACAGTTATGTTAATATCTGTATGCATGTACTATATTAACATAAAAGTTGCGGCTTATATTATAAAGAGAATAATAAGAAGAACCATTTTTATTTCAAATGTCAATTTGAGCGTGTTATTTATGTAGTTCTATCTTAATAGTGAGTGGTGTGTCTATTTTTTACATGAACTTAAAATAAAATTGCACAACGTCTATTCACTCTATTAGCGGTATCTTAGAGTATATCTAAAATGGTTTAAATTATCTATAAGTTGATATACGGAAACTCAATTTTGATCATGAAGAATGAGCTAAGTATAGTATGAATACGATTGTCTAGCAAGCAAGCCAATTAATATTGTATTATACATAGGATAGGGGTTTGGTGTTCCATTAATGTCGTCTGAATGTTCAGACACATTATTAATGTATAAATCCGGTCGTTCTCACGGATCAGTGAATTTATGTTTCCATTTGAATTATAATTAATAGCTGATATAAAAGAACTTATTGTACTGAACCATTTAAAACATACACTCCGAGAAAAATAAAAAATATTAATTTATTTACTTTTTAAAGCCTAAGGGAGTTAAACTATTGGAGTTATGTGATTCATTTGGATTTCATATTCTAAACGGCACCAGTAAATCAGATACGAGTGGAAAATATACGTTCGTCGGACAGCAAGGCTGCTCGGTCATAGATTATTGTTTAGTACGAGGTGAATGGTTATCCCTTATTAGTGATTTTGAGGTATTGTCGGAACAGTATTCTGACCATATGCCCATTGTTGCGTCTTTTGGCAATGATTTGATTGAAAGAGAAGATGCAAGAACCATAAAACTACCCCCAAAATTGCAGTGGAAAGAAGCTTTAGCAACGAAGTACAGACTCAATCTTGAAAACAACTTGCAGACAGATATAGAGTACAACATAATAGATATAGAAAATCTTATAAATATGTCTTACCCGGTCAGCAGAGTGCAACACAAAAAAAGATGTTTCTATAAAGAAAAATGGTTTGACTCTGAATGTGAAAATGAAAGGCGAAAATCGTTTGGATGGCTAAAGGTTTTTCGACGATTTGGTGGTCAATATTTCAAAAAATTGTACATTCAAACAAACACAACCTTTAAAAAAATCTGCAACGAAAAAAAGAAACGACATTTTGAAAATGAAGCACTGAAACTCACATGCTGCAAAGATGCTAAGCAATTCTGGACTGCAGTGAATAATTTTAACGGTAAATCACCCCAAATAAGCATTCAATTAGACGCTGGAACACTTAAGATCCATTTTCAAACGCTATTGAATTCAAACACTAATATACCATTTATTCACTATGCTACACCCTTTTATGCAAATGAAATATTGGATGCACCTATTACTCAAGATGAAGTATGTGAAGCTTTAAAAAATCTCAAAGATGGAAAGGCACCTGGAGCAGATAGGATCCCCATAGAATGTCTCAAATATGCGACGGACAACTTTATCAATAAGCTAGCTGCGATTTTTAACAAAATGTTTGAAACAGGAGAAATATCTACTCAGTTCAAACAAGCAATCATATTTCCGATTCATAAAAAGGGCAATTTAGCAGACCCAACAAACTATAGAGGAATATCCTTTTTAAATTCTGCATATAAGGTATTCACAAAATTGTTAAACTACCGATTGTCAAACTGGATTGAAAACAATAATCTTATTAAGGAATGTCAAGCTGGGTTCCGGAACGGCTACTCAACAGTAGATAACATATTTGTACTGCAAAACATCGCGGGTATATTTGTAGACCAAGGAAAAAAATTATACACCCTCTTTGTAGATTTCAAGGCAGCCTTTGACAATATCGACCGAAAAGCTTTAATATATAAGCTATATAATGCTGGAATGAGTCAAAAATTTGGAAGGGTTCTCGAAAGCTTATACGAAGACAATCAATCGGCTGTGTGGAACGGAATGGAGATTTCGGAATGGTTTGAGACAACAATGGGAGCAAGACAAGGATGTACACTTAGCCCGTATCTCTTTGCCATGTACATCAACGACCTTACCGACTCTTTACCAGGAGGCATAGAGATAGATGGAATTTTGATAAAAGCTCTTCTATTTGCAGATGATGTGGTTTTATTTGCATACTCACCAGAATCCTTGCAACTTATGATTAACCGTCTTGATTCGTACTGCCAATTATGGAATCTCACAGTTAATCTAACCAAGTCAAAAGTCATGATTTTTAAGAAAAGAGCAGGTAGAAATTGCAGCAATGAAAAATGGTATCTCAATGGACAGGCCATTGAAATCGTGAAAGCATACAGGTATCTTGGAGTAACGGTAACTAGTAATCTGAGTATGGAATCCCACTTAAAAGAAAAACTAATAAAAGCCAAAAGTGCCATATCTGCTACCTGGAAGAGGTGTTTTTCAAATCATTTAGTTGACCATAATGTCAAATATAAAGTTTTTCAATCTGTATCTGAGTCGGTGATGTTGTACGCAGCACAAACTTGGGGATACTGCCAGTATGAAACAGTGGAGAAACTGCTGAGGTACTACATCAAAAGATGTTTCAATCTGCCAAGCACAACGCCCAACTATATGATAAACATTGAAACAGGATTATCACCACTTTTTATTAAAACTTTAAAGCTACACGCAGAATATGTAATTAAAGTCCTGCAATTACCGGAGGAGAGACTTCCAAAAATTATTGCAAGAAAGGTAATAGAGAGAAGAACACTATAGTACAAAAAGTTAGAAGAGCTTGCAACCTACAGCGGAATGGAGTTCAATCGCATACATGGAAATGAAAGATACTGTAAGGATATAATCAACAACCTGATTTCAAAAGTAGATGAGCAATACAGAACTGACTGCTTAAATTTAGCTACATCGTCATTACACAGAGCTACATATAGCATTTTGAGGCATAATTTAAATGAAAAGAACTATTTTCGTAACGAAAACAGTAATAAAATCATATCTGCTATCTTTAAAATGAGAGGAGAACTTATTCAACTTAATTATATCCCTCACCGCACTGATTTACCAATCTACTGTAGTCTTTGCAACCTATCGGAGAGAGAAGATATCATCCACTTCATTGGAAAGTGCCCAATTCTAAAAGAAATCCGAAGATATTTCCTTGGAAGCAATGTAATATCGGAAGAAGAAGTTTTAGCACATCTCAACTGCGAAAATGATATAAACTTATTGTTTAATTTTTATCAAACAGCTATAAAATATAGAAGCCAAATTATAAATGAAAATTTTTAACTTTTTTTAAAGAGAAAACAGAGAATTGTATTTATTATATTTATCATATTTTTATTTATTGTGAAAACAAAAAAAAACTTATTATAAAATGTTTAATTTCATGTCAATCAGGCAGACGGCAAAGCCATGCTTATCGATTTTTGTAAATATTAATTATGTACATAAACAAGAAAAGAAACAATAAATCTAATCTAATCTAATCTAAATCTACTTTTTAAAGCTGTTCTCTTCGACAAGTAGAAAAACATAGTTTTAAATTAAATAAAGAAAAATTGAAAGAATGGAGTCGAATTATTTTTTATGGGTACCACTTTGGAAAAATTACGACAAAGTTGAACTTTGGTGAAGAGTTTCATCTTTAAGTTTTTAGCACTCACTGATAAGTCCTTTTATATTTTACCGGAGAAATAGTTTAAGTGTGGATGAAAGACACTTTTTTGTAAATTTCTTAAAAACTAAAGGTTTTTTTTCTAAGAAAAGGTACACATTATAGTCTATCAAAAACTTTTCCCTTTTTTTCGTACTACTGATAGCTTTACCGTAAAATATATTGGGATGAAGGGTATTACATCATCAACTTTGATAAAAACACTTTTTTGGACGGAGTTTTTGTTATATTGTGTTATGTATGTAAAAATATTTTCTATTAGAAAATAAAGGGGATTTTGTTATCTATACTATTATATAAAAGCGAAACCATTTTAAAGTTTGTAACGCACGATCTCAGAAAGTAGTCAACTGATTTATTTGAAATATATTTTATTATTTTCTATACTGTTATGAGAGTGTTTATGGCTTTAATTTTTTTTCATTAATTATTTGCCAAACTTAAATATTATTAATTTTACATTTTGTGTCCATTTTTTTTTCATTAATTGACTTATACAACCACTCATATCTTAAAACCTATAGAATAATCGACAAAGATTAGCATTGCTTCATAAAGTCAATATTGTTGCGCAAATTTTAAGCCTAAGATCACTTCTAAGTTAAACATACAACCTGAGAAATAAATAAAAACAAATTATAAAATTATAAACTTTTTGAATTTATTTTATCCAGGAAATTAGATTCAATCACAATCGTGAGGTTGCTGCTTTGTTTCATTTCATTATCATTCCAACATTTTTAATTTTCTTTTCTTCCCATGTTCTTTCTCTCTTAATATATGTTCCATTTAATAGTTACGTTTTTTCTCTTACCTACCTACCTACATATTCAATTTTTCTGTGTTGTATTTGTATAGTTCATCAACTAACCTACACACACATTATTTTTTGTTTCTCTAATTCTATCGTCACACGTCACATCGCTGAGCAGTGTGGGCTCTTTTTTTTAAGTTACTATGGACATTTAATTAACTACCGTGCACATGAAATGCCGATTTATCTAAAGAAAAATTAGATCTTTTTTATTTTTCTGGTTCGAGGAAGTGAATAGATTATAATTCTTCCAATTTAAAAATAAAAAAAAAGTTCTATTATAATGACTTGAATTACCAATTTTGTATCACTTCCTCGAACAATAAAACTGAAATTAAGTTAAAATTTTCTTTACAAATAACTCGAAGAAGGTACTTACAATGACGTCGATAAAAAGAGCACACAAATGTGGGTAGGTTAAGTCAGTTGCACTGCACTGAACATGAGCAGATGAATAAAAAAATGTGTCTATGGAAATTTACACACGCATACCTATAGATGTATGGGAACATTAAAAAAACAAATTTGTTTTTTTTTTACCGCAAATCTTTATTATTATATAAAAGCGAAACCATATATATGTACATATAAACTAAAATTAATATTATTTTAGAAAATATGCTCAGTCCCATTGAGAAATTTTTTCATATGCTATAATACATAATATTCAAAAAATGTTCGTGGTTACAATTTGCGAAGCAACGCAAGCACGGGTCGGCTAGTTAGAAAATAAAGCTGTATTTTGTATTTATAAAAAGTGTAGGGTTTTTCAATAAGGGCAGGTAGATGTTCTTTGTAGATGTTGTGGCGTTTGCTGTGCGGCACGTATCGCTGTCCTGCTGGAACCACATGTCGTCTAGGTGCATATGGTTCAATTTGGGCCGAAAGTCCACACCAAACGGTAACTTTTTGACCGTGTATTATCACCTGGTGAACCTCGCGTGGGTTGGCGTCGTCCCATATACGGCAATTTTGTTAACACAGCCATTCATCCAAAAATGCGCCTCGTCACTAAAGATGATTTTCGGCCAAAATTAGGGTCCTCTTCCAAACGATTCGAAGCCCAGTAGTGAACAAACGGAGTTGTCTATGGTCATGAACTTTAAGCTCCTGGGTCAGTTGGATCTTGTACGGGTGTAGGCCCCCAAGTTCCGACGCAAAATTCGCCAAGTGGAAGTCTGCGAAAGGCCGAGTTCTTGTGCACGGCGAGGATTAAACTGGCTCGGGTTCTGTTGTACACTTTCACGGACCGCGGCGATGTTCTAGGCCGAGAACGTACGGGTGTTGGCTGATTGTTTACTGAACCGGTCGTCTCAAATTTTTGGGCCAAAAGAGTCGACTGTTAAGGGTCACCACGTCTACCGTAAAATCTCAAATACTCTTTGAACTTGTTTTCGGTGCAAGATTTAAATAGACATCAAAATTATAGACAAAAAACTCAGAAAAAATTCATCTTATTTAGCGCAGAATTTAATTCAAAATACCTATCACACTTTTATAGTGCTTATATTATTTACGGTGCGAAAGATGACGAAGTAAATTTGAATAAACAAATTAAGAGAAATTTAGATACAAAAAAAAAACAGTGAAATTCTTTAAAATTATCAGCTTAACCGATTTATGTATATTGCATAACATAATTTATCTGCTATTTAAGTGCAAATTTAGCTCGTCCATCATCTAGTGGTAACAAAAATTAAAGTGCGTTATCTGTGATCCACAAAATAAAAACCAAACAACTCTTATTATGAAATCCAAATATACATTCAAATCAGTTTGAACAAACCGAACAACAACAGTAGGTATGCCTAATGCTGATGCTTAACCGCATTAAAATCTGTTTAGCTATTTGTGAGTTATGAGGTTTGTTAAGCTGTCAGCAATAATGCTAGGCCATGCGGTGTGCATTGCTGCCTATCAATTCGAACTGACGATAAAAGTCATTGCAACTCCATAACCATAGTCAATTCAAAAATTATGTAATCGAATTCAACAAACTTCAATGCATTTAGTGCGCCTCTCAAATACTCCAACATTTCGTTTTGTTTGGATTACATTTAGAGCAAAAAGATTGATGATTAATCCTATGGACCTGTTCTTTTTTTAGTCGTTAAAATAGTTATCTTTTAAATTTGATTGTGCGTTTGTTTAAGGAAATCTAAAAACATCAATTAAAATCAATTGGTTACAATTTGTTGGTTGTCATTAAAATTTTACATTCAATTTATACCTAAAAAGGGAAGAAATTAATCTACACTAATATTATAAAGAGGAAAGATTTGTATTATTGTATGTAACGAATAAACTCAAAAGTACTGGACCGATTTTAATAATTCTTTTTTCATTAGAAAGCTACATTATCACTGAGTAACATAGGCTATATTTAGTACTAGATTACTAAAGAAATCTTTAGAAATTCCTATTGAAACCAACCGAAGGTGTAAAAAAAATTGGCCATAAAATGTCTTTCACCGCATACGCTGCGAAGAGTATTAATGATAGGACAAACAAATGTTTTCTAATTTAGTGATTCATGGTCGTTTTAATTAGCATGCTTATAACATAAATATCTGTACCTATTTATGTCTACCCGTGCGAAGCCGGGACGGGCCGCTAGTTGTATATAAAACAGTGTTTGAATATATGATGTGAATAGTTTTGTAACTCAAAATATTTGATGGTGCTTATTTTGTTTAAAATAGTCGGTTGTTTTCAATATTTTTGAATATTGTGTAGTCGGTTTTAAGTAAGCCAACTTTTATCTCATTCAAAAAATAAATCGTTTCTTATTTGATTTGTTCACTTAATTTTTATAAATTTTCAAATAACAAGCATTTTCATAAAAGTTTTACGTGTATAGAACGCTTAAGTATATTTTATTTTATTGCAAAAAATGTTTCAACTGCTGCGGTGCTTTGCTCTATTTTGAAGAGAACCACATGTTCTTCGTTTAGTAAAAATCTAAATGTGGATTTTCTTTTCTTTTATTGATTTTGTCAAATATGTATCTCTCGTAAAACAAAACTATTTTTTAGAAGAAGAAACCTATTTTTAGTAATTAAGTATACAGAAATGGAATTCATTGACTTATACTTGAAATTATTTTATACTGTTTCAGAAGATATTTGGGGTTTATGTTAATTTCATTTCTTACCACTACATAACCTAGTTTTATAAACAAAAAACTTCAGATAATTAGTAAATATTTTTTCCCTAAAAATGTCTGCTAACATTTATGCTTCTTAACTAGAAAAAAATTATAAATAATCTCTTTAATAGATAGATTTTGAATAAGTTTTTTATTTGTGTAATAACGAACATAGAGTCTATATATAAACGTGTATTAGCTTCCAGTAAATATAAATATTATGAATCGCCTTAAACTTGAACGCTAAAACAAATACAAAGTCTTTTACTTATATATAAAAATAACTTAAAATAGCTCCCACAATCTTTTGCATGAATCAGCAAATTTAATTAACAAAAATAAACATCGCACGCACTTGAACTTGACCCAAAGACGTTTCAAACATTTTAGAGGCACACGCCACGCACGATGTACGAATGTAAATTTTTTGTTTTGAATTCCAGTGACACACCCATTCAAGTTGAATGCTCGCATCAAAAAATGTCATCTCTTTTTATTTATACTGTATAATATTTGATTAAAAGAGTATTATATCGGAAACAAAATAAGAGTATCTGTTTGATTCGAAGAATATAAAAGCCTTAAAGAAACATTTCTGAATGTTTATAAAAGAATAGGAGGAAAAGAATAATAAAATTGTTATATTAATTAAAATTCATTCTTAAGTATTTCAATAATTGAAATAATAAAATGAATCGAATTGTTCAAGCTTTTAAATACAAGAGTTTTGCTAAACTTTCTATTTATTTGTTTTGAGAAAAGACAAATATCGGTTATACTTAATGTTCTTCAAGTATGAAGTGACATGAATAGGTAAGGTATTCATTGTTATGCTTAAGTGAATTCAAATCCAAATGAATTCAAATACTAGAAAATAATATATACCCAAGGTCCAAAGCGAAAGTATGATGGTTTATATTTTATTTAAGTATACTTTGACTTGACTTTTCCTTGTGCCACTAATTTTATAAATAGATGGAATTTTCAGATAGTAAATGTTAGAGTAATTTTTCAAATGAAAAACATTTTTTAAATTTACTTACAGGATCAATAGACCGGTTACTTTTTGCAATTTTCAATGCTGCCAAAATTGGTATTTCTTTTGGAATAATTAAGCTATTCAATTAAATTTAACAAGTAAAATTATAGGCAACCAAATCAAAAAGCACTACTGCGTTTTTTCTAGTATGATATTTTTGTTTATATTTAAAAGTAGCAATTTTGTGGGACTAAGGCGAGTATTTTATTCATTTCTAATATACCAATAAGAATTTCAGTATATAAACAATAAATACAAAACTAATCGCTTTCAGTTCATAAGGAAGTACATATTTCATTATAAAGTATTAATCAATTCTCACACATACTTTGAATTTAAATCATTAAAATTTTGTTTCACTTTATTAACCATATTAGTATTTCAAAATTACATACAAAACAAAGTACAGTGAGTGATAAAGTGTTGATTGGTAATCAGAAATTACAGGTATCGATTGTTTAACAATTACAATGCAGCAATATTTTTCTTGTTTACCTTTTATTCATTGAAGCTCATATAAATTAAAAAAAAAAAAAAAACTAGTTAAGTACAACAAAGCTAGCTTTTTTAATATTTCTTAAGTACATAGGCTGCTTTAAAAAACAATTGAAAAAAGAAAAAAATATATGCACGAGAATCGTCCAAAGGAACCATGAAATAAATCAGAAAATGTGTCGGTGTCGATTGTATATGGAAAGGCAAAACAAAAATAAGAAATACGAATTATACCAACTGCTATTAAAAATATGTAACACGAAACCGCAATGAGACCGTAACGAATCACGATATTGTTAAGTTTGTCTTAAGGTACAAGATTATTAAGCCAAAAAATGTCTTTAATTGTTAACATTTATTTTTATAACCTGTGCCATATGATATAATCATTGGAAGTTATTGCAAGTCGGTGGAAAAGATATTTCATTTCTGTATCAATTTTTGATAGGGGAATATGTTTTATTTTGAATGTTGTTTTTAATTGGGTCATTTTTAACAAAAAGTAATACAAATTGTATATTAATTAATTAAGATGTCAGGTGTGAAATTGCTTTTGTGTCAAAGTTGTAAGTCTGTCAGGTTAACGAACACTATTCTTTACTATAAACGTGGCGGTAAATTCAAATGATACAAAATTTACACCGCTAAGTGATTTGTATAACTGATATTTTGACTAGTTCATTTTAATACCACATCCTCTTCCATTTATGCAATGTCGAGCACCTTTTTAAAGCAATTAATTGTTGTGTTTATCAAATCTCTTACTTAATTGTCACACAGCTAAATACGTTTGAATTGTCATTACATTAAAATACCATTGCATGATGAAATAAAAATGAAAAATATACTTCAATTAAAAAAGAAAAACACAAGACTTCATGCTAATGCGCAACATTAAGTTTGCAACAAATGCACAAACAGACGTCCCCAACTCAATTATGTGACAAAATTTGAAAAAAAGCAAACTATGCAACGATATGCGTATGTAACTTTCATGAACATAAAATGGAAATCATTTTCATGTCGTACTTGTTTTCTGTATAATTATTCCAGTTTAGTAATTTCACATTTTTTGCCCCCTATCGTCTTTCACTTGTGTTGCGACTTGCGACTCAAATCTCACCCATGAACGGTTGGATCAAGTGATCTTGTGGAAATAGTGCAGAAATAAAAATTAAATGTGATGAAATGCAATAATAATCTCAATCACTTATGTGCCCATATTATTTTAGTGATATTTTTATTTTAGGTGCAAAAGATATGTCATTCACATGAGATCACATCATTATCATCGTGTTGGGGGAAAATTTTTAGGACATTTTTGAAACTAGTTTTAATTTTTGTACAATTTTTTTTTCAATAAGCTTAGCTGGAAGTGGTTAGTTGAATTTCTTTAATACATATTTTGTTTTGTGTCTTGAGCTTTTTGCATCTAGCTTTTCTGGTTTTGTTTCATTTTTATGCATAAAATCAAATCACATCACGAGCTGCCGATATTTAAACGAGTTAGTGATATCATAATGCAAATTCATCATATCCGGAATAAAATGCAAATTATTGTTTTTGACATGATTATTTTATTTTTTTGTTTGTGTAAGTTGGCCAAAAGTCAAAATTTAAAATAATTTTAATAAATCGAAATAACTTTAAATCCGAAATTTGGTTTTGAGGACGTGTAACATACCGCACACTTCATCATTGTTAAATTACTTCACACCAAATTGCATGTTAAACTTCTTGGTTGAATAAAAAATGCACAAAAATCTTTTTTACATTCACATGCAGTAAATTTATGCAGAACGGAAATTTTTATATTTTAATTAACCGAGCTTTTTTATTTTCCTACCGCAGTACTTGTATCTGTTTATGTTTCTACTAGGTACCTACATACATACATATGTACATGCTCCCATTTTATAGCATTTTACTACAGACAACCTTCATGTCTTGAAAGATAGTTGCGAAATTCTTTGAGATGTTGGGTGGCACCTTCCATGGCTATAATATGGAGAGGAAAAATAAAAATAAAATAAAAAAAAAGACCTAATGTGCATGATTTGTGTGTTAGATATAAACTACATAAATTTGCATTTACATACCCTGCTTATCAAGCTGGACAAAATTTTATTTATAAACCTCAATCAGATACGTCAGGAGACTACCTATAACAAATGAACACTCAATACTCGTGTCACATTCACTTAGTCCTTGATTATGCTGCAGTTGTCCGGTGATTGAACTGATCGGCCATGGAGATTAAAGCAAATTCTTGGAAGTCTTAAGACTTAGCAAATAAACAACTTTTTTAAAGCAATTGTTTTTATTGTTGGTAATTAAAAACAAGCTAGAAACCAATTTGATGGAATGTTTGCTAGCTTTTTAAAATTTGTTTACCGTAAGCAAACATAAATAATAAAGATATGTACATACGTATTGATATCGCTACATTAAAAAATGTTTCAATAATTTAAGAGTTCATTTAGGCATGTTTTTTTTTCTTATAATCTTAGTCATTGAAAAACTATTAAAGCAATTAGTCAGAATTTCAGACTCTGTTAAAACCTTTCTTTTCATGCAAAACTAACAAATCGAAATTCAAGTTCTATAAAATCTTGAAGAAACTTCTAAACTTAAAGGATACCGTCTAAAAACAATAAATAATTAACACACCTATACCAGATTCTTATTCATAACTTACCAGACATTCTTATTTTTGTTGTATTAAGATCTTGTTTACGAATGCAAACAAAAATAAACCTACCAACCTATATCTGTCTGAGATATAAACCTATATGTACCCAATAACCCAATCACCTTATGAGATTATATAAGGCAACGTGAAAACAAGATACCAGAAAAAGATCAAGTCAAAAGAACACGACTGTAAGTTATACAATAAAAATGCAAAGCTGAAAAAAGAATCTGTGGACAACAAAACGAAAGGGAAATTAAATTAGCAGAAATTTTAAATGTCTTTCATTCATATAAACAGCAGCTTTTTATTTTTGTCTTTTTTTAATTTATATCAAAAAGTTTGAATAACATAACATACTCAATACCTACGTCCTACATAAATATACTATACATAATGTGTGTTTATTCAATATTTGACACCCAAAAAACAAAAACAAAACTTTTAAAGCTGCTACAAGCCAATGGCTGCGATTCCACTGCCGATTTTTGCTATTATGCAACACATGACCACCACCGTTAGCAATAAACCAGCAATATGGCGCTTCTAGCGGTTTTGGCAGCGCAAGAAATAGTATCTTTACAGCTTATCTATCTTAAGACTGTAGGAACCCATAAGAAATATTTATACATTCATCGAAGTCATTTCAATTTTAGTTGTTCTCTTATTTTGCCATTACAGTTACAGTTAAGGGAGATTGTTGTATATATTAACATGAAGTCTGCATCAGCCATGGACTCTTTTTCGGGCTGCAATAAATTTAAATTAGGAGCTGAACTCGTGACTTGTCTGGTTTAAGTTTATTTTGTTAGATATCGATTCTTTTACACTCGTGAAATATGGTTTACGCGATACCGAATGAAACCTATGTAAAGAGGGGGAATTTATCTAATGATTTGTTGGTGGGACATTCGAATATTTATTTTGTTTATTTTTGGTTCGTAAATAAATACTTACAAAAAGCGAGAACAAACAACAAAGTGGTTTAAGATAATAATGTTTAAAGTATTTAAATTTTGACATTTATCCGGTTATTAATACATTATATTGTTTTTAAGTAAACTGTAGTTTGATTTTTGATAAAAGCTCTGGAATTTTAAAATTGGAGAAGAAAGCCGGGAAGTTTTAAATTGTCTTAGTTCTTCTTGTTTTTTTTTTGTCAGATGTTTTCTCAACTTAAAAATTAGACAAAAACATCACAATATTTTCTTTAATAAATTATAATAATATATAAATAAACAATCTTTGTAATTAGGTTATAATAAATTGCATATTATAAGCTTAAATGCAAAACAAAAGAGCTGATCAGAAAACTTTATCTCCATTGCTGCGATTGATAAAATGGTCTTATAGAGAGTTATAATGCAATATTTCGGAAAATATTTATAAGAACAATAAGATTTTATGTGAACAATTGCATTTTGTACATAGTAAAAACAATTCCAATTGCACATAATATGTACATACATACGTATAATAAATCAAAAATTTTATTGAAAAAAGAGTTTAGGTTTTGTTGCGCAATTGTTACGAGTTTTCAAATTAAATTTTGCTAAGCTATCTGCCGTAAATACATACAAATTTGCCTACTCTAATGACCTTTAAATAATCAAGATACTTTATTTATCTTCAAATTTATTGAAAATCTTAAATAAAATCACCAAAAAGTTAATTGGAATAGTAAAACAAAATCATTTAATTAATCTCGATTAAACGAATAGCACTCAAGTTATTATACATGCGCGGATTAGTCGCACATACATACATACATACATACATTTGTATGTTTGTATGTATAAATACTATTTGAAAAAAAAAAAGAAATAATAACCAAAACGATTCGATGAAAAATTCCAAAACTTAATATTATACATATTGAAAATAAAAACAACAGTTACTCTTTTATACACGACAAACTGTTTTCTTACTAAAGATTTTATAACTTTTAATATTTCAGTGTTTAAAAACATAATTTACACTAAATCTTAAGCTGATTCTTACATAAGTTTGATCACCATTTATCTTTTAAATATTGCTAAATTTAATTTGAATACCTAATATATTGCTTTAATTTGTTTTGATAAATGGTTTGCCTTAACCGCTGGCCTCAACCTGATTGCTTCATTTTGAAGAAACAATTATTTGATTTATATATTTTTGCTACCTATCTGTTAAACATTTAATCAATACTGGTCAATTAAAACAGGATATTAAATTTATAGAGGATTTTCCATAAAAAACAAACCTTTCACAGTTTCGGAAAAAGTCGTTTAATTAAGAAGAGGAATGGGTCTTTTTTAACACTAAACAGACAGAAAATGGATTTAATTAAAAAATCATTGCAATATTAACTATGCACATATAAAAAGCTTAAGCAAGTAAGTAATTTTCAAATTCGATACATGATTTTTCTCCTTCCTTTTTTATTATCAGCATCATAGTCTAACAAGCACAATTTGTTGGTGTTACCTAGTGAATCCAGTTTTTCTAAAGGATGAAAGGAATTTTCAAGACTTGTATCTCTGAAGGTAATTGCTTTCACTAGTTGCTATTTATAATAGTGTTTATTTATTTTTTCTTTTAAATTTTAAGTAAAGTATAAACGATGTTTGGCTCTAAGACTAATGAAATTTTATGATCGTGATCTGCATACTTTATGTGTAGTAATAGGGTTGTTGACAGGAGATTATGTATTAGAGGCTACTTTGAATCTTTGTCCAAACATTTAATCGTATAATTTATGAAATTGAAAGGTATAAATGTCTAAAGTTTATAAATGGTAAGTTGAATTCGGTGTTGC
The DNA here is from genome assembly GCA_951509635.1 of Eupeodes luniger. Classification (NCBI taxonomy): domain Eukaryota; kingdom Metazoa; phylum Arthropoda; class Insecta; order Diptera; family Syrphidae; genus Eupeodes; species Eupeodes luniger. The sequence goes on along the minus strand of OX608075.1, from coordinate 131,014,178 downwards.
TTTAAGTAAGTTGTGCTGTACATTATGGTAGTTGAGGATCAAGTTTTGAAACATTTCAGGAAAATTGTTATGTAGGCCTTTTTTTGTTGGATTCCCTTGTAATAACAACTAATGAATTCTCCTATTTACAGTGAATAGTGTAGCACTATTTGCAAATTATAAATTTGATGTAATCGATAAACCAGGGTCTTAAAATATAAGTTTTACAATTTTACGTATGGTAGCTGTCATATTTTTTTTCATAAAATCTTGCTTAAGAAATTGTTTTACTATTTCAAAGAAAATTCTCCAAAATGAGCTCAATAATTTTGCTAAAAACTCTTTATATACTGTCATTAAATTATATTTGTTTAAAAAAAAAAAAAACAAATTTGTCATTTAGTGAGATCTACAGTTGTTAAAAATTACAATACAAAAAATAAACTACACAAACGAACATTCATACAAAATCAAAGGACTGAAAAGTAAAAACTAAATCGTATCAAATATTCACTTAATATAACAACATTCTTCATCTCTTCATCTTTATATTTCGACAAATGTATTTTATCAAATAAAGTTTATGCAGTTTTATGTTAATAATTTGAAAAACAAATCGGAACAGTTCGTTACCTAATTGCAGTCAATTAAGTAAATATATTCACTCGAATCGAAACATTAGTAGATCAAGTTAAAAAGCAAAATTATAATAATCCTCCAAGGCAATCGTAGATCTCACAGACCAACATCTAATTGGGTATTTGTCAAAATATGTATCTGAGTCACAAAATTCATTCAGCCACAACACACACTTTCTTTTACCTTCAAAACATCTAACAGAAACACAACAAGTTGGCTTTTATTGGCATATCCAAGGTAAATCTTTTAAAGAACTCGGTTACTCTGTCAATGGTTCACCGAATCTGACTCAAATAACGATTTCAATTGAATATCGAGTACAATGGCAGAAAACAAAATGACATACAAAATAGTTGTACCCGCGACAGCAGCATAAGCCAGTGCAGCTTAGCGTTGGCGAATATTATGTAAGCCTTTTAGTTTTAGCCAAGAAATACAAACAAACAAAAACACAGATACTTGAACTAAAACAATTACTGAGTTAAGATAGCAATCAATTTTGTGGCTAAGAGAAGCCGGCTGCTCCAATTTGAGTTGACTTTTTGTCTAAACTTTTTGACAACAGCAAGCCACAATCGTGATCGTGGAACGCGCACTCGTGTTCAAATCACCTGCAACTTTAAACCTGGACCTGGACATGAAACAAGAAAGTATTTATACAGAATATTGTCTCACTGTTGTCTGATGATGTGAACCAGCATCATCTGTGCCATGGCTTTATTCGGCTTGATTGATTTTAAATGTTTAGACTTTTGTCACACTATATCTATGTAGGTCCTATGCAGTATGCAATACAATGGCCATTAAGCATGCACTCTTTTTTGGAATGTTGATGTGTGATTGCGTTCGTTCGTTCGTTTGTCGGGAAGTTTATTTCTTCAAATGAAGTTAGTGGATAAATTGAATGCCAAATTATCGTATTCCTTGGAATGTTAGATTTTTTTCGAAGTAAAAATGTAGTTTTGCTGCAATTTCTGATGCTTGATGGTGATACTTAATTGGGTCTGTCATCTGAAAATGACGAATTTGATTTTGACAGGTGAGCTTATCAAGTTAAGTTTGGAATTCCATGAATACGGAAATATTTGTATTGCGTATAGCTATATTATATTTCTAACCTTTTAGATTGAAAATAATTTTATTTAGCTTAGACAAATTCATAATTATTTAAACTGCAAATATATTTATAATTAGTCTTATCATTTATTGTAAAAATAGTTTGTAGTTTCCTTTCAGCACCGATCGATTAAATTTGCCTGGAAGAAAAGGAAAATACACTGATATGCACACAGAAACATATAGTTTTTCCTCAGAAGTGTTTAACTAAAGAAAAACAATGAAAAAAGACGTGGAAAAACATCATTTTAAAATGTACATAAAAACTATAATTTATACACTATAGAAAGTGCAATCTTGAGGCCATTGGTTTATGTGAGAATTTCTTTTGTTTAAATGAATAAAACGTGATGCGATTATTTTTTACTGATACTACAGCTACTTCGTTGACATACATATGTAAGCTTATAAAAACAAATCTGATCTGCTTATTAAAGAAAAAGTTTCAATTTCTTTCAAACAAGCTATAAAAAGACGTATTGTTGTTGATTTAAAAGTGAAAATATTCCTCATCTGTTATTTTTTATTTTTTGCATATAATTCAACACTCTTGGAAGTTTCATTCTAATTTAAATAATAAAAAAACTAAGATATAAATCACATCTATTCAATTTTTTGTTTTTGGAAATCAAAATTGTGGACTTATTGTATGGGTTTTCATGTAGACAATGCGTCAATTTATTTATTTGCCGTACGCAGGTCGACTTATTCAATTTACGCATGGATTTTAATCCTAAGATTTAAATAAAAAAATGTTGGTATAGATTAACCGTTTAACAAATAAACCATCAGAAATAACGGAGATGACATAAACAAATAAATTTAATTTAGTGTTTTCTTTGTTTTTGTAAAACGAACAGCGTTATGTGCGGATTTTTAAATTTAACTACATCCATTAACATGAATCCAAAACACCAAGAAATTGGATCAATTAAGTTTAATTTATTGGTCCACACGATTTTATAACATAAATTAAACTATTCCATATCAATTAAATATTGAACATTTGCATTAAAAAATCATTGTTTCAACGTTTTAATACATAAAAGTGAAAGGAGAAACCAAAAAATAACATTATTTAGTGCTCACAAAATTTAAATAAAAGTTTCGTAAATAATTCTATCAGCAAAAGAACTTTCCATACCCATAACATAAGTTATTATTCCGATTAGATAAAAAAGTTCGAAAGTATCAGGGTTGGTGAAATTTTAAAGGTTCAAAGAAGACACTATACACGCCTAGATGAGGCCTAGATCACTTTAAAAACTAACCGGACTCATTAATCGTTTCAAACAGGAAACCCAATTTTTGATTATTTTTATTTTGGAAATTAGATCAATTAGATAGAGTTGTAGATTTCCCAAAAGTTATTATGTTAAAAAATCAAATAAATTCAAAACTACGTATACGCCAGAGTGACCCACTCTAAAATAATTAATTATTTGTTAACATCTCCTCAGCGATTATCTTTTTAGTTTCACAATTAGTGGATTAAATTTGTACTAAAATATCAATTCTCTTTTTCAAAAAATAATAGTTAAGACAATAGCCTTTGTAGAATTTGTTTTTCAAAGTTTTTAATGTACATTTTATACCAAGAAAGCAATATTGCGGGAACCAGAAGTTGAAGGATAATTTTTTTCCTGATTGTGAAGTGAAAAAAAAAATAAAAAAAATCGTGTGAATTCAGTTTTGTAACTTTGTAACAAATATTTATACTTTAAAGATCTATCTTAAATATTCCCTAATTTTTTATAAAATGATTTCCTCATTTCAATAAGCATGACATGTGTGTGCAATATAAATAATAGTACTTTAAAAATTTCTCAAACAAATCAACAAAATTTATTATCAATGTAAATAAACTCGACAAAATCAAAAACATATTCTTCTATGAACCTTTGTTAACAAAGTTGACATATGATTGATAAATTGCTTGGTAAAGTTTGATTTCGTGCTTTTTTAAATTCAAACAAAACATTCCTGAAGGAAATTAAATTTATAAATATCTTTACGTACATATATGTATTCGAAAAAAACCTCGTGTAAACTGTGGGAAAAAACGTGTGACGTTTCGAGTCAACTCTGTATGGTGTAAAATGTTTATGGCTTTAAACGCCTTCAACAACAGATTATATTAAATTTTTGCTGACAACCATTATTTATTAAGGAACACAAAGCGAAAGCTCCATACATACATATGCTTCCCCCTCACTAAATATGCAATTCAAATTTGAATTTTTAAAGAAAGCTAACTTTTCATCTCATTTTTAAAACTACAAGTGCTGAAAAATGCATACAATTTAAAGAATTTTATTAATAAGTCTTTGGAAATTATTCAAGTTCTCTTTCTACGAAATTCCTCTTTGCTTTTCTTTTATGGCACAATTGCTTTGATTGCCAAATATTTTTACCACGAGGCACTTAATTTATGGTCTTGTTGCATATGCACAAGACGCCGCATATATGTTTTAGGTGGGAACATCATCTCGAGAAGACAATAGAATTTAAATCATATTTCATGAGAAACATTGTACATAACAATGAGCTGTGGCTTTTAAGGTGCACATTAAAGCAGATAGTAGAAATGCAGGCAGTGAAGTTATTGTGCAATAGAAGGCTCTGTCGTCAGATAGTGGCGTTGACTATAGAGAGCATTCAAGAGGTAGAAATGGTGTGGCGGATTGCCTGGAGTTTGACATTTGGAATATGTCACGATATGTTTAGAAAATATTTAATTTGTAAAATTTCTTGCTGTTTTATTCGATTTCATCAAAGTTTGATGGGCTTTTGAATCTTTTTCCTGTTTTACCATACCTAAAAAAACGCAATCGCGAGGCTTTAAGTGAAGAAAGTGATAAAACTGGAAAAAGAGTTGAAAATAATTTTGTTTAAAAAATGTTGGTGATTAAGTTTAAAAATAAACTTACTTTTGATTTATTTGTTTTTAAGTGATCCTTATCACTGCAATGTTTTTATATTCTATTATATATGTAACCAGTAATTTTTTCAGAAATAATTTAACTATGGGAATTAAAAGTAATTAAACAATTATGTATGTACGTCCTATAACACCCTTGGATTTTTATAAATACTACATTTGCCATGAAAAAAGTTGCTGTTATGATCTTGATAAACCCGTTCTTATTTTATTAAATAAGACATAAAAACCTTTTTCAATTAATTTGTTCTCAGTTTTTTAATGTTCAACTTTTTGTCTTACCTAACATAAATATTTCCGGGGTAAAAGTTATTAGATTAGATTAGAATTCTTTTTGATTCCGCGTGCATATCTGATCTAAACTAAACTTAGATTTCATACAAAATTTTTTAAAAGACAGTTTTTCTTATATTATTGTATCAAAATATAAACCATATTATTGAATACTTATCTAGAAAACAATTTTCCCCTTAATGTACATATCAATATCGTATATCGTACAATTTTCAAATATTTAAAATTCGGCACGCAAATTGAGACATCAAACGACTTACCTAGAAAATAAAGAAACGAAAAAGTATTAGATTTCTTGCATGAATATAAAAAAGTAGTAAAATTAAAGTGTATAATTAATTAATGGAAGTGGAAAAAGGTAGCTGTTATTAGTTTAAACTGCCAATTAGCAGTTCTATTGTTGTCTGTATTTTTGTTTTCATTTTTTTTTTGTTTAATACTGTTATGCTTTTTGAATAATTAATTATCTAAGAAAATATGAAATGTACATTTATCAAAACGTTTACAAAATCGAGCCATCTCCGAATCCAAATCCAACAATAAGAAAACAAAAATCAAGATTGGAAGCAAATAAATTTGAAACTTGATGTTAAGTCATTTTTCATTTCAATTAAATTAAATTTTCTCAATGAGTTTAACTGCATTTTTGTGGCTTCAAACATTATTTGTACCTATCCTAGCTTAAAAATCACTCGAATTCCAAGCCCATATCACTTAAAATTCGTAAACAAAAAACCATTCATGCAAGTAAAAGTCAAGCCAGCACAAAAACGAGTTAGTGTCCTTCAATCCAACAAATGATATTTGTTGAAAAATAAAATTAAGAAAAAAAAAACGTTTAAAAATCGTGATCGCAATGAACTTCTTAAAGTAAACGAACAACTTTTCCATGCAATTTTCTTCTCTGACATTTTAAAAATGAAAACAAAAAACACAACAACAACTTAACATAGAAAAATAAAGTTAGACAAACATGAATTCATCTAGCATTAGCCTCAGTTAGCCAGCCAGCCAACGAACGGAGACGACGACGAAAACGTCTGAAGAAGATACAGTTGTTGCTGGTGATGAAGATATTTTTTTTTGTTTAAAACCGCTAACCGGAAAGAAATAAAGCAGAGTCTTGAAGTCTTGTCAGAGAGCAAGTCGTGGTATCCTGTCTAGATGCGTCAAGTTGAAAAGGCTGAATTTCCACAACGTTTTTTTTTGTAGATTTTATGCTCGTGTCATAGAGCTTAACAAATACCAGATGAACCATAAAACGCCTCCTAATGTTTTCAGGTTTTCTTATGCATTTATGTAGATGTATTTTGCACATCAATTTAAAGAAATGGCGGGACGGAACGATACGGTGTAAACTTTTTACAGGCATAACAAGTTATTCGTGGTATAAGGAAATAATAATTGCGACAATGGTCTTGACCGAAAGGGTTAAAAACATTTGAAGGATTGGACAACTTCCAAATATGCTGTCGAAAAATATACCAATTTAAATCTGCTAAAAGACTCCCTCACAGTGGGCTTTTTGGTCCTGGTACATGGCATTTTTTTGGTTAACTTTTATCATGCTTCTGTAAAACTGCAATTCCAAGGATCCCAGCCTTTTGCGTATCACAGTTTATAGAACAACAGAAATCACGATATTTAAACCGAAAATTACTTATTTTCCCATTGAGCAAATCTGGCTTTCACTACATTTGTCTTGTGTTTAAAGGATTATTATAAATTTTGTATACTTAATATAAAAATAGCCCACTGTGCGCATTCAAATTAATAAAAAATAACGATACATCGATAAGCAATAATGGTGACATGTTGTCTGGTTTGAACAAAAATGGCGAAAACATCACCACCATACTGAAAGGAAAAGGAAATGCTTACGAAGAAAAACAATAAAAAGAAAAAAAACAAACACCTTTTACTGATTTACCACTAATTCAGGAGCCTGTGGTTGACTTCACACCTTTGTTGCTATTCCCTTCACGCTTCAGGCTGCTTTCGCATAAAAATCAATCAATTGGCTGGGAAAAAGTTAATGGCTTCCTATTTAGTTGGCACAAGCGTGCAAACTGCAAAGCCTCATTGGTCGGGCATTTGTCTTCATGGAAGGTATATATAGAGAAATATGAGCCTATTCACACAGGTTTCAGGAAACCAGTAATTTGTCTTAAGTGGAGTGTTGTGAGTTTTGAGTTTTGAGTCAAGAGACACATTCAAAGCAAAGGGCTACACATTTCGTAAGCTTTCCTTGAATAATGATTATAATCTCAATTTTATGTCATATACGAGTACCAATCAATCATAAATGCGTCTATGAAATGTAGGGCTCGTAGGAAAAGAGGTTATGTGCAGTGGTTGATTGTAATAATAGTGACGTTGTAATGTGATATGCGCTATAAGCACTTGTTTCTCGCTTTCCCACGCTAGAACGTTATTTCTTTCTGAATTTATTTATATTGGAAATGCACATAAATAGTGTCACAGACCTTCAGATAAACCACACAAGGTGTTCCACATTAGCACGAATGCATCATATCAATAATACTAAGTGTTCAGGTCTTAGCTTAGCTTAGCTTAGAGATAGAGAGGAGGTTGAGTTCCAGGTTAGGTTAGTCATCTTTGCTGACAGAGTGATTGAACGAGTTTTGTGTGGAAAATAAAATAATAAAAAATAGAGTGTATATACAAAAATTGTTTTATTATTTATTATATTTATTTTACTCAAGCCAACACTTATGATGTTGGTTTGGTATAGCCACATCTTGATTATTTAATTTAAAATTTGTTGCTCGTCGAATCGATCGATGTAATTGAACTTTCAGCTATAGTTGATAGAAAGTTGAAAGCATCTATGAAACCAGTTGAATGTGGGTTTTAATACTTATTTAATTAGATTTTTTAAAGTTGACTCTTTAGCATTTTAGAGTATCATCAACTTTTTATATATCAAACTTTACAAGGAATATGAAAAAAACAAGTTTATTTTCTAATTTCAACTTATTACCGTGGTTTTTATGGGAGTAAAAATATACATAGTACTTGAAAGTGACTTCCGTAATTTATTTAAATCAAATAGGAAAATGTCTTGAATATGTACTATGCATATTTGCTCATTTTCGACAGTGATATAGGCGTAATATATAAACGCATTTGCAAAAACCTTTTCATTTATTTGTAAAAATAAAATATATTTGAATAAAACTATAAGTTTAACTTTCCACTTAATAAAAATTAATATAACAACCCTCAATCATTCCTGTGTGCGAATAATGTCAGGAACGGTTACAGTTTGTATGCCGAATCCGACCGGCTTATTTGAGAAACACTTTTTCATGATGAGAATTGCTCTTGGAGAACTTGTCAAATCTTCGCAAGACGAAGTACCCGTGAAAAATACACAGAACTCTGGCATGATAGTTCTACTCACTAACCATCACGCCAAGGGTTAAACTTTCCAGTAATAGAGATTTAAATAGAAAAGTAATCGATTAATTTCACAAAAGTATCACTTTATAAAAATCAACCAGTCTATATATTCGGTTTGTCGAAATTATAAAAATCGTTTTCATGGGGTAGATATTTATAAATGCATACTTAACCCATAGGGGATTTAACAAAGCTCAAATTAGTGAAATGTCAAGTATACTATTAGAACTTCTCAGCGTGAACAAGACAAGGCCTAAATATAGTTGTGACTCTGTTTCAGGTTTCATTGACAATTAGTTCGACTTAACTATGTCTTTTTCAATTAACTTAAAGTCATTTAATAATGTAAAGAACGTGTGACCTAGTCGTATATATTATTTTACTTTCAGGTTAAGCACGTGGGTTTAATTACAAATTGTGTTCAGTGAAACTCAATGAATTAACCGAGATAAATCATTATTATTCCTCTTCGTTTGGTAACTTTACATGACCGTATACTAAACCCATAAATATAACGAAACCTTACAGGTTGGGGTTGAGGTATATAAGTAAATCCGTCAAGACGTCAGATAAATTTCTCCGCCTCAGTTTCAGCAAAATCAGCTATAAATCTCATGACATAAAAATGATGAGACTTAACATTATTACCAATTATTTGCTGCAACATGTTGTAAGTTGAAATATGTTTTGCTAAGCTGTAAATACTACTATACTTGTTCAGTTAGAACCTGTCGTTCATATAATTTTATTTTTTAATTAAAAGTATCTTTTCAACTTCGAGTGTCTACTGATGTTGAAGATTGTTCTATGTTCTCATTTGAAACTGGATCACTGATAAATCTTTCAATAAATAGTTTTATAACAAGTTTCAGAATACGCAAGTGTGTAACTAGTCGGTACGTACGTGCACGTAATATTGGTTGCTGGCGATTTTGTTTTCATTTAAATTATTTAAACGACACGAAGTCAAAGGAGGCTGTATAAAGTGGGTTACTGGAATGCAAGATACACTCAAGAATTGAGTTTAAAATAAAAAAGAAGAAAAATATTTACTTAGAAAACTGTTTGAAATGGAATTCGAAAATAACTCTTCAATGCGTTTATCTTGTTTTAAATCAAAACTGGTTTCATTTTTATATTTCACAACGTTTTATAATAATGTTAAAGATAATCAGGTACCTACTCATATGTCTCTGAAAATATTGCTAAACTTTTGATTATATATTTGCAAATCAAAAAATGCGTAGCTCAAACGGCGTTGTTTACGCTTAACCAAAACGATTAAAGTGTCTCTATAAATTGATAGCGGAATTACATATGACTTTGAAGTTAGATATGCAAATTCATATTTACAGCTACGCATTCAACTTTGTTCAAGAATTAATGAACAAATTATTCAAATTAGCACTAATTAAGTGCAAATTATTTTAAATTACCTTACGATGAGATGGAAGGCGTGGTGTTATGGCAGTTTTGATTAATCTATTCCAAATGTACTCTATGTAAACTGTTTTCATTGTTAAAAATAAAAAGATTTTGATTTGTTTATATTTGATAATGAACGCCGAAACTGATAGTTTACCCTTAAGTTTTTACCTTTATAAACTTATTAATTAAATATTTTAAGTCAAACTTAATTGGAATTATAGGTTTGTATTTATTAGTAAACAATTCCATACATACTCGTATGTGTAAAAAAATAGGGGGTAAATAGATGAAATTCAGATTATCTTGTTAAAACTCAAATAAAGGCTTTAATATTTACTTTAAGTAATTTTTTTAATTTATGGGAAATTACAACTTCCTAATTTAATTATCTTTTTGTTTGAATTTTTCAATGTTTCGACAGATTAAATGACAGAAACATACAAACAAAAACCTTTAAAAGAATTTGTCATTTCCTTTGAAACAATTTTCTTGAACTAAAATCTGGTTTCGGAAACCAATTATTATATCATTTTATAGTGTCGATTTCAAATTCCAGCGGTTTTTATTTATCATAAAATTAACCAATCAATTCATAAAAAGTCTATTGCACTTAATTATATAATTATACGAGTAACGTACTATAGACACTGACTAAATGATTAATGATTAAGAAAACCTGCAAATGATAAGAGACATATTCATTAGAGAACCAAGAAATCTCTATGGACTCTAAACAACTTTTTTCTCAATTAATCGAGGTGAAAACAATTTTGAACTGGTTTTAAGTGTTTTTATATTGTTTAAATACAATGTGAGAAACGTTAAATTAAAAAATATTTTCCATTCATGAGGTTTTATTTACGAACATTGAATAAAAATTATTCTATAGGGACACTGCGAATCCATCAATCGAGGCAAAACGAAATAAACAGACAAAAGTGACCAAAGTTAAATTATCAAATTTGTAAGTACATAATTGTTTATTTCTATAAGAGATATACATAGATATTGTTAATCTTGTTCTGGTTAGTATTTACAATTTTTGTTACATAAATAGAACTTTAATCCATGAAAGTAGAAGAAAGAATGGTGAACCTTTATTTTTTGAGGCTTTTCTTTGATTCCTTACGCTTTACAAAATCAACGAAAAATCATGGAATTTATCACTTAATTATGAAATTGCGTACAGTTAAATTTCGATGTAGTAAATTTCGTAAAAGTGAAATTTTCAGTATAGTGAATAAAAACTTATTTATTCAGACTATTGTTAATAGTGTATTGTTATGTATGAATTATGTAGTTAAAGCCTTTGTGTCATGATAAATTTTAGATAATATTTTTTCTTTTGTTGGAATTGTTGTTTGACTAAATAAAAACTTTTCAAAATACATTTTGCATTTCTATTTAAATTTAAAGGTGGAAACCCTTTAAAACTTTAATCCGTAAATAGTGAATAGACCTATTTTTTATTAATTCCACTTATTGAACGTCTTCTCTACTGCATTTATAAATCCTTTTCTCATATTTTGCTTACATATATAATTATATAGGTACTATCTTATCTTGTTAATTTATTTTGTTTTTCTAATCCTGTGTTTAATTATAAATTATATATACACATAAGTACATCTCTTTTGTAAAATTGATTTTCAATACTTTGGAAGTTTTAATTTAAAATTTAAGATAACTGTTTAACATTTTTGTATTAATAAAAACGGTGCCACAAAATTGGTGTTTTAATACTTTATATTTGTGCAAATATTTCAAAAATAAAAGTTTACAACGTTAATGCAATTAAACTTAAGAGCAGGTCAATTTTTTAACAAAATATAGAACTAAATACGAAAATTCATCTGTGAGCATATTAAATGTAAACTTATTTACTCCATACCCTTCTATACTATAGAATTTGAATACATAAAGGATATATTTATGGGACCCTTTTTATAAAACATAATTTCGAGTGGAATATTAAAAGAAATTCTAGATACGTATGAATTTATTTCATAGGTATAATAAAACTAGTAAAATCCATAAGGGACATTATATAATACAAAATATGAAAATAAGAATGTAGATTTATGTAACACTACTCAATTTAAGTTTAAAGGTAGCTATTGATTAAAAAAAAAATAATTTCAAAAATTGTGAAATAGAGCTAGTGTTTGTTAGTTGCACGAATTTAAATCAACTTTCTAATGAATGAATGAATCAAAGATAATTTTTCGAAATATAAGAATCATGAATCTTCAATTCAACAGAACTTGTGAAAGTACCAAATTTTTGTATCCAAATAATTAATCCTTAAAAAAATTGTATTACCTTTAACTCTTGATGGCGATCCAACACGTACGGCACTGGCATGTCGATTAGTATCCAAAAGTATGACAAATATTGTCAGGAACACAGGATAACTGTTCAACCCAAAATTAAAAATCCACTTCACAAACATTATGTGACCGTTGATGTTCCTTAAAATTTTACTTATCTTTTGATTATAATTGTATCAAGTTGGTTTTGGAAAATAATATTTGTTTAATTTTTTCTTTTTGCAGCACTTTATAAAATGCACCTTATAAAATGCATAACTTGTAGACAAAAAGATATGTCACAATAACCACATAATAAATAATTTTATTAGGGTGTATTAATTTTAATTATCGATATTTTTATATTTTTCAAAGCATCCAGTTTAAATGGTATAAAGTTAAACTCCGCGAAAAAATCACAGCTAATTCGATGAAGTATCCATTAAATTAAATTTATCCATTCATGTGCATTCGTCTTGTGAATTATTTACCGAACTATATCGTGGTAAAAAAGTAATAAATTATTAAAGAATTCAAAAAGCGAACACCAATCCAGCCAGCTCTGCGCGAAATAAGAAATGCGCGTCCCGCGTTTAAGCACCAAACTGAAGGCAACCTCAACTCTGAACGGTTATTTAAAACCTTCTAAAAGATCCAAGACTCGAAGCCAATAAGCTACAACTGTTGCTGCTGACGCTGAGACTAAGACCTGAGACCACGCAAAGAAATTTTCACTTCGAATTGCAATAGAAACCAGCAACAGAGCTCCATCTACCGCAGACGCAGACACTAGAATTCGAAGATCAATCCCTCATTCAAGCCTTCGCTCTACCATCGGCAACTGACACCATTACAAGTTTATGCATATATACAGTGCTCGAGCTTAGTTGTATTGCGTTTGGGTTTTTGCTCTTGTTATCGACACGGATTACGGTAAGTACTCGTAACTCGTATTCGTGCAATATCCGCTGTTTTGGTTTAAAGGAGCGGTTTAGCTATAAGGCTTAGGTTAGATGCTGAAAATTAAGATAGTGAAAAGAAGAGCTTTTGAGCATGGCTCGTTCTTCGAAAGAGATAAAAGCTTATGTATTTGGTAAAAAGAGTGGAAACATTATGTGAGAATTCCGTTATACCGTATACGATATCAGAACTTAAGAGAGATTTTTCTTTAACAGGTGTAGATACCGAAGTGCCAATCGGTCGCCAAGAAAATCACTCTCGCTAAAAAAGGAGTGGGAGTCTGGGAGTTTTGGTTTTTTCTTGTATTTTCGTGAGGAAAGTGAAAAGCTTTGCAATTTATCATTTAATTTTTTGATGTAGCCTATGTATGCTTTTGCTCTAGATCGTATGTTGTTTACACACATAAACAGTTAGTTGCGGTGCGGGTATTACAGCACGAATTTACGTCAAACGCTCATCGACAAAAAAAATGCTCGTTAGACTACGACTGCGGCCGTGGCGGTCGGCGAAGGGAAACCCCTTGATTTTAGATTCCGTCCGACCAACTGGCTGCGGCTTCGGCTTCAGCTTCAGCTTCGACTTTGGCTGCTGGATAATGTTGAGATCGAAAGTTGTTGTGCCATTGGTGAGGTTGTTGGTGAATATTGATTGTGTATGAACGTTTGGTTTGGCCTAATTCTGTCTGTAGGCCACAATCAAAGTGGTTTTGCTGGTTCTGCAAAGAGTTGAGTTATGTTTTGTTTTGGTGAAGGAGGTATGATCACTTGGACTGTGATGGCTGTGGTTTGTTGGATATCAATCGTAGTAATTAACAGTTAGGAGTTTTGACCGAAAGCAGAGTAAAGAGTAAATATTTGTCTATAAGTAGTTTTGAATTTGACTTGATATCTCAATTCAAGACGACGTACATATATTTAAAATATATTTTCGTACTGTCGTATATATTTGTAGTTTAGGTATTGATCGTGAACTGTATACATTTTATGTTCGATTTATAAATCGCTGCAATTATCATTTGTTGATTAATTAAGATCATAATTTATTTATGTATGGTTTTGGAAAACAAAGATTATGAGCAGGTCCAATTTTAAATATTAAAATTATCTACATACAAAATTTGTTCTAAAATTTATTCAAAAGGGCGGATAACATATTTTTACGATCGTAGTTAATTTATTAATTGAAGAACAGTATGCTGAATATTTTAGAGTATGATTCAAAACAAATTTGTAGAATTTAATTACCCCTTACAAAAATAATACAGATCGATGATGATGACTCCCTTTTGCGAGTAAGGTCAGGAAAGAAGAGCACCGAACCCAATAACCCAAAGAAGTTTTAATTGAAAACTAAGCAGAAAGTTTTAACCCCTACTTAAATCACAGGAAACGTAAAAAGTGTACATTAATTTTCCAAATATTAATAATTTACTCTTGAGTGTATAATTATATTTTAATATGATTTTTTGCCTATTACGAAGAACAGTATGAAGTTATTATGTTAGATACACATTAAATATATTCAACCTCCTATAAAACATCATTAATAAACAAATCAATTTTAAAGCAATTTTCAACAACAACAAAAAACTCTATATGATCAACGAAAACAAACATTGGCTTGCATCATTCAAATACAATAAGTAAAGACTTTTGACCTTCATCTTCAATTATTCAGTTTAAGGTTTTCGGCTTGAGGGCAATTTCAATTGAAGTGTTGCATTGTTTAGGAAATGCCTTAAACTGTATTATATGAGTTGGTAAAAAAATGTATTTTCATTTAATAATATTGTTCGCATTATTATACTTCATTATTTAAACATAAATTTAGTAGGCTTATAAATTGATTCGCCAAAGTCTATTTATCAAGTCATAATACAAAATAAAAAAAGGGAACAAAGTTACAGCAATATCCAAATTTATCGAAATATACATTATATAGACCTACCTGCTTTGTAGAAACATTAATTTGCTACCTTTATATCTTAATTAGAGCTAAACAAACGTTAAGTAATATATTTTCTTAAGTAGCCATTGGTTGACTATAGCTACCTCTTAGCGATTCACTTGGGGGTATTTTTAGCCCATTGCATTTGAATTTTATTAGATAATAGATATTCTTGATACTTATGTTCCACTATGATTTTAATAAAATACATTTTTTTATTCATTATTCGGTTAAACTTGCTTTTCTCAACTTTGATAAAAAAAAAGCTTGAAGGAGATGCGCAATATCGTTATAAATAATGCAAATATGTATATTTATATTTATATTTATATTTATATTTATATTTATATTTATATTTATATTTATATTAATATTTATATTTATATTTATATTTATATAAATATATTTTATATTTATATTTACATTTATATTTATATTTATATTTATATTTATATTTATATTTATATTTATGTTTATATTTATATTTATATTTATATCTATATTTATATTTATATTTATATTTATATTTATATTTATATTTATATTTATATTTATATTTATATTTATATTTATATTAATATTTATATTTATATTTATATAAATATATTTTATATTTATATTTATATTTATATTTATATTTATATTTATATTTATATTTATATTTATATTTATATTTATATTTATATTTATATTTATATTTATATTTATATTTATATTTATATTTATATTTATATTTATATTAATATTTATATTTATATTTATATTTATATTTATATTTATATTTATATTTATATTTATATTTATATTTATATTTATATTTATATTTATATTTATATTTATATTTATATTTATATTTATATTTATATTTATATTTATGTTTATATTTATATTTATATTTATATTTATATTTATATTTATATTTATATTTATATTTATATTTATATTTATATTTATATTTATATTTATATTTATATTTATATTTATATTTATATGTTTTCAAAATCGGTTACCTAAGAAAATGTACTCTAGGCAATGCCTTATAAAGGTGGTCCTTACAAAAGGACATATTGTGTTGGCACTTTGTTAAAGGTTGTTATCCAAAACATTTATTTATTTATTAAATCTAAGATGCCTTAAATATACTATTCAGCTCGAAATATTTAAAATAAACATTCTGTTGGCGAATATCTTTTCTATCTATATTTATTTTTTATATTTCGATACGACTTTTTGTTTATATAATTAAGACCAAACAAGAAGTGTTTTTAAAAACATCTGGTTGTAAAATATGCAACGGCGGCGGCGGTGGCATGAAAAAGTGGCTCGTTCAATGCTTGTTCCATGAAAATCATGTATCGTTTAAACATTTAATTAATCCTCGAATAAAAAAAATATTAAAACACTTACGTAGTTTTACAAAATCTTTGGTAACTGATTCAATAAGTTTTATTACATTCCTATTCTCTGCTCCCCTGCATATTTAATTAAAACATTCTGACCCAGAAAGTCCTGTTTGAATGTATTTTTACGAGGAGCTATTTTAACTTATTTTTTGTGATTTTCTTCCTTTCACAAATTATTGCTTGAAGATTTCCAGAAAAAAAATGCCTGTCTCACAATCACCGCCGCCACCGCCACCACTATTGCCATTGACGTACGTCGTCGCGCCGCCGATAACTATCCGATCAAATCTTTTTAGTTGATTTATCGTTCCTAGATTGCCTTAAAATATAAAATGCGCCAAGTTTGTGTTGGCAAGCAAGTTGGCTATACAAGTCATTAAAATCATATGAATTATGAATATGGAGTGCGAGCACCAACTTGTAAGAAAATCCAACTGCAATTTTCAGCTAAAGATACGCATAAAAAGTTACATTTTAACAAAAATATATGTACGAGTATATACCAACTTAAAAATATTGTGCAAAGGCTCGCTGCATTATCCCTCAAAGTAGGAGTTATGCAACATCATAATTATACTGACAAGGCGACACTTATATATCTGTCCAATTCCAATCCATACTTTATCAATTAGTTTGAATCTAAAAACTGGGAGTTTAGTTGTTAATTAATATTGATTGCGTTCTGGTCAGGTCGGCTTCAATTTTGATTTTGGTAATTTTGCTTTATTTCTGTCAGATTATATCAAGTACCAAGTCCATTAGTAGATAAAATATTACTCATTTTTTTTTTTTTTGTAAAAATTATGCCAGCTGGATTACATCACCAAACCTTTCAGTTCTTTCAGTAAGTGCGCCTTATAGTGAAAATCAATTATTTATATCTACTAGATTATATCTCGGGAGATGATGATGTTGGCAAACATTTTCAACGCTCGATTCGGATTGAAAGGTTCAATCAGTCAAATCCGGGTGCTAATTGCGCATGTACTCTCGAAGAAAACATTAAAAGAAATTCATTATATCCCTAGGCGAAGAATTGAAATTTTAGTTTATTTTGTTATAATTTAAAATAAACCAACAATTGAAAAAAAACATTATATCTGTTCCTATCTATGTATCTTTTCGGAGATCGACAATCCAAATAGAAAATTAAATTTAAATGGCATATTTGTTTTGGAATGCTTGAAGGCAAAAAAATGTAGGTACTTGTACCATATAACCGAAAAAAATCAGGGAAAGTTATTGAAACATACCTACATTTAATTCACTTACTCTCCAATTGTCCAATTGAACCAGAAACGTAACAAGAGCCCGCCTCGGCTTCCGTATGGCGTATGAGTAATAATTCTGAAGTACCTACTCAGATAACATAAAGGTGGTTTAGTATTTTCCTTTCTATAAATATTGGTTACTGTTTCTTCTTCGTTAAAACAATAATTTAAAAAATAAATTTTACTTCTCAATACAAACAAAACAATGAAATGAAAATTATCTATTTCTTCGATTTTCGGATGGCTCCTTAAAAGATAATTTTATGAACGCAATATCCACTCTTCTAATTTCAAAAGAAAGATATTCCATCGACTGACAAAAGACTGAATTATAAGTTGTGTTCACACCAAAGAAACATTTTTTAAAAACGTCACAGAAATGTTTCCCATTTGTTTAAAAAAAACGTTTCAGAAATCTTTCAGTTTTCTTTTTTTGATGTGGAGGCTTTGAGACACATGTTCTTGTTTCCCATTTATGTATCCAATTTTGTTCATGAAAATGGACTGTCAAACAAGTAGCACCCCATTTTATCGAACTCATCTTTTTTACAATTTGTATTTTTGAAATTTTATCGACTTTTTTGATTTTATTTTAAAAATTTCGTCAAGTGGATTACACAATTTTTTTATGTTTCATTCATTTTATATCAATTGGATAATAGTCTCGTTGTTATCCAATTTTCGCTAAATTTAATATTTGTATTATTAACTTCTACTCACCTTTCAGAAACATTTCCTTAATGTTTCTCAGTTTCTGAAATGTTTTTTAAATACATCTGAAATTTTTCAAAAATTGTTCTTTGGTCTGGACACACCTTTAGAAGTTTTTAAATACATTTGCACACATTTTATGAAAACAGTAGTCACTGGTTAAAAAGTGTGTTTTAAAAACAAACAATTTGATCTAGTGACAATGTTCCTGATTTCAACCAAGCACTCAACAATTTAAAATGTCTTGAAAAATATGAAAAACACTTGTTTGAAGAAGCTGTTATTTATTTCAATAAGTTAATAAAACTGAGAATTTGTATCAACAATTTGCTGAAATTTATTATACTCAATCAATTTTAAACTTAACGGGATATAATAATACAAACTGCTTCAACTAATTCTTGAATTACTTTCATAGAAAGCTTATTAAGTGTCCGTAACATTTTTCATTTATTGGTGTTTTGACCTTTCGGTCACAAACTAGCTTAACTTCTTCAAATCAAGTTTAACTGAACATTCAGCAAATGTTTTGCTTGCTTGCTTATTTTTTGACAGTGATTATGGTTCTGTTATGGCATTTTGACTAATGAACTAATTTAAATTCAAATTATTATTGTTTTTATGGAATTCTTGACATGGTGAGAACATTTATAATAAATATACATATATGTACATGAGGTATGAAACAATTTTTACTTGCGACAACTCCTGTCTCACTTTATCAAGTTTGATATTCTTTAATCTTAAATCTTAAAATTAAACCTTAAAACAAAAGAAACTAATTAGACATCACCTTCAAATGGTATTTTTGTCAAAACAATGCAAAATTTATTGCTCTCTACGGAAAAAGAAAACAAAAACAACAAAGGCAAAACTTGCAGTACTCATTTCAGCAACCTTGATGTGTCACCTTTTTTATTAAAGAGTCTGAGTTACTCACCTTGGTGTGTAACAATAATAGGTAACAAATTTGTGAAACAAAAAGTTACTAAGAATATTAATTCTCTGCTATAATAACGATCTAGAATATCATCAGTACTTTAAAATTTTGTCGATTGAAACATATCACTTGTTGTTTCAGACAGTATTAAAAAAGTAAATAACTTTGTATTCCGTCATGTCACTATATGCCTATGGTATTAAATTGTCAGTCACTTTTTGACAAGAGAAATATTTTAAATATGTTAATATGGTTTTTATTATGTGCATACGCTTTCACTAATTAATGAAAATAACTATTTTAAACTTTTAAAACTATGAATAATTATATTGTATATTTAAAGTAAATTTAAAAGTGAACGCAAAAATTGTTGTTAATACGGTATATTTAAATGGTTGAATAGTGTTATCTGATTTTGTTGATACACGTAAAATAATATATATTTGCAGCTATTGTGTCGCTTAGGTCTTGATAAATTAATTCTTAGTTGAATAATTATTTTGGCCTTTTAAATGCTTTTCAATTTTTGTCAGTCGAAATGATATAATAGAGTTTGTCATTTAACAAACATGTAGCTATAAAGATCTGAATATTCAGTCTTCCTTTCCGTTTCGGGTTATTGGGGCTTTTTTAAGTTCTATTTCGACCCCTGTTTCTTTTTGTCAAACTATATATTTTTCGAATTGTGTTTCGTTTTATAACTTAGAATTCACAGATGAAATCATATTTAGTTTTTCAAAACATATCACATTTTGGGACTTAAGTTAATATGAGAAGGCCAACCCGTATGACAAACAACACCGAATTATGTGTTAAGCTCTTTTATCTACCGCGCCTTTAAAAGTTTTATTGCATTACTGCATGTCGTACTGGATTTATTTCATACATCAATTCACTCCTTAAATTGAAACCCATGGGATGTCACTTGAAAGATTTATTGCAACTTTGCTTAATCTCTTCCATAGATCTAAAAATTGCTTAACCACCAAATGCAACCTCGCCCTAATCATTAAAAACAGAAAACGACAAAATAATGCTCATCTTGAAATATAAAAATAACACCATTTTAAATTCGTAAGCCTGAAGTGTTTCCGAATACTTAAATAATATAGCTGTGAAATTTAACGCCAATTAAATAAGGTTCCCACACATTACGACTTGATCTCGTACAAATAGTTTGATTGATTGAAAAGCAAAAAATAAACATCGGTAATTCATTGGACGTCTTCAATTAAATGGTCAATCAAAGGCCATTAAATAATTTTATTGACTTTTCTGAATAGCGTAATATTAAGCTGCTCATGCTTATGCTCTGGAGATAAGATCAAAAATAGTAATTTGATAGTGAATGTACGATTTGTTATTTCGAGATTTCCATTGAAACCTCAAGAAACCATAGAAAGTCACAAGATCTTGAAAATTTGTGCAAGGTATGAGCCTATGTTGTAGATGAGGACAAAATTTCAATGAAATAGTGTTGCAATTTGTTTCTGCTATACTTCTTTTGAATAAATGACTTGGAATAAATAAAATTTGTTATTACAACATATTTTATGTAGAAACTTACGTTTACTGGAAATATTTTTAAGAATGATTTTTATCGAATGTGTGCAAATGCATTTTTGTATAATCTTGAATTTATTTATCAAAATATAATAATTGATCTTTATAAATAAAAATTATAATTGGAGTTCTAAACTGTATTTGCACTATTTAAAAAAAAATATGGTTATTTCACGTCTTGAAAAATTAAGACTGAATTATTTGTGCTGAAACTGAATTATTTGAATCCGGAACATTCATATTCTTTGAGTTTTCAAAAATAAATGACAAAAGTCGACAATACCAGTAGTCCTTTTTCCATTCACGTCTGTAACTTCAAATATAATCAAGCCCTATTGTTTAGTTTTTAAACATTCTTTTGTGTGTTTTTCAGCATTAGCATGTATAGAAGAAACGCATTGTTAAAAATGATATCATTACCTTGAAGTTTTGAAAGCTACCACATTGCAAGACCATAAAAGTCTGACCTATGACCTGTTTAGACTAAATTCACCTAGTTCCTTAATACATTGCCTGATAATATTACAAACAATTAGCAAAATCATTGTTCGTATTTAATGTTGTTTTGTTAGAATAAATGTCGGTTGAATCAATAAATTATCCCAATACATGACCTGCTGCCAAAAAAGATCAGATCAATTAGCCACTATGCCTTAAAAAATAACATAGATCAATTAACCATATGATACATTTTATCAAATAATTTCCGTTGAATTTCCTGCCTTTCTTGCATGTTTCTGAATCTGAACACAACAAGGTTAGTTGCCTGAAAACATGTCCTTAGGTGGAATTCGGCATAAATTAGACCAATTCAGTTCGTGCAATAACAGCTAAATACTGAAATTCTAGGCTCAATTAACTAATAACGCTTGAGCAGCATTCCAAATAATCAGCATGAACACGAACAGCCAAGGTGAACTTCTTCTATGAAGCTGTATGGTGCGAATGAACGCACGATTTTGTAAATACAAAAATAAACGCACTCCCAAAATAAACAATATACTTAAACAAAAATAAGACAAACAGCCCCACAAATTACTTCTTTTCAAGAGATCACGCGCTATAATTACCTTACTGCCTTTGGAGAGATATGATTAAAAGTAGTTCTTTTGATGGTATACGACGACGGCATCAATTGTTGGTGAAGTCGGAGTGTTCCAATGTTAAATAGATTCCTATATCAATTGAATCCATCTGACTGATCGCGATCGACATTAGCTAGCGATGAATAGTTTAAATCCTTTCGAACTGCATGGGGCCAACAACCAACAGCAACGTAACTTAAGCTAGAAATCGTGATTTCAATGTTGAATGTTGCTTATGGCGATGGCGGTTGCCATTAAATTAATATACTACATTCGTCAGGTGAAGTTGAAGTGCCTTTGAAATCATTCCGAACCGACCTCAAGTTAGTTCTTATAACAACATTTCAATGTTTAACTTAATAATTTTTATAGCTTAAACGTTTGCTAAGACTTAGGGTAATTGAACATTCAAGACTGTTATAGTTCGCACTAAACTTACATTCAGATGTCATTTTTATGGTCTTTTTTGATTTATTTTCAAAAGCCAAAAATGCATTTAACTAAGAAATTGCGTTCTCGTTATGGCCTTGAATTCTGATGACAAGTTTATTAAAATGTATGTTTTTATTAAATACAACTTTTTGTTATGCTGTTAAATAACTAAAATAGATCCAGTTACCATTTGGTGGTATTTATTTATAAAATTCTGTATATTTGACTGTAAAAATTAATTCTACCAAGAATGACATTAACAAAATAAATATGCTGTTAAATTATAATTTGATTATGAATCATAACGACAAATAACTTAATTTCACTTTATAAATATATCTCTAGTTTTAAGTGAATTTAAAAGATGATACCAACCAATAAAGTTTTTCGATGTATATAAAAAATACACAAATAATGGGTGATTTTTTTGAGGTTAGGATTTTCATGCATTAGTATTTGACAGATCACGCGGGATTTCAGACATGGTGTCAAAGAGAAAGATGCTCAGTATGCTTTGACATTTCATCATGAATAGACTTACTAACGAGCAACGCTTGCAAATCATTGAATTTTATTACCAAAATCAGTGTTCGGTTCGAAATGTGTTTATCGACAAATTTTGTTCAGCGATGAGGCTCATTTCTGGTTGAATGGCTACGTAAATAAGCAAAATTGCCGCATTTGGAGTGAAGAGCAACCAGAAGCCGTTCAAGAACTGCCCATGCATCCCGAAAAATGCACTGTTTGGTGTGGTTTGTACGCTGGTGGAATCATTGGACCGTATTTTTTCAAAGATGCTGTTGGACGCAACGTTACGGTGAATGGCGATCGCTATCGTTCAATGCTAACAAACTTTTTGTTGCCAAAAATGGAAGAACTGAACTTGGTTGACATGTGATTTCAACAAGATGGCGCTACATGCCACACAGCTCGCGATTCTATGGCCATTTTGAGGGAAAACTTCGGAGAACAATTCATCTCAAGGAATGGACCGGTAAGTTGGCCACCAAGATCATGCGATTTGACGCCTTTAGACTATTTTTTGTGGGGCTACGTCAAGTCTAAAGTCTACACAAATAAGCCAGCAACTATTCCAGCTTTGGAAGACAACATTTCCGAAGAAATTCGGGCTATTCCGGCCGAAATGCTCGAAAAAGTTACCCAAAATTGGACTTTCCGAATGGACCACCTAAGACGCAGCCGCGGTCAACATTAAAATGAAATTATCTTCAAAAAGTAAATGTCATGGACCAATCTAACGTTTCAAATAAAGAATCGATGAGATTTTGCAAATTTTATGCGTTTTTTTTTTAAAAAAAGTTCTCAAGCTCTTAAAAAATCACCCGATATAAATAAAAATTTAACTGTTCATTTATTTCATCAATTTATAATAAACTTTGATTTTTAACCATGCATTCAATAAAATTGTTCAATCAATCATTGTTAAACCAGATCTACTTCTGTAGCTAAACAAAATCAAGAAAAACTATGGAATATCTTGATAATTGAGATTTGAAAAATACAATATGCTTTTGCATTAGGGTGCTTCATTACAAAAACAAATCGTAGGTACCTTAAGTCCCGTTTCGGACTTTTGGGTTGAGACTGGTATTGCTTCGTAATTGGCTTTACTTAGCAAGTGTGCATTGATGATGTTGCACTATTTGAAACAATTGAAAGTTTCATTAATCAGAACTGACTAGTGTTCCATTTAAATTTATTTTCAAAAAATACTGTTAAAAGTCACCCTATCATGCATTTATTTCTATTAATTTACTTATCCAAAGCATTTTTTTTTACGATATTTCTCGTGTGATAAATTTACCACGGAGTGCAAGAAATTAAATTAAAGCGACAAAAAGACCACCTAATACATTGCTAGTTTATTTCATTGCTAATAAACTACTGATATAATTTGCTTTCATGAGCTATTAAAAAAGCCATGAGACAAACTCACTCAGAGTCATTGATTTTTTCGCAATTTCCTGTTCACATAATGTTTAAGAAAAACAAGCTCACATGCAAAATACCACACTTTAATATCAGAAACTTCATACATTGTAAAATAAATTGCAAAGAAAAGTAAGTTGCGATACGGAATGCTGCCACGCCCGGACTGTTTGCCATATAACCTCCCATCCATATAACTTACCATACAAATCAAAACTAAAATTATGAGACAAACACTAATTAAAAAACTGCACAATTAAAAAGTAATTTGCAGTGATTTTCGCAATGTTTACTTTCAACATGGTGAATTAAAAAAAAAAATAATTATAAATTTAAATAAACGATCTCGATGTTTTGTTTAGTTAATTTTTATTTTTCTGACAGTCACCAAAAACCTAAATGTTTCTAGCTGTCTTCGAGAAATATTGTTTTAATCCGATATTCGGCGACATAAATTCGCAACATATCAATTTACTTAATCTGATTTGTTTATTATTTTGCAAAAACAAATGTATCTTAATCTTTATCTTAATCTATATCTAATTTGGAACATTTTTTATGCAAATCAATTGGAGGATTTGATGTCTGATGGTAAAATATTATAGTGGTTTTGTTGCAAATCTCGCTTGCATAACGTGATCAATGATTTTTTCACACGAAGCTGCAAACTTGTTTGACTTTCAAGTTCACAGCAATTAAAAATATCCACACAAAGCTGAAACGACTTTATTTTTAGACGTTTATATTTTTGCAAAGAAATGTTATTCGACTGGTATCTGTGAAAAGGGTGTTGGTTATGGAAATAAGTGTTAATAAAACAGTCAAAAGGTTTAATCCGTTTGATTTATGTATTTTGAAGATATGAAAGTTTAAAATACAATTTCAAGCTGGATTCAGGGCTATCCTTCTTTAGGTTTTGGAAATAGTTAATAAGAAAGACAGTAGCGATGTTTTTCCAAATAAATACAAAATTTGGCTTGAATCTCTAAACACAATGGTATAGCTACAACGACAGCATGGGGAATTGTCAAAGTTAAAACGTGAGAATATTGTATAGCACTCGAATTTGGAGCTATAGTTGCCGCAGCAAAAGTTCGATCAACTTTAACTTCTTGCTGTTGCTACAAGCTGTTTTTCCACTAAAAGGTGAATTGATCGTTCAATAGTTTTCTATTTTTTAATATTATTTCTCTTGTTGGTCCATTATGTTGGGTTCAAAATATAGCGTATGGCGATTTTAATTTGTCTTAAAATGAAGAACCATGAAACATATAAGTACTTGGTTTCTTTCATAAACTATCAAAGCTTGAGTAAGTTAATTTGAAGAAGTATTGATGATCAAAAACAAAGGAAGTAAACGAAGAATTAATGCAGATATATGTATATGTAAATATTTAAATTATTAAACGAAAATAATTAGTATATAATTTTGAAAAACGAATAAAGCAACTAACTTTTAAAAGAAATACTAGTCCAAGCTCGTGCATAATTCCTGCTAATTTATAGCTTGAACACAGTTATAACCTTTATAAACAACAATTTTTTTTGTAAACAAAATAATTCCAATAATAAGATACAGGTATGTACCTAATTATGGAACGGCATAACATCAAGGTGTATATTACCTCATACATCGCTAATGGTACAGGTGGGAACAAATATTTCCTTCGACTACTACCTTCGTCACGTCAAAGACAAATCAATTTTGACCCAAATACCATTCGTAGTTTTTGTTGTTGTATTATTTTTTACTCTTGTTGTTTAATGGGACTATGATATATATTTGATCAATACCTCGAATCTCGAACTGGTCATTTGCACTTAGAGCTATTTATTAATCAGAGTTGCTTTTGAATTAAATTTGAAATGTTTATGAGCACAAATAAATTCTTCCGCAGTGGTTAGCTTAAACAATAGCTTCACTCGTCGTCCACTAGCTGGCGGGAGTCCGTCCGCCACACCACCGTGTCGTCGTCACGTCAAAACTCTCAAGTTCGTCGAAAGGGTTCGATTCAAAACTATTTCATTTTTAATATTTGAACAGTGGGTGTTTCTATAGGAGAGCCACTCCCATCAGTCATGGTTCATTATTATTGAATCGAGTTCACTTATGATTTACAAAGCCAAAAACTTAATTTATAGCATTTATGTTTAAAAGATGAAAGCAAGGTGCAGGAACTATATCTTAGATAATTTTAATTAAAATCGCTAATAGCCTTTAGCGTATGGACCATTTAATAGTATTTCAAGTATTTAGGAAGGAAACAAATTAAAACCAATTTATTTGAGATGATATTATGAGTTGATTGTAAAACAAATGGTATTTGTTCTTGGTGTTATTATAATCTTAATGAATGGGTGGAAAATGAAAACAAAGCATTTTTTCGCAATAAAACAAACAAAACATTTCGGAAACATTAAATTTAAAAGGTTAAAATTCGTATTATTTTTGTTATGACATGGCACATTAATATTTAGCGAATTAAGTAATCAATTACAAATATCTTTATAGTTATGCTATTGGACACAAATATATGGCTAGTTATTTTCCCGTACTGTGAAAATACTAAAACCTGCAAAGAAAGTGTTTTGAAAATTGCAACAAGCGAGTATCAATATCAAGTCTTTTGGTTTCAATCTAAAGTTAGGGGATGTTATGCTTTCTGCTTAACTTTATTTTTATTGAATAATCAATAAACAAGATATTTAAAGAAAAAGACATATAAAATATACGCCGAAAAATATGTTATAACGACTGATATAATGTCTTTCACCTAGATGTCATGTTTTATAATTTCGGAAGTCTTAGTCCCAAGTATTAATATCCATACAACTGCAACTAGTCTACTGGCCTACATGCCTATCCCCGAAATTGCATAATTAGTATAAATATATAAATCTCATCTCTTCTCTTCTCTCGTTATTTAAGCATGAAAGTGCAAACTA
This sequence comes from Eupeodes luniger, assembly GCA_951509635.1. NCBI lineage: Eukaryota > Metazoa > Arthropoda > Insecta > Diptera > Syrphidae > Eupeodes > Eupeodes luniger. The sequence goes on along the minus strand of OX608075.1, from coordinate 130,986,838 downwards.
AAAGCCGACAAGCATCTTTCCTGATAATATGTTGATTGCAATGCAAATCTTTTTTTAAGCTTGATGGCCCACTTATAGTTAGATATTTGCCTGCATTCGTTACTTCACGCGTAATTTTAGGACTGGTTTAGCAAATTATTTAACATTACGTATTAGGAGATATTCGTAGAGCATGTTCAATCCAAGGAGAGACCAAGACCATAATATGGATACGGAATTACTAACCAAATGTCTGACAGCAAGGAGATGAATTATGTGAATTTCTGAAGTTACTCAACTGAAATAGTAGATAAACTGGAGAAGTCATAACCAACACTGGAAGGAAAAAAGGATTTAATAAAATTAAAAGTAGTTAGTAATGAGTTAATAGTTAGTTATAAATTTTCTGTGATGAAACTTAACGCTTAACAAAATAGTTTAATTTGTATAGACAAATTTTACCTTAAAATACAGCTTTTTAAATACGACTATTAAAGTTTTGTGTTGCGTTATTGACAGACAAAAAATGTAAGTTCAGATTTTGATGATATAAGTTAAACCTACTACTTACATTTATTCGTATATTTTGGTGAGACTGGCTTGAAACGTCACGTTGGTTATAAATATTTTCCAGGCGAATCATAATTCTTACCTGAATTAAATATCAAATGGTAAGCTTTGATCATTTATCATATGTCCCATTAGCAAAAAACGCCCTTAAGCATAAAATTCCTAACAATTATTTAAAGTGGTTCGCACCCAATTGCTACTAGTTGTTGGAAACAATATGCCCCTAGTTACTTTAAATTATAGCAAATTGTCAAAACAGATTGCCACACATGGAATCAAACACCAGATTTTCTTACCCCTTGCCACATTGTTTATAGCCTCACTACAATTGCAATGTTAAATGTTGAACATATGATTAAAAATGCGTTGCACCAACCGTTGCGCCTGAAAATTTTCCAACTCTCATGTCAAAGAAATTAGCTTAGCTTGGGGCATGCATTCGACTTCATGAGTCGGTATGTAGGTAAACTTTGAGATTGAATAAAATGTATTTAAAATATTTTAACTCGTAACAGTTGTTAAGTTATGCGAATAAATTATGTTTTTGTAAACAAAAAACTTAACCTTAAATATAAAGGTTGATGTATGTTGTATCGGTGTGGATAACACTATATAATACCACTTCTGAATTAATAAGACAACAATTTAAAATAAAACAATAACAAATGAGGAATTTAAGGTACGATTAGTACCTAAAATCTTTTTTTATAAGTTGCATATATTTGTTTTCTAAACAAAACATTTATTACACTCTTTCTCTATGAAATGCTTTACTCATGATAACTGATCTAAAGACTTTCCTTGCGCATAGAGACATTTACTTTGAATGGAATAACTTGTAAGGAAAATGCGCACGCAGGTATAAATTGAAAGTGTTTAATGCAAAAACAAAAAGAGACAGGCATTCAATGGTGATAGTTTGAAGCTATTGGCAAAAAGTTGCGTCTACTAATGACCAAACAAATGGCATTTTTGATTTAGTACTTTTTCTTTGAACTCTATGTCCTTCCTTAACCTTTTCAATGAAAATTATTAAAAGAAAGTAACAGATCAGAAATAGTACAAAATGTTCTTATTTCCTTGGGATTATATTCAAAATTTAATTTAATTTTGATTTTTGCAATTTATTTGCATGCCTTTAAAATCAACTGGATACAGAGCTGAAACTTTACTTTTCGAAATAAAACAAAAGTCGAAAAAAAAACTTCACTTTCAACAAAAGTGTCACCATAATTCATGAGGATTGCCTTTTTTGGTGACATGACGGTTACAGTAGCAACTTAAAGTACCATTCAAAAGAAATATATATATTTACCAAGTCAGTTAATAAAGAGTAAATGTGAGCATTTTTATTTATTACTTTCAAACAAATGCCAAAACCTCTTAGCGTCATCACCAATTATCGCTCAAGTGCCTCTCCTTCATAAAAGTTATGACTTTTGTAAAAAAAAAAACTATATGTACCTATAGAAGAAAGAAACGAAGCAAGGTGTCTGTCTGGCACATCATACTTACCCATCTTTTGTTGTACAAGCAGCTTTCGTCGATTTCCAGAAAAAGAAGATATGGAAGCATGAAAAACCTTGACAGTGAACTTCTTCTTTAGCTTGTTTTCTCAATTCAATCCGTCCACATCAGTGGTGTTGAAGATTCATTAACAATGATCTTAAAGTGGGTCAACCAGCTATGTTAAATCGAAGCAGAGAAAAATCAACTTTATATGCAGTCTGTTGGCATTCGAACAATAATTACACTCAAACGATAACAGACTCAGCTGAATGCGCATCACTGCAAAGTTGAATCATAATAAGCTTCCCAACAGCAGCGGTAGCAGTAGTGGCAGCGACCGGCGCTGCGGCGGCGCGCGCGCGGCGGTGTTAATGATCATGTTTTGTGCTGATAACTGCAAGCAGGCCACTTAAGCATGAGGATTGTATTGTAGACAGCTTACAAAAGATGAAAAGATTAAGATATTACAAATGGCGGTCATTTATTATACCTTGGTGTGCAAATAAAACTCGTGAACCAGTTTTAATTCAACAATAAATTACAATTTTAAAGAAATGTCTTTATTATAATTTTTTCTTGTTGTGAATCGTCAAATAGAAAGGGAAAGTTTGAATGTCTAAGCTCTAAGGTATCTTCAAAGGAATCCTTTGGGTAAGGCATGCCATTAAAAGAAAGTAATAAACGTTTGCATAATACACGAGACTCCATAAGTGAGTATGTATACCGCAAACCGGATCAAATTGTTATGCTGATAAACCTGTCAAATTAAATCATACCATCATACTGTAGGGAGTTTGACTACAAAAAAAGGCATTAAGTTTCAACCAGAGACCGTGTTTTTTTTTTCTTTTCTAAAATACATTTCTGAAATTTTCTACAATTAGTTTAAACCAGCAGTGAAATTTAAAAGAGTTTTAAAGTTGAATAATTGTTTACTCCTGTTTTCAAGCCAATTTTGTGACAATATATTTTTCTTCAAAAATAATAGAATTCTATGATGTTAAAATCTTATTTTAAGTTTTAAAAAAAGAGTACCAAGTTTTAATATTTAAAACCCTACTGTTTCTTCTTAAGGTGTTCATTTGTTAAAACATAGTCTTGCAATTGTTCCTTTGGAATTTAAAATCGTATTGAAGATATTTTCATAAAAATATAATTTTACTTGATTGCTTGCAATTTGTTAAGAGTATATCGAATGACCTTTTAATATGTCCCGGAAAAAGAGAGAATAAAGTAAATATTGTGTTCAAGTTTGTAAGCATTCTGCACAGCCCCCACTCGGACGGTGCATTCGAACTCAATGGGTATCTGTCAACTGATTATGCAAGGCCACAGAATTGCATGTGGTAATGCATAATCAAACTACATATAGGCCTAAGAAAATCTACGAAACTTTATATATTTTTTAATTAAGATATCTTACTATGAATTTGTTAGATAAACAAAGAATGTTATTCATGTATCGTATTGAAATATCTATGGGTAGCGAAAGGCGAAACTATGTGACCTTGCTTCACATAGGTCTCAATTTGAGGATCAATCAAACACAAAGTGTTTTATTTCGTTGACTGATATGCGTGTGACGGCAGCGGCAGTAACCTAGTGTCGGTTACGTCATCATCATACCAAAAGTGAAGTCGAATGAAAAGAGCGGAAAGCCCCGTCCTTGAAAAACTAAATAACACATCACCCAAAATATGTTTATTTAACTCATAAAAGTACCCGGATTATAATTGGTTCAATGCGTGTTACCATTTTAACTTAAAGTTGCTATGTATTATCGTAGGTACGTACAATATGCACTGAGCAAGTTTGTACCTCAGCTTTTTCGTTTACCTCTCCAATGGTGGAACAACATCATGATTTTTTTATTACTTAAGTTGGATTTGTAGCGAGTTGTTTTTTGGTCTTTTAACGATTAATTGTGTTGCGTTTAGCCATTTAGAATTACTTAACATTTAAGTGAAATGCCCTTTGACATTGGTCGGTCGGGAAGTCTTAAAGCACCCTGCGGCGATAAAAAAAAAGAATGGAGCAACTAGAGCAATCGCTATTATGTGGTGTTCGATACAAATAATGCTTTTTGTGAATTGCAAATAACTTAAGTATGCAAATATTTAGGGTGTGTCTTGAGGCTAACAAATTTGCTCGATTTCATTCTCTGCAGAAAAATAAAAAAATAAGTTACAAGTTGAATTGAACATTTGGCATTTACCATTTTTTGGTTTATACTATGATGACTTCTGCAATGAGTTTTCTTTTTTAATCGCTTGGCTCTGATCCAAATTAGTGAACAGATGTTATGCATAGTGAAGTAAGGGAGGGTTAAATTGCTGGCTCGGCTTGGTTAACAACATGTTGAAGTTCCGTTTTGTATTATTTTTTTCATTAAGCCCCGCTCTGTCTATACTAAATTGTGTTTGTAAAAAAATTCATTGAGCAAATAGATGGTTTATCACAATTTGCCAACTGTTTACTCATAATTCAAAAATGTAATCATTTGAGCTTAAGTGTTATAAAATTTATTTGCCCGCTTAGCAGGGTGATTACAAATTTCTTTCATTAGAAAGTGAACGATTCCAAAGTAATAAAGATCGGTATCAATCTGTTTCTTGATTGTTTTGATCAATTTGTGAATGAGTATTTTCACTTTCAATCATATGTAGACTTTTTGTGTTTGATTGTTTTTACTTTTGGTTACTCAAGACACCTTTCGCTGTATGTTTCATAAAAAATAATAAATAATTCTCTGCATGTTGTTTCAATTTGATGGTTCAATTAGCTGTGATAAAGGAATTGTGAAATTAATGCCGTATTCCATTTGCCTATAGTAAAATAACAAATTATACATTAACCGTATTAGGGAATGCTGGTTTTGTTTTAGTTAAGGTGTTAAAGTGTTTTTAACAGCAGACAACATATTAAATTGCATAAAAAAAACATACCTTAAAAAAGTTGTAACTGGTTCCATATCATATTACATTTGTATCCAGTTGTTTCCTCGCTCACAGACTTAATATTATATTCAATCATTTTTTCTTTAGTAAATACATGTTTTATGGATATTTTCCTTTTAACTATGATGTTTAAACAAGAAGCTGTATATTATAAACAAGCAGACACTCCCTAAAACAACACATATTTCTTCGAAGCATAAAATTTATTAAATTAGGATCAACGCTGGTGTAGGAAAAAGAATTCCTATTTGGTGAGACATGTCAAGGAAGTTGAATTTTCGAGAGGGTAAAATTAATCAATGAAATACGAAAAAAAACTGTCATTAACTACCCCTTAAGGCAACAAAGTTTATGGTATGACAATTAACATTCTTTGGATATTTAAAAAATGCTTTTAAGTAAATTGGATTTATTTGGATTAAAAAGTGATCTGATATATGTACATATGTATATGTATGAATTGTATGTATATAAATTGGTATAGTTAATTGTGTCGGTATTTCTAATTGAAGGTGTAGGCAAATAATAAATTAACGTACATATACCTCACATTAACAAAAAAGAAATTTTAATGTAGTTCGATCATGCGATTATTTTATTCGAGATTTTAAATGCTAGATAACGGAGCCAGAGATGATTATGTTGGAGTGAAATCTTAAGTGAGTTTTTTGGTAGAACTACAAATTAACAATTATATCCTATTATTGCACTGAGTTACGTATTTTACTGTATATTCAACTTTTAGTCTTTATGTTGAAGTTGTAATAAATAATCAGTGAAATCAGTGATTATTGTAATGGAATATAAAAGTGTATGACTTGATGACTTGAGTTATTAGTTAAGTCAAACATTTCAAAACAATGTAACCTTTCAAAATAATAGAATATGAAATATGGCTGGTCATTGAGGAGAATGTTTTCACTGAAGAAATACAACTTTCTTTATATAGAAGTTTTTCTGTAATATACATTTTTATCGTTAGTCGTTTATATAAGTGTATAAGTACCAGTGGCGTCTTTACGCATGGGCCCGGTGGGCCAAGGCCCAGGGCCCCGCAATTATTTGGCCCCCAAATCCACCAACTCAAAATGAATTAATCTATACAAGAATTATATAGAAAACGAAATAAGGTTAGCACTTTAGCAGACAGTAACAGAAAAACAAGTTTCATTTTACTCTCCGTTCCGTTGAAATTCTCCTCCTCAACATCTTAAACTTTTGGCAACATGAATCTTTAATCATACACCTGCACACGCTGACAACATTATTTTAACAACTCTGCTTCTACAGTTCTGCAGACATGTTGGCTTTTCAACTCACTCCATAAACAAACACAAAGTTTTCCCATGATGAGTTGTACCATGATGAGTCGGATAGAACAATTTTGTTTCCTTTCCTCTTACTTCCTCTCTGTTCAATGGAAGGAATAAAGACTATGTTCTTTGTCTCTCGCTCTGCTCATCTTCACAGTGCTCATCTGCGTATGTCGGTGTTTACTTGGGGTAGGTTTCATAAAAGAAAATTCTTAAAATCCTTTCTGAAACAAGATGTTCTGCACGAGCTGATGCAGGTAACTCGCTCCATCATGGTTTATAAACAAATTACTGAAGCCTTGACATCTATCTCTAGAGATCCAGAGCAAGCTCCAGACGCAAAAAGCGAAGCTCTGGAAATGTCAAAACTGGAGTTCCTCATTTTAACAGAAATTTGGAGCACAATATTAAAAAGAATTCATAAAACCAGCAAGAGCTTTCAAAAAGTAACAATAACGATTGACGTTGCTGCCAATTTGCTTTGTTCACTTTGTTCTTTCATAAATGATCTAAGGGAAAATTTTGATAAATTTGAAGCGTGTGCAAAATTCAGAATCCAGATGCTAATTATAAAGACTTAATGCAACGAAAAATAGTACGAAGTTCGCGGGCCACATATTTTGATGGCCCTGCACCATCCGTCCAGCTAATTGGAAAAGAAAATTTTAAAATATCAACTTTTTTTTCCATTCATTGACACTATTTGGCAATCAAAAATACGATCCAATTGCTATCAAGAAATTGGCTGCGTTCAATCTCGTGTTGGATAGGGTATCTTGGATAGGTGGATTTTTAGATACCTTGTTGAACGAGTTGGATAGCTGTATTGAGATAGCTGTCAAAAAATAAAAACAACTTTCAGCTGTTCACAAAAAGCAGAGAAACATTTAAGCCTCGAAGTCAAAATTGTTGTAAGATAAAACATTTAATGGATAAAAATTACCTTCTAAAATTCGGCGGAGGCAAATAGCTTCTTCATTGTCTATTATGTAGGTACAGAACATCCTCAAATACAACTTCAACTAACATTTTGTATCTTTTTGTATACAAAAAGCTAAAATCAATTTCTTGAAATTCAACCATGGTGTTGAATCAGCTGTTCTGTCAGATACCTACATACTCCAGAAATTCTTGGATACCTTTGGATTCCTTTTTTGATATCTCAGCTGTTATTTTACACGTAAAACACTAACAAAAAGGTATCCAGATACCCTATCTGTCTGAGATTGAACGCAGCCATTAATGCATTGTTTGGCTTTTTCTGTCGATTGCAATATTTAACTTCAGTGGAGTTGCAAATTCTTGCGAACAGTTTTCAAAAAAATACCATAGAGATGTTAATGCAGAAGAACTTGAGGTAGAATGCCTGCACCTCGTACAGTATTTAAAAGAATTCAATAAAGATGTAAATGAAGATCTTATTACAATATCAAAATTGTACAGTCTAATTACAGAGGATGAAATTGACAACACATTTTCAAATGTAGAAACTGCCTGTTGAATTTTGTATCTTTGATGGTTTCAAACTGCAGTGGAGAGCGTTCATTTTCGAAATTGAACCGGATAAAAAATGAACTTCGAAGCACAATGGTACAAGATAGACTAAACAGCTTGTCAATTTTATCAATTGAAAATGAATTACTGTAGGAAATTGAATTTGATGACTTAATTCTTGATTTTGCAACTGACAATGTCAGAAAAGTATGCCTTCAATTATATTTTATTGTATACTTAAACTTACATACATACATATATATCTAAAAAAAAACAAATCAAAACAAATATAAAGAAATAAACTTACATAAAATTAAAAAAAACATATATAAAAACATAAGGAATCAACCAAAAAAACAATAAAAATGATCAAAAATCAACTATAAAGAAAAATGTTAAACTATTGAAGTGAAATTAAAAAAAATTATAAAAGTATAAAAAAAATTATTTTTTAACCTAAAGAATTGAAAAAAATGTATTATACCTAATTTTTTTGGCCCCCAAATCCTATAGGGCCCAGGGCCCCCAAAAGTCTAAAGACGCCCCTGATAAGTACCCCCCATTAATCACTTCATGCATTCATATTCATTATAAATAAAAAACAATATTACACAAACGAACTAATTTTTTTTTAAATCCCCAAAAATTAACAATTCCTGTGTCATTTTTTAATAAGAACTATTAAAGCAGACAAAATTACTGTTTTCGATTGCAAATAAAGGCTTTTGGATATCAAAATTGCAGCCTCTAACCCTATTTTCATCATCTTCATACGATCTTTTAAAAGATTTGACTGGTACAATAACTTGATTTTTTCACTCCAGAAATTCAAAATTATTTTCTTCCGAAACAAATACGAAACAATTGTATTCTTCCACTATCGCAATAACATTAATATTGTGTCTAAAAATTACATGGTTGCAGTATCTTGTTAATATAGCATTGCAAAACTCGAAACATTTTAAATTGCTAGAGTTCTGAATGTGAATTTTTAACTGGCAAAATTTCGCACTCAACCCATAATTTGACACTGTCTATGTATCAATTTAAATTCATAAACTAATAAAATGCACGACTGGGTCGCACGAACTTGCTCCTGTATGCAAAAAGTCTGTTTAAAAATGTACCTATAAAAGATTTAAAAATATACCTGTAAAATAAGTTCGTCTTCAAAGATATAAATGCCATTTTATTTATCAAAAAACTTGTGATTCATCCCAAGACACAACTCATCCTAGGACAACTCATCCCAAAAATGAAAAGTACTTGTAAGCATACTTAACGAAAACAATTGTTTGTGTATTCAACTTGTTAAAAATATTTAAAATAAATAATTAAAAATAAAATAAAATAATTAAAATAATTTAAAAAAAAAATTTAAGATTCAAAATTTTACCTGAAAAATAAGTTTTTCTTTAAAAATTTTAATGCCATTTTATAAATCAAAAAATCCTTGATTTTTCAATTTTTTTTTTTGAAAATCGTTAGAGCGGTTTTTTTTTTAATTAATTTTTTATATATAAAATTTTTCAATTTTGTTCTAAAAATATTTTTGGTATGCAGTTGTTTAGTGATTGTATATATACGCTCTACATTTGAATTTCGTAAAAAAATGTTGACCCGTTTTTGAGATATAGAATTTTGAAAAAAAAAGAATTAAATATTTTTTTAAAAATCCAAATAATAAAAAATTGCACTTTTGATAATCAAATATTGTTAAAGCAATATAAGAGCTTATTCAGAAAAAAAATTATTGAAATCAGTTCATAAGTTGCTGAGAAAATTAAAAAACAAAATAACGGTTCTATGAGCGGGACCTTTCCTGAGCAATACAAAAATATGTTTTTCTTATTAAAAGAAGCTAAGTTAAAAAATAAAATTTTTGAGAAAATTTAAAAAAAATCTATCGGTTTGTTTTTGAGAAAATTTGAATTTTCGTTTTTTGACCAAAAAAATTGTATGGGGGCCACTGTTAGTTTTGACCTTAAAAAAAAAATGAAAAAAACGCCTAACGCGAATCTGCTCAAAACCTTAACTTCCAAGTTTGAACTCAATCGACCCAATGGTTTAGGCTGTAGGAGCGTGGACAGACAGACAAAATTGACCGGACGGAATCGCGGGACCCACTTTTTTCGACTTCTCTATTATCGTAATATCATGTTTGATTAAAATCTCGAGTTCGAAATTTTGCACGAATGCAAAACTTGCCATATAGTTCCTATATGTCGCAAGTAAAAAATACAGTATTTAAATATACAATTTAATTTAAGCCGAACAACTAAAAATAAAACAAACACTTTTGGTACCAAGTATAAGAAACTTGCTTGATAATAAAAATCAATCACTTAAATTTACTTCTTCAACTGACAGGTGCTAAGACCACTTGATGCTTATTTTTAAAATATTTGCATATCAATTTTGCTTTTGATTTTAACAACATTCAATAAATATTTTAAATTGATTTTAAGGTTTAATACGTTAAATTTTATTGCTTGCCAACAGTTTCCATAAAGTGTAAACATCAGTAAACATTCCAGTTCTGCCAGACAATCTGGTGCAATACTTCTTGTTTTTGTTTTTCGTTCTCAATTAATTTTTTAACTTAGTTGTTCGGAATTATTTGCTGTTGATTAATTATAATTATTCAAGTTACCATAATAAACAACATCTGGCTTAAATGCAATTTTTAAAATTTTTGATACTGAACTTTATTTGCAGTTGAATATTGTTTAATAGCCTCAACCACATTTTAATAAAAATTAAGGTTAAATAGGAAGTTAGGACTTATGCCTTTTAATAACTATTAAATGTTTAATGACTTTGTAAAATAATCATTCAAGTATTTGGGTTTTACTTTTTTAAGAAAAAAAGTAAAGTTAATATTATGTGTGAATTTATAAATGCAATAAACATTATGTGAATGAAGACTATGGATCTAGTCAATGTCTTCAAGTTGAAAACTAACGACCGTATTGAGTTGCATGATGCTAATAACAAGCAATCATTTTGGTTAATTAAGAAAACTAGATTTTGTCTTTTCCAAGGTTGGCGCAAGATACATTGTAAAATTCAGCTAAGGTAATGTGTATTTCATAGTTTTTTGTTTTATTTATTCCTGCAATTTGTCTATTTAAAACTAATTTGCATGTTGAAAATAAAATCTTAATTAACTATTTGTTTATTAGAGGAGCCGAATTATTAACTCAAAATATTGACAACATTTGACTTTAAAGTATCATTACCTATAAGAATAAGGACTATGTATGCTGCGGTGTAAGACTTTAACTTTCGATTTGAGGCTTAGGAGTATTGAAACAAGACTGGATATCTTATTTAACATTTATTTATAAATTAATGACAGTTATGCTTAAGACTTTCTTCAAGGTGAGTTCTTGAAATTTGAGAAACCTTTTTAATTATTTGAACAATTTATATTTTTCAGAACAAACTTTAAAGTTGTTGAGTCCATTTTTACTCAAACATAACTTAATCAGACAAAAATATTAAATACTCCTGTTCTAAAGCTCTCCAGAGCAAGTTTTCATGTTAAAGGCAAAATGAAAACACAAGCAGACAACTTTGACCTAGAATTGTGTTAGAACTTATAGAACTGTTTGCTTTATTTTCAGCACGGGACACATTCCCATTCTCATGTTACAATCAATTTGACGAATCACGATTTCAGCTTAAAGGGAGATCTTAGCGAGGCGATATACTCGTAGGTACTCGTAGTTTGTGTAGTGCCAGGCAAAAATATAACCACACTTTAATAAATAATTAAGTCCGTCGACAATATTTGTTTGGAAAGATTAAAAGATTGTGTTTGGGCTTTTAAACAAAATTAAAACAATAAACTCAAGACATTGTGCAATTAATCCGGTTGTGTGTGAATATAAGACATTCAGTTCAGATTCAACTACAGCTGACCACGATCACTTTATTTAAATTGCTCTTAATGCTTGTTCGACTTTGGCTCTGAGATATTTCTGCCTCAAAGCATGCGGCAACAAGGGAGTGCGCAGTTGGGTATCTTTGAGATTTCCTTCATGTTCCGGCAAAACCAGGTGTTTGGGTTTTTATTTTTATTTTTATTATTTATATTGATCCGGTAGTGTTGTTCGCTTGTAGGAAAAAGGTTTTTCTATGTGGACTTTTGATTTTGACTTGCAAATAATGTACCGACTCTATTCATATACCTCACCACATACGTTCTGAGCATAATATCTTGAGTATTTCAAGGTCTTATTCGATCCGATTCTGGGTGGTTAGACCAAATCTGCAAGTCCGATTTTTTGTCATCCTGTTTATGTGACTTTTCGTGCAGGTTGAATTTATGAAAGGTTATACTTGCGGGCGCACCACTCAGAAGCACGAAATTTGAAAACACGATTTGGTTTAAATATTGAAAAGAAACAGCCAACTGGGGTTGGTTTGAAGAGTGGAACATGACACGATATAGGCCATGAATGGAGAACACAAATTCGAGCATGGAAGTATTTTGATAAAACTTTTATAAAAATATTATGCTTGACTAACTTTACTTATCTTTTTGAAAGTGGTTATAATTACCTACTGCATAATCATTTCATACAAACAAAAATCTAAAAATTCACAGGTGTTATTCAATAGAAAAATTAAATTAAAAAAATATTCTTAGAAGTATACTAAATTATAAATGATAAGGCTGTTAAGTTAAATTTCATGTGTATGCCTTTTTAAAGCTTTAATAGATCATTTTAAATAAAGTGATTTGAATAGTTGGCATTATACTTTATCCAGGAAGTGGTATTGAAGAAAAAATGATTTATTTAGATTAAGAACTTTGTTAACCAATAACTTTTAGCTCCAAAGGAATGTTAAAAAATGTAGAATGTAAGATACCTTATATTTTTCCGGTTTAAGGGTAGAATAAGCTGTCGGCGAAAAATCCACACAAATAGACCAATCAATCATCAATTTTATTGTTATTTTTAATTACATTCCCTGCTCTCTGACTTCCTTCCTCACTATTATATCGCATACCATTCTTTATGATATAAACTGTCTTTGATAATTTGAAATGCATAAAATAAAAAGTGAAAGTTATGTCAGAACACCGAATAAGTTAAGCAATTTTTACACGAATAAAGATCATTTTTTGTTATGCTCCTAAAAAATATAAAAAAATACAAACATAATCTTTATTTTAAAATTATTCAGTTAGCAACAATAAAATTGGAGAGGGCAATAAAACTGACAGATGTAGAGTATAGGTAACGTAGGAACCTTACTTTGTTGTTTGGTTTTTTTTGACCAATAAGCTAATCAAAACTGGAAAGCTACTACTGTTTTATGGTGGCAAGTGGCAAGTGGCAGGCAGCTTTTAGTTTTTATTGTTTGCTATTAAAGTTACGCACGTTTGTAATAATGAATCTGACAAATGCGTTCGATTTTTTTATTGTTATATTTGGTAAGCGTTCAATTTGCAAAACTATTATGTAAAACATAAAGGAAAGTATGGTTAAAGTAATTATTGACATTTCCTGGTTGAATAAAACGTATTTAAATTGTCTCTAGACAAAACCATGTCCTTGATTTATTATATTTTTTTTGTTATAACAAAATATATCTACTATTATCCCTTTTAGCTTCAATACAGCCGGGTTGTCAAAGAAACTATGGTCATGTGGAGCTGAAGTTTTTGTTGAATAATTAAAAGTATACATTACCGACTACCAATATTTCAGTTATTTGTTGTTACAATTTCTAGCCTGTCAACTCAACTCTTTTAATTGACATATCTTTAGGTCTTGAATTATTTGCTGGCTTGAATGACATAGGCTTTTACCAATTGTAAAAAATATCGGATTAACTTGTTATTTTTTTTTATTGGACATTTTGTATAGTTTAGACTTTTAGAGGTATACTGTGCAAAAAATAATTGTGTGCTTAAAATTCAACTTACAACGAAATTAAATGGTTATATATCAACTGATTTTAGATCTAATGGTTGAATTAAAAAACATTTTTGAAGTTCAAAATAGTAGGTATCAAAAAATCGTTTATTTGTATTTTCTGACCTTTAATTAATTTATAAATTTTAGGCTTGTGACTTAAAACTCTTAACTTTTGATATCTAGTCATAATTAGAGGCATGGAGTGGGCCTATAGTTTGTATATGCCGTATCCGAATGGCTCATTATAGGAAATACTTTTTATGAAAATATTTGCTCTTATAAGGGAATTGTCAATTCTTTGCAAAGTAAAACAGAATTTTGGCATTTGAGAAGACAAGGTATAGAGATTTTGATGATACCGCATATTTAGAAAAATTAAGAGTCTAAAATATTGGGCATCATTTAAATTCAGAATCACAAGATTTTCTTTCTTTTAATTTTGTGAACGCAAAGTTTTGGAGTTTATTTAGGTGTGTTTTTCAAAATTCTGTATTGATTAAAAACATTTCAAATTTAAAACGTTTTTAATATGAACTTCGTTTTTCGATCATACAATACCTTTATAATACTGGGTGTCTGGTGGCAGATTGATGTTTTTAAATACGATTATTTCAAAAAGTATTTATCAGTGGGGAGGCGAGTGGTGTCATTGGGAATCAGTGATCATGTGGATTTCAGTCACGATGTCGCACTGGTCAAATGAGCATCGCGAGTTCGCATTAGACGCATTTTTAAGATTAATGATTCGTACGTAACTGCGCGGCTACAGTTTTGTTCACACTTTGGCAAACGACGAATAAGTGATGGGCTGAGTGTGAATTTAATTCGTTCGATAGTGCAGAGGTTCAGCACAACCGCTTCTTCTATAAACACTCCACGGCTAGGGCCCAGTCGATCTTCAAGGACTCCCGAAAACATTGAAGTGGTTACGTGAAAATCCACAACTTTCGATGCGAAAAAGGGCAACCTCATTGGGACTTCATTAAAATTTATAAAAGGATTTAAAGTTCCATAAATTAAAAATTCAAATCGTTCAAGAACTCAAAGAAAGTGATTTTGTTTCACGCAAACATTTTTGTGAGATGATGTTGAAGCCTTTTCGTACTGTAAATACAATTTTTGGAGCGATGAGGCTCATTAATTACTGGGTTCCAAGAACCCATAACTCTTTACTGATACACCAAAAGCCATTGCATTGCCCCAAGGTAACTGTTTGGTGCCACAAATGGGACAAATGGGACAATCGGACCATTTTTTTTCGAGAATGCTCGGGACAAGGTGAAAATGTCAATAGTGACAATTACCGACGCATCATAACGGATTTCTTTTTACCAAAACTGCAAGCTCATCCATCGTTTTCATCGCACTCGTGGTTCAAACGGAATCGTGCGACTACACACACGGCTATAGATTCGATGAATTTGCTTCGGGAAGCTTACCCTCAAAATTCATCAGTCGCTTTTGGGGACATACCGTGGCCACTGAGGTCTCCCGACTTAACTTATCAAAGAGAGAGTTTACAGCAACAATCCTCGAACTCTAATGAACCTAAAAGAAAACATTCGCCAAGAAATCAGCGCAATTGAATCAAGTTTACTGCAGCGTGTGGCGCAAAAATTTGAAATTTGAATCTGTCGCCAGACGTCCTGTATAAAAGCTCTATTATATTAATTTATTGTTTATGTTTTTTTATAAAATAATTTATGTATGAAGTTCAATAAGAAAATATTTTGATGCAAAAAAATGCATTTTTTTTCTCTCAGTGTATCCTAGATATTAAGACATGAGAAAACATTTGCTATGTTTTTTTTTGCTTGGAATATTTAGTCTTTAGTTCTTTCTGATTGTTTTTAATTAAATAGTAAGAATACATTTATTTTCTATGGCAAACCTTAGTAACTAAACCAAAGCACCCACGAATTCCACACTTGCATTTTGCATATAGAAATACATATAACTATTTATTGTTATGAATAAGATTGGTCAATTAACTTTATTTCCTTTACATCATACATTATAGAGCAGTTTAGCATTCAAATCAATCATCTGAGCTTTATACAAAACAAAATGACACACTGTGAACCTAGCCCATATACATAATACAAAAGTTAAGCTTTTACTCTTTTGTATTGTGTAACTAAATCCCAAGCAATGCACTAATGATCTCCAATCAATTTTCGCAAATGGCCATCAAGCCATACAATGTTTTATTCAATCGGATCACGTTTGACTCTATATTAACTATATTGATATTCTGTGCCTAATAGTGCTTTATACACAAATTGTTCTTTTCATGCTTTGGATTCTTTCACTTTTTCTAATAAAGCCTTGATATCTTAGGCAATATGACTTCGAAATCGAAAAAGTGGAATGTTTCTTTTTTTGCATTGAATACCTTAAGCGGAAATGCAGAAGATTGCTATATGAAAAAGGTAATATTCTGACAGAAGTGAAATATGTATCAGATGCCGATTTTCTATAGAATATTTGGAAAAAATCAAAGGATTGAAAAATTAATGTTATTTATTTAAAAGGAACAACAATACCATACGTATTCTATACAAATATTTGACAGTATTTAGGTAGGCATCAATTTTGTTCTATACTTAAAAAAACAAGGTTCTAGACTAATGTCACTTAGCTTTGTTTATCTCAATCAAAGAAACTACATTTCCACTTAAGAATTCATTCGCTAACTTTGGACACAATTAAAAAATTTCTAACTCTTCCTACTTAGCTACGCAATGAAAATAGCTTTAAAGATAAAAATAAAATTAAATTTTTAATGTGTAAGTTTCAATTAAATTAGAAAATGTTATGGTTTAAGCTCACAATTGATAAATCTTATAATAATAACCTATTATCTCAATAAATAAAGTGCGTTAACTTTTGAGTTTTTTTAATTTTTATTAATTCAATTTTATTATAACTGTCTTAAGGCTAGACATAAGTTCTTTAAAACCCTTTGCGGGCGCTCTAGGTTAATCCATTATCTTATAAATAATGCCTTGCGGCTTAATGACAATCTTAATACTAACTTACAATACCTTATTCTAAAACCAAGAAAATTTGAATAAAAACTTGGTGTCTTTGACTTTATTTTTACTTATTTTATTTTAAGCTTAAAACTAAGTAAAACTACCCGAACTAATTATACAACTTAGAACTAACCCAAATCAATTATGCTACTTAACATTACTACTAGAACAGCCACGATTTCCTTTTTTGGGTGTTTTTTTTTATGACCACCCTGACTGTCCTTTCTTAAACCTTAAGCCTGTGTAAGTCAGCCAAGACACCACGCCTCAGACAACTTTATATAACGTTTTCCTTTTTACCACCAGACTAATTGTCCTGCTTCACCCTATCTCTCCGGTCCCTATCGGACACAGTCGGAAGCCGCCCAGCTCCGTCCAGTGCGACTTATTACTTCATACAATAATTTCTTTTTTTTTAATAGTATTTCCTCTTGTCTCTTGTGTCTCTTGGGATTTCGATTAAAAGGGAAGATTCAGGTTAGTTATAAGATGGCTTCTTTTCCGGTCTTGTTTTGTGTGTGCTGCCACCAATTAGTGAATCCTGAAAACTCAAGTGCTGCAAGCTTTGGCAATAGGGTAATAAGCCCCAAAAATTAGGCTGTTGGTTGATGTAATTGCTATTGCAACGTACCCCCGATCAAGCTTCAGAAAAAATGTTTGTGTGTACATAGAAGATGTATATGTCAGCCTATCAGTATTCTCAACCTCCATGAGCTATTGCCATATAATTTTATTAACATGCGTGTTTGGATCTTGCACTAGGTATTTTTGCTCTAAGAAGGATTCACACCCTTACATTTATAACACTTTCTATGAAATATGTCACATTTTTCGTAAATTTACATCTCTCCTTAATGTGTGTACAAATTGACACCAAAAATGTTTCCAATTGTTACTTTGGCATAATAATTATTGTATCGTATACAGAGTCCAAGAGCTCAAAAACAAATTTATTAACACCCAAGTAAAAATAATTATCTTATTATTTGTTACCCATGTTCAAAGAAAAAAAAAACTCAAGGATTTAAAATTACCCTTTTTATAATCGCATGGTTTTGATTTACTCTTTAAAGAAACCCAAATCAAATCTTAAATCACGATTTTAAAGGAATTCACTAAACAAGTTGTTTAAATTTTTATTTCTGTGGTATAGAGCACTCCCTTCGGCCAACCAACTTATTCACATCGGGTGTGGTCAAGCGTATGGCTTAATTCATATTTCGATTTATGTGCTGAAGGTCATAAAACAGATCTGTACTTTAAGTTGTTTCAGATGACAGCTTCAATCACCCAATAAAAAAAATAAAAGAACAATGGTAGAAATCCCCATTCAACATCGAAACCTAGGCAAACAGTATAATTACAGACCACTGCCTGGCTTTTTATTTAAGTGATATCGATTCGAATCTATTCCATTGTATCTATACATTTACGGAAAAACTCTTCCCTTATGCGGCAGCTGGGCAGTGGGGGTAATACGTGATCTTGATCTGAACATTGAACATGAACATGCGGCCGATTGTGTGATTTTATTCATATTATATCAGATTAAAATGAATGTCATTCTGTTCGAATCTACTACTAAATCTATATAACTTAGGCATTAAAATTATTATTGACTTGGTCTTGGAATTCGACCAGCAAAACAATAACATTGTCTTAAGATAATTGGCCAAAACCTTGCAACTATTTTACTTACAAAATTTTGATGGCTTTTGGTTTTCAATCGTATCCGGAAAGTGCGCAATATTTGTGCATAGCCTGTGGGATTTTTGTTGCTCTCGAATAAACATTACTGACTCATAACATTCGCTAAAAAACTGCCAGCCTTTCAACAACATTCTCGAAGCAAACTAATAAAAACAATCTAATTTTTGTTCAGACTTTATCTTCCATCTTCTTGCTACTGTACCATACGCTAAGTTGGAAGATTCCAGGCAAAAGAAACATTTTGAAGACACAAATTACTCCTGCTTTATCAACAAATAAAATCTCTCAGTGCCGCCCAGCCAAGATTTTATTGGACGTTTTATCGAAAAATTGTTGCATTTTATCCTTCCTGGTGCTGCAGTCTTTTGCAAAGTGCAGGTCGGTGAGTATAAATTTGTTGGTCGGAATAGCTGGCAGCATGCCACCGTAGATGGTTATAGTTCAAATACAACACAGATCTTGCATTAAATGCGCTAACTTGCAAATCAATGGAATTTGCTGTTGTGGTAATTGCTCTGCGCTTTTGGAAGTGCCAATCTCCACACTCTATTTGAAATGTCGGCATTGGCTACCAGTTTTTGGATTTGTTTTTTGTTTTCGTTTTTCTCTAGTTATATGACTTTGGAATTGATGACTTTTGATGAGGAGGACAGGACGTATGCATAATTAATCTAGAAAACATTTGATAGAAGGAAGTATATCAAATCTATAGCCCTTACCACCATTTTCTATAGTCAGCAAAAAAAGAAAATTTTAATTTACGTATTATGTCACCATAACGCATATAATTTGCATATTATATAACTTGATGTTGCAACACAAAAAAGCGAGTTTAAAAAGGATTACCAATATACGTTACATCCACCTATGTGTTTCCTGAAAATATTGCCTAAGATGAGGGGTTTCTGCTCTATTTGAACGTCATTTTAAATTATTTCCAGTTAACTTCAAAGGATTATGAATTTATGTATATGTTGTCGTGCATAAAGTAAAAATAAAAATTACACAAATATGTAGGTAAGGTACCTACTACCTACCTACCTTCTATCACGTATGGTCAACTTGTTTAATTAGCGAAATTGAAGTTACACAATGTTATAGACCACTAAAAAACGCAGTCTGGGTAAAACACTCAGCACCTTTTTAATTGGCGCATGATTAATAATCCTCAATCTTTTCTCCATTGGTTCAGCATGTCGTGTCTTAAATAACCTAACCAACTCACTTATCACTTTATTCAAATAGCCGACATCAAAAGAAAATAAAAGTGAAACAGATTAGCACAGTCCTTTCTATATAGCTAAAAAACACTGCCGTTCGTTCGTCGTACTAATACCTAACCACGTAAATAATGACTGCTGGCAATCGATTATAGTGGGATTGAATAGCTCTTAATATAGGAAATTAATTAAAATACTGTTGAACAAAGATTTAAAGAAATATTAGGTTATCAACGGATCAAACGGATCAATCTGGTAAAAAAATCATATTGTACATGTAAACTGTAAAACATGAACACTGTAAATGCAAACGGTAGCTTCTACAATGACTCTTTTTTAAGTGTCGTAATAATACATTTAATACGCCAACGTACTCAAACTTACTAAACTTTACTGAAAAAATAAAACAAGCGCTGCATAAGGACCGGGTAACTTTCTAAAGCTGCAAGTTCCGCAAAGCTTGTAAATTCTTATTTGCCTACCAGAAAACAAGCATTTCAAATTGGTGACTGTTTGTCCAATTTTGTATCTACTTCGTCCGGTGTTCCTCAAGGGTCGATATTGGGTCCTCTACTATTTTGTATCTATGTCAATATACTTCCACGTTTGATCAAAAACTGTTCCTGTCATCCTGTTAATTTATTTCATTTGTCCTCTTGTACTCATTGGGCATGGCACATCTAATATCCATGAAGACCTTGACAAAATTTCCAACTGGTCTTACTTAATTGGTCTTTTCTTGAACCCTACAAAATCAAAAAGCGTATAGTGATTTTTAAAAAGATTTTTGATCTCTCTTACTTTAACCGCTCTCTAACATGGGACAACCATATAAATGAAATAATAGGTAAATTTTATGGTGCCTTACGTAATTTATGGTTCACCCAGTATTTTACACCAGTAAACACACGCATGTTGCTTGCTGCATCTAGATGTACTGCTCACTCACACTAACCACAATACTGTTTTGACAAGATTACCTCTAGAAGATCTCGTCAATTGATTCATCCTCACTATAAATGTTTAACATCCAAATGTCAATTTTTTTTAAGCTTAGTCCGACTGTCTCCCACGCGCTATTAAGGATATCAAGAACGCAAACAAGAATTAAAAAGGCTCTAAAAGATTGTTTTTCAAATAGCATTGTTCTATTCTACAATTGTTACTAGTATTTTTTCAAACAAAATTTCGCTTGCATTACCATTCTGTAATAATAATAATTTTGTTGACTGATGTGAATTACATATTGTCCCACTGTTAACTGGCCGTCGATTCGCCGTAATGGTGGTCATTTTACCTAGTGGCCTAGTAAACTAATTTCCACCAAGAAACCGCACAACTAAATTATTCGACTTGCTCTTGTGCTACAAGTTGTGTGCCTATGCATGAAGTTCCAGCTACAGCACCAGCATCCGTCCAATGCTCTCACTTATGTAAGCTATATATTCCAAATGTGTACTCCGGTGGGATTTGGATTCGGAATCGGATTCGAATTCGGAGCAGCAAGCAGCGAACGAACAGCGACAGAAGCAATAAACAGCCCAGTGGGTGCCTAGCGATCTGGTGCTGGTGGACCGGGTGTGCGGACCGATGTGGTATGTCGAAATGACAAATTTTTAAAGTCAATCACGATTGATTGGTACTCTCCGGAGGGGTTATGCCTAAACACGTTGGTTATTTTCATTAAATTTCGAATTAGCGAATTTATGGTCCGTATAGTCTTTGGTGCGGGTTCGTCACCTTCTAAACGGATGAAATCATTTGGCAAGCCCGGATTCCGGTCATGTCATAATAACCGACTATCGTAACCACAAAATTCTTAAGCACATTCACATCGGATGAATGAGCTTTTTTTAGCTAGATCATTTTACAAAACTCAGGGATCGAGAAGCGAATTGGTCTGGCCATGCCTACTCTACTTGTAGACTAATTTTATTATCTTTAGAGTGTTTTTGAGTGCACATTCGTAAGGAGCGTAATATGTTTCTCTTTTCCAATAAGCAATAAGTATCTGAGAACTATAGCAGGCCTTAGCACAGCCCATAAGTGCGATCGATTAGATACATTTTTGTGGTTGATACCTGTACTTAGATCATTTCACGGTTATGCTACCAGGTTAAGTGGCCTGATATGCATGTTTGTTGCGCATGTTTCTGTAATAAGAAGTTTCTTAGCTATACTCAACCTATAGTGCTGGTAATTTGCACCAATTAGCTTAAGAAAATTGTCTGATCTGATTTTTATCACATTTTATTGGTATGACAGCTGTTGACAATCAAATTTGATAATTTACATGAGACTTGTGGTGCAACAAAATCTGCACAAGTGTTTTTACAAGGATATTAAAATTTCTGAAATCAATAAAGTTAAATGTTATTTATTGCAAAAAGCCAACAGAAGTACTTAATATAATGAGGGGAAAAAACCACATTCAAATGAGAGCTGTACCAAGATTGTTGTTATATCGAGGTATCTGTGCAAAAAGAATATTTTATTTACTGCATTGATTTATGGAACTATGGTATTAATGTGAATACCTCTGTTTATACAATGTTGTGTACGTATTTTGGTACTTTCTCTTTAACAAGAAGATTCAAAACCTTTTTTAGAGCCAAGTGAAGACTCATGGTCATGACTAAGGAGACTTTCTAGAAACAAAGTGAAATACCAAAAAGATTTAAACTATGTCTAGAAGACATATATTTCTTCCTTGCAAATATTCACACAAATTGTTGTTAAGTTGTAAAATAATCCTTTACCATTTTTTAAGATTCTTAATGGGGTAAAGGTCAAAACTTGACCTGATAGTGAAATAATAAGGTCAAATTCGAATTCCAAATCTTTGAACTTAATTTTTGCATTAGACAAAAAGCTTGATTTTGTTGACAAGTGCAAGGATTTAAGAACTTTAGAAAAGATGAAAAATTTGGTTTCAAAAAAGTATATGCATATTTTTTCCGTTGATTTTAATGATTTTTTATTTTTTTTAAAAAGTCTTAAACAGTATATAAGATACCTCAATTAAATATCCTTATAAATTACCCCTCTATAAAAATAGCTTATCATTTTTCTTCTCCTGAATTATCATAAGTATATGTACTCGTGACTTTATTTTTCTCACTTTCCAATAACCGTGTAATATTATTTCTTAACTTGTCCCATTACAACCCCGGACCCCATAAGAGCAAGTTCATGCGATGCAGTCATGCATTTATTGAAAAAAATATTTCTTTTTTTAAATATTTTTATTTTTGTCAATTCTAAGGAAATTAAAAAATCAAACCGTGTGTATTCATATTTTATTGAATGGATTTCACAAAAAAATTGAACTTACCTCTTTCAAAATTGATCCCATGATTTTCTCCTCTCAACCTTTGCAATCACATATCAAAGCCATTTCACCGTCAAGAAACGTGTCATGTCTTAAATTCCATGATGTGCAACAAAAATACCAAGATCCAATCTAAAGTACCACTTACTGCGAACACATGGTGAAAATTCACAGCCATCACCATAACGCTTGTGTAAATTACTGCATTCACGAGCCGCAACTACTCGCATACTACCAGACGCGACGTCCCGATTACAATAACTTTTCCACCTGTAATTCTTCATATTTCTTTTTTTTTTGTTTGTTCCGTCTCTCGTTTGGAACTCTGGGCTGGCTTCGAGCTGCGAGGTTGACTGCACGAAGAGGCTTTCAAGTTCAGGTCCGTTTGCTTATGGAGGCACCTGAATAAAAAAGCTACCGCATAACTAACTGCCAGCTTCACGAAGTGATGCCAACAATTTACGATTCCTCGGGCGGCACGCTCCTCGGAGTTCTTCATATGAGTAAACGTATAAACGTAAACGTAAACGTATCATTATTCAAGGGCCTCCGCCTCACCTAGCTTGTTATACCTTGCAACACGACTTGAAAGATTGTTGCCGTCAAAGATTTTATGGGTGATTGACATTGCAGCGTTTTGTGTTTGCATATAAATGCATTACGAGCAACTGATGTTTGTTTGCGGACCAAGCCAGGCGCTCCAGGGGGCTCTCTTTAAGGCGGTGTGTGGTGGCAGGGTGGGCTTTCAATTGTCTTGGGATATTATTTTTTTTGCAGACCACTTTGTAAAGTTATTTTGTTATTGTCATGTCATTTTTATTATGAATAATTATTACAACTGCTGGCAAATTACTCTCACTTTTCGATTGGAAAAAATTATGCAAATCGCTATTTGAAAGGGAAATCTAGCTTTGGAAATCCCATAAAGGAACAATTGAGCGTGAGATTTTGTATTCAGATCATTACCTAGTATTGTGTTGTATCTCAACGCCTGTACTTTTAGCAGCTACCAACTTCCTCGGTTAACAAAAACAAATTATTTGACCTTGCTTGATGTCAATCAATGATGAGATGATTTGAAACCTATCTAAACGGTATCAAATGAATATTGAATTCGAACTTTTTAAGTAGGGTTTAATGTTTTTGACGGATAAGCTTTTCTTTGGGTCTTGGATTTACTTTGTAAACATACAAATATTTTCATCACACGTACAGAAATATATTTTTACAAAACTTGAATTCGGATTTTAGCTTCCACAGTGACTTTTAAACATGGAATTTGTTAAAAGCCATTCCCTAGTGAAAAATCAGTTATATTTCTACAATTTGTATGATGTGAAGCACGAAAAAACTGAAATATAAATATAACAAAGGACAAAAGTCTTGCTTCTTGGGGTCTCAATTAAGTTGTCAAGCTTGATGGAAATATTAGACATTAAAAGCAAAAACCACAAATTTAGTAGAAAAGAAGTCTGTCAAAAAATAATTTTTGCAGTTGCATAAAATAAAACTGCATCAAAATGTACAACATGCTTGTATTGTTCTTAGATTCATAGCAATTTATCACTAAGACTTTCCTTAGGCTCCCACTAGAGTTCATTGTGAATTTTCTCCTACTGGTGGCGATGGCGATGTTGCGGCCGGCGCGCTGGCGGTGGCGGTCAAACGTTACGGAACACTTATTACCAGGGAATTAAATCGACCATTTCGTAATACATTTTCTACTCTAGTTGCACCGACAAAGTGAGTAATTAACAAGGGCTCGAATATGCGGACACATAACAAAGAAAGTGCATGCCGCATTAGTCCCCTCTAAGTGCACCTTTAAGGCTTCAGTGACTGGAGCATTAAGTAAGGGTCACTTTAAAACTACGTAGTGGGCCGACAACTGTCTCACTTACGACTTACATACTTCGGATTCGGACGGCAGCCGCAGCATTATTTACGCTCATTGAACGTGCCGTAGGTTATGTTAGGTCTATATGAGTTGAGTATGGTACAAATTTGCAAACTCAGCTCAAGAGTTTCAGTTATGCGAGCTATTTGATAATTGAGCTGCTCCTGAGTCTAAGCCTGGCGAGCCTTTAGAGAGATGGTGGACATTGAAAGCCATATATTTCAATATGGAGTGCAGTAGATGTTAGTTGTTTATATTTTTCTTTAATAGAGTTGCATATGACGGAAGTAACGTGGTAGTAAAATAAATCAAAAGACCTGAAAAAGCGAAAGGTGAGTGTAATTTTTAGTTCACGGTTTGTTATTAGACAAAACAGGAAAATAAATGTCTAAGAAAGATAATATCAATTTTTGTTTTCAGAAAAACACACTCATGTAGATTGTGGGAGTTAAGTGAACCCCTTATGCAATCCTTTTTCAAATGAAGTTGAGATAAGTATTTGACTTTAGAAAGGTTTAAGCTATAAGAATATTTCTTTTGCTGCATGTCAAGTTGAATAATGCTTTATGTTTAAGAAGATGCGGAAATCAGGACTAGACCTTTAGTGTTCATCGATACCTATAAAGTGAAGATGATTTTTGACAATTTCCAAACTTCAATTTTCACAGCTACTGCCTATTGCGAGGAATTGACAAATCCCATAAGAGTAATTCTTGTCACGAAAAGCGCTTTCTTAAATTAGCCATTGGAATTCTGCATACAAACTTTTGGACTGGATTGGATATCCTGATCCACTAGATCCTATTTATCAACGAACTGTAGCGCCAATTAATATATTATTTATTTAATCGAATTCTCCAAAAAAATTTTGGGCTCGAGGAAGGCAAATCGATTAAAAGATAAGACCTTTAACATGTCATCCAGTAACCCAAAACACGTCTATTTTATATGAACTTTGAAGTCAATTTAGGTGGCTGTAAATGCAGGATTACAGCAATGGAAAGCTGTACGGCAGAGATCCCTCATTGATTAAAATCCGCTTTAAAATCTCCTCTTTTTCGGGATAGCATTTAAAAAGCAAACAATTTTATAGGTTTCACATCAGCTATATATTTAGAAACAATACTTTTCTTCTTCATAAGATTACACATTTGTTTCAAAAGGGCCAGTAACGGCTCCTTTTTTGACTACACCAATAAAATACTTAAATCCTAAAAATAAAAATTCTAAATTAATAGGGCTCGAAAAGCTTAGGAGTGCTTACAATACTCTTAGTTTTCATTCTTATATAACACACTTATAATAGGTAATAATTGCAACCACCTGATTTAATACTGACCTAAGGTTATTTGCATATCACTTATTATTCAATATTAAAGATAAAATAAAAATAATTTATCAACCTTTATCATTTATTTCATTTTTACGACCCATTTATTTTCTATTGCGATATAATTGTTAATGTTTAAGGTCAACTTATGACTTCGAAAAAAGAATTAACACTCAATTCAAACATAAATAATTAAGATTTAATACATAAACCATACAAAATAGTTGAAAGAGTTATTTATGAAAAGTACTTAGGCAATCCATTCAATGCAATTACAAGTTAATTTAATTAAATTTTCGTAATTGCATTGAATAAAATCGAAAAGAACGTATATTTTAAAGTTTTGGTAGTTCAGGGTGACCTTTGTTGTGCTTCAATATTTACTTAAAATTGTCTTAACTTATGTACGCAATATTTTTTTAAATTTTATTTTTAAGTTCATACACCACTTATCATTCATAGGTAACGATATTTTAATAATAAATTGTAATTAAATACAAAATAGAATACAAAATATTTACATAAGTGAGCCAGAACGTGCGACTGAGTTACAGTTCATATTATTTTGCAAAATTGAACTATTTAACTTATGTGCATAGTTAAAAAACGACCATTATGATAACAGAAATATAAAGCGAAAGGACAAATGAATTGAAAATGACAATTCGTGTTATCCGTGGGCGGCCATGACTGTGCGGAGTGCAAGCTTGCGCAAAATAATGGCAAAGTTGCATTATAGTGAAATGTTCGATAGGCATTAAAGGTCCACAAACAGGAAACCCACGAGAAACCTTTTTTGGCCAGAATATCCACTTTGATTTTAATCACTATTTTTATTTCGTGACGTTTGTGTGGGGAATGTTTTAGGGTAGAGAAACATTCAAAATTGAAGTTTCAAAGTAGTATTTTGCAAGTATTTTTTTTCCGACTAAATTATTGATTTTAATTATTATTATTTTCTGTTCAAAAACTTATCCAACGATGTAAACTTGTCTGAATTCGAAAGAACTGAGAGATCACTTTTTGAATTCACTTTGCATAATTTATTTAGGCGTAAGTTTTGATTAAATAATTTTAATGTAGAAAATTTAGTATAAAACAATAATAAAATCTTTAAGAATCTAATCTTTATTTCATTTAAATAACTAGATTAAAAATAAGTTCGAAAATATTATTCTATTTTGTCTTTATATATCTATAAATTACTTTAATATATTGTAGAGATAAATTGAAGCTTTTCTGTATTTTTTTTCTGGCTTGGCGATTTGTTTAAAGATTGTTTGTAAATGATTGTTTTGGGTGTTCACGAAATTGGTTCTAGTTCATTGGGTAATGTGTGACTTTTGGTCGTTTTAGTGTCTAAATAAAGTACCTATTTCTTCGAGCAATAAATTTATAGCATATAAAAGCACATGCAAAAATTGTATTTAGCTTCATATTATATGGCAACAAGCTGTAGCTAATTTAATTCAATAACGACCATTAAACTTTTTTGACATTAAGAATATAAACTGTTACCGTTATTTTAATTCGAAATTGAAAGTTTTCCCACGATTTAGAATTACCTAAGCTTGCAATAAAATGTGTTTATGTGTATATCAATTTTAAGCCCTAAGCGCTTGAAATTGAATCGATTCAAATTTGTTGGTTGTGACAGCTGTTTTAAAAATGTTCTTAAAAGAAAATATGTAAAAGTTTTGGGCTTTGAAAAACTATGTATTTAAACATATTTAAAAATTGAGGAATTGATTTATTTGGTAAAGTTGGTTTCTTAAAAGAAAAAAAACATGTAGATATTGTGCTAAGATCAATAAAAAGAGAGGCTGGAATGCGGCCAACAATGATAACTTCCCATCACGCTTGTCGATTTGTCTTGCTTAAAACTTTAACAAAATATTCATAGCAATATTTTGTGGGAGGTAAATAATTTGAAGTCAGTATCTTTCTTTGTTCTCCTATTACTTGAGTCGGAAATTAATTCTTATCAGTTTTTTGTTGTTTTTGTAGGTTTTTATGTTTTTTTTTTAAAGTTGTTTGTTGAATTTTTTTTTAAGGTTAACTACAAATTATAAACAATATTTTGCATGTGATGAAATAGTTTGATTTCAAAATCTATTTTTGTTAACTAGATTTTTAGTCCAAAAATATTGTTTACCAATTTTGGTAGCATTTCTTAATTTTTTTTATTTCTTATATAAACAAAAAAAGATTGGATTATTTTAATAAATATCTTACGTTAACAACAACATTTAGACAGAATTAAATCATTTTGAAGGTAATGCCTTCATTTATTCACGAGATATCGAGAATCGAATATCAATTTTTGCGTACTATTTTTCGTAGATTTTAATTTTATGAAAAAAAAAATGAAAAACTGAATGTCGAAAACTATATTTTCTATAAGATGAAAAATAGTTTGAGCCCAAATTTTTTTAATTTTTGGAAAGATATTTGAGTGGAAAATCAATTTTTTCCAAGTTTTAGTAATGTTTTTATTTTTTTGTAAAATCTGTCAATTCGACCATTTTTTATTGAATGTTGGAATTTATATTTTTTATAAAATGAAATTTCTTAAAAACCAATATCTTGAATTTTTAAAAAGATATTTAAGTTGAAAATCAATTTTTAATGTAATGTTTTTTTGATTCTTATGTTTTGTAAACAAAATTGCCAATTCGATTTTTCTCGAAAATTTAAAAGATGTTAGAAACGTTATTCTTAGTTGCATACATTTATTTTGGAGATAAGATTATTGTTTGTTCTTAAAATATTCGAGGTGACAATTGTTTTTTTGTTTCATAAAAAACCGTTAATGGATTTTTTTTCAAAAATATACAAGTTTACCAACATTTTCAATCTTATTTAATTGCTATATTAAAAACCACCAACGCAATTTTTTTGAAAGCCGACAAATCGGACCGATTACAATAACTTAATATGGGAAGTTAAAAATCGATTAAAATGGAATGTTAAATTTAAAAATAATTAATGGATATTTCATTTGGTTAAAAAAAAATATATTAACCATCGAAGGTAATTATCACTTACGTTCTTAATTTATCCAAAACAATTCCAAAAATGGCAAGATTGTGCGTTCTTGTTTGAACCAATTTTCTTTGGTTACTTTACAATGTATCTTAAAATTACCAATCCCCAACAACTAATGAATTTCTTACATCTGACCAATGGATTTTTTTAATTTCCAAAGCTACTCCTTTTAATGACGTAAGTTAGATTTGATTAATAAAATCTTAGCAAAAAAATCAATTTTACTCATAACACGTTCATAATTTCAATTTCACTTAAAACAACTCCTATATGCTGACCGCAATTCTATGACGAAATTTTCAAATTTATTCCAGATTCGAGTTGATCTCCAAAATCCTGCAACAAAACCCAAACTCAAAGTAATCAATCAATTTTTATTTTTTGTGGATAAACCTACATTTCGCATTTGCAGTCACGGCTCTAGGCCGTGCAAACTCAAAAAATAATGACAGCACTACAATAATTTAGTTTTGCCAGCCAGTCAGTCCGTCCGACTGGCCGCACTCGCTAACTCGCTAAGTGGAAGACCATGATAATTGCAAATCAATTCGCAACATTTCGATCAGGATTCCGTCAATTGGCGTGGGAAATTATTGAATTATTACAACGATTTAGCTAGAAAGACAAACAAAAATAAAAATACGAATTTTATTTGATTTTGTTTGATAAGTAAGCAACTAAGTTTCTTAGGCATTCATAGTTCGTAATTAAGCACCGATTAAATCTCTGGGCGTAGCTAGGTAATATTGCTCCTAAAGACCAAATTAGGTGCTTTAAACTCTATACCTGCCTGCCACTGCTCATAACTTAATAATTATTATCGAAAATCTGTATCAAATAGCAGCAAAAAAAAAATAAAATATTGGGGACTTGATCCAAGATTGGAAGTTGTTTAAATATTTTGCTGCTTTTGTAACATAATCTTTCAACGATTCAATTTATCCTGAAATCAAATCACATAAATATTCGTTACCGCCTTACTGCCCCTAAGAGAGTAGTAGGTACGCGATGACAATCGTATGCCCATTGCGGTGGAACAACCAACCAACCAAACAAACGTTTAAAAGATAATAATGGCAGCAAAACACCCTTAAAGTCGGATTAATCAATTTGAATAAGCAGACACCTGATACATGCATTCGATTAAGCAACGCTAATGGTTGTCAAAGCCACCACAATATAAGTAAGTAGCGTTCAGAGTTATGTTCTTTCTGTCTAGAACTCAATTAACACGTCAATAGACGGGAGGTCTGTTGCAGCCGTTCTAGAGGGTATGGCGGCAGAAATGCAGTCAAAGAACTTGTATACCACTTAATGGGCTTTTATGACAATCGAGATTTGAATTATGAAGCCACTTGGTCGAATGTGGCTTAAGGGTAAATTTAAAAACAAGTGATTTACTGGAATCCAAATTGAGCGAAATAATTACATCGGCCATTCAAGTCAACACGCTAATAATTTAACTAAAATATTTTCACGGCTTGTTGTATTAACTTGGAAAATTAGAAACAAGGTTAAACATACTTTACTTATACTTAGTTATAATAGCTTCAGAAGAATCGGAATGGTCTACATTTGAATCACGCACGCCTTTAGGTGTTTGCAAATGTTACTAATTAAACAGTGGATATCCGCAACGCTTTGTAACAGAGGCGTACCAGGTGATTAATTTAAGGGTTCCCTTAATTCTATCTTGTTTCGACGGACTTGCTTGTGAATGTCTATGAATATAAAAATGTCTTTTTATAATTTCGTTCGAGAAATACAAAAATTCATAGAAATAATATTATACACAGATAACTTTTAGAAAGGTTACAAAATTAATCTTCGATTGGGGTAGCTATATACCTAAGCTCCTTAATCTAGGTATACATGTTTTTGAGTTAAGCCACTGGATTTTACCAAGTGCTAAAAAGTAACGAGAGCTTCGTTATATTAACGACAGGTGCCCAAATAAGCTTAATTTGACGGAAAGCAGCGGGAAACTTTTATTATTTGCAGAAAATCCGTCTTTATAGATATAAAAGGAAAAGTCGTCTTAAATCACACCGGTGCTGGATGTTGTGTTGGGAATATCAAAAAAAGCCTTGATATTAATATCACTATACATACCTACTAAACGTACATATGAATGTTTATAAAATGTTGCAAAGTACTGTTATAAATACTTTAAGCAATCACATCACAAAAATAATACAAAAAAAAAAACTTTCTTTGGAGCGCAATCTTTGAAAAGAAACTGGGTGGAGTCACTATACTGACGACTCCAAACCAAAGTGAACTGATTGATAATGATGACGAATTGTTTTGTTGGCAGACAGTAATTGCTAGATACTGACACGTAGTCTGACAAACGTTTGGTGTACTTTCATTTTCCATCCATTGATTTGGCATTTGAGTAAGACGACGACGACGACGCTTTCAATGGATCAAAGCAATTTGCAATTTTAATTAACTAGACTATAGATGATTTCCATTGTAGGTTTTGAGTGTTGTTTTTGTTTTATTGTTCATTGTCATGGATGATGCTATATAACATATTATGAAGAGGTGCGATAATCAAAGATGTGTTATCCATATTTGGCTTCAACAATGCATTCTTGAATGAAGTCAGGGCCGGAATGGATTTATTTAAACGTTTGATTGTAGCTGAAAATTTCGGAATGTACCTAGTAGGTATATATATATTATGTCACTTTAAAATGTGGTGTAGTTGATGCGCTTTTTCTGCCCATAAGTTCTGTCCCTAACTTATAAGACGCCAACAAAAATTTTATTGACCTGTTGTTGCAAAAATTCAGTAAAACTCCCACTGAAATTTTCGAATTGCTGAACGGAGGACACAAAAATATTTATTTTACAGATGAGAAAATTTTCACAGTGGAACAGAAATTTAACCGCCAAAACGACATAAGCTCCAAGGAAGCTGCTGAAAAGGTTGGAAAAGTCCAAAGAGGCCATCATCCAGCTTCAGTGATGGCTTGGTGGGGAGTGTCGTATGACGGTGTTACGAATTTGCATTTTTGTGAGCAGGGAGTAAAAACAAGTGTTTCCAACTATCAAAGTGATATTTAAGAGAAGGTTGTGAAACCCTTAAGTAACACCTTAATTTCGGGCAAGCGCTGGATTTTTCAGCAAGACTCTCTGGCGACTTACAAGGCAAAAACAACACAACTTTGGCTAAATGGACTAACGTCTATGTAATGTCTTGGAGAAGAAGGCTTGCTGTAAGCCTCACCGAAATGTTGAGTCTCTTAAAACTGATTTGGTTAAAACTGGTTTGGCTGCGATAAATGAAAGGTCGCATCGTTTAAGAAAGTGTTTCAAGGCTTAGGGTGGCCACTTTGAATAATTTCCTACAAATTAATAATGTCAATTTAATACAGAATAAATATCGTAAAAAGAATTTGGATAACTGGTTTATTATTTAAATTATTTGACTATACGTATTTATAGAATGTATAGAAAATCGTAAACTTATTCACTTTAACAATTCTTCTGCTCTGGGCTTTAAGCTCTTCAATAAATTACGACTCGATAATACATACAATCGTATTGCAAATGTCTATTCTCATGGAATTGAAAAAATTGATGTATTTAAATAAGTTTGATCACAGCAGTAAGGATATCAAATTCCTTGTTTTATAAAGCAAATCATCTTCTAAGACTATATAAAGCAATAAAGCGACCAATTCTAGGCATTACTTCTCCAAAAGAGGAGGATGAGTATTTCAAGTACGTTAAATATTTTCCTATGGCTCCTGTTCCATTATTTCTAAAGTTACACATTTCCATAAGTTAAACAGTTTTTAAACACTAAGTTTAATTGGAGTCAAGTGTTTATAAACATAAAAAGTTCTTACGAATTTAAATAATATGTTTTTACTTTAGTTCGAGGTGGATACTCTTCAATATAGATTTTGAGTCTGAAATTCCTCCCCCTCACAGAAACCCCAAAAATACTGATTGGAAGAAATTCAGTCAAATAATTAACACGAAATTACGTAACACGCCAAATCGGTGTCCAGAGTCGGTAAGCGATCTCGAGTCTAAAGTAAAGACCTTCGAGGCAGCTTTTGACACGGCCTACAAAGTCTCGTGCCCTATTAAATACAGTCGCAAATCACTCCCTATGTGGTGGAATGAAGAACTGTCTAGTCTCAGGAAAAAGACTAGAGTGATCTTTAATATTTGCCACAAACACAAATTCTACCAACCGTACAAAGACTGTCTAAGAGTTTATAAGCGAGCCATTGCCAAATCTAAACAGCAAAGCTGGAGGGATTACTGCCACAAAATAGACAATATAAAAGAATCCGCCAGGCTTAGTAAGATTTTATCGAAGAACCACTGTTGTCCTTCCTTTCTTAAAAAATCTGGCGATTCCTGGGCAACATCTCCTGCAGAATCCCTAGAACTGCTGTTGGCTGCGCATTTTCCGGGTTGTGAGAATAACAACCCTCAAACTCTTAATTCAAATGGCGTGTCGACGACGGATGTAGAACACATAGATACCTTGATAAATAAGGAAAATATTGCTTGGGCAATCAACACATTTTCCCCGTACAAGTCTCCAGGCCTGGACGGCATAATGCCGATCATGCTTCAGAAAACGCAATTTCTGGCGATTCCGTGGCTGGAGATGATCTTTAAAGGATGTCTCTGCCTAAATCATGTTCCCGAGTCTTGGAGACATGTTAGAGTAGTTTTTATCCCGAAGGTGGGCAGGCGAGGACATGAATCCGCGAAGGATTTTAGATCAATAAGCCTTACTTCCTTCGTGCTTAAAACAATGGAGCGCATTCTTGACTACCATATCAGAGGCATTTTAGATGTATGCCCTCTTGAGAGTTCTCAACACGCTTATCTTAAGGGCAAGTCTACGGAGACAGCCTTACATGAGGTAGTGCGTACAATTGAAAAAACCATACACTACAAAGAATTTACTCTTGCTACCTTCTTAGACATAGAAGGAGCTTTCAATAACGTCTTAACAGAATCTATTCAAGAATCACTGGTTGATCAGGGTGTAGAGGACTACATTAGAAATTGGATTGTTTCCATGCTCAGTGATAGAAAAATTCAAGCTACCTTAGGTAACACCTACTTGACCAGGTGCGTAAATAGGGGAACACCTCAGGGGGGTGTTCTGTCCCCTCTTCTTTGGCTTCTAGTCATGAACAAAATTCTCTTTAAACTGGAAAGTTGTGGTGTGAAGGCCGTTGCTTACGCAGATGATTTGGTGATACTGGTATCAGGAAAGTACACTTCCGTGATTAGTGAGATTACGGAGATGGCATTGCTAAAAGTAAGCAACTGGGCTACAAGCTGTGGCCTGGGTGTCAATAAAAGCAAAACTGAACTGATGCTCTTCACTACGAAAACAAAAGTACCAGCCTTCACCCTTCCCCGCCTCAACGGTGAAACTCTTTCCCTGTCTTCCAGCGCTAGATATTTGGGAGTAATACTTGACCCAAAATTGAACTGGAAACTTAACATCGAAGAAAGGGTCAAGAAAGCCAGCATAGCTTTCTATGCCTGCAATAAAACCTTTGGCAAAAAGTGGGGTTTGCAATCGAAGATGATTTTGTGGACGTATACAGCCGTGGTACGTCCAATCTTGTCCTATGGTTCGATTGTTTGGTGGCCCGCGCTTAGTAAAGCCTACAATATAACTAAACTAAAAAAGGTTCAGAGAACAGCTAGTGTTGGCTCCACGGGAGCTTTGCGCTCATGTCCGTCGGACGCCCTAAACGTTTTTCTCTACCTCTTACCAATAGACCTGCATATCAAATACTTAGTATCTTGCAGCGCGTTGAGACTTAGGGAATCGAATAGTTGGTATTCTAGGCCTTTTGGTCATAGTTATATCACTAATCTCATCCCAGCGGACACCTTTTTGACAGAAACCGACTACTGCACCCCTACTGTGGACCTCAGTGCGGATTTTAGAATTATCATCCCATCTCGAAATGAATGGGATGATGACTTAGTGACGAGAGGCTTCGACACAACTATCTTCACTGACGGCTCGAAGATGGAGTGTGGGGTCAGTGCAGGAATTTTTTCCGAGTCTTTAAATGTCTCCAGGTCTTTGCGACTTCCTGACTTTGCTAGTGTTTTTCAGGCTGAATTACTCGCGATCAAGGAAGCATGCAAGTTACTAAAACTACATCCAAATCAAAACCGCAATACAGCTGTTTTTTCGGACAGTCAGGCGGCTATTCAAGCGATTGGCTCGTCCACTTCATCCTCCAAACTGGTTCAACAATGCCGAAGTGAGTTAGCTAGCATGAACATTGGACTCAAGGTCACTCTCATCTGGATTCCGGGTCACAGAGGCTTTGAGGGCAATGAACGAGCTGACGAGCTGGCTAGGCAAGGATCAGCCCTTCATAGCTCTCTCGCGGAAAGAGTCAACATTCCTCTTGGTGCTATGAAGGGCAAGATCTTCCATATTTTCCTCGCGGAATCAAACCACAGGTGGAACAGCCTAACCAACTGTATCATATCTAGAAGGATATGGCCCACCTACAACAAATCCCGTACTAATAATCTCATTTGCAGACCCAGGCAAGACATAGCCAGGGTCGTTGCTACATGCACCGGACACTGGCCTGTTGGAGAACACGCATCTAAGCTGGGCATCCCCCACAACACTTTCTGTCGTAGTTGCGAGGACCAGCGAGAAAAAGAAACTGTTCTTCACTTCTTATGCAAGTGTCCCGCCTTAGCCAAAACGAGAGCCAAAACATTGGGAAAGCCCTTTTTCAAGGACCTCAATGAGTTCTCAGAACTGGAGATCAAAGATTTGATCTCCTTTCTAAACGCAACAAAGTGGATTTGAGGCGTATTTTTCCCTTTATAATCCCCCTTTTATCTTTATAGGTCAAGCGAGTATTTTATGGTATCAAAACGGCGCAACGTAGCGCTAATTGTGTCACCGAGCTAGACTGCTCGTGGCCACCATTTCTACTACTACTTTAGTTCCGTGATTTTCTCTAGTTAATTTGAACAAGTGTAATATATTAAAAAAAAAATAACAACGTTTCTGAAAATAGTAGCTTCTATACTAATTTCAAGTCCATTTGTATGAACAAAGCATAATACAACTGCCTGAAATCATTAACTTCATTCTACATCAAAGTTTTATGTTCAGATAAATAAGAAATGACAACTACAAAATTTAAAATGCATTAGAGAACA
The DNA here is from genome assembly GCA_951509635.1 of Eupeodes luniger. Lineage (NCBI taxonomy): Eukaryota > Metazoa > Arthropoda > Insecta > Diptera > Syrphidae > Eupeodes > Eupeodes luniger. The sequence goes on along the minus strand of OX608075.1, from coordinate 130,950,300 downwards.
AAAAATTGAAACTATCAACCTTACAGGGAGCCAATTATTGTTTTTCTTATTTTGCACTCATTTCCAACATAGAAACCCAAGCAACTATCATAAATCACTTACTGCATTATAATCGCATATAGATTCTTATCACAAGTTAACTATTGCGTTAATTGCAGCGCCATCTGGAGCTACGATAATTGAGCCATTGACTTAACAATTCATGTCACTTCAATAAATTTAACTCCTCAAGTTACTAAAGACATACCGCATTTACCCACCCCCTATGCACTACCATAAGTATGCTGAAGCTGATGTCTTCTACATAGCTATTCAACGAAATGTTGTAAGCAAGCTTCCTGGATGAAATCCGTATGATACAGTTAAGTTACATGCTAAATGTACACATGACGTGTATCTTGGAGCATTGTAGTTAAAAGCAAAAAATATACTTAAATGTTCCTATAGTGTCTAGTTAAGGAAAGTGTATCACAGCAGCAGTAGCAACGATCATCACCCACAGTAGAGCGTGAAAGCTTTCAACATTTTACCATGTAGCAGCTATAGCTAGCACTTTTTGCTCACAGCCTTCTATAGAAGCGGCACAGCTCACGATAACCAATTATTCAGTCAATTGATTTAATAATATTAAACAATATTTTTTATTATGATTGTTTGAATATTATGACGTTCCAATGTTCACATCATAGATTCAATATTATTGTTTTCAAACAGTGTTGCCATTATTTCTTTTTTATCTCGTGCTCTTGGAAGGTATTCTCAGAATTGGTTTTAAAATTGTTATGGCTTACCTTATACTCGTTGAAATAGTCTTTTAGTGTATTGTCATAATATCATCACTGAAAATTGTTTTAGTTTCATAATCCTAGATACCAGTTTCAAGAAAGAAGCGATAAGCATCTCAACCTTACCAAGTCATGTGTTGTTCAATTTACTTAATATTATATTTTCTTGAGTTTTACCTACCAGAAGAAGAGCTTATAATAAAAAGGTGCGTTTTTCAAAAATTACATATCTCTAGAATTTTCAAAATAAATGTCTTTCAGGTTATCAGTTAATTTCAAACAAACTCTGCCTTCTAAATTGTTAAATGGCAACTCTAGTTGGAACCATCTGTAACGAGACTCAATGGATATTATAGAATTGACCGATTCGTATCATACATATACAATATGTGTTAAAATCCGCATAAATATTTTATTATGAAATATTGTGATATAATCCATCCGTATCTATAGTATTTTTAATTTGATTATTCAAAAAAATAATTTACAATAATTTATGAGTATAAATCTTAAAGGTAAGTACGTTAGACTTAATACTAAATAACGTTCCTATCCACATATACGCCGCGCGCTGTGCGCCCGATTGAGCATTTCATCCATATATATGTATATACATAATGGAAATTGGTTTTAATTAAGATTGACTTAATTATGGGGCTGGCAGTGCTTCGATATGATTTTGGATAATTTTTATTACCTGGTTTCAATTGAATGAGTTATGCATAAAAATGCTTGTTTTTCTAGACTACAAATGAGATGATTCGAATGAACTACTTTTAAGCAAAATTGCAATTAGTTAAGGTGTCTTACATTAAGTCTTATTTTTTTTATTTTTTTCAAGCGAGGAAGTTATAAATTTATGAACTAATTTCCGTAAATAGACCTTTGGGAGAAGCTTTCATTTATTTTTTTTCGTTGGGATTTTGTATTTCAATTATTCATTAAAGCCATGTTTGAAGTTTTCAAATAAACGAGTAGTTCGTGTTCAATAAATTTTGTTTTGATTTGTTTTATGATCAAAAAATGGCATTAAATACAGCAGTTGAAAAGACAGAAGAAAAGGAAGTCATAATAAATCTTCTAACGTGATCAACTGTCAAAACAAATTGTTTATTCTATTTTGTCAGATATTTATAATAAAAGAAACTTTATCTTATTTAGATAACTTTTCAACTAAGAAAAACATTGGGTGAGTAATTTTAAAGAGCCTTAAGGTTAGTACACTTTTAATTTAAACAGTTTTCCTTTTATTTTCTTTAAATTTTTATTTTATCTTAATACAATTGCATTTTAAAAGATCAATGAAATGATGTGTTACCCTTTCATTATTGTTTATCATCATCAATATGTAAGAAATTGTGGTTTCGAAACAACATTAATTTTTTTTTAAATAAATATCCTTCTCTTACGATGGCCCTTATTTAGTCTCTTTGTACTACTTTTGTTAAGTTTGCTTAGCCTATAAAAAGTGAAAACAAAAATCAGAAATGTAAATAATTTGTACTAAAGGTTATTTTCGAACGCAAACAAAAGAACACAATACGGTTAACGAGGGAGTTGATCCAAGGAATTAATTAATCATAAGAACAATGTGAATATACGATCATGTGGGCTTTCCTTTTTGGGCTTTTTGGCATGCGTGATGGGAATCCTTGGTAAAAAACCATAAAACGAAGCCAATCTCTATAGTTATTTGTAAAAATTGGAAAGAAATCTGGGTATGAAAAGAAATCTAAAAAGGATGGATTCAAGCGATGGAAATGTGCTGGAATACAACCACGAGATGGGAAATTATAGGACACTCTGCGAGTCAGTGTAACCTCAAAGCAATTTTTACCTTGCATGACAGTCATGAATTCTGAAAGAAACAATACAAAATTATATAAATTACATATACGATTGAAAGAAATCACTCAAATTTACCATCAAAATCCACAGTGCCTGAACCATCAGCATCAATTTCTTCAATAATCATGTCCAATTCATTGTTCGATAGTTTGTCATCCAATTCATGCAGAATGTCACGAAGTACTTTAACAGTCAGATAACCTTTGCCTTCTTTATCGTAGACTCTGAAGGCTTCTTTGAGTTCTCGGGCCACTGCTTCGGCATCTTCTTCTACTTCTACGAATCGAGCCGCCAGTGCACAGAATTGGCTGAAATTTAATTTTCCGGTCTTAGCTTTGTCCTGCTCCAGTATGAGATTCTTAATGACTTTATCCTCCAACTTTTGCCCCAACATTTCCAGGATGGTTTGGACATTTGAAGTTTCAATGAATCCTTCATTCTCCTGATCAAATGCTTTGAAGGCGTTTCTTAGAACTGTTAAGTTTTTTATCAAATACAAAAATATGTTTAATTGATTTGTTTTTGTTTTTGGAAATAAATGTTTAATAATTACTTCGCAGTTGTTCTTTGTCGTACTCTTGTTCACCCTATGACATAAGAAAGAAAGATTGGTATAAGAAAACATAACATTTTGTTTAAACGGATGACAAAAGTTACTAATACTTTTGCACTACCTTTACTAATGATAAATATAAATTATAATATTAAATTTTGGCGCCAATTGCTGGCTGTATGTAGGATCTAAGAACTATTTAAAGTAAAACAAGTTAATAATTTTTAGAGTTAATTTCATTGAAGCAATCCTTAAATATTAATTACATTTGAAGAATAATTTGTTTTGGAAGCAATTTAAGTAATTATTTAAATCGTGTTGAACCGTGTCTTTTTTCTGTATATAAAGTAGTAATGTTTTGTTTTTAAAAAGATTTTATTACAAAATGTTCAGATTTTTATTGGTTCAAATTATTTATTGTGTTCGTCACATATTATTGCCTCTTATATTTTTAAAGCCAAGAAAAGTATTGTCAATGAAATGAAATCAATTGGAAAAATATTATATGCCATGCGCGTTGAATTTAAAAGGATTTTCGGATCGAATTGCGGTGACTCATAAGAAGCAGTTTGAATATGTTTGTGTGCAAGAAATGGGAATGAGTGTAAATTCGACTATTAAACAAATAACCGATTCTTTTATAAAATATTTTCACTTCATTAGTTGAATATATTAGATATATAAAAATGTTTATCGTAATAACATTGGAATGTCATTTTGAAACAAAAATTAAATATAGAACTCAAGGATATCTATTGGTTAATTATGTTTTCAATTTATATTATAGGTTACATTAAAATTAAATCTTCACTTTCTAAAAACTATTGTTTTAAATACAAAAAAGCATATCCTTGAAATCAAAATTTAAAGGGAAATACATTTTTCTTTAATTTTTGTTAACCCCGCAAAGGATAAACCTCATCTATTGATCAAACGTAAATAGTTGGCAATAATTCAATAAATTAATGTGATTTTAATATGTTAATAAATTCATGTCATTCCACGTCCTCTTCGTAATGTTAATTATGTGTTACACTTTTATAGAGAAAATACTGAAAATTGCAAAACATCTAAATAATAGAAATGTCAATGCAATGCAATTTTGCAACTTCGACAGCCCGAGCCCACCAATCGGCGAAGCAGCAAACATTTCTTGCGTAATTTGCTTATTTTAGGTGGTGATATTATATTTTGCGTATTACTTTTATTAAAATTAAATTTTTTAGTTGTTTGGTATGATGCGAACATATTTTTAAATATCATAAAATTATTTAATTTGGGTATTTAGTTATCCTTAAACATTTTTTTAAATTTTAATTTAACACTATTTTTATCTTATAACATTTGTTTATACTAATATACCATTTTTTTGTAAGATTTTGTGTTTCAATCCGGCACGAAGAGACACTGGACAGAATTTTGTTTCTGCTTTATTTTTTATATAACTTCCTTGGTGAGGTCTCTTTTCAAAAATTTTAAAATTACGAGGAGTCTGATCACCGACCCGAACGTGTTAACCGCACCGAATTTCTGTAATCACTCAAGACTTGATCTAAATCGACGATAAAAAAATACCTTTCGATTGATATGTCTAAATTTAAATCGACAGTAAAAATAAAAAGTAAAATGTAGAAAAATAACACAAACAATAAAACTATTTGTTATTCGTATTTAATTAAGCTGTGTTTTTGTAATAGAAAAACAAAACTTTTTTAAATAAACTTTTTCTTGTTTCTCCCACTTCTATGTCAGTTGGTATTTTATCAGAGAAGAATATAGAATTGAATCGATCCTCTTCGGTTTTGGTTGTTCGTTTTGTTAATGAAGTCTACAATGGCCAAAAACCACTGTCTAAACGCCACCAAGAGTAACGCTCGTTTTCTATGCTTCGTCGTTGAACCGAATCGATACCGAAATTAAATTTGGAATTCTGTTCACCACACACTCTCACAGTATAAAAGTAAAAAATAAATTAAATAAAATAAAAAAGAAAAGAATTAAATAAAACGTTTTCTATCACAAAAGTTCGTCGTTTGTGTACTTGCAGCAGTTTATATTGCAGAATCGATCTAGCATCAAAGGCATCCCTTAGACACCCCCTCCCATGATCACCGAAGAATGCTCTTCTCTATGCTCTGTACGAAATTCACAATGTTTAGTCACCCGTAATTTCGTTCGCCGCAACAGAATAATGTTGATGCAACAAATTGTGGGAAGATTTTTTGAAAAGAATGATTCAATTCCCCTTAAAAAAGAAACACACTGTTAAATCGATCGATTGCGAAGGTTCACGACGACGCGACGGACGCTTCGAAATGGTGACCACTCAATAAAAAGATGCACGACTTGCTGCAGAAGCAATGGCAGATCGTTTGACCATTTCGAACCATGGTCCCTCAATGTGTCAATAGGGACAAGAGTAAGAGTCTTCGTGCTTAGCGATTTGGTAGTCCCATAGACGCGGCGCGGCGGCAACGATGACGGAGGAGCGGTTTATTTAGGAATTCAATTAGAATTTTTGTCTTCACCCAAAGGAACGGGTTGAGTTTAGGTTCTTTGTGATGATGATGATTATTTATTTTTGGACACAAATAAAATGCATGCATTGAACTGCAATGCATGGATTTGTTGTTTTTAGATTTGTCTCTTGTCTGTAATGCTATAAAGCTAACGCAGATGTGCACGCACCTTGATAATTTATTGTAGGTAATATGTTGTGTATTATGCCCTAATTATTATTATTATATTGGCAGTGGCGGGTGCAAAGCCTTTACAATAATTAGGTAAAATATGCACAAAGGTATGTTTTTAATATTTTGCTTTTAACAGAAGAATCGAGTGGTAGGTCTTAGTAAGCTATATTCCTTGATGGATTCAGTAATATTGAATTATTTTAGAATCAAGTTTTATCCAATTTTACCCTTCCAAAAAAACATTATTTTAAACATGTCGAAAACACCTTAATTTACCTTGCAAAAAGTTAATTTAAAAAATGTGTTTCGTCTTGTTTAAAACCGAAATTCGAGTTATTTTATGCATGTTCTTTATATTATTGGTTATCTTTTATTCAACAGACTAATTTCCATATGTCCTACGCCACTGTTTAAAAATTTCATCTTTCTCAATCAGGGACTCATCAATCACCGACCCCTCATCGACTAAATGCACATTCGAATGCTCTCCACTTCCTCAGTGCGATGGAAATTATATTCATAGCTTTCGAATGCATTCAGTTGACAATGCAGAAAAATAATAAATCATAAAACATATATAGAATTCCCGAAACAATCCTACCCATAAAGACGAAGAAGACGACGACGCGACGATGATGGCCCACTGGTTGGTTTGTGAATAAGCGATGCCAAATCTTAATGAAAGTGCTCGCATAAATTCCGCGACAATTTGTCCGTTGCAAATTAAATTTTTGATTAGGTCACATTTATATATTATCTTAGCTGAATAAGATCGAGATACTCGAGTTTATCCTGGTGGACATTCAAAGGCATAGAAGCATGTAACCTCCTAGCCATTTGTGGTAAGCGGTAGAGGCGTACGTCGTCGTCGTAGGTAAGCTACCTAAGAGTAGTCTACAGATGCGAAAATGTTCAATCAATGTGCCATAGCCGTAAAAATACTCTGATGATGATTAGTGTTGCGGATCTATTTTGAGTAAAATTCCTACAACCGACCAAATAACCGACCTGTTCCTATTTTGAGAATTTTGAAATATCAAAGTGAACACGTCGTCGTCGTTCATTAGTAGTTTATTAATGAGGTAGCGATCAGAGAAATTATGACCAAATGCAAACGAGGTAGGAATAGAAATAGGAATCAAGCTCATAGAACTATTATACTTGACGTACGACGACGGGGAAGAGGAGCATTTGTCTTTGAGTGCATTTAAAAGTTGGCAAAGGTTTCAGCTTCATGTGATATCTTGAAATTGAAAATCTACCTCATAAAAGGACTTTCATATACACCTATAAGTATTGGATTACTTCATCTATGAATGGTTTTTTATTTTTTTTAATTATATTTTTGATGGCATTGGCAATACTTATATTTTTAACATTTTTTTCGATGGGTACAGCGCAAAATTTATTTATTATTTGAGCTTTGTCTGTCCATCAATAAATATTTATTGCACTACTTTCAACCATCGAACTAATTTAAAAGCGAACTGCTTTGATACACCCCCATTGGGAAACACACTCGTCACCGCATCAAAATACATGAAATTGTTTTTTTACTGTTTGGTGCAGGAATTTTTAATTTAATCAATTTAGATTATACGCCATTAATAACATGTGTTTTTTGACTTTTCAACATATTCGGAAATGTTTTATTGTTGGTTTTGATATAGTGAAGCGAGGGAGTGTTGATTGGTGGACTTGGTGATGGGAGTGGTGCCATTGTTTTTTTTTTATAAATTAAGTTACCTACATACATTCTACGTTTGCCCTTGATATCCATCAATCGGGATTGAAAAGGCTTTTGAAATTGAAACCACAAAAATTGGGCTAATTAAATTTGTTTCATTATATTTTTTTAAATCAATACCTTTGACTATTCGATAGGTAGAGTGTTGTCACAATAAAATTATATTTATACAATGAAAAAGAATATATTGTGTACATACAATTAAGATTGCTGTTGAACTTATGTACATACATACATACATAGTATATGAATATGTACTTACATGAAGTTGTTAAAAATCAAGGTTAAAGTTTGCTCGGAGCGAATTGGCAACTTGGGTTTTATAGATCTTATATTATGATGTAATAAATTTAACTTCAATTTTCATCACTTCAAGAATAAATAGATTTTAAGGCGTATCGGATCAAATTAACAATTACTATTGTATGTTTTCTTTAAATGAATAAACAGTCAACGAAAAATACCTTTTTAAGTGTAGTATTCAAATCAAACAATCTAAAGCTGAGATCACACGATTGGTCAAATGTACCGATTTCGGCCGAAATTTTTCTGTACACATTTGGTGACAGAAATTTTGTGTACCGAAAATATTTTTAGGTGTTCACACGATTGGTGTATTTTAGCCAAATATTTTCTGCGCTTATTTGTACACTGCAAGAATATGACCGATATCTGTACAACAAATGCTTTTGAATTACGCCAGCAAGGAACAGAAGAACGCCCAACAACGTACATAAGCAATGAAGCCAAAGAAATTCGTCAGGAATTCGAGCAATACTTCATTTCAGCTGCTGGTGAAATACCTTACCAATTTAAATGTCTATGTTAAAAAAAAACAACAAATGTATGACATATTTATATAATTTTATTAAATTTCAAATTAAATGTAATCAATTCATATGAAAGAAATAGAATTTAGCCATCATCCAACTCTGAAAGCGCATCCATGGTGTTTTTCATTATAGTAATGTGTACTTATCTGCTTTGATTGGTCACTATGATCGGTCATTAAGTGGCAGAACAAATTATCTGCACATTTAAGAATTTTTTCTGTCTTCATCGGTGTATGAACAGTTCACACGATTGGTACAAGACAGCTCATTTTTATCTGCCAAAGAAATTGTCCTATCTGCCTTATGTCCAATATTTTCTGCTATTCACACAATCTGTACATACAAATGGACAAAAATCGGTACATTTGACCAATCGTGTGATCTCAGCTTAACACTATATAATTTGGTTTTCAGATATTTAATTTAAATTTTTCATATAAACTTACCTTTTCATTCAAGATTATCAATATAGTAGCAGTAGTAGAGTATGTCTGAATGAATAAAGTCGATATTTATAAAAAAAAAATTATTTGTTTAAAAGGAAGAAAGAGAAGTGCAATTATACTTATAATAAATTAGTTTATTTTCTTAAATAAAATATTCGTTTAAAGTTGTTTTAAAAAGAATTTCAACAAAAAATTCTCAAAAATTACAAATCTCTAAATTTTAGAATCCTGAATATAAGAAATCTGTCGTTAACCAGTTTTTAAAAGAACATCTAAAAGCCATATCAACGATAAAGGACGTAATGACAATATCTCAAGATATACGTGAACAAAAATACTTGGGAGACCGACTCACTTATTCTTGAGAAATACGTTGAGACACCTAGAAAAAACATTTGAAACCATAACACAGAAAACAAGTGATACCAATATTGTCTTGCATTTTCCTTCAGACAAGATGGAAAACAAGTTTAGTTTTACTACACAAACTTGTCTATCCTTCTCAATCTCAATGAAAGTGCAGATCTTCTCCAATAAAAAAGTCTCAAAAATTTAGCAACTCAAAAACAAAAAAGATAATTTTTCAATATAACTATTCGGACACAATTAACAGAATAACGGCAGCCACTTAACAGTTGCAGAGACTTTAAGTCCTTGGCTTATCGTAACAGAGGAAAATATTTTGTTTTGTTTAAAGACTGTCAACGAGGAACCCGAACATCACTAAATCTTCGTATTAGTTCCAACGTTCAGGTCAGGCATAAAAAGTTCGAACTATCAAACCTAAAGAAAGTTTTAAATGCATTCAAGGAAAACCTACCAGAAACCTTAAAAAAAAAGGAACATGTTAACTTGCCACCGTGCGTCGTCGTTTGCTATATACATTTTGATTTTGTAAATTTAAATTATTATGGCCCCATTCAAAATGTAAGGTTCTTAAATGATACTCTAGAAAACAAAGCCAAATACACTTCAAATTCAAGCCATAATTTTAAATACCAATTTAAAACCTTTAACTTAATAGTTGCACAATGCAAATGTAGGAAAATGTTTAAGCATTTTAAATTGTAGTACTCGTGGCATGATGGTTAGTGCTTTGGACTGTCATGCCAGAGGTCTTGGTTTCGATCCCTACCTATGCCATCTAAAGTTTTTTATCGCGGGTACTGCCTCTTGCGAGGAATTGACAAATTCTCCAAGAGTAATTCTTGTCATGAAAAGTGCTTTCTCAAATTAGCCGTTCGGATTCGGCTTAAAACTGTAGGTCTCCTCTATTCCTGACAACAGTACTCGCACACAGGAATGGTTGAGAGTTGTAAGTCACTAGGCCCTAGTTCTCAACGGACTGTTGTGCTACCAAATTTATTGTATTATTTTAAATTGGCTCTAATTACATATCTGTATACCGAGGCTGTATACCGAGGGTAAAGTGATGCCTAAAGCATAATTTGAAAAAGTATAATAAATACTAACTTCTAGATATAAGACCATTAAAATTGTTAACGAAATTACATCTTTATTTTACTAGGCACTTTTATACAAAGATTAATATTATAGTTTTTTTTTCGTAATACATTGTATACATTTTTAATAATTATTATAAACATAAAATAAATGAAGCATAGAAAAGAATTTGTTTAAATATTTTTGATTTATATTTCTCTGCTATACAGATACATCCAATTGTCTTTTTTTTTATTAAAATACATAAAACATTTTTTTAAGGACTAGAATTGACTCATTTTAGCTTTTCAGTTTCTACAAATAGTTAAAAAATAAATGAAAATTAAAATTATATTTTCTCAGCCCGTGTGAACATCCAACTTCAATTCTAAATAGCAATCGGTGCAGTACTCAATTTATATTAAATTTACACAAGTAAATAAAATTATTCAACTTATCAACCTCATGCGGGTAATCCAGGGGCCAGAGGGATTGTTTTTGAGATGTTAAGCTGTCTAGTTTTGACAGGTGACTTAACAGTTCCAAGCTATGCAGCATCAAGGCGAATGGCCTTGGTGTCATAACTTAATGCAAATAATGTCAAATTAGCAATGTATTGTATATCACTGTGAAACAATAAATTGGTGTTTATAAATAAAATGCATAGGAGATGTAATGTTTTGCCAACAGTTGCTATTTTTGATTGAAGTGTCCGTTTCAAGGCGTAAATGGTAAATAAGAATATTTTATATTATGTCTATGTCTATGCACTTGTACGTTATTGATTTAAATGTTAATGTTGCTGAATTCGCTGAACAAGGTGGCATGAAGGTGCAGTACGATGCTATCTTTGGTTACATTTAATCATCGCCTCCAGTCATGACTTCCATGAATTCTGTGTAAATATATGACATTATTAGAATTAGTTTTGGTTTGTAATATATTCTGTAACACTTACCATCAAAATCAACAGTGCCGGAACCATCAGAGTCAATTTCTTCAATCATCATGTCAAGATCATCGTTGGTGAGTTTGTCGTCGAGTTCACGCAGAATTTCTCTTAATACTCCGGTGGTGATGTAACCGTTGCCTTCTTTGTCATACAAACGGAAGGCTTCTTTTAGCTCAGCTTGCATAGCTTCGGCATCTTCTTCAACAAGGAAACGCGCAGCCAAAGTTGTGAATTCCTCGAACTCAATTTGTCCTGAGCCATCTTCGTCAACTTCAGCGATAATTTCGGCCAACACATTGTCGTCCAATTGATGACCGAGCATACTTAGAATGGTGCCAACCATGGTGGCTTCAATGTACCCATTCTTGGCAGGATCGAATGCATTGAAGGCATTTTTAAGCACTATAGTTAGAAAAATTAAATTAATATGTCATTAAGAAATTTCAAAAGATTGATTTTTGTCTAATCTCAGGCAGTTCTGACCCTATTCTATAAATTGGACTAGATCTTAGAAAATTAAAGAATATTTATTTGTCTTCCAACGTACCACATTCTTGTGTAAATCTGGGTAAAATATGTTTTAACTTTGTTCGACCTTGCGGCTAATAACTGTTTTGTAACCTACTATAATAATTTACTCCAATCAACTAGCCGTCATCAGACATTAATAAGCTTTGGGGTCCAAATAAATACTTAAATACTAAACAAACTATCAACTATCCGTTTGATGGATTGACAAACATCAACGTTCAGTCAAGCACACCCATCACAGTTCGAGAGGAAATTTATTATTCGATACCTAAGTCTACGTCATTGTACTGGGGATACTTAGAGGAGAACTCCAAAATAGCCTTTCGAAATATCTCTTATCCATACGAGCTAGAGCAACAGGTATCTCTGTGGGTATAGTATATGCATAATATCTTGAGTTTGACTGGTTTGCCACCGTCCGCCGCCGCTGGTTGGTTTGTTGAACGGTAGCCGAATAGAGCTTACTCCTCTGGGAAAGGCTCGAAACATTCTCTAGCTGTTGAGTAAGCACTAAAAGCAAAGCACAAGCGCACGCGATCGCGCAGAATCCGTTGGACCCGTGTATCTTATATCTGTCACATGAGTGTTTCAATATTTTAGTTTTGACTTGTGTAACGAGTTGTGTGGGTAGAGCACAGCAGCATTATTAAGTTGAATAACCCGCCAGCAATATACCTAAATCACCTCAATTCCCTTTCCCCATTTCTATTGGAGGAATTTCAAAGTTTTGCTAAAAGAGACATTCGAATCGAACAAAATAAAGTGTAACCTTAGTTTATGTTATACGAGATAGGAGCTTTGTTACTAAGTATAAAATGTAAGATTCTATATTTGCGGTCTTGTCGTCTTGTCTTATTCCGTGAAAGAACATCAATTTGCGGAAGATTCCACGACAGGTTCACATCAAAACTATGGGAAAATTTAATTCAATACCTTCCAGATGGTATGATACTCTCGGTTCAATAAATCCAACACCGTTGTGTTTTGTGTCTGAAAGCCATGGCAGGTCGACCTAAATCGAGGGTTGGTTCAACACTTGAATTTCAGTTTTCGCTGCATGTGAAGTAAACTTCTTAAATGTACCCCTGAAGATCATAATACACTGTTAGTTGGATCATGATGTCTTTAGGCTTGAAAGGCTGATCTTGCATGTTGAGGGGTATATCAACAACTTGTGGTTAGCGAGTGTAGCATAGCAAGTATAGCTTAGCTATGTTAGTTTGTCTAGATGCTGATGGTTGGTTACGACATTAAACCGCACGAGGCCATGGCTAAAAACAGTGCAATGTATTTTATACTTACAAGCAATTTGTTCTTTGTTGAGCTCATCCTGAAATTGAAACAAAAAAACAAATTAATAGTAATAAAATAGTAAAGCATTATTAAGAGAACATTATGTAATAATTTTTGATGAAAACATGCTACAGTGTGAGGGGCGAGAAGCTTATTAAAAGTTTCTGGAAAATGAACTCAGCTATTTTCATATTAATTAGAATTAAATAAAAATTCAAGCATTGTATGAATTCCCACCATAATTTAAGAATTTTTTTAATAAATTCCAAAAAGCCCTTGCTTTATAAACAAACAAATTTGTTGTTACTTAAGCGGAGTATAGTCTATCACCTAACTATACACCTCAAAAACAAGCAAACTTGCCGTTAAGCCATGTTTTTAAAAAATAGTTAAACATCCGCATTTTATTTTTCGAGAGTATATTATAAATTGTTATTGGTAGTACATAATTAGAATAGTTATATATTTTCAATTTTATATTTTTCGAGATTATATAAACTTAGTATGGAGATATCATGTTATGAAATATACTTTCTTCAACAAAAATCAAGATTGAATCTGAAAATTAAAATTCTTTTGACATGAAACTTTAAATAATTAATTTTGATTCTAGACTCGAATTGCCAATGTTTAAGAGTTTTAAAAAGTGTTATTCGTTCAAATACCTTTCGTATATGCTTATACACATTGTTTTTAAATTAATTATTATTTAACAAACATTAAGTTTGAAATTCAATAAAATAATAATAGTGAGTTTACCAATTATTGTTTTACCAAGAATTTAGAGTAAATATTTAAAGTCCCATTGTAAAATTTAAGAAGAATTATATTACCTTTCAGATTCATTTAGATTCCCTTTTTTGGCAAAAACATATTTGCATATGTGAAGATTGAAGAAATTATATTTCAAAATGAATTAGAAAACATAAAGTCGTATCTTAATTATTAAGAGTAGTTTGTGGACAAAGTCATATAACATATATTTTCCAAATTTCATTCAAAGTAACCCAAAGCCAGCAAATATCCAAACATCCATTTTTGTACACATAATTCTAACTTACATAAACATTCTAAAGTGGAAGACAAATATGTGTACCGTATGAACCCCCCTATAAAAATGATGCACAAGTGCATAGGTATTGTTACTTGTGATAAATTTAGTTACAAATATTCTTCCTTATTATAGAACACGAACAAAAATATATATTCTACTTCACAGATATTAACTCATAAAACCTAGAGATACAAATTAAGTGGTAGATATTTGAACATACTCGTAGTGCACACCACCCCCACGCCTAACAACATGAGGTGCATCCATGAGTTCATCATCTCCTTCAAATGTCATTTATCATTGAATTTTAAATAAATATTTTAAATTTGAAAAATATCTATTCGTGTTAAATTTAACATTTTATGTTACAGCACCAGCAGCAACAACAAAAATAACACAACATCGCCATCATCAACACGCCGCCGCGCGCGCCACCGCTCCGCCACGGTACCACGGTACCACAACCGTCCTTCATATACGAGTAGGCCGACCTCGAGAGCATCCATCGGATGCATGGGTTAAGCAATACCAATGCATTAGGTGCCTAGAGCAGCATCCACAATGAAATGATTTGCTCCTCTAACTTGGTGCCATCTTAGAAAACCAGCCGCTATCGCTATGTGTTTCTATGCACTTCTATGCTAAATTGCCTGCGATCTAAATATAATACTTCGCTTAAAATAATACACTTTACAATATTCATCAAAAATCTTTGTGCAAAACTATGTAACCCTTCGTCTTGCAATGCACCCAAGAATAACTTCGAGGATTGTGTAATAAATGTATGATATGTTTGTATGAAAGTCCGCAGATAAGGTGACAATTATTAAATAAAACGCTTTTCTAAAAACAAACATCAAACACTCACCATGGCAAATTATTTTACGTAAAACACAAAACAAGAATTCAACACCAAATATTCACAAAAATACTAAAGGTACAAAAACTTGACACTTAACAGAGATTTACAAAAAAATAAACAGGATCAAATATTTCGATGGCTTAGGATCTTTTTTGGAAATGTTTTGAGTTCTATTTATGACGAGAGTTTAATAAAAAAACAGAAGAAATTATTACAAATCGAAGCGGTAGTTATTGCGGAAGAATTTATTGAGCTTGAAAATCTAGTGGAATCTTTTGGTGTGTTTTAAGGAGCTGAGGACCGCGCACAACACCTCCTCAATCGATCGGATACAGAATAATAAGTCCAAAAATTATTCTCGCAATTCCTCACTTTTTCAAGTGTGAATTTCAAATATGTGGTCGTGCAGTGTGGGCAGAAGTTGCTAAAACTATGCCGTGGTGCACCCAGACGTAAAGCATCCGAAGTGCTAAATCAGCTGTTACCAACAACCACCACAGCATCAACCACACTCAAAATTTGTAATTTTTCAAAAATCAAAAAACAAACAATACAATTTACACAAAAGACAAAAATTTCTTTTATTTTCTCGAGACTAACTATAAGTTTAAATTAAAAATTAAAAATCAAAAATTTAAAAAAAGTTTGTACAACTATTATTCTTTTTTTTTTTTTTGTTGCACTTTGAAGATCGATGGGTGCCCGAGTAGAAGAAGAAAATAGTTTCGCTGATTCTAGATCTTCGCACACGGATTATAAAAGATTGACGAAGAAAAAATCCTTCGACTAAAATGACAAAGAGTAATATTCGAATGCAGATTTTTGCACAAGGGAAAAATTTTGTATTCTTTTCTTTTCTTTTAATTTGTTTTTGTTTGATTTTTTCTTTTTTAATCGTTTATTTGTGTAAAAGTTGCCTCGAAATTACAACACCGAGGCGACGAAGAAAACGACGACGACGATGATGTTTTGTTGCACTAATATTGCACTATGCCAAAACTGCAACTGGGTGTCAAAAATAGGATTTTAGCCAAGAAATGTTGCTTATATTTGAGCATAGTGAGGATTGTGTTCGGAACGGAAGATCACCGCTGTTTCGAAGAAGTATTCATTTGTTTTCGTTCTGCCTTACGAAACACGAAGGCAACGCAACCAACGGCAACGGGAACGGCCACGGAATGCAGGCGCAGGGTATCATTTATTTGCTTAGTTGTTGGTGGTTTTGATAATTAATTTTTTTGGTGATCGCTATTGAATTAAAATGATTTCAAATCCATTATAAATTTTGTGTGTTAAGTTGAAAAATATTTTGTTAACTATGCACTGGGGTTGCTTGTCAACTTCATACTCTCTCGTTTCTACGATAGCCGAATTAAAATATTTTGAAAATTGAACCAAATTTATTACTTTCTTAAACTGAGGCTGTATTTTAATTGTTTTAGATAACGAATTTTTTTCATTATTAAATACCGAAGCATTGTGTTCCATTGGAGGTTTTTCCAAATATCAAAAATATATTGGTTCTGTAATGTCACTTCTTCTTTAAAAAGACCGGAACGATATTATTTAAAATGTTTATTAAAAATGGAGTTACAAAAAATAAGTTTATTTGAAATCGGTTGATTTTTGGTCAAGTAAATGTTGAAAGAAGTATTTCTTACCTTACAAACAAATGCATAGCTTTAAAGGCCTAACTCTACCCTAAGCCCTTAATTTGTTTTTTTTTTCAAATAAAGTCACTTCCATCTGACATTTAATATAATCCATTAAATAGATAATAATAATAATCTTATAAAAAGTTTGTTTTCTTTCGGAGATATAGACAAACACTATTCATTTTCTTGAATTGTTAACGATCACAAAAAAATAATAATAAAAATGAATTTAAAATTTGTATGCATTTATTGAAATAATGTTAATTATTCTACTTTCATTAAATTTACTTTTTAATTTTTTAGACAAGGCATTTCGAATTATATTTACAAGTAACCATCCATTTAGTTCTTCAAGGACTATTGCGCAATAGTTTTATTTTACAACCATCCATCATATTGCCAAAGTTTGTCAACTTCAAGAAAGGTTAGTAAAGTGAAAGAAAAACTTTTCCTGAGTTTGACAAGGCTTTGGTTTGATAAATAACAACGACCATTTTTTTAAGAGAAATCAATTGATGTTTATTTTACTTAACGGAATCTATTAACAATAAAAACAGATATCATGAGCCAAATGGCCACCAAGACTACCGTCGCAGTACCACGTTCTTTTCATGAAATTTTCCATAACCAATTTGAGCGGCTGTTTTTCCTTGTGCAATCTTAAAGGTCTTAAATCGATTGTGAATCATTTGCATATAGCTTATCTCGTACGCCACCTCAAAGTCAATATTCTAAGGTCGTTAAAGCACAATTTTGAAGTCCTTTCAGGAAATTTTTCTTTGTTTTGTGAAGTTAGAAAAATTCACGATTCCTTTATAGTGAATTTTGATAATTTCATTGTTTTGTTCCAAAGTAACAGCTGCCCAAATAGCGAGCTACTCAAACTGAAACGTAGCATTAGAAACCATTTACGTTTTTGATAAAATGCAGACATATCTAATGATAGACGTAGCCGTTCTTTGATGGTTAGTGCGTAGAACTGTCGGGCCAGAGTTCTTGGGTTCAATCTCTGCCTATGCCACCTAAAGTTTTTTTTTTGCTAGGAATTGCTAAATCCTTCAAGAGTCATGAAAAGTGCTCTCTCAAATTAGTAGTTCGGATTCGGCATACAAATTGTAGGTAACCTCCATCACTTTCATTACTCGCACAACAGTTGACTGTTGTAAGTCAGTAGGCCCTGGTTCTCTACGAGCTATTGCAATGCCTATTTTATTTATATGTATAATTAAAATAAAGCTTGACGACAGCTTTGTGAGACACGAGAAAGAAAAATGGATTTAAAGAATGACAATATCTTCACAAGAATGATTTATCCAATTATGATTAGATACCTTGACTTTTCCTATTTTCCATTAAATTTTTGTTGCAAGTTTTATAAATTTGCTTGATGAAACTTTAAACAATCTACTCTGCGGTATAAGTACATAACTTATTAATATTTTTCTTGTTAAAATAAAAAATGGAGTATAGTTAGTTGTGAACACGAAAATAGCAGTAGTTTTATAAACATTAAAATTAGAATTAAGTTAATTTATTTATAAGTTAGAAAAAAGTGCTGAATAAAATTAAATTACTTAAAGTTTGCTTATTCTAAATACCTTTTTTTGCAGAACAGTTTTGTTTTATTTTTTTGTATATATTTTAATTTTTTAAATAAATAAGAGTTTTAAATTTTGCTGTATACTAACTCTTAATCTATCACTATTTTTTATTTCTTTGATCTATTTTCCGCTTTCTCAATATTGTTTACAACAAATTCCTTAAATGGCTTCTGAAACTAATTTCAAACGCATTTGTTACATTATTTTTATTTTATTTATTTTTGAAAATGAAGTGGGTTAATTTTAAGAAAACATACACCTGCTGTAATAGTGTCTGTGTTTTTTTTTCTATTATAAACTAAGAATACCTTTTTTATCAAGGTATTAGTTGTTCTCAGAAAAGATTTCGACAAACGTATTTCATAGATAGTCGTTTAGTACAATTGTTAACCTTTTTTTATTTTACAAGTAAAGTTAAAGTAAAGACATATTTTCTTTAACACTCTTTTTATTCTACCCTACAATATTAATGATAAATATAAACAAACTTATTTAAAAAATGTTAAAAATCGATATACATTGCATTTATGATTTATAAAAACTACTACAAAATTTTCAAAAAAAAATTTAAATTTTCTTGGAATTTGCCATAATAATTTGTGAATGATCAATTTTATTTTCATCATTATTTTATTTTTATTCGTCAATATTTGGACCTGTCACTCAAGACTAGATTAGAACAGAGAACAAAATAGTTTGTTTAAAAAAGAAATTCTTATTAACAAAATAAGACAAAAACAGCTACGTGTCTATTCGATATTTAAAAATTAGATAATAACGTAGATAGAGAATTACTTTTTAAATATTTTGTTTCTTGTAAGACAAAAAACGGTTGTTAACCCTAATTTTCAAAATTTATCCCACATCATTTCACAAAATTAAAACAAAAATGTTAAACTTTCTTAAAAATGAATGGTAATTCAAGTCCTGTGAGGTAACATTTAAGCATTATGTAACACCCTACGTAAGACCACTTGACTCATCCAAAAAATAATTAACCACTCAGAGTTTATTTCAAAAATAACAATAGAAATTTCCTTGACCTTCACCATTTTTGAAAACGTAACGAAAAAATACAAAATTGTCCTACTAAGAAAAGCTATTTTTGATTTTTATAAGCAACTATCTTTTTTGAGCTAAATTAGGTTTTAGGTAAAAATAATTTGCCAAAAAAGCAGCTTCCACAAAATTTATTATTAAACTTATTTAGTAAGGATTATTTGTTTTTTCAAGCATTTAACTATGATCTTAGCTCTTGCATAACTGGCGAAACTTAAATAGGACTATGAATAATTTTATTTTATTATATTACGCACTTTTTCAAAAAAAAAAAATAAACTAAAACTGAAACTGATTACAATTAAGAAAAAAAAAAACTTTTATTTACCATTGTTCTCGACATTTTGAATTATTTTGTTTTGTTATTCTTTAGGTTAAATCAAAAAACAAAATCACTTGATTGTATTAAAAATCAAAAAAACTTTCACAAAAACGTCTTGATGTCGATAAAGTATTTTTCGACTTTTTCGATTTGAGGAAAATTCACCTCCGAAACGTTATCAATTGAATGACGAAGAAAGACTGGACGTGTTCCCACAGCTCCTGGACGAGAGAGAAAATTGAAAATTTCATTAACGCTGAAATGTACTATAATCATATCGTCATATTTTATTTTTTTTATATATTTTACGTAAATTCTCTGAAAAATTTTCAATGAACGTGTACTGAACTGAGCTGCATTAGAAACACACTTATGTCTAACATCACGCGGTTGACAGTTCATTGAATGGCAATTCCCCAAAAAAAACTTTTTTCGAAACTGCAAAGTAACATTATAACATTAAAAAATAAATAATAAAAACCACCAGCTAACACATCACTTTTGGAAATTGAAACTTTTTGGGACATTAGATTTAGAAGAATAGGAGCGCGTCAATGTCTGGGCTAGGATGAGCGCGGGCCAGGGCAGCACGAGACAGTAGTGTTTAGGTAGAGGAACTCTTACTATACAACCCCAGCCCACCCTACAACCACACTACCGCCCACTTTGTAAAATTAAATTTAAAAATTAAATTAAAAAAACAAATAAAACCCGAGTCCACTTAGACTGAAAAATACACAACATTGGAAAATGGCAGCAGCTAAATATCGGCATGCATCTATTTGGCTGGGAGATTTGGGATTTGCAAACAAAAATCTACAAAAACAAAATAAATGAAACCGTACGTCGCGTCGTGCATGGTGGGATAATCTGCATTGGACAGCACTTAATAATAATTTTATGCGCTTTAAGTGGAATTTAAATAATTTGTTTGAAAACAAAGAATTAATTAAAAATTAAAAACAAAAACAAAAAAAAAAAACACATCACGTTATATTAAACACAATTATAGAAAATTTTTGAGGCTAGACCGATGCGGCCCGGCCCGGGCGAGTATCTACAACAAATTCTTCCGTACATGCCTGGAAATTTTATTCTCTTTATGAGAACAATTTATAGCTGATTGGCTGTCGAATATAAAGTCCCATCAGATGCTGCAATGGAATGTTGATGGGGAAAGGTAAAATTTGTGGCAATGTCAGGGAGCAAAACATTTAATTAAAACCCATAATTTAAAAAAAAGTCCATTAAAATACTTTTGGCCTTTATCGATGTTGTTATAAACAATACATTTTATCGCCCGGCTATACAAATGGAAAGAACAATATTTTTGTAGTAAAATATATCATATCGAAAACCTACTTAAAAAACATAAAAACTAATGAAAACAATTTATGAAAATATGTTAAAGTATGTTGTATGTTAATTTGAATGTACATATGTCCTTCAGTCACGATTGAACGGATCAACATGATGTAGCAGCTGGCATCGAATAAATCTCTGAAATCAAGTGATTTTGTGTCCATTGGATACAAATTATGTTCCAACCTAAACAAAATAATTCTCAATCTTTTTTTAGTTTAATTTTTTTTTTCTCAGTGGAATGTAGTTTTTAGTTAAATTTAAAAGTTGTTTAGGTATTTCACTAAGAAAACATTTTTGATGCTTCGAAATAAAATACATGTTCCGCATTTTAATTTTGCTGTATTTTTATAAAACTTGAATTTGACCAAAAACCACAAATTATTTAAAAATTACTTGAATTTATGTTCCAAAAAGCTTTTCTAATTTCTGTCTTTAAGTATTAATAACAAACAAATTTTTGTTAATTTTTTTTTTAATTTTATGACCTGTTGCTCTTATATTTTTATTTAAAAAAAAATTAAAATAATTTGTTGAGCTGTAAAAATATTAAATATTAAACTGAAAATTATTCAGGGATGGAATCGGCTAAGGTGATTGTTGATAAATGACTATCAAAACAATAGAATTTGATCTGTGTAAGATGATAGTCAAATTGATACCTAAAAAGCTGTCACAACAAAAATGTGATAGTCATTTTCAAACAAATATGTTTATTCCGAATAGAGCTACCAGACTCTTACACAAACTAGTGGAACATTTTTAAGTTAGCTTTTTTTCAAAAAACACATTCTTGTGACCGACAAAACTTATGATGATTATGACATTCAAAAAAAAAAACAGAAAAATAAGAATTTTATTAAAAAACAGCCAATTTGATACTTTTATTTAAATATTTTATATAAATCAATTTAAAATTTCACCATGACAACAATGAATTTTGACAATTTTAATCTGAAATAGTTCAATCGAATTGAATTAAGTTGAATCATCTTACACAGACGGAATGAAAATGATAGTCAAATTTGACTATCAAAAATATGATAGTCAATTATAACCTTAGCCGATTCCACCCCAGCTCTATCACAGGACCCGTTTTAGGAGAAAATTCGCACTACTAATGGCAAACAAAAGTGGCATAGTTCTAATTCTACCAAAGGTTTTATATGCAATAAGAAATAAAAAAAAGGTTTACTTATGTTTTTAGGTACCTACTATTCGAAGGGGTGATTGCGAAAAAACCATTGGGCCCTAAATAAGATAATTCCATATAGGTTGAAAAAAAGTCTTAGATATGTTTGAACGACTGTTAAAGGTCTAAAATCATTTTTCTAAAATCGATTTTTTTAAAGCATGTGACCACGATACGTACCCGTGGTATGGTGGTTAGTGCATTGGACTGTCATGCCAGAGGTATTAGGTTCAATTTCTGCCTGTGCCGTCGAAAGTTTCTTCACGGGTAATGCCTCTTGCGAGGAATTGACAAATCATGAAAGAGTAATTCTTGTTATGAAAAAGGCTTTCTTAAACAATCCGTTCGGATTCGGCTTTAAACTGTAGGTCCCCTCCATCCCTGACAACAGTACTTGCACTCATGGAATGGTTGAGAGTTGTAAGTCATTAAGCTCTAGTTCTCAACGGACTGTTGCGCCACGATTTCGCAAAAATGGGCTGATCGATCGGTCTACAATCCTATCACAATATTTATTTATTTCATTCTACAATAGTTAATCCACATTAATTTACATAAATATGAAAAATTACGAGAATTTATGATGCAATAATGTTAATAATGAATTTTTAAATTGATTTCTAGTATGATATACGCTTAGTCCAAAAGGTCTCCGTACAGCAGCCTAAATTTAGTGTTTTTTTTTTTTTTGAAAAAAAGTACTTAGGAATAAATGTAAAAACCAAAGTGGTAATATTGAAAAAAATTTAGTTTCCACCTTCACCTTTTTACCAAATTTAAAAAAATTGTAATTGTGATTTTCAAAATTCTTGTTTTTAATATATTGTTATAGTAAATACTTATATCTCAGAATCAACAAAAAGAAAGCTGCCGTACGGAAACTTTTTGGACTATGTACATATATAATATCTAGTTCAATATAGTACATTATTAAAAAATGCAAAACAATTTAAAATACATAGGTTCACGCTGGATATAATTTTTAGAATGGGGATATTCAAATATGAAATTTCTCGTTCTTAAAGATCGACTAGGTGCATAAATTTTAATCAAAGAAAGCAAAAACTCGCAATCAATGTATTTTGAAAGAATATCACGAATAAACATAACACAAAAAATTCTACGCCTTGATTCAAGAGTTTCCATCCCTAACAAAAGGCATCTAGATTTATAATCAAGATTTGAGTAAGCATTTAAAATAAATTTTCTTAAAGTAAATCTCAAAAAATTCTTTTGGATATTTTCAATTCTTGTTATTAATTTTTTAGTATCAGGATTCCAAATACTCCAGTGATGGTCTAGCAAGTGAACAAAAAATAGTTTTCAGTATGTATGGGTCCTTAAAATCAGAAGAATTCCCTTTAAGGAAACCTAACATAGAGTTAACTTTTGAAACAATATAGAACCCATATGACATAAAGTTAAGTTTCTCATCAAATACTACGCCTTGGTCATAAATCTCGTGAACTCATAAAAGTTTGATTCCTTTGAGGAAATAATCAAAAATTATGGGGTTTGTTAAGTGACTGTAAGTTAACACAGAAGACTTTGACAAATTAGGGCCAATATCATTTTGTTCACACCAATTTTCAAAGTTTAAAGTGTCTTGCTGAAATGCAACACAATCATTATAATTATTTGTAACTTTAAAAATTTTAATATCATCTGCAAATATTAAGCAGTTGGCTCTCGATGAAACTGATGGAAAATTATTAATAAATAAATTGTCAGATGTATTAAAAGACTTAACGAGATTTTATATTTTTTATTTCAAAAATTTAATGGCAAAATATTGGTTCAAAATCAAATGTATTTATTTTCAAAGCTACCATTTTTTCGAAAATTACAAATTCAATCTTTCCTTCTATCAGTACCGTACCGGTATTCATCTTTCCCCTTAAAGAATATTTATTTTTTAATTTTGAGTAATCCGAACTTTTATGAAGATACTTTAGTCACCGCCTATAACCTGTAGGAGATTTCTTACGGAGCCAAAATTTGCGAATATTTTTGAAATGATAATTATCAATCTTAGGCTAAAATCAGATACTGTACTTATATTTTTCGTTTTGCTCAAATTAAATCCTTTTTTGGAAAAAATCGTAACAAAAAATGCTTTTTTAACCTTGCGAATAACTCCTTAAAACAAAAGAAAAAACTTTTCCATTGACAGGACTTTTAAAATATGTTTGTAAACGGTTACTCCATGACCAAAATAGATAAAAATCAACTACTCCTTTCCTGTATCTACTTGTCCGTTTCTTTATTTCCAATACTGTCATCAACCTTGCGTTAAAGTGCAAGCTTGTATAAACAAATATAATTTCGTTGATACTGAACAATTAAGGTAAATAGTATTCAAGTGTATAAAACAAGTCCGATTTCGGGAATCTAAAACATTCATTTTAGGTGTTTGAAAAAATATGAAAAGAGAAAAACAACTTGTTATTGAAATATTATTTAGAACTAAAAAAAATATTATGCGTAATGAAAGAAACATTTTCTAAAATTAATCGCTTAGTATTTTTGTGTTTCGATTTACAAAAGGCCATAGTACTTACATATTAAAAAAAAAATCATTTTCACCTTACTCATGTAACAAAAAATATATTTTAAATCGAAACTCACCACAAAATATAAACCAATATAAAATCATTTCAGGTACATATTATATGAACTGCACTTTCGAGAACTACTTGTCCAAGCAACCTCTAGAGCCATTCCTATTTATTTCTTTTGCATGTTTTTGCTTTTTTTTTCTCTTAATTTCATTTTTGAAAACCAAAAACGATAATTTCTCATCATTTCTATAAAGATACACGTATATTTTTGAATTCGAGGTGGTTTTTTTTTTGGTTTTGCTGCATGTAGGTACAACTGCCAGGGATATGTTGCCAAAACTACTCAATTCTCGGTGTTCTTGTTGTTTTCTTTAATGTTCTATTAAAAATCAAAATATAAAACGAAAATTGTCGGACAGAAATCTTGTGCCAATCCGCTACATATCATGATTGTATGTCAATAACTTATTCTTGGCCCTTGCCAGGTAAAACTGCAAAACAGGCAAAACAGACCAAAAAATAAATAAATAAATAAACACGAAAATATTTTGTTTTCTAGCCCAAAATAAGTGGCGGAAGATTATTACTGCTTGAAGGACAGCTGTCAAAAATTTCAATTTTCTAAAATGATTCTGGGTTAGAACTTAAACTAAGCTAAATATTTTCAGTAGAGTTACTTTGTGTTGGATAAAATTATAACCCGCTGCTATCCATGAATGAAAATGATTTTATAATTTGGCAAAGATACCTATGGTCGTCAAGAGCTAAATTGGTACCACTATATTCGGATTCAGACATCAGACAATATTAAAAGCTAATTTAAGTTCAATTTTATAACAAAACCAACAAATGAAGCTTATGGAAGTTTAAGTACTTGCTGAAGCATATCGTCGAAAATTATTTTTAGCATAATGCATTGAACAAATTGCCCTGGTTACTGCAGATTTATTTTCAGAAAAATATACATTTTTTGGTTGATTTTTGGTCAATCGAACGTACAAATCCGTCTTATTCCATTTGGCTAATGGCTATGTGTCTTTCACCTGTTGCACCACCCCGTCAACACGAGATGTTCACGAGAGGGCACAACAATATGATGTTGTTGTTTTCTTAATCCGTACCGTACACACAAAATAGACATTTCAGTGGGGTATTTTGGTCGTCGGGTTGGGCTATAATTAGAATTCATTCCCCAATGAAATATGTGAAAGTGAACCGAAGTCTAAAAAAAAAAACAACATAATAATAAGGAAATAAAACACAAAGACGACATCGACCCTAAGTGTTGATGGTGATCCAAGAATGTCATGAAAATGAAGAAATTTGTATTCCATTTTGTGTCTTGAAATATTTTTTGAAAATGTTTTGTTTTTGTTTTAGAAAAAAATATATTTTTGGCCAAACAAGTTTTTCAATTCGTATCTATAGTATTTAAATAATGTTTTCAATCATATTTGTTGTAATATTTGAATAAAGAAATAAATAAACAATTTATTGACTGTCTGATGGACTCAGTAAATACAAACTAAATAAAGCCTTAAACTAAGTATTACTCGTGGTTTTACCTTAACTTCCAAAAAACATTTGAAGTCGTAACTTCAAGTCAATTGACTTTCGGAGTCGTTTAAAAGTCAAAGCCAAAGTCAGTATATCATTGGGCAGGTTCATGCGACATAAGGGACTTGAAAGTAAGGCAAGTACCTGATTGGCCATCTGCCAAAAAATTGTCTTTTGTTGACTGGAAAGTTAGCCAAGGAAAATCTCCCTAACAATCAAAAGTCAATTTATGTCAAAATGACAATTGATCATGTTTTTTTACTCAACTGAAAACCGAACCTTATCACTCTATGATTTTTGTAATTTCTACACAAATCAATTTAATGCTTCTTGTAAAAGGGTTCATTTTCAAATTATAAAAGAAATAAGTAAAATTTCTTTACATTACAAAATGCAAATCGTGATGGACTTGTAGCTTGCCTGAGGAGTGTTTTGTAGACAATAATGTGTTTGATAGTTTTTGTACGATGTACTCAAGGTAGAGGTTAGTTTAAGTAAAGTTCCAAGTTTGAAATGTATTGCACTTGAAAACCTTACTAGCTGCCTTAGTAAAAATGTACGTTCAAAGAAGGCAGTTGACTACAAATAAAGTCCCTTATGAAGATTGGAAATTTCAAGGACGCATGGTATTGCTCACACCATCCGTAACACTAATCATCATTAAAAATTAATTAAAATTATAATGTATAATTCTATAGTCTCAGATAGAATATTTAAAAATATGCTTTAAAATTTAACACAAAATACCTAAGCAGAGCTTACGTTAAAATTACTTTTAACTTCTATTTCAAACAACTTTTATTGTTAACAACTGTGTTAACAATGAATTGATGAAGGAACTTAAGAAACAAATTGAACACAATTTATTAATGCGACCATTTGAAAAATCTCAAAAATATAATAATACCTTTTTTCAATTTATGAACGAAGCGATATTTCAACCTTTGTTTCCATTTAACAGAATATGTTTCTCAAAATACGTTTCAGCTTTCATTTGTTTCCCATATCAACAGAAATATTAGAAAATCAAAATTATTAATAGTTTCTTTTATTTCGAAATTTTGACTTTTTATATATTTTTTGGAAATACAAGTTTGAAAGTGTATATAATTGTCAATATTTGTTTACATCTGTCATCGAGATGCATATTTTATAAACTTAGTTTTGGATAAGGAACACTAGAAATAAGTTCACTAGCTGAACCATACAAAGTGCTATCCGAGTTGCGTTTCGGCAATGGCGGCGGTGAATTGGGAGTAATTACACACTTGTTGAATAAACACTTTTGTTGGCAGTTGTGGGGTTTGTTGTAGATACAAGGCATTTCATAATAGTCTTCGACTTCTTGGGATGATTCCTCTTTAATTTCTTCATTATCTTTGTATAATGGCACCGGCGGTGGTGGTGGCGGTAGGTATGCGAGGCTGCCCGATTCAATTGTTCTAGAATTAAAGTTTTATTCTACTTGTTTCTAAGCGACAAAAATTCCCAAATACTCACGTCTTGTTTTTCTTCAAACTATTCTTATTAATCGCATATTCTCCCTCGGTGATTGTTGACACATAACAAGCGCTTTTATTCGACTTCTTGACTACAAGGACGTGATTGCTACCCTCAAGTATATCCGGATACGCCTTGATTCCAAAGTAAGCCACAACTCCGCCAAACAATAAGGAACACATAAGTATCAAGCAAACAATACCTAGAGTAAGTTCCTTTTCGTCATGTGAGATCCAAACATTTGGTTCCAATCTAGTCCTCAATGGTATATGAAGGGGCAAGCAGTTGAAAGGTGTGATGGAGAAAGTACCACTGGGAACCAGGCAAAATGTATAAGTGCAGTTTTCTTCTAGATTCTCAGCCAAGAGAAATGGATCTGAATACATTTCACAATTATAATCGAAAGTGATATCGTTCACTGTGTGGACAAAGTTTTCTTGAGCTTCACTGAACCAAATTATGTTGATTGGCTCATCGACAAATTGAACCACCACTTGAACGGAGTTATTTTGTAAAAGAATAAGTTCAAAGTCATGGCAAGGTGGTGCAAAAAAGAAGTAATCCACAGGAGCTTCGTCTTCCTGGGCATCTGCTAGGCCAATCATTGACAGACACGCCATTTTAAATGACGCACTTGGATTTGTGACACTCGTATCAGGGCTTGATGTGGTGACAATAAATGAATCTGTTTTGATGTGATGAATTGTTGATGCAGTGCAGTTTTCATCAAATTTGACATTTGTGAAGAGAACTCCATAGAAGGGATCTGGGGCTCTACAATAGGGAATATCTCCAAAGCGATGCATATACTGTTGGTACATTTGTATTAATGGTTTCAAGTGACATTCACAAGTCCAATCATTTCCCAAGAGGTAAATGTTAACGAGTCCTGCTGCCAGCATTTGCTGTATAGAGCTTACATCAAGGGTTTTCAAACGGTTATTGCTCAAGTCTAGAACTAATAGTTGACTGGCTATGTCGTCGAAAGTGTTTATGTCAATAGACGTTATCTCCGAATTTGACAAAATTACAAAATTCACAGAAGGAACTGCACGAAAAAAACCCCTACCTAGAGTTCCTGAAATTAAGTTTCCACTAAGGTCCAAAGCGTGCATGTTTGGCAGGTTACTTATGCCAAAAATATTTTCCCTTCCCGAAATAGTTAGGCCAGCCCTGAGGGTAAGTCGCATGAGAGAACCTTGAACAGGTTGAAAGAAGCATCTGTCGATGTGTTTTACTCTTCCTTCTAATACTAGAGACTGCAACGTTGCAAAACCTAAAAGAACCCCATTGCTAAGTGTATTTAGTTTTACGCCCAAGAGTGTGATTCCTTCTGTTGCCGTGAAATCAAACGAATTGAAAGCTTCGTTTCGAATATGTACGAAGTCACAATTTCTGATGACGAGATGCTTAATACGTCTGTTAGCCGGTTTCCATCTGTTGGTCAAAACTAAGTTTGGAAAACGCTGACTGTCTAACTTGAGTGTTATATTTTTCTTACACGTTGAAGCCTGCTAAGAAAATGTTATCGAACCACAAGCAATATGCATACAAAATTCAAACTTTTACTCACTTGAAGAACTTGATAGACTTCTTCGTAGATTTGTTTGGCGTTGACACATTTGATCGTGCAATCTAAAATTCGACAGGCACTTAAAACGTTCCTCGGTTCACCTATTCCAAGCATCCTGCTTTCAAATTGCATGGTAGTATGGATGAGTGGTGTTTCAGTTGTTTCAGTTTTTTCAATTTGATCTATTTTTAAAGTGGTCATACTTATGGTGGCAATTGCTAGGCCAAAACTTAGAGCCAACAGAAGATACAAACAACCTCTAATTGCATTGTCAATAAATTTCCTGGGCACTTTCCAAAAACTAAAACGAATAAAACGTTTATTATAAAATATTCGTAATTGAATTATTTGTTTTTCGAACCAAATGGAAATTTCAGGTTTCAAGGAATCCTTTGAATAGGTCATTAGAGCTGTGATATTTTCAAGCAAATGTTTTTCACTTTGTTATCCAGAACAATTTATCGAAAATGATAAAGGATTGATTAGTAGATTCTTATCAATGACACATTGTAATAACTTTGAAAACATTTGGTGCTCATTCCGTGATAATCGATAATTACGACCTGATAAGATTGAAATAAAGCTACAATATAGCAGTAGCTGGATTATTAAAGAAATTTTTTTTTTATTGATTGGTGATTTGCAGTAGCTGATAATAGAGATAAAGTATTTTCAGTGCATAGAAATGGGGTTTAATTTTATGGGTCATAATTTGAAAAATTTTATAATATACAAATTATAGGTATAGTAATATTTTAAAGCTCCTGACTTGATATTTTGAATAAAATTTCCAGTTTAATTTTTTTAAATAGTTTTATTTTTATCATTATAGCATTTTTTAAAACTTTACATAAATATATCAGGGTATAATAATATTGTTTTAAATTGTCGATACTTCTAAATGTAATAAATATTTAATTTAACTTTTTGTTTAAAGAATTTCCACTTTTTGTTGGAAAATTTACCATGCGTAATTTTTGTTCGAGTCTCTAATATTTTTTGACAAATATTCAAAAATAAATGTTAACAAATTAGAATATTTAAACATTTTTTGAAGACTTAAGATAACAATACGAAGTACAATTTATTTGAATATTGTTTTATTATTGTACAGCTTAACAATGCATTTCAGTAAATAAATAATATATTTTATAGCTTTACATGTTAAACATAAGTTTGATATTTTACTTATTTCATACCCACTTAAGGATTTAAAATTATATATTATTGGTCGTGACTTGAAGTCTTGGATACTCATTTTACTTTTTTAAATTTTGAAGCAAAGGCTGTTTTGGAATTTAAATGTGGGAAAGCAAATTAACAGAGTTACGCGATTATAACAAATAATCTAAAAAGAAGTTAAAAAGGTCTGAAATCTACACAAATTATTGCATTTTAACAGAAAAAACACCTCGATCTTGTGAGTGCCATTTCTTCTTATTAAACTACACTGGTGTATCCATCGTCATTATCTTTTTCAAAAATAACATCCCTTTTTTCGAGTGTTTGTGTTTTCATATCTTCAATGTTATTTACTCTTTTTGGTAGAGGTGGGGCTGGACTTTTTGGCACTCGATTTGGAAATACCAAACTAACATTTGTCCTCCTATAGTATTCCAACTCTTCATAGTTATTAGCCATCATATAACTTAAACCACTATCAGACGAAAACCGTCTGAAAGGAGCTGTTGGTGCTTTGAGACTGTAACTAGAAATAACCAAAATTTAGTTTTTAATAAAATGTGGCGCTAGAGAGACATACCTATTTTCGACTGATGGCTCTTTTGGAGGATTTCTCGTATTCATTTGATAATATCCACTGTCTTCGCTATCGACTTCAATCTGCTTGCTGGATCTAAGTAACCATGGATTATATCGAATTAAGAAAAACATCCCGATCAGACCAAGAAATATTGAAACCACTATGCTTCCAACGAAGACACAAATTGCCATTGGCCTGTCTTTTGTTCTTAACCAAATTGTGTTATTTCCTCCGACATTTGCATCCACAGCACTGAAGTAGGACTTGCAGTTAAATGGTGATATAAGTTGTGTGCCATTTTTGACGAGACAAAAAGTATAGGATTGTTTAACAATGAGTCCTTCAACAAGCAACGATACATGAAGTTCGCTCTGACAGGCTACACCAAGATCTCCTATAAGCCCAATACTCGCATCATGCTGGTCTAAACTCGTTTGTTCTTTAAACCAGATGACAGCAAGATCATCGGAAGGATCTTCAAAGACCAGCCTTACACTGGTTTCACTGATTGGAGTGATTTTAAAGTGCCCATCTGGAGGCGAGAGTTCAATGAAGCTTGAAGGATTATTCGTAGATCGAAGTTCGTTCCTTGCGCACTCTATGATTATTGAATTTGCTGATAAAGTGGTAACTTGAGGTGATGAAGTCGTACTTCTCGATTGTAGTGTTGTTGTTTCTAAAGGAAATGGAGTTTCGTCTTCACATCTGCTTAAGTTAACCTGATTGAGTAGCTTTCCAGCCAGATTAGGTGGGGTACTGCATTTTGAATTCTCTCCAAAGCATTCAGGACAATTTTTGAAAACCCTCGACAGATGTTCTAACTCACATGTACAATCCCAAGGATTATTTTGGATATTGAAACGTCGATCAAAATTTATCGTTGATAAATATTCGCCTGCAAGTCTTTTTAACTGATTATCTTGCAAGCTGACTAAAATAGCTGTCTGTTTCATAACAAAGTCAAAGCTTCCGTCAGCTATTCTGGAAATATTACATGAATTCAATTTTAATGTTGAAAGTTGTTTTAAATGATTAAAAGTATCCGCATTAATGTATTCTCCGAAATTGCTTCCATCAAAAACGATTGTTTGTAGCTGAGGAAAGCTTTCTCCGTGAAGCCATGGTCCAGGATCGATGGCAGTATTACTTCCATCTCTTATCACTAGGTTTTTTAAGGTTCTCATCATAGGTTTAAGGAATGCATTGCCTGAGAAATTGTCTACTTTATTGACCAAAGTAAATGATTCAATAGCTTTCAAGCCTAGGAATGTGTTTTCGTTAAGTGTTGAAATTTCAACATCGTTTAGCTCTAGTTCCTGAACGTAACCAACACCCGGCTGATTAAATGTGCCATTGTGTATTCCAATTAGCTTACTGGAAGATATTTGAATGGATTTGAGATAAAAAGATCCTTCTAACCAATTGCTTTGAAGTTCATCTTCAGGAAATATCCCTTTGGTTATACGAAGTACAATCAAAGTGCAACTTTCTTGAGATAGGTAGTTGTTAAGACGGGTCATGTTGCCATGGCAGGTAACAGCACACTTTTCAGATACTCGTACACATTCCAGTTCGGTTTCCGTAAATGATTGAATGGATCGAGATGGTCGAGATTGAGAACTGTGAAAGTTTGAAATTATGTAAATGGTAGATAATTTAAAATTTTAGCAATTTTACTCATTTTGAAGCATTTCTTTTTTAGCAGCTTTAAGTGTTTCGTAGTAGTTTTGGCTTTTGAAATTTCCAAAGATCAGTAGCAATGCAAAACCAATCATGCCAAAACCTATAATATATTTCCGCCAGCTAGAAATACAAAGTTGATTAAATATTGAGCAAACTTAATATATTCGTAATTATTCAAATTTTTCCCTAAGCAAAATAAGTAGGTACAACGATTATTCTAAAAAATTTCACCAAAATTATTTGCTTTCTATAAGTGCTTTGATTTCAGAATGCAAATTTGTTGATATTCTTAAACAGGAGTGTTGGACCGTCATCGTCATCGTCATGTCTTTTTTTTTTGAAAAAGCGAGTTCTTACGATTTATCGACAAACGCAGCTAGTTAAAATATACAATTTTCTTATTCAAAACGTGGTTTTTTGGGTGAAAGTAACACACACTATCTTAAAGCTGATGTGATGTTTGGATTAAATCAACTTCTCTTTTTCGGACAAAGTGCTGATACTTGATACCTATCTACCGTAAATACATAAACGCACTCTTAATTACGTATAAGTATGTTTTATTTAATTTAACAACTTATGAATCAACAAAAAGTGAAATACAAATATTTTTTAAGGCCTTTGTTTAACTACTGTTTTTATCTTTAACAAAAAAATAAACGTTCTTGACATTCACTTACTTAATATTTCTAGTTAATTCTGGCAGATGAAACATTTTCATTTTACTTTCAATTTTGTAGGAGTTGATAGTCTGATTTGGTTCTTGTTGAACATAATAATTATCTAAGTCCCGATTGAAAATTCATAATATTTATTTGAATTGTTTGATATAAAATATGAATTTTATTTGGAAATATTTAACTTTCTATGATGACTGCTGCACTGAGACTGAATAAATTCAAAGAAATAAAACTAATTTAATTTGATATCCAGTTGATGTTGAATATATTTATTTTATTTGAATAGCTTGTTCAGATAAAATGGTTATATCTACAATAATTAATAAGGTTTCGGTTTTGATTGGATATATCTTTTTGTTGTTCCACTTGAGAAGTGTGTACAGTACATTTTACTAAGTGATTGAAAGCATATATTGGTTTTTTAATATTTTCTGTAATATTTAGTGTACTGATTTATTTAAAGATTAGATTCTTTCTGGTTAAAACCAATACAGGGCATCCAAAAAAACATTAACAATAAAATGAAAAATTATAGAACTTTCTGATCCAATTGCTCTCGTGAGGATCCTGAAAGATTGATAAGTTACATAGTTGTAATTATCTTTATCTTTTTAGCACAGTAGCATTATCATTTCAAAAAAACATAAAATTCCAACTAGGTCCTATAAACCAAAATTCACTAATTTTAATTTAGTTTGAATCAGAACTTAAAATCATCTATAAAGTTTAATATCAGCTTTGAATACAATCGGAAAAGTTACCGAAAACAAATGATATGAGATGTTAAGTTCAGCTCAGCGATAGTTTATTGATATTGATGATATTAATAAAATGTAGGGCTTTTAACAATACAAAATACTATTTAAAATTAAAAACATAATTTTATTATTTCATCAACAAAATAAAATATTTTTTGATGACATGGGTATTCAATCAATTAACAATATCGACAAAATCTCTTAACTTAGGTTCTAAAAATGATAAAGGTTATTAAAATAGTTGTTTGAGCTTTATTAAAAGATATTCTATACAAATTTCAAATTTCCTAAATTTTCCATTGGATTTAGTATTTACTTTATAGAATAACAAGCAGTAATTTGGCATTGATAGTTCTTAGATTTGCCAATAAACATGAATGAAGTTAGTTTAAAATTGTTTAAATATAAAGACTAGTTTCTGTTTCATTATTTTGATTACTTGGTACTTCCAGCGTTCTCGCAAGTTTTATTGAAGTATCTTCTTTTGATGTGTGCGGAATTTCTGGTAAGGGGTCATTTGATGAACGTTTACGCTTGAACGGAACTTCTGCATATCGGACTTTTGATGAAGGTTGATGAGCCGGAATTATTTCGTAAATATTTACATTTTCTGGATTCATGTAACTTTGAATGCTTTCCAAACTGTTGTCCGACACAGAAGAAAGACGTTGAAATGGGAACCTAAATGGACAGAAATAATAATAATTAACTTTGAAAACCCTTTTAAAGATATATTTTTTATTTTCTCACCCTCTTATTCTATTTTTTGCTAGCTGCTCTTCCATCAATTTGAAGTGTTGGAGCGTCTTATCCTCTGGGAAGACAATTATGTTAGATGTATCACTTTTCTGCATTGCAACCCGTTTACTTCCCTTGATAAGTGAAGGCTTGTGCTTAAGTAGAATAAAAGCACAGAAAATGCCCAAAAATATAAATAGTATACTGCCGATGATCATTATGCCGATCCCCGTGGCTTTCATATTTTTAGTTAACCAAGCGTTGTACTTAACGTCTAAGTTACCGTCAATATGAACCGATTGGCATGAAAACGGTGAAACAGTTAGGTGATCTTTAAGAATCAAACAGAAAGTGTAAGACAAATCGGGCAAAAGATGGTTGATGGTGGTAATGTGCTCCACCCGACCATAACAACCAAGTCCATATTCATTGTGATTTGTTTCCATTTTGTAAAACTGCAGTGTAACCTTGTTGAACCATAATACTCCGTATGTTTCATTCACATGTTTCCTAATGACGATATCCACTTCTGACATCTTTTTCCTTACTATGTCGAACATTGTGTTAGGCCAATGAATGGACAAATGCTCAGTTTCTTGTTTTTCATTGTCCTTGTGGCACTCCAGTTCGTGGGTGGTTGCATAGGTGTTAAAGTTTGAAGCCGTTGGAGGTGGAAGTGATTTCGTTGTGAGAACTGCAGCTGGTGGGGATGTCGTCGTTCTGGCACTTGGTGTTCCTACAGCGTTATTCCAACTTCCCCCAGATAAATGGTTAGGAGCTGTGGGCACAGTTATAACCAAAGGTGGACATACTTTTTCACTTGAAACTAATGCATTTTCGATATTCCCACAATGGACCTTTTGATCCTGAAAAGCCAGAAGGACAGTCATTTCTCTTTGAAGATCACACGTACACTCCCATGGATTACCGTTCAGGTGCAAGGTAAGTGCTTTGGTAAGGTTTCTCCAACCAAAAATGCTCCGTTCAATAACTAACAGCTTATTATTTGATAAATCCAATATCTTCAATGTGACGACAATACTATTGAAAATTGACTCAGGCAAAGAAGTTATAGCTGAATGAGACAGGTTGAGCTTCTGCACTACCGATAGCTGGTTAAAACATCCTGCCGTAAGTTCTCCTCCAAAATTATTATAACTCAAGTCGATATCTTCCAAATTATTCAAAAGAGCATTACTTCCTGTCAGGTTTTTAACTTTTATCAAACCTGTTTGCAAAGTCAAATTTTTGATCTGATACTTAACATTTTCCAGTAAAATATCACTAACAGTTGTTAGTTTCGGATTGGTCTGTATCAAAGTAAAACTGGTGAATTGTTGACTGACATTTTCGAAAATTCCCTTTTCTATGTGTTTGAGTTTTAAGTTTTCTAAATGAACTGCAATTAGAGTTTGGCTCTCAAAAGCCCCCGGATCTATTTGCTCAATATCTGAAGATAGAATTGATAAGTAACTAACTCTGTCAGAAATCGAACCGAGAAACTTTTTTGGAAGAGTTTTCTGAGGAAAGTGGTGGTTGATGAGGTGAAGCTCGCTGATTAATGTGCACTCCTTAACCTGAAAAAGAAAGAATTAATAAAGCTACAGAAGTTTCTCGAAATACCACATTATGGTTACGTCAACAGCGTTGATATTCCGTTGGATGGTTGAATGATCTCCGTTTAAACAAATAAATTTGCACTGAAATCTCTGGCACTGGCCTTCGGGTTTAGTTATTTTAGTAGTAGATTGAAAGTCACTGTAAAATATCCAAGTATAAGAATTTAATTTATGTAAAACTTAATTTTAGCAAAGACCAATTAAAATGTTCGCCAAAATTCTATGCTGTCAATACTTTCTCAATTTGTCTACATTTTGACAAACAAATTTCTTCTGTTGCATTTTGGACTTCACAATTGTTTACTTTAAAATAAATACATTTTATTATTTATAGAATTTTATAGCGATTTTTTATTTTGCTTTCATGCTATTGGTTTTAAAAGTTGACGAATTCCTGAAAATTATATGGAATCAGGCAACAAAACCCGCATTTTATTAAATATGTTAATGTTAGACAAACGGGGTCTCAGAAAGGAAACAGAAATATTGTTAAATAGATATCACTGATAACATCGTATTTATCAAAGAATATGACACTTTTATTGGTTTTATCGCTACAAGACTGCATTATTTTATTGACAAATTTACATAATTACAGATAAATACTTTTTTATCATTGATTTTAACTTCATTAGGCACTTTATGTAAAAGAGTTTTGGGTTTTTTTTAAGAATCAATAACTCCGTTTATGTCACTGCTTTGATACCACACCGAACAGCTGAACTAATCATACCTTATGTTTGGGGGGATTTTGTAGATATCCTTTGAATTTTCTGCGAGCAGCTTGCTGCTGTATCCTCTTTGGTTTAACATTAATATTGCCAACTGAATTATTGTTATCAAATGCATTTCGCCTAGTTGCATAGCTGTTATCTCATATTTTATCAAACTGATTCTTAATAATATTAATGCTTGGTTGAAGAACAATAATAGATTTGTTTATAATAGCGTAGATATACTTCACTCCTTTCTGTCTGGCAGAAGACTAATCAGTAAGCTATCAAAATTGAGTTAGCCAGGATTACACTTCTGATAAAAAAAAATTCTTTGATAAATCGTTTTGAGATAGTAAAACAGACTACAATGATGAAGTATTAAGCTTTAGAACGATAATTTCGACATAATCACATACAAAAACTTTCACACTGCTTTTTTTGTATATCTAACCTTAAACAGGAAAATTTATAGCCTAGGTTATGAATGGGACACTTCAGTTTCAAGTTGATCTGGTTGGGGTTTTGGGGATTTAATTTTACTCCTAAAGTGTTTATTTGTATATCTATGTTATGAATAAGTGCGTGCAGATATTTATATTATAGTTTGACTTCGTCACATGACCTCATTCGATGGTTGGTAAAATTAACCTTGGGGCTATAGATTGGTCCTCATGCAAGAATCCTATTGTAAGGTTTAGTAGTTGGGTATATACAATTGTAAGAAACATAATTTTTTGCTTACACACAAAATTGTTTTCAAGTTTTTCAGAAAACCGTATAGTTCTGTAAGGAGTTATATCTTTCTTCCAGTCTTTTAACTATACATTTATAGGTTATATAATTAGCTGTAATTAAAAACAAAAGCAAAATGCATTTTTCACAAAGTATTTCATTTACACGTTCTGAATTAATTTTTTATTTTTTGTTTGCAATATCCTTTCTCGATCTTCTCGAAGCTATCTGTTTATTATTTTGTTTCACAAGGTTTCAAGGTTCTTACAAGTCTACATTTTTATTTGTTATTTATTTCACAATATCGCAAAGCATGTCAACGCCGCACTACCACCGTACTGCATTGTTTTCTAAATACTAATTTTATTATATTTTACTTAAAATTTATTCCTTTTTACTTTTCAAAAGATTATAACTAATTTGAACATCAAATATCTTAAAAGCGAAATCTATCAAACAAAATTAGAATAAATATTACAACTAATAATATTTAGTATAAATCTTAAATTAAAATTTTAAAAGAATACAAAATAAAATAATCAGTAAAAATAGCTTATAATAGGAATAATTATTATTAGTTTTTACGTTAGTAAAAATGGCTTATACAGAAATAGGCAAGTGTAATTTTTATTTTTAGAGTAGAGGTTGGCAATCGCTTAAAAATAAATACAAACTAGTTAATAGACAGTTACTACAATTATACATGTATATTGTTTTTGCTTGCTAACCTTAAGTACTAACAACTAAATTTTATTTTTATAATTACAAATCATATCTATTTTACAAATATTTTGTTTTGCTCTGTTTTGTTTTATTGATTGTTGTTTTATATTTTGTGCTTTAATTCGATTTCAATACCTTCGTTGGTACTTGCAAAAGTCAATTATTATATTTTATTTTATTTTATTTTATTTGTTTAAAAATTAATACTGATTGTGAAGTTTGAAAACGAAATTGCGCTTGAAGAAGGTAGGTACCTACACGTCGACGTCATAGGAAACAACTATGGACTTAAATCGAATATATTATCTTAAAAATATGGAATTTTTAGTGTTATTTGTTTTTTTTTTTTAATTTTTTTTTATTATCATTATGAATTTAAATAAAATCTCTGAAATAAATTAAATTATTACGATAAATATAAAATATTACAAATAATAAAATCTGCTCTACAAAATAATATATTTAATATATAATAAATTTTGTTCGTCTTGTTCATCTTATTTACACGTGTGCTCCTCGAGAACTTTCACACAAATATCACATTTAACCTGGCAACACCAATGGAATTTGCAGTTACATCTTTCTCGAACTACAATATTTTTTGTGTTGTAGCCTCGACCACAGCAAAGAATTCCGCAACCATCCAAACCTGACGAAGTTTTGTTGCAAATTCGGCCATGGGTTCCTGTCGGAGATAAGCAAATTTTAGAACCTTAGAAACTGCACGAAATTAACGAAAACATAAAAAGAAAACAAATTTTACCTGGCCATTGGAGTTGTCTATTATTTCGACACCAATCCGGGCTCTCATCTAAGTACACCAAATCATGGGCAGTGGGGACCTTGAATTGGGGATCTTTGACTTGCAAACGACCGCGTTTATTTAATTTCACCTCTGTAGCTTCGTCATATCTTTCGCGCAGATAGTCACCTAAGTTCAGAACCATTTGGTTAAAATGTCGGTAGGGTAGGGCCTTTTGTGTATACTCACCAATTTCTCGTATTGATGACAACTGTTGCCAGCATGTTATGAGGCTACAGGATCCGGAAACTCCATGGCATTTGCAGGTTATACGAGTCTTTTTGATAACGGCCTGGAAATTTGAAATAAAGTTGTTGAAAGTTTGTGTTTTTTTTTTCTTTTAAATACAATTATTTACATTTTAAACTATTAAAATATGCGAAAGTAAAAATCACACTTTTCATGCAATGTATGTATGTTTATTTATGTTTTAGCTTTTAAAAAATATTAAGGAGACATTTATTTAACTGAATTAATATTTTTGATGGCTTCTTTTCATTCATGGAAATGATAATTTTTAAACATTCACGGATTTTTGAAATAAATACATAATCTCATAAGAAAATGAGACAGTTTTTAGATTATTTTCGTTTCCTTAACTAGCTGTTTTTTTTTAACTTTTAAATTATTGCACCATACC
The DNA here is from genome assembly GCA_951509635.1 of Eupeodes luniger. Classification (NCBI taxonomy): domain Eukaryota; kingdom Metazoa; phylum Arthropoda; class Insecta; order Diptera; family Syrphidae; genus Eupeodes; species Eupeodes luniger. Next base: position 130,910,025 of record OX608075.1, on the reverse strand, counting down.
ATAAAGTATGAAAAAGACAGAGAAGGTCCTCAGAGCTCAATTTATAAGGCTTAGTTCATACTTAGGAAATCTTTGTACTCAAATATTTATTTGTAACAAAATAAGTATTCTCTGAAAAATATCATATTGGACCGATCCGTTTCTGTTCAAATTGAAATATTTGACTAAATGATTATTTATCTTGTGTTCTTGCTAACCGATTCGAAAATTTTCTCGCAGTGCTTTGCTGTCGAATAAAAAATGTAAACAAAATTGTAAACACACATCGTCACATTTTTCATTAAATTATTTGCGTTGTAGCCCCAAATTATATGTATCGGATGAGTTTGCCATTTTCAAAGTACATATAAACAATTTTTTCGGAAGCTTCTCCGATATTTGTATCCGAACGGTTGATCATAGAAAATGTCTTAAATTTTGTACAAATTGGAGTAAATTCTCCTTCTATCGGTCAAATCAAATGAGGTTGTTAGAAGTATAGTGACTATGTCAAAAGCTGATCAAACAAATCTTAAATATTTATCAATATTGCAAGTTTTAGCTATCAATTGTTAGGTCATAAAGTTATGAAATTAAGTCTTTTAAAACTTGATGTATAAAACACTATTAAAGATTTTTAGTTATTTATTATAATTTTTCTGGTTCTTCAAAACATTTTTAACTTTCTCAAAACTCTTACCAATTGGCTTGTTATTTCCTAAACATTTTCGCCTGAACTCAATTTAAGTTTCATTTTTAAGCTTACTTAAATAACTTGAAACATATGTTTGGCTTTTACCCAACATAACTAAATGCAATTCTTCGACAAGTTCTAGAATTTTGAAGTAATATTTTCGAAAATAATCAATATTAAAGTGAAAAAGTTTAATCGATTTATAAAAAAAGTAAAAGTAGATTTCAACTTTTGGACCTGGTTGTTAATTAATTATAATGTATGGAGCATGTAGATATGTAAAAATAAAGCAAATATTATTTTGTGATCTGAGCCAAAAGTATGTAAATGAGCCGCGATTTATTTCTATCTTTAATATTTTTCCTTTTTAACTTTTTTTTATTGATATAAAATATTTTTTTTAGTTAATTATGAAGTAAATTTAAATATATTAAGCAATTTTCGATTTACACGGTTGTCAACCAAAAACTTGCAGTTAATATTTTCGCATAAGCATACATAAATACGATACCATGAAATCCATAAGGCAATAAATTATTATTTTTTCGGCCGGCAGTCATTTAAATCTGTTTAATATCGCATGACGATATTAATAAAATTCTTTATTATTTTTATTTATTTTAATTAAAATATTCAAATTATTTTTTTTTACCTGGCAGACTGTTTTACTGCCAAAGGAAACGTGATAAAATTCAGATAAAATTACAAATTCACATTTATGTCTATGCAATCGCCACAACAAAATCTCATAAATCTTTTATTCCATATATGTGTATAGCTATAAGAACAGAGAGCATACCCAAACCCATGGTGGTGCGTGGTGTGGTGGCCTGGTCTCACTTAGTTCAGCAGACAAGGCCGGATCACAAAGCTGAAGCAATTAGGAGTCGAAAACACACAAGCTCCCGAAGGCTTGTGTAGTAATTGCAATAATATCTGACCATACAACGCAACAAGCTGGCATATCAGTTAATCAATGGTTAGTCAGAGGAGGTGGTAGAAATAGTCAACAGGTTTTCCAGTTGGTGTATTAGTTGGTGGTAATTTTAGCTGGAGGGAGTGGAAGAGACTCTTAAGCTAATGAGTTCGATATAAATATTATTTAGTTTAGCCTTAGTTGCAGGACATAAAAGAACATAGCTTAGAATGGTAAACTTAATTTTGGAACCACTTCACTAACCTGATTATAAATGAGGTTAACAACGATATTATTATGGCGGAAATCGAAAACAAGAAAAGGTTTCAAAAACATATTTATTTTATTATTAGAAAGCAAATAACACTATTTTTTTAAGGAATATTTCAAAAAAAGAATTGATATTGCCAAAGAATATTTTAACTTCCAAAGAAGGTTCCTGAAAGTTTCTTTTTTAAATGTATTTTGTCCTTGCAGACAAAAAATACTAGAAACGCTTTTATATTCTTTCCAATAACCATTGCTTTAGCATTACTTTATACGAAAATGTAACGTATATATCTACATACATATTTTTAATCTCCAAAACCTTAAAATTTTCACCTCAAAGAAGCCAAGATTAATTCCTTGAATTCATTATTGTGACAGCTTAAACCGCTTGAGGTTATTATTTGTATAAACACTTTGAAATCGTCGCTCGTCGTTGTCCTAACTTCTTCTTTGATGAGAACTTTTAATGGAAAACTTTTTAACAAAAACATCAGGAGCTTCGTTCATCGACCACCATAGTAAAACCAAGAAACCAAAAACCAAAAACGCCAACAAAAACCAAAAATTAAAAACACACAAAACAACAGCTTATGACAGCAATAAATGGGGGATAAAATTCAACGATAAATGAGACACGATTTGTTTAACTTTATAACATCTACCGTTAGCTGCTCCTGCGATTCTTAACGTTTTTGTTGATGATGTTGAAGCTTGAAGGACGAAAACGAAAACGTTTTAGAGTGTAAATTGAAAAGAGAATTCTGGCTTTTACAATATAGTATGGGAATGCCTCCTGCCACTGACAAAAACCGTCATAAATTCTGAAGGTTTATAGGTACTTATTGGCAGAGACGCGATGGGGATGGGGCGAGGGATATTGAGCGCAGGACATTACCAGAAAACACCATGCCATAATTTTAAGCGACACATCAAATTTTCTATATGTATGTATAAAACACCTAAAACTTGTCCTTCCTGTCAAAACATTCAGAAACTTAGAGTCAACCGAAAACAACAACAACACCAAAAACAAGACTCATATTAAGGCGAAATCGACTATGATGTTTATGTTTTTCTTGAGCCAACATCATCGTAAGCTTATTTTTACTATTTGTGCAAAGCTCTTTGGAATCACGTAAAATATGAGAAACAAGTCAGTTATGGTGACGGTGGCGGTGGCGGTGACGGTGACGGTGACTGTGAGCACAATCTGTTTCCATTCACGTAAAAACTTCCTTCCAGCAGCGTTCCGGTCCCCGTAACCATCGTCGTCGCCGTCGCCGTCGTTCGCCAGCGGGTTTTGGCATATTAGATGCGGTTGTTGGTCTTGGTCGTAACCCCAGTCATTTTCATCTTTAATGTTTCCTATTTCTTTTCTGCAAACTAAATGGCAACAAGAGGAGGTTTCCCTTTTGCATTGCATTTCTTTTCAGTTTATTTTTGAAGCCAAAGTAAGAGATATGTCACAAATTGGAACGACGACGAGTCGCTGTCCTTTGAGTCCTTTATCGTTTTCGTTTGTCGTCGACGGCACGAGGTTATTCCACAGGAGCAAAAGCCATAAGAAGATAAAAGCTAACAATAAAATTATTCGATTGGCATGGTGCGATTGGGCCAACTGATTGAGTTTTCCGGATAACACGACTCCGAAACAAAACACAACTTACCACAAATTTACAATATTCCTTAAAAAAAAAGGATACAGGATACACCTATACATTTGTACATAACTATGAGACAGAAAAACTACATTATACTGCACAAACAGGAGCAGCAATTTGGCGACAGCTTTTATCGGGTTTTTAGTTCTGCGGTACAATATTTGAAGGTATCGACGATATGGACGTGTTTTGGCAAAGTTTTGTGAAATTTTGCAGGGTGATTGCTTGTCTCGATGTTTCATTGTTTTTTTTTTAATTTTTAGATTTTGAACCAAATGATTTGCGGAATGTTTCGTCTTCATAAAAATTGGATGGCTTTTTTGTTTTGCAAAATAGGAACCTGCGAGTTTTGCTGTCATTCTCAATTTTCAAATGAATTCTTATGGATAAATTGATACTGTATTCTTATATTCTCTTAAAAATGAATCCATTGTAACTTATTGTACACCATCTAACTAAAAGTACTCTAACCAAAAATTTTAAATTACTTCTTTCTAATGTAAGGAATATGTTTGGGCTTTACACATTCCTTAACTGAAAAGATTATTTCAGTTTTCCATTCTATCACTTTCACTTTTCTTCAACTTCGTATTTAATGCAAAATTTATGAGGGTTACGCCCTTTGCCCACTTTTATTTTTTTCATTTCTTCTGGACAAGTTTGTTTGATCAAATAATTAATTAAACTCAGGTTATTTTTCATGAAAAATTACTGTAAAACTTTACGCAATCTACTTTAAAAAAATTTTCTTTTTTCCAGACTTTCACTCAAATTATTCAAGGACAAATATTTGTATGAAGTAAGGGCTTAATAAATCGGTTTTAAATATAATGTTTTCATCGTTTACGTAAAATATATGGTATCAGTGCTCATTGAAGTTGTACTTTTACCAATATCATGCAAAAATAATTTATCAATTCACTATCATTTAGCGATTAATCTTTGTGAGTCAAAATATTAAATTTTAAATAGGTATTCAATTCATATACATAACTCAAAAAAATATACTCACTCTTCGGCCAGCTTCGTTATTGTGCAGATTCATTAAACTTCGTGCTTTCATTGACATCATATTTTTTAATCGACCGGGGCCAGCACCGCCTCCATTCCCAAGTACACCCATCATGTTGTTGCCAACGTTTCCCATGCTGTTTACAGCTCGCTGGTTTTTCTTCTTCTTGCCACCGCTGCTACCGCCACCTCCACCTCCACCACCGTACATGGATGCGGCGTAGTGATCCAAATTGAAAACCTTAGAATTTAATATCTCCCGGTTGATTTTTTCCTGTTCAAAGGACAAAGGGCAAAATAATTAGGATGTGCGGCAAAAGTTGCACACTCATAATATGAATAAAAAAAGTTACAGAGGATACAACTTTTTAATTTAAAAATCGAGTCTCCTGTGCCTTTGACTGTGAGTGACGAAGTGCACAGAGCAAACAAGAACAGCATCACGGTATAGGTAGCTGTGCCTGATGGAGTAATTCCTACTTACTATAGAATTGCCTGCTCCACCTGGGTTCTAATGTAATGTGATGGTTCGTGTGCTGCTTTGGCTTTCACCGGTTGTCAAAATAGTATCCATACAAAGCAAACAAGAATGCTAATAAAAAAGTTGTCGCCCTTACCTGTAATTCGAGCATTTCCTTCTCCTGTAATTTCGAATTGAGAATCTCCTTTGTTATCCTTTCTTGCAATTCCAATAAATCTTCTGGCTTGAAACGGCTGCCCATTTCCGTGCTGTCTTCTTCCCGCTCCGTGTTGTCCTTGTTGACTGACGAACTGTAAGACGAAGATCCTGTAAAGGAACTACTGCTGCTGCCATTTTTACTATCACTATCGACATTGACAGTTATATTGGCATGCCCATCTTGTGAGGTACGTAGTGTTGTTGACGTTGTACCGTTTTGTTGCTCTGCTGCCGCCAATGACGATAACGATGACGATGACAAGGGGGCAGCTCTACCAGCACCAGAAACAGCATCTGTTGCTGTGATATTTTTTTTATCCGACTGGTGAGAAGGGTAGGGCTGTAGTGGGGGCGGCGGCAGTGATTTGTCCTGGGACTTTTCATCATTCTTCACCCGAGGTCCTGATGCCAGACCGCGGGTGCCACGTTTACGTTCTTTTTCTCTGATGTCGATGAAATCTTGAGAGAACCTATATGGCAGGAAACAAGGATAAGGACATAATGAAAGTATGCTTTATTAAAATAAAATAAATATACATATAAAGGTTTTATCGTGCATTACTCCAACGGTGCTGGAGATGGTGGAAAATATTATACACTTTTTCCTATGTGGAACTGAAAATTCGTTGAGAACAATTTATCGTCTGTTCGTCATGATATTAATCAGAAATTGCCATATAAAAATAGTTACAGCGTGGATTGAAGGGTGTTTTGTAACAATTTTCCTGATGATAAAATACCGACACCCACATTAGATTCCTCTCGTACCTCAATACAGGTAATATGTTGTGGAGCGGGATGGGAAGAAATGGGCGCCCTCAGAGGTATATTAAGGATATGACTTTAGATACCTATTTTATAGACTTTTTGATGATAAGGAAAAAGAGTAATAAATTGTTAAGAGTGTTTTTATAAGATATCTTGTACACAGATATTAGGTACACAGGAATACCCTTGTAAAACATGTTTTCGCTAAATTATGTTTCAAAAGAAATTTATTAGCTTTTAAGAGAATAACATTTCTTTTATGTTAACAAATAAAAACATACTTCATGTCTGTTTCATTCAAATCATTAAAAAGTATAAATAAAACTATGATGTCGTAGATTGCTAATTTAAATAAAAATATGTGCACTGTCCCACAATTTAAAACTTTTATGATATTTTTAAATATATGAATATATTGAAGCTTTATAATTTGTATATATTTTCTAAAGTTTTATGGTCAAGTTAAGTTTTGAAATTCATAGTATGTACTTCTTTTTCTCAAATATTACATATGAACTTATCTATATTTAGGTATCTATTTATAACTTTACTCCTTGTATAAAGTCAACAAAGAAGAAGTATCAGTAGGTAAATCTAAACATTAACTTGTGCAAGTTTTCTGAATTTTACCCTCACCAACGTTTGCTACGATATTTCAAAAACTTAAGTAGTTTTGACAGTATACAAACAATCGCTACTATATAATCAGCCATATACTAATAAAATGTACAAAATAACTTTCAAAACACAAAAATATTTTCCAAAGAAATAGTCTTTCCTCATATACATACATATAGGTTAACAAGTACTGTTCACATAAAGTATAAAAGAGATTGCGTGTTCTTAAATTTGCATAAAAAGGTACAACAACCTCTGAGCTTTGACTCTGGGCAAAAGAGAATATACGCTCAATCAATTCATAAAAAAACAACATCTAAAGTTAGAATAACATATGGCCTTATACTCTATTGAGATCCTTTCCTTTTTCCAATGTATACATTCCTATAAATACATATAACTAGACACATGGTAAACATACACACTAACCAACCTTTGCGCCAAATAATTCCTTTTCCTCTTTCGAATGTTTAGTTAACAGGATCAAAGATTTTGCAGCAGGGATAGAAATACCAGAGAATTTTTCCAACAGAAACATTCTTTAAAACAGGACCTATCCAACTTGAGTTGTACCATCATAAATTCCTGCCATCCCAGCTCATTCATGCTGCCAACATAACAAAGGCGGTTTTTTTCTCAGCTGTCCTATTCACATAATATTATGTAACTATAAATTACGTTTTCACTCAAAACCCCTAGGTACTTAAAATGTTCCAGAAATACTTCCAAACGAAAGTTAGAAAGAGAAAAAGCTTTATATCCTTGATTCTCTCATAAAACGAAGATAAAATTCAACACGATTCAAATTCATTCAACAGGAATACAGAGAGCCTGAACATAATTCTCTCTGTTCTGTGTGTTCGACGACTGTTATATTCCTAAAACGAAGGACTCGTGAAAGATATCCTTACTATTTGCCTGAGCTCCTGATAACGTGTACTTCATACGCGCTTCTGTACAAATTGTATAGAGATGAATTATTGTGCATGTGCAGTGTTTTATAGTGCAACTTGTCTAGACTTACAGGAGTAGATATATCTACCATCCATTCTATAAACAGGACTCTCGTACAAATGTGTACTACCTACAAGGATAATAGTCCTTACTTGGTGAGTTTTCCATACATGAAAACAGGTGTTGCATTTTTGTTGGAAATGACGTTAGGATTAATTCAATATGTAGCATTGAGCAATGAGCATGAGTAGAAAAATTTCACTTTCTCATTTGTGTATAGAATTAAAGAGAGGAGAATTATCCTTGTTATAGAGATAGCTTGGAAGGTACTCCGTTTAGCGGTGGCTCTTGGATGAAGAAAGTCCTTCTCGTTATTTTCAGTTTTTGACTCTTTTTTGTTATAAGAACTCTCAAAAAGAATGGTATTTTTATTTCTAAATGTTTTCTTTACCAGGCGAAAAGAACATTTAGTATGGATACTCCTTTTTCTTCTTCTGAGGACTTTGAAAAGTTAGACTTTATTTATGAGAATTTAGGAGACATTTTTGGATAACGTAGGTAGAAATATTGTTCTCAGTTAGTGTAGTTTTAGCTTCTCTTTTTGGATGATTTGATATTGTTGATTGTTGTGATATTTGTTGTTATTTTAAGCTCTTTTAATATATGTTATAGGTTTGATAATATAAAAATATTGAAATTGGTTTTATTTTATGTCCACAGTATTTTTCAATAACAAGTTATTTTCTTGGAGAGTGGTGATGTGAGAAAAAATAATATTTTTTTTTTTTATTTATAGAAAAGACTTGTTTTTAAGAAGAAATTGTGAAGGTATTATGGTATCATGTGTTTAGTACCCAACAAGTTTCTCACAATGCAATATTGCTATCGATTCCAATTAAATTTTACTTAAAGTAAACGCCATAACAAATTTGTATAAACTTAAACACAAATACAAAAAACAATACAAAATTATATTTCCTTTAGGATAATTTTATGCAACGAAGAAAAACGTTTATGACTCCGACAGTTTTTAGTCGAAATCGATTTGACAATGTTTTGTAAAAACATAAAACCTACAAATAAATCATACTTAAAATTGTTAAGTATTGGTTTCCGACTCGAATACCTTCAATGTCTTCAAGACCAATAACGTTTTGACTTCGAACATAATGTGTCTTTTACAAAATGTTGCTTCTAATACAATTTAAACAAAAATTCAATACAAAAAAAAACTAAAAGAAACTACAAGAAACTAAAAATTGGTAAATATTGAATTGAGAACAAAAAAAAAATTGTTGTTAATATTTGGTATTACTCCTAGAGAATTCTAATAAATTATTTAAAGGTTAAGCAAAACCCCTCCGGGGATGGAGGGGACCTACAGTTTGTATGCCGAATCCGAACAGCAAATTTGAGAAAGCACTTTTCACGACAAGAATTGTTCTTGAAGGATTTATAAATTCCTTGCGATTTCAGGCAGACGTTGCCAGTAATTCCCCGTGGAACGCCTGCAGATGAATTGAATGCTTGCCTGAAGGCATCACTTTTGTGGAATAACGTAAAAATACTATCGCTAACCACTAATATGAGAGTTCAACTTCAAAATGATCAAAGTGCTGCACAATTTCCCAAAAAAATTGTTAGCTGTTGGAAATGGAAAAGTGCCAGTTGATGCGCACTGAATTTCAACATTCAATCAAAAATCGCTGGCGATTTGGTGACATACAAATCCGTTAATTCCATAACAAATCCCGATGATGTAGTAAATTATCCAACGGAGTTTTTGAACTCTCTGGAGTTACCAGGATTTCCACCACATAACTTGCAACTCAAAGTTTGTTCAGTTATTATGATATTGCGTAATTTAAATCCACCGCGACTTTGCAACGGTACTCGACTTGCGGTGAAAAGATCTATGGTGAATTTGACTGAGGCAACCATTATTAACGGAAAGTACGTAGGTGAAAATCTATGTATTCCTCGAATACCAATGATTCCGACTGATCTTTCGTTTGACTTCAAACGATTGCAATTTCCGGTCACCTTGCGTTGACAATTAACAAGTCGCAAGGCCAATCGCTTAGTGTTTGCGGGATGAATTTAGAAAATCATTGTTTTACACATGGACAGCTATACGTTCTTCACGAGTTGGGAAACCATCCGCTTTGTTTATGTTAACGTCAGACCAAAAAACAAAAAATGTGGTTTACCAAAGAGCACTTCAATAAAACGGATAATTTGCGGACAAGTATAAAGGTCCAACTATAATAGGCATAAGCAAAACATAAGCTTATGTCAAAAACCCAACGAAAATTCACTTAAGTTTGTGAAATTATTGCGGATAGCCATAATGCAATTTTGCTCACGTATCTACATGTCAAAATAATATTCGCAGCTGTGAGATATTCATGCAAAAACACTATATATGAAGATATAAATCCTTCGTACGTATCATCCTCCAAAACCCATTTGTTTACATTGTTGTATGTAATGTGAAAGAATTCAATAAGAAAAATTGACGTGTTTCCACGCATACATAGAAATAACTAATGAGTTTTTTTGTGAAATTTCATAAATTAGAGGAGAATTGACACGCACACTATGAATAAGTTTATGAGGCTGTCAGATTTACTTATGCGGCGAGCGACTGGGATCGCTCTTGCTTAAGTTTGCTTAAGTTAACGAAACTGAGAAAAATTGAACGAAACGGATCTAGACTCCATTATGGTCACTCGTATTAGATTCTTTGTATTCGTACGTTTACTTATGCGCGCATATGCTAGCTTATGTCTATTATAGTTGGCACTTAACGCTTCGATTCGGTATGTAATTTGGAATCACTTCACGTGCGTACACAGGCACGCACAGACACCTCTCTAAAAATCTTTTATTTCGACTCTAGGGGCCTTGAAACGTCGAGAAATGTCAACATTTTCAATTCAACAAATCGGACCGATTAAAATAACTTCTTATGGGAAGTTAATAAATGTATTCAAAAAATTTTAAAATCTTTTTGCTTTATAAACTAAGTTAAAAAAAAGATTAAAATGTTGTGTCGAGTTTTCTCTAAGCTGACTTTAAAAAAGAACCAATTAGGCCCCTTTTCTTTCTTGGCATAATTCAAGAGAAATTGATTGTTCCCTGTTGTAAAAATAGAATTCAAAAGGCATTTGTGGTTAGGTTATAAATAACGTTAAAAAAGAATAAATTTACCTTCATAAATAAATTTAGGCACCTATGTACATTGTAAATATGTGGAATTGACTCATATTATTTATCTCACGACTATGAAATGAAATGCTTGACCAATTAAATTCTAACAGAATGCCACTGTCACTTACAAATTACACAAATCTAACACAACGTCAATCTGACGTCAAGGCGACTCATTACGATTCCTTGAGAGAAGTAGCATTTCAATTAAATTGATCACATTTCAATGAACCAATGATGCATGCGTTTCTCAATAGACGACAGGCAAAATGTCAATCGCTTCCAGCAAAATGTTCTTGGGTCGTGCCCGACATTACACATCCAACATTCAACAAGTCTTCATCCACAAAAGTACCTATACCTATTGTAGCATACATTACACAGATGAAGACTAATCAATTACTATAGAGTGAATCCATTTTACTGACAGCCCGAATATACATAAATCACAAACTATAGGACTTGTAGACCGTAAAATTATATTTTATGTTTTTTTCCTTTCTTGTTTATTGCCCCTTTCTACGCAATAGATATATATTTTTATTTTTCATCTCCCATCGACGGTCGGGTGGTGTAAGGTGGTGAAGACTAGACCAAGCTTTGAGCCTCAGCACTGAAATATAGTTAAAAGTTATGATTTAAATCCATTGGCTGATGGATATTTTCGACCGAATATGATGGATGTGTCCTTTTTTGTTCACTTAAACTTAACCACGCGGAATAATAATTTATTCACCCCTCGGATAATAACAAGGATTATTTTTTCCCTCAAATATAAACACAAACACGCATAGGTACATATACCTATCAATATACGAACGACGAATTTCGCCAGAGGAGTTGAGTCGAATTATTTAAATTTCTGAAACAATAACTCCGTATATAGATTGGAAGTGCTTGTAAACGATTGCATATTTTCGGGCTTGAATAATTTTGCACTTGACAACGGACAATGGAGTTGTGGCCTGATACTCCCCCTCCTTACTACTTATACTTATACTGTATTATTTCCCATCATCGTATCACTTTCAATTTTGGAGTACGCCGAGCCACCCCGCAAAACCACCGCACCGACACAAAAACAAAGCAAAAGGACGTAACTTAAAAAAAGTGGAAAATTGTAACAACCACACGACCACAGAAGTGAACAATCTCATTATGTAAATACGAGCATCCTCTGTAGTTGTCGTCATAAAAAAGTGTTGCCGTATTTCGGAATTTAAATATGTCCTTTCCAATGCCCTAAAATATTTTTGTAAGCTTCGAAAGTTTTATTTTCGCTTTATATTCTTCCGGCACCGTTTTATACGGTACGTATTATTTGCTTAAAGTCTCATAATGTTCGTTGTCTCTTATTTCTTCCATAAAGATATTTAAAATAAAAAACTAGGTGGCGCAACAGTCCGTTGAGAACTAAGGCTTAGTGACTCTCAACCATTCCTGTGTGCGAGTACTGTTGTCGGGGATGACGGGGACCTACAGTTTTAAGCCGAATCCTGACTAAAATTAATCTTGGAGGATTTGTCAATTCCTCGCAATAGGCAATACCCGTGACAAAAACTCTCGATGGCACAGGCAGGGATTGAACCCAAGATCTCTGACATAACAGTCCTATGCACTTACCATCACGCCACGGGTACTACATAGGATATTTAACAACGTAAGTAAAACCCATTCATGCAGGTCAACGTGGCGTATGTGGAACATTTAGTTGTTATTACATTGTAACAAATTGTATGTGTTAACTGATGATAAGCTGAGTTGGAGTCACAACTTATATTTTTCAATTGTTTACTATTTTGTATCTTCAATAATGATTTCACGCTTGATTTTCTCAAACATGAAGTACATACTTCGAAAACTATTTTTATTCAAAACAATAACTTGCTGAAGTGGCAACACTTTTCCAAAGAAATATTTTTATTTGGCATCCTCTCTTCTGTCTGTTATCCTGTCGTTTGTTTGTTTGTTTGTTTGTTTCCGTTGTTGTTGCAGCCAGAGCCCCCCATCAACTTATTCAGTGGAAGAAACAAACAAAACAACATCACAAAATAAAATAAAAGGCTGCTGTAATTACACATAACAACCCTCCATTATAACCTTTGGGGTAAAATCAAATAAAGTGTATTACAGAACGCAAGCGAAAATTGCTTAGGTCAATGTTGTTTGTTTGTGCTCGTTGACTTGATAGTAGGAAGTACATTTACTTATATACACATAATAGTGGGGGCAAGGATTCGCACCCAGCTATAGCCGTACATGTTATTTTGTACAATTTACATAATGGATTAGGTCAGCCGTCTCGAGAAGCTGAAATACATAAGTCCAAACACATACAAGAACTCCCCGTTCTATACGTTGTCGGGGTCGGCTATGGCTTGTCGGCTTGTCGCCCCACCCAATCATCAGATTTTCTAGAAAGGTGCAAAGATCCCTTTTGGGATTTGGGAGTGGCACGGTTTGGTTTGATGGTGAAACCCCGGAAGGCTGTAAAGCCATATGGCGGCAGTCTCGTTTTCCATATTCCAGGCGATAAATTGATTACGTTAAGCGCAATGGTATGGTGTTAAGGAACGTGTGTTCATTGTTAAGGGCTTTTATATTCTGCTCGCACTCACACTCGCACTCAAACTTTGATTTACTTACTTGTAAGCATATTCCAAGTCATCGCCGCATCCACCCCATGCCCAGTCGTCGTGCAATTGCCTGGGGCGGGAACCACGTGAGCAGCCACACGATGCCAGCTGTCCATCACGGCAAGCGCGCGCTATAAAGCTCGTAACAGTTGCTGAAGCCAATGCGTGAATGAATGCCATTTCGGGAGATCCTAGAAAGTAGAGAAAGGGTTCAAATTAGTTGTCTACACTAATATTATAACGAGGAAAGATTTGTATTTTTGTATGTAACGAATAAACTCAAAAAGTACTGGACCGATTTTAATAATTCTTTTTTCATTAGAAAGCTACATTATCACTGAGTAACATAGGTTATATTTAGTATTAGATTACTATAGAAATCTTTAGAAATTCCTATTAAAACCAACCGAAGGTGTAAACAAAATTAGCCATAAAATGTCTTTCATCGCATACACTGCGAAGAGTATTAATGATTGGACAAACAAATGGTTTCCAATTTAGTTATTCATGGTAGATTTAATTATCATGCTAGTAATTAATACATATACCGTTACTTTTGTATTTTGGGGAATTTTTGTTCTTTGCATAGAATAAAGAATATTAAATTGAATTGAAAATATTTATATGCATTGGAACAAATCTTAAATATAATAACTTATCTTTTATTTATTGTTTAAAAAATATGTTGTTCTTAATAATTTGGTAAATTATGAAAATATAAAGTTCTGTAAAAATTATTAGTATCAAAATGGGTAATTCTGAGTATTTGTCATAGCATATAAAACAATAAAATTTGTTGAATTCAAAACAGATGTTTTAAAAAACTCTTCTTTTCCAATAAAAAAATAGGAATTCATTAAGGTTTTTGTTTTAACTGATTTTAAAATCTGGAGAAGTATTAAACGCACACAATAGATTATATGTATGTCTAAATGTCTCAAAAATGTCTCAGGGCAAAAATGATGTTGCTCCTCTTTTTCAGAAGAAGAATTCAATTACTCTTTTTTGAATGTCATCAGAGAAAAACTTAAAAGTTGTTTTTGAAAATTTAGTTTTAAATGAAAGTATACAATCAAAAGTCTTTAAATTTAAATTTTCTTGACATTTCTTAACGAGATCTATGAAATGAACCTATATTTTGTCAGCTTCACGCCGCCATCTGTTTTGTGTTAATTTATTTAAAAAGACATCATAATACGAAATTAATTAATTAACTAACTATTATTATATTCCAAGTCTTATTGTTTCTTAAACAAAGCACTAATACTAAGCTTCAGGTTACACAAATAACATCACCATTATTCCAGTTCATTAGCAACGTTAAATTCAATTAAAAAGTACGCTACGATAAAATCAGAAAGACCCCTCCTCCTTTTAATTGTACACAAGTAATTCCGTTCACAGTCATCTGCTTCTAGAAGTACACATTTAATAGGTACTTTCTTTTTTGTTTTTGTTTTTGTTGTTCTTTTATATTTTATTTTTGTGATCTGTTGTATAAATCCTTTCGACCTTAAATAAACGATGAAGTGGGACATTGGGCCACCACCAGCACCAATCTGGCCCTCAACATACAATTGAATTGGAGTGTGCTCCACAAGGTAACCATGGCATCGTCAAGCGCAGCGCACACCACACAGCATTAAGCTAAGGCAAGGCAAGCCAAGCAAAGACCCAACAACACGACTGTTGCTCAAGGATATTTTTATTAACATCCTTCCGCTACTCCGACTCCCCAGAAAAGGAGCAGCAGTTTCGATGGCAAAAAGTTTCCCTATTTTTTTCTTTCACCACCCCACCACCGCACCGTACCGCACCGCATCGACCGGCCTATATATGTATCTCGATCTCGTATAGGAGATACCCCCAAGGAGAGTTTTCATTCATTCAATTTTTGTGAGTGTTGAGTGAAGAAGTGAGAGTATACAAAAATGGGGTTGTTGGATGGTTTGATGGGTTCTGGGTTATGGGTTATGGTCTTAGTTTTGGGTTAGAGAATAACCAACTCAGTATAATGGTTGTTATCCTTTTCTCCAATAACCATAAGAGGATTACTTCCGCTTCAACAATTTAAACATGACATTCAGAGTGATGCGCTCATTTGAAGTTTTTGCATTCTTATGTATTCTTTCACTTCTCAGTATTTAAATTTTAAAATTTTTAAAATGTATAGTGTTTGTATTCAATTCATATAAAATTCCAGTTATTATATATAGTTTAAGAACTTCTTTTAAATGACTCTTTGACAAAATTTTGGTACTTATAGTTTTTATCAAAAAGAGTAGCTAATGATGTTTTTAAATCAGGACTTCAAAACATGGACCAAATAGTGTAACAGAGTCAATGGGTTGTTTTCCTCCTTTAGTCCTTTTTAGTTGAATCGACTCAACATAAGTCTCAACCTTTAATATAATCAAAGCAAGACGAGGACAGTTCGAGATGTTCAAATCTTCATTAGTTTCTTAATCTGTTTGCATATTTCTATTTACAGAACCAGATAGAAGTCATAATACAGCGCACCCCAACAGCAAGAAAATCCATAAACAATACTCGAACAACCCGTATGTCATCAAAATCAATTTTGTTTCCTTGAGTATTTCTGATGCTCTCATCAGAAGTAATCCATCAATGCCGAGTCGAAGTAATCATATCACTTTTCCCTTTATGCACACACATTCATCTGATCTGATAATCTATTGGAATATTCCCCTCTTCATCAAACCACTTCCCAGTTTCCACTTCAGTCAGTCAGCTCGTCTAGCAGACCAGACCAATATTCAGGATTGTTTTTCCTGCTGCAATTAATCGTCGAATTTACCCACATTCGCCAGCAAACACTTTTCTCGTGTCAGCCAGAGAGAAATAGATACTCGTAGTCGAACAATCTACAGAACAAAACTCGAATTCGAAAACTGCGAAGTATTGAAAGTGCTATGCACGAAGAGTCGACCTGCAAAACACAAAAATCACAAAATCCACTTCAAAATGAAAATACACGGAAAATTCCAAATCCAAATCCGAATCAGATCAAACGCACATATACGAGTACATACTTTCATCTACATACAGTAGGGCTACGTAGGTATAGTCTGTAGTAACTGTGCCTCACCGTCACCGCATTGATTCATCCCTTGGGAACAACATCTGCACCGTTGTTGGCAGGCAGCCACTCTGATGCCACAGCAAAAGAGCACCTCCAGGATTCACTTAACCATTCAATGGACTTTGTTTTCGTCCTTTTTTTGTATTATTGGAATCTGAATGCCTGAACTCAGTTCGGGTATTGATTACGATCTCTGAGTCCAAATCAGTCTCCGAGTTTTGTCCTTTTTTGTTTTTTATTTTTTTGAAAATAGAAGCAAATCCATTATCGTCATTTCCCACAGGGTGCGGCAGCGGTTTGAACTGAACTAATATTTGAATCGGGCGCAACATTTGAATGGCGTATAGCCCTCCCCTACCGAATCTGAGAATGGTATTTGATTTTGACCGCGCTTCAAATTGAATATTCAAAATTTTTGTTACGAGGCTTGGGGTAACAGAGGAAACCCCCTAAACGGTTCCTTGCTATATACGTTGCTCACATGGTAGTGGTAATTATTGTTTGAGTTTTGTACGGATCGTATCGTAAGCCCTTTAAACAAGGGCGGTCCTTGCCTTTGGAATGCGGGCACAAATCTTGATTTAATGATTTTCTTCTAATAGTGTATGGATTTTATGATATTTATGAATATATGTTTAAGGATTTGTGTACGAGTATTGGCTTTGTTTTTGGATGAATGAAAGTCGTGGGCTTTAACTTTTTAGGATTGGCATTGATTGTGCGATATTGAATTTTACATAAATCAACTCTTAAATAAGGGTTGGCTTTTTGAAAAAAAATAAATTATGTAAGTACATATGTAGCATCTGTGATTGTTGTTGTTTGTTGTTTTTGAAATAATGGTTTGAAATATATTACGAAACGAATTACATATTTAAAACATCGCATCTTCAAACATAATTCCAGAAACTTTGTCAATTCAAATTCGTTGTTCGAGTGTCAAGAAGTTCTCCAACTTTTGTATTCTTTTCAGTTTCAAAACATCACTGACAGGGTCTTAAATCCAAATAACTACCATGCGAAATCAAAATATCACATTCAAAAATGTTAACAATACATCTGAGCTCCCAACAAAACAAATCCCAAAACATTGTTTTGAACAAAAGGTCGAAGTGGTAGATGCGTGCAACACGCCGAGATTTTTCACTTGCCTTCTTTTACGACTCTTCCATAATAAAATAAACGTTTTGAGTAAAAATCCACCCTTTGTGGTAGGTATGGGATGATGATACATCCTAACGACCCTCCCCTGAAGTTGTACTGTACATTGTACAAGCCTCAATTTGAAACAAAAAGTTATGGGCTCTTTTGCAAGACCCAAGAGATAGAGAATAGTCATCATAACTGTTAACCGCAACAAATTGGTAAATTAGTGCACATTTATTACATTTCCTTTTCGGTTAGGGGCGAAAGGACTTTTGTAAAACTGAAAGGGCGGCGAATTGCGCTGGGCTGGGGTGCCCTTTCCAGAAATTTAATTTAAACTCTCTGCCAGCCAGACAAAACGAATCCGGATGACTTTGAAATATGCGACGTTATGGTATTCGGGATTGTATAACATTATAGGTATAAAGATATAGTTAGCGAAGGGAAGAGGATGGTAATATTTGGTCCTGTAGGAATATTCATGTTTATATACAAAACTACGGTGAGTACGGTTTGCCGTGTTCCATACCTTTAGTTGTTTTGTTCGTTTATTTTACACATAATAATATTTTGAATAATTAAATAGATAGAAGAATCTTCAGTAAAAAGTAGCTCTGGGGATTAGCATCATATACTATAAAGGATGACGAAAATAAATATTATAATTTTTGAGGAATATCAGAACGTAATTAGCGCGCAATTAAGTTTTAATATGCAGACTATATAAGATAAGCTTTGTCACGTGCGTCGTATATTATTTCAAAATTAAATTAACATTCGTAACTGAGTAAGTTTGTTTGATTATCATAGTTATCAATTAAATTAATATTTACATATACACATAATCAATTATTCATTCAGAAACTCAAGTTGTTTAAACAATAAAAACTAACCTAGTTTTAGAAACCGTAAATAAATAACTTAGAAATCTGTAATCATGTGTCGCTGATCACAGTTCCCTCAGCTTTTCATATTTGTTTTTAGATTGTCTCGGATGTGGACTACCAATGGTAGCCGGCAGCGTAAGATAAGCTCATTAAAGTCTGATCTTGACGGCAATGGGGAATTATAAACCGTGTAAAATTTAATATTAACCACAATATAACAAATTTTAATTCTTTTTTTTTCAAATAATTAATTTTTAATTCGTTCCAATCTTATTTTGTTTGAGAATAAATAAATCAAACAAAATAATAAAAATTATCAACCCAACTCTTTTATAATCATAATGTAGCACTGATCTTATTTATCCCTTAAGCTCTTGCTGAATTAAAGGGAATCTTTGAAACATATCAAATTTAAGGATGTAACAATAGTATTAAATCAAAATCTTACCCAAACTTGACATTGGCCCAAAAACAGTGTTGTCTTCTGTTGTACTGCAATTCCAGCGGCGGTTTTTGAACTGATGTTGGCATTCCTGAAAGTAAACCCAACAAATTTTCTTTTTAATAAAACATTTTCGAGTGCTTAAAAACATTATTTCCAATAAATTCTAATTAAATGCTTTCAGAAAAAAAAGTATGGCACTCCATTGAACCAAAGTACACAAAAACCGGAATAAACTAATTAACGAATTCCAATTCGTTTTTTTTTCTATTTTAATTTTCTTCGCCAGTTGTAAAGCTTTATTAAAAGTTTTTGAAATTTAATCCAGGTACATGTTTAACCACTTATTCACCCAATCACATCATCAAATCCAGTTGGATTAAACAAAAAGCCATAAAAAAGTAAACAGACGCATAAAATTCAAATTCAATATCGAGCACACTTTGCATATTGCATATCTACTTTTGCTACAAATTGAACAATGGTATGGAAACATTGAACTTCAAAACTTTTTGCCCTTCATCAGTAATAGCAAATGGCGGCCAACAGCAGCGGCGGCGGTGGTGGCGGCAGAAGAGAGCGTTTTTCTGTTCCCCAAACAATCAAATTAAAAAAAAAGAATGTCGAGCACACACCGCGCATTAGGCAAGGGATTTACGCCCGAAAAAATATTCAAAAGTTAGCAAAAACCCCGAGCAGTAACAGCAGCCAGAACCAGGACTCAGCATCAGCATCAGCATCAAAAGCATAAGCAGGAGCAACAGCAGCAGTAGCAGTATATCCTTTATTGGCAATTGTAATTGCATATCGGCGACTAATTTGAATTCAAATTTAAATTTTCCAATTGAATAGCTTGCTGCAATAATGCAAAGGGGTAGTCTTGTGTAGCTGAATAGAAATCCAAATCATCCCCTGACAAATAATAATATTGCGATTGTAATCGTGCGGTGCAACATCCATTGCAACACATTTTTCAATGCAACAAAAAACAGTAGGAGGCGTTCGTTTCCTGCACTTTGCCTCGGCAGGCTCTACGAACAAAAAAACTTGCAAATTGCTATGTATAAGGGTTGAAGGTGGAACATCCGATCCATGGTATTTGCCAAAGGAGTTAACAATTGTGCACTGTGCACCCTGGACTACCCGCACTAAGGTTTGTGTGGCTTTTGTTTTGTTTGTTGTTGTTGGTGTAAGGGAAGACCTCAAAAGTGTGTTTTTTGTCCTTTTCAATGTTGGTCAGTTTAGTACAGACTGCAGAAGATTGACATTTGTGCTGGAAAGACTGCAAGTGGCACTGTTGATGTGTTACCACACAGTTATGTACGAGAATATCCTCTTCTATACCTGATGTCCTTTTTGGAGCATTATGTACCTAGTTTCCTTTCACAATGTGCTTGTCTGTGGTTTTAATACAAATCGTCATTTTATGCAAAATTGCTCACAAAGGAATTACACGTGCATAAAAGATGAAAAGGTTGAGTACACAAACGGCAGTTCAAGTCGGTATTTTTGAATGACATGCATTCATATGATGACATATCTTGTTGAAGTACCTGGTCTAAGAGTATATTATTTCATGTGTTCCTCATGTCTTTGTTCAAAAAATACAGGATAATAAAATAAGGATAACTGTTGCACATGTGGCTGTACATTGTGGTCTTAAATTCTTTCATAAAAAGATCCTCTCTCTGGACGAAGAGTTGAAAAAACAGTTTTTTTTGTGAGTTCAGAAATTACATTTTTTTTAAATAATATAGGAAAAACAGAGAAGTCTCATGTCATATTACATTTATGAAAATGCCGTGACAATGAAAATACGTATTCGCCCAAGTGTACAACTTTTTCGTTATTCATTTAAATGAAAAATGTCTTTTTAACTTCCCATAGGAAGTTATTGTAATCGCTCCGATTTTTCGAATTAAACATTTTGACATTTATCGACGTTTCACGGTCCCTAGAATCTAAATAAAAGATTTTTAGAGAGAGGTCTGTGCGTGCGTCTGTACAACGACTTCAAATAAATTTTGTTATAAAGATTATAATGCAGAAAGGACTCTCAACAAAATTGAGTGGATGGTTTGAAAATGTTGGTTAACCCAAAATATCTCACGAACCCATAACGCTAGCGACTCGAATCAAATTTTCTTTATATATTGTGACGTCATGCCAAACTTATATAATTTTGAAAAAAAAAATCAACTAACAGTTTTTTTTTTTATAAATCAGAAAAACGGACAAAAATATAATTATTACCTCGAATATTTTACGAAAAAAAAAATGATTTCATCTTCAAAACAATTTTATGTAGCGAAGAATAACGTTTTCGACATATGATAAAATTTTGAGAAAAATCGAAAACATAACTAAAACTTGGTAAAAATTGTTATTGATTCGAAAAACTTTCCAAAAATTAAAAATATTAGCTTCCAACTAATTTCACCTTATAGGAAATATTGTTTTCGACATTTAGTAAAATGTATATTAAAATCAAACAGTCAGTATTTTCATAAAAAGTAAAATCTCAAAATTTGTCTTCGATTCTAGATATGTCGTGAATAAATAAAGGTATTGATTTGAAAATGATTTCATTCTGTGCTAAATTTTGTTGCAAGCGTAAGATATTGTTCTTAGAATAATCTTATTTGTATGTGTTTATATAAGAAACTAGCCGACCCGTGCTCGCGTTGCTTCGCAAATTGTAACCACGAACATTTTTTGAATATTAGTATTAGCATATGAAAAAATTTTTCAATGGGACTGAGCATATTTTCTACAATAATATTAATTTTAGTTTATATGTATATATGGTTTCGCTTTTATATAATAGTATAGATTTGCGGTAAAAAAACAAATTTGTGTTTTTAATGTTCTCATACATCTATAGGTATGCGTGTGTAAATATCCATAGACACATTTTTTTATTCATCTGGCTCATTTTCAGTGCAGTGCAACTGACTTAACCTACCCAAATTTGTGTGCTCTTTTTATCGACGTCATTGTAAGTACCTTCTTCGAGTTATTTGTAAAGAACATTCTAACTAAATTTCAGTTTTATTGTTCGAGGAAGTGATACAAAATTGGTAATTCAAGCTATTATAATAGAACTTTTTTTATTTTTAAATTGGATAAATTATAATCTATTCACTTCCTCGAACCAGAAAAATAAAAAAGATCTAATTTTTCTTTAGATAAATCGGCATTTCATGTGTACGGCACTGTAGTTAATTAAATGTCCATACCATAGTAACTTAAAAAAAAAGAGCCCACACTGCTCAGCGATGTGACGATAGAAATAGAGAAACAAAAAAATAATGTGTGTGTGTAGGTTAAGTTGATGAACTATGCAATACAGAAAAATTGAATATATAGGTAGGTAAGTAAGAGAAAAAACGTAACTATTAAATGGAACACATATTAAGAGAGAAAGAGCATGGGAAGAAAAGAAAATTAAAAATGTTGGAATGATAATGAAATGAAACAAAGCAGCGACCTCGCGATTGTGATGGAATCTAATTTCCTGGATAAAATAAATTCAAAAAGTTTATAATTTTATAATTTGTTTTTATTTATTTCTCGGGTTGTATGTTTAACTTAGAAGTGATTTTAGGCTTAAAATTTGCGCAACAATATTGACTTTATGAAGCAATGCTAATCTTTGTCAATTATTGTATAGGTTTTAAGATATGAGTGGTTGTATAAGTCAACTAATGAAAAAAAATGGACAAAAAATGTAAAATTAATAATATTTAAGTTTGACAAATAATTAATGAAAAAAAAATAAACCCATAAACACTCTCATAACAATATAAAAAATAATAAAATATATTTCAAATAAATCCGTTGACTACTTTCTGAGATCGTGCATTACAAACTTTAAAATTGTTTCGCTTTTATATAATAGTATAGATAAAAACTTTCAAGAAATGCTACTAAAATTGGAACAAAATGATTTTCGACTAAAAATCTCGTAAACAAAAATATATTTTGAAATCAAACTATTTCATCATATGCAAAATATTGTTGGTAATTTCTTAGAATAATTCGACTGACAAATTTTGAAAAAGAATCGAAAACCTACAAAAACAACAAACAACTGATAAGAAATGGTTTTCGACTCAAGTATTAGAAGAACAAAGAAAGATTTTGTCTTCAAATTATATATCTCACAAAATATTGTTATGAATATTTTGTTTAAATTTTAAGCCAAACAAATCGACAGACAAGATGGGAAGTTATCAATGTGGGTCGCATCCCAGCCTCTTTTTAATATTACGTTATTGACTGTTCTTAAAAATGCATACTATGTGAAAATTGAAAAATTTAACATCGTGTAGAAACATGAAATAGAAATCCATTTTAATTCATTTTTATCAACTATACCGTTTAATCTTAATACACGATTTCTTAAATTTAACTTTTGTTTAACTTTTATAACATAATGATATAAAGAGGTTTGCAACAAAACTTTACATCAGTTCAACTGAAGATAACCAACAATTATGGACTCTGTTAAAGGGTTTATTCCATTAAACAATTCGTAGATTAAACTTGTATGTATAAGTATAAGGTGTCATATACTCCACCCAAACATACATAACACATTCAAATACATAATGGATAATCCTTCAGAAGAAGCACATAAGTCACATAAATTGTCATTCATCAGCAGAAAAAGGAAGTTACTGATGCCTTTGAATTTAAAAAAAAATTAGTTTGGCTGATCTGCTTTTTATGGAGCTATAAAAATGGCCACTGATTTGTTTAAGAAATGTTTGCACAAAAGTATAAACAAAAACATCAATAAATCAATCAATTTTATGCCGACTTAGGAAGAATTGGCTTATTCGTTGATGAGAAACGAAACTGAACCAATTGAAGAAGTATTTGTTTCTATTTAATCTATTTATCCATTTTGATACTTGTTTTAATGCTTTCATCAACACGATAATCTTAAGGTTCTTTATTTATTTAATCAAACAATATATACAAAAGAAAAAAAAGAGCTTATCATTTTTAAATTAAAAAACAATAGGCTATGAATATAGCTTACCTAATGCACATAAGACACAAGACCCTTTTCTGCTAAGTCCATACATGAACTTATATATGTATGTATGTATATATTTAAAAAAAAAAATGTTTCATTCTTATCTCTGCCAGACGTAATATTATGTTTGCCTTCAAAAGAGGGGGTGACACTAACGAAATCAAATTAAAATGCCAATTTGCAACACAAATTGGCTCTTCTAATGCAATGCAAGCATTCGTTTTACTTTACATATATATGTACATACATAACATAAGGCAAGAGCTAAGGGTTTATTTTCATCAGTGATGTCAGGCAGCTTTTTGACTTTACTTGCCTTCAAAAACGTTGCATCGTTGTATAGCAAGTCCCTTCGTTTTGCCCATTTATTATAGAGTCTCTTCTATTTAACTTTCATTTAAGGACAAAATCAATAAGTGCTAATAATGCTCAAAGGTGTGATGTATACATTTGTATATATGTACATATATACTTGCCATAAAGCAGCAAATTGTATGCATTGGTAGTTCCAATTATGATGACTAAGAACATATTTTGATAAAAGGTATTGGGGTAGCATAACATTATGCTGATCAACGTTATAATGGTGTATGCATTGTGCTTTCGTTGTTTGATATTGTTGATTTAATTAATATTTGAATTCGGGTTTGCTTAATTTGCTTCGAATGGACAAAACAAAATAATTGTTTATCGAAACTTCAAAAATAACGTTGGTAAACTCCATTTTAAATTCATTTTTATATACGAATTAAAATGTTGGTTTATAATGGCAGAGGTTTCGTGGTTCATCTCAAGAACTCCAGAGGCACACAATCAACCAAAGACCTTGAAAATTAAGAAAAAACAAGAAAAATACTTATGCAAAAGATTAAGGTAAACTTAAAAAAAAATGTATCCAATGATTATGAACCAAATGATGAATTAACTTTAACTGAAATGACGAATTATTTTAAATCAAATGATGAAAAAATAAATGGCCGATATAGAGACTAAGAGATTAAAATAAATATTTTTCTACCAATAAAATGAAGTAGTTCAAATAAATATTATGTTACATTTTTCGTTTGGTATCTATACAAGTTTTAAAGCCTATTACACCAGTCGACAAAAGAATACTTTTTTAAAGGATTAAGATGTCCCAAATTCAAATATTTTAAATCATTTTAAAAATATACAACTTTAAAAATGCTAAAAACAACCATAAACAGGGTTTTTAAGCCTAAGTTAAAACTGGAAATATATCTTAACAATAAATTGTATGATCATTTTGAAAAGTATAAATCTTATTCTTTTAGATACAATTTAAAGCATTTTAGTATCTTACATAGTTTCTGGAAATTCTAGTTATGAGTCCTTATTTGATTCTATAGGAAGTTTCGGGACAAACTTGAATTTGATACTTAAATAGTTTTGCAAAATACGTGCTGATTTCAAATTCAAACTTTAATTTTGACTATTGGTTGCTCAAGTTTTAAAAATACCCTTTTTCAATATTATATATCAATAGAATTATTTAGACAACAATTCGTTACAAGAACCAAAATAACTTTTAAACAGTTTTGCTTTTTGCTGTTGAAAATCATTTTAGCAAAAATGGATTAGCGTTTCTTTTAGAATTTTGTAAGACAGGTGAAATCTAACAACTGTTGAAGTTTTTTCGATATTATGAAATAAAATATATATTTCAACTCAATATTGAAGAAAAGGATTTTGAATTTCCAAAACCATCACGGATTTTATTGAAAAAAAGCTACTTCATAAATTTAGATAGCCTCAAAAAGCCGTATATCCGTGTTTTCGAATTTTGAAAAGTAATATCTCAAAAACCTGATGTGATACATTCATTTTTAAGTCGGATTTAATTTTAGGCCACCAAAACTCATTGGAAAAATGCAATTTTAATGCTAGGAAAACCATATAGACAAGCGTTACCTAAGTATTTAAAGATCAAATTAAAAACAGCTGTCAAAAATAACTAAATTGATGATTGTTAAAATTTTTCAATCGATTTATAAATCTGTAATTTGGATCTTACTTGAATAAACATTTATTGTGAATAGTACCTACCTATTGAAGTTTGAAGTTTCAGTATCATGAATAATTTTCGACTTGCCAATTTTCTCACTTGACTCCATTAATTTGGACTAAAAATGTACTCATGTAGGTATAGCTCGTACTTAAGATGTTTTGATTGTTTACCGCTTGTCAAATTGATGGAGCTTATGGAAGGTGCCCAAAGGAGTCTATTCAAAGCTAATTATGATAGCTATAATGGTAATATTGCAATTTGAACCATTCACAATGTAAAATATAAAGCACGTTTACAGTTTATCAAAAAATGTTGATTGCTAACAACGGTACTACACCATTTTATCAATTTAAAATAAAAAAATGTTAAACATCGTATCGATATTTCGCAAAAGTAATAAATAAGGCTGCTAAATATTTAAACGATCATATACTAGTTTCTTGTACATACACTTACAAATTGGAATTAAAAATGGTGTTAAATCTCTTGAACGTAAATCAATAAAAATATGTACTTATTCGGTTTATATGTATTAGCTGTTTTTTGCACAATTTGTTATTATATCTTTAATATTATTATTAGTTTCTTATTTCTTTTTTTTTTTACGAATTCCCAAATCAATTAAGAAACCACAAGCTGAATTACTTCCTCTTTAGTCGTATCGTTTTGAGTGATGTTCCAGGCTATCAATATCCATTAATTAGTTAACCAACATCAAAGAGTACCGTTTATCAACAAACCTAGTAAACTGTCACGAGTAAAATACAAATAAAAACAAAAAAAAAAATCGGTCTGAGTAACGGTTCTTAAAATTGCAAACAGGAATCTCTCATTGGATATACCGTCAATGTCCTAGTTGTTCTCTCGAGGGAACGAAATGTATTTCAAACTCACAATACGACAAAAAGTTCTGTTTGTTTTTGTTTCTGTTTTTCTCTTATTTCTACTTTGCAACTTTACTACTTACTATACGAGTGCTCGTACAACATCTACCTCTTTAGACCGCAAAACAGTTCAATGTTGTAATGGCGATTTAATGACTGAACAAAATGATTTATGTCCCTTGTCCTGGACGAACGACGACAAACAGCACACGGTGCGGCAGCCAAAAGTAAGCAAACAACCTAGCAGACAGATGGACAGACAGACAGACGTACCCAACGTACATACATACATACCACAAGAAAACAACCATCGAACTACTTTTAAGGCACACGCAAAGGACAATGAGACATTTTTAAAAATGTTAAAAATTCCCCAAGTGAATTACAAAAATGAAGACCGAAGAGGATTTCAGTTTTCTCCGAAGTAAAAATAGCAAGAAATTATTTTGCGAGCAGTGTGATAGTTTTAAGTATTTTAATTTTATTTATGTGTTTTAAGTATTTCATATTTAGGGATTTATAATCTCCGTTCACAGGTTATTTTGTTTGATGAGTTAAAAATCGAAATAAATGACGCTTGAAAAGTTTTTTAATTAACATGAACAAACCAAAAGACTTAGCACCCAAATAAAGGCTAGATATTGGCACCGATGAAAGATGTCATTACTACCATGTGATAATACACTCATTTTGTTGTTTTAGAACTAAAACTCTAACAAACTAGTTTTGTTCTAATATTTCTTCAATCTTCGAAATACCAGAATAAGGATTTAAATTTGATACAAATGCGAAAATTCTTTGACTCTAGTTAACCGTTCTTGGTTGAAAGCAAAACTCTAGGTATAGGTACAAAGATCAATATAATTTAATTGACTTAGTTATTTTATTGAGGTAAAATGTAACTAAACTAGCACCCCTGGAGTGATGGTTAGTGCGTGGAACTGTCATGCCAGAGGTCTTGGGTTCAATCCCTGCCTGTGCCATCTAAAGTTTTTCTCACGGGTACTGCCTCTTCCGAGGAATTGAAAAATCCTCCAAGAATAATTTTTGTCATGGAAAGTGCTTTTTCAAATTAGCCTTTCGGATTCGTCATACAAATTGTAGGTCCCCATCATCCCTGACATGACTCGCACACAGGAAGGGTTGGGAGTTGAAAGTCACTAGGTTCTAGTTTTCAACGGACTGTTGCGCCACCTAATTTTCTTATTATTAAAAACTTAATAAATTGCAAACTATCTATATCATAAAATTATAATTTGTTCGTATGTTGGTTACACTAGTCTCTCAATGGAACCTACTTTTTTGCAACAAAACTGAAGCGAATAACTCAACGATGACGTTGAAAATGTAGAACTCTGGCCCATGGGATGGAAGATGGAACTCCCCAACAAGCTAAGCTAAGTCCAACATCACTTCTAATAGCGTATATTAAATGTAGATATGTATATATGTTTGTTCCTGGGAGCTAGTGTTTCAAAATGCACGCAGAGAGCTCTGCAATAGCATGAAATAAATCATAATCATGAGCATCAGTATCAATGGAGCAGAAAGACGTGACTAAGAGAAGTGCAAGAAATTTAATTGAGTCAAAGCGATCCATTGCATACTTTTTCTTTGGTCTTGAGGTTAATCTTTAATGAAAATTTTTAAGAAATAAATAAACTTGCATTAGGTACCTAACAGACGATGAATTTTTGATTTGCCTGATTGAGGTTATCGCGATAACAGTTGTTGCATTAATGATCATGATCATTCCTAGACAACGAACGCGAAGCGGCGCGACACGGTCGGCCGGCCGGCATTCCAATTTTTATGAACGAATTTCATATTGATTTCTCAAATTATTGTATTGCTTCAGCGCAGCGTTTGACTTGTAATTCGAATATCAAATTGAAGAATGGATAACTTCATTGTGCTGTCAGAAGCATTCATGATGCACGTGTTCAATAGTGCATGACACTTTAATAGTATTGATTGATGAGTTGATTGTCCTTTTTGTTTGTCGATGAAAATGGCAGACAAAAATGTTACACGAGGAACGCAATTATAATTTTTACATCTTTGATAAATTAGATACAAAAACGTGTGGTTTTGAGAAATATTACTTCTAGACAGGAAATTGAAGTTCTGCAAAAAAGAAATTAGTATGCGTACAAAGAAAAATTGTTGTAAGGGACAAAATAGGTAAAAATCCAATCAATATTTGACTTAGTTCTAGAACCAATCGAAAGTATTTTGTTTCTAATGTTAAAAGTCTTTTTTGTATGTAATTCTAATTTTTCGAAATCTTTCGTCAAAGACAGACCATTATCGAAATAGCATCAATTTTCGGTAGTGAACTAACTATAGCGAGTCCTTCTTCTTTCCTAAGTTGGCTTTCAAATGTGGCCAACTTCTTACAAAGAAAAACGTATTTAAAGTGACTAAGGAAAAGTCTTTGGTTCAACCATTGTTGCTAAGCCGAAAAGATCCTGTTTTTAACAATAAGAGCACGAAATTTATGTGCTTACTAATTTATACTACTTTAATATATTATTAATTTTTAGACCAAACGTATCTTCTAAAAATAAACCAAACTTTCTTGCCATTCCTCTTTTCATTATCGAATTTGTTTTGCAAACACTCGTGCACCATTAAAGAATCGTTGTTTCTTCTTCAAACTTTAACCAAATTTTAGTCATTTTATTAAATATTCAAAACAACAACAAAATAAACAAACATAATCCATTGTTTAGATTACCATTTCACTTTAGTTAATATTTGTTATAGAAACCATTTTAAGTCAATAAAACAGGAAATCGTATAACCTTTTAGGATAATTAAGTCACAGGCCTTTTTTGATTTACCAACCACGATTTAATTATACTTCCAAAACAAACATAAAAGGATACATTTATTCGCAGTCCTTAGAATAGATTAAGTATTAAACTCTTTACGAGTATAATAATTCCATTTTATAAATAAGGTCGATTGCTCTCCATTTAGCTTCAGGCCTAGAACATAATCATTCAGTAACTGGCGGCAAAACCGTGACTTTTTACCATTTTCTAAATCGATTCGAACTTTTCTTTTCTCCACCATATACTCATTCAAATACGTAAACATTAATATCTTTAACCAAAACAAAGAAATATCATAAATTTCCTCAAAAGTTTATTGAATACCTTCGCTTGCTCAAGGATTTATGTGTAATGAGAAATGCCATCTACCCCTGAGTTCTGTTACAAGGACGAACAAATAATAATATTTCTCATGTTAATTTTATTCCGCTTTAAGCATGAAATCCCCCCTCTCTTCATCATTTTGATACTTGTCGTATAAGTTGTCTTCAACATGTTATCATCACATATCTTCAAATTGCGAGGGTTTTTTTCAGCTTTCGAGATTTGCTCAGAAAAATGAAAAGAAATAAACAGAAACATACACCCACTTGATGTCTATACAACAAAATAGTGAAGAAGATTCAAATAGCTTGGGGCTGTGGAACGACCTCTATTTGAATACCAGCTCCATACTGCTTTCATTGCCGTTTAAAAAAAATATAAGAAAAACGAAACAATTCTTTTGATCTCTCTCAAAGATATAAAAATGTTATTTCGTACTTTCTCCTCACAGGTGGTGTGTATAGAACGTTTGTGTCCTTCATATAAAATCTCATGTAGCTTCAAGGCGTACACTTTGTTCTAAGAAATATATTATTTTATATGAAACCAGGAAGCACTACCTATATCTGCTTTATCTCTGGGGTTGGAAGTTCCTGTACCTAGACTTTTTGTAATGCTATACGATGACGAAGACGTTTCGTACGCAGTTTTCTTAAGTTTTCGTAGATTGCGTGTCCTAGAAAATGTCCCCTAACCACTTCTAACATAAAGTGGCTATATTTCTTGAAGAGAACAAGTGGGCAAGAAAAAATAGGGTCGGGTTATGAGAGTGCTCCTTAGGCAAACAAATTATCCTTAAGATTTGTCTACATTGTGCTGTCTTTAACAATAATAGGGTAACTAGCTGAAACTGTGTATTTGTCTCGACTTGTAACAGCAGTTCCATGCCATGCCATGAAGAGTCACTTGAATCTTGAAATTTTAATACTCATCTCATAATAATTTGCTTTTAATGATTTGTTCAATAGAACCAATGACTTGAAGCGACCGAGACTTTAAAATCATTGTTTTATTTTTATTTTTTTTCTAGGTTCAAAAACGCCCATAACCTTAGAAGATTTTGCTTAAATAAAAAACCTTGACATTGACATGAAAGTCTTACCTGAATAGCTGATCTGGCTCCCCGGCTTATTGCCGGCATCACACTAGGATTCATGACACAAATTTTCTTTTGGCCATAAGTGAGAGCGTCCACATCATAACAAAGATCTGGGTTCAAATTGATAATCTCCGAGTAGGCAGCCACAGTTGGACTTGGAGTATTGTTCAAAAACATCTGACTATTCATTCCTCCCAATTGCCCACCTGACATTATAAAGTCTTTCGCTGGGGCATCATAGTACGTAGATCCGTAAGCTCCGCCAATATTCCGTCGGTTATGGTGACTTCTGGGAATCCGTAAAAGCTTCAATTCCGCCGAGGGGTCTTTTTCCTTGGTTTCGTTGGGCTTGATTTTGAACGAGTCGGGTATTTCAATCGAGACAGCAAAACGTCGAGTATTGTTGATTGTCTGGAGAAATGGCTGAAAAGGCGGGTATTGTTGTTGTAACTGCTGCTGTTCCAACATTTGCTGTTGCTCCTGTCTTCTTCTTTGGCGCTGGCATTTCGGAGAGTCTGGGTTCTTGCAGGGCTTTCGCTGATTCTTGTTTCGTTTTTCTCCGTTGTTTCTGGGCCTTTTGGGATTTTTTCGGAAAGGTTTCTCAGGCATATTGATGGTTGTTTGAGAGGAAATGGTGGTTGTTACACTTGCTGGAGTGCTTGGTTTGCGAAAGTTTTTTCTCTTCGAGTATATCACTCGTTGGTCTTTGTGGTCTCCCATTCTGCGACTATCTTCTTCATTATCATCGGGTGGAGTTTGGTCATTCAGGAGAAGAACTTGTGGAACGATGGTGATCTTTTCGCGCTGTATCGCCACCATTGGATCTTCGTGATCGAAATAATGATCGAATTCATGAGAACGAGGAGTAGGCGATGTGGCATACGAATGAAATGTCGCCCGTCTTGTAGGAGGCGGTACTGGAGGTGTGTATCTGTATAGGGATCTCGGTGTAGTACTGGTGGTAGTTGTAGTTGTAGTCGTTGTAGCAGGTGGACTTTTGTCCTTTTGAAGACTTGGGAAGACAACAAATTTGCTCTGGAAGTTACTATTGTGCTTTGTCATGTTTTGCAAGAAGAGAATGTGGTTTTTGAGATCATCGATGTTCGATGCAAAGTCCGGAGTGGTTGTTGTTGTCGTTGTGGTCGTTGTTGTGGTTGTTGTTGATGTTGTCGTAGTAGGGGGTAATCTTGGATCTGGTGTGACATTTTTCAACGCCATTGGCACAATAAACTTTCGATCCTCTTCTGTCAGACTCGCTGGCAAACCATTCTCATCTGTATCTTCATCAAGTAGGACTATTTGTTTTTGTTCCATTTCCTCTTGAATTGGGTTAACATGGCCACGCTTTCTGCTTGGTGCAGATGGTGGCAGCTTTTTCGTCAGATTAGCTTTTACAAATCCCGTTGTGGCGTCACGCAAATCCACTGGTTTTATAAATGTTCCCAACTTCTTTAAGCCCTCTTGATGCATTAGTGCC
Organism: Eupeodes luniger; assembly: GCA_951509635.1. Classification (NCBI taxonomy): domain Eukaryota; kingdom Metazoa; phylum Arthropoda; class Insecta; order Diptera; family Syrphidae; genus Eupeodes; species Eupeodes luniger. The sequence continues at coordinate 130,877,348 of OX608075.1, read as the reverse complement.
TGTTCGTCTTTTGTGATATTCAGTGAAACACTTGTGTTGGCAAGAACTTCTATTTCGTTACTGAATTCGATGAATGGTGATTTTATTCCCAAGCACCTGCAATAAAAATGGAATTATAAAACTTAATAATAATAAACATTTATCAATTGAATATATTTTATTATACATTATGGTTGCACCAAATTGCGTCTCGCAATCGAACACTTAAGTTTAAAACGTTATTTAAGGAGATACTTTTTCATCTTAAAGCTTTTGGTTATTCCTGTTATTTGTTTTATAACAACGCAACTATCTTAAGTATGCATTCCAATTTGTTAACCAAATCAATCCAACCTTTTGTTTACAAAAATAAAATATGTTCTACACTTTGGCGCCAAGAAGTGCATTTAAATTTTAAGATAATTTTCGTTCATTATAAATTGACCTCTCTTAAGTATTTCAATAGAAAATACAAAACTGTATCTCATTTCTATTAGATAAAATATAAAAACCTTAATTTTACAAGAAAATCGTTTCTATCCCTTGCAATGTAAATTGATTTATATTATGTTTCGAAACCTCGACCCGAATTTTGTGCTAGTTAAGGTCTTTATCTAAATGTTAATCCGAGTATCAAGTGTTAAGCGATACAATAATTGAAATTGATAAATTGTTATTGTTTTTTATTTTTTGTCCAATCTTCCGCTAAATGGAGATGAAAACAAAACAAATTCTTCTCGCTGGAAAGACAAAACAACTTATCTCAAAGAATTAGTAGTAAATTTTCAATGTGCAACTTACTCCATCTTGCCTTTTGTAAAACAACAATTTATTTGTGGGTTTTTTATTTTACAAAATAGAAACAAAGAAATAAAAATGCTTTTAGGAATGGAGACATTTTTTGATTAATACATTTCATTATAAATTTCCACTTTCTGTGGAGCTGATAAAAGTTGAATTGATTAATGACCACAAGTATTTATTCATTCCCTTCGAGATAGTTGAGGCATCAGAAAACGAACGACAAATGGTCAAGTTTTTTGTCTTTCGATATTCCGCTTAGAAAAAGGGTTTTGAAATGTATTTTTATGTTTTGTTTTTGTTTTAATGTGTAATAAAACGTGATTCCATTTCGAAAATCGGCGAAGGTAGGTACTTTCTTATCAAAAAGGTTTACAATCGGAGAACAAGATGGCGCCATTTGAATTAAATTTAAAGTGAACGGTCTAAGAGGTTATAGTAATGGATTTATGTGAGTATAAGTGGTGATAAATTTGTATTGACTCTCAATTCTTTTTAAATAAGTTTTATTGAATAGCCATCGCAGTAATGTTGAATGCATTTGAAAAAACCTGGGAATATCGGGACTTGTCTAGATCCTATATCGAATATTCTTCCACAAAAGGTTGCCGAGAATGCACACCAATTTCTCAACTTTGAATATGGAATTGCAAACTTCTTCACTATTTCTATGGATTAGCAGGTATTAAAAGTGCAAAATTTTTAAAGTCATTGTTTTTCATTGCTGATTATGATAAATTTGTTTAATCACAATGCAGATAATGATCTAGGTACTTGAAACACTCTTGGGGAAGTTTTAATCTTATTTGATTAAATATTTCACCTATGCATTAACACCTTATCAATTCTCTTAAGTTCTGATAGAACTTAATCAATAAAATAAATAACTTAACTGAGAGAAAATCGCTTTTAGTTAGTAAAATTCTGCTTAGATCGGATCAGTCTGTGCGAACATTAAAAAAAATGTAAGTGAGTTATTACTTCTTCTTCTATATTCGGATGAAAAGTTTGGAAAACTTACATATGTACATAAGATTAAAAAACATTTAGAAATTTGATTCAAAAACAAATCCAAAATAAAAATGCATTTCAGATGAGACTCATTATTCTTGCCATCATATTGTCGTTTGTGGCATACGTCACCAGCATAGAATACAATTGGGGTGAACTGAATCTTGAGGATGACTATCTCATTGCTGACGATACAGTTTCCAAAAGATCCTGGTTATTCAAAGTACCAAAGGCAGAATATGTGTTTAAACAAAAGGTATGCAAAAAATTAATATTTTATGTGACAATTTTTGTTTGTAAATTTATTTTGTTTTGTTTATAGAAAGATGACAGACTGACGATTTCTGGAATAAGTATTGTAGATCCAAAAGAAAAGTGCAAAGCAGAAGTAACACTTACCAAAGGTGGAATTGGGAAAAAAACTGCAACATTAAAATTCGTCGGGAAAGCTGGCAAAAAATTTAAGTGCCGAGTTAAGATTTGGGGATACCAATAAATTATTTTAATGAGAAATTATTAAACATTATTCAGTTTTATTGTTATGTGTTTTATTTTTGTATACAGGGAAAAATTATCTTCAAAAAAGATTGGGTTGAGTGAATAAAACGAACCACTGAGATCTTATTATTTGTTTACTAGTGAAGCCCTTAAATTTAACATCGAATTTATCTAGCTAAATACTTCTGCTAAGTTTTAGTTTAAACCAATCATTTCATATACAGTCCCCATATTTGATCTAGGAAAATTAAATGATTAAAAAAACAATTACTGTGGGGATTCCATGCAAAATTGAAATCTAGTTTTAAGAAAAAAAGTTAAACATTTAACCAAAATTGGGAAAAAACTGATAAGAATTTGTATTAACGTAAAACTTGGACAGTACGATTTTAATAATGATTAACTATTTAAGTACTGCTGGCACTTTTAATCCAAGTATCTATACTTTATATAAATATTTAAATATCGATCATTAGATGTTATTAATTATTTGATAATTTACAAAAAAAAAACGAGATTATTTATAATTCTCAGGATTGTTAATGATCTGCAGTAGAATTTAATAATTTTTTTATTTATTTACACAAAATTATCAATCCGATAAGATAAATTCACAATTTCCAAAACAATCGAAAGTTCAGAAATCAGTTAAAGTTTTGATTAAGATTAAGAATAATGGCAAAAAGTTTCGAGCAATAAATGAATACAACTCTTAGTTTATTGTTCCAGTATCTGACGGAATTTTATCAAATAATAATGTGAGTTTAAAGCTTAAACGGTTTATTACTTTAGTGGCATACAAAACATAGCTATATAAATCTTTTCAGATGAAATTCGTATTATTATTGATAGTTCTTGTGACTCTTGTCGCTTGCATTCAAGCAGGTGAGTATCAATGGGGTGAACCTGGACCAAAGGATTTTCTTATTGCCAAGGATAAAGTTAAAAAGAGATATGTTTGGGGCTTGAAAGTTTCGAAGAAATATGTTTTCAAGCAAAAGGTGTGTTTTTTTAAATGAATTTGGTCAATATCTAATTTAATTTTATATTTTTTAGAAAGTCGATGCTTTAACTATAACAGCTATTCGAGTAAAAGACATTAAGACAAAATATGATTCAACAGCTGAACTTGTTAGTGGAGGACTCGGATCAAAAGGTTGCACCATAAGATTGAAATCAAAACGCGGTAAAAGTATCAGGTCACGAGTGGAGATCTGGGGGCGTTGAATATTTTTCAAAAAAAACTAAATGTTATTTGAGATTTTTTGGTAATAAATAAAATAATGCACAAGAAATTTATTAACAATAATTAAATTCTTAGTAAGATCTACTGGGTTCTTTTAATGGATTAATTTAATTTTTATTACATTTATCAAAAAAAAATAATTATTTTAATATAATACATAAGCGATGCACCAATTGTGATTCAAAATAGTTGCTTCTTTGGGAGTTTTCTGGATGCACTATGATGGATTCCAATATTTGGATACATAGAGGGCTTAGTGAACAAAACTGGATAAAACAGCCCTCGAGACCATTTAGAAAAATAATAATTAATGTATATATATACTATACTCTATAATTGCATCCATTGTATTTATAATGTTTTTTTTAATTTAAAAACAGCTGACGTAACAAATAAGTCGTTCAACTAAAAACTAGTTGGTTATAAAAGAATGTTTTAAATTAATATTTCAAAGGATATTTCGGAATATTTATATTCACACAAGATTGAACATTGTTCAATTACTAAAAAATCAATGTTCAGTAATTGCACTTTCCATAAGTGATCATTTGTCAAAGGTCTTGAATGTAACAAAAAACTTGTGTCTGTAGTTTATATGGTTCGGATAGCAGTAAGTGATGTGATTTTCCAAAACGAAAACAGTATGTAACATTTCGCAAAAAGGTAAAAAAAAGGCACATACCGACTAAAGAATGATTAGATGCTGTTTTGGTTAAAAAAAACTAGAATTAAGTTTGTTTTAGATAGAAAAATAAATGTTGTTATTGGATCGTTAGTTTATCGCAAGTGGGATAATAATAAACGACTTCCATTCTGTCATTTAAATGATTTTCGATTTATCAGCAAACTGTTTCTATTTATGTTTACAAAATAAATAATCAATCCGATAAGATAAATTTTATCCATCAAAATCAACCAATTAATGGTTACAAATATATATAAAAGTAAAGATTAAAATAACTTAGTTCTTGAAAAAAGTTTCTTAAGTGATCAGACCTCCCAGCTATTGGGTTCAGTCTCTCTACGAATTTATCAAGAGTCTACAAATGAAGTTCGTGTTAATATTTGTATTTTTGGTGACATTTGTCACTTACATTCAAGCCGCCGATTACCAATGGGGTGAGCCTGATGGCCCAAAGGACTATCTTATAGCAAAGGATAAAGTCAAGAAAATATTCTTTTTGGGCCTAAGAGTTACAAAGAAATATATATTTAAACAAAGGGTTAGTGTTTAAAAAAAAACTTGTGCAGTTATTGTGAAATATTTATCCATCATTTATTATTTAGGATACCGATGCATTAACAATAACTGCTATCAGAATCACTGATATTAAGAAGAAATATGATTCAACAGCTGAAATTATAAGTGGAGGACTTGGATCAAAAGGCGTGGCCATAAGATTTAAGTCAAAAAAGAGCAAGAGCATCAAATCACTAGTGGAAATTTGGGGACGATGAAGGTGTTTTGTTCAAACTCCAATAAAACTGTGTTAAAAAGTATACCAAAATAAAGTATTATTATTAAACTTTAAATGCCAAAATGATCAAGAATAAATTGAAATTTTTAAGACTCAAGCATTACAGAGTTTTACTGGATAAACTTATTTCGATGAGTTCAAAAGTCATAAATTTGTGTGCAAAACAGATTTGCTAGTTTATTTGTATTTTTATTTCAATTCCATTAAATTAAAGTGTTAGATGTGATGAAAATCGTGTGTTTTTTTAAAATCATGCTTAAATACTTAAAATTGTTTCGAAGATTTCATTCAATTATTTTTACGATTTTTCGTGCAGTTCTTATGACTTTTTTAAACCATCAACTAGGTACTGAAAAACATCAAGGTCGTTTTTTTAATAATTAACATATTAAAAAAAATTATTTTATCACATATCCTAATCGTTTAAACAACTTTTTTGATAACTATGTATAATCTACCTAGGTACGTTTTAAAAAACAGTTTGGGAAATTTGAATTTTTTTGTTTGATAAGATATAGAATAATGTTATTACCACTTTCTAACGATATCTTGCTTCCAATAATCCGCACTTTTGATTAGTCCATTTTATCAAAAATTGATCAGTTTTTATAATAAAGTAATAACATTTCTTCTAGTTTCATTAGTCTGCTTTAATTCTTAGTCAAACCATAAGGGATCGGTTATTTTTATTATGAGATACTTTTTTGTATTGTCAATTATTTTAACAATTGTGGTATGTGTTTACACTGCCGAATACAATTGGGGTGAGAAAGGGTCAAAGGATAAGCTTTTAGCTAAGGACAAGGTCAACAATGGTGCTACTTTTGGATTGGCCAAAACTAAGAAATATGTTTTCCAACAAAAGGTGAGCACAAATTTAATCTCAAAACCATTACCATATCTTGAAACTAAATATTATTCTTTAGAAAACAGATGCGTCAACTATTACTGCCATAAAAGTAACTGATCGTTCTTCAAAATATGATTCAACAGCTGAACTAGTGTCTGGAGGACCCGGATCTAAGGGTTGTACCATTAAAATCAAATCAAAACGTGGCAAAAAGATAAAATCACGAGTAGAAATCTGGGGACGATAAACTTTTGCATTTTATATTTTTTGTTACACCTTATCTGATAACAAAGGAAAAATGTTATTTAATTGAGAAAAAAGTTCAAAAGTGTTTTGTTTTTATTTCATTAATCTATTTTTTAAAACTCTATTCATTTTTGGATAAATTAAATATGGAAACAAGTACAAACGTTTTGTTTTGAGATTTGATTGATTCTTAATTAACGTCACATTTCTGTACGTTGTAAACAAATTATATAGAATTAAAAATCAAATCTCTTCTGGTTATCAATTAAGCACTGATATTCGTTGCTTTTGTGTATGTTATTGCCTACCTTTGTCCTGAGTTTTGAACTTGTTTTCAAATGTAAAGCAATACTTCTATGTTTTGAACGCAGTGATTGTTTACATGTACTTATTAGTGAATACATTTAATTACTAAGCTTTTCAAGATTTCAATCGTTTTAAACAGAAACAATTTTTGATATTTCCAAAAATACTGTCTAAAAATTTGCAATCATTGATAAGATTATGATATTCAAAAAATAGCAACAAAGGAAATCAGCTCTGATAATTTAAGATCAAAACTTTGTGGTGGTCTAATATTCAATATTTTTTTTATAAAATAACGCAAATTCAATCCGATGCGTTAGTCTTTATTGTACATTCAAAAGAAAATATGAAGCACTTATTTTTATTGTCAGTTATTTTAACTTTCGTACTATCAACTTATGCTGCCAAATATCAATGGGGTATTTGCGGTCCTAAGGATTATCTCATTGCAAAAGACAAAGTTACAAAACATGGATCATTATTTAGTTTATCAAGCTCAAAGAAATATATTTTCGAGCAAAAAGTAAGTTTTCAAAAAGAATAAAGTTTGCTTTTGTTACAAAATATTGACATCAGTATTTATTGTCTTCTTAGAAAATTGACGCATTAACTATTACCTGTGTAATTGTTACGGATCGAACAAAGAATTGTGACTCAACAGCTGTAATGGAAAGTGGTGGAATTGGAAGTAAAGGATGTACCTTAAAATTCAAACCTCAAAGTGGTAAATGCATAAAATCACTTGTTCAGATTTATGCCCGTTAATGCTGTCTTCTTTTAAAAGATTCGATGTTAAAACTTGCATATGCTAAGTAATATTGTTATTACTAATAAAGTTGCAACTATTCATAACATTTTGTTTTATTACATCACTTTAACGTGCTTTTGTTATTGGTTATTTTCTCACATTTACTAGCCTGGGGGGTTTCAAATGCTTATAGTGAATAATATATATTTAAAAATAATAGTATTGATGCAATTAATATCGCAATCGGTCAAGAAACACTTTTCAGAAATTGTAAAACACTTAACATAGTGAAGAGGGACTTTTCGCTTCAATTTGCAATAAGATAAGATACTTTGATAAATCAGAATTCAAAATAAAAACACAGATAAAAGAAAATTGAACATCATGAAATGCTGACACTGATAGCCAATAAATTGATAAAATTTGAATCTTGCTTCAACAGTTTCAATCGACTACTATAAACGTTACAACGCCAACGACGTGAGAATACGACCATTTTCATAGTTGACAAAATATTCAAATTAATAGACGTCTATTTCAGATGAAAATCATACTACTATTTGGAATCCTCGCTATTTTTGCGGTCTGTGCTCAAGCTGCCATTCACCAGTGGGGTGAAGTTGGACCAAGAGATTATCTCATTGCGAAAGAAAAAGTTAAAAAATCGAGTATTATTGGTTTTACCTGTTCGAAAAAATATATTTTCAAACAAGATGTAAGAATTAATAATAAATGTATTCATTTTTTGTTTTTTAAAGTTTAGTATCATTTAGAAAAATGATTCAATGACCATTTCGGCAATTCGTGTTACTGATCGGAAAGATAAGTACACTGCTGTGGTAAATCTATTGCATGGAGGAATTGGATCAAAAGGTGCTACTTTGGAATTCAAGTCTAAACGGAGTGAAAACATAAACTGCTTAGTTGAAATTTGGGGACGATAAAACCTACCTGTAAACAAACATTGTATATTTCACAAACGTGCTGTCTTTTTACTGTAAATTTTCATATGTCAGAAAAAATATAATTTTTGTTAATAAATTGAACGTCTTGTGACTGAAATTGTTAAAATTTCAGAAAAGTTCCTTGAAGAAACGATCTGTTTCTCAAGGAATTTCCTCATCGACAACCATAAAATAAGGATATTTCAATTTATGTTTTATTATGTACGTGATTTGAAGTTGAAAATGATTTCAAAAAAAAGTAAAAAGGTTTAGGAAACTTTATCTCACATGGTTAGAATAATTTTCCAATTGAAAATTTGACTGAATTTGTTCTCAAACTATTCCATAGTCTATCAAACCTGAGTCTTTTTGTGTCGCCATTTAAAAGATTTGAAAGCAACAAATTTCATATTGATCAGTCGAAAATGTTGCTAATAATATCCAGTTGCATTTTTGTTCCCATTAAAGGTAAAGATGAAATTTAGTTTAATTTTTCTATAAAATCGATAATTAGAATGATATTTAATTAATACTTAAATATGCTTATAAAACTTCCTGATAATTTTTACGACTGTATTTTAATAATAAGGAGATGAATAATAAATTAAAAATAAACTTGTACTTCATTAAGAAATCACTCACAAATAAGCTTATGACTTTTGAACAAAACAATGCCTATATAATAGGAGTACGAAAAACCAAAAACACATTTTTTATTTCAGCATTTTTCCATCCATTTATCATTTCAAAAACAATGTCAAAATGAACTTGAATAAATGTTGGTGTCTACCTAAATGCTCTTGTTGATTACATATACTTCAAATTATTGTAAATATTTACACAAGTGGCTTTAATTTGCGAAGTCTTGAAAGTAGCTACGTTTTCAAAAATATGTGAAACGTGTGAGGGTGTTCAAGATTCTAGGAAATCGAAAATATATGGAGCAAAGAATACAACGAAGGGATTTTATGTAGCACATTTTAAATTTTTATGATAGTAGTAATAAATTCTCAAAAATATATGAGTTGGACAACAAGAATTACTTGAATAACTAAACTTGTAAGTTTAAAAGTGTAGGTAAAATTTAATGTAAAAACTTCAAAAACTAACAGCAAAGAATTCCTAGAATAAGACTATTATGTTCGAAAAAAACTTGAAACCAGATTTAACTGGACAAACTTCAAAGTTTCTTTGCTTTTATCACAAATTGATTTAATTAATCAGTACACAATTTAAAGCCAAAACATCGATTTTAAAATGTGCTAAATCAATCAAACAACTATATTAATAATTTTAAATTTGTTTGAACAGAACTTAATATATACAAATAAATCCACAAAAATGAATGCCCTCAATATAGAACGCAAATCGAACATAAAATTAGTTCGAAATGAAACACTTCGTGGTTCTAACATTCGCCTTAGTGGCAGCCTTTTGTTTCAATACCTGTCATGGTGTTAATTTTACGCATGGTTCAATTGGACCATACGATAAATTACTTTATCATGAATTTGTTAAATTACCAGCAAAACCAAATCAAATGGTTTCCAAAAATATAACATATCCACCATTGGTAAGTTCATATAAATTAGTTTTAGCAAATTTTTCAAAATTTAACAATTATATTTTCAGGGTATAAGACCAAGTTCTATCAGATTGATTTCTGCAGTGCGCGCTTTTGATTTGAGTAAGGACAAGGTTTATGGATCAGGATTTGCTTCAATTACTAGAGGAGGTCCAAAAACCACATTCTTGGGTTTGAGCTTGAAGTCGTTCAGGAATCTTGGATTGAATTTTGCTGTTGAAGTCTGGGGAAACTAATGTGAAAAACTTTAATAGTGGATACATTTTCCATTGTTATTTGATTTGTTTTTTTTTTTGTATTTTTATAATAAAGTGTTCAACATTTTCTGGCTTGTGTTTGTTAAAGAAAAATCATGAGAAAATTTAGAAATAAATTTCACATGACTTTTGGATTTGTCTTTTCTTACAGAAAATTTAAAATGTGCTTCCATCTTTATCACGATTCGTACAATAACTTCTCACAAATCAAACATAACTCCCTGATGATATAAGAAGTGATCTTAAAATATAAAATTATTCACAATCGTAACTTAACAGTTATTATATAAGTAAACCATCTCAAATCGGAGCATAATTAATTAAGAAAATTCGATATAACTTTTAGTTCGTCATGAAGCACTTAGTAGTACTAACGTTCGCTGTTATAGCAGCTACTTGGATTGCAATATCACAAGGTGTCAGCTCTAGATATGGTTCCAAAGGAATTCACGATCAGTTGCTGCATAGACAATACGTTGTTATTGAAGCACCTTGGTGGCGTGGACTTACATCTGATGTAGTATATCCTCCTCCGGTAATTTGTACTTTTTTTTTTTAATTTGTGTTAATAAGTGATAAACGGTGTTCAATTTTAATTAAAAGGGTTATGTGAATACGAAGCCCATATCTGCTGTTTACGTGATTGATTGTACTGGAAGTACGAATACTTCCACAGGATATGGATCGTTATCCAAGGGTGGGCCTGGAGAAACTCATGTAACAGTGCATCTTAAGTCTCCATTCCGCACGGGTTTGAATTTCACTGTAGAGATTTATGGAACCTCAGGGTATATAGTAAATCATGGTTAAATGAAAATTGCTTGTAAGATGTAAACATCATTTTGAAAACTGGTATATAAATAAATACGTCTCACAGAGTTACATGTGTTTTAACTGTTAAATGATGATTTGGAATTCTTTTACTCTCTCGGAATGCTCTCATTAACAAGCAACGAAGGAAAATGTTGAAATAATTATTATAACACTCTTGGATTTTTGGTTTTCTTATGCAAAATTTAAAATGTGCTTTCATCTTTATCTCGATTCGTATCATATCTTTTCACTGTAATGGAACACATGCTGTATATCCACCTGTCTACGTAATCCTTCTAGTTTGTGTTTTGTCACTAAAAAGATAAGATAAAAAGCGGCCTTAAAATATGAAATGATTCATAATTGAATCATCTTATCGTTTATACAAATAAATAAATTAAGCATCTTAAATCCACATCACATCATTTGAAAAATTGCGATCCTAGCCTTTAGTTCGTTATGAAGCATTTAGAAGTACTAACGTTAGCTGTTGTCGCAGCTACTTGGATTGCCATATCACAAAGTGTTAGCTCTAGATATGGTTTCAAAAGTCTAAACGATGAACTGTTGTATAAACAATACGTTGTTCTTAAGACATCTTGGTGGCGGCGTAGAGTAACCGCAGATGTAGTTTTCCCTCCCCCGGTAATTTGCAATTATTTAAATTTCTGTTAATTTATATTCTTATGGCTTATGTTATCAAAATTTAATTTTCATTAATAGGGTTACGTGAACACGAAGACTATATCTGCTATTTACGTGATTGATCAGACTGGAGGTACGAATACTACCACAGGATATGGATCGTTATCCAAAGGTGGTCCTGGTGAAAAGAATGTGACTGTGCATATCAAAGCTCCGTATGGCGTGGGTTTAAATTTCACTGTGGAAATTTATGCATTACGAGATTCTATAGTAAATCATAGATTGGGTTACGGCAGGTAGATGGGCTGGCGATTGGTGAAGTCATCGAATCATGGTTGGGAGAAAAATATCTACTTCCAAAAGGTCAAGATCTGTTTGATAATCAATTGATAACAAATATTGTGCATTTAAAATTGTCGTAGCAATGAATTGAAAGTAAATACATCTGAAACAATGCATATCTTTGTCCAATGTATTTTTATGAAACTTTAGTGATCAGAATAGTTAACTGCCATGGAAAATAATTTTGTTAAGGTTGATGACGAGGAATTCATAGGAACTTAAATTCAAATAAATTACACATAATATACGGAGAACATATCATCAAAGTGTAAAGAACAAAGAATTTCTTAATTGGAAAAACCTTTTCTTCTCAAAATATTCCCCTATGATATGAATTTTTGCTTGTATGCCTTAGATTTGTTTTTAACAATAAAAATAAGTAAACAAAATTATTGCTCCTTTAAGTTACATAGAGCTCTTGAAATGACGTTGACACTTGTCGAATTCTATTGGAGCTACTATTATAAGTACTTTATTGACACCCACTTTATAACTGGCTTATCTTATTTACTACCCCTGAAAGCAAGAGTAGTTGAAAGTACATATCAATTGTTTGTATTTATATCTTCTCCATTCTATCAAAAAAGACTTATTAGTTGAAATGATGACAGAACTTTGAATGCTTTTCAGGGACATTCAATAGCGTTCTAAATGAAGATTACATTTCGGTTCGTTGTCTTCTTAAAATATATAAAGTTCATCACTTGAAGCAGTAGCTTTGATCTTATAACATCACTTTTCGCAGAATTAATGTAACTACTTAAGAAAATGGAATATTCCAAAAAATAAAATCGTAAAGCAAAAATAGAGCACTACGAGCAGATGTTATTTAAAGTAAACAAATAACAACAAGAAAGTGATGGAAAAAAGAAGAAAATTTCAAACCCTTACAGTTCAAAAGTTTCAAGTCAATATCTTTAACCAATATTTCTTACGTGGCCTTTGCCAGTTGGTTACATAAATGTTTACGCAGCAATGTTCATACTATATTATTTCGTAGGTGTAGAAGGATGGTGGATACATTTAACAATGCAAACATATTTTTAATCAACAATTTATATTTGAACTTAGACGAGTGTCATACGATATCTCTGTTGAAATTTGAATCAGATTTTTGCTCACTTTACTAAAAAGCTCTGAACAAAATTATCAAGTAAACGAGTAGGAATGCACAATGAACGAATATTTTTGTGTAAACTTTATTCAGTATACGCAATCACTTCAGGATTTGAATTAATCAATAACTGGCGTAATGTTTCGTTTTCACTTGTTTTATGTACTATAGGTATTCATTCTACATATGAGTGAATTTTTAATCTACGATTGAGTTAGCAAATTTAAATGCGTAACATTGTTCTATGTTCATGTATGGCACCTCGAAAACAAGATAACCAACCCACTTAATGCAGTCTATTTATTGGACTCCGATTATATTTGGCAACTTCCAATGATATGAACATGCACATAAAGTAAGTACCTACAATATATAAACCGTAATCTAACCCCTAACACAAAGTGAAGCCACATAACATCAACCACGCATTCTAACCACAGTCGCAGCAACCAGCAGCGTATTACGTATAGCAAAACGCTGTTTTTCCAGAACATTTGCATTTGAATCTTCTCTGCACTCATGTAATCGAGCCCTTAAGCTTGATTTTGTCAACAGTGGAGAGGGAACGAAATGTAAGTATCGTAACGTCAGTGGTTTTGTCAGATTTTCAATTAAAATTTGAAACTTTTGTTAGTAATCATTTTTGTTTTCTTTTCTGTTTTAGTTACTTTTTGTGCGTAAACTTAGCAAATGAAAAAAGGTTAAATTAACTTAAAAAAAGGATTTTAAGCTACAATTAATAATTATTACAACAAAATATTATTTTTAGATTTCCTTAAAGCGAATTTAATATTATAATGAATTTTATCTTCCATAAATTTCCACGCGGAACAAGAGTCCATAGTTATATTGTGATTGAAGCTTTAGGAGAACGTAAGTGAATCCAGGACCTCCGGAATATAAAGTAGCATGACCCCCAGTTCCATTAGTTACTTGATCAATAGCTCGGATACCAGTTATCATGCGACCATTCGGGATACCCTGTTAAAAATCGAAACTTATTTAAATGTACATACATAATGTTGGATAAAATATTAATCAATGAAAGCTAGCAACGTGATAGCATTAGAAAATAGCTACACCACCATCGAACTTATAAGTGCATAAATATCTTTGTTTCTATTTGTATGCGAGTAAAATGTGAGCAATAGTTTAAAAATTAAAAAATGTTGAACAATTGAAAAACAAACTAATTACATACATTAAAAGGTAAAAACTATCACAAAAATCTTCTGGAGATATTTCAAGCTAAAGATATAATTTCTATTACTTTAAACGTGTAAAATTTTGGGCGTTTCAAAAATGTTTTTAAGATGCTTATCAATTTTAGAATTTATACCCCACTTTTAACATGTTTGTAAAAGTGCGCCTTTTATTAGAACTTCAAAATAGAGCTTGTGAACCTTAAGATTTTTTAGAAATCATTTAATTTTCAAGCTCTTTTTAAATTTTAATACCTTTTAGAACATGACAAATTATGGATCATCAAAAACTTGGCGAAGAATATCGTTTGTTTAACAGAGTTAAAAATAATTGGTTTTGAAGATACGAGGTTCATGTAGAAAAGGGACGAATTAAACATTAAGTAGCTAGCCGAAACTATTAACAACTTTATTTTAAAAGACAGACACTAAGAAATAATATTTCAATTTCAATAGGTAGACAAATTTCTTCCCCAACAAATGGAAGTTATATAATTCAGTAAAAATACCTACACGGTTATCTCCAAAGAAAATATTTCTACATTTAAATGCTATAAATATTTACAAACTGTTTGCAAACATTTTTTAGCATTTCCCGAGATTTAAGAAAATGTTCTACATTTTCGGGGTCAACTGTTCCTGACCACACACTATGATATATAAATTGAATTATTATCAGTTCGACACTAAGAACTCATCTACTCATCAATTTTGTTTTATTAGTCTCAAATATATTTAGTGTTTTATATGACTGTGCCACGACCAACACGACATGGCTATCACTATGCTAACACGCTGAAGCTGATGTGCTGACATCACAAAATCAAAGTATCTCACATTTTTAGGGTATCTGACTTCTCGATTCACATATTGCTTCGGCACTGATAAATTTGCTATGTTTTCAACATACAGCAATTGTGATGACGGCGCAAAACTACCCCAGGAACTTGTGACGGCATAAGCAGTCGCCAAAAATGAAACTATCACACATAAGATCACAAGTTTTGAAGTATTCATTATTGTTTACAAGTTTTGTCTTATTTTTTTTGTTAATTTTTATTATTATTTCTTTAGTTTGAGGATAAAAAGATATTTTTTTTTATAGCACAAAATTTATCAGCAAACTTTGATTTCTTGAAATTGATATGAAATCGTTTGTGATTATAGGATGAATATCAAAGCCGCTGATGTCTTTTAATATGAACTGAAAACTAAATTTAGGTTTCTGTTCAAATCATTTACTTTCTTGAGTGTCTTTTTTCTTATCAGTTGGCGTGTGAAATTGTCAAAAATTCAGTGTCAGAGCTACCGTTATACGAGATAGAAGAGATTTTGAGCTTATTTTATACTATGGGACACACGAAGGCTTATTTTTTGAAATTTCTTGTTGATAAAATATAAATTTTTATTCCCAAAGCTAATAAAATTAAACGGAGCGTCTAAAAATTCACAGAGTATTCAAAACTGCGAAATTCACATTTTTTTTTAAAGCATGGCAATGAAGTAATGAGAAATCAAAGATTAAAATAGAAATACATTTTCTTACAATTGTGTGGTTAGTACGAACACTATGCTTTTCTATTCAATTTACGTCGGGCTTTTAAAAATCCACTTTTTTTTGTAAAGTCGAGAAGCCTATGCAAATTGAACAACCAAAATGTTATTACAGACATGTATCATTGGAGTTATTATTATATCAAAATAATGTCTTTCGCGGCTTTGAAAATAATCCGATCTGATAAGAGAAGTGAATGAATTTAAATTTAATTATATTTTTTTTTTAAGTTTTGTTTATTTTGTTTATGAATAAGAAACGAAAACGTTCGTTTATTTGTCCCAGATTTATTTGTTTATCCTAATGTTTCAAGCAAGTAGAAATTTACTCTTTTATATTATTTTGATAGCCATCAGACGGGAATTCCTATTCAATTAACAATTTGTATTCCTTATTCGCTTAACTCTTTTAAAAAGAAGCTATAAAACAATATTTTTATAGGCCAGACATTTTTGTGTGTAAATTTCTAAAAAATTTTTAATATCTTATCGTTTTAGCTAGAATTTTTAACTTAAGAATTATAACGTGTTTTTGATTTGCTTCGGAGATAACAATGCTATGGAAATAACAAGATTTTTGGGCTTCCGGACATAGTAATTCAATATGATTATTTAGAGAATAATATAAACAAAACTTAAATACTTAAATAGTATTTGTATTTGTAAGGTTTATGTTTTCAGGAAATATTGTTTATTATTATTTAAATATATTTGCATTTTAAATATTTGAATCAGAACTTCAAAAATTATAAAATTGGAATTATGAAGTGTACCCAAAGAAAGCCCTCAATCCAAAAAGAACAAAATGCACGACTGGGTCGCACAAACTTGATCATGTATATAAAAAGTATGTTTAAAAATATTTCCTGTATTTTAATATTTAAAAATGTACCTGTAAAAATTTTTTGTTTGTTTTTCAAAAATTTAAATTCCATTTGATTTCTTTAAAAGACCTTAATTTTTCAAAATTTTCATTTTAAAATCGTTAGAGCGATTTTTTTAACTCATTTTTAATTTTTCACTTTTAGTTTATAAATATTTTAAGTACTTATGCAGTTTTCGAGATATCGAATTTAAAAAAAAATAATGTTTAATATTTTTGATTACTGAATATTATTAAGACAGTATAACAGCTTGTGCTGAAAAAATCGGTCCACTAGTTCTTGAGAAAACTTAAAAACGAAATAACGTTTTTATGGGGGGTACCCTTTTCGAGCAATATAAAAATATTTTTTTTTTATATTGAAAGAAACATAATTAAGAAAAAAAAATAATTTTTGACCAAAACATATGTATGAGCACTACTGTTATTTTTATTCTTAAAAAAAAAAACAGAAGAAACAACTAACACGAAGTGGCTCAAAATCTTAATTTCTAAATTTTAAGTCATCCGACCCAATAGTTTGGGCTGTATTGGCTAGGACAGACAGACGGACGGAAAATATTTTAAAATGTATTTAAATTTAAATATCCTTCGAAAAACTATTCTTATCTTTAAAATTGGGAACTCCACATTGTTTTTCACTGTTCCCTGTAAGCTAGAATATAGATAACTTAAAAAGTAATCCCTCAATCCCCTACAATTATATTTACCCCTTTGCCATTAATATTACATTATTATCGTTTAAACATTCCATGTGTTCTTATGTGCATGCGTTAAGGATGTAGAAAAGAAAAGTTTATCTAATTTAAAACAAATTCCTTCTTTGCATAATGCATTCAAAGTATTGATTTATGTCTGTTGAAAGACTGAAAACAATATGACTGGCAGTAGATGGATATTTGTCTGCCTTCAAGCCAACTATACCCCAGAAGAATAAGTTGGAAAAACTCAAGTGAGCACACAGGAATGCCTGCCAAAAACTAAAAGGAAGTTGAAAAGTCTTCTTAGAAATCGCAAGCAACCACAATACTCGTACACAGCCACTTGAGGAATTTCCAACATCACGATGATGATGGTTCACATTAGAAAAGAGTCCCACTTGGTGGCGCGACAGGCGCTCGGAGGAGATAAGATAAAAAGGGAACGCAGACAACATGTCGAGTAGAAACAGTTATTCTTAGAATTTTGGCAATATTTGCTATATTCGAGAAAACCAAGTCTTTTTTCTTATACACAATATAGCATACGGTGGAAACAAATCACATTTTCCAAAAGGGCCTTGGAGAAGAAAATAAATTCATATCAGCACGCACAAACTTACTCACGACAAGACATCAAGCCAAAACAGTGAACAAAAGTATCAGCTATCACTTTTCAAACAAGTCGAGAGGAAAACCAAGTGAAAAGGGTGTACTGGCACTCTCATCTCACATTGTGTGCCTCCTCTTTAAGTTCAAGGATGTTGTTCATTAAAATATGATACTTTGCCGTAGAGAAGGATTTGGGCTTTCACAATTTATTTAAACGATGCTGGGGCTTCGTTTTGGAAATGGAATATGGAAAGGGTTGATTTCGGTGTGGAGAAGTGAAGACTTGTTGGGGTTTTTGGGGTCATTTTTCAAGTTTTCTTCTGTCTGTAAGTTGCTTCGTTTTCTCTTGTTTTTGTTTCGTAGGTAGGAACTGTTAATGAGAATAATTATTATAAGAAGGACGAGCTAAAAGGGGTTAAAGAGGAAAAGCAGGCACCTCCCTTTACTTACTCCTGCTCCCCAATTAATTTAAATTGCTAGTCTAGTATTTACACTATGGTGGGAGTGTGTTTTTTGAATAAGGCTCCTCTCTAGCAATAAAGATGTGAAGATGGATGAGATGGGTCTCTTTTGTTGTGTTTTGCGATCTAATAAGGCTTATATTCTTGAGTTGAAGTAACAATGAGCTGGTTTTTTTGTTGTTGTTTTTTCATTTTTATTTTTGGGGTAGAAAGACTTTGTTCGTCGCCTGTTGATGGTTTCGTTTGATAACAAAGAGAAGTTTTTGGATTAAAAAATAGGTTTTAATTAGAAGTTTTCGTTGCCAATTATGATATGAATTTAATAATTTGATGACAAAAACGTATAACTTTCAAAGGGCTGAGGGAAAATGTATGAAAATTTGTCTTATTCTTACATGAACGAAAAAACGTTAACTGAGATAAAAGACAAAATCTGAGTATACCTATCTAAAAATATTTTTTTAACTGCTCCTTTTTAATAATTCTTATCACTAATTTTAATACATTTTCTTAAAGTTAAACAACCAACAAAGTATCATTTTAACTTCATACCTTGACATTTATTCATACGTGAGATTCCATCGGCAAAAACTTCTACTCAGATGATACGATAACCTTCATAATACGCAAACGATAAAATCATTTATGTGTTACCATAAAATTTTGAAATATCGCAACCAATTTATAAAATAAAATCTATCAGCAAAAAGGTATTTACGCCCTTAATGAGGCACAACGAAATCAGCACGCATAAGGAATAGGTAATATAAAAAATGAAATACTTGGTGGGATTATCAAGCTATGGAATTACGGATGGATGGACGATCACGAATAAGCGATTTTATTTTTTATTATTTTTCTCGCCCTTGTCAGGTTTAGTCCTAGCGACTGCACAGTAGGATATTTCTTCACGTTTCAAGGTCCCTAGAATAAAATTGAAAGATTTCTAGAGATATGTCTATAAGTGCGTGTTCGTACGTTCGAGAAGCTTTTTTAACGTTTTTAACAGCTGGTGAATTTTTTAGAAAAATCGAATTGACAATTTCTGTACAAACAATAAAAACTTAAAAAACATAACTAAAACTTGGCAAACATTAATTTTCGACTCAAATATCTTTTTAAAATATTGGCTTCAAACTAATTCCATTATAATTTATATAATTTATATAATATAAAATATATATCTATAAAAATAAGAAACAAACACTTTCAAAAACTAATACTTAAATTGGAATTTTGACTAGATATCGTAAAAAACAACATATTTTAAAATCAAACTTGTTTTATCACATGAAAATATGGTTGGCAGTTTAAAGTTAATTCTTGTAAAAAAATTAAATTTAAAACTTTTTTTTTACAAAACACGAAAACCTACAAAATAAACAAAAACACATTGAAGAAAGAAATAGGCTTTAAATTTTGTTTCTCGCATCCCAGCCTCTTTTTTTGAATTTTGGTTTTAGTTCAGAATAACAACTAGAGGGGATGAAAATATAGAGATTAAAAATAAGATGTGTATCAACAGTGTAGGTTAATATAATGAGCAAACTCTTTAGTCTGAAACCCTATTCAAAAATTCAAATATAAAAGTTCCTTTTGCCAAAAAATCATTATAATACATTTTTAAAAAACATATAAAACCAACAGTTACCTTATCTGCTTGCCTCGATATCAGTTTTAAATTTCTGTTGGGGTAATCTATCCCACTGTACGCTCCCAGAGAAACATTAAGTGCATATTACAGCATCAATAGTGCCAAATAGCATGACATATAAAGTCAATTGTGATTATGATATTAATACGATTGCGCTTGGGCAATTGCCTCCTGTGGTGTGCTATAAATAAAATAAGATCTCATAATAAATGACCATTGGTCGAATAGGGTCTTGGTCTTGTCTGGTATTCGTGTAGCCTATAGCACTTCCCTTGGCTCTCCAACATACATACATAGCTATGTATATAATACTCGGTTTATTATTTTAAGATTACAAACTTAATGGGATTGAACGTATGGAGTACATATATTTTTTATTTTTTAAATTTTATATGAAAACATCTTAATACACCTTCTTGGTTGATTTTATGGGTTTTCTCAGAAAGTTAACTGAGATAAATTGCATCAACATGAAATTGAATGGGAACGCTCAAAACATAACGCCTCAGTGAGTTTCAATGCATCATATTGCAATTGCTTTACGGATAAAACCCCTTTAAGGACGTAGGTAGTAGGTAGGAATATTTTCCAGACACTATTCATGGAGGTTTATCCAGGAGCGTAGCTAAATATCCAATTTTTTTGGCATACAAAGTGTTTGGTTTTCTTTTAACTTTAAAGTGTTTTTAAAATGTGAAACTAAATATCTTATCGAATTTTTAAGGCATCAGGATATTTCTTCATTTAGAAAAAGGTATTGTGATATATAACTAAGGTTGGAAAAGTCTGTTTTTGAAATATAGCCGGAAGTAAAATATTACCCCTTTTTTAAGAAATTTGTCCACAGATATAAAAAAAGAGCCCAAAAGATATTTTTCCAAATGATTACATGTGTGTTAATGAACTCCAGGAAGACCCATTCGAGTCCAGGTTTGACTTCATTTTCGAGTGAAAAACTAAACAAGTCCCTTTTTTTCTTGATATCAAAATTGTAAAGAGATGCATTTGAAACTTAAAACGAAAAACACATCCCTTCTCTTGCAATTCCTACTTACTTTTCTATTCACCTAATTCCGTATTTCAAGCCTAGAAAAACTGGACTTCATACTCAAAGACATGAACATAATATTTTTTTAAGGGTGCGTAGAGTTCAAACCCCTAAAGTTGTATAATATGTATGTTAATGTGTCTAACAGACAGTTACAAAGTAACCTGAATGGATTGATTTCATGACGTGATGGTAGTTTAAATGTGCCATGATGGATGGATAGCGATGAATGGATGGATGAATGAAGTGAAATATGCGAAATTGAAATGAAGTTGGAATATTATTTTGAGTGAAGTTATACGTGATCTTAACGGGTGGAAAGTTCTTTTGTTGGGTTTTGACATTTTGATGGAAATCGAGATTTTATTCAGTTTGAAAAGTATTTGTTTTTTGTTTTTTTTTTTCCAAACAGGGGAGTTTGCATTTTAAGTTGAAATAAGATACCTCTGTTTTAACGGTTTAAAGAGATATAATCTTGTATTCAGGGGATGTCATAAGTGATTCACTTTGCAATTTAGTATTTCTATTGTACACATATATAAGAATTGAAACGAAAATTGTGAATTCAGAAGGATTTTCGAATAATTTGGCGAGTTTTTAGGACTAAAACTGTAAAAAAATACTAATAATGAAGCTGGTAAGCTAAGCTTGTATAGTTAGAGCCCTTATGTTGTATCTAACTATTTTCCATTATAGATTTTCCAAGCTACTTTAATGCTTTTTCGATAAAATAACGATTTAGGCCTCTATTGTTTTGTTACCCATCTGATGTAGGTACATATAATAGCCAGCGTTGTTATAAACCATGACATATAATTCCACAAAAGGCCATATGCATTCTTTTATTTAAATAAAAAAGGCTATCTATAAAATTAGCAATAATATAAGCATTTCATTGTTTAACTTCCTCTGCATTGATTTTTACAATTATATGCATAAACATAAAGGCAAGAAATAACAACAAAAAAACGCCTACAGTGCTACCGCTAAATTGTTATACCCCATACAAATTATTCAAACAATTTTATTGAATTATCAATTCACCACAGTATCCAATAGATAAAAATCATATTGAAAAATATTTCCGAACAAAATATTCATAAAGCCATAATATGCGACCTCAAATTACAAGCAATAGGGCGTCCCACAAGCTTAAAATAAATTAATTCTACCAATAAAACTAACACTTTTGGTATGCTCCAACGACGCGAACGACGCGATCGACGCTATGGACGCGACGTGCAACAGGTGTACACAACACTTATTCGAGATTCAACAGCAGCAACAGCTGGAGATCAATCCGTCGATAGGCTAAGCTTTGCCTGCCTTACTGCCTGCCTCACTACCCCACCTTGACATCTCAATACCATCGATCATTAAATTATGATTGGTGCAGTTTCAAAGGCTTTGAATGGAATTATAGAACCACTTCACCGCCGCCACTGCCGCCATGATGTCCGTCCGTTCGTATCGTCGTCACCCATAGGTATAAAACGCCACAGGTGGGCGTGAATTTAATTCGAATTCGAACAACATTATTACTGCAACACTTTTTTTTATTGTTCGCTTTTGTCACCGTCATCGTTATTAATTTTTTAAAAATGTGTTTTGACATTCCGTATAGTTCATTGATGACGGATCTATTGTTAAAAAACTTAGCCCCAGAATGAGCTCGCATTCTTTTGCTCGACCCATTTTCACCAAATCAAAGCAACTTCGACTTTTGACGTTTTCGGAGTCTTTATATAGAAACCTGAAATATATGAAGATCTTAATCTCGAGGATGAGATAATTTCAAAAGAATAGAAAGAATAAATTCAATTAATCAGGTTATTTTAATGCAAAACTTTCGAGACTTAATATGATTTCAAAAGTGGTTACCTTTCTATCCAAACATGCGAAGAACTTCTGTCTTGAGCCTCTTAATATGGAATCTTAGTTTATGGAAATTTTTCCTGAAGCTTCTTTGTGTAATACGAGAAGAATGCTTAGGTGTAGAATTTCATTTCTCATATACATAGATTAAGCTTATCTTAATGAATATCATTGCGAATCCATGGATATTGATGGAGGTTTAAAAGGGGAAAAGTTGAGTCTTGAGTGTCTTATCCGTTAACCTAAAGCATATTTCTAAAGGTTAGATTTCTTGAAAGCTGCTTTTTGTGCATTTAATGGGAAATCTATTTGACTATTTGAATTGTTATATTATGTTAATGATTTGAATGGGTTTATGTATATAAATTGGTGGTTTTCGAAGAAAAGTTATGGTTATGGTGATTTCATGTTGGAGCTTGGAATTCCATTTCAGTTAGTTGATGGTATTATTGTTTTTTATTAACCATATTTAAGCGCCTTAGCTTAGGTGGGTTATTTGAAATGTTTGTATGTCATTGTTATATGGGAAAATTGATGGTTTAAAACATTTTATTAATGTGCTAGCGTAAAATAGTAGTTTTTTTCTCGTAAGACTACAAACTAAGACTTAAGTTATTTGAACAAATTACTACAGAGAAAGTATACTATGAAAATGAGATATTATCTTTCCGAAAATTACATTTAAAAATCACTTCTAAAGCTAGCTTTAAAATTATTTGAAGTTCAGTAAATTGGAAGGAATGGTGATTTTGATGCTTTAAGTCTAAAATCGAAATGCATTTTAGGATACAACCTTCTAACATTTTTCAGCTTAATGTTGATTTAAGAGTAAAATATAAATCAAAAAGAAACTTACTTAACACTTTTATTTTCCTACATTGAACTTTGTTGGATGCTCGCTGTAGCCCAATGCAACTATCTTTAATAATTTAGAGAAAGTAAATTTCATAGTTTGAAACAAAATAGTTTCACATAACATCAGGGTTAAAAATGTTTTGAAATATTGTGTGCTCTAAGATCCGATGGACCTAAAAAGCTAATCAACAATTCATAGCATTTTTGTTTTGAACTTAAAAAATTTTGATATCTTTGAAATTCTAAATTTTACAGAGTAAGACGGCTAAGTGTGTTTTTTTTCATAGCCCTATTACATTCAATTTAATAATTTTACTCGGTCTTGAGTGTCTGGCTCAGGGATTTTAGCCTATTTTACCAATATTGCTTTAAAATTCAAATATTCTGTTGAATTCCAGAATTTATAAATTTCTAAATTTTTAAATGACACGCATATGATTACAATGTGATCTTTTATCAAGCATTTTTTTTTAAATAATTAATATTAATGCAGTTTCTAAACCACAAAAAGACAAATTTTAAATTAAACAGAAGAATCTTAAAAACTCTTAAAAAAAATCGTAAAAGTGATTTTCAAATGTTCTAATCTTAAGATAATAGACTTCCAGATCTAAGCTACAAATTTTTTTCTTCTTAATTTATATGGGTATATGAATAAACTTATGTTTAACAACATCAAATCTATAAAAAGATAAACAAGAAATTTTAAATAAAAAACAAATGAATATTGAAGCTCAGCCTTACAATCAATATTATGTCGCCGAAAAAGCAATTTTATGCAGCAACATCATGGATTTATTTCCTTTCCTAAACAACAACAACAAATAAAAAACAAGTTGCTTTGCATTTAATGCTGATCGTTTTTATTTCATATAAATTGAATAAAGCTTGAATCACAGTTAATTGGTTTCTGATTTTATTGATAAACATAAAATTAGATCCCCAGCTATCGTGTACTACTTATGTATATAGTATCGATGTATCGGTCATTCATGATTTATCACTTTTATCTCGATTCATTTGATTGTATATCAAAGATACATGATCAAGATAGAGGAATGATTTAAATAACGCTTTTCATGAAATCAAAATTCAAGTTATAAATTTTCCTTAAGGGAAAAGACATGTTTTAAGCACGCAGTAGGTTGCACTGGGAATGTCGGGTATGTTGTAAGCTGTAATAAAATATAAAATCATGTTTGAGGTCGAAATATGTCTTTTTTTGATTTAATTCAATTTTGATAAGAAAGGAATCAGACTTAATCTGTAAAATATGTATTTTGATTAGATTTCAATAAAAAGTAACTGCTAATTTCTTGACGAAGTTCTAAAATAAAATAAAAACTCGATATAGTAACTTTCGGCTTATGTATGGAAATTTATTTTGAAAATATTAGATCTAGAGCATTTCTTCAGAGCTTGGTATAAAATCATTTTTGAGTTTTTTAAATTTTAGATCTCGATTGAATGGAACTCATTCTAACGTATTTTTTTTGATATTTTTGTATAGCACCCCGTAGATAGTTCTGACTCAAAATTCTGACATTTTACAAACAAAATTTTTGGGATTGGATTTTATAATCTCACCGCATTAGATAGTTTTTTTTGGATAATAGTAGTATGAAAAAACCTGAGCTGTACTTTTTTGTACGTATGTTTGAATTGTGCTCGCTCAGCGTCTAAAAGTCTTCGTGCTTGTCTTTCATCTTCAGTTTCAGCAGCTCTTTGAGTTGCGTGACGCTCAGCATCTAAATGTCTACGGGTTTCACTCTGAACTTCAGTCTGAGAAGCTCGTTAAACCCTATTGCGCTCAGCATCTAAAAGACGTCGTGATTGACCCTGCTCAGAAGCTCTATGAGCTAGGCGTAAAAGCGATCGGCCCACCTGAATTGTTCCATGGAAATGCGTCATTTTCCTGGGGTAAAAAGTAGCCTATGTCCTTTATCGGGTATCAAAATATCTCCATACCAAATTTAATGCAAATTGGTCCAGTAGTTTAGGCGTGATTGAGTAACAGACAGACAGAGTTACTTTCGCATTTATAATACATATTAATAAGTATAGATAATTAAAGATTTGTGTTGTTTAAATATACTTGTGTTTTAATGATTGTATTACTAGAATAAAGATCAAAATAAAATTTGAAGCCTGCAATCTTCAAAATTTCATATGTTGCATGCAATTTGAATCGTAGAAAGTATAACATTTCCATGAAATCGTTTTCAGTAGACTCAGTCAAAAGATTATTGTCGAGATGAAAAATGCAACAATATTGATAAAAGTTTAGTATTTTTTAAATATTTCTTCATATGCACATAATGTCAAAACTGGCGTCTTGTCTTCTATAAACAGATTTGACTACACTTTTATCTGGTCATGTTTTCAATGGGAATATTGATTATTTTAGATTGGATGTTATTTTTCTACATAATTTAAATAACTCTTATGTCTATTTATGCAGTTTCAATAGTCGAGGTCATTATAAATTCTTATATGTCCTCACACCCTTTGATTAAAAAAATATGTAACACGGAAATAAAGCTCATGAAAAGTAAAAAGTTTTTAAGGGTCTAATTAATCGAAGTTCAATCTCAAACTGAGATCTAAGTCAGAGTTCTAAGGCTTGAGAACTTGATGAAGAAATGAGTAAAAACTCAATTGAGTTCTAATTTATCAATAAACCGAGTTTTAGAGACTAGAACTTTTTCAAAAAATTGGACGTCAGATCATCTGAAAATATTATTTCATTGTTTGATTTTTTGAGACTGGAAAATCTCTAAAACATTGTTTTAAATATTTTTATATATGTATGTATGTACATTAAATATCAATCATGAAATTAGATTTTTCTCTCTAAAATTCAGTTTATTATTATGTTTTCATAGATGTCTATTAGCGTAACGAATTTATTTCTTTAAAACCTTACGCAATAACAAAAACGGTCGAGTGTTATGTATTTTATTTTACAACTTTTTTTAATTCAAATGATTAAATGAATATAGGCTGTGACTTTTTTCATCAACTAATTGCCTACAATTTTGTTTTTTACAAGACAAGTTTATTGAATTATTTCACTGAAAGTAGTAAATTATAATAAATTAAGCCTTAATTGACTATGAACACGCCCCATTATGTTTAAAAATTGTGTTAAGTGTCAAAGCCAGTTTTAGTTATCTTTCATTAGTTTTATAATATTAACCTGATGGGTTAGTAGCTACATAGTAGCATATTATTAAATTTTTTTTTTTTTTCAAAAGAAAACCTATTTTCATCTTGATGAAGGTTTGTGTTTGCATATTTTTCTTTTTTTTTAATATAATCATGCGTTTATTATTAACGTTAATGGATTCGTCGTATTTTGGGAATGGTGTTAATTGGAATAGGTAGTAAAAGAAGTTTATAAAAAGAAACTACCACAGGCATATCACCTCATAACATTTGACACTAAAAATTAAGAAAAAATGTAAATATTTAGTCAGACTTTATTATAACTTTATGTTAATTCATTAATTTGTTGATATTTTAAAATCTGTTGCAAAAGAGCATAAGAGACGGATGAACAATGACACTGAAGGAAATGAACTGATGACAATAACAATTTGGTTAAATAAAAACCGTGCTTCACTAAGACAAGTGAGGTAAACCTTAACTCTGTGATGTTTCTATTTTGAAAGGTTATCTATGATAAATATTAAATGTGAAAATTTCATAAACATAAAATTGTGTATTGATACTAATTCAGAAACACACAATGATTTTTCAATCACATTTTATCAATACTTTGCCAATCTCTTCCGCATTTATTGCAAATTACTGATATTCAAAAGACAGTTTATTGTGATTAATATATTTCTCAAAGTTCCTCATATTAAATAATTTAAAAATATAAATTAAAAAGCCAATGTTAGGCTCAGAGATCGTGGCCATTCGATGTAGGAATGAAAAACCCATTTAGTCGCAATCTTGGATCTCATGAAATCCAACTTCTTATTGCTTGATATATTTCCCATTAGCATTCAATTGAATTCCATCAATCACCACACAACAACAATTGAAGTGATCCAATCAAACATATACATTTTTTTTTAATTCAAAGTTGATTTTATTTCCGATACCATCCGATCAGCTCCAGCAGCCAGCAGCAAGCAGCCAGCACTCTCTCCAAATTAACAACAACAACTAAAAAATGAGACCAAGTTAAGGAAGGTTAGGGAATGGAATGGAAGATTGTTAAGCTATTACGAAGGAGTTGAGTAGTTTAGATTTTTATCGTCACTGCAAATGCGTTGCTGTTGCATGTTGATTTCATATGACGATCAGCTGCGCAACTTATAGACCGTCACCACCTGCGTCCCTTAAATTGCAATTATCCCCCACACTGCATTTAATATGTGTATATTTCGCCTGATGCATGCAATGGCAATTTTAAAATTGAGATTTTAAAATGAGTTCGCAATTTTGGAAAGAGAAACAGAGACAGGAAAATCATACACCAAACAATCCGTATCCGTAAAAATGCAAGCAAACATATACTAAGGTACTCTAAACTCTACTCGAAACGATCAAGATAATACTATGATGTTGATGGGCGGAACGGAGTTCGGTGCACAGCATATTGTGGTACGGACGGTGAACACCCTCACCCTAGAGGTATCCGGTGATCTGGCAGATCATGCTCAATTCTCAAAACTTTAATGTTGGCGCAGCAGCACTATCGACCTCGCATCGACTTGAGAAAATCCAGACATCGAACCATGTTAGTGGTTTTGTTAAGATTTGTCAGCATCATCAATAGTGTGACCAGATTCTCTGAGAAAAAATCTTGAATGATAAAACCGTTTTTAAGTTTAACAAAAAGGCTTAAATAGAAATTTGACAAAATCAACCATGGGGATCACAAAGGCTATAAATAATCTAGATGAATCAATAATCTGGAAAATGTCTTGAGTGTAATCGGTGTTACAAGAACTTTTAAAATGAAAGCATGTTCTGGTCACATTAATTTCCACGACACAACTAACTATCCTCATTCTCATCCATCGTGAAAATGCATCGATGGCTTGCCATTAAATTTGATCGATAATTTAACTGCGCCAAAAGGTCGAGAGGTGTGTGGATAGGATATACCTATCTACGTATAGCTGGAAAAATAGCTGCAGTCATTTGATCCACCAGGGGGCATCTCGTTCCGATTACCACCATAAACTGTGGCCCGTAGCCCTTTTGCACTCTCGCTATCCGTGGTTTTGTTGGAATCTATAGTGTAATGTGCAAGTTTGTGGAAAAAAATAGCTGTGGGTGTCAAGTCGATACAATGACCATTGAAAATTGCACTACAACATGCGATCTGTTTTGGAAAAAGTTCAGAGCTTGTTTCAATAGCTCTTGGGAAAATCAAGAAAATATTTCTGGTGCAGCAAAACTACTACACACAGGCTATACCAATGTACATCAGACTCCATAGGATTTCTTTTATGAACATCTTTAAGTGTTATCTGAACTTTTGATGAAAACTTGGAATGATCGTGAATGATACAACCTTCAGGTTTTAATTTCATCGATAGTTAAGCAGAAAAACAAGGCAATTGATATGCAGATAAGAAACAAAGGTGGGGTATCAGGTTTACGAACAAAGGCGAAAGATTTAAAAAACAAACTTATGTTCGAAGATGTATCACAATAGTAAACAAAGTACCTAACAATTTTCGTGTTTATACTAAATTTTTGTTTTACGTTGAAATTTATGTTAATAAACTTGGAGAGAGTGTTTTCAAAAAACACAGCTTTAAACAATAGGAAAACCAAAAGGAGCTGATTAAATCAAATGAAAATGAAGATGGTCGTATTTTCGATACGATGTTTATTTAAGTTTAAAGTGTTCATAGGTTTGTATTTATTTTACTTTTTCACTTATTGGATGTTATTGTTCTTAAGATGTTCAGAAAGAACTTTTAAAATAGCAAAGCAAAGTGGAAATTTTATTTCACACGAAATAATGCTTTTGACGTTAATCAGTTAGTACCTATGAACTTAAAAAGATTCAACTGACAGTTTTTTTTTATAAATAAAGAAAATAATTCCGTGGCTAAGTTGGTCAAATGTGCGGCTAAGCTTAGAAAAGTCAATGTCAGTTTGAGAAAGTGAAGACATTTGTAACTGTTGATCTTGTATTACAAAAACATGTTGCTCTTCGCAAGTGATATTCTTACTAAAAACTGCTACACTCTCACAAACAACTTGTTCAAAAAGTTAAGGAATGCAAGAATGTTTTGCAATGGGCTTGTTAACTTTCTTGAAAATATTTGATTGCATACTTTTCGAAGTTACTTAAATGACAGTTTGGCTTCTTGAAAACAATAATATTATTTTCGGTCACCAGTGGAAGGTTAACAATAGGGGTAGAAAACCAACCTCATTATTATTTTTCAAATTAATAGAAATATTAAAATGCTTAAAACCGTCAAGGTACTAAATGCATATTAAAAAGCTTCTTTTATTTATTTGACTTATGTATATCATAGAATTGAACAATGTTGTTATTTTCTCAAACTTCCAATCTAAACATACAATGAGTACTTAAGATAAAAACTAGTGGAAGAGTCTTTTCATCAAAAAGGGTATTCCTACTATTTTGTACAATACGTTTTTAATTGATACTTTAGACCTGAACTCCTCTCACTCTTCAATATATCCAAAGATATTTAAGAAAATAAAACCAAATACTCCGAAAATATCTTCTTTGAGTTAACTAAATGTTTTCAATTATTCACCACTTCCCACCCGGTTCTCCAAAACTGGAGAGGAAGACCACCCAAAAATGTATTCGAAATTCCTTCAATCGAATCTCGTATTGTATTTTTGTTTTCTGTTGTTGTCGAATCCGAATTCATTCCATTGAGCTTCAGTTCAAAAGATTGTACTGAACGTGAACATCCTTCCCTTCATTTCACTTCATTGTTGACGATGCTTACATAACTGAGATTTAATATTGAACAAAATAAACGAAATGGACAACAAAATTGACATCGATATACACTCAGCCTCAGATTGAGGCTTTGTGCATTGACAACAGGGCCGAGAGTCCAGAGCCCCAGCCTTAGCAGCTCAGCGCAGTGGTCGGGTCGGGTGATTGTAAGATTAATGAATGGAAAAAAAATTATTTAATGCACTTAAGTGGTCATTAAATTTGTTTTCACCAAGATTCTTATTCGTTATTCACAGTGTTATTTCGTTGCATGCCGCTGCTGTCGCTGTTGTCGTCCCATCGAGTCGCGTCGTCGTCGTCGGCCGAGTTGTTTTGATCCCAATCGATAAAATGTGTGTTATGATGATGATTATTTTGTATCTAAACATGCTTAGATACATGCATGCAACAAAATCACTCACTGTCCAATAAAAACACCACTTGTTCACTTACTGATGTGATTCTTAAGAGTGACACAAACTAAGTCCATATTTTTTGATTTATTTCTTTTGTTTAAAAGAAAACTTTGGACTTGATTCAATCAAACCAATCAAAATATTTGTTGTTGTATTTAATGGCGCATAAATTAAACGAGGATTGTGTGGTGTATATAAACATATGTATATAGGGACTGCATGCAAGAAAACATTCTCATACATTCTATACGAGTATTATGTGTGCCGTCGAGCGATTAATTTTAAATTAAAACAAAAAAAAGAACTCCCATAATGGAATTTTAAATTAAGAGAAATTGGAAGGGAAGCCGAGTGGAGTATAGTTTATTTTAGGTAGTTGATAAGTTTGTATCGTAAACACAATCTATAAAATTAATTAAAAATGAAAACAAAATTAACTTGATTGCTATTAATATTTTATAAGTCTTGGGGTAGCTATATACATTCATTATATGCGGTTTGGAAGGATTCAAAAATGACTTGGTTTAAAAATAGATTTTCAACGACATCAAGGCTTGATAAGAAAACACCACATTCACACAAAAAAGGTACTAACGTGACGTTTAAGGCACTTTTGCGTGGTAATGGTCAGTTTTATGTGCAAACTTTTGTGCCAGCACTTTGGATCTTGATGGAGTCAGAAACAACATAGAGACTGTACGAGTTTGTCAAACGTAAGCTACTGTGTAGGGTATGAACGGCTAACAAGGACACGCAGGATTTATGTACATATGTATATGATTTCGGTTTATTATATGAAGGGTGATGTAATATAATTTGAATATTAATTTCATCAACAAGGTTTTAGTAAAAATTAATATGAGTATCAACTTTTACTAATTTCTAAGAATATGAAAAACAGAAACAAAACACGCTGCTTTAAAAAAGTGTTGAAAAGTTGTGCATCCGTTGTCATGCGGGAAGACTTAAACAAACTCAGATCAAGGTTCTAGATTATTCCACACATTTTACATGATGCTATAATAACGACATCCGAAAATGTTTGCTCAATTTTATAGATATTTTGTTGATATATAATGAATGCTATTTTTAAGTGAGTATAAAGTATACGGCGTTTTCGAGATAAACATGTTAAACTTTGTTGGTATAAATATGTATAAAACTACAGACTGTCAATGAATCGATATCGTCTTTAAAGAATCTTAAACAAAACAAAAACTTATATTCAATCAATCTTCGTCATAGGTTATTTGGCTACATAAACAAACAAATGCCAAATGGCTTCCATAAATAGTCAACAAAATTGTAGTCCAACGAAATCCATTAAAATTCTTCTTCTTCGAAATTCATAACACTATATATAGCTACTTATACGAAATAATGTATCTTCAATTAAAACCTATAAATAATCAAACACCGAGTGAGAATATATATATATGATCCGATAGTAATTAACTGCCTGCCATTAAGGCTGGGTCGGGTGTTTGTTTACAAAATTTCAAAAATCTCAACAACGCGAACTCAGTGATGCGCGTTCCAAGTTTCAACTTACGAGTATAAAGAGTTCCTATATACAGCATCGCATAACCATGTGACTTATGACTGTCTTTTTACATTAAACTGCCTCCACCGCTACCGGCACATCACCATCGCCATCACCACCCACAACCATCACACATCTGGGTTGTGTCATCGATTTTGTTTTTGTTTTTATTTACCAAAATGCCTGAAGGAGAGGATTGCCGCCAAAGTATCTTCATCACTCCTCCGACTCCACTATTCCCAGTTACACGAGAGTTTATTAATCTGTTCCTGGGCCTGATGTAGCGCATGCAGCACAAATAGAGCACTCACTAACTTTTGCAACCAAATTGAGTCATCTTTCATAGATATTATTGACAACGTAGGAGCCTGTGTTTCTAATATTTCATCCAACTGCAATTGATCGGAAATAGTTCGTTTCGTCCATTTGCGTCTGTGCGTCAGTCATCGTCATTTGGAATTGAACGGAGGCGAAAAAGTTCACTTCCTTTATAGGCTAGCAATACATATATAAAACACGTTGAAAAATGTTGTTAGATCATGCAAAAGTCCAGCATGCATGTTTTTCGAATGACAAAGAGACTGAAAGACGCAAAAGGCTACTGTATCATTTCCCGATTCCGACTTCGCTGTTTACCAATTGGAATCCCTTTAGATTGCAATTAGTTTCCTCTATACCTATAACCTACCTATTAGTACATGGATGCTCGGAGTTATATAGAGGTGGTGGCTGTTGAGGAATGTGCACTGTGCACATTGTACTTTTGAAGAGTCTCTCGGATTCTGTTGAAGTTTTTGATGAGGATAGGCTGATGTGTTGAACAGGTTTTTAGTCTGTGATTCATTGTAAGGAATGTAAATAATGTGGAATTTTTTCTTCTGATGGAATGCTACTTGTGCTCTTTGCTAATTCAATACGTTTGGATTGATAAGGATCAATTTAATGAAGGTTTATAAATGAGAATTTTGCAAAATATGATCAATCATTTAGAATAACTTTGTAAATGCCTGATTGTGATATTTTAAACAAAAACAATAATGTTGAGCAAGAGGTAAGTTACTGTTACCATGATAAGCAGAATAGGTTCTTAGTATGTAATTCGAATATTTAAAGAGAGGGAATGTGAAATATTTAGAATTTTAATTTATTTAAAGTAATTAAATTACTGTCAGATAAGCGCGAGTTTTCAATTTCTTGCCGATGAACCAGAAAATAATTAAAAATCAAAATTTAACAACCCCCACAAAAATTCAAAACAACGTTGAGGAAAAATTTAACATTAGAAGCCTCAAAGCTAGGGTAGGTTTGGGGACTTAGGGGCCAGTTATACTCGTAGCTATCATTAAAATAAACCCGGAAAATTTTTTGAATAAATATTTGACTGTGTCTCCCTTTCATTAGAAATGAAAATTATACAGTATTACAGTGATCTATCGGAAATGAAAAAAATAATTTCTTTTGAGAAAAAAAAGTATAATCCCGCAGCTTTATTTCACTAAAAATTTATTTTTCGATTTTCCGGACGGAAAGCCGTTTTCCTGAACAGATGATACTTTTGTGTTCAAAAGTGAAACGATTCGTTCCACAGATTTGTGTTTCAATTTCACACAATTCCAATGACAGATTTCTGTAAGTAAAAATTTTTCGCTGGATTTCAACTAGGAACTTTTTTTAATAACAGACATTCTTAATGATATTCACGGTTGCCAGTTTGGTCGTTTACTTGATGTTACTTCCACACAGCTCAGCTGCTGCTGAGAGGAATTGTTTTTGAATTAACTTTGATAAAAACGAAAGGCAGGCTTTGAGTACCATTAATAATATAATGCTGGCCAAAGAGCGTCAAGATGACAAAAATAACCATAGAGTTCGGTCTGCAAAAACATTTGTTTGAATTAATTTTATATGAATTTTATTTAGCGATAGTATTCGATCTCCTGACATAATGTTAACATATCGTGATCTTAAAAAAAAAAGAGGCTGGGGTGCGTCCCTCACTGATAACTTCCCATTCCGTCTGCCGATTTGTCTTGCTTAAAAGGTTTTTGGGCTTTCGTGATTTGCTAGTTGTTAGTTGAATTATTCTTAAAAAAATTAAAAATTAACAATATTTTTAGTATGATGAAATAGTTTGATTTCAATATCTGTTCTTGCTAACGATATTTTCAGTCGAAAACCAATTTTTACCAAATTTTCGTAGCATTTGCGTACTATTTTTTATAGATTTTAATTTTTATGAAAAAACCTGACTGTTGGATTTTTATGCACAATTTACGGAATGTCGGAAACAATAAATGTGTGAGATAATTTAGCTTAAAGCCAATATTTTTTTTAATTTTTGAAGAGATACTTGAGTCGAAAGTAAATTTTTACCAAGTTTTACTATTGTTTTTTTAAGGTTTTTATTTGTTGTAAAAAAATGTCAATTCGATTTTCTCAAAATTTTACCAGATGTCAAAAATGTTATTCTTCCCGAACGTACGTACACACGCACGCACAGACATCTCTCTAAAAATCTTTTATTTAGACTCTAGGAACCTTGAAACGTCGAGAAATGTCAAAATTTTCAATTCAAGAAATCGGACCGATTACAATAACTTTCTATGGAAAGTTAAAAGCCACTGCGGACACAAATTATTTTGGTCCTTTTTTGGTACGATTGGTCATTTTTATTTTCAGCTTTGGTCATGCAATTTTTTTTTCAAGTGGCAAGCGTGATGATAGCTAT
Organism: Eupeodes luniger; assembly: GCA_951509635.1. Classification (NCBI taxonomy): domain Eukaryota; kingdom Metazoa; phylum Arthropoda; class Insecta; order Diptera; family Syrphidae; genus Eupeodes; species Eupeodes luniger. The sequence continues at coordinate 130,841,992 of OX608075.1, read as the reverse complement.
AAATGACCTGCCAAAAAAATTCCAATGATTGGTTTCAATAATGAAAACCAAAAATAGCTATAATTGGCCCCTTAGTCATTTTGTTGCATGTGTAGAGAAATAACAAACTTCTTAAAAATTTGCAACTGTGGCTGCTAAAATGACGAGTGATTTTTAATAACTTAAGGGCTGTGGTCTATCAATTACAGTGCAATATGTTTTAAAGAGTAAGTTTTGAAATATTGAATTTAGTTCCTTAAATTGTATTGCTTTCCATCTGAAATATCGAATTTAGAGCAATTTCATTTACATGTTCAAAAACTGAACCAGTACGAAATTATTTCATGATTCCATTAATTGCTAAAACTCGTTGTCCTATTTTGAGAAATGGGAAGTTTTATTAAAATTTATCGGGTTTCAGAATGTTTCAAAATGTAGTGATCTTAAAAATTGAAGCAAGCACAGAACTTTGATGAATTCAACAACATTTATGAATTTCATCATAATCAAATCACCTTGAACTTAATCGTCAATTGCTTCTCAATCAACATGTACCAAGAAAATAAAAATGAATTTTTTAATTTAACCCTTTCATGGGCCTTTAGTTTAAGATCAAAGGCTTTCAAATGCTCCAATAAAATTTTTTTTTTCAATATAAAGTGTTCCACTGAATCAATCAAAATAATGTTCAAACATATAATTAAATAATTTAAACTGTCTGTTATGATATCAAAACACGAACATATTTTTTTCAACACTTCATAATTTCTTGGAAAACCATTATAATGATGCGGTTTTCAAGCTGAGTTCTTTCAAATGCTACACATTAAACATTTCAAAATTTGTATGATAATTTACACTTCGAATTAATCAAAAGTAGCGTGTTTCTATTGTTATTCAATTGATGCAGCAAGTATGGAATTTTTTTAAAATTAAATCCCATGTCCAGACGTCTGTGGTCGAAACTATAATATTGACTCTTATCGGCAGTGGCGGCGGTATCTCGATATCATTCTACTCCATCTATTCTTTAATTATAGTTATTTGACATCCGATTTTGATGTAATATGATGTCTAATTGGTGTTTGCCGTTAGGTACTCTTTGTAGCCTTTTTCCTTCATCTTCAAAATTCTTGATTTAGTATTTCTTTTTCCAGTTTCTCCGTTCATGTATATGCACAAAGCGTACATCCTTTTTATCGAAAACGTAAATTAAGTTGTTACATTTAATCGGTGGGTATATATTCACATGAATCGAGGTGGTGCAGGAAGATGTTGATGAAGGTAGACGATGCAAGGTGTAACTCCTCTCTTAAATGTAAAAGCTGTAATTTACCATAGACAATTGCTGTGATTTAGATAGATATGGTGTATAAAGTTAAGTTAAATGTGTGGTGCTGGGGCGAACAACTCCAGCGAACACCTGTGCATGAGGCATGAAAAGATTTATCTTTTTGAAAGAAGACTGCCGACAGACAGAATATCATTATGAAATGGGCACGGCTCGTCAGCGGCGTCACAAAAATATGTCAGAGGTTGGCTGGGCCGATGTATTTTATAGATATGCTCTCGCTGTTCTCTGGCTGAAATATGGCAAGGCAATGACTATGACTATACGCCATTGAAGCTGCAACACCGAATGGATGTTGTTTGATTTCTTTGAGCTGGATGCATTGGGATGGGATTGACATTATAAACATTTTATATGAGTGCGGTGAGACAGTTCAACGACGATTCAGTCATGTTACAATAAAAGCATCTAAATATGCCTTTGACAGTGAGACTTGTTTTAAAGTGCTTATTATAGACTTAATTGTGGACATATTTTTCTCATATGCGTATGCGTTTAAGGGGTCAACAACTGAAATCATAAACCGATGAACAACTTCAAGGGTTTTTCATTTAAATTTTCCTCTACAATATCTTTTGTTTTTGAAAAGTTTGAAGAAAATATATCTAGCTAGATCATTTTATTGTTGGAATATCTAGAATTTCGAGCACCATATTTAAAATTTCTTCTCATTTTTGAATTAGCAGCTAATAACTACTAAACGATCACATAAATCTTTCAATAATATTTCTAAGTTTTCTTAAGGTGATAAAAATTAACCCAATTTAATTTCAATATGTTGGTTTTGGTATACGACAGATGTCTTGCCTAGCAGGAGTCTAAACTTCACCTAATTCCAAAGCAATAAACATATTCATTATTCATATCCATCCAAAAAACAGATGTTTAGATCTTCTAGACAAATGAGCGGTTGATTGTACCCGAACCCGGACCCGGACGCGCTTAGCCACACTCATACGTCATACTGAGTACCTACTCCAGCCGCACTGCCGGCCGCTTCGACCGCCTTCGCACCGCTCTGCGATGTTGACCGACTTTAATTGCTTTCTAATTAGCGGTTGCAACGTCAAGCAGAGTCTTTTGTAGAAAGCAATGAATTTGGGTTGAAGTTTTTGGTTTATTTTGAGAATTCTTATTTTTTATTTTTCTCTGAAACCGCTACATTATAATTTTTCGGATTAATTTGATGCAGTCTGTTCATTTTTAATTTACTTTTCGAGTTTTTAGTTTCTTTTTATTTTCATTGGAATTTTGTGGTTTATTATATTAAAAGATCCAAACAAAACAAAAAGAGTAAAAGAAGATACAATAAAGATCGGATTGAATTATCGCATAAATTGTGTCTAAAGATCACACTGCTTCTTCCGACACGATCTTTCCATTTCTTGCTTCTTATTGAATTGGCTTGGCTTTTCTGCGGGAGCTGCATTAAAGCTGTTTGATTTTTGTTCGTAATCTTATTGCTCTCATGGTTTAACTCTGACTTCTGGTGTTTTGTTGTTTTTTCAGTTTCTGTTTCTGTTGTTGTTATTGCACAATTATATATCCTTTTGGTAAGCCATCATGATAGCTATAAAAAGCCGAACAGTTTAAAGCTTCAAGAGGAATAGTATCTTTATAGAAGGTAGGTATATAATGATCGTGATTGCAATATTGTAAAACCGAAAAAACACAAAAAAAAATATTCAACTTTCGTCTTTCGTGTTACTTAAAGGTGTTACAGAGTTGAAAATGGATGTGAGATTGTGAGTGGCAGTATAAGTTGCTTTTGACTTTTCTTGCCTTTCAAATTATTGTATAAATGGGAAGTATTCATGTTACGCTCAAACAACTCTGAGTTGTGAAGATGATGGGGAAATTAACATGAATAAGAGATGCTACACTACATGAACTCTTGTCAGGTTTTGAGATTTTGTTTGTAATTTGATATAGAAGAGACGGAATAATATACTTCTGACATTTGGTGTTAATTAAATGCAGTTTAGGAAAGCTGTTATAAAAGAGTAGCAACAAATACAAAATATTTAAAAGTAGTTAGCTTATCGCTGTTAGTGCTTACTGTTCTTTGTGAAAAGTGTAAGTATGTAGGTCGACATCGAGTCTTGGGAACTTTTTCAGAGTAAGCAATTTTTCTTAAAGAAATCATAAAACACAAACCAAAATATATTCCTTTATTTTCATGTTGTGCTTCTAAGATCAATATAACTTAAGATGAAATTTTTTAAAAGATCAAGTACTTGCAACTTAGTTGTACCTTTTATTTTGATGCTTCAAAATTTACAGAAATAAAATCTTGAGAGAAAGAAGCAAATATGTGTTTTTTTATATTTTCATAAATATATTTTATTTTATTTTGTTCTCCTACATACATTAGGTATCTACATTTTAGCAAATGAGTAATTATGAGGTTTTATTTGTTGCATTAATCCTCGCAGTATAATGTAGTTTCTTTTTTGAATGGCACACGACATGTATTCATGTAAAGTTGCGAAAGATCCCAAGCAAACAATAATTTGTCTCCTGTCAGGAAAAGTTTCCATCACATGTAAATCATGCAGAAACGTATACCTCCACTTAAAACTAGAAGGGGGACAAAATGACTCCTCGTCACCCGTCATCGCCCCACACAGCACACAGCACACACACGCTACACCATCAGCCTTCTCTTATAGGTTGACTAGAAGATTTACACTCTCAAAAAGTCTTGGTGTTTTTTTCTTTTCGTCATGTTGTTAAATGTCATTTAACATTTTCCTTGCACTCCCTCTTGGTTGATTGACATGACTGACATGCTTTGGTTAGCCACAAAGGCCATTAGTCCACCATAAGCTTAGCCAAGCAATGTTCTACAGTGGTTTGGTTGAATATTAAAATTAATTTGTTCTGGGGAAGGAAGTTTTCTTTCTAATATTTGAATTGATTAAATTCTTCAACTTACTTTTTTTTCAAGTTGGAAACAGAGGTAAATGTGTCAAGAACTTGCAACAACAAAAATATGTTTCTAATTTGATATAGTTGACAAAACCAAGAAGTCAGAACTTATTGTGTTGCCTTTAAGGTGACTCGAATTCTTTTGATGAATTTTGTTCATCTCTTGACACATCTAGAACCACTGTGCGTCCTCAAGACTCATTGATATAGTGATCTGCGCAATGAATTAAGTGCATAAAATTATACGCTCGCCTTGCATTGCATTGTCCACTCGTATCTCGAACTTCTGCTGTAATAATATTTATCAGATACAACATACAACATACAAAGAAGTTAAAAAATCTAGCGAGAGCTGCCATACAACATGTGTCACAAATAATAATTACTCCATCTCAGTTTATTCTGAGTTGGGTTACACAATATTGTGTCGCGTGTTGTACACATTACATTGTGATGGCCTCGCTTTTGTCAGCATTTTCTAAAGGTTGAAATGTTGTCTTTTTATGTGGGTAACTTTTCAAATCACTCTTAAATGTAAAACCTCATCTTTTGATGGACTTAAAATTAAAAAAAAAAAACACTATAGGCACCTTCCTTCATAAATTTAAATAACCAATAAAACCTTTTCTTATCTTTGAAATTTTCACACAAAATCTTGAGCTATAAAAAATAAAAAGATTTGGAACTTTATTACGGATTTCATTCAGTTACTCAGAATATTAAATCCGTAAGAGGTGAGCTGACATTATACAACACATCAGAGGCGGGTGCGCCTATGGAAGCTTATATTTTTTTGTTTTTAATTTATGAGGGCTAGTTTAGATTCTTAACTTTAATCTCACTTAAGATGACAATAATTCTATGCATACTCGTAAGCTTAAGATTAATGATTAAATTTGCAACTTTGACAATCCAATTACTTAGTGTCGGTTGTTTTTCGTAAATTTATGTGAAAAGTGAATTATTATTATGCTTTGCAGTAATTTCAAAGGAAAAATAGCGACTTTTTGCGGAAAATAATGCGTTGATATATTTCAAATTAACTTCAGCTAGTAGATGGATATGATTAAAGTACTGATCAGTCGCTGCTACTGCTAGCCAACCCACGCTGATAACTTCTAATTGCTGACCTAAGAAATGTTTGTAAGTCATACTTTGTTTTGTTTTCATTTTAATAGTTAAATCAAGTATGCAATAGAAAATGAAATGTTGAGTTTTGAAATATTCATGGCGTTAAATCACTTTAGAAGTATTTTGTGCACTACTTTAATTTATCTGTAAAAGACTGTAAATTGGATTTATTTATTTAGTTTCATCTTCAAGCATTTTTTCAGCTAACAGATATGTGCCACTGCAATAAAAAGTTAAAATTTTAATACATATAAGATTTCAGATTTGAATGTTTCACGAGTAAGACATAACAAAGTAATACTTGACGACACTCGACTGAAATAAACAATAGGCCTGGATAAAGGCTCACTATAGTCATTTATAATATTATGTGTTCTTTGAAATATATTATGCAAGAAGTGATGGACACTTTATGTTATTCAAGAGAAAATCTCTAATGATCATTACGCTATAAACTTTTCGACGGGATACCAGGGATTTTATGCCAAGCAATTGGCACCTAGCCTTATATTCTGGACAAAAGCTCCAAGCATTTGTTGGAATAATATTTTTTAGTGAACCGTTTCTGAACTTTTTCAAGCCGGTCAAAGTGAACTTTATATGCGGGGCTCTAAATAACATCTGCAAATTCAAGAATCGATCTTATGATAAAAGAACGGATCTCTATAATCTTAAGCATTTCCTTAAGGAAGCCTATCAACGAATTAGCTTTAGGGATCAAGTAATCGAATTGAAATTTAAAAGAAAGGGAAGAGTCAAGTATTACACCTAAATCGTTAATCCTTGAGACTCGATTAATAGGTTTAGATTCAATTATATTGTCAAATAATAGGTAAATAAGTTTCCTTAAATTTAAGACCATTGACATGACACCCATAGGATAAATTATTGAGGTCAGATTAAACTTTCTGACAATCTACTAATCTTTTCACTTTTAAAAACAGTCTGAGATTATCTGCATACATCAGACAATCGCAGTCATTAATCACTTAAAGGATATTATGAATAAAAATAATGAAAAGGAGTGAACCAAGATGGCTTCCTTGGGGAACACCTGACGTGCATAAAATGTACTAAGAGCATACGTTATTTATCTGAACTTGTTGAGTTCTACCAGTGAGATATGAAAATGACCAACGGAAATATTTCTTTAATCTCAAGCTTTTTTGCTAGTGTTAGGAGGTTCACTGAATCAAATGCCTTAATAAAATCCGTATAAACAGCATCGATTTGAGATCTTTCTTCCAGGGTATTAGTGACATATGATGCGAAATAAGTTAAATTTGTCACCGTAGACCTATCAGTGACAAATCCGGGCTGTTCTGCAGCCAAATACTCACACGTAAGAATATCTAGTTTCTATTTCACTAAGCATTCAAATAACTTATGAATTGTAATTTTTAATATTATTTTTAGCACCCGACTAAAGGTACGAAATTTTCCACTCATTTAAGAAGTTACCCTCCGAAAGGGATTTATTAAAGACAGTGAGTAACGGACAATAAAGCGAATTACAATAGTTTTTCAGAAATAAGGCGGATATGCCATCTGGACCGGAATAAGCATTCGACTTTAGTGAGTTTATCGCAGATAAAATTGCTTCACTACTGAATTGGATTGAACAAGATCAACATTATTTACTTACTTATCCAATGAAATACTATTACATGCAAATGAAAAGTAGACTGATTGGAAAAAGTCAGAAAGACATTTCTCAAGACATTTAACCAAATGTTTACAACTTTATTCTGTACAAGCTTAAATAAATTTGAAGTCAATACCAGGTTTTTGTTTCCAAAATATTTGAGTTGAAAATTAATTTGTATCAATTTTTTGTACTAGTTTGTTTAGGGCTTCTATATTTTGTTGATTTTTTAAAAGTCCCTTCTGCATATCTTGATATTATTTTTTGTAGGTACTTCAGTCCAGGCAAACTTTAAAATACAAATTTTAACAAGCTGCATTTCTTTTCCTTGATTTTCTTGCTAACTATTTCCGGTATTTCTTTTTTTTTAGAAAAACTACGTTTCCTTTTTGTGATTTTGAACAGAAAGAATGGCATAGCCTTAGAAGATTCCAATTAGAAGCAAACAATTCGTCAACAAAATTTCATCACTTGTTCTTAAAAAAAAAAAATGCTGTCCACAGCACATTCCACTTTCCGTCATCATTTTGTATTTTGGCAATCTACGGACGCGGACGTATTGTTATTCTTAAATATTTTAATGCCTACACAGAAATTTCGTGTTCCGCTTCCGTTATTCAGAATTGTTTCCTTCCCAAAGTTTCTTTCTAACAATACCTTTACCTATACTGAGTTGTTGCTAAATAAATTATAAGGCAGACGTTTTATTCTTTCTTAAAAGAAAAATAAAAAAGATTTATGAGTGGCAGGTACAACAGTTCGTTGGTTGCTGCTCGCGACCTCAATGTAGGTATAACGTCTTTCTATTCCCATTCCCATATCACAATCATTTTTCAAAAATAATTACATGTGAATATGTGACTTCTTTTTGTATTTCAGAAAACTCAAATCAGAACAACTCTTTCACATGAATTTCAAAGGAAGACGGAAACAAGTTATGATGTTCATCGGCTAAGTGGACATTCTCTTCAAAATCGCAACTGCAAGTAGTCAGAATGAGGATTAAATATTAATCCCCGCCATTCGAACGAAAATGCTGAAGAAGATTGCTCTCTAGAAATAACAAAAACAAAAACGATCTCAAGCAGTGGGCGCAAGTACTTGTATACCTAAGTATAAGATACGGATATCTTTAAGACAGATAAATTGCAAATTTATTACCATCTCCATCGCCAAGTTGTGACTAACTTGTCCATAGAAAGTGAGATAAAAATTTATAATTATCAGGTGGAGTGCGCAGTCATTAAAACAAGATGGACATAGACACTGACGTATCTTGAGAATTATACAAGCAAACTTAGATTTGCATGAGATTGAAAAAGAAAAACTAAAAGATGAATAAAAACGTTTTAAAAAAAAACTTACATCCATGTTGGAACACCTTGGAGTCCGTTGCTGAGATCCACTAATGCAGCTAATATTAATGTAATAATCCACAATGAAAAATGTTTCCTTTTAAGGAATTCCATTTTGGCTTCGGTTGAAGTTGCGGCTCTGACTCTGGCTGTGGTCGTGATGGACGAGTTTGTTGCCGTTGCCGTTGACGATGTCGGTGTCGCTGTCGGTGTCGGTGTTGATTCCGGCGTCCACCAACGACGACGCCGTATGTAAAAAGCACGGAAACCTATTTTTTGTATTTAAGTTAAATATGTGGGCAACTTGGAAACTCTGCGCTCTGCACTTGGGTTGTACAATATAGAGGGAAGGTTGATTATTCTTCGAAGGCGAAGATAGATTCACTGAGACGGAAATTCTAGATAGAATAATTTTTCTCACTTTATTTTACTTTATTTTTCTTTCTTTGTTTCACTATTGCATTTTATGCAATTTATTTCTTTTCACCACTTTTTCACTCGTTGCACATTATTTTTCACTTTCTTCCTTTGTTTGCAATAAAATTTATTGTATATTTATTTATATTCTTTGTTGTGTTTATTTTTATTTTTATTATCGTGTTTTTCTGAGAAACTTTGATGTTTTGAAAAACTACATCAAAGGAAGGTGATGGTCAGAAACGGAATGTTTTAGACGGAGGGGCTATAAATCCTTGTGATGTGAGCTTATTTGAATCATATCTCTGGGAGTTTGTTTGTTGACTACTTTGTTGAATGCTGTTTTTGGTTAAGATACATGACACTTTATACGTGTCGCGTCTTCTTTGATCAAATTGCCGCTAGCTATGGTCGTTCTCTTTGGCCAGTCCAACTTGAGAGTGCCGGTTTTCATCTGTGAAAAAAGAAATAATAAACAATTTCGAATTAAAGAAGTTGTCGTAAATCTTTTTGGAAATTTATTGAAGTAGCCAGAAAGCAAGTGTAATGCAGTAGGAGCGAGGATTTTGTTAACTAACTAAGAAATAGTAACTACTTTTGACAGAGAGATAGGAAAAATAAAAGATATGACCATAAGAAGATAACATTTGTCGTCAGATGCTTTGGAAGATTTATGATCCTGACTGGGTGGTCGAAGCGGCCCGGTGGCGGTGTACGAGTAGATAATTGATGGCAAAAGTATTTAACAGCTCATTATTTTAAGACTTTTCAATTTAAAATCGAAGTGGGTGTAAATGGCTAAATGGTTTATAGTGTTTCTATTTAAGCTAAGAGGTTTTCTCTTCAGGGACACGACTTTGGTAATAAAGTTTATATAAAAAAACGTATACTATAGAAATTGCAGCTTTTTGAATGCAGGAAGAAACAAAGTTGTTAGCAGTACTACCTATAAAACTCAGAGTTTAGGACTTTAAACTAAGTTCCGACCTTGCCAATTTTTTGCCATTTAAATCAAGATTGTCTGTCTGGTATTGCAATGCTGTTTAGTCAATTTTAGTCAATTTTACAATTAAATTCTTTAATATGTACATATTTATCGCTTAATATAAGAAACACGCTTATAAGAAAACCTCGCTTAGAATAAACTTGAACAAAAGCACCGTGAACTTTTCCATATATTTTAATGTTGAATTGTATGTTTATAAGAAACACGTTTATAAGAAATATGTACACTGATAAAAGAAACATTTCTCAAATACCAACTTTTATTTTTCATGTAAAGTTGGTTGGATATAATAAACTTGCAAACAAATCACGAAATTCAAAAAAACATGAACAGATCCTTAAGAAAAATTCAAAACAAACGCCGCAAATGTCATTTATGTACATATGATGTAATTTGACATTTGAATGATTGAATGAATTTCAGTTCAGTGTTCATTTTGACATTAAATTTGTTATTTTTTGTGTTTCTGTGCTTTCTGTGTTCCTCGTCCTCGTTGAAAATGTCGCCTAGGATAAATGTTTGACACTCCGGGGTATATCAGTATAATAAACTTGTTTCGTATATCCGTATAAGAAACTTGTTTCTTATATCCGTTGTAAGGATATAAGAAAAACTCGGTTAAAAGAAACAAATATTGTGCAAATTTTGAGTTTCTTATAAGCGTTACGTACTATACTTTAAAATAATTGATTTTCGATTGTCTGAATTTGTCCTTTTATGCATCCCATTTTAAAATCTAACAAGAAAATTGGCATTTCTGATTCGCTTTAATTCTGATGTTGATGTTTTTTAATATAGATTATGACTTTCTGTACTGATATTTATTTCTATCTTAAATTGACGGTAAAGTTATTATTTGCCTTAACTACTTTATTTGCAGTTTTCATTGATTTTAAGGCGTCATTTGACACTATAAACAGAAGGTGAAGCCAAGTCAGGTATTAATTCAATGTGGTCACAATTTTGTTCAAAGTCTTTTGTGGACGAAACGTCAAAATTCAAAGTAGCTATTCAACTCCACAGTTAACACCTGTTTCTGATGTGGTAGCGAAGTCTACGGCTATCAACGGATGGAGGGTAAATAAAAAAAAAGCTTCTAAAGAATATTCAAATTTCCCTTGAATATACTCAAAACTATGCTATCTACGTTGAGTTTGGTTTACCTCTATTTTTTATAGAAAACCTGAAGGCTAATGCTGACTTTTTAACTAAAGTTATAAAAAAACTGACAACAACTTACACAAAACAATACTCCTTGTTTCTCTTCTATGTGGTTATGCTCATTTTAAGAATTGGCAAGAAATTGCTTTAGAAGTTTAGAACATGGTGTTCCTTTAAATTTAAGTACAATAAATGTCAAATTGAGAATAGTCAAGTCAATACCCACAATTTTAGTTCTATAAAGGAATAAGGAAAAATTACTCTAGAGTTATTTATCTGTAATATTATTCACGAGTTGTTAAGAATTATATTAATTGTATCCTTTATTGTAATACAGTATAAGAATACCATCGTTATACTATAAAATTCATCAAAATATTGTCAAAGACATCTTCCAAAAATCAAAGAAACAAATCAACCATTTGTCAATGTCAACACTCTCAGGGACCTCTTCTCTTACTTCGACTTTTAGATACGAAAATAATGTTTTCTAAGAATAATAAATTTGTTCTTTCATCGTCACTATTAAAAAGAAGAATTGATAATGAATCCATTAAATTTTCCTTTTCTTCTTTTATCAGAATCGATTTTTATTTTCGTCGAATCTACTCAACGGGAATGGACAGACTTATGGTGTGTTAATCCTTTTTTTAACTCAAGAACTCTATTAAATAAAAATGAAAACCGATGATTGTGATAAATTGTTTCCATTTATACCTACCAGTTGGGTTGTCATAATGATGAGGTTTTGAAATGTCTCATCTCAACAAAAAATTCAATATTAATAATTCAAATGATATCTAAAAGCTAGGTTATTTTTGTTTTAAGGAAACGAACTCTTTTAATGACTTAAAAGAACACTTGTTAGTACTCCACAAAACGAGAGGTTAAAAAACCATGGAAGGTAGGTACGAGTATAACTAGTTTTTTCGAAGTACTTTAGTCTTTTTTTTTAAGTTTTTAACTGCTTACTCTCATTTACGGCTTCTTGAACCTTACAAGTGTTATCCAAGTGGTACTTTAACTCGCTTTCAATTGCACAGTCCTCACTTGCCCTAGTCCTTTTTTTCTGGTAATTAAAATTATGAAAGTGTGCAATGTGGAGTGTAAATGTAGGTATGTATGTGCTTATATATGAAACATGTGATGTGGGATTTTTTAATTAAAAAGTATATCACAACATGTTGCAATATTGCAAGCATCAGTAGGCCTATATGCGCATATGTTTACGTGGACAAATTTTTGTAAGTCATCAAGATTCGAATGGCAGTGGGTTTTGGTGAAACAAAGGACTTTAGGTTTGTGCTAGAAAATAAAATAATATAATTTAATCAGAGCAGCTAAATATTCGCTCTAAATATCAAAAACAGCACCGTTGGCTTTGGATTTTATTTGATTAAAGAGAGCATAAAGAAATTCGCTTGTTCTTGTTAACTCATTTAAATAAAAAAAATCAGGTGAGTGGGAAAAATACGTAAACTTGACAATTTTCCACAATATATCAATAAAGATAAAGTTTTTATTAAAATTGCATAACTTTTGAAAACCGTCCAAACTTAAAATTATAAACATGATCTTGTTGGAGTTGACGGGCTCTTGAATCGTTTGCATATAAACCTTGACACGAGGAGACTATTATTATTTTAAACAAACATGACGTGTATCTCAAACTATTAGGCCTACAAATCACTGTATCACCAGACAAAGACATTTTAATAATTAGCTCAGAATTGTATTATTTATTGCAAAATAGACAGAGATTTTAAAAAATCATCATTTATAATGTTACATTTCATCGTTAATAAAATGAAAAACATTTTTTTGCCTCAGAAGAAGTGATCTACATACATACGTCAAAATTAAATTGAATTAAATTCAGATAAAGCCTACGAAAAATGCTTAAATTCCATCCAGATTCTATAAAAATTATTAATTTTAGAATCAATACCTTGAAAACGATCATAAAGTGAAAGAAAGTGATTGTTTCTATAATTTTGGTTTTAATTTTGAATATTAATATAATAAAATGAACAAATGAACATATGTATGTATGTATTCTCATTTTTCATTTTCATATTATTAATTTTTTCAATGATATATAATCAACAGATACGAAAATATAAATTTTAAGATCTGGAAATAAATTTGTGGGTTAGAAAAGCCAACAATAATTTCTTAAAAATGATTCTATTTAAACTTATATCTAGGTTATAATAAGCTTCATTAAAAAAATCTACAACAAAAGCTTAAGGGCTCTCGTAATCAATAAAAAGTTCTATGTGCAACCTCAAATAGTAATGATCTTAGTCTTAAAGCTCTTGAAGGTGCATATAAAGCAAGTAAGTTTCAAGTTCAACAAGTTTTTAAAGAACATGATGGAACTATATGATATAAAGACCTATTATAGGATAAAATGATTTAAAATCATGAAAATCATGAAAATAAAATAAATATGATTCAGCAAGTGTTCATATATGCGTTTCGCCCCGGTGCAATGGTTGGGCTCATCAGAAGATGACCATTACACCTTGTCTTGACGCATATTTTCCCGAATTAATCGAGATACCATATAATCCGAGCTACTTAGAGCAACTGCGAATTATATTGTTGCTACAAGTCTTCAGAGAAGATAAATTGTAGCTATAATTTATTACCTGCTAGGCTTTTATTTGAAAAAGACTGTTAAAAGTCAAATGGTTTTTTCCCTGAACACTGTTTATTTTTAATGAAATGATTTAAAATCATGAAAATCATGAAAATAAAATAAATATGATTCAGCAATCGTTCATATATGCGTTTCGCCCCGGTGCAATATATATTATAGGACGTTATCACACATTTATTTATATTTAATTTAAGATCATTTAGATTAAACCACCTACAAAATTCATCTAGATCATTTTGGAAGAGCAGGCAATCATTGACACTAGGAATAAAAACAAAAAACTTGATGTCATCTGCGAATAAGAGACATTTGCTGAATTTCATAATTTTAGCCACATTATTTATATAAATAAGAAAGGTCGGAGGACCCAGATGGCTTGCTTCAGGAACCCCAGAGGTAACTTGGATTCTTTTAGAATAATTACAAATTGGTTACGACTAAATAAATATGAACCAAACCACTTCAACAATGACCCACTAATTCCATAGGACTCAAGTTTTCTTTTTTGGTAAAAAAAAGGTTGGATATCATCTCACGGTATCGCTCGCCATTCACAGTTACGTTACGATTCGCATCATCTTTGAAGAAGCACGGTCCAATGATGCCACCAGCCCATAAGCCGCACCAAACTGTTAGTTTTTCTAGATGCATTGGTAGCTCTTGCAATGCTTCTGGCTGATATTCACTCCAAAATCGACAATTCTGCTTATTTGCGTACCCATTGAGACAAAAATGAGCTTCGTCGCTGAACACAATTTGTCGGTAAAAAAGTGGATCTTCGGCCAACTTTCCAAGAGCCCATTCACCAAAAATTTTACGTTGCAGTAGGTCGTTCGGCCTCAATTATTGCACCAGCTGTATTTTGAAAGGCATCACACCTAAATCCTTCCACAAAATTTTCCACGTGGTTGAGTATAACAGAGGCCAAATTGCTGCGAACGGCGGCGATGGATCGATAATTGATGGTCATCATTAACACTGGCCGATACAGCTGCGATATTTTCTTCAGTTCGCACTCTACGTAAGCGTGCTGGTGGTTTAATGTCCAACAATGTAAATTTGGTGCGAAATTTAGTCACAATAGCCCGAATAGCCGCTTCAGTGGGTCGATTAAACTGACCATAAAATGGAAGAAGCCCGCGATGAACTTTCTTAACAGAGCACGCATTTTGATAATAAAATTTAATAATTTGCAAGCGTTGTTCGTTTGTAAGACGATTCATGGTTAAACTATAGACCGCGTCAACTGTTTAAACCAGTGTTGACAAAAAGATAATAGCTAAAAAATCACCCTTTAAAAGCCTTTGAAAAATCAGTGTATAATGTATGAATTTGTTTATTATCTTCTAAAAAGTTTGAACAGAAGTTCGTAAATTCAACCAAATTTGAGACAAGATCTGCCCTTCCAAAACCCATGTTGGAAATCACACACAAGACAATTTATTTCACCTTACTTCTGAAGGGATGTCTTCTATTATAACTTAACATTCATTAAAACGTCTTTTTTTTAAACAAAATGTTAAAATATTAAATTAGAACTATTGTAGCAACTAGATTTTAAAAATAGGCACATTCTTTGATGTCTGTTTGTCTTTGGTGTACATAATTTCTGAAACAAACATAAATATCTCTTTTATCTTTCGAACTGCAACAAAACATATGAACATTTATCAACAAGAAGTAGAATTCATTAAAAATCTTTAAGAAGGAAATCATTTTATTCAATCAGACTTGTGTTATATATACGAGTACCATTGATTGGCATCAGAATAATAGTATTTATAACGAATTCAATTAAATAAACAACAACTATCTCCAATAGCTGAGATAATTATATTTCTATCTTTGAGTTAATCACGATAAGAATCTTTCAGAAAATTCTTTCCAACCAAAGAGTTAATTAAGGTGCATCTGTAAGGCCAAAGGAACTCCTTTTGCCATCACCATCACCTTAAGAATCATATAAAAAAGCAAAAGCATTCACAAAGGAAACTAGAACTTGTTTTTATCACGAAGGATACTCGTTTATATAAGAAGCTATGTAAAGGTATAGCTAATCAGCTTCTGTCAATCGATTAAAGTCTGAGATTTCCTTTTCCTTAACAAAGAATCCGCTCAAGTGATTGATACTTTTTCAATAAAGCATTCATTACGCCTCGACTGGCTGCTTGCTAGCTGACAATTTAACAAGAAACTCGTCCACGGCTAGATGATTTCAAAGAAAACGCCCGCCGAGGGAGAGGAGCATAAGCAACAATAGTTGAAAGGGGATTTAAGGATATAGCATATAATACATAATGCCTGTCTCTCTGGTCTGAATGGAATAATCCGTATTTGGGTGATGAAATCTGAACCCTTTTATCACGGTAGTTAGCCGCAGCTTACGTATCCCTGTTCCCTGTTTGTCTCCCTGTACCTGTCCCTGCCAACATTCATGTTCATATGCCACAAAAGAAATAAAGGATGTCCCCAAAAAAGGATATCCGTGACAGTCAGGTTTTCTACTTTGATTTTTTGTTTTGCATGCATAAGTTAAACAAAACATGCTTATGCTTATACAGAAAAGGTTTTATTTTAAATATTTATTCATTTTTGTAATAATATTTGTTCAGAGTTTGTGTTTACATATTCATTTGACTTTTTACCAAAAATAAACAAATTTTTAAAAAGTTTTTTTGTGTTCCAGACAGATGAAATGTCTTGTTGTCTATTACCCCACTTAAATGGAGAATTATGGCTTGGGACTGAAAAAGGGAAACACTTAACAAGAAAAAAAAAAGAAACGAACCACGAAACCAGCTTACATACGTCGCGTCGTCAAGGCAAAAGTTCCTTTGGTCAGCCTCCTTTTGGAATCCCAAAAGAATTCAAAGAAAGAAAAATAAAAGCCGAAACCTGATTTTCAACAGAGCATTGTGTACGGGTATACGGACTTGTTGACCATAACAACAGGATGGCTTTGATACCATCGTTGGGATGGCTTGGCTACATACCTTCGGCAGACCTCTTTGATGTTATTGTTTTCTTATTTTAGTTATAGAAATGGAGGGAGCAATGAGTTGTGAGTACGATCAATTATATAAAAACAAACGTATTCCCAGTACCAGACTATGTAATATCCTTTTTTCTAAACTATGTTGAAATAAATAAATGTATGATATGTGTATGGATTAAGAACTTACATTTTTGAAGTCATTTTTTACTATTTTTGTACCTGTTAGGGCCAAGGTTTGGATTAGTAAAAAAATAGAACTCGCCATTTTAGTCAGGATCGACATTGCAACGATATAGCAAATGTCAAAAAATATCTGTCTCTACTCTCTTTACCTGATTTAAAAGTGATTTTGTTCATATTTGGGATTCGAATTACTTTAATTTTAACACCTAAATAATAAAAACAAGGCATTTACTCTAGAGCTTTTTAGATAATAACCTAAAGTTGCACAAATTACCTTTTTTTCAATTTCAAGTTGATAATTTAATACCTAAGAATTTATTGCAATTCTCATTTCATATGTTAATTAAGCAAGCATGATCAAACTTATCTTGTAATTAGGAAATTAATTAAGTGTCGTCGGTAAATTCCAGACCAGACCGATTCACTGGAAATAGTGAAACAAATTTATTTAGAGTTCACGCAATCTGTGCATTTTTGCATGCAAGTATTTTGGTGTTTTCTATTTTGCATTTAAAAATTAATTAATACAATTTACGGAATTTGCAATATGCAAATTATAAATAATCTTTCGCCCAATCCCATAGTGCAACGAAATATAAGGACCATCAATAACTAATTGCCACCACCACACATGATCCACCACAGACAACGTTTTTAAAGGACCTAGGTGTAGCTATGTGTACAATGTAGAGGCACTATATATGCGTATATCTATAAATTTGATATACATATGTTCCACAACGGTACACATAGAATATAGCAGAAATATTTGCAAGGACAGCAAAAATAAACAAGCTGCAGGCATCCGTCATAAATGCTCCCCTTTATTTACATTACCTGCAGGATAGAGGTGAATCAAGAGAAATTCTACACTCGAAAAACACTCGACCTAAATGTGAATTTCCTTTTCATCCCAGGTATGTAGGTACACTCTCGTACTCGTACTCATACTATATTATAGCATCATCAGAGATATGATTCCATAAGGAAACCAAAAGCTTCCTATTAGCAAGCTCATGACTTATGCATAGAAACCACCACTTACTTATATATTTCTATGGAATAGAAAAAATGGCATTTAACTACATATACTCGTTCTCTTAACAACTATAGCGGAATAATATGATTTTAATAAAATATTACGAAACTAAAGGATACCCAACAGAAACACTCGAAAAAGTACGGATACGTATAGTCAGACGCACGTATATTGCACTTGTTTATAATATTTTGGCATAAATCATGATGCTGTCATTTACCACTCATCATCTTGGCCTGGCTTTGGTATGGTTTGGCTTGGCTTGGCTTGACTTGGCTTGTATAGAGTGCCCTTAAGTCAAAACAGAAACAAATGAGCGGAACTACTCTAAAATTCAGCAGGATGGCATTACTTCCGCCAGATTTGTGCTTGAAATATTCAAAACATGGAGAAAGTAACTAAGTTTTGTTCCAACGAACGACCGAGACAGGGAGCGGGAGCGGGAGAGAATTATTTCTATTCAACTTTTATCCACCAAAACAGCAGAGGCTATGGCTATGCTCAATGCTGAGGCTGACTTCGGAAAACAAAGGGTGATGGTAATATGGGGTCATGCAAATTTAATGAATCCTGAATGAAAATAAAAATTATATAGCTTTGCAGCAACATTGAAAATAATGATGGTACTTAATTTGGATGTAGATCAATAAAATAACTAAACTTCAGAACAGATGTGTATAGGTAAAGGATTTTTAGGGGTTAATTGAAAGTTCCCTTTCTTTTGCGGAAATGAAAAAAAAAATACAACTTTTTCAATATCTCTCAATATTTCATAAACGTTTTTTCGATGAATTGATTATTGAAAACTTCGCCGAAAAATTCTGGAGAAAACTAAGCTTACAGCTAGATTCTATATTTTTCTTTCACTAAATTTCCGTCTTCTGTATTTCGAATTTTAAGTGATTTTAATTCGACTTAATTAAGTCAGTGTGGTTTGAATTCAGTAAGAGGACATTGTGTTGAAAAAGAATTAATTTCAATCATAGAAAATTAAGCTTAATTAATTTTTTTTGAAATGGAATTGATTCGTGGAAAGTTGCATCTTCTAATTCATATTGAAGAAAACGGGCAACGGGCAAAGAATTTAAAATGATTTTCTTGCACGAAAAATGTCTTCTTTATAACATTTCGATTAAAACGATGTTCCTTAAAACCTTCGAGATACTTTTTCCACTGTGCTTTCGCCCATAGCAACATTTGTCTTTTTCAACTGATATTTGAAAATTGCCTTCTGAAAATAAATAAACATCAACCTTATATTTTTAATTCGTTTTATTGAAAAGCTAGAAACATAAAATATTATGCGAATTAGGACAACAATCAAAATTGTATTCAATTGAAGAGGTTTTGCAAAGTATTCGAAGAACAACAAACGATTTCACTCGATTTCGGGAACCTATCTGATATTTTGCTTTGCTTTCGTAGTGATAGATTTTTTTTAGTATTACAGCTAAAAATTTGACTGCCATTTGTGTAGCTAAGGACCAATGAGTAATTTTATACCTTCATAGGCTAATAGTATGTTCCAAGTTTCAACTTTTCGAGATTATAAATATGGATTATTTTGTATTCTGCAGCAAGTATAACCACCAATTGGTTTTTCTTCTCAGAATAAAAAAAGAACCAGATCAATTTTAAAGGGTAGTTGTTCATAAATCATTACCAAGTTTAAAATTCGAAAACCTCCTTTAACTTCATATCTTCGGTTTGATTGCGTTTGAAAAGTTTAAAATTAGTGATATATCAGTATTTTGTTGATTAAAAAAATCTACACAATTAGAACTATTTTATTCTTTTTCTAAAACTCATTTTATCTATCAAATAAAGTGCTCTTTAGCATATTGCAGCTTTAGGTAATGCTTGTATGAGACTTTTATACGAAGCTTATGCAAGAATTGTATTGTATTTATAACCTCTTGTGCAGCATATTTATTCTGAAACATCCCAAGAATGTTTCCTACTTTTTAAAATGTTAAATCTATGAGCTTAACGTCGACTTTAATAATGGTTTTTCCTCATTTCAACGCTCAAGAATTAAAGCGAAAATGTTAACTTCAAAGCCTTTCAATTCTATAGGCCTATTACCATTTTGAGCACTCTTGCAGGTGATTGCTTCTTAATGCCAATGATAGGTACCTATACCATCTATGTACCTATTACATATATTATTAGGTACCCCTTACAATTCTGTGGAACTAATTGTTAGCGTTAAAGAAAGTCATGATCCTTTTTTTCGCTAAGAAACGCGATTAAAAAGGCATAAAGAAGACGATCTTATGTGTTGTGTGCTATAGAGTAATAATTTCAAGTAGGTGGATTCCGTACTAGTACCATTAAAACTCCTTGAGGGAACAATACGCATCCAGTACACATAACTAGTTCATATATATGGCATGAAGGTATAACTCTTATAAGCCTAGAACCAAATTCAAATGTTTTCATGCGTACATAATGTTAAGTTTATGCTTCATTGCGAGTTCATTGTGATGGGTTTGAGCTCTCCGGCTCCGGCTGTGGCTGCGGCTACGGCTGCTGATGTTCCTTCAAGGCAAGGATGCTTCGTTATGTCAAATTCTATTGCTTCGGTAAATGTATGTTATATAGTGGTTGGAGGCATAATGCGAGTTGTTGTTATAAGTCCCGCATTGTTGGAAGCGTAAAGCGATTATGCATGCATTTGGTTGATGATGATGAAGAAGGTGTTCACAAAAAGGAGAACACATTAACTTACTTCACGCAAGAAATTATCCATTATTCAGAAATCTTTTTTCTTTTTCTTTCGATTTGATGCACTCAAAAATGATGCACGAAGATAACTAATTTAAGATATAATTTTATGTGGAAAAATTCTTTCCTGTTCGTATAATGTGGGTTTGCATCGTGGTTCATTGAGGAAGGAGATATGGACTGTTCTTCGAAATCAAATCCTATTTGTAACGGCTGATATGATTAGTGATTGGTATACTGTTGAAAATTGGATTTGAGGGTTGGTTTTTGCCTTCGCTTGTCAATACTTTTTTAACAGTACAATTACTTGACATTTGTTTAAGATGCTTGCTATGTAACTAGTTACTGAGAGCACTCAATTTTGTTTTCTTACAAAGAGTTTAAATTTAAGTTTCTTAAAGGAAGTTAGATAGCTCTGTTTTTCTTTTATTCTAGTGTTTTCTTTTTGTTTCCAAAATAGTGAAAACATCCCCTTATGGTTGAATTATACGCAATATCATATCAGCTCGGATTAATCTTTTCCTTTTCCAAAATCTATTGCAATAAAATAGGATTAGGAACGTTAAAATTCAAGAAGCATCTTCCATCCTATGTATATTGAGTTCGAATATACCAAAGAGTTGAATTTTAAAATACACACCTAAGTACCTACCTATTTTATTTGCACTTTCCCACAATTTCCTCAATCCTCGCACAATAATATCGACTGAATGTCACGTGCTCCGGTACCTTTGTCAACATCATTATTTTGTGCGCTTATACCACCCTGAGTTCCTTCCAGCATATATAGTTTTATCATTACAAAACGACATAAAACCAAATAAAACAACAACGATTCGACGAAGACGAATACGACGACGCAACGGTGAACGGTGACGCGACGAAGAAGCTATATGAACTTCTATAGTTCTATATAACATTGGTTTGGTGGTTGTAATAATAATAAGTAGGATTTAGGATGTTTTACGTTTCTTCGTCTTGTTGACTTGGTGTTTTCCCTCTCTGTGTCAAAAAATGTTTTTTTTTCTGAAATGTATTTTTTAGAAAACTCCTGATCCTGAGTCGTGATGTGAAATGAACACCCGTGGAGTAAGAAAGTCAATTTGTTTGTAGCCGACGACGACGACGACAACGTCGAACGAAAATTACACAAATAAACGTCAGAGAATTAACTAATGGATTCGAATTTGATACCGCAATAGGGAAATATTGGATGAACGAACATAGTTTGGCGGAAGAGGTGGTAGACGCTTCTAGTACGCTCGAAACGAGTACCTTGGAAGGAAAAAAAATATAGTAAACGTGTGCATTAGAGACACGTGGGTGTGACTAATTGTTCAAGAACTTCAGTTAAATTGTAGAAAGTAGGTAAATAGGTATACATTGTTTGGAGTTAATTAAAAATTTAACATTTAAGTGCAAAAATATGCTAATTATTATGGTTTTCCAAGTCAGAATAAATTCAAAAAATTAAATTAAGTAATGTTTGTATAATTTTAAGAATATTCTACTAGTTTATTTTGATTTCGAGGACATTTTTGAAGAGTTATGAATCACGAATTGTCTTCAAGGTCCAAAATATTGAGTAAATCTTGAACGTATATTGGATTGATACCTATTAGACACTTTAGTATGTAGCAGACAAAAGACGATATATTGTTGGACGAAGAAAAAATTGAGTACGTAGAAGGTTACACATATTTGGTACAACTAAAATCATTTCAGAACCAAGAAAATATAGAAATTAACAGAAGGATCACAAATAGTTGGAAACAATTCTAGAGCCTTGAACATATTTTACAATTGGATGAAAGTACAGACACAATGATATACATTTTCGACTCTGCTTTTCTACCTATCCATACTTACGGACTACAAACAATGAACTTGACTGCAAAAAGACTTGACCAGCTAAGGATATGTCAGATCAAAATGAAAAGGAAAATTTTGAACATAGAACCAAGTCAAAAGGTAAGAAATAAAGATATTCGAAATAGAACCAGAATTATAGACGTTATAAATAGAACAAAAAGGCTCAAATGGAGCTAGGTAGGTCATGTATCTAGGCTTCAGGAAGGTACATAGCTTTATTTTAAATGCTAGGTTTCTTTTTCAGCTAAGAACAAAATGAGTTTGATTTTTCAAGTATATGATTTTGATAAATTCTAGCGTCCCTTAGGGATGCCATTTAGGTCCAGTTTTATTTATTTCGTTTATAAATGACTTGGTTTCGATCATACAAAATTCGTCCCTCGTAATTTATGCCGATGACATTAAGCTTTTAAAAAGTATAAAATCAACTTCTGACTGTTTACTTTTGCAAGAAAACCATGAGTTTTACACTCAAAAAAGTTTCCTTTGCTTTTGATTATACGTTTGATACTTATCATTTAAGTAAAGTCTCTGTGTTTTTTGATTTAGGTGTTATTCTTGATCTCAAGTCAACTTTTAATGAGCATTTAAACTGCATCGTTAAGAAAGCAAATAGAATCCTAGAATTCATAAAGAGATTCAGTAAAAACGTGAAAGGAACTTTAGATATATGTATGTATTTTAATTCTATGTGTATTAAAAAATAAATTAGGTGGCTCAACCTTCCGATGAGAACTAGGGCCTAGCGACTTACAACTCTCAACCATTCATGTGTGGGAATATTGTTGTCAGGGATGGGGGGGACCTACAGTTTAATTTAAGAAATCACTTTTCATGACAATAATTACTCTTGGAGGATTTGTCAATTCTTCTTCCCGTGAAAAAAAATGTAGGCTCTGGCGTGAAAGTCCTACGAATTAATTATCACGATACGGGTACTATTGTGTGATATTAACCTGAGCAAATATTAAGACTTAAAAATTTGCTTATGTGCCAACTTCGAAAGATCCATAACATTTTTGAAGTAAATACCTTCCTGACTTTCATAGGAATGTGACTTAGAATCTTATAAAATATCTTTATTTTTGTTTTTCCAATTAATGTATTTTCTGCACTGGCTATTTAAGCAAATAGACAAACCCTGGGCAAGGGCTTTACGAAACAAAAACAAAACCAAAAGTAAAAACAAATACGAACTCCCATCAAAAGAGGAAAAACGATATAATTAATTTAAATTCTTTGAAAATCTAGTAAATCCACAATCCAGAATATTTTCCTTTCCTATTTCCATAGTGAAATTCCATTTTTCACAATTCAGTAGTAATTAAAATCACTTTGAGCTTCAAATAAAAATATATCTATGCATGTTTTTATGTACACGTATTTAGACAATGTTTCAATTGCGCGCGCCTTGTACGAGCGGGAACTGGGAACACCAACAGGCAACAGCCACACTTGCTCCACGTCATTTATCACAATCAATGGACAAGTTCATCACACGGAACATAATAAACAGCTACAGCTACAGCCCGAACCGAACCGAAGCCCAACCAAGCTCAGCTACAAAGGCAAAGGCAAGCAATTGGGGGATCCCAAGAAAAACCAAGATTCTAATTTTAGATGTTCGTGATTTTTCATTTTCAATTTGATCCCAGTTTTTTTAATTTTATTTTTTGGAGAGTCAGTTTTTATTCAACCATTGCACAGGCACACATTCCCTAACAGGGAAAGAGGAACGTGTCGTCCCAGAATCCAGAGTCCCACTATACTCTACTCATATTATCTCTGCACAGAAACGAACGAAGTAATTGCCTGGAGCAATTACAAAAATCAACGAGAGCGCAAGCAAGGTGTCACTTGAATGGGTGAGGGGGCGGGAATTCGGGATCATTTAACAAAATAAAAGAAGATTTTCTGTTCAACTTCAACATCGACATCAACAGACAGGATATTGAAAGATGTTTTAATTGCAGGGTAAACACTTTATGTTTGCCGTATGGATGAATGTGCAGCGCATGGTTGCATGGTGCACATCAGCGCGCGGAACAGAACCGATGCGATGATGTTGAAAAAAGGGTACTACAGATTTTTTTCAAAAACAAAAAAACTATATAAACGATTCTGGAGAAGTACAAATTGGAATTGCTTGTTGTTGGTGGTTCCAAATGCTATTTGGTTGAAGTTGAAGATCCTACAATTAGCCTTTCATGTTTCCACCTTTAAAGTCTCTCAGCTCAGGTATGGGACTCGAACTCGACTATGGGTATGTACAAAAATACAGCAAACAACACTTGTAAGTTTGACGGTGCGATGCGGTGAGCGCGATGGCTTTGTAGCGCGTTAAATCAATTTGATTTCAATAAAACTGACGATTTGTAAATATTTACCAGTAAGCACACAATTTAATGCTTAAGTAGGATGCAAATGATGAAGATAGGAAGTCACTCATAGTCAAACTTAAACGGTCTGGCTAAGATCTGATGAGAGTCTGATGGGATAGGTATAGTATTTAGTGTATATTGAGTATATTGAAGTGTTGAATGACTGAAGAATCGCATTAGCGAGTTGAACATTTTTTAAGAGAAACATTCAAAGGTTCACTTTTATGGTTTTGTTTAAATTTAAATAAATCTTGTTCAAAAGTTTATTTATTTTGAATTTAGATGAAAGTTCGGAGTGATGATATCTTTTAAACATAGGAAGCCCATATGGGTGTGCAAAAAAGATACATTTAACAGTTTGTTTTTCTAAGATGCCTAAATCACATTTCCTTGATTAAGAGGTAAAAGGTGATTGTACCAAGGTATCTACTTTTACGAGGAATAATCTACTTAAGAAGTTAAGAACTAATTGAGCATAGATTAGTGACGTTGCACAATTTTGCGCTGGAATAAAGAAATTCAAATTTTTCTATAGAGACCAACTTCGCTTAATACCTAAAAACATTCTGAAATAAATAATATTTTGAATTATGAAAGTTATTGGTTCTCAAACTGTTTCAGTTCCAATCGTATTTAAAAAAAGGATAATTTGTAGGAGTATGTGATTCTGTTTTATGTTATTCCACACTAAACACACCTTCTGACCTCAAAGACGTGTTCCTATGTTTTCCAACTACTCGATTTTAATTCGAGAGGTTTCATTTTGATAATAAAAATAAAAGCGAGTAATTTCTATAAGATAATTCAATGGTTGTTTATTTTGTTGAACTGAACGACTCTAAAAAGCTAAATAGAAGGCTATTCAAAATGAAACCTCTTATTAGAAAACATTTGCTTAGTCACCCTAGGTAGATATATGTACATACATACATAGTTAATAGTTAAACATGAAATAGCGAAATAGCATTAAAAACTCAAAAGTGTTTGATATTGGCTTAATGTGAAGATTTCTTTAAATACAAATAATTAAATCAATTTTCTGTACACTATTTTAGTTACTTTTATAATTCTGAAGAATGTTTAGCAATTTTAAAAAGCGTTTAAGCGATTTCAAGAAAATTTAGCTTTTGTAAAAAATACAAAAAAAAAAACTGTCTCTGCCTCCTCTTGCATTTTCAGTTTTTGTATATTGAAACAAAAGGATATGAAAAATTTGGTAGAATAAAAAACAATTTTTTTTTAAATAAACGTTTCCATATACAAAGCTATTATAAAACATAATCTTTAAATTTGTTTTGAATTTTAAAATAATTTCAATCATTCAGCTGATATGCCAATCAAAGTTAAAAAAAAAATATGATATCACAATAATTTTCTCAATTTTATTGGAACCAATATATAACTAAACTTCGTGTTCTTTCATGGCTTAACCTTCCAAACTCTTTTATCAAGCCATAAATTTGCCAAGTTACTTGTTCTCGACTACCTCAAGAAGGTGGTACAAGTTCACTCCATTGCACAAAACACAAAGGGAGCCAGGTCTCAGATGCACAACACCACACAACATGCCCTTCAATTAAACCAACTGACAACCTGTCTCGCATCTCCTGCTCCTACTCCCTTGGCTGGTTACTATACCCAGAGCTCTTGCCACAAACTGCATTGAATAATTTATATAAATTTCTTCACCTGTTACTAAATCCAATATCGCATAATAAATTCACCGGATTCATGCGACACCAGCACAAGTACCAGCACCAATATACCTTCTTCTCGTCGTCGCGTCGCCTTGGTTGGTCTCTGGTCTCTTACGCTCGCTCGTTAGGGATCCCCGAATCCTGAGTTCCAAATCCAGTCGAATATATATTTCCCCGTTTGATGCAAAATAATTGAACCACTTGCAGGTAAGTACGTTGGACAAATTTATTTATTCTGCTTCTTCTTTCTTTCACGTTTCCCACAAAACACGTTTTACCTTTTTACTTATCTTCTTTTATTTTATTTCAATTTTTTCTTTTAAGTTGAGCACCACACACAAAAACATTTTCCATCTGAGTTGGTTCCCAAACCCTTTCTTTATTTTCGTTTTGAATTTATTTTGATTTTGTTGTTGTTGTTGTTGTTGTATTATTTCTTCTTGCAGACCAATTTGGATTTGGCTTACACTATACTATACACAACATTTACCGGAAGGATGGAACACACAAACAACAATTTTGCATTTATCTTGAAACATTTTTATCAAATGGCGCCCAATGTGGACCTCAGCAAAATTGACATATTAACATACGAGTACACTTTAACACGCACAAGGTGTCCTTTTTCGACGAGACACCGACGACGACGATGATGATGACGACAAACGACGACAACAAGCGGAAAAGGATATTTAATTTTAAGGAATAACAACGATACAAAAAAACGTTAATCTTTTTTCATATACATATATCGTATATCTATGCACAATCGCACAAACATACACACAAACACACAGACACTCACTCAGATTCACTGGGAGAACGAATGTATCATTCAGAACAACTCATCTCCTCCGGTTTATTCTTCTTTTTTTACTATTTTTTTAAAGGTTGGTAATCCAAAAGGAAAAGGGGGAATACTCGACTTGTAGTACGACGAATAACAACCCGATCCTTCTTTTTCTGCTTTTGAAATAAACTGCTTACACTGGTAGATGCACTTTTTAGGGGACGCGTTCATAAAACCCGACTGCTTGTAGACACAGCTTGTAAACAACTGAAGAGGTCGTGCTGGATGTAAATAAACCCACGTCTTTTACTGATGCTGAAACTGTGAAAATACGGAAATACGTTGAGCAACATGTTGCTAGAGGTGAATTCAATTGTTTATGTGGTGAGTTGTGGATTTGGATGATGCATGATATGATAACAGAGCTGCATACAACAGCAATGGATGAAAGGATTTCCTTTTGTTTAGTTAAAGTGTTTACTTTATTTTTATTTAAATTTTTAAATTGTTTTGGAATAAAAACAAAGTTGTTTTAAATGTGGTTCATGGTAAAAAAGAACTTCTCAATCGATATTTGTATGTATATAAAGCAGTTTTGTAATTATTGAGAGTAAGTATTCTTGTTCACTTGTGTTTTTTTTTCTATAATTTACATGCACTAAGGAAGTAATTTAACACAAAAATTCTCTAAATGTTTAAGCATAATGCGAGCATTAGAAAAGTAGAGAAGGAGAGAAGGATATAAAAAGAAGTAACGGTTCACATTAGTCTTGAAGCTAAGAATATCCAAATGGAAAGGAAAAATAGAGTTGTGTAAAGCATTCCACATTCTTAATGTACGGCTGAAAAAAGAATCTCTATACTTAAAAGAAGACCCTAAAATTAGTGGAAGAGTAAATATTACGGCATAATCTAGTACCCGTGGCGTGCTGGTTAGTGCGTAGGATTATCATGCTGGAGGTCTTCGGTTTAATCCCAGCCTGTGCCAACTAAAGTGTTTTTTCACGGGTACTTCCTCTTACGAAGAATTGCTAAATCCTGCAAGAGTAATTCTTGTCATTAAAGTGCTCTTTCAATTAAGCCGTTCGAAATCGGCATAAAAACTGCATCAATGAATGGTTGAGAAATGTAAGTCACTAGGCCCTAGTTCACAACAGACTGTTGCTATAACTTATTTATTACAGCAGAATTGCAACGTAATTACAGCGTGGAATGGAACTATCTATGTCAATTCTTTCCTTCACATTTGACTTATGCGTTTTCGACAATAGCTTTATTAAAAACCATATTTTGTGTAACAGTTGTTAAATGATGAATATTTAAATAAAAAAGTGAAAATATTAAAATATCTTGAATGTCACTTATGTTTTTTTTTTCAACAGTGCTTATTTCGTGAATGGTAACATTTAGCCCATGGCTGATTTGACAGATAATTAGTTTTATCCCTCCTCTGAACGAATATGGTTGTGCATACACTTGAACAACGCTGGGAACAACGCTTAGAAAAGATGCCGATTTTGCCAAAAAAAATCATCTTTTCAGATGAAGCTCATTTTGACCTTGGCAGGTATGTAAACAAGCAAAATTGTAGCATTTGGGGCACAGAAAACCCGCACGCATACAATGAAAAGCTGATACACCCAAAACGAGTTACTGTTTGGTGCGGATTTTGGTCCAGAGGCATAATTGGGGCATTTTTCGAAAATGAGCAAGGAGTGGCCGTTACAGTCAATGGAGATCGTTATCGGGCCTGTTGCTATTGGCAACATTTGGTTTCACCGGGACGGCGGCACTACGTGCCACACAGCCGAAGCTACACTCGATGTTTTTATAGCATTTTCAAAAAAAAAAAGTTATTTGGCGGACCCTTTATAACCATCGATTCAAATACATACTGTTATAGAATTTTAAAATTTCGCGGAGATACAAATCCTTTAACTTGTAAGGTCTCTAATGTATTCATATCTTTATGGAGCTACTATACAAAGATATTGAATAAACTAAGAGATATTTTTTTCTTCAGACTGCGTTAAAAGCTTTTTAAAATCAATAGTTCCATAAGGCTAATAGCAAAGTCTTATATTCTTTATTTTATTGCATTAAACATTTCATTTACTAAAATCAGTAATAGGTTTATAACTTTATGTTTTTAAACATCATAATATAGTATCTTTAAATAGTTTATTCATAAATATAACGCTCCAACGCGAAGCAAACCAATATTGCTGTAATTTATGGCATTCATTATGTATCATTTTAGAAAACTTTTCAAGTAATTATTTATAGATAAAGATCAAAGTTCCGAACAGTCTTCACCTCTGATCCACTCTTATTTTTGTTTTTCTCATTCAAAGTAAAAAAAAAAGTCCCGAAAGCCATACAAATTCTGTAGACTTTTGCAATGACACTTTAGTATATACAATAAATTTAATGCTTGGTCTCTGAAATTCGTATCTTGCGAAATTCCATTCAACATCAAAAGTTTCAACTCCTACACCACCAGCATATACCATACCCCATCCATTCCATAGGTTAGCTATATCATAAACTACAAAATAAACATCTGAAATGCATTTAGACCGGAAAATATTTTTACAAAAATGATCTCGAGGAGTCGAGAGTCTGAAAATGTTCGCCGCTCGGTATAATCAACGGTCACGGTTAAGTGACTTAAATTTATTATGTTCGCACTGTGTTCAGTTTTGACTTATGTCTCGGAATGACATTTTTACAGCAAAGTGTTTTGTCAAAGCCCCCGTGCCCGTCATTAGCCTCTCTCTACAACCCCCCTTAACATAAATTCGAAGTCAAATGAGTTCCAGGTTTTTCACTGATGTTATAGTATAGATTATTATAATGCAATCAGAAAATTATTATTTATAATTACACCACAAACTACAAACACGTTAAATAAGCTGGTAAGAATAATGACCCTTGGCTAATAACTCGTTTATTCGAATGCAGCCGCAAATAAGAGTCTTGTAATTCGAATCTAATTGAATGTTGTATCTTGTAGATTTGTATCTGCAAAGTGATTTGCTGTGTGCTGGATGTAGTGATAGTGTTTCGTTTTATGTGTAATTTGTATCTCTTAGGCAATCGTTATCTACATTGGATTTTCGGCTCCATTACTTTTGTAAAATCAAACATTTTTATTTATTTGAAAAGGTATCAAATCTTTGGCCTTTGGAATGTTTTTTATTCACCTTTCCTGAACAAAATGTAAGCAGATCAAAATATAATATGATTAAATTGGGAATAGGATTCATTAGTCTATATTCTTTCGAAATTTGTATTAGGTGTAAATAAGAAACTTGATTATACATTTATCAATACTTCACTACAAAGAACTACTTATTAACTCGTTATTTCAAAAAGTATTTCGTAAAAGTCTGGATTTCTTTAACAATCACAAAAATCAAAAATTAACTATACAAAAGGGACGGACATGCAACCCACTCTGACAACTTCCCAAAAAAATGTTGTTTT
Source organism: Eupeodes luniger (assembly GCA_951509635.1). Lineage (NCBI taxonomy): Eukaryota > Metazoa > Arthropoda > Insecta > Diptera > Syrphidae > Eupeodes > Eupeodes luniger. The sequence continues at coordinate 130,811,178 of OX608075.1, read as the reverse complement.
CCTTTTGAATAACTTTTAAAATTATACAATTAAAATTGAAATATTAGCTGATTTCTAACAAGACATTCGAGGTGTTTTATCAATTAAGTAGTATTTTTGGTAGGACTTTAATTTATGTAAAAAAAACTTTCAAAACATTTTTGCAAGTGGTAACAATATTACTATTAAACGATAACAATATTACTATTAAATGAAATACGATTGAGGTCAATATTTTTTTTTGTACTCATTATATTTGACTCGAAAATCAATGTTTACATTTTTAGAATCTAAAATTTTTACAAGATTTCGAAAACGTTTTTTTCTTTCATTGCATAAACTCATAAAGTTTATACTATTAATTGAGATATTGGAGTCATTCAAATATGTCCCTTTTTACTTGCGACATATGTATAGGAACTACATAGCAAGTTTTGCATTTCGAACTCGAGATTTTAATCTAGCATGACATTACGATGGTAGAGAAGTCGAAAAAAGTGGGTCCCCCGACTCCGTCCGTCTATCTGTCCTCGGCCCTACAGGTACACTGTACAGCCCAAAAGATTGGGTCGATTGAGTTCAAACATCGAAGTAAAGGTTTTAAACAGATTCGCGTTACACCCTTTTTTATTTTTTTAAGGCTTAATATAACAGTAGTCCCCATACAAATTTTTTGGTCAAAAATCGGAAATTCGAATTTTCTGAAAAACGAACCGAAAGGTTTGTATTAAATTTTTTTTCTTAGATTGGCTTCTTTGGATGAAAAAAATAAATGTTTGTATTGCCTTAGAAGGGTACCCCCCTCCCCCCTCAAGAACTAATGAACCGATTTCAATATTTTTCCAGCACAAGCTCTTGTACTGTTTTAATCATATTGAATAATAAAAATATTATTGGTTTTAATTTAGAATTTTAAACAAATATTAAACATTTTTTCGAAATTTGATATCTTAAAAACGGGTCATCCATTTTTAACGAAATTCAAATGTAAAAAGTGTCTTTCATTTTAAACTCTAAATAACTGCATACTAAAAATATTTTTAAACTCAAATTGAAAAATTTTATAAACACAAAATTAATTTTAAAAAAAAACGCTCCAACGAGTTTCAAATAAAATTTTTGAAAAATCAAAGTTTTTTTTGAGAAATCTAATGGCATTTTTGAAAACAAACTTTTTCGGGTACATTTTTAAATGTTAAAATAAAAGAAATGTTTTCAAACAGACTTTTTGAATGTATGAGCAAGTTCGTGCCTTTTATTTAAAATTGCCATTGAGTTTTTTAAAGTCCTTCTTGTACCTCTTGATGTAAGCAAAATTTACTTGTTAACGATTTCTCTGCAGGTTCTTATGAGTTATTTACTTTATTTATTTTATGGGTAAAAAAGCTATCCCGCAGGTACATTAAATTGTCGATGAATTCCAAAAATTTAATTTTGAAAAAGTGTTCCGATTACAATAACTTTCACTGGTAAGTTAATGAAACAAAAATACTATTATTATACAAATATTATAGTTGCATCAGAAGAAACAAGGACACTTGGGTAGTTTTCCTGTAAGAGCTAGTTGTTGGTTGAACTTGAATGAAATACTGCATATATACAATTTGTTCAAAGGTGAATTAAGAGGAACTTATGTACGTATATCAAATTTCTATTTATAATTATTATCAATTTTCTAGCAATTAACTTTCTCAAACGAAATTTATATAGTTAAATCCGCACCAATTCGAACATCTTTATGAAAACTTCTGCGACATAAAAATTGTTAACACGCACAAGGAATAAATCAATTATTAAGTGCCAATGCCAACCCATAAAAAAAGTAGATCAAAACTCAAGATCGAGTTCGTGTGCACACTATTTCTATTTTTATTTCCCATCATGACAACTTACTAGGAAATTAAACTTGCTCTTACTCATGGACGGACGTCCAGACATCCATTGAGCAAAATAATCTTCATTTAACGAGTTCTTTTGCCAATGAACTTCACGGATATGAAGTTTGTTGGGTTGGCTTGGCAGTGATTGGAATTTAAGAATTGTCAGTTGACATAAAGTTGATCATCTTGTGCTACTACACTTAGCCATTAGCAAACAGGAAAAATATTACTATTTTTTTTTCGGTTAGAATGGAAGCCTAGTTTAGTTTCTTTTTTCTTGCTTTAATTGTATAATTTTCACATCATAAAATTAATTTAAATTACGTGACAATTCAAGATTTACAACTATTAAAATTCAACTACGGTATTTTACGGTTCTTTTTTAGTGTGGGTATAATAGGTTTCAAAAAACATATATCTTTTTCACGTTTTTGTGTTAATTTATTTTCAACAAGTTCTATTGCCACTTCTTTTAAGTACTGAAAGATGTTTACCTTCAAAATTAGTACCTAAAGTAGCAGTAATCCAGTAACAAGTGTTAAAATGCGGTATTAACAAATGCTAGACCAATTACAAAGTAAAAATAATGCTTATGTTATGAGTAAGAAACAAATATTCGGAATGTTTTCCTTTAAGGACATCCATGAGAACTGAGAAATTATTTCAACTATAGACGAAATGGTCAAAAATGAGCATTTTTACAAGTTATGACAACAAAAAATAAAAAAATAAATAGAAAGAATTACTGATTCAAAAGCTATGTTTAAAATGGTTCATATAGAGCATACATCCTTGAAATCGACCTTCATAGACCTTAACACAATGTTTCTTCATTTCATAGCATGAACGTTCATTATATAAGAAATCTTATAACATTGTCATTTCCTTCCATTATTAATTTAACGAAATTGAAAGACAAAATTATCCCCTGCTGCAACACAACTTAATTTCAATGCAACAAAATTGGCAACATTATTTATTGTTGCCGAGATCAGTTGCCTCGAGTGTAGCCGTGCCGTGTATCTGTCTTATATAGCCTACAAGTCGTAAACAACCTATCGGATATGACTTTAAAGCTTTTTTTTATTTTGTCCGTTTCGTCCGGCGCGGCTAGAGCATGTCTCGCAGATAGACAACCAGCTCGCTTAATGACGTTTTCTGCGATCGACGCGACGCAAAGCGACGTGGCCTAAGGACACAGCCACTCTGGTCGTGCCGTCCAATTTTTGCCTTATTAATTTCATAATTACAACGATAAATGCCAATCATTACAAGAGATCTTGTAATTGCGAGTAGCGAACACTTGTTTTTGTGCGGTCTTAAACCAGGCTTTAAAAATAAAGCTTTGTAAACCTATACATAAATATAAATTTTTTTATTTGATTTGTCTTTAGTTACCAAGATCATTGATCATTGTTACCCTGAAGGCATGATCATAAATCCGTAGGCTGCGTTGACTGCAAAAGTCAGTAGGTTTATGAACACCTATTCGATGTAAGCTTTACCACAATAACACAGCAGTGGGGCTGAGGCTGACAACTCGGTAGAAAAAGATGATTAAAATGACATGATACTTAGTGGGATTGATTTGTAAATGGGCTTGGCGGAATTGGTTTTCGGAATATATAAAAACACGACTCAAACACTCGGCCTAACTGACAGAGTTGAAGTATTATTCAACTTTAATGTTAATATGTTCAGATTTAAAAGGAATGTTAAGAATTTTAATGTATGTATGTTTTTTATATATTAATTTATATTTACCATTAAAATAGCTTAAAAATTATATCAAAAATCTATACAATAGTTAATTGTTAATTTATATCTTTCAGAATTATAAATAAACACATTTTTGATTATCAAAAATTAGAAGAACTCAAGGACTATGAGGACGCTTCTTCCACATTTTCTCACGTGGTTCTTAAATCAGCAGTGTTCAAATATTTATTTCAAGTGTTAATGATTTTTTCATCTCAAAATACAAATTTAAAGAGAGACTGATGCTGTAATTGTGATCCTCTATAGAAGGATAACCTTATACCTAAGATGGTATCTTCCATTTATTGTTAAAAAGAGAAATCAGTCGGCATCATTGGCTTTGAACTTGTTGCGCCCACAATTCACACAGATGATCATGATCATCCTGTTGATGGTCTTAATAGGTTTGGGATACTTGGGTTAGGTATGTACTTGGGTCATAAGGGCGTTTTATTAAAAGAGAGCCGGCAAACACCCTTTGAACTATTTTGATCCTGCGGCATTAGAAAAACAATTTCTATTGTGATGATGTTTTAACTTTCATTTCACAGGACAAGGAAGAGCGATTCATTTTCAATAAATTGTAATATTACTAAAAATGTTTGATACCTAAAATCTTTTATTTTTAATAGATGAAGCCGGTTTTTGTTCTAATTTTAATAAATAAGTGAACTCAAAACCTGGGAATATCAAATTCACCTTTGTTTGAGTTGTCGATATTTCTGCAGTGACAATCCCCAATTTTACTCTTAAAATCATTAAGTTGATAAAAAATTCCTTCTTCATATCCTATTTTTCTCCCAGACTCATTATTTAAATAGCCTTAAAGCATTGAGAACCAATATACTTGAAGTTGCATCTTCTTGTTTTTGAAAATTTGGTTTAATGTGAAGTGACAAATTGACTCGGCTTTATGAGTTTTTTAAAGTAATAAAGTCCAACCTGTCCGACACCATATAACCTGCCTCTAGGCATTCAAGTACCTACTTAAACAATATCCAATGAAGTTTACTATCCATATCACCATAACCTGTTTAGTTGACACGATAATGCACTCTTTTGCCTACGCCTACCCATGCTTCTACGTACATAATATATGCTCAGTAAAATAAGAACCATACCTAATGAAATTCCAGTTCCAGGGTATTGTCATCCAAAATAATAAGAAAAATAGTTCTCCTGACCTCAAGTGGCAACTAAAAATAGACTTCATAAGTAGCTCACGGCTTCTTGATGAGTCGCAGCCTCGCCATTGCCATCGACATCGCCAGCCCAACCCATAATTTGACACCCGGGATCCGCATGTAAGCTGTGGATGCGCGAGTGTTGCCTTTCCATCAGAGACATGAAATAAATTATATTAGTTCTCCTTGTAGCTCGTATAGCTTCTCCAGATGAGAACAAGAAGCGCGACAATGCGCGGAGGCGCTCGCTGTTACAATAGCATCAAGCATCAGCCAGAAACCATCAGAAGCAATGTTCCATTCCAAAGATGGCGTAGGTGGCTAATTCCTGTTGAAGTACAAGTGGGTTTTTAGTTTAAGTTATTTTTTTGTTGTTGGTTTTGTTTTGTTTGTTCCTTATTTATTTCATCGCTCCTTCTCCGGTCTGGAATGACAGTTTGTTGTGACAGCCTGGAAGATGCAACTGGAGCGGGCACTTAACGAGGAAGACTCGCTTATGCTCTTCAACCATGCACAAATAAACCAGTCATATGGAAAAAGATACATTGCATTTTAATGGCTAATAAATTTCCGCCGAGTTGAAATCGGCCCTAAATGAGGTCCAATTAGTTGTGATCGTGTTGAACAAGATGTTTTCGACCAACTTGATTAGTGAATGCCTTGTCTACCTATAAGTCTGCTTTGGTGGTTTGTCAGCAGATGTTTTGTTGTTTGTTGACATTATTTAGCTGGAAACAAGATTATGCTAAATTAGTTAGATGCATTCGGTGTTTAGAAACTAATAAGAGTTTATTTATGAATGTGATTTTATTTCTTGAAGGGTGGATTAGTTGGTTTTCGAGAAGCTTAAGTCAAGCCCCATAAATATAATCACGACAAGTCATATTAATTTATTCTCCAAGTTAAAGATTTGTTATTATTACTATTTTAAAATATTTTTGTTTTTCCTTCAAAACTTTTCAGTATCTCATTTACTTTTGGTAAAAACATGAATAACCCACCTGTCGAACATAAACATTTTAAAAAACGCTGAACCATTATTGCTTAAATGGTTTTTGACAAAAAAACTGAAAAATGGTTTGAGTATATTTTGTTCTTTTAATAACGAACCTATCTTCCAAAAAAAGTCATAACATCAGTTTTTTGAAATATATTCCGAAATATAAGAATAATGTAAACTGGTATTTGTTTTGTAAGACATTTCATATTAAAATGGACTCCATTATTATATCAAAATTAATTTCCTATACAATTTCCTGACTACACTATAATGCATAAAAACTTAATAATTGTTCTTACTGTTCCATCGCATGATTTGAAACACATTTTCTAAAACCATTAAGGAACAAGATTTAATGTTTTAACTTCCCATAGGAAGTTATTGTAATGGGTCCGATTTGTCGAATTGAAAATTTTGACATTTCTCGACGTTTCAAGGTTCCTAGAGTCGAAATAAAAGATTTTTAGAAAGATGTCTGTGCGTGCGTGGGTAGGTACGTTCGACCGTCCGTACGTTCGCGACGTTTTTTTCGTCGTCCATAGCTCAAGAACCAGAAGAGATATCGACTTCAAATAAATTTTGTTATACAGATAATAATGCAGAAAGGGCTCTCAAGAAAATTGCGTTGGTGGTTTTTTCACCATAGCAGTTTAAAAAAAGGTAAACATTTTGGTTAACCCTAAATATCTCACGAATCAACAACGCTAGAGACTTGAATTAAATTTTATATTATGTATTGTAATACATAATAATACAAATATATTTTTTTATTTAAAAAATCCAATTAACAGATTTTTTTATAAATAAAAAAAACTAAACAAAAATATTTGTCACCTCGAAAATTTTTCGAATAAAAACTGTTGTTATCTCAAAAACAATTTTGTGCAACGAAGAATAACGTTTTTAACATCTGGTAAAATTTTGATAAAAATCGAATGGATAGTTTTTTTTTTATTAAAAATAAAAACCTAAAAAAAAGCATTGTTGGTAAAAATTGAATTTCGTCTCAAATATCTTTTCAAAAATTTGAGGTTATGGCTTTTATTTTATTATATCTTATAAAAAAATATTGTTTTCAACATTCGATAAAATTTTGAGAAAAATCGAATTGACAGTTTTTTTACAAAAAATAAAAACATCAAAAAAGGCGTAATGCCTTCGTAAAAATTGATTTTCGACTCTAATAACTTTTCAAAACTTTGAGACATTCGCTTTAAACTAATTTTATTTTTAAAAAAATATTGTTTTCAACATTCAGTAAAATATTGAGAAAAATCGAATTGACAGTTTTTTTACAAAAAAAAAAAAAAAACCTAAAAAACAATGTATAAAAGTTGGTAAAAATTGGTTTTCGCCTTAAATATCTTTTCAAAAATTAAAAATATTAGGTTCAAACTCATTTTATCTTATAAGAAATATTGTTCTGAACATTCGATACAATTTTGAGAAAAATCGAATTGACAGTTTTATTAACAAAAAATAAATACCTAAAAAAAGTATTACTAAAAGTTCGTAAAAATTAATTTTCGACTCAAATATCTTTTCAAAAATTTGAGATATAGGCTTCAAATTAATTTTATTTTATAAAAATATTGTTTTCAACATTCAATAATTTTTTTATAAAAATCTAACAGTCAGTTTTTTCATAAAAAATTAAAATCTACAAAAAATAGTACGCAAAATTGGTAAAAATTGATGTTCGGAAATAGAAAACATTGACTTCAAATTAATTTCATTCATCCAATTTGTATTTGTTTATATAAAAAATAAAAAAAAATTTAAAATGCTACTAAAATTGGTAAAAAACTTTTAACGACTAAAAATCTCGTTAACAAAAATAGATTTTGAAATCAAACTATTTTATCATATCCAAAATATTGTTGGTTATTTTTAAATTTTTTAGAATAAATTATTCTGATAACTGATAACTTTTTTAACAAAACACGAAAACCCACAAACTTTTAAGCAAGACAAATCGACAGACGGGATGGGAAGTTATCAGTGTGGATCCCAGCCTCTTTTTTTTTAAATTAATCTAAATCGAAATCAAGACTTAGAACAAATATAGAATTTCCTTAAACTACTATAAAAAGATTCGAACTGCATCTATTAGATAATCATTTAAATATTATAAAATTAATGCAACAATTTTTGTAAAAATTTTTATTTTGTTTTCCCTTGGCCATTAAAAAAGGTATACTTGAAAAACTTCAAATATTTTGAAAGTTACATGTACAAAAAAATTGAAGCTTCTACAGAGAAACTAAATATCAAATTTAAGACAAACCTCACTTTCCCAACTTTTTCTATTCTTTTTTCTATGAAACCAAGTCCTGCCTTAAAGCAAAAACAAATTGTATAAAATAGTTCACATGTGTAATTTTAATTAAGAATAATTACTCAAGCTAATCTCATTCTATATCATTTATATGATTTTAAATGTCAATCAAAATTTGTTTCGAATTTCCTTCGGCAGGTATTTTCAATATCTGCATCCTTTTTCTGATTAGGGCACCTAAAAATCCACCTCAAATTTATCATGCCGGAAATTTTAACTATCTTATCCCAATTAACATTCCAATGCTGCATCATACTTTAGGTATATATACTTTTAGATATGTTAACTTGCCAGATACTCGTAGAATATCTCCACTTTACTTAAGAGCTATCACTATGATCTTCGACAATTAAAAACAAAACTGGTTTCTTCAAGCCGTGAATCATTCAACCCAAAACCCAATTTAGTTCCACTCCATTTAGCATGTCAGCCTTACAAGACTTTACCTTTGTTTCGAGGCTACTTCAGCTCTGTTTCTGTTTCTGTTCCAGCTCCAGATTGAATATTCACATATTACACATTCAGATTCACCCAATTTAGATGCAGAGTTTGGTGAGGAGTGCATAGTGCAGCGAGCCAATTTTGCCTGTGGGATGTTTGGGTATTGATGTCTGCTGCGAGTCGATGGCTATAAATTACAATCCCAGAACAGGTGATGTCCTTCTAACCATCAGTGAGAGCCTGAGCACTGAGCAGTGATTGTAACTCATTGTTAGAGGTCTCGAACTCGATTCAGGTTTGCTCTACAAGTTGTGAGAACACTCAACGCCCTATTTCATGATGACTTTCTGAATTCTTCTGAGACAGAGGAAAGGAGAGGATGTCGAATGTTCATGTCCATACAAAGCAAAAACTCGAAACACTTCGTAATTTACCTGGACGAATGCAGTTGCACGTTACGGATAATTAAGTTCCATAAAAGGAAGAACAATTCCAGAAGCATTCCCATTTTCTTCTCCTTTGTGATTTTCCCACCTACGTCGCGTCGTCGTCGTCGTCGGTCGTCTGTTGTTCAGTTTCTTCTTCGATGTCGTTGTTGTCGACGACGTCGTCGTCTTCGGATAGTTGTATAGTTGTCGTTCACATCACAACGTGAGCTGGAAATGGTTTATTCTTCCTAGGTAATTTAATACTGACGGGTGGTTGCCCTTCGGGTCAGATTCAGATTCAGATCCAGAGACAGAACCAGAACCAGAACCAGAGACAGAGAAAATTCCAATGGCCTGTTACGAATTGCGATATCACAGACTGCAAGGCTTAAGAAGTCCTAATTGATTTTTGCGGTCAGAAAACTGTAGCTGATTGTAGTAGGTAATACCTACTGCTGGTGCTGGTATAGCTTCTGAAGTCGAAGTAGAAGTCGAAGTCGGAGTCACCGATTGTCCAAGTCAATGGAAAATACGGACAAAACTTGTCGGCTCTGCTGCTCGTTAGATTAAACAGGCAATCCAAGTCCAAGCTGCTGTTTAGGCCAATGTCGAAGCAAATTGCCTCTTGTGAGGTTTTTTCTCCTTATTGCTTGCTTTGGGTGTTCAAAATAAAATTCTTATTTATGGCCCGATAGACTTGCTAATTGGTATGCCCATTCAGGTAAAACGTGTGTGTTCCTTTGGCTAATTACTATCTCCGTGTTGTGTGTGCCGTGTGTCCGGTAGACATATTATGTAGATAAGAACCTTGGTCTCAGATAGACGAACTACATCGATGACGACGACTACGACGACGACGACTATGCGACGACGACTAGGTATACGACTAAGACTTTTAGAACGTTCGTTGTGGGAATTAAGTTCGATACGCCACTTAAAAACGTGTAAATATCTAAATTGTCCTGACACAAAGATTCGATTAGGGTTTCAACATTTTTCGGTATAGACTTTTTGTTTGTTTTTTTTTTTCTTTTTCTTGAGCGTAGGTTTTTGTTTGGCTTAAAATTCTTAATTGTGTAGATTGTGTAAGTGACCGATATTTTATTGGACAAATTTGAAGGATTATAGGTTCGTGGAAATTTAAGGCTATCGATAGCGTGGGTTTATTTGAATTATGACCAAATCGGAATGAAGGCTTTTTATTTATATTAGAAAAAAATAAACATTAGAATGTTAAAAACAGAAATGTTTGTACTTATTTTTTGAAAGTCTGGTGTTGGACGTCACAACCAACAGCCACTTAAACCTAACCTAACCTTACCTGGTAGAGAACATAATTTAACAAAAAAGAACAATTTATTTTTAATGTCATTGAATAACACCTTAAGATTTGAGTTCATTGATTAAACTTGAATGTTGTGGAACAATTAAAGCACTAAAAATATTCAAAATACCTGGTTCTTTTTTCAATTAACAGTGTATTTTATTAAATTTACAAGTTTTCATAAATTTCATGTCGAAGCTTTTCGCTATAGGGTTCAAAAGACTTAAGTGCAGTAAATTTTCTTCAATGAGTTGATTTATTGAACAAACAATACAGCTTAACCCTTTTCATTTTCACATCCCATTCGCTCAATGAAGATGAATGCTTGACTTAAAAAATAGGAATCACATTCAAGACAAAAGCACACCATTCACATATCCTTGTTCATTTTCATTCAATAGGCAATTTATAGAATGTATTTATAACCATTCCCATATCACACTGGATTTGAAATCAAACACAGTATATGCAATTACAGTAATTTTATTAACTCAAGTCGACCAAATACATGCACATAGGTATCTATTATCTACCTACTGCAACTGATATGTACCTAAGCAACTCAATACACAATCCTGCTGAGATTTATAGGTTTTCAATTATCCTGATTTGATACAAAACTACAAGTATACTATAATATGAATCTCTATGATGTAGGCTGGGAAGAAAGCATTTGTGTTGATATTTGCTATCAAATGATGAGTGGCTTCACCACAAGAATTTGAATTAAATGAAAACATGTTTGCAGCAATGGGAATAATGTATCTTGTTTTGTTTATTATTAGTATCTGAAGGATACCTAAGTATAGTGTGCATCAAAATGTGCAAACAATTTGTAAGGTAAAACAGATTGAATAATTGAACCTGATAAAATAGGTGACTTTGAAGCTGTGAGCATTGAAAATTAATGCTGTTATGCAGGAAGAATAAGTTATCATTGATTAAAAATATTTTGAATTTTTAGTATAGACATTTTTTTTAATATTATATCATAGTAGGAACATAATATTTTCAATTGGATTTCTCTTCAGACATAAAAAGTTTGTCTAGTTTTTAAAAATCAATCAGTGTTTTCTATAATACCTTCTCGAAAAAGAGGAGGGAATAGTTCTAATTTGTTTTTATAATTTTAACTTTAATGAACGTGGCCATTTGAAATAGAACAAATAAATTATGTGATGATCTAAAATTCCGAATTGCTCCTTTAAAAATTTGTAAATAAAACATATAATTTCGTAACAAACCGAATTGTCGTTAAAGAACATGGAAAAGTATTCAATCGGTTATTGAGATTTAAGCTACTTTCTTACTGGATATTAAAGAACTTAAACGACTTTTAAAGTATTTTTCGGTAGGTTTTTTTTTTTTTTTATTTTCCAAGATATCAATTCAATTCTTTTTGTTTTCAATTCGTATTCTACAATACCATATTTTAAAAAATTATTACAAAGCATGACAGCCTGCCGTCTGCCGTAAAGAAACAATTAAAAATAAAAATACAATGGGAAATTAATATTTTACAAATTTGTTCTAATTTAATGAGTTGTTTTTTTATACATTTATCAAAGAAATTTAAAATAAAATTATAAAACAAGAAAATATATAATAAAATAGCTGTGGCTTTTAGTAAAGTCAAAACAGAAAATAAGTCAGCGTTTGAAACTTTTTGTAAGTACATACAAATTAAAGAAACATTTACAATTTCAATATCTCGATATGTCTTTGCGTGAGAAACATGTCCTATAAGAAGTTTTCGACCACGTTCAGCATTCAAAATATTGATGTATTCCTCTAATCAAAGAAAACTTGCGTTAAAATGGAGTCTTCGGATTTCCTGTAAGGTTGGACACAACGCTACAAGGATCAAGGTTGCAAAGCGAACAAACAGGATTTAAATCAGATCTATACGGTCTAGAATTCAATTCTAGTATTTCAGTTCTGACTTTGAAAATCAAGCTCATTTCTGAAACTGAAACTCATCTCTGAAATAATTGTTTTTACCTAGGGTAAGACTTAATTGTCGATAAATACTCCTTGACGTTGAATTCTATACAATTCTGAAAACATTTCTAATTCTTCGATATTATAGGTTCGCATTGTGATTGGAAAGTCATTCAAAACAGCTATACTTAGGTCATAACAGTTTTTGACTGAACTGTTACCACTATCAAAACATGTCTTAAGAATTCGTTCAGCTTTAGGTCTGATCGAACCATTACCTTGATAATGTAATCCACATTTGCCTTTAAGTTTTTTAGAAAAACGTCACGAAATCCAGACTCCGTATGGATGGCATGATTAGGGGTCTTCTTAGGTAGCCTGAAAATTCGTTTGAAAAAATATCTTCGGAGATTTTCTAGTTCTTCTAAATGCTCATAACCATATTTTTCATTACCATAGCAAAGGCAGCTATTCACTGTAGCGTTGAAGACTTGGAAAAAATTGGAAACTTTATCAACATTATTTTTACTAAAAGAAATAAGACCACATGCAACTTTGGCAACTTTCGTTTTTTCTTAAGCATGTGCATGAACATTTAAGTTATATGTAAGTATATAACCATGATATTTAAATTCATCCACAACTTAGATAATATCGTCACCAAGAGTCCAGTTGCTATGATAACCTATAGATCTGTTGCATGATCTGAAAACCATAGTTTTCGACTTCGAGGTAAGATATGAAAAATTTAATTTTTAAAGTATACAATTTTTCTAAAAGTAATTTAATTTTGTTTTCGTAAAATATTGAAACTTATTCTTAAAGACTTAGTAATGTTTGGTATAAAACAAATGTTTCCTGCTTTGTCGATAAATTTAAAAATTTCCCATTGGAAGTTAATAAACTAATCATAATTATGTTGCTCTGGTGCAGGTAGAAATCTTCTAAAAAATATTATTTACACACTTGACGTTAAAAGTAAATAATTCATCTGCAGTCTCCGTTGTGAATCATTTAATGAACTTAATCAAGTTAAAGTATAAAATTCTCTGAAAGCGATTATGACTCTTAAGGTATCAAGAACATCAAGTGTCCAAAATAACCAAGTTTTGTGGCGTTTCATTTAAACCGCAATCCCCTCGAAAAAAAAAACTTTTATTTTACAAGTATAATTTCAACTTGTTCCAAAGCTGTCATCAGCTTTTTATAATATACCTATAGTTATTCAGTGTGATCAAGTTAATGGATTCTGTCAGAATTTGTTTACCAATTAACGACAGGTAACGACACAGTTAAATTGGTGTTCTTATTTCTTTTTTTTTGTATTTGTTTTCATGCCAATGAGTGTAGTCATTAAAAAGGAACAGAAAACTAAGAGAGGAATAAATTAATAAGTTTTCTTAATGTAACCACTTATTGGATCATCGGATTCTAAAAAATCCATAAATTTCAGAGATTATTATTTGTGACAAAAATGTAATTGCTTTAGTGGTCACTGGCATTATGAAGTTGTTCTTGTTGCTGTGTGGAAAAAAGGGGACTTATTGGTCAAGGGATTCAATATATTTTAACAGAGGGTAAAAGAAAGTTAAACTATAATAATTGGCTGAGTATTGACATTTGACGATGTCAACCTACGTAATTAATACACTATTAATACACTACTTAAAAAAAGGAATAGTAAATTGTCATAAATAAAGGTTTTGATTTCAAAAGCTCTAATTTTTGTTAAGCTACATATCTGTTTAAATTGAATCACATTTGTTATTTAAGTGAGATTTTTTAGCAGCATAAAATTAAAGTGAAACCTTTCGAAACTGTGACCATTTAAAATTTAAAACTAAAAAATATTTTGTTCTGCAAGTTTCTAAAAAATAGAAATACTGAAAATTGTGTTGGCAGGACACTTTTTAATTGTTGGTTCAATAATTGTTGTTTTTTGTTGCTTTTGCGAGGCACTCGTATCGTAAAGGTTGTTGTGTTGGACTGTAATGCCAGAGGTCTTGGGCTCAATCCCTGCCTGTGCCATCTAAAGTTTTGTTTACGGGCTCTGCTTATTGCGATGAATTGAGAAATTCTTCAAGAGTAATTCTTGTCATGGAAAGTGCTTTCTCAAATTAGCCGTTCGGATTCGGCTTAAAACTGTAGGTTCCCTCCATCCCTGACAACATTATTGGCACACGAAAAATGGTTGGAAGTTGTAAGTCACTAGGACCTACATAGTTCTCAACGGACTATTGCGCCACCTAATTTATTTATTTATGTCTTTAAACGAAAGGTGTTGTAATGTAAATTTGTTTCCATAAAAAAAATTACAAAAATAAAAGCATAAAGAGTTTATTTTGTGATTGAGCAAATGTCTGCAAGATTGGAGGTAAGTGTATGAGTATATTTAAAGCTTGTAGTGTAAGTTAGTCTGTTCACTATTCTCTCTTTTTTATATGAAGATCTTACTAAAAGTTATTGTTCATAAAGGATCTTTCATTGTTTCCATTGACTTAATATTAATGTTAAGTAAAAGAAGAGATACCTACATTTTATTCTTTAAAAAATATACAAATAATCTGGTAAGCTGATTCCTAAATTTTCTAAAAAGTAGTTAATTAGTTTTAACAACACTGTTAGAAGTTAGCGTTAGAAATTTGAAATCTTGAATCAATACTGTTACTTTACAATTCTTTTATTATTTTCATATTTTTTACGAAGAAATCCAAACAAAAATTGTTGGGAAAAATCAATACAACTTAGATTGAGAAGAACAGTGGTCTACACACCAACTATCAAACATCCATAAGCCTTCATTTTTATTATGATACATCAAACTCAGTATCGATGTTATGTTAAAATTTATTACAGTGATTCATCTATTCTTTAGAAAATGATACGATTTGATGTAAACTGCTATAAATCTTAAGCTTCCACATTGTATTCACTATAATCCAATTTTCGAAACAGACAACCATAAAATCGTATTTTATACAACAAATCTGACAGTTTATGTCGTTGAAGGTCCAAAGTCATCCTTTTTACAAAGCTCAAAATAAATTATTCCAAAGAATATAATCACCAAATAAAACCAAAAAAAAAAACCTCAACTGCGAGCTCCCGGTCACATTATTGGTAGCGTTCTACCTGCTTTTGCTTCTGCATTGGCCGACAACCGAACCGACCGACTTCAACATCCATCTGCGGTGGTCTTGTAAATCAATGAACCCACTAGCGCGTACTCGCTGAGTGGCTCTGGCTACTAACAAAACAACGTCACATCATTGAGGATAAACAACGAGCGGAACAAAAGGATTCCCTCAGGGGGAAGTACATATACCTAATGTGGTTTGGTTGAATGTTTTTGTTTTCCTGCGCTGCTGATGATGATGCTGTGATCGGTTGCTCGTGTCGCTTTTGAAACAAAGTATGGACGGTTCCTTATGCGGTACAGGCAGGCAAGTTGTTTGCATTCTCTTCTGTATATAAATACCACTGCCTCCAGGACAGCCTAAGCCATGATCAAAATACACTCAGAAAAATCGATTTACTCAAAGACAACAAAATTGGAAACTGACAAATCTTAGAAAAGATTGAAATCTTGTATTTTCTATACACAACCTTATTCAAAATTTTGCTAGGGTCTACTCTAAACCATTTTCCTGTTCGAGTAACATCAGGAATGCAAGGAACTTACGCCAAATTTGAACTGCTAATTTAAGAAGCAATTTTTATTTCAAGGATTAATCTTGGAAATTTTAACAGTTCTTCGAAAGATGAAGCTTATTCACTTCGCAACATTTAATGATTTCTTCGAATTAAAATGAAGTTCTTGCACTGATTTCTTAGGAACTGAAAATGTAGTTAATTTAAGCTTTTAATAATCAAAAATGAGTGCATAAATCCACTAAAAGGAATTAACGTATCCGGGACTGATCAGTTCTTATTTAAAATCCAATTTTGATTTATTTGGAAACAAAAAATTCGGTGAGTGTACCTTTATGGTAAAATTAAAATCAATAAGATCAACACAATGGAATGTTGTTCTTTGTTAGTAGTTGTTGTTTATCGTTCATCCAAAGGTTCAGCATTAATTATTTTGGAAGCAAATATTTACGGAATTTCGATTTCTTTCCGCGACGGTCTTTTTTTTTTGGAAGATTTCGGTCGGTGACAAATGCAGTGGCAGTGTAATCAGCCACCGAGAAGACGTTAAAACGTGATTGCTACGCTACAGCATTTGTGGTTAACAAACAGAATAAGAAAAAAACAAGTGCTAATTGACTTTGACCATAAAACGCTGTATTTGTCATTCAGTCATTATTGATGTTTTATTTCGTTTATTTTTTTTAAGGGGAAGACGACCTACATCAAGGAACCACAGAACAACAAAGCAGTCCTGATTTCACTAACTATTTTTTGCAATGTGGCATTTCTTATTTCTTATTCTTGATTTTAAATGTAATATTTGTAACTCGATGTAGTTCCTTCGCTTAACAATGTTACATATTTCAGCACTTTTCCATAGGAATTATGGAACATGTTTGTATAGAAATTAATGTCTCCCAAAATTTGTTGATTTCTATTAATTTATTCTTGTCAAAAGTTCTGTTTTGTATATTTTGCAAATAGACAAATTGGTTTTTAAATAATAGATTCAAAATACAACATTTCCGCTTCCGGTTTGTTCTCTTAACTTATTTAAGCGACCTCTGTAGGTTGATACCTTTGTTTTGGTAAACTGTTTCCACTGGGTTTGTGTCTAAGATAGTAATGCATTTGTTATTTTTACCACTCATCGGCTACACAAACCGCCATCTGTGGTGAGAAGTGGTGAAATCAAATGAAAGTAAAAAAAGGGCAACATTTGTATGAATTTTTGGAGCCTTAGTTAACGTACTCTCCTCATATACAGGGCCACAAAAAAATTGATAATCCTTAAACGACATAAAGCTCACTTTATGAAAAAAAACTTACATAGCCTCGCTTTAAAATTTCTATTTAAAATCGAATTTTTCAAGTACTTATCTAACATTTAAATTTTCGTTCTGATTTTCGATTTTTGTCGAATTAAAAATAAATTTAAGTTTAATAAAACAAAGTTCAATAACAATTAATATTTTCTAAAATTTTGTTTCCGTCATCAATGGTGTAGAAGGTTCATCAAAGGAAGGGTTGATTTTTAACATTTGGTCGATACTAGCTAATGACTAATTTGATTAAGTCTATATGTTTTTTGAATGCCATACAAATCAAAAATTAGGAATTTATAAAACGTATCCGCGCTCTTTTATTTTGCAGAATTCTTCACTATTCTCCTAAATTGTTGTATGTACCATGTGATTTACGTACCATTAGATCAAGTTCAACTGCCTGGCAGGTTTTTTTCAGCGCTCGAAAATGAGCATTTTTCCGATTTTGAGGTCTGAATGATAACCACATGAGCGATACATCAAAAAATCAGAAAAAAATCCGATGATTACAAAACAGTGTGTCCAAGAGTCAAGACGTTTTATTTTCACCCTTCAGCCAGACGCATTTTAAGCTTCTCCAAATGCGTTTTTCAATTTAAGCCCCGATAACTTTTACCTACAACAACACATCAGCAGACTAATAGACTTTTTAAAATGTAAATGTGCATCCCAGCCATCCGAAAAGTTTTTGCTCAATATGAAGATGTTGGAAGAAAAAAAAAACGCGACACATTTTTAAATGAGTGCAAATTCGATCCCAAGAGATTTGAAAACAAAAATTCGAATTTTTTCTTCAGAGTACAAGGCCACAAAGTTCCATGTGGAAAAATTCGAGAAATAAAAATGGTAAGGTATTTGATAGGAAAGATAACTTTTTGTAGCACCAAAAAGTTCATCTAAAATGTATATCCATTAACTCCCACTCCTCAATGTTTAGGACATTTAGATAGATTGAGGATACATTGTAAAATTGAAATGGTTTAACGGAATTGCGGCCCTAGAAAACATTAAAAATGTCTGTGTTATAGAAAACAAAGACACTAAAAGTGAAGACATTGATTGTGAAAACATGACTTTGAATCTGATATATGATTTTTTCTAATAAATAAGATGGATTCCTTAAGACCGTCTAAGATGCACATTCTAATCAGGAGAAGTGTTCTGATCTAGGAAAAAGGTATTAAGTATAAGTTTTAAGTCGAAAAATACATTTGAAAAAGCTTAAAATGTGTCCGGCAAGCAGAAGGCTGAAAGTAAAACGTCTGTGACACATTGGGCAGGTTCAGACAACATAAAGGACTTCATTTGCAGTCAACTTCATTCTTTGAACGTAAATTTTGACCAAGGCAACTAGTTAGTTTTTCAAGTGTCATGAATTTAAAATTGAGAACTTTACTTCACAAACCTCTACTTCAAGTTCATAGTACAAAAACTACCAAAATCATTATTATCTATAAAACACTCTTCAGGCAAGCTACAAGTCCATCACGACTTGTATTTTGTATTTTAAAGAAATTTCTTTTCTTTTCTTTTCCAAATTTACAAGGAACCTTTTTACAGAAAGCATTAAATGAATCTGTGCAGAAAATAAATAAATCATTGAGTAATAAAGTTCAGCTTTTAGTTGAATTAAAAAACATGATCAGTTGTCATTTTGACATAGGTTGACTTGACTTGATAGTTAGGGAGATTTTTCTTGACTAACTTTCCAGTCAACTTTCCAATAAAGTTGCCTTAATTGGAAGGCAATTTTTGGCAGCTGGCCAATCAGATGCTAGAAACTTGCCTTACTTTCAAGTCCCTTATGTCGGCTGAACCTGCCCATTTTTTTTGTATTCAGGGTTTTTTTTCTGATTTTTTTATGTATCGCTCATGTGGTTATCATTTAGACCTCAAAATCGTAAAAATGCCCATTTACAAACGCTTACCCCCGACCACGGCTGAAAAAAAAACCTGCCAGGCGGTTGAGCTTGATATAATGGTGCGTATATCTACACATTCACATCAAGCAATTTTGGTTATCACTCCACTCCCAAAAATTTGCTGCCGGCTCTAGGTCTAAGACTTCAACTTTCAAGAAATACTCTGAGTGCTAAGCTTGAAAAAACGATGAACTTTGTAATTATATTGTTTTTGGTTGTTAAACAATTGTGCGTATTTTGAGCACTAGGTATTTCTATTAGTTTTATAAACGTCATGGAAATATACTTACCAACATTTGAAATAATTTTTAGCATTTAAATAAAAATTCAATCGATGTACATAATGTAGGTAAAAATTATAAAATTTAATTAAATTTAGAATTTGTATTGCTTGAAAACTTGCACTGCAATAACACAGTAAATTTCATTCATGATAAAATACAAAATATTCAATACGATGTATGCATTTATGTATGTGTGTATGTACGTATGTGTATATATGTAAACTGTTTTAGGTATAATCTTAAGCGCTAAATAAAAATAACACATTACAATTTTTTAATTGAAGAATTTGCAAAGCTAGAGTTAAACTGCATTTATTCCTGATGATTATGAGAGTTACTCCTGCTAGGCAGTTTTTTATTTCTAGAGGGAAGAGGGAAAAACTTATAGACACCATTGCGAAATAATGTTTCCTTCTTGATTCTTAAACGACTATACGATGCACATGACTGGGATCAACTTGTCGGCTGGTGCTGTTGTTGCTACTGTTGGTACTGCTAGGATTATTATTGCTCACGTCCAGAAGACTACCTCCGACTTTTATCCGACGAGTTAATGCTCGTTTGTTCTGAAATGGTAGATTCTATAGTTAAGACATTTTCAAAGAAGTAAGATTCAATTGAAACGAACCTGTCTCGCTTTTGTACACTTCGATTGAGCGATCAAAGTTTTTGGCACCTGGAAGAGCGATTCACCGCGGGTAATAAGGATACTCGTCAGCCTACAGCATTGTGCAGCCATTTTCACTTGCTCTTCTATGCTGTTCTTATCGGTTGGTTGGATGTATCGTGGGGGGAAGAATGAGGGAGCAATGATGGTTGATACATTGTGTATCGTCATTTTGTTCGATTCTTGTTGCTTAATTGTTGTGTTCAAAAAGTTTATGAGCCTTCGCAATGTATTTCGGTTTTCGTGTGGCAGCATTTGACACACAACAGCCAAGGCTTTGTATTGATCTGGAGGTGGTAGTGCATGAGTCTGATAGAAGAGCTGAATCAGCTCATGGCTCAGCAAAGGTTGCGGAAGTTCGCGCAGCCATCGCTTAAGCAACGCACTCAAATCGTGCACACTAGCGGAGCCCAACAGTTGAGCGACCTTTTTTGGTTTTTGGTAGAAAACTGCTTCCAGTTCGGTATAAAGTAGTTCAGTCTGTAAGAAATTATTCAATTTGAGTATACTCGGTAAAGCAGTGATGATTTGAAAAGTATTACCTTTTGTTTGTGCCCTGCCACCCTCAAGATACCCTCTTCTCGAACGCCACGCCTGGTCAACTCGTCTAGTAGAAATTCCAAGAACAAAGGCACCAGTGTGGAGTCCTTCCCTGTGATTTGTTGATCTCGACGGATGAGTGCATTCAGTGATACTCCAAATAGATTTCCCTCTTCCTTGCGACGTCTTTTGAATGGTTTTCTCTTGTCCAAGGTGACGTGGTATTTATCAAAGAGTGTCGCAAGCTCAAGCCACAATATTGGTTGCAAGCGCTTCAAGTCATTTTCGTTGATAACATCGATGTCGCAGTAATATTCATCCGTCAAAACATGACTGTCCACAGTATCCTTGTTTTAAAGAAAGAAAAACAATTTTTAGATTTAATGATGTCCTACTTTCAGCGAACTTGTATACTTACAACGCCATCATCTTGTTGACTAGATTCCCGATACATGCTCTCAAAACTGATGCCATCCCTGGATGATGGTGAGTTCTGGGCACTTTGTGGAGGTGTATCTAGAGTGATTTTATGAAGGATCTTTTGTGGTGTGCTTTCATTGCTGGATGATTTAGATGACGACCGTGTGGCATACTCATCACTCGAATCGCTGGAGATATTATGATCGCTTTGTGAGTTCTGAATCAACTGTCCACGAGCACGGCTTTATTGAAAAAAGGAGAAAAACCGTTAAAAAAGATCAACTCCATGCATTACCTTAACTTACCCAACTGAACATGACGGATCAGATCCAGAACGAACTCTTGGTATATGAATAGTTCCGATTCGTGAGAATCCCACCAATTCAATACCTTCAGCCGAATAAAATGGGATATCACATCGAACATGAGAACCCCTAAAGAGATCAGCTGCTCCTTTCAAAGGAGCACTAGGGGTGCGCCTTAGTTTTTGTTTATGCTTGCCAGCATTCTGTAGAGCTGGATTACTTCCGCTATTATCGAAAATACTCACGAAATTTGGTCTTCTAAAATGTAAACAAAAGAACATTTTTTTTGTTGTTAAAAAAATATCAGTGACACACGACTTGATTTATAAATCTTACATTGCTGTTGTATTCCATACTTCGTCGCCTTGAATTGAATCTAATGAATCAGGTGTTGCACTGCGTGATCGAGTACCTGTACTTGATTCCTGATTTGAAAAAATAGGAAGATTTAACAATGCAAATAAGGGATATTTGCTGATAGACTTACGTCGAAATCTCGAAAAACATCTCGGATATCTGGTTTTCGTTTTTGGCGAGATTTAGTCCGCCCGCGGACTGTATGGTTGAGAGCGCGTACTCTTTGCTTTATAGCCTCAGCATGAGGTCTCGAAAGAGTAGCTAGTATTGGTTCCAAATCCGATGCACGAACTTCAAAACCCTAAAAAAGGATAAAAATAAATTATTGGTAAGCTTATGATAACAACGGATTAAGCTATGGTTATTTCTTATTTCCTTCAGTATTACTTTTGGATCTGCTCATAGATGGCAATAGTGCGCATATTGAGCTACCATGAACCCCCCATATTTTTATGATTTTGACATCTGTCAACATAATCAGTTAACATTGTCAGTAATTTCATAGCACAATTCCATTTTTCTTGGAAAATCATGCCTAGTTTTGTGCTAGAAAAAGAGCATACGCGGGAAGCTCTGCTTTTCTACTTCAATTTGAAGAAATCGGCAATTAATTCTCTAGACCTGCCTCTTCCAAATGCCACCTGTTTTCGTCAATGAGCCACGCATAGTGTAAAGTAAAGACGTTAATTATTATTTCTTTGGGACTTCTTGTGCTGCGTTTAAGTCGTTTTCAGCGTCTTTATGCCCGAAATCGGTTTTAACAAATGGCAAACAGTTGTTTCTTCAATAAACAAAATACCATCACCTTTTATATTTCGAGTTGTTTGCCTTAAATATAAATTCTGTTATGAGCTTAAAATAAACTCTTGTTTAAACTGTCCTGCGTATAGCTTGTCAAAGCGCCAACATATCGCATTTGTTGTTTGCCTAGCTTTTGATAATGCTAAATAACACTGCGTAATGTGCACAAGCCTACAAGGCATTGTTGATCTTTTATCCTAAATGTTTATTTTGGCCCAAAGTTTAATTGAAGAACACATCGGTATTATTGGAATTGGTTACCAATTTTATTTACATACTCGTATCATTCTCTCAAGGTTAACGTTTTGTAGAATAGTTTTTGGATTATAACAAACAAATAAGTGCAAACATATTTTTTGAAATCAATAGCCGTGGGTTACGTTTAAGGTGCTATTAGCCTAAGCAGTCTTTTCAATTCCTGAGTATACCTACCTATCTACGGTTTTCAACACTTGGCTTCACCCACCTTATTGTATACGACCTAAACGTGCTTAACTGGCTTGTTCTGCATTGTTTATATTATAAACATTATTTTGTTTGTCATTATTATTAAAATATATGTATAATGTATTATGTATGTAGGTGCCTTAGCACACTCACCTGGCTTGTAGGTGGCCATTTTTAACATAAAGCACGTCGTCGCCGTTGTTGTCGCCATCAACAGCGTTATTGTCGTCGCCTGACTCGACGCCTGTCTGTGGCAAAGTAATATGACACTACAAAACATTACGCTATACCTAATATTTGTTTTCTTGTTTAAGCTGTAAGCTCAAATTTGTTCCCATGTGTCACGCTAAATAGCGCATTTACTAAAGCTCTACAAATAGCTGACGAT
Organism: Eupeodes luniger; assembly: GCA_951509635.1. Classification (NCBI taxonomy): domain Eukaryota; kingdom Metazoa; phylum Arthropoda; class Insecta; order Diptera; family Syrphidae; genus Eupeodes; species Eupeodes luniger. The sequence continues at coordinate 130,787,816 of OX608075.1, read as the reverse complement.
TGCGGTTATAGTGCTGAAGCATACCACAACTAAACAGCAAAATAAAAAATAAGAAACAGGTCAGTTTCAGTTTATTTTACTCAATAACTTTCATAGAAAAAAAAGTAGGTGATCTTACTGCGCACTTTGCTTGAATTTATCACAATTCCTTTGTTGTTTAACCTAAATGTGTTTTAAGGTCCAGAAACTATATAAAGTCGTGATGCATTTAAGTCTTAGAAAACCGAGCTAATTTTCATTCTTATAAGTTTGACGGATCCGCACTGGAATAAGTAGCATTTATTAAGATTGATAAGTAATGCAAAAGTGGATGTCCTTGTTTCAGACTACGGAAAGAGTAGAAATGATTCTAGCCGCGCGCTGCTTTCAAAAACTCACGGAAGCAAATGTTATCATAAACCAATGAAAACAAGCCCTCTGTATTGTATAGGGTGTTCATTTAGATGAATTAGAAGTTTTGATGGTTGATGTCATTGGTTTGACAGTTGGAAATGACAATCTGTGTTGACATTTCAGTTCATTAAGATTTTGAAAATTTATCATGAACCGTTCAACGCCAGAACAACGCTTCTTAGTTGTGGAAATTTAAATTGATAGAGATATAAATCTGGTTGCAAAGTTCAAAGAGTATTTCGTCCATTTAACAGTGCGATTGAAAGCCTCTTGATTACTTTTTACGAGAAATATGTTAAGTCACTGCCATATTCCGAAAAACCAACAATAGAAACATTTCTGTCATTTAAAATTCTTAACGTCTTAAAAAAAGGCCCAATACTTACGTACACTTCACTAAATTTTAAAGAGATATTTAATTTAATACTGCAAAGTGTTTTTTTTTTTAACAGTTCAAACTTAAATTAATAACATTTAATGTATAGCAGCTCTTGATCTCTAATTTTTTTAAATTATTTTTTATGTTTTTGCAACACCGGAAAAGTTTTCTCTTTTGAATTTCCTTGTGTATTTTAGTTAAATTGATTAGTTTTAATTTAGCAAACTTGTCACATATGAAGAATGTGGTTACGGTAGTTGATGGTATTTTGCGGCACGATGACATTTTGTTTATTCATTTAACATTTTAAAAACTAATTACAAAATGTTAACTATTTAAAATTACCTGTTCGAATGGTTTTGTCAGTTGGGAGAATCCAGCTGCATTAAGCCATTCAGCTTCCAATTCCCCATCTTAAATAAAATGAAATAAATAATTGAATTATTATATCTACTAAATATTGGCGATTTAATATAAATAAAAGTAACTTACCTTCATAATGTAATATAGGCTCACTAGATGAATTAGTTTGTAAAAGACATTCGTGCAGGTATTCATTGAAATCAGGATCTGAGGAATTTTCCAAAGATGAATTGCTATTCATTTTGTATGGCATTGTTAGAAGAACTTTTTGTTTTTTAAATTGACAATGAAACGTTGTCTCAAGAAACTTTTATTTAATTGTTTCAAAACTCAAACTATCCTAAGGTAGAGCACCATTTTAGAATTTTTATCTGAAAATAAAAGAAAAAATATTTATTGATTTATTTATATTAAGTGTTTAAAAGTCTAATATCAGTTTCCGTGTTCAAATGTAACTGCACAATAATCAGAAATACGTTAGAAAAAAGCTATGTTGGGTATTTTACAGAAGCATAAATATAGTTTTTCTTTTTAACATATTGACCTATATATTGTTTAACAATAAGAATCAATTGTCTTATCCCATTATGTACATTCTTATATAACTATTATTTTGATTTATATAATGACACAAAATGCTAGCAAAATTAAATAGTCACGATACACTTTAAATCCCTCAAACATGTAGATAAACTTCCGCCGTTTATCCACGTCAGAAGTAATTTTCAAAGATCCGCAATTGGTCTTCAACGTCTGATGCGTCTCTTTATAGATTCAACAGAGATACAAAAACAAAAAACCAGAAGCGACGACATTACATAAAAACAGTGAGCTCTAGTCAATTTAAATGATCGATAATCGTTTGGGTAAGTAATGTGTGCGGCGATGATTCTTTCATAGGAGTTAGCCTAAGTCGTGTCGTCAATCAAATTGTTTTAAAATAGATTGAGGAGTAAATTGCATGCTGCCGCTACCGCTACCGCTGCCACTTCTAGTGCACTGCATTCATGATTTTAATTGGACACGTTTTTTTCTTCTTCTGAAACAACCATAAAAAGGCGTATTTTCTGAAGCAATTTTCTTGATTAAGGAGAGTTAGAAACAAATGTGTTGCATCTTCGGGCAATGAAGCTATTTAAAACCAAATGGGTTTGTTAACACTTAGCTTTAAATAATATGGCAAGATTGGATAAGCTTAAATATATGCTACAAGGATTTCAAAGAATTCCAAACTTAAGGGATATATGCTAGTGTTATGTCGAAAGGCTGCAACGTTAAAGACAGAGTTGATGTTAATGATCTAAAAAAGTGTTGGAGCTACTTTAGAGATCAGCGTTATTTATTGAACTATGATGCATTTAATTGTCTGGTTTTTGCAATAAAAGAAGGAGTATACAGCTCATTCTACTTTTGAATTATTTAAAAACACATCTGGGATGAGATATTTTTCCAAATTAACAATAAAAAAATAATTTTATATAAGATAGGAAACAAAGGCATCCCAAATAGATATATAGATCAAGAATCATACAAAATAAATCAATAAAAATAATGAAATATAATGCCTTCATCATCATTGAACACGACACCTTATAAGTATATAGTTAGTAGATAAAAACAAGTATTAATCATTACTTCATCGTAAACATCATGCCAATTATTTTTAAAAGACGTCAAATATAAGAAATAATATGAATTGCGTCAATGATCTGTTAATCTATACGCGTTTTATCCAATAAGACGTAACACACTTCAATTCAAAACATCACCGGGAATTCAAGTATAATTCAATGGAGTTTTTCTTTGATCATTATTTGTAGAGTTGATTGCAAAAAAAAAATAATAAAATAATAGCCACCATCGGGGGATATATTTAAAAGTGAGATAATCATCTTATAAGATGAGTCAGAAAACATGATTCGATGAATACAAATTGCTGATGGGTATTTAACAATATTTACTCATATTATTTTTTTTTTAATTTCCGGTAGTTTCTTTTAATCAAATATTTAAACATTTTCAGTAGCTAAGGTATGCGTGTGCATTCACCTTAAGGGGGTGCGTTGTTTTCGAATGCGTGATTTTATTTTATTTTGGCCACACCCTTAAAGCGAATAAGTTTCGAAAAAATAGCTTTCGGTCCAAAATTTTACTAAACTCTATATCTATTTACCAAGCACTTCAAACAATAGCACGCCACAAACTCCAACTAAGGTTTAAAATAGTGTCTTGAAGTCTCTTTGAATTTTCATTCATCTTGGAAATACAATGCTCGTGTTTCAAATGTTTATATTTCGGAAATGACACTTATTTATATTATCATTGTTTTTCATATGTAGATGAAAAAAATGCATAGCAGTTTTAGGCATATTTTTAACTTCGTTGGAAAAATGTTTAATTTTGTGTTAAGTTTTAGAACATCGAACTTTTTCGGGAAATTAATGTAAGCAACAAAAAAAGTGTAAAATCAGATTTTTGTATTAATAACAACAGTGTGTCATGTTGCAGACAACATTTTTGATGGCTTCAAATGAAAAAAAAAAAAACAAAATTAGATAATTTATTTTATTTTTTCTTTCGAAAAAGTCGCTTACGATAAAATGGCAGTGAGATGTTGATATGAATTAAAGAGATCTAAACAAAGGTTATGTATCTTTATACACTGTTGACTTACATATGTGTGTAAATTCTTAAAAGTAACCTAGAAAAAGATCAAACTTATTAAGTAACATAATTTTGTAACAAAAACGTGTAAAAGTTAATTAAACTGTGTTTAATTATCTGTTACAAGACCTTTGAACTTATATTAAACCAATAACTCTTGAAAATACCAAATATAATCGCCCATTAATTATCTCATCAGAAATACCTTCAAGGTACAAGTTCATCACCAGACAAACTGTCTGCAACATCATAGCATAAAGTCACAGTCACAGATCACATTCACACTTAAATGGTTTCATTTAAAGTCTCCACTTCTCTCCAACATAATTACTGTCAAATATTCAAACATAATGAACTCCTCTTTCCAAAGAGCAAAAGTGAAAGCTTTTCAATTTCAGTGATGCCCATCCCTGTCCCAATGTACACCAAAAACGAATGTCAACACACATGTTGCTCTGGTATTTGTTGTAGCTATTTACAACAACAAAATTGTATGTATATGTCGCGTCGGTCGCTTCGCTCGCGCAGCGTGCAGACCAAGCGCGACTCAAATCAGTTGCAGTAAATAAAGTAACGCGATAAGCGGAAGCCATGACAACTGACAGCCGATGGGTAGGTATAAGCGATGAAAGTTACCTGCGCTGCGCTGAGCTGCGCACTCAACCTTATACTGATGATGATACCGAACTGGTGCGGTGGTAAGGTGGGAGGCAACCATATCAATGTGAGGAAGAAGATGACGGGTGACATAATGTACCCCAACCCAAGACTGTAAACAGTTGACCGATAAGGAAACTACTTGAAGAAAACGCGTGTTGGTACAACTGTTTGCACACAAATGCTACCGCTCAAGCTTGACGTTGTTGTTTGACAAACAATCCAACTTCAAGGAAAGCTAGTAAGCTCTGCTTATGGGGATGTTTCATCTGACTATACTTTGTAGACTTTGTAGGAAGCCAAGATGCAATTTTGCGATTCGGTATTTAACTTTGCGAGACTTTGTTTTTCTGAGGAAAATAAAACGATTTCGCAGACTTTCTATCAGTTAATGTTGTGATTGTGACATATGTCAATTCTGTTTGCTACTTGATAGCAGTGCGTAATGATTCAACTTCAACTTCCATATGAACCGACGACGAAACCAACTTCAAAAATCCAACAACAATTATTATGCGATAGCGATATAGAAATAGAAAGTGTTGCTCGACTTTTAAAGAATGTCGCGCATTAGTTGTTTTGAGAATATGAAGGCAGCGGTAGATCGGCGGCTTGGTGGCGCGGCGGTTTCATAGTTCATACACACGGTAATTCTATTTTAATTACCATGAATTTAGATTAATGTTCGCACACGGAGCGAAATTGTCTCATAACAGAGAGTAATTAAAGTTTTCAATTTCCTCCTAGAAGGCAAGGCTTTTTGCATGCGCTGACAATTTAAAGTGAGAGTCTTGTGTAAAGTTTGTGGAAGATTATCAAGATTCAAGAGTAATTAATTTTTTATAGGTTTTGGGTCTAGTGTCTAGAAGTATAACAATACTTTCTGTCATCGAAGAACAAAGAGAGTTCTCGGGCAAATTGTTAGATTCAAATTCTTACACTGTATAATATCTTGAACAAAATTAAATTTCAAAACAAGACTAAACTTATTAACTTGAAATTTCTTCAAAGCAATCTCAACCTTGTTACCTTGAAGTTTCTTTTTTATGAATAAAAAATAGGTTTAGAATTTTGTTTTTACTTTTATAGGTACAAATTAAAAACTAATTATGGAACAGAAATATGGCATTAAAAATATAGCGATTAATTTACTTTCGATTGAGTATTAACTCAAAAACTTTTAATTTAGACTTATTACATTTAAATTGCATTATTAGTAAGCACCTTTTACAAGATATAAGTTAACAAAACATTTAATAACTCAATTCAATAAAATTGGTTGATAACTATTGTTCATACAATTTTATCGTTCTGTCAATTATCGAGATTATCTAATAAACATGCTTTTAGTAGGCAATCAATTTTTAAGATAGATCGTGGGTGTTTAAAATAAAAATGTTATGTGAATATGAAACAGGGGATAACATTTGTTAATGGCTGTAACAGTTTAAGCATCATTTAAGGCTTACATAATAGCATTAGGGAAAAATGAGAAATAATATTAAAATCGAAAGCTTTTATTGAAATCACCATTAAATTTGACAAGCCCTCAATTTCAAATTGCTTTTTTGTCTGAATGTTATATAAATTTATTAATTTTATAACTCTTGGAAACATATTGAATGTTTAAAAAAAAAATTTTAAACTTTTACTTAATATTAACAGATCAATTTTGCTTAAAAAACTTAAGAATATCTTAAACAAAAATGTGTACAAGATTCGTTAACTTAAAATGTAAACATTGATACTGTTAATCTAGAACTTGGCCTATTTTAAAAAGATACCATATCGTAGCGGCTATAATTACAGCAAATATTTAATTCAGAAAAATTCGTTATTGACTAAGAGTGACAATATCTATCTTTTTTAAAGATAATTTTTAATGAAATTTTGTCATTTAATCACACGAAATTTGTAAGCTCTTATCAAAATAATCTCTTGATTTTATCATTTAATAAGTTACGAATTTTGATTATTACGGCTAAAGAAAAAGTTTACTCAATAATTTCGAGATTGATTGATTTGTTTATCATTTCCCACAAACAGTGATACTACTTCTTTATGATTAACGAAATCGTAATTTTATGAAATAGAATAACTACTATTGCTTGTGATTACAAACGTTTTGCAATATGAAAAAAATAGTTCACATACGCCTCAGTGCACTTTTTTTAGTTTTGAAAATTAAATTACTAAATTATATTTTTTGAGAGTGCAGAAATATGTGTAAAATTGTTAAAATTTAAAAGCTTTAATTTCATATTTATGGTTGGTTGTCAAAAAGTTGAGTTATATTTAAGCATCACATTTTTCTTTTTGAATAAAGTCACAGATAATCTATTTTTAAAAGCGTAAAATATTTTAATTCTAAGAAAACATCATAAAATTGGGAGCATAACTTTACATAAAGTACATTTATTCATCATTTTAGAAATATCAATTTGAAATAAAATTTATTTCTTTTTAGGAATTTCATGACGTTTTTATTTGCTTCAATTTATCCCTTCTCATTGAGTAAAGATATAGATTCACAAATTTTGTACGTATATTATTTAATATTGACAATAAACATCAATTTTGCATTTAATATCATTTATACAAATAAGATTTCATAAAACCAATTCGTAACATCTTATTTTCATACATAACTGCTGCCATAGCAATATTTGTATTATTATGTATTTATTTCTATTAGCATAAATGTTTGACACTAAGTAAAATATGTCCGAATTTTGTTTATCTAGTTTTGTATTTATTTGTACTGTACCGCGATGATATTGTTTATAAGCAATTTATATTTACTTAACTTTATAAACACACGTGTAAGTTTAAGCATTTGTTGTGCTAAGTAAGCTCGAACGTATATCTTTTCAATGTCATTCGTACATAGATGTAAACAAAGTAATTCACTTTTTTATTATTTTCATTCTAAAACATAAAACAATAGTATGTAAAAATGCTTGTATATAAACACACTTATGATGTTATTTAATATTTTCGACCAATTTATACTTCCTACAAATGTGTTCCGAATATTTGATACTTCTGTGACCATAATTATTAATTCATTCACACGGTTGTATGAGTAAGTTTATTTTAAAAATTTTCATAACCAAAATAAAACAATATCTATGAAGTCTCTTATTTGCGTGGTTTCAAATTTCGGTTGTGTTTATGAAGAGTGTTTAGAGGAAGTATTGTATTTGCTGAGAAAAATCAAAATATTTATGCATGTTTTTGATTAATTTAGCAACTTCTTACTTGGAAAGGAAATATTATCTCTATCAAATAAATCAAAACCAAAGACTTTTTAAAGATAATTAAAATCACAGATTTGCATCTCAGATATACTAAATGTGATCAATATTGTCTTCTGATTGTCAAGGTAAAAAATATCGGTCACTGTTTGCTGATACTATTGACCATATCATTTACCAAGCAAACAAAGTGGTTTCTGCTAATTTTGAAGAATACTGAAATATTTTTTGTTTGCTTAGTCATTTTCTGGTATTTTAAATTTTAAACTTGTTTCTGAATTTAAGCTTCATATGACTACAAATTAATTAGTGATCGTTTTTGGCAAATAAAAGACATTAATCAATGATTTGCTCATTTCTAAATTAGGCAAACGGAAATGCAGGAAGATATTCAATTTTATTGCTTGTTCTGCTTAAAGTGTGAAAACGTAAACACGTTATGCATGTTTTTGTATAAGGTTTCAGAAGAAGTCATTGGTTTTTTTCAGAATTATTATTTAAATGATTCGTATCTTCTAATAATTTTTCAATTATAAGGTTTGCAAAGCTTTTAAAATACAAAATTTTAATGTCTTGGATAAAATACTCCAAGGAGTTTAAATTAATACCACTTTTTTGTCGTTTCTTTAATTATTAAGTTTTTAAGAAAACTAAACATTAGATATGGAGTTCACTGAAATGACAGAACAAGACCAAATCTTTAAGTAAATTTTTGTAAAGGTAAGTCACTCTTGATAAACTGCATACAAGTATTGTTTTACATTTGAAGACTTAAATAAGTCTACATATACACAAATTTGTTATTGTTTAACTTTTCAAATTCAATAATATTTCAAGTCTTAAAAATGTTTTGCTTGATTGAAAAATATCAATCATATTTTCCGATACTATTTGAGGCTCACTTTCAAAATCCGCCACCTTTTTGTAGGTAAAATAATCAAATACGGTTTTCCATTAAAATCACCCTTCACTAAAACTAAACTAAAAAAAAACATAAAACTAAAAGTTATGTTAATTTTTCTTTTGTTTTTTTGCATTCGAATGAATATTTCTTTTAAGCCTATTTTTAACCATAACAATGCTATTTCTTGCTGTTTTTGTTTTGCTTGATTGGGTGTTTTTTGTTGTTGTTATTGAATTGACGTTCTATTTATTGAGGTTCTTTTACGTACTTGTGTTTTGCTGGTTTTTGGTGGGATATCCATTTTATTGACCTTTTTTATAATGGTAAAAAAGTCTTACCGGTTCGATTATTCAAGCTTGGATTAACATGTGATTTTTTTAATTAAATTCATTTTAATATTTTATTGTGAATGAGTCACTGGTTTGTAGTTTAAATCTACGTTTTAACGTGAAACACGATTTTATAAACAATACTAAAAACAAGTTTTTTGTTTGTTAATTAAAAATCTCAAGCTAATTTGAATGAAGACGAAGAAGAAGAAGTGAGTTCTTCAATTCTACTTTTCACCGCTTCTAGGTTAGAAAACAAAACATCTTGTTTCTGTTTGTTCTCAAAATTTTTCCAAGAAGCAAATCCATTTATTAGCATTTCGTGAGTCGAAGGCAGATGTACAATAAGAATTTTAGTGTAATTTTGTTTGATCAATTCACTTCCATAAAGTGAAAAACACCAATTTGAATTTTTATTAATTTCTAAGATGATACAAATTATTAAAGTAAGTAATTTAATAAGCTTCTATAAAATAAAATAAAATTTACACAACTACACAAAGCCCCATTACTGAATTTTAGAATTTAACTTCTTATTTAAAGTTAGCTTCAGTTAAATAAAATGTGAATGTTAAGGCTTCATTCCAAAACCGGATTATTTTTATTTAGAAAACTTAAATAAATTATCGATATTAATAATAGTAAACTGCTCGTTATCGAATTATATGAGCAACCTTAGTCAAATACATAACATTTTCAAGAAGACACAAAATGAATGTTAGACCAACAACGGAGCATCAGCATCATTTCTGGCATATAAAATTTCAAGCTATTCATCTAAAGTCTATTCCATCGTATCACAACACATTTTCATTTAGCATCCAAAATGAAAAGCCATCATTGGCGGTGCTTTCAATTCAATAGCGATGCATTTATGGAAATATACAAATGTAGGTTCCATATACTTTTACTCGAATATGCATTTAAATAAATGCATTCCAATAAAACAAAATAAAAAAAACTCTAAAAAAGCTGCATTTTTATTGATAACGGTTTTCTTTAGATTGTTGTGGTAAGAAAAATATTGTTACGACGATAAAACTAAAATGTAAATTTTTTCAGGTTTTGTGGAATTGTATTGATATACATAAATAATTATAAATGCGTGAGCGTTAGGGAATAAATAAACATTTTATTTTTCGTGCTTATCAAAAATTAACATTAAATAAATAAATACATAATGTGAATAGTTCAAAAACATATTTGTAAATGTTCCTATATCAAAATGTAAGTATAAAAATAGATCTAATACAGTTTTAAGTGTTTCATTTATATTTACATAACTTGATTCATTTGATTTTTTAAATTTTGGTTATTTCGGTTGGAATTTGCTTTAAACTAATGGCAGATTTTAGATTAATTCTATTCGTGTTGAATTCTTGAACATTGCAATAACATGGAGACGGAGCCTGGTAAGACATTCCACATTCACGCAGTACGCCTAAAGAACGAATCTTTGTACTTCACCTTATGGATGAAGTTGGAATCAGTTTAACGTTTGAACTGCTTAAAGGGAGGAATGAGGATTGATATTTCATTAAAGAATTATAGTAAAAAAGGGCGAGGCAAGAAACATTACGATGATATTTAATGTTATTGTAAGCAAATATTTTAAAAGCTCTCCTTTGACTTCTGAGTTCATGACTAACAATACTTCTTGATGAGAGTTTTTGCGATAATTGCAAATATCATATGATAATATAAAAAAGGAACTATCCTTGGATCTAAAAATGGACCACCTGGTAAGTTTTTTTTATGATTTTTATTGACCAATATTACCTCGAGTGATCACCATTTCATCTGGTTTCATTGTTTTGGTCAATTATTTTTTATTGTTTAAGCCACTCACAGCATTTTTTGTTTGTTTTCAAAATAAAACCTTTAACAGTGGAATTATTATGTCTTTAACTGGTCAAATCATGAAATCAAAAAAATAATTAAGTTCAGTAATTTCAGCCCTAAGTAGGGTAAAAGGTAAAACTAAGACACCAGGTAGGTAGGTACCTATAAATTATAGCTTAATTTTTTAAACCAAACACCTTATTCCATTCTCGAACCGTGTGTCTATTACGTGCTCAGATTGGAAATCACTTTCCCGATTTCTATCTGATTGCCGTGTATTGGCATTCAATTGTTGTATATGATGTGTGAAAAAAGAAAATGTTAAGTAAGCCAACGAAAACAAAACAACAAATAAAATAAAACTATACTATTTGAAGCCTAGTTTCTCTGCACATTTCGATTGAAACTCATTTTGTTTTTCTTATATCAGACACTAAATTAAAAATAGCTATAGGTACGTCAAAGGTGGTGACTTTGTTTCTATTTTTTATTTCTTATTTGCTATGTGAATTGCGGATAAAAAATCTTTTGCTACATAACATTCCGCGTAACGTCAATCTGACAAATGTCGCATCCATGTCCATAGTCAGCTCCCGGTTTTCTTTGCGCTCACTGCCCAGAAAATTGCATATGCGAAGAAGATCAGTAAGGCAGCAGTGAACTGAGTTTGTGTGTACAGATGAAAAAGGAGGAGGAACCCATCCCATTTTTTTTTCCAACAACCAAGCAACCAACCAACCGACCGACCTTAGGCAATGGAACACGTTTTGCACTTGAGTCGATTTTACATCTACACTCAGGAGTAGCCGATTGGTACTTTAATGTTTTGCTGAAAAATGTATCAAATTAAAAACAAATCATTTTGAGCTGAATACTGCAATGACAGCGAATGGCAAAGTATGGTAACGCATTTCATATTCGTGTAGTACGGCAAAAGAACACATTTCTGTACTTAAAAGTACGACCGAAGTGTAAATTGTTTAAGGTTAGGAATGAAACTGGCAATTTTTCTAAGCAAAATTCTCTTCTTTGAATACTGTCCAAGAGCCCATAGTAAGTTACAAGCACAGAGTTGGGAGTTATACTTGAGCTTATCACGTTTATAAGTTATAAAGATAATAGCTATATAGTTGGACAAAGACATTATAATACTGAGAAAACTTTAAAAAACCTGTAAAACTTTCTGAGTGCTGCGTAGTTTCTAACTTACAATGCAGACACGAGATTTTATATAACTTTTTAAACAATGTTTAGAATGAGAATATTCAATTTAGTACCTCTTACTTTGAGGTGAAACTTTTATTTTACTAGAGTAACATTAAGCTGGTCGTAAAGATTTTCTTATTGGCGTATCTCAGGTTTGAGATATAAATTTTTAAAATTCAAAAAAAAAAACGTATATAAGGCTTTTTTATGAAGTGGCTTTTTTTCAATAAAATATATGATGGTTTTCTAAATCCATAATCATATTCTCCAATATTTAGTCCCAATATTTATACTATTTCATATAACATTCGAAAAAAACTTTATAAGTTGTTAGATTTTACCTGTCTTACAGAAATATAAAAGTAACGTTAAACCATTTTTGCTTAAATATTTTTTAACAGAAAAAGGCGAAACGGTCTTAACAATTTTATTACATCAAGTTCTTGAAATATATTGGAAAAATAAAAAATAATTTTGAAAACGGGTATGTTTAAAACTTGAGTTGAAATTAGAGCTTGGATTCGAAATCAGCACTTAAAATTAAGTCTAAAACGTATTTTCCAAAACTATTTAAGTACCAAATTCAATTTCTTCTTGAAATTTCATATACATAGATTCAAATAAAGTCTCATAACTAACAAGAATTTCCAGAAACTAAGTTTTATACCAAAATGCTGCTAAAATGTATCTAAAAGAGAAAGATTTGTACTTTTCAAAATCATCATACAATTTATCGTTAAGAAATATTTTGAGATTTAACTTGGGCTTAAAACCCCGTTTCTAGTTATTTTGAAAACCTGATGTGATAGAAAAATTTAAAGGCGAGATTCTATAAAGGACATTTTAATCCTTTTAAAAAGTATTCTTTTGTTTGTGCAATAGAAAAAAACGTGATTTTGTCGACCAGTGTTATATGTATGTATGTTTTTAACAGAAAAAAGATTATCAATTTAATTTGCTCCTATCAAGTGACGCAGAGTGTTCTTACTTACTTATATGCTCAAGCTGTTTCTTGGAAGATACATCATCATCTAGGCGTAAGTCTATAATATAATATATATCTTTTGTGCAAGGCAATCGTTATGCAATCGTAGATTTACGATCTGCCTAACACTGTGACTGAGACTATTTCTTATATTGATTCTTTCGACATCGGTATGTGGAAGTGAAAAGATTGATGGCACAAATGAGGTGCATAATATTTTAACCGTGATTCTGGATTTTCCTCTATTTTGTTTTTGTTTTGTATTTTCTGGAGAATGAATAAAATAAAAAGCAAACAATAAAAATTCACTTCTTCACTTTGGAGCAAATCAAGTCTAAGAAAAGAAAGAAAAACGAAGTGCTGCGCATCTAAGTTCACCTTCTGCATGTCTAATAATAATTACTTAAGATGCCTGCTAAAGGCGCATTCGACCGAATAAGACTGAGAGAATTGAAATTGTTTTACAAGTAAATATAGAAAAGCGTTTTATTGCTGGTAATTTTATGTTCCGCGTATTACCCATAATTAAGATCAACATTACAATTACAATTACAAATGTGAATAAGGAATAACAAAAGATACCTTACCCACCTTTATTAGGCCAGCCGCAAGCCAGAATACTTGAAGAGTACTTTTTAATTTAAACATAATTTATAGACTAGAATAAAACCGTAAAGGTCTGCAAAAAAGGGTAAGAACACCAATAAATGTACATGGTCGGACTCCAAGTAATACAAACCAGCCAACTATGAAGCAATTGTATTCATTCTAGCCTGGCTAAAGAAACAAAAACAAAAAATTGCAACAAAAACTTCATACTGGCCGGGCCGGTGAAGTGCACAATAGTTGAGAAATATTGTTGGTGCACAATTATATATCGCATATCACATGTGCAATGACACAAATTTCACCTCTTGCGCTGAGCGATATCCGAATGAAGAAATTAATAGATAGTTGGTTTACAAGCTATCCGAAGGCAGTGGCGTTAGCAGAATTATTTTAAAGGGGGGATCTTTCAAAAACTTTTCCATTTATAATTCTTAATTTGAAACCTTATTTAAAACACTTTTCAGTATAGAATTAAAACTTTTAAAAATTACTTTTTTGTTTTTAATAATTGGAAAATGGCTTTTTCAATCTAGTTGCTGAACGTTGACAAAAGAAAACTGATATTTGACAATGAAACTTGGGTATTCATCTGGTTGTAAATTGAATCCTTTTAGAACTATTTAATATTGAAAAATTTCGATAGTAAAATTTGATCATGTACTTCAATGCAATGAAGGGGTTGGTGGAGATATTTACTCTGAACGACTGAAATTAAGTCTCTCATTCCGCTTTTGCAATCATTTTAGCGTATTCAGTTTTCAACACAAATTTAAAGAAAAATATAAGAAAGAAGACAAATTTACCACATCCCCCTATGAAAAGGACGCTCATGTGAACAAATATGTCAGATTTTTGTCGGTATTGCGTTTGTGATCGAATCATTAAAAAAGTGGAATCATAAAATAAACCTTTTTTAACATATTTTCATTTTATGTAATCAGATTAAAAACTAATCCAAATTAGAAGTTGTGTTGATTTTATAGCGAAACATTTTAAGACTAAATAATATACACATATCAAATTATCATTCCATCACTATTTGTGATGGTCTAGTTTTCAATTTTATTATACGTTATAAAAATTAGCTATTAAATTTAGTGGAATCGGACAACTTTTTTTTATTTCTCTAATTTGTACAAGAATAAAAATCAAATTTGCTTAAACCTACATGCACATATTTATGTTTTTCAAACAATCAATAAACAAGAAGTGAAGAAATTCGATAGACTATTTTTCTTCGAAGGACAGCTGATTGAAAAATTCCATTTAATATTGCTGTTCTTAGAAATTGAAAAGAAAAAAAAAGAAATAACCTTATTTAGTGGGTCAACACTTTTACAGCAAAAATCAGCCAAAAGCCAAAGTAGAGTCGATTGGAGTGGTACTATGTTAGCAATGGAGTTAGTCATACATATTCAACGCCGCCGGCGACGCGACGTGACTTTTGCCTTTCGAGGCCATCGGATGTTTGATTTTTGTATTTCTTTTAAAGAATCACTAATTTAAAAAACTAAAAACATTTTTGATGAAGGTAAATGTAGGTAGGTAAGGTGTGTTGGATTTAAAGAATCAATTCTGAATTATGTAAAGAGATATGACTGAGTATATAAGTTATATATGAATCAATTTCCATATAATGGGTGATTTTTTTGAGGTTAGGATATTCATGCATTAGTATTTGACAGATCACGCGGGATTTCAGACATGGTGTCAAAGAGAAAGATGCTCAGTATGCTTTGACATTTCATCATGAATAGACTTACTAACGAGCAACGCTTGCAAATCATTGAATTTTATTACCAAAATCAGTGTTCGGTTCGAAATGTGTTTCGCGCTTTTTTATCGACAAATTTTGTTCAGCGATGAGGCTTATTTCTGGTTGAATGGCTACGTAAATAAGCAAAATTGCCGCATTTGGAGTGAAGAGCAACCAGAAGCCGTTCAAGAACTGCCCATGCATCCCGAAAAATGCACTGTTTGGTGTGGTGTGTACGCTGGTGGAATCATTGGACCGTATTTTTTCAAAGATGCTGTTGGACGCAACGTTACGGTGAATGGCGATCGCTATCGTTCAATGCTAACAAACTTTTTGTTGCCAAAAATGGAAGAACTGAACTTGGTTGACATGTGGTTTCAACAAGATGGCGCTACATGCCACACAGCTCGCGATTCTATGGCCATTTTGAGGGAAAACTTCGGAGAACAATTCATCTCAAGGAATGGACCGGTAAGTTGGCCACCAAGATCATGCGATTTGACGCCTTTAGACTATTTTTTGTGGGGCTACGTCAAGTCTAAAGTCTACACAAATAAGCCAGCAACTATTCCAGCTTTGGAAGACAACATTTCCGAAGAAATTCGGGCTATTCCGGCCGAAATGCTCGAAAAAGTTACCCAAAATTGGACTTTCCGAATGGACCACCTAAGACGCAGCCGCGGTCAACATTTAAATGAAATTATCTTCAAAAAGTAAATGTCATGAACCAATCTAACGTTTCAAATAAAGAATCGATGAGATTTTGCAAATTGTATGCGTTTTTTTTAAAAAAAAGTTCTCAAGCTCTTAAAAAATCACCCGATAAAACAAGAAATAGAATAATTTGAAGAACCAAAACATAAATAACCCAAAACTTTAAGACATCCTAAATATGTAGTTTGTTTTTTCTTTGATGTTATCAACCACTAATGATACTAATTTGAATGCTTAAGTCTATTACCGAAACTTACCGGTTAAGGTTTTGAAGAATTCTATTAAGATAATAGGAAATATTTAACACTGTCCTGGAGAGTCATTAAATCTGTAAATAAGAAAAAACAAATTAAATCAATATGGAACGAAATAAAAAAAAATAAATTTAGGCTATAAATTGAAGATAACAAATATTTCTATTCCAAGAAAATTTTACAAAACTACAAGAACTATAATTTTTTCTTTAAAAATATGTTTTATTTATCTTAAAATTGTCGTTAATTCAAAAATATTCTAATATTTTAAAAAGTAATATACTTCAAATTTAAATTTGATATTTGTACTGCTTGAACTTACAAAGTTTAAAGACTTGTTTTCCTACTTTGCTGAATTAATGAATAATTAAATAAAGATGCCCAAAGTTAATTTATAAGTCTTTAATTATTTGCTATATTATTAAAACTACACTCAGGGAACTTACAAATTTGATTAAATTGATTGATCAAAACCACTGTGTATTTATAAGCATGACAATTGTTTTTAATTTTGAATGCAAATTGCAACTTTTATTTTAATATCATATCATTTATATTATTTATTTATTTAAATGAGTTTTTAAGTGACAACTTTTAAAGCCGATAAGAAAACAAACTGCTTATTATTTACGATGTTTTCATCTCGTTGAAATTTTATAACTGATTTATTTGAACTCTTTTGTTTGTACAAATACTTATCTTTGCAACTATTTATTCATTAAAATGAATTTGAATAATTCCAGGACTTTATAACTACAGTTATCTCTACGTTTTATAAGACTAAAAGCATCATCAGTCCAATGGTTATATAATAATATCTATACACCTACAAAATTGTCTAATGCACATTTTTTGTTTCATTTTTATGATACAATATTATTTACGCCTCTTTTCCGATCCTAATCCTCCTTACACCCAACAATATTCCCATTTTTTTTAATTTCTCATCAAACTGATAAATTTTAAAATTTCATAAAATGATTAATCGACTATCTCGTCATGTCTTGCATGACTAGGTAAAGCTGGACCCTTCGTACCTAATATTTTTGATCGGATTAGGTCGTATTACAGTAACAATGATTGATCTCAATCAAAACAGGTACATTTATTTATGTTTTTGTTTGGGTTATATTCAAAAGTATCTTTTTATGTTACAAAAAGGGACTTTGCAGTTAGGTAGTTTCTGATGCTAACCGAATAATAAAGTATGAAAATATTGTAATAACCGGGAATGCACCCAGAATTATACCTTTCTCGAAAAGATATAACGTAGATACAACTTTTTCATAATTTTATAATTCAAATAAATTGCATCTATTGAATAACTATGGAATTCGTAAAATATACTTTTTACAATAAAAGTAAAAATAAGGTCTAAAAAAACTACGCGAAAACGTGTCTTAAGATCATAAAGAACAATCCTTGGAAAAAAATTCCACCATTATAATAATATTCAAAAAGACTACAGGTGTCGCTTTAAGAGATCTTTTTCACCAATTTTAATTTCAAGAATTTGCATATTTTTTGCACACTGTCTAATGCTAGCTCAAGCCTTTTCATCCATACCTGACTTAAGGCCTGGTGGATAAGAGACAGAGATAATCTCAATTTATGTATTTTTATCTTGAAAAGGCGTTCAATAACTAAGCTGATCGTTTGCTTAGAGTATTTTATTTTATAGTTTTTATTTGTTCATTATTACGCCATTAACACCTGCGCTATGTTGGAAACAATTTGCTAAACCTTTATTTCTACGAAGAAACAATAAAGAATAACTAATCAAAACTGAACCAAAATAAAAAAAAGTGAAAACATTTTCCGCCACATGTCGCAACAGTCGTTGTCGCTTAGTTCATTTGCATTCCGTTTGGGCGTTCGTCAGTCTAATTTATTGTTTCAGAACCAAAAATAAAGTAAAATCAAAAGAACGTTCTTGTGGTAGGTAGGCAACTATAAAATCCAAAATTAATTCCTTCGACGAGCGACGGTCTCACTACTGTACTCTTGCACTTGAAATAAGGTCGACTTTCGGTGTTGATTTTGAGTCCCACCTCACGAAATATAAGTCACCGCAATGGACAAATGGTTTTTGGTACTTGGCCTCATTAAGTGACCTCGATGGCAATGGTTTTATTTGAATTGATTGAGTATTACATCTGTTTCTGTTTTTGCACAAAGCTGTAGGCGATATATGATAAAGGAAATATAAAAGATTTAATGATTATTAAATCAATAATATTTATACGATACCTACTGTCTATCAAAGATTATTGTTTCTAATAATGGCTATGTTTCCATTATTAGAAAGGTCAAGTTTAACCAAAAATAATTGTTTCTAAAATTATATTTAAAAAAAAAACCTGTTGCAAAAATATTGGACTGATTTGTGTCAAACTTCAGAGAAATAGTCAAGGACTAAAAGTAGTATTAAAGAAACCATATGGATACAGATTAACTTTTATGAAAAGCTTCATTATTAGTTTAGTTTTACTTTGGTTGTTAGAATCAGTAAAACCCAAGTGAAATAGTCAAAACAAGATATGATAGAACAATATATATGAACAATTTTTTACAAAATCATTTGACTCCTATTTGTTATTTTCGTTTCGTACCCATGTAACAAATGTTGTAAAAGTGGGATCTGAGCATTTCTAATAAGCAAAACAAATTAAGTTATTAAATAAATTGGTTTGAAATGAAAAACATTGTTCTCTCAAATTGTTGCAAATCGCAACGCAACAAGATTTCAAAAACACTTGTAGTTTTTGTACCTTGAAAGCCGTATCTTTCCATTTAAATGGAAAATAATTATAGCCTTTCCCAAAGACATCATCATACATGAGATAATCTTTTATAATTTCACATTAAGCTTGTTAAATAAAACACTCCAGTAAAACAAATAATCGGTTTTGAAATTTAAATGTTTGTTGTTAGTGATTTCCACTATCGATAAAAGGATTAGATGAAATCTTCTACACAAGTTAAAATTATTTATTTTTCTTCTATTATAAAAGCTTATTGGATTCCTAACAAACCCATAGTTTGTTTAACATTTGTAACAATAATGCAAACATTTAAAATCCTCATTTTACTTTTAGGGATTTTTGGTAGTTCTTTGGTAATTTTATGTGCATTTTTGAACTATATGAAATTTATATTATTTTGTATTTAAGAGTGGAAGAGACTTCAATTTTGAGTTAGAACGTATTGAAGCAATAAAAGGTGAAGAAGAAACTCTAATTGATTATTCCGAAGTTCGCCTTAGTAGGCCTGGGCGTGGTGAAAGTTATGTCGCAAATGGCTTCAATATTATAAATGAAGACTTAGGTGAAGATATCATGGTATAAATATTTTGACAATTGTCAACAAAAGAAAACTGAAAAGCATTATACTCCATCAACAGCATGAGATTACAACAACTTACAGTTCATCTGGAACTAGCCAATTTCGTGTACATCCGTACAAAGTACCGAAATCGACAGCTTGTGAATTTTTCAAAACCTTTTACAGAGAATACGGACAGCCATGGATTGCAGGACACACAGATTTTCCCATTATTCCCGAGGAGGGAATCTGTCCAATACCTAAAGCAAGACTTTGATTTCTTTATGTGGAAATTATAGTTTATAACTATTTTACATTTATTTACAGGGAAAATATTACATAAAGGATTTATTATTTGACTCGGATAAAATTCCAAGTCATGCTCCCAGAGGATGGTGGAAGCTTGAGCAAACATTTGAAAGGAATGGTAAATGTGTTGGTGGTCTGGCAATATATGGTAAGATAACCGATAAGGTTTGATTTTCTTTGTCACATTTGAAAAAATCAATGTATCTCGGTTATTATGCAATATAATATTTTAAGCTTTCATTTTTAACCTCAAATGACACACTAAAAATTATATGTTATCATAATCTAAGAATTTAATTAAAACAATTATAAATCGAGTAAGCTTAAAAACCTTGTTATAGTCATTTAAATTGCAATAGCAATGCACCTTTTCATCGAGGAATCTGATAAGTAATGGTTTTGTATTATACGAGTATGTTAAAACAAAAACAGTTCTAATAAAATCTGTATATATGTAAATGTACAGTGTGTCTGAAATTTGTTTTACAATAAAGTAATACAGTATTTTATTTAATAGAGTTCTTTAACTTCCCCTAAATATTTGTATGGATGCGTAACTCTGAAAACTTCTGAGACAGATTTTTTAATTGAGTCATTTTTAAAGAAGAAAAAGAATAAAGACTTTCGTGAGTAAGGTGACAAGAGCTAGCTTTTATTTCAAATACTTTACAATTAAAAGTTTGTTGGATAAAAATTTTTATTTATCCAGAGTCCTTAAAGAAATATTTATCAGAAGTGTTTAATTGTGCGTCAGCAAAAGATTTAAGGAAATTTTGTTGAAAGTTGTGCCGTATGATAAGGCCAAATGAAATAAGACCAACTTATTTTGAAGGTGATTCCAAATCATGAAAAATGTCCTTATTTCACGGCACCGTTCAGGGCAATTAAATAAAACACTTCCTCACAGCACTGTAGCGAAAATTTTCTATTTCCCAATTTATCACATCATTTTGCAACAATATGATGTAAAAAAGGTTATCATAGGGTAATTAATATAGCCACGTTTTTGTGAATGATTCAAAAGAACGATAACTTTTTTCAGGACTTAATGATTGTATTAAAGTAACAAAGTGCCAGATATAAAAGTGGTAAGGTTCTCTTGTGATTTCATTAATTACTTTTGAAACATCTGTCTGTACCATGCACGCGTTAGGAACAATCATTTTGTTCCTATGGAACTTTGGAATAATTTTGGTGACTTTATTCTTTAACTTTTTGAATAAAAATATTGAATATCTATTTGCTGTAATATTGAAGGGAATGATGAATTATGAGATCGAATTCGAGCGCATTGAGGGAGTTCCAGGTGATGAGGAAACTTTAGTCGAAAACAGTGTTCGGTTAAGCAGAAGAGGTGAAGACTATTTCCTTAATGGCAGGTTGACATATCACGATGATCTTGGAGAAGATGTGCTGGTAAGCAACTGAGATATTTTTTTAAATTGAAATAGGTTCAAAAGATGTGTCTTTCAGCATATAGTTACCACAACTTACAGTGCCGATGGAAGTACCCTTTTCCGTTCTCATCCATACACCGTTCAAAAATCTTCCATTTGTGAATTTTTCAAAACTATCTACAGACAATACGGGCAGCCTTGGATTAAGGGTCACACTGATTTTCCGGATATACCTAAAGAAGGGAGATGTCCTCTACCAAAGGTTAGTTTAAGGTTCCGATATATATACATTATACACATTAAATATATGTATTTTGAATGTATTCTAAAACTTTAAAGGGAAGCTGGTACATAAAAGATATGTCAATACTGAATGGAACTATTTTACCAATGCATGCTCCCAAGGGCTTATGGAAAATGGAGCAGAAAATTGAGAGAAATGGCAAGATGATTGGAGGATTGAAAATTCTGGCAAGAATTTCTGAGAAATTGGTTTAGATTGTGTTTCGATGTTTAGGAGGATTGTAGAAATAAAGCCACATTGAATAAACGGAATTTTCGAAAATAATCACCAATTATTTTTGAGTTTTTTTTGAATATATATACATAGTTAAAACTGAAGAATAAACATGTTTAACTTAAGATATTAAGTACCTTCATGTATATGGAAAACTTAATTATATATTCTACTTCTTTATCAAAATCTTTTATCTGGGAAAATATGTTTTAAATTTTATAGACATTAGTGCTTTTTTTACTTAGCAAATTTCTAAATATTTGGAAATACATAGCTATTATATTCATCAAATACATATCTTAATTCTTTGCTAGCTATTGAAATACAATATTTTTCTTTTAATAAAAACTGTGCATCTCAAGACGTCTAAACACTGACAGTTCGTGAAAAAAATATCAAACAAGCCTAAATCGGAGGAACGGACTTATTGAATTCAAATATAAGAAACTAGATGTTCATGTTATATAAATTAATCGAATCAATTTTAGCATCCTAAAACAATGTCTACTTTAGCTTTAAGTGACTTGAGTTACATTTTAATCAATCGTGTGCAAAATAAAGAAAAATTGGATTTTTGTATAAGAAATAAAGTTAACAAATTGAACAATTTTATCGACTCTTCATCTTATTTGACTATAGAATTCAGTTTATTGAGATCTAAGCATTTTTAATTCAAAAAATGGTGTGCACATGCAAAAACAAAGTTATAAGTAAATTAGCTCAAAATTAATAAAATTGTTTCCCAAATATACTTGTTATGTTCGTACCTTGAAAAAAGTTACTATCCGTGAAACTAATCATCACACGTGAGATTATCTATACCAACTACACATTTTGCTTGTTAAATAAAGCACTTTTATAAGTTTTTCGAAATGTAAATGTTCAATGTTAATGATAGCAACAATCGATAAATAATTTGATAAAATCTTTAACACAAATTAAAATAATTTATTTTCCAATATAAAAGCAAATATGATTCTCTCGAAATTCAAAGTTTGTTTTAAAATTCCAACAATAATGCACAAATTCAAAAGCCTAATTTTGATTTTAGGAACCTTTGGTAGCTCCTTGGTATTCTTTTTAATATTTATAAAATGCAACTAAGTTTACAGTAAATGTTATTTAACGTATTTTAGTGTTCGAGGGACTACGATTTTGAGCTCGAACGTATTGAAGCAATAAAAGGAGAAGAACAAACTCTGGTTGATTATTCTACCGTTCGTCTTACTAGGCCTGGGCGAGGTGAAAAATACGTTGTTAATGGCAATATGATTTATCACCAAGATTTGGGTGAAGATGTCATGGTATGAATATAGTGCTGTTATAAGAAAATTTTAAGAATTATATTTCATCAACAGCATACGGTTAAAACAACTTATAGTCCAGGTGGAACTAGTCAATTTCGATCACATCCATACACAGTCCAACAATCAACTATTTGTGAATTTTTCAAAACTTTTTACAGGAAATACGGACAACCGTGGATTGAAGGACACACCGATTTTCCTGTCATTCCCGAAGAAGGAATTTGTCCGCTACCTAAAGTAACACTTTTATTTCTCCTTGTTTTCCTTTTTTTCTGTTTAATTATAAATAATTTTCGTTTAATTTATCTATAGGGAAACTATTATTTGAAGGACTTACTGCTTGACGAAGACAAGCTACCGGATCATGCCCCAAAAGGTTTATGGAAGTTGGAACAAATATTTCAGAAGGACGGTAAATGTGTTGGTGGTCTGGCAATGTATGCTAGAATAACCAATAAGGTTTGATTTAAAATATTATGGCAGTAAATTTAAGAAATTATGGAAACATAATAATTATTGTACTTAATTCGTAGTTAACTTATATGTATAAATAAATTTAATCAATCATTTGTAACAAAAACAAAGCACAATTTGCATGTTTTAAATTCCAGTCAAGATTTGCTTTAATTTAGCTTTTCATATACATACGTTAACGAAAATAACTAAAACATTTCACTTTTTGTTAAATTATTTGTCGTGTCGAATCTTGATTTTTGCCAATTTTATATACATACAACTAGAACTATACCTCTTGTCAAAATAATTAAAAACAAATATAAAATACAATCCTGCATTACTTTATTCTTCATACAATATTGTTTATTATTTAATCACTGTTTAAATTCACATGAGCATCTCTAAACTATTTGACAAAAATATTGAAACACAAACAAATGCGTCAATAGTAAAAATTTCAAAATGTATTAAAATTTTAACCAGGTAATTCAAAGACATTTTGTTTTGTATACAAAATGAGACCTTCATTTAATGACATTCTTTAATTTCAAATGAACCGGTAGGAACACTCTTTTGTATAGTAGATGCATGTTTTAGTATAAAACTGAACTCCAGAATATCCAGCGATACAAGTTTAACAAACGGGAATCATTTCTAGCTAGTTTTAATTACCCTCTGGAACTCTTTCTAATCGATCGTTATCAAAAAAAAAAAAAATAATTCAAACATGAATACCGGGGAGTCGAAAAAGAAGTTATGTAGGTAGTAATATCACTTCCCTGTCCATCATCAGCTACCATTTGAATCTATGTATGCTTATTTTAATCGCCTTGACCATCTATAAATTGAGATACAAATATTTAAAATAGATGCAGAACTGGTTGTGAAACGAAAACACAAAAAATAAGCTCATAAACTCAAATTCCTTCCTCAACAAAAAGTTTCTGCCAAACAAACTTATCAAATTCTACAGGTGGGCATGGGCACTCTTATATAGAGGAATAGCAGACTTATATGTCTCTGACGTACGCTCCCAGTAATTGCTCATGTACAATGTTTTGATAGCTCTTGATCGTTGCAGTGTTCCACCTTCATTATGCCAGCTGATTGCCTTGCAAAAATGAGCTGCTAAAAACCAGAGGGGCAAGAAAACAGCTAACAGCAAACAACCACCAAAAAAGACAAAAAGCTTTGGCACGCCATCGCCATCGCCATCGGCATGGCATGGCAGTGGCAACAGTGCCCGTCATATAGTCATCCGGAGTCGCTGGCTGTAGGACCAGTCTTAGTGTTGTTGTACTGAGTTTCTATTTCTGATGTGACCATAATATATTTCAGCAAGTAATTCGTTTTCTATGTTTGGTAAAATGAGTCACCTTCCGTTGGAAGTCGGTATTTTGCTTTCTCAGTTCTTTTTTTTAGTTTTTTTTTTATTTCCTTGCAGTCAGGTTCGTGTCTTGGCCGTTGCGCCAGATTAGCAAGAAATTTTTATTGGTTTCGATTGTAATGGAAAACACTGCTTAGTTTTTTTTCCTGAAAATGTACTAAATTTCATGAAAACTTTACACAATTCTATTTACACAAAAACATAATATTTCAGAATCATTTGTATTGACGAAAAACATAATATTTCATTTTTACTACAAAATTGATAATTAAACGCTACTATAACAATTTATTATACATTTGTATTATTTTTCCTTCAAACATTTTACAGCAAAACTAAGAATTTTAGGAAATAATTATCAATTAATTCAGCGGTACTCTCGGGCGTATGAGCATTTTTTTTTAAACACATCATTAAATCCTTCAAGAGTAATTTTTGTCATAAAAAGTGCTTTCTCAAATCAGCCTTTCGGATTCGGCTTAAAACCTTCCTCGCCGACAACATAACTCGCACGTAGGAATGATTGAGAGTTTTAAGTCACTAGGCCCTAATTCTCAACGGATTGTTGCGTCACCTAATTTTAGATACATATTTGAAAATAGATTCAAAAGAGCTTTGATGAAATGTTAAAATTTTGTTTGGCTGTTAATATTGATATCAACTACAATTCAAGAGGTTTGTTGCTTTTTTAAAAGAATTTGGATCCAGGCTCATCAAGTCGCATAGCTTTCCATCAAATACAGTATATTTTGTTTCCAGTATTTTCTAGCAGAATTATTAAACTGGATGCATAACATGTAGCTACATTTGTGTGTATTAAACAATTCCCACGAACATCGCCATGTTACATATATGTTTATTGTTGTAATATGTAACCAACATTTTATTATAATCAAGAACATGGAATAAATGTATTAATGATATGATAAGATCGACAGTCAAAAAGGCAAACAATTATTTAAACTCTACAAAGTCTATTGCATTAATATATCAAGAGTTTTCACAACTAACTTTTTAGTGTTTAGTCAATTATCTGAAGCTGGAAAATGTGGACACAAAATTATTTACTTGTTTTATTCTATGTTTGCACCTGCTACTGGATTAATGTGGTAAGTTTTATTGCATGCATTTCATTTAATATTAAAAATAAATTAAATATCTAATATACCAGCTTACTTATTTTTTAGTTGTGTGAACTCGATTACATAATACTTTTAGATCGAATGGAGTCTATCAAAGGAGATAGAGAAGACCTTGTTAATTTTTCCGAATGGAAAGTATCGAGGAAAGGTTCAAATTATTTTATAAGTGGAAATTTTACATACGAAGTTGATATGGATGATTCTTTCTCGGTAACTTTAAAACATCAATATCAAATAATTTAAGGATATTTTTTGAAAATCTGGTTTAACAGAGAGGGATAACTACCGCATACAGTCCATTTGCAAATAGTCATTTTATAAAGCAACCATTTCAACTTGAAAAAGTTCCCATGTGTATATTTCATAATACAACTTATAAGAAATACATTGAACCAACATTTAAGGGACATACAAATTTTCCTCAAATACCAGCTGAAGGATTGTGTCCTATTCCAAAGGTAATTTATTTAATACTCCAAATTTAATTTCGCATTAAACACATAAATATTCTTTTTTTTTTTCAAGGGAACCTATTTTGCGAAGGATGCTGATTTGGATGAAAAAAATCTTCCTACTCATATGCCTAGAGGTTTATGGAGATTAGAAGAAAAATATTTTAAGGATAAAAATTGCATTGGAGGGTTGAGACTTTTTGCACATATTAAAGATAAAAATTAAAAGGAAAAAGAAAAAGAAAAAGAGGCATTCCGTCTGTCGAATTGTCTTGATTAAAACTTTAACAAAATGTTCATGATAATATTTTGTGTGAGATAAATAATTTGAAGTCAATATCTTTCTTTGTTTTCCTAACACTTGAGTCGAAAACTATTTCCTATTAATTTTTCGTTTTTTTTTTTTGTAGTTTTTCATGCTTTCTTAAAATCGTTGTTAGTTGGATTTTTCTAAGAAATTAATTAAAAATTACCAACAATATTTTGCATATGATGAAACAGTTTGATTTCAAAATCAAGCATTTTTTGAAAGTTTTTATTTTTATTATATATAAATAAACACAGATTGGATTTTTTTAAGAAAATTTAGCACTGAATGAAATCTTTTTGAAGTCAATACCTTCATCTATTCCCGAGATCTCGAGAATCGAACATCAATTTTTACCAATTTTGCGTACTATTTTTCGTAGATCTTAATTTTTATAAAACAAAAACTGACTGTCAGATTCTTATAAAAAATTTACTGAATGTCGAAAACAATATTTTCTATAAAGTAAAATTAGTTTGAAGCCAATATCTTAAATTTTTTGAAAAGATATTTGAGTCGAAAATCAATTTTTACCAACTTTTATAAATGGTTTTATTTTAGGTTCTTATTTTTTGTTAAAAAAAACTGCCAATTCGATTTTTGTTCGTAAAATATTCAGGCGACAATTATTTTAAGAGTTTCTTCTACATCTTTCTGTATTATTGTCATTAAAACAAAATTTATTTGAATTCGACATATTCACTAGTTTTTGAGATATGGACGACGAAAAAAACTTCCCTAACGTACGGACGTACGTAAACTGACACTATCTAAAAATCTTGTATTTAGACTCTAGGGATCTTGAAACGTCGAGAAACGTCAAAATTTTCGATTCGACAAATAGGAGCGATTACAATAACTTCTTATGGGAAGGTAAAAAACATGATTTTCTCTTTTATTTAATGCTAAGGCGTTTTAATATATTCTTGAAACTATTAGCAATAAATAAAAACATAATATGTATAAGGAAATTTAAGAAAATGTTTATCTATGGAAAATCTGTTGATAATGAATGATTGTTAAATTTATTGGAAATAAGGTGGAAAACCAAATGGACCAAAGATACTTTATTTTTTTAAAGCTGATATGACGATAAATATTAAGGACAGGGAAGTCAGAATTGTCTTGAAAAGGCGATTTTAACACAACAATAAAATAAAACTGCGAAGTTAATTTTCAATAAACAAAATTTGTAAAAAATTATTGAGTATTTTCTGAGCTATTTGAATAGCTGCACAGGGATGGGTTCTATTTCTGCTGTGGAAAAATTAAGCCCTTAGCTATAGCAACTGATGTGCATTTTTAGTATAGTATTTGATTATAGATATAATGTATCAAACTAATTTTTTAAAAAAACGTTTACAACCTTAATAATAGAGGATTTTTGAAGAGAGTTATCAGTCAAATCTTTTACAATTTTTCGGTTTAGACGTTTGGGCCAGTAGTAATCGTAGATTATCTTTAATGCACATTTGGCAGGGAACTTTTATTTTTCCGTTACAGAGCAACTTATGTTCTTACTATATTATTTTAGACAGCATTTAGGTCAATATTTGTCAAGCTGTTGTAGTGACAAAAAAGTGCATTCTCCTTTAAAATAATTATGTAATACAGGTTTAAAATATAACAAATATTATAGATTCACAAAACAATGACTAACAACGAGTATAAATGTTTTACATATAAATGACAAGGCACATTAACATCAAAACAATAATTAAAGTACAGTTTACATGTTGCGCTGTTGTGTAACAAGGGCTCAAATTGGTTTAAATAGTAATCTCTAAGCTCATATCATCCACAAGTTAGTAAAACAATTCGAGTTGAAAAATGCAGTCGCAAAATACAATGATATATGCTTTTATAATGTTTATTTTATTTTGTATATATGTTGTAAGCAATCGAATTCAATAATTGAAAATATTTGTCTCATTCGAAGAATATAATTCTAGTACGCTGCTGACTATACACTAACTTTGGATCGAGTGGAGAGTATTAAAGGAGATAAGGAATATTTGGTTGATTTATCAAATTTAAAAATAAAACGAAGGGGTTCGGATTATTATATGAATGGATCCTTTACTTTCTTCGTTGATTTGGACAATTCTTTTACTGTAGTTTTTAAAATAAATCATAATCAAAAAAACATTTTTCAAAACTATATTTTTTTCAGGTTGAAGTTACGAGCGCATACAGTCCATTAGAAAATAGCCAATTCATTAACCAACCCTATCGTCTTCCAAAAACGCCCTTATGTGAATTTTTCAATACTTCTTATAAGAAATTTATTGAACCATGTATGGGACAAACTAATTTTCCTGTAATACCACCAGAAGGATTGTGCCCTCTCCCAAAAGTAAATTAGTATAATAACTATTGTGTTTTTTCAATGAACTTGTAAAATATTATTTTTGAAGGGGACCTTTTTTATGCAAGATGCTAATATGATTGAAGGTATTCTCCCACCGCATATGTCAAGAGGTTTATGGAAAGCAGAACTTAGGTTTTTTAAAGAAAGAAATTGTGTTGGGGGTGCGAAAGCCCTAGCTCTTATTAGAGATAAAAATTAATTGGAACAAATAATTATTATTAATATTAATAATTATTATTATTAATAAAGCAAAATCTTTAAAAGATTTATGGACATAACAACATTTTTTTTATTTAATTGATGTTATCCTGACATAGATGTCTATGACAAGGAAAAAACTGTATTGCTTGATAATTGAAGTTTTATTTTTTAACAAAATTTACACGACTTATAAAAGATATACATAGCACGTTTAAAAGGCTTGAAATAAGATACTATATAGAAATATTTATTTTAGCACCAAATATATTACATTGATATCTTAACCTATATTGCACAATTTACAGAGTTACGGTATATAACTACCTTGCAACTGACAACAAGAATAACAGTATTTTAAGCAAATGAAAATTTAGAACAAAAATAAAGTGAAGGAAAAGCTTCTTAAAACCTTCATTAAAAAAGTGTTAAACAAAAATTAAAAATTAATAATGGTGTTGAAAATTTTATTTGAAACTATTGTAAATAAGTTATTTTTTCAACTTCGTATTGCATTCCACGATGAAGAAATGAATGTTATTTGTAAACGTCTTTCTAACAAACAAATTTTAAAAGTTTAAAGAGATAAAATCTATAAACAGAGCAGAGTATAAAGGAAAAAGTATTCAATAATTCCTGAAAACTAAGAAAAGCTTGATATAGTATTGGAATGTATGGTCTAGGTTAAGTTTAATTTAACTCATTTTACATTTGGCAATTATTTTTTCTCAAAGTATGTAAGAACTAAAGATCTAAACGCATATTTCAAAACAAGCATCTTAGACACATAACTTCGTTCTTTAAAAAATTACTTATAAACATTTTTATGAATTTTGATCCGTGCGTCGTTGAGGAGCCGTCATCGTTCAACACGTTTACAAAAGTTTAAAAATAGAGAGATTTAGATATTTTTATTCTTGAGAAAAAATCTAAGGCAAAATAATTTGTTATGGTCATTACAAACTTTTAATAAAAGCAACAAAAAAAAACATACATTTTCTCTTTTTTAATGCTTTAGAGAAAAGTTTTAAATAATTTTATTTTAAAAATATTTCAACAAAGGTGTGTTTTTAACCTATTTCCAAAATATTATAGACTCACAAATAAGATCTTGTTACGATGAACCTAACAAAAACTCTAACAACGATCAAAAATGTTTAACATTTAATTTACAAGCAATCGTTACATCAAAGCGATAATTACAGTACAGTTTACATGTTGCGATGTTGTGTAACAAGGGCTCAAATTGATTTAAATACTAATCTTTAAGTTCATATTATCATAAGGTTAATTAAAGAATTCTCGTTGGAAAATGCAGTCGCAAATATTAATAATATACACTTTAAATATTTTCACCTTATTTTGGATATATGCTGTAAGTAATCGAATATTGACAAATTGAGAAAGAAAAATTTAATTTATTGTTATAAATATTCTAGCATGCTATTGACTACGTTTTTATTTTTGATCGAGTGGAGAGCATCAATGGGGATAAGGAAGATTTACTTGATTTCACTGCATTGAAAATAATTCGAAAGGGTCCGAATTATTTTATAAATGGGACCTATACTTTGCGAGATGAGTTTGATAATTCTTTCTCGGTAGTGTTTGTATTGAATCAATACTTAGACACAATTTTGAAATTTTTTTTTGCAGGTTGATCTTACAACCGCATACAGTCCATTAGGAGATAGCCGTTTTATAAAGCAACCCTTTCAGCTTCAAAAACGTCCTATATGTTGTTTTTACAATACAACTTATAAAAACCATATAGAACCATCGTTTATGAAAGGTTCTGATTTCCCTATAATCCCGCCAGAAGGCTTGTGTCCCATTCCAAAGGTAATTAAAATTCAAATTTAGTATGTTCTTTTCAATTTGTTAGTTAAATACGAGTACTATTGTTTTTTTTTCCTTAAAGGGAACCTTTTATATCAAGGAAGTTAGTTTAGTTGATGATAACCTTCCATCTCATTTAGGAAGAGGTTTATGGAGATTAGAAGAAAGGCTTTACAAAGGAAACGAATGTGTTGGGGGCGTGAGAGTCTTTGTTCACATCAAAGATAAACATTAATTTTATAGTAGTTTTTCCTAACAACAGACAACCTAAAGCAGTGAAAGAACAAAATTTTGAAACAGGAAAAAATTAATTTTAAAAACAATATATTGAAATTCTGAGTTTTTACACAGCTTGTGAAAGTTTGAACTTAGATTTTTGTTTAATTTGGCACAAGAAACAAGAAAAACTGTACTACTTTTCACATATACACGAGTTTAAACAAAAGATATGGCACATTTAATGAAGCTTTATCTTCTTAAAAAAAATATATATTAAAACAAATTAAACAAAATGTGTTAATTAACAATAAAATCGCTCTTGAGAAGGTCGTTCTTTATCTTAAATTATTACTATTATCGTACGAAAATAATTTCGTATTTACTCTGTTGATAAAGGCTTTAAGTTAAATATTGTGGATATGCCAAGTAAATATTGTGGAAGTAAGTTAATTGCTCACGAGAACATTTAAAAATAAGAAGCCTGTTAATTTGTAATCCCAAAACAAACCAACAGAGGTTGGTTTTTTAATTTAAATTTATTTGTACCTGATAAAAGCGATCAAGTCGTTTGCAAAAGATAAGCAATTGCTTAATTGTTTTTATCTTAAACAAATTTTCTATAGCATGGGTCTTATGAAACTCTCAAATAAATTTAATAAACAATATTTTCAATGTGCATGTGTTGGTATTTGTTCACAATTTTCAATTTTATGGTTGAAGTATTTAAATGACTTCTGAATAATTTGATAACAATACAACAAACTACAAAAAATAAAGAGGGAATACTACCTATTCCTCAATTCTACAATTTCTTCACTCTGATTCACTCTGGCGTATGCGCACTTTTATACTGAAAATTAACAATTTTTCTTCATCTTTTAAGTTTGTAATGAATTCGAGATAGTTTTTGAAGTTTTTGACGAGCCTGCTTATGGATTTGAGTTGCAAACAATTATTTTATATATGTCGATTTTTTTTAATACTTAAAACTAGTTTAAAAGAATCTTTATAGATATTCTTAAAAATATATTAAGAAGTATTTCTTACATATTAAGACTATCATCTAAATTAACCCAAAGTACAAAGACCTTGTCCAAGGCCATCTATTTAAACTTCCCCCTCCCTAAAAGACTAAATTAATTAAATACTTTGTATATTTTTCACAAAAATTAGTTATTCAACTAAAACATTTTTTTTCTTTCAACGGAAATTAATTCCGAAAATTTCTGATATGAGATAAAAACAGTGTCTGTGCGAAAAAAGTTACGATTGTAAGTTAATTAGCACCTGGGATTAACATAAGTATTTTGAAAGCAAAAGGCTTAGTAAACTTTCATTAGTTTAACGCTTAGAAGAGTGATTTTGTTTTCGTCCACAAATAAAGCGATTAAATCTGCTAATTTATTCATACGACTTTACTGCATTTATAATTTCAGTATTAAAAACAAAATAGAATGTTGAAGGTTACTCAAAATAATATTTTATGATTTATTTATCAACTATATTATAAACAAAATATTATATTTTATAGGTATTCAAATTAAGAATGTGAATTTAAAAAAATGGACATAACGGTAAAATTAATTCTGAAATGCTTTGGTTCTATTATAATTATCATCAAGGTTGGTATTTTTGTGTGAACACACAAGCATGCAAAACAAATGATTTATTTGGTTTGTCTCTGTAATTGACATTTGATTTTGATAAAGGTCTTGAAGAACATCTTTTTTTCTGGAACCTTTTTCCACTCTTTACACACATTCTCGTTATAGTGCCAATCCCAAAAAAGGCCTTTTCTGTTTGTTGTTCACTTGGGTTCTTCCCAAGAATGTTTATAAAAATTAGACACTTTAAAAGTCTGCGTCGACACACAAAAGACAAAACAGCCAGAACCAGATTCTTGAAATTTATTAATCTCCAGCAACATCTCTTATTTCACATCTTTCTTCATTCCTTTCAATGATAATCCTGATTTTTTTTTTTATAAAGTTTATTTTTTATTTGTTGTTGTTGTTGTTGTTGTTATTTGCACAAACAATTTCCGAAATAAAAAATTATATGAATTTTTTTTCTTGTAAGATTAAGGTGTGTTCGAAGGCTTAAGTTTATTGTTGACCTAAAAAAAAGGTGATATTTGGCATGTTCTCTTCTCCTTGTTTATATACCTAAGGTAGAATAAACCTTATTTTCGACCTTTCTACATATTTTGACGGTGTGTAACTGCGACTCTTGAAAGTTGGTTGTTCATCTTTGTGTCAATCAAGGTCATCGGATAAACAGAGTTTGTTTTGATAATTTAAGATGTTGACAAAATAAATGAAGGAATTTTGTTTTGTAAATATTTATTGAATAAAATTATAATCATCTTATTTCAAATCATCTTTTCATATGTTAAATTTATTTTATTCAATTCAATTTGTAGTTTATTTTTTACTCAACAAAAAAAGATATTATAACTCATTTACTTAAAGAAAACATTACAAACAAATAAACAATTGTTTTCCGCTATCAATTAAGTACCTCTACTTAAAATACAATTATTTTTATTTCATGAAGAGGTAAGGGAAGGTACCTACTATTATGTAGAAATTACGTGATCCATTTTTATTCTATAAATACGTAAGAAACGAGTCATTCTGATAAGATTTATTTGTTTCCTACCTGTAAGTATAAAATTGTCATTTTTACCGAGTGACGTCAAATAGTTTAATACCCACAGGCCACAATGATCAGTATAAGGCAGTTTGAGTCTTGTATTTCATTTTATGATCTTTATTTTTGTTGATGGACACCTTCATTGTATATCTTTGTACCTATTTAGCTTTAAAAAAAAGCCTTAAAGGCATTTTGAATTCCTGGTACCTAAATACACTTCGAAAATTCCTACGAAATGTTGTTCGCCTTCAGTGACGACGCGTCGCGACGCACGTATAAGAACTACAATGGTGCAGTTGCCATTGATGATATTTGATTGTCATCTTTTAAAATTATTCCAAACTGGTTTCATAAAATGGATTAATTTGATCTAAAATAAAAATCCAACAAAAGGTAGCACACCCTATGGGGTTATAGCATGCTCGTAAACTCTCCATTCCAAAGCCTCATACATTGTATTCTTATATAACGCCTACTCACGAGACAAAAAAGTTAAGTCATTATCATTAAACTCAGAACAACAACTTATTTTGATTTGCGCGGTCACTGGTCCGTATGGTTTGGTTATTTTCCTTATCTACACAGGAAACACGATGCATAAGATGTAACTGACTCTTCAAGAAACAGAGAACTTGTGGATGCAATGTGGTTTCAATAGTTTCTGATAACAAAGGAAATAATCAATTCTGACAAGCAATGGTTTTTATGAGAGGCACATAAACTGTTTATGAATATTATTATTTTAATCGTTATCATTTAATGTTTTTCTTGCACAGTAAAGTAATCAATAAAAATGACCAAATGGTGGTTACGAAATAATATTTTGGTCACTAAAAACTAAACATTATTAAGTTAGGGAGTGAGGTTGATAGGTAGATACTGATTGATAATTTTTGGTTTTTAATTATTATCGTCGTCGATTAAATACAAATATTTGGAATTTATTATTTGGGATAAGAATAGAAGAGCGCGTGGCAAATTGATGTTGCTAATTGATGATAACAGGTGGTAGTCGAAAGGGCCAGCTCTGGAAAATAACCGGGATTTCAGTGTTTCCACTTTCTAAGTCATTTTTGTTGAGTTTGATGGTTGGCTGTATTGACAAAAAAGTAGCTTTTCATGTCTTCAATAATAATCCGTCATTCAATTTAACGTCAATCTTCTTGAACCAATCTTCACGCTTATTTTGTAGTTGGTCGAAATTGTCATCCTTGAACCTACAAAACCAATCAATCCCAAAGCATTTGATGCAATTTGACATCCCATTTCTTCAAAGTGAAGCAGAAAAGCAGAGCTTTCCGCATATGCTTTTTTTCTCTAGCACAATGCTCGACATGAAGACCCAAGAAAAA
Organism: Eupeodes luniger; assembly: GCA_951509635.1. Taxonomy (NCBI): domain Eukaryota; kingdom Metazoa; phylum Arthropoda; class Insecta; order Diptera; family Syrphidae; genus Eupeodes; species Eupeodes luniger. The sequence goes on along the minus strand of OX608075.1, from coordinate 130,752,272 downwards.
AATCGACTAAGTGCAGTGATATTGCTCAAAATGTACACTGATCAATGTTGACAGACTTCAATACCACGAGAAAAAAAAATCTGTTTGACTAGTCCATGGTAGCTTAATACGCACAGTAACGCCATTTATGATCAAACTGAAACTTTAAAGTTAAACTCACAATATTTTCTTTGACAAGTGAGTAATGTTTGCACTAAGGACAAATCTAGGTACAAAATTATATATGTTTTTGTTTGAGCAAAATCATTAAGTTTCTTAGCCCATATTGATTATGAGAGCCTTTTGAACTTTATCTTAAGCATACAAACTCAAAGCACTAAAACTATTTTTATGCCTCTTTTTCCTTAAGTCATTACTCTTAATAAATTTAATAACATTTTATCACGCGACCTTGACGTCCATCATAAAATGGCAACATATTTGTTTTATGTTTAAAATAAACCAAAAAGAAGTGAAAGACTTTAGGAAAACGGAAACGAAAACGAAACCAAGCTGGAACTCAAAACAATCTTATCTTTTTGTCATTGTTCGTTGATTTGTTTTCTTTCTTTTTTATTTATAATTCATTTGACCCTAATTACTGCTCAACTCGTGTTCCCTGAAATGAAAACTTCATCTTTCTTAGTAAATTTAACGATCTTATTGCTCTCAATCCTATTTCGCACTCTAAATTACAAATAAAACAATAATAAAATATAATAATCCTTATCACTATACTAATTTACTTGTGTTCAAAGTATACGTACCTACATATGTACCTAAATATAGTATATTTTAGCAATATTGTTTATAACCACTTCGTCGTCGTCGTCGTCGTTGTCGGTCGTATCACTATCAAAATAGCAACCAAAAGACCTAAACAAGTTGTACGTACAGTCGTTGAATGCTTCTTTCTTTGTCGCCACTCCATCATTATTATGCTGGCAATAAATATGCTATACCTTTAAGCTGCTTGTAACTTGTAACCAAGTATACTTCCATAAAACCACACCAATTTCAGGTTGATTTGCTCTCACCTAGCTATACTCGACTTCGACTTCGACTGCGACTCGTACCTTTGCTTTACGAGCTCCATCAGAGAAGAGAAAGCATGATGGTTGATATGATGGCTTTGCCATCACCTTACCTTACCTTGCTAACTTTTTTAATGAATGAAAAAGGCCACACCGCAATGAACAGGTAGGACAGAAATGTATGCAAGCATGTGAGTCGCTATCGAAGCACCAGCACCAGCACCATCACCAGCAGCAGACACCACATCACACACAACAGCCACCCTTCCTTCCTGTCTTAGTGATAGTGACTCGGTGCTGGAACTCTGGATTTGCCATAATAAGAGTAGAAGACCATAGATGAAACGTGACCACCAGAGAGCGCAACTGACAATTGACGACGACGACGACGACAGCGGACGCATTGAAAGATACTTTTAAGAATTGCGCTGCAAATTTAAATCGATATCATATCGATGATACATGTAGTCGGAACCCAAAGAAGGTTGCATTCAACAGAGAAAAAAAAATCGACAACAAGAAAAAACTAGACAAACCCGATGGGCATCACCCAACTTGATTTAAATCCCAGGTTAGGACTCTACCTTATCTACTGGCCTTAACTTTCTGTAAGTCCACAACTCGTGTCTCAAGATTTTTCAGCTAAACATTCCACGGCGTTTTTGTTTCTTGTTAGTAATTTTGAACGAAAATTGTAAATCAGTAAAATATGATTTTGATGGAATAGAATCGGGCCCTTAAAGGCATTTCTAAGTCATATCAACGAAGTCCGCCTCTTTCAAAAAGATACAGCATGATGCTGCGTGGCGGTCTTTTATTTTACTTTTTTTCGGTTGAACGCACACGCTTCTGTCGTTTCCCGTCCAGTAGGCTGATGTTGATTTGATGGAAGGTTAAACGATTTATCCAAGAAGTTGCTGTTGCCACTGATCTACTCCGATGCCAATATAAAAGTGTTAAGTGGATAAACGTAGAACGAAGACGACGACGAAGATGACGCAGCATAGAACTGCACGGCCGGACGCGGAGCGGCGGTAAAAACAGATCAAATGGAACCATCCCAGTGCTGCGCTGGGCAAACCTTAACTTGTCCTGTCAACTTACACGAGTATATATTATTATAGAGATTGAATGAAAATTGTAGCCTTTAAGAACTAGCTATAAGTACCTTTATCTATCTTTTGAAATAGAATATCCTTCTTTCCTTTTTGATTCAAATTAATGCTTGTAAAAGAAAAAGCCTTGCTGCACTGACTATAGAATAAGCTATTTGACGATAATTGCACAATTTATAAAAATGTAGGCCTTTGAGGGTTTTTCAAGTTGTATTTATGTATGTAGATAAATGCATTTGAGACGTTGTTGCAGCTTCCAGGCGTACACCTTGTCCATCGGAAGTGATTCTGGTGAAGTAATTTTCCGAAGACTGCAATTTAAGACAAAGCCCATGCAAAGCAAATAATATAAATGTGTTAAGTTTCGTGCGACCAGAGTGTACAAAAATGAGATACAACACAATATCCTCTGTGCCTTCTTTAGAACAAATTTAAGAATTCTAAGGAATTCATTGAAATAGTCTATTCCTTTTTATGCTTAAACCATTAATTAAATAAAATTGGAAACTACTTTAGACCTGATAAATAAACAAATATCTTACTGCATCTCCATCAGAACTTTGCAATAGTCGACAATATCGAAACGTTTGAAACAGAAGTATTTTACTTACAAATATTTAAGGCTGAATGTTCAAAATCAGTTGAGTTGATTGTCAATTAACTGTCGTTTTTTGACTATTGTCCTCTCTGCCTTTTTATAACGCTATCCTAGACGAGCATTACTTTATCAAACGATTCCGGAAGTCTAATAGATCGGCTAAAGTTTTTATCAATTTATTCTGCCTATCAAAAATCTTGATGAGCTCCTTTGTAAATTCTAACCAATTTCAATCGATTCAGCCGTTTTTAATTCTAAGAAGAACAGAACGGATTGTCAAAAAGGAACCGATCTTTCGAACTCCACCGAAATTTAGATATCAGCAGTTTGACAAGGTACAACTTCTTGCTCCTAGTAATAAAACGTAGAAATAAACATGTAACAATAAAACATGCAACGTCTAATAACGAATATTGGAAAAAAAACCTTTAAAAAACATCATAAATCAATACGGTTTGTTGTTGATTTCCTGTTGATTTCGAAGGATTATTTATGACACTGAAATATATATCATAAAAATGCCCAACATCGCTATTTTTGTTTGTTTTTCCTATTTTTGGGACAGCTCACATTTTCCAAACAAACAATATTCCTTATTTATGCCATCATCGTCGAAGTAAATATCAACAAAAATAACCCCTCGAAAACGCACTTCCTGTTTTTAAAAGTAAACATATACAAATACATAATACAAAAACGACATCGAAAGTGTGCGTTCAAAGAACGAATTTTCTAAATTTAAAAGTAAAAGTAGGCAATATGTGTTGGGCACGTTTTTCCACTTTGTGATTGTAGACTTCTTCTTTTTTTTTTAGTTTAAGATTATTAAAAAATTTGTCTACATTTTGTGGTATATAATATGCTATATACCTCATCTAACTAGATAATCAGGTTTACATACCTTTGAACATACCAACGTCTAACATCTTATACCGACTTACGTTTATTGCATTTAAATTGAACAAAAACAAAATACTAAATGATAAACACTAATTTCAAATAAAAGTTGTTCACTTTGGATTCTGTCTCGAAAGAATATACTCGTAACTAAAAATACAACAAACACTCTCACTTTAGTTTAGAATGCGGTAGATATTTACGTATACATGTAGTTTTAGCTGCGTTCCGTGTCTGTAGCAATTAAATGGAGATGTTTATTTTTGTGCATAAGAACAATTTTATTCCGCATTAAGAATTCAATTTACAGTCTAAAATAAGACTACATTAGGGGTCAATGAAATTTAGAGAATTCTAGGAAATGCTGGTTTTGGTTGGTGCATCGTATTTGAGTTTAGAAAAACGTCACTGATAAAGATGATCATTCAAGTGACTGTGTAAAATAAAATTCCGAAGGATTAATGGTGTCCTTTTTCAAACTTGAGTTTATATTTTTTCAATATAATTTACAATGTGTAAATATTAAATAAACGTTACTTAAAACTTGGTTTGGAAAAAGTTCTTTTTCATAAGTTCTGGTGCAAGGAATATAAAAGTTTATTGATACACATATTTCAATAAAAAATTAAACATGTTGCATATTGAGACTGGTCAACAAAGTTCTGCAAGTGACAATTCAATTATACTTTTTCAATCATGTTTGGTGACATTAGTCCGAAGCAGGCTTCAAAATCACTTTAAGAAGTCAAGTTTTTGAGAAATCACCTTCTTCCTAATTTTTGGAGCGATACAAATTCATGAACTAGTTTTCTTTTCAATAAAATGTGTAATGGTTTTCAAAATCTATAAACAAATCACCAATATCCAGTTTAAATATTTTCAGCACATAATTCATAAAATGTTTGAAAATTCTTTATTTGTTGTTCTATTCACCTACTCACAATATTCCTGAAAAAAAAAACACTGAACTGTTTATTCTAAAACGGTTTTTGAATAAAAAAAGACAAGAACGGCTTAAAAGTCATTTTTATAAGTAAGTTTTTGAAATATATTGAAGAAGTAAAAGATCGATATTTACATTGGAAATCAGAACGAAAAATTGGGCGAAAAGCTAGTGACTACGTAGTCAAAATTCAACTAGATTTGTGAATGCGAAACTACACTACAAAGCTAGTCAATCCGGAACTGTCATATTATTGACAAATGCAAATATATAAAAAATAAGAAACATTTTTGATTTGATAGCTTTATAATAATCTTTTTTGTTTTTAAATTCAGAAAATCAAATATAAGATATTATATGAGTGATTTATATTTGTATTTAAAGTCTTTAGAGTCTTTTTAGAGTCTTTACCGAGCAGCTGATTGTAAAACGTCAAAATCAGTGTTCACTAACTTTGTAGCCGAAATTTTTACACTACGTCGGAGGGGAAATTTTAACTCATTTTGTAGTTGGAAGTAGTTAATCAGAATGACTTCACTAGGTAGTCACTACATTAGTGAATGCGCCAATTAATTTCTGTAAATTAAGTGAAATACTAAAAAGAAAAAAATTGCTGTCAAGAACTATGTCTCCTTCTACCTTAACCTTAAAAACAGCGTATTATTTTTCAAAACTTGACCCGATGACGAAATTATAACGTCAAATTGAAATTCAGAAAAACAAAATTCTTTTATTTTTGCACCCAACAATAAGCTTTATTTTCTTAACAAATAGACAGTGAACAGTAGTTTTTGAAAATGTACTGCATTGATTCAAAAATGGAATAACTTTTCTTTAATAAAACTATGTATTTTTTAGCTCAAGTATAAACTCAGATAAATTACTGCTTAGTACATTAAATGTCTTTTTTTAAGCTATGTTAAAGGAATGTGACACGATGCTCTACGAAAACGAAAAAATGCATCCAAAATAAACAACCTATAAAAATCGTTCCGCCCTACTTTCTTTCTTTCCCATAAATACCGCCCAAAATAAAAGCTGTTAAATTAAAAAATCAAATGTGATATAGATATGCAGATACAATTAAGAATTCTAAAATATCAAATTATTTACCTTTTCGTTTTAATTTAGAGCGCCATCATATTTACGTATATTTTTGAAGAAAAGAAAAGGCACGAACAAAAATCAATAAAACAAAAATCGAACACCCGTCCAGTGAGTATGGTTTCACTTTATTACAATGGAAAAAGAAGATAAATAAATTTATTCACGAAGAAAAAACTCAAACTATACTCGCGTCTAAAGGCACAAATCGTAAACTTTAACGACAACGCAACGCAAAGACGACGACGACGCTACGACGAAGTTTAAAAAATATTTTCTTGCACTATTCCAATACAAAAACACAAACAAAATATTCAAAAAACAACAAGGAATTCTCTCTAAACCGAAATTAATTAGTATTCCAATGATAAACGTTGAATTTATATTTTTAAATATAATTTTATTCACTTAGTTAAGGTATAGCATAGCATAGGTAGGTAAGGTACTATACAATATGAAGGCCAGATTGAAGTGGCTTTAGCAGCGGCGACGACGAATCAACAAAATTATTATGATGTAGGTACAATACGGAATTCTTTCGTATTTTATTCTCCGAATCTTCTTATTCACCGCCAATAATATGGTTTTGCCATAGCCATTTGGATAGCAATGTTTTTAACAATAATAATGTCGCGCTTGGACTTTTTGCTTTATAACAGCTCCACGGGCTTTGAATACTAATCACAAGATTTTGCCATAGTTCAGAATTAGAATTATATTTTTATCCAAGTCGAAATCGAAGCTGTAGTTGGTATAGGTTTTGGAAAAGGAGGAATTTTTATTGCACAGAGCTCAGACTCCTATAACTTACACTTGCAGTTTCCAATATGATTTTGATAGAATTTTCACTTTGGCTATCGAAAGTTACACGAGTATCTTTAGTATCTTTTTAGCTTGATGTTTAATGAACCTTAAAATCGAAAATGACGCAATTCACAATTTTATGAATAGTAATTATTTTGTTTTCACACTTCTCGCCTTCGCTTCGGTTGGGTTTTTTCTTTCTGTTTTTTCCTTTATTTTGAATGGAGCTTATTTTAACTATCTACAGCAGAAAGTTTAATTTATTTGCAACAACTCGTTTTCAATTGATCAAGCGCCAAGAAATAAAATGATTAAGATACAGACATACGAGTAAAATGTATCTAAGTATCTTTTTCTTACAAACAAACAGAAAACAAAAAGCGAGAACAAATTTGTTTGTGATAAGAACAAACTAAATCACACAATCAAAACAACAATTGCTTAATATAATATTATTAAGCGTTTATACGATTTCTAAATAGAGTATCTGCTTGCGCAGTGATTTTTGAAAAACACTGTTGAGAGGTTTTGAAGAGAATGAGATTTATTTTCAAAAATGAAAAAAAAGCAAAACGGAAATCGGAAAACACCGACGCTTACACTGACGCTCACGAAACAGCACAACCAAAATGTTTGCCTCGTACAACAAAACTGACTGAGTGTGCGCACACAACATTGTCCGAGAGCGATCGAGCGATCTTTCTCTCCATCCAGCTCTTCGACTTCAACATCGACAACGACGACGACGTCAGGTGGAAGTTCAAGTTATTCCACAGGTGTGTGCAGTTCAGTTAGTTATTTCACTTGTTGTGATGACCAAATCTTTGCTGTCTTGATCCAGGCTTGCCAGATTGGGCTTTCTATCGATAATTTGGTTATCTTTTTTTTTTAAGTACAGAAAACAATTTTAGAAAGACAGCTCAATCATATTTAGGCCATAAAAAGCTATAAATAGCCCTAATATAAACTTGAGCGATTTTTTGTTCGTAAACAACTGATTTTTTACTGGTATTGGGCTTCTTTTTGGGCTCTGATTTTGTTTGTAAATAGGCCCTTTAGCTAGTTGAAGACATGGCAACCCTGTTTTGATGTTGTCGTCTAAGTCGTAGCCGCTGTCGCAGTCGTTGTTGTTTCGATTTGCAAGCTTATGAGTCTTCAGTTCTCTCTGTGTCGAAGAAACTCTGGAACAGGGCATAGTTGTGTTGTCTGTAGAAGAGTTGGAGCTCAATCACGGTCTGGTATTGGTAACTAGTTTTATTAGTACACTCGTACTTACTTGCTTCTATGGGTCGAATTCGAATGTATGTATAGATCCACACGATACGGTAAACCAGTGGTCTTGTTGTTGTAGTTGTTTTCATTATTGCTTCTGTGACGAGTATCTTTCTTTCTTTATCACAACCGATTTCAATTATCTTTGGCTTTAGTTTCGCATCTTTAAGATACAGACTTACTTGGTTCAAATGAAAAAGTTTTAATCGAAATTTATGAAATTATTTGAACAGAAAAACGTAAATATTGACTAATCTTAAAATATTTTCAGATCAGTCAGTGCTCTGACAATAGCTACCAATGAACTGGCAGTAGCCAATAACATATCAATGGAATATTTTCTGCTCATACAATTGGCAGATTAATTTCCTTAAAGTCTTCAAATGTCTTTATCGGACGATTTTATGATTATATTTTGCGTCTTCGCAGAAGTTTTAATATACAAACATACCATTTGGCAAAATTTTCAGAAGTTGTCACAATTTTAAAACAACATTTGACAGTTTCAAAAATCTTCTAACATTGACAGTTTTAGAAATGGTGTTACACAGAAGATATTGGAAAAAAATGTTTAACTGACAGATCAGACAATACTGTAAGTTCTGAAATATCTTCTATACCTAGCTTAGGTCTTAGCGGTTGCTGATTTTAACTGGGTATTGAATGCGGAACATCAAAATTCTAAAAAATAACGTCCCGAAGCCGTTGCGACTAGTAATTTTGTACAAATGTACAAATTGTAAGTTTCAATAATGAAATATGAAATAAGTTTTTTTGGGTCCTTATTTGTTGTAAGAAATCATCAATTCAATTTTTGTAAATATTCAACTAGATGTCAAAAATTTTTGTCTGCGTGACGTGAAATAATTTTGATGTTAATATATTTTTTTGTTCGTAAAATATTTGTCGTCAGTTTTCTTTTAAGACCATGGATTAAGATTCTAAGGACATTTATACGTTGATAAATTACAAAATTTTGAATTTGGAAAATCTCACGATTACATAAACTTCCAATAGGAAATTCAAATTGTATATTATTTAATTCTTTCACTCAATATTGCATCGTAAAGTTCGACTTTGGCGTACATTTCCAAACTATCATTAATAAATGACACTTCTATCGATAAAGCGCAAAGAAAAACAATGAAAGAATAAGAGACAATACTTATTTTTAGAGATAGAGAGCCATCCACTACCAATAAAACTGCAAAAGTAACTTAAAGATACAAGTGAATAATAGCGCCGCATAATCAGCTCTCGAAAAAGATTTCCAATAGACCTCCATAGCACAAAAAACTGCATCAGAAATCATGGTTGCCACAGTGCAATTAAGGCACTTTTTTCAGATCTCCAAAATAGAAGAAACTCTACAATGAGTCTTTGTCTGGCTCTGGACATTAAACGGTCATTTGCCATAGGTTCGGTGTTTTTCAATTTTAACTCACTCAAAAAAATTAAATTTGAAAAGAATCCAGAATTTTTATTATTTTATTTTTGATTTCCTGTTTTTTCCTCTGTTTGTTATTTATTACCTTCTTTGGTCAACATCAGTTCTTTTTTATTACTATTTTTCACATACTATAAATTATGTCGATGAAAATTCTGGTTTCCTGGAATTCAAATCGAAGACACCCGGATTTCCTCAGAGGAGCGAGAATACCAAATCTATTATGTTATTCTTTTGAACTTCTTGATTGAGTAGGTAGAGGAATACAAAAGGATGAGAGAGGGAGTGCCGAAAAATTGATAGACACTGTTCAATGAAAATTTTGGATAGTTTGTTTTTGTTTTCGTTTCGAAATTTGATATTTTCTCACCATTCTAAGAGATGACCCTTTTTTGTTAGAATATACCTGTTGTAGCAGGGTGTTTGTAATATGTTGCACGTAGCAGGTTAGGGTAGCCCAGGAGTTGAGGTTTTTTGTTTATGGTTTGTAAAGGGATAAGAAAGACCAAAATTACGTTGGTAATTAGTGTTTTAGTGGCAGTAGATGCCAAACAGAGATGGGAATCAATTGCCCCTGCTGTGAGATCTGTCAGCAATTTCGTAAACGTGTTTTTCTTTCAAAAAATTTCTTTCAAAAACAACGCTGTTTCGAATATTATAGAGACATAATTTTTGTACATGATTGAAGTAATAATTTATTTTTAAGAAAATCGTATAGGTTTTTCAAAGTAACAAAAAAGTATTCATAATATTATTGAGGTATACGCACGTTCTTCACACTCATTAGGATCATGACGATTTTTCAAGTAGGAATCTTTAAACCCAAATCAAATTTAGTTGACGTCTTTTACGTATTGTGTCACTATTTCTGCTCAATGAAGTAGGTATGTATATTTAATTGAATCAAATTTTCTATGCCTTCAAACATTTAATTATTCTGACCTTGATTGATGGTTTATTATATATTTACTTATATCTATCTATATGCAAACTAAAAAACCCAAGGTCATAAACATGACAACAAAAGACAAAACCACTGCACCTACATACGAGTAGTTATTAATTTTATTATTACGTATTCAATCCAATGACCAGACAATTTATATAGTATTCCCCCCTCAACTAACTAATTGGAAAATTTACATGTGGTCATGGTTTCCTAGATCTAGACCTAGACCCATCTCTAAGTTTGTCTGACAACCCCAAAACATAGTATGTGGGAAAAATATCTGATGCATGAAGAAGATGTAGATTCAATTCTATATTCTTGACAAAACAATTTCCACTTGGATAAACAGATCTACAAGTAGTACTCCTTCTTCTATCAGGATTTCTGCTATTAAGAGGTTCTTTTGTACAAAAGAATCATAATTAGTTTCAACGTTTGTTTAGAAAAAGTAGATATTCATTAAGAGGAAGGTCTCTGTAAACTCTGCGGCGACAAAAATCGTGTGAGCAGATAATAATAGTTACATAGACCTACCATATTTGTAAAAAACAATATAAAATTACTCCAAAACTCTTTAGGTATCTATCTTAGGTACCTTTGAACGTTAAATGTAAGCAAAGAACAAGGAAGCTCCAGATGTTACGGTGCATTAATTTGTTCTATTTAAGGTTATGTTTTCTTATTTTTGTTCACATATAACAATTGTAATTAATTTTTATTTTACGATTGTTTTCTATTTGATTTTTGCTTTATAGGTTTTTATCACGCTGAACAGTGGTACAAAAATGTTATTGATACATACCAAAATATAATAAAATAAAAATAGAATCATTAATACATTTAAATTTTTGTATTCTTGGGATGCGATCACTTTGCCATTTTTGAGATGCGATTACTCGAAAAGGCCAATAAAATGACATTTCGGGCCTATTTACTACAGAGTCAATTTAACCAAGCATTTAAAAAAAAATAAACTTCTGGACACGTAACGAATAAACGGTGATGGAAAAAATATTGGAAACGATGTTCGCACGCAAATTCTAGTGAATTTCTTAATGGATTTTATAGTATCAACATTTAATAAACCATACATCAACTCTTTTAAGTTTAACGAAGAAATACGATAATTGTTAAACTTAAACAAAAGAAACAAATTATAAAAAATGCTTCTTTTTTCAACAAAAGATATTTATTTAGATTATTCCAAAATTGCACAATTGAAGTGCTTTGATTTTAATTAATTTTTTTTTTTATTTTAATTAATTTTTTTCGAATACTTCACTTGCTCAGTTGAGGAGATCATTTTTTGAAAATAGTCAGAAAACTTTGTTTCTTAAATCGGTTTTAAATTATTCTCCTAAAAAATATTGAACTCATTTAGCGTTTTAATTCATTCATCTATTTAACAAAATGAGGTTATAATTTTCGTTTTTTTTTCTTCACTTGTCTGCTTTAGACTTAAAGGAAAGGAAGTGCTGTAAACACTTTTTTTTTGAAGCATTTGAATGTTTTACATTATTTTAACAACTATTTTTAAGTTTTTTTAATGAATTTAAGATCAATGCTCAAATTTAATCAGTAATGAATTTTTTGTATAAAATAATAAGAACAATTTGTATATTTCTATTTTCAAAAGAATGATAAACTAATAATTATAAAATTAAGCAAATATTTCCAGGTATCATTCGCATATTTTTCGCTTATTCAACAATAAGTCCAAAGAAGAAATTACACAGGTCGAACAATATACATACGTTCTTTTGCTGCCCCAAACAAAGCAATAATTTTTTAAATTTTAAATTATTTAAATCTCGTCTTTAAGATTTTCTATCACATCAGGTCTTTAAAATATGTCCCTTTAAAATGCTAAAAACAACCAAAAACGGTTTTTTAAGGCTTAAAATGTCTCTATTAACAATAAATTGTATGATGGTTGTGCAAAGTACACATATTTTCTCTTTCTAGACACAATTTAAATCATTTTAGTATCTTTCTTATTTTCTGAAAATTTGAAGTACATAGTTATGATTCTTTATTTGACTATTTATGAAATTTTTAGTAAACCATGAATTTAATACTTTCATAGTTTTGAAAATTACGTTTTGGAATAAATTTAAGTGCTGATTTCGAATTCAAAATTTAATTTTAACTATTCGCTCAAGTTTTAAAAGTACTTATTTTTAACATTTCCTATTCCTATATTTTTGAATATATTTCAAAACATGTTGCATTGTTTAGACAATACTCGTATGTTCATTACAAGAAAAAAACATACTTTCAAACCATTTTACTTTCTTGTCTTGAAAACCGGTTTAGCATAAACGGTTTAGCTTAATTTTTGTAAGACACATGAAATCTAACAACTTATGAAGGTTTGTGTAAATATTATATAAAATAACATAAATATTTCAACTGAATATTAGAGAAAGGGATTAATGATTTGGAAAACCATCACGGACTTTATTGAAAAAAGCTACTTCATAGATCTAAATAGCTTCAAAAAGCCTTATATACATACATGTGTTTTCGAATTTTAAAAATTAATATCTCAAAAAATTACGTGATACATTAATTTTAAAGTCGGATTTGTATTTAGGCCACTTAAACCCAAGTTCCAAGTAAAAAAAAAACCTTGTCGACCAGTGTTATTAAGAACAAACTTATCTTCCATTTTACATACAATGTTAAGCTCAGTCAGATTATAGAACCTTGTTTTAAATTAAAGAGATGAAATTCGTTTTAAAATTCAGTTATTAATCAGTGAATAAAACAAAAGACTACGTTTCTACAATTTGTTCCATCATAGTGTAAATACTCGAATTGTTTTGTTTGTTGGTAGTTGAAACCACGTATGGTTCTAGCTCCTAAGGGTTACAAATTTCTTAGTTAAAGTTAGAAGATTTAAACCTAGTTTTCTATTTATTTTGCACGACTGTTTTATTGCGCTAATAAAGCATTGATGTCGGAAAATTTTTGTGTCGCATAATTAGGAATGAGGCAAATATTTTTTTTATGAACAATAAGAACAAATATTCTTTGTGCGTGCTTACACTTCTTACATAGACATAAAAATAATTTAAAAATAATAGTTTTATTAAGTTAAAATTAGTTTTAAAAACATCGTCCAAAACGAATAAATGGATTAGTCAATCTTCAATATTTATGCTTTAAAATTAACTTTAATCAATATAAAAATATACATATATTTCGAATATTTAACATTTCTACTTAATATTATTTATTAATTATATTATAACTAATGATGTTAGTTCTTCCCCATGAAAAAGTTTTTTAAGATTTGGTTAATTTTCAGGAAAAGGCATTATTGTATTAAAAGGGTGTTTTTTAGTAGTATAAAACCTTTAATTGGCAACACCATTTTAGCTGGTAACCATTTTGCAGCTGTCAAGCGTTTTTTTGTTTTAGTTTGGTTTGACATTTTGAGAATTGAAGCCACAGGATCACCTAGCAGTGCATAGATTTGGTGAATGGGCCCAAAACGAGATCTACAAAAATCGACTGTTTATGGAATAATTTATCCGTACTTGTTTAAAACGATGCTGACTCAAACGTTACAGTCAATTGTGACCGTTATAGAGTCATGATAAGTGTCTTTTTCTTCATTAATGGAACAACTTTGATGTGCAGAAGCTGTGGTTTTAACAAGACAGCGCAACACGTCACGTAGCTCGTGTCACAATTGATTTATTGAAGGAATTGTTTAAGGGCCACATTCGTCACGTTATTTACGTCCGGCCACAAATGTTGTAAAAAATTGGACCTCTAAATTAGACTACGTTCGAAAAGATTGGCTTTCTATTAATGCAAATTTCATGTCAATTAAAAAAAATCATCTTTGTTTTATTCCATTTAAAAAATATAGGCCTCTAAAAAAAACTCCTTATTTCAAACAATACTTTCCCTCAAGACAGAACTAGTGAAATTCATCAACAAGATCTCCTGAAACCTTGTGACTGGCACTTATGTCAAGGCATCTTGCATATCATCAATCCATCACTTATACCCATCAAATCATTTAACAGACTTAATTTAAAAAGGGTGCGACCAAAGCAATGAAATTAGATTCTACAATATAAATTCAATAACAAACATTAATTGTTTCAAATTAATTATTGCAACAATTTTCCACCGTACAAACACACAAGTATTGCTGGCACTCCTTAAAAACCAATTATGTTCATAATAAAGCTTGACAATTTTACAATGTAATAGTGGGTAATAATTGTGATGTGTCGCACCTAAAGATGCGCAATCTTAACCTCAAGCGTAAATATTTTTCGCAACAATAAATCGTTAAATAATAGACTAACCTCTGTTGTACACATCATGTCTTGAAATTATGTTTTGTAGTGAGATTTGACAAGACCTTAAAGTAGTTTGTGAAATAAGGCTCTTGACCTTTAATTTTGACTCTATAGGTGCTCGTGTAAATATGTACATATCTACGAACTTAACGAGTGCGTTTATCATTATTAAATTGCCAAGCAGTAATTATTTACCTTTTGTTGGTTTGTTGTTGTTGACATAAAATGTGACACTTTGTCGTATTGTTAAACTTGAACTCGACCAAAAGCTAATAGCACATGATGATGAACTCAATTATTATGAGACAAAGATAATGACAGTTCAACACCAAAATTTACAAGGAATTATATGTTTTCAGCGTTATCGTGCGTCGCCCGTTGACGTCGAGGACACTTATTTTTGAACAAATAACCGATAATTACACGGATGCCGTCTCTAAATATGGCAGATTTTACGTAAAGCGGAAATGGCCATAAATAAACTACAGCAGATACCGTTATGTTTATTCAGCGAATTATGATTCACCATCTGAAACGGTGCCGATGTAATTTAAAACTGCGACAAAGGATGATCATTTTTGGGAATCGTTCGGCTGGAAGATTTCTGATTTTGTTTTTATGACAGTAGCGCGGGAGGTAAAAAGTTACGAATATAAATTCGAGCTGGAATTAAAATAGCATCAGCATCACACGCACATTATGATGTCGTCGTCGTCGTCGGGGAGGTGTGTCACGCCACGATCACAAATAAGTTAAAACAAAAATTTGAAAATAAAAAAGACTCCCTTCAACTCTCGCATGTTTTTACTGCAATGTTTGACGCAAGTTAAGATTCAGTTTTGGGAGCGAAGAAGAGTGAATGCAACTTCTTAATTTCAAATCTAAAAATAAATATTTCTTGATAAAAATGGAGTCGCTGTGGATTTCGATTTGGTGTTATTTTTGTTTTTATTTTGACTTTGCTGTGATTTTTTTAGTAGCTTGGGATCAGAGGAATGTTACTTTTTTCTGAATTTTTTGTTTTTACTTCGTTAGTGGAATTGTGGGTCTCATGCTAACGCTTTTTAATGCTGACATTCAGAGATGTCATTAAACTGTGTTGAGCTTCCTTCAAGCAAGCTGAGATTATCATTTACAAAAGGCATTCAGAATCAATATTGATTACGACAGTAAACTAATTAAAGATGTTACAAGAATTTGAATGTACATATGTATGTAATTAACCTTTGGTGCAGAGAAATATTTTAGGGATCATTTTTCCAAATTAAAAACATAACCTTAGCGGCATACAGTGTTAAATTTTGATGCTTGCACAAAAATTGTTTAGAGCTTTGTGATTTTTTTTAATGCTAATAATATAAAAATGTTAGCCCATATTTGCATTTTTTTGTATCGAAAAGGTTTTTATCTTTCCATTGAAGTCAAATTATTTACGAATTTTGTATTTATTATAGACCAAAATGACTCATATAAGAAAAATGTGCTATTGAGTACCAAAAATGTAAACATTAGGTGTTTTTAAAATATGACACATATAATGTATTTCTAGGCTCTCCAAAATCGTGATAAATATAATGGTACACTCAGGCGTATACTTACTTTTAATATTTTATAGAAAAGTAAATGAAATCAGTTATCCCCGTTTAAGCGTTTAAGGACATACAAGAAAATAAAGGACATTTCATTGAAATAACAATATGTTTAAGTAAACTTTAAGAGTTTCCTTCACTTCCTTTTGTATGTTGTTGAGGTTTCTACTGTTTCACCAACATATTGAATAACAAGATATTGAATTGCTAAATTTTAAATAGTATTTCTTTTTTAGGAATATTTTTTTGCAATCTTTTAAATTTAAAAATAATAATTTAAATATGTTACTCGTAGTGGATTTTTGGTAAACAATAAGAACAATGAAAGGATACCGTAGCGCCAAGTTCTGGTAATATTCCTTTAGAGGAAGAAACTCAACCGGCTTTGGATCCCCTTGAAAAACAATGAAATTAGAAACTTCCAATTTGCAGTATTAAATATGCTAGTTAAGGACATCTTATTCATAAGATTTCAGCTTTAAGGCAGAAGTAGTAGCTTTTGAGATACAGAACGGCAGAAATAGCAAAACCCGTATCTTACTGACAGACTGACCCGTCATGAACCTTAAAATGTATCAAAAAAGTAGGTTTGGTTTCACAATGTAACGAAAAAATCAGTGTTGAGTTCTGATTTAGGGGTGTGGTATCCACCCACTTTTCATCGAAAATTTAATATTTAATAATCAAGAGTACTGGTTTTCTTTGCAAAAAGGAGTGAAATCACACCAAAAACATAAATGTTAAAAAATAAGAGCCAAGTTCAGCTTTATATAAAAAAGCTGAGCAATATTAATGGGGTAAAAAATATCACATGTTCCGCATTTCCAAAGTTATAATATCAATTCATTTTGAGCAATGTGATACGAGCAATTCTAAATAATAACAGATATTTAATATAATATGAAAACTGGCTTACTGGAACGTTCTTTGTTACTTTACTATCTACATTTTATTGGGTTCTAATGAATCTATTAAATTTTTGACAACCATTCTTGAATCGCAAATCTCAGATATATGTATGTAATAAAATGATTTTCCATCTTGGTTCAAAAACAACAAAAAGATATTAAGTAAAAAAATTGCTACTAATATAGGTAAGGATACTAATAAAATATAAAACAATAAATATATACCCGCTTGTAATCGTTCAGGTTGATAACCTCACCCTAAAATTGACAGAGAATTAGCATAAAATAATATATAGATTTTTTATTTAATGATGAACAAATTTAATAAAAAAAATAATAACAATTCAAGAAAATAGCAACAAAAAAATCTATAAATAACGTTGGTTAGTGCAACAAGTGGTGGTCACAGAATTAGTACAATTAATAAATTTAATACTTTTTTACTTAAAAACTTCTTATTTTCATTAATATTTGTAGGGAAACCTTTCTGTATAACTACAGTTCGTAAGATCCGAGGAATACTCTCTACTAGGCGTTGGCAAAGATGAAAAGAAATGCTATTCCAACCTTCTTTAATAACCTCCTAAAGATGTAATTTTTTTCATTTCTTCAATCCAAACTGATATTCTACATCGTTCCATAGATAGACTGGTTCACTAGCCGTGAAGTGTGCTTAGGATCGTTGTCATGCACATATGATGGCAAATTATCGTCAGTGCAGAGCTCCATATAGTTTCTTATATTGATGCTGATTTTTATACCCGCGGCGTAATGGTTAGTGCGTTGGACTGTCATGCCAAAGGTCTTTGGTTCAATCCTTACCTGTGCCATCTAAAGTTTTTTCCACGGGTACTGCCTTTTGCGAGGAATTGACAAATCCTCCAAGAGTAATTCTTGCCATGGAAAATGCTTTCTCAAATAAGGCGTTCGGATTCGGCTTAAAACTGTAGGTCCCCTCCATCCCTGCAACATTACTCGCACACAGGTAGTGTTGAGAATTGCCTGTCACTAGGCCCTAGTTCTCAAAGGACTGTTGTGCCACCTAATTTATTTATTTATTTATACTGATGCTGACCTATTCGCTGCTCAATTTTAATAATTAGCCCTACACTACGCCATAAAAACGCAGCCCACGCCATGATACAGCCACCACAGTGCTTCATAGTTTTTACTGTGTAGCGTGGATTCAGCTCTTGCTTTGGTGGACAATGAACATGAGGAGCCCAAACGGACTCATCGCTCCAAAGAACATTTTTCCAAAATAGAAGCGGTTTTTGTCCGTATTTTCTAGCGAACGTAAATTCTAGCTGAAATATATTTTTTTGAAACTATGGGTTTGCGCTGAGCTACGTAGCCAATCAAATCTTTCTCATTTAGTCTTATACGGATTGTTCTGCTGCTTATGGTTTTTATGCACTTCATCTCGAATTTCATCTGACTTCATAAACGGTTTTTTTCGCATAAGCAGCTGTTATGCGATTATTTTGTATGGCTGATTTTTTCGGCAGGCATTTGCCGTGTCGAGTTTAAAAAAATAATTGGCATTGTAGACTAATATTTTTGACCGTCCCATCTAATCAAATATTCAAACATCGAGAAAATCTTACTTCAAATTTTAGATTACTTTTTTATTAAATCTGAACAATAGTATTGTTATTTTACAATCTACACACAATTTTAACAATTTGTGCTAATTCTTTGGCCACATAAACTTTAATAATGACGATAATAAATAATACATAAATACTGTACATTTACAAAGATCACAGGTTGATACAGTATAGTTTGTGATAAAATGATTTTTTACTAAAACAAAGTATTTTGTGCTGATTTTCTTTCCAACAGTGTATGTAATATGAAAATTTGCATCTTTACTGCCAATTTAAGACCCGGTTTTTGGAGTTAAAACGGTTTTATAGGTGGATTTAAAATATAATGTTTAGAAAAGACACAAAATGAGTAACTCTTCCACTTACAATACTTCAAAAAAAATTACTTTAACGGCTGCTTTGCCTATCCTATATTCACTTTAATTTAATTGGTTACATATTTAGCAAATGATTCTCGTAATTTTTTACATTTCAGACACTTATTTTTATTAGCATCTTCATCTGCATACATATTAACTTTAAATCTATTTATTATTCATCAAGGTCATTCCAAATCATTTGCTATACAAAAACGTTTAAACAATTGCTATTATGTACTATTTACTTACTACGTTGTTCGAACAAAACGCAGATGTGGAATTAATTCTTAAAAAGAGTCTCATTAAATAAAATTCCATTCCATTTAAACACATGCACCGGCACCCGTGTTGTTGATTGCTACGAGTATATTCATTCGTAGGTACCTACACTCACTCCTAATCATTCACATTCCAAATTTGCATGCTAATTCGCATTTGATTTTGTTTTCTTTCTATATAAAATGTCTCTGATGTCGCTTGTTTATTGTGGGGCTGCGCTGTAGATCCCACCTAGATTTAAGCTGTTCCACACCTTGATTTTACACAGAATCAATTGTAAGAGTCTTACGAGTGTGCAAATAATAGTTGATTGATTATTTACGCCTGTTGAGATTTTCTATGACGCAGTTTGATTTCCGCACAATCATAACAGGAGTGTAATTAAATTGAGAATGTTTGTACTTCGTCTTCAGATAAATAGTAATGTTGGTTCACTTAAATGGTAGTTCTTTTTAATTACATTTTGGCAATAAACTCAAGGCAGGATTAAAGAATAATCAAATCACTTTAAATTTGCCTATGAGCAAAATCTAAGCAAAGATGTGATCTCAATAAAAGATCAAAAATAAAAATTCGATCATTTCGAACTAACATAGTCGGTTATTTCAAAAAGTAGTATTTTTTTCAGCTGTACGAATATTCTAACACAAATAATGGAGTGTCAGTATAATTTAGATAAAAATGAATCTATTAATCACTTCATTTGAACTGACGTCTAGGTACATTACGAACGTAATAAGAATAAGTTCTTACCTTTTGATTCTTGCGAAATTCAGATTTAATGTTATAATATTCTTTTTGTACTCATGGAGGTCTTAACGACGACGAAATGTGGTATGTGGGTAGGTAAGTGAAGCCGCAGTCGGAGCGCAACACCACAGCACACCACACAAACCATCTTTGGACTCAATCATTTTTGGCACAATTAATCATTTTCTTTGTGAGTACATAATAAAGAACATCTCGTTTGCGATCTTCTGATTTATGTATGTTGATTTGTGGTATGTTTGACCAGTTCGCTTTTATGATTGTCATATTTGCACTGTAAGGTTTATTGAGAGGTTGACGACTCCTGGAAAGGAAAGGAAGATAAGAGTACATAGGTAATTTTTATTTTCTCCATCTTTTTTACGTAAATCATGGCTCAATAGCTTGTAAATAAGTTATTCTACTCCTGTTTTTATTGCTCATATGACGAAATCATAACAAGGAGGCATTAAATTTGTTGTATTTTAAAATTGTTATCTTTTTGATGTTCTTCTCTGTTCTTTGTGTAAATTGCAATTCGAATTTGTGTTTCCAATTGTTTATTTTGTATTGCATTCTTGATATAAATGGTATCAGGGTTTAAAGAGGTCATATTAGCTGTTGAGAATAAGCAATACTTATCTGTAGAGTTTGTCCTGAAAAATAGAAGAAAGTGTATACTATCTTTGTTTTATGCTATTAAGAAAGCTGCAAACTAATAGATCAAGAGCTAGGTTATAGAAATCAATCGAAATCGAATTTGAAAAACGAGTAAATTCTTTCAGTGTTCTATATTTCGATTGATTTTAATAGCTTCCCAAAATGTTGAATTCAAATCAATAGGCGCTTTTATCATAAGTCTTAAAAAAAAGATAATGCAATCGGGTCGAATTAATTTGTGCACTATTTTTCAACTTCGATTTCATTTAGATTAATAGTCAAATGCAGAACTAAGAAAATACGAAAAAATTACCCGATTAAAAAATAAACTCACCATTCGAAAATGCAGCTTCTTCTTCTTTTTCTTCTTTAGAAACAATTAAGTTCTTAAATTAACTATTCATTTATTTCAATAATTGCACAATTAAAATTAAAATCAACCTTTCAGCATTGTGTGATGAAAAAGGCAGTAAAAAAATACTGAAAATCATTAATCTTAAATCACTATGTAGCCATTTGTTTTGACAAATCAAAAATCAGTTATATTTTGAATTAGAATATAATGTAGAATATTTTTGTTATCTTAATCATGTGTGTTTGAGGTTCAAACTTTTATCTTATTCAATTAAATTTAGCTCCATCGAGGATTTGTTCTTGATGCTTTTTCTTTTTTTGTTTATTCTGGAAATTCATAAATTTCTATTGAGCTCATGGTTTCGACACAAAGTCACTACTTAAATTACCAAATAAAATATTTGCACGTACAAAATATTGCTAGCTCTTAAGATCTATACTGTGGTGTATTTAGCTATGGCAGGAAATCCTCAATGTCCTGCTGGAAAGTTATAAATCTGGTGGGTTTTACCGGCGCCGCCGCCGCTGCTACTGCAATCGAATCGACGTTTGTTGGCTGGACCTTATTAACATCAGCGGCATCATTTTTCATCTGTTTATCTGGGGCCATGAAATATGGACGATAGAATGGAGTTGGTTTTGGTTTGCTTCCATTAGTGCGGTCATAGGCGTTATGTGCTGCTCGTTTCTCTGGGCCTCCTCCGGTTTTGTTTAGGACATCACGTGAGCTTGGTGTATGATAGTTGAATTTCGGTCTCAAGTTGCTTGGAATCATGTTGGGTTTAAGTTGAACCTCTGTGGTGTTGAGGACTTCGCAGTCGATCTGCATCAGGGTTATGTCACCATTTATGGAGGGATCGCCAGCAGGCAACATAAGAGCCATTTTTGGGCGGGTACTTTTGTTGTAGGCAGCAGCTGGGAGAAGAATATGGTCAGAATTGAAAGACAGTACATAGAAGGTGTCGTCGCGTCTTTTGATTTCCTCAAAAAGCCTCATATACTCATCATCGACCTGTGGTCCAAAAACTTTCAGCGAGTTTTTCGGATTCTCTTGGATCTTTCTGTTTCGCTGCAACTGTCGATTGAATAAATTCCTTCGACTGCGCTTGATATTGGGTCGCAAACTGTTGGCAATTGGTTTTGACATGCTTTTTAGTTCTAGAAATTCCGGGGTGAGCTTAAAATTGAAATTGTTCTCCTGAACGGAACTCAAATTTAAATAATCATTCACGCCTATCCATTTCCGTAGTTCACCGGCCAATCTCAAGTTTTCAGTTTGGTTTATATTGACCGGACATTTGTCGTCGCTTTCCGTGGAATTGGTTTCATTTTCTGATAGCTTAATGCGTCCAAAGGGTTTTGTTATATTCGGATTTGTAGTCTCATCGACCCACAAAAGACCCCGTCGACCAGTGTACATCGAAGCAGCATCAAAGTCCACACCAGGAGATTGCAAAATATCTTCTTGCGAAAAATATGTATGAAAGCTTCCGAAATTTATCGAAACCATAAACACCATTGCCAGAAGAACGGCTGTGTTCTTTTTCATATTCGAGGCCAAAAGGCGATTTTTAAAGCTTGAACTTGTATGACAGGTGGTTCCAACGGCACTGCTGTTGAACTTATTTGTTATGAATTCACTTATTTTGAGATGGCTGCACTGACAAGTTTGAGCGAAGGCGATTAGTTGAGAACGAAGTGTTGTGTTTTCCTTTGGGAAATAAAATAAAAATATAAAATAAATATTTTTGTTGTACTATTTGTTTCAATACAAAAAATGTTAACAACTTTTCTCAAGGCAGATATTTTGTTTGAATGGCTTGAAGATATATTAACCCTTATTTTTGGCACCTAAATGTTCAGGGCATATTTCTTTTTGATATGATTTCAGTTGATTAGACATTGGAGTAAACTTTTCAAGGGTCTAGTGTTCAGTTTTATGGGACGAGCCAATGAAGAAATCGTATCGTAAGAATACAAATTTCTATTTGGGCTTGCCAATAATTTGGTAATAATGGTTCAAGCTACAATCAACGTTGACTAACTTCAAAAACAACAAAACTAACTTATTCAAAATTGCTGGAATGAATTAACGAATTATCATCAAATCTAATAAAATTGACTGTTTGAAGTAGTTTAGACTCTATCGGCACTTATTGCTGTAGAAATAAGGAACGAGCTGCCGTTAGGATATTTTGTTAGAGATATTTTGAGCCATTAATTTGTGCCGACAAACCAGAATCTCTTAAAGCATTGGAAGTAATAAGTCGCAGTTGGAAAATTGAACTGATCGAATGTACCATGTAACTCGTAGCTTCGGTGGACATAAGCCGGAAATCGTATTTAAAAAATAAATTCTTAATCTAACAGTTTTAACAATACAAAAATCATTCCAACAATACGAGGTGTGTTCAAAAAGTACCCGGAATTTTCGTTTTTTTAAACAAAATATTTATTTATTCGTTTACATCAATGTGGTCCCCTTCAAAGTAGTCCCTCCCAGATATAATACACTTATGTCAGCATTTTTTCCAATCTTGGAAGGACTCTTGATATTCACTTTTTGATATGTCCTTGAGCTTTCACAGCGATTTTGCCTTAATTTCTTCAATCGAAGAAGAACGCCGTTCTTTCACGGGTCTCTTCAACTTTGGAAACAGGAAAAAGTCACACGGAGCCATATCTGGTGAATATGGAGGTTGGGGCATGACTACGGTATTGTTTTTGGCCAAAAAATTACGAACAAGCAACGACGAGTGAGCAGGTGCGTTATCGTGGTGCAAAAGCCATGAACTGTTTTTCCATAAATCTGAGTGTTTTTTTCCGATTGCTTCACGCAAACGTCGCATAACTTCAAGGTAATACTCCTTATTAAACGTACGACCTTGTAGTAAGAACTCTTGATGAACTATGCCATTATAGTCGAAGAAAACAGCAAGCAAAACCTTCACATTTGATCGAACTTGACGTACTTTTTTCGTTGGTGACGTTGGATGCTTCCAGTTGGGCGATTGTGCTTTGGTTTCGATACCATATCCGTACACCCATGTTTCATAATCAGTTATGACCCTTTCAAGCAAACTTGGATCGTCGTTGACGTCATTTAACAGCTCTTGAGCGATGTTCATGCGATTTTTTTTTTTGGTCAAAATTCATCAGTTTCAGCAAAAATCGCCGAGCTCATAAAAACACGTCGAACCTTAGCAACTACCACAGACAAAGTAAACAGTGAATATAGCTGAAAATTGCATCATATTTTAGGAGCATGTATACCAACATAATAAAAAAAAATCTTGGCCTTCGAACTCTCCAGACCCGAGAAATTTAAAAATTTCGGGTACTTTTTGAACACACCTCGTATATCTCACTTGTATTACTTTTTAAAGTTCCCAAGCTCTTAAAAAAAACACCTGATAGTATGTTCACGTTCTCCATCTCAAAATTTATAAACTAAAAAACATGAATTTAAAATGTTTGTTGTTCGAGAATTACTGTAATATTTCTGATGAATAAAATCTCTTAATTCCTAAATACAAAAAATAAAAACTTATTTTTAAATTGCCCCAAAGAAAAAGGAATGTTCGAAGGCATAAATTCTTAAATAAACTATAAAACCTCATGTCTTTTTCATGAAGATTTTTCAGTTGGGATTTGAATTAAGGATTACATATTTGCGCATGAAATTTGTCTACCTTCATTAAGCCCCATAAATATATTTACTCATCAACCCCCACCAATCGTGTGACCTCAATTGATTAAGATAAGCAAGCGATACTATATCATAATGAATATATCATATGAACCCTGTTGTTTCTGATTATCTCGAGTCCAATAGTTTTATGAATGGAAACTTTTTGCGGGGCGCCAGTGAATTTGAGTGTTCTCCGTCAGAACATCTAGTAACGCAATGTTTAAGTGAGCAATACTAAAAGTACCTTCAAGTCGCTTGTATTAAATAAATACGCTTTTATCTTATCAATTTTACTTCTGTCGTTTCCGGTGCAACCGGTTGTTAACATCTGATTGGTTAGCAAAAATTCATTATGCAATTTAATTGGGAGGCAAATCAATTGATAAGAAAGTTTGTACGTAAATCGATAAAGAGATTTTGTTTACTTACGCCTTTGAGAGTTGTATTTTCTTTTTCCAAATCGTTGATGCGGGATTCTAGAGAAACGACATAGTCTTTCTTCTTTTTCCGAGACAATGAAGCAGATTCTCTATTTTTGATCATTCTTTGCTGCTTCTTCAAATGCTTCTCATCGAGTCCTTTGAGCCCCAGTCTCAGTGGTGGTTTATTTGACGTCTGTTCGGATTCTGTGGAACTGCCGCTGGCGCTGGTACAGTTTGGTATAACTTTTGGTAGAACCGATAGGTTCTTCTGAACTGACGTCGTCGATGTTGCTGTTTTCATTATGATCTTGGGCATGGAAGCGGCACCATTTTTGCCGCCATTCTGAATCTTCTGCATCAGCGCCTTGAAATCGTTGCTGGACAAGACTATTGTCTTGGGTTTGGCTGCATTTGCATTCGAAGGTGCCAATGCTGGGGTTAAAGCTGGTGGTTTGGGGCTGATCTTGATAGGTGTGCGGAAGTTTTGAACCTGTACCGGAGTCAGAGGCACAGTTTTCACAGGGATGAGGGTTCCGTGCAGAACGTTTACCGGCGTTGCACAGGTGTTGATCGGAACGATATTGTTGGGGAGTTGAAAAACGCTGGTGGGTGGTGAAATGGGAGGGGTGTCGACAACCATCGACTGCACCGAATCACTAGACGTTCCCGAACTAGAACTGTTTGTGGGCGATGGAGTGTTCCGATTTGCATATTTGATCGATTTTCCGTCCGCATCATCGTCCGAGAAAAAGTTTATGAAGTCGTCCGGGTTGAAATCTGAGGGCGAGTCGCACTCGCTTTTAAGATTTTCACAATTTGAAGCTGATGAGGCGGGAGGCGATGGAAATATTTGCAGGCCAGCCTCCGATGATGGTTGCGGCGGAAAGGTATAGCCGATTCCAGATGACAAGTTCGCATCGGTACTACGCAGTATTTCGTCCAACTCATCAATATTGTACTCAGGAGTCATAAGCGAAGGAAAATCTTCTGACGGAATAGAATTATCAAGACTTTGAATAAAAATAGAAATTTATTGGGAATACTTACCGTACAACTGATTGCACGATTCGAAATCCATTGTTGTGATTATTTAAAAAACATACAAAGTGAGAGCAATACCCGAATCGAAGGGAGGGTAAAGTATTTTAAATGTTCTGATCTTTGGATTCTATATTCAGAATTTTTCGTCGCTTTTGCCTCTCACCGGTGTGATATGAAAAATTTAATGAAAACAAAAAGAAAATGACACCCAAGTGCAGGGATGTTATATGAAGTGTATTGGGGGCGTTGTTTGGTAAAACGTTTTGCGAATCATAATTGAATAATTCCATAAGACCTTTCACTCACTAGGCCATATACTCACCCAAGCTTTTCATTTGATTGGTGCTATTTTCTCTAAATAAGGAAGAATTTTGTTATAAAATACATAAGTTTGTTAGTGGAAAATCTATTTCTCACTTAAAAGACTAATGGTTTGAAAAGTATTAGTGATGAGCGTTTGAAGCAATCAGTAAATTTACACCATTAAAATAGAGTACACTAAGGAACCACAAGATTCGTGTCTAAAACAAAAATTGATTTCACCAGTAATTTAAAATTTGATACTATTTGAACAGTTTAAAATAATTGCATCAATCTTTTACATATTAAAGTTCATATATTTTCTATGTTCATAAGAAACCCTAAAGCACTATTCACATGAGCACGACCAACGACCAACGAATGGACGAATATTCGCCGATTTTGACATTTCTTTCACATGAGAGTTTTTAATTCGTCGCGAATGAAGTTTGACATTCACCACCGAAACCAGAACAAAAATGATTTTTTTAGGTTAAGTACGCGCGATTATTTTATTCGTTGCGAGTGTGGATGATGTGGAACGCGAATAAAGTTTGACAGTTCGTATCAACTAAAATTTTCATGTGAATGCTGCTTAAGAGCGGTTGTTTTCATTTACAACATTTGTATGAAGTTTTGTCTTCTTTTAAATTGAATGAAGCTTAAATTCAAAGCAAAGTGTACAAAAACTAAACTCAGCTCATTTTGCAGAGATTTTCAAGAAATTTGAGATTTATTTCAAGAACCAATTCAGCCGATAGCTCATTTTTCATTCTTTACCTAGAACAAACTTTTTTTCAAAAAGTTCTTGCATCGAAATAAGCCTTAAAAGGTACACTAATGAATGGATGAAGTTCCAATTTTAACATTTTAATCGATTAAACTGAGTAAATTTAAAATCACTATTAGTTTTTCCATTCTTAGCTATAAACTTTCAAAGCTAGTATTTTCGTTTCTCAAACAATCAAAACTTAAACAAATAATTTTTTGCGAGGGTTTAACGTCTAAACTCAAAAAATTCAAACATAAGCTAGACTTGTCTCAATATCAAGTGTCAAAAACTATTCTCAAGTTCTTAATTAGATGTTTTTAAAAGAAAATTAATTTTTTTACTTACGTGTAGTTTATTTTTTGAGATCTTTAATTTAGTTTTAATTTATTTAACCTTTAAGGCCATTGGCGCAAAGTTTTAAAGAATAAAGTAAAATGTTGATGCCATTTTTAGCAAATTTAATAGGCTAAAAAGGTGATTTATCTTTTAACAATTTGCTGTAGTTAAAATCACGGAATGGCTACTTTAACTTTTAGCAATTTGCTAAATCCATATGACACCTGTACAATTATGCTTATAAGGCCAGTGGATGGAATGGTCCGGTCAATAGTTGGAAGTTCCAATCAATAGGTCCATTTAAGCAAACTTGCTTTTGTTTATTTTCACGAACTGTCACTTTTTAGACATGTTTGGTTGCTTGGTTTTTTATAACAGGCAATTAACAATTAGTTAGTAAAACGAAAAAAAAAGGTTTACAATTTTGGAGTTCCTAAGTACATTTCTAAATTTTAAGCAAATTGCTAACTTGTAAATTGTTAAACCCTTAACAATAGGTTGTTTACAATTTTGCACCTTTATGTAATCAGAGTTTGAAATGAGTTTTGAAAGTTAAGTAACATATTTAAACCAAAGCTACTTGCCCTTTTTAATGTTTTAATTTGTCTTCATTCTCAAATTCAATTTGATCCAATAATCTTAAACAATAATAACACCATTTTAATATTTCTCAAGAAAAGTTAAAAAAAAAATAACACAAAATATTGAGATCCCTTTTAGTTCATTATATTTTCGTACGACGCTCGTTTTGTCTGAGACGCTTCTATTGTGTTTAAACAGAAATTGCTAAATCACACCTCTAACCATCCCTGATTGAGAAATAAAATTTCCCTCCATGCAAATTTCCCCTATTTACAAACATCAAATTGACAGCTGCAGCTATTAGCTGTGACAACCGCTTCTTATGTCACTCAGAAAATAGAAAAAGTTTTAATTTATAAAAATTTATTTAAGTTTTCTATATTTTTTAAATTTCCTAATAAAATAATTGCAAAAACCACAGTTTCTTCGCAATGGCAACTTACAACAATCCACATTGGCTCCTATCCCACATCCGCAATTCCTTCATCTCTACAGACGACACAGGTATGTGCGAAACAGTGATGCTCAGCGATGACCTCCCAAAGCAGTACTTGAAAAAGTTCCAAACGCCTCAGCAGCAGCAGCGTTCGACGATCAAAAAAGTTGGAGCCAAGAATAATCCCCGACCGCCGGATAGTGCTTTGAGTGAAGTGGATTTTGTTTGCTATCCGGGCCTAGATCAGAGCGATGACGAAGACATGGACCTGGCATCACAATCATTTGACATACAGATGTATCCGGAAATTGGAGCGCATCGTTTTCGATCGAACACAGCGCAGAAACTGGAAAAAATGGATATCGCCAGGCGAAAGGCCGCTCGAACGAAATGCGTCAACTTCGAAGACCAGTCGACTGTGGGTAGCGAGAGGGCGGACCTATTCATCCGGAAGTCTGTTTCTCTTGTCGCAGACAAAAAGAACAGTCGTCTTTCCCAGGAGTTGGTGAACAGTCCCAAGCAGACCACCAACAAGTTTGTGGAGTTCTCGAGATTTGATGGGGCTGCCCACACGGGAATGCAAACCAAACGCATCAACGTCTTCATCAACATGCTCCCCGAGAAGGAACGCAACTATCCCATGAAGATCTGCGTTCTGGCTAACGCGAAGATCCAGGAAGTAATCGGGTTCATTTGCTACCGGTGCGTAATTCAGTACCCCGACATCCCGCTTAAGTCGATCCGCCACTATGGGCTCTACATGACGGAAGACAATGATGACATGGAAGACTTCCCTCCTCTAGACGTCCGAGAGCCATGTTCCAAGTTCGGCTTCAGCCACTTAACGCTGGCCGAACGTCGCCCGCTGGCTCATATCACTCGGGTCGACTACCGCTCGCTGTCTATGACCTCCGAAGACGAGAAGGCGGGAGAGGCGGCCGTCCATGACGTGCATGGAAGCGGTGGAAACTTAGCTTGCTACGAGGAACGAATGATGGACCACAATGACATGATCGACGCTCCCATGTATCGAACCTACAAACTCAACATAATAGACAAACGCTTCTTCAAGTCCGAGGTGCAACTGGGCATCTCCGGGGAACGCATTGAAATTGACCAACAGAAGAACTCCTCAAAGTTCTGGACCAAGCAGAAGGCAATGACCTATCCCATCGACTGCATCGCATTCTGCGAAATCGTAGAACGAAGACAGAACAAGTCGATTGTGAGGATTTGGATAAAGCCTCAGGCATCCGATGGGTACTTATCCGCCTCTTCCAAACACGCTGCTCTGACGGCAATCAGTGGCTCGCCCAACAGCCCGCAGCACTTCAACACAACCACAGCATCGTCAACATCATCGTCGTCATCCAGCGCTCCACCAGTCCGCTTCAAACACTACGACTTTGAGACAGATCCCACGCAAGCTCAACGGATCTTGAACAAGATGAATTTCATCCTGGACGTGCGCTCCAGTGACACTCGCAGGGAGTTCCTAGCCGCACGGGAAAAGAAACAGGAGAAGCATGGAAAGAAAAAGAATTGACCCTCGGCGACGAGGTGATTGTGAATTCTTTTCGGGGATTTCCTTCGACGATTCTGTGATTTGTATTTTTAAACTTTTTAAATTATAAAAAAAAACTGAAGGGAGTCTTTTTGTCGTATTAAAGAAAAAAGTTCTTAAATCAGTCTTCAATCAGATATTTGGTATTAATTTTATGTAATTTAACAATTTAAGACACCAAAATCATTAAAATAAATTGCATTTCATCCTCATAAAACCGTTAGCATTAGATTTTTGTTTGTTTTGATTTAATTTTACACAATGGATGTTGTTCTCCTATTCAATAAATTAAACCATTTTTAATTTCAGTAAATTGTTCATAGCTATAGCCACATATAATTTATTTATGATTGATACGTACCGTTGGTTGTTCAAATCAAGTTTAAACAAAAAGTGTAAAACTTACATTAAACACAATAAAATGATTTTTCTTTATTTATGAATAATACAATGAGTTTTATAAGAAAACGAAAAATTGCTGATTCCACTAAAAGTATTTTGTTATGAAAAATTGCCTCGAACTCCAACACGACGAAGATTACAGTTTTTTAGATTTGTTGTGTTTTAGAACAATTTGGAGATCCGTCCTTGTTGGAATAAGGGGACGGACAATCTGTGAATATAAAATTATTGACTATTGGGGCAAATTAGAACAATTGTTTGTGCTACCGTTTATTAGGATTTTGATGAATGGGTAAAGTAAAAAACTCGTCATCAGAGAATATTTGCTTTTCTTTTGAATGCTTACTCGAATTAGCGTCAATAAAGCGTACAAAATACAGTTAAGGATAAATGCAAATTTAGCCCCTATAAAAACCTGTAAGAGTAAGCCCTGAGTCATCAATTCAACATATTTTTAGTGTCCGTCGCTTTCCGTTAGTTTTCGTAGCTGTGAGTTCCGAGTCTTCTCCTGATTTCTTTTCATAAATGTCTCTGGAATTGACGACGTGTGCTTTAAATCGGTAAACTGTTGAAAGTACAATTCCGCAGATTGACGATTGTTTTTTTTAAGAAGGTCTAAGAACTTTTAATTTTTCAAATTTGACTCAATGAATTCAAATGTTCCATTCTACTTGTAGCCATAGGCCTCTATAATAAGCTACCTACTTACTCCACGAATTCTCCTTTTTGAATTCTGTATTGGGCTTTCTCCAAACGACATTGTCTGAAAACAAGACTTTTTTTCAGTTCAATGAACAATTATATTTTATAAGCCGTCACTTTGACACAAGTGGAATTGGGCAGGTTCAGACGACATATAAATATTTCATATAAAATATTATCCTCTTGTACACAATAATTGCGCCATCTAACAATTTTAAGGTATTGAAAACCAAGAATTTTCTGAAAAACGCTTTGGAACTGTGACAACTGTGTCGAGAGTTATTTTCGTAAGTTACTTGATGCCAAAAAATTACCTTACAATTAAGGCCACCTTAAAAGTTGACTCGAAAGTTGGTCAAAAAAATCTCCCTAACTACCAAGTCAAGGCTATTTATGTCAAAATGACAGTTGATCGTGTTTTTTCATTCAACTGAAAGCTGAACTTTATTACTCTGGAGCTGAACTTTATTAACTGGATATAAAGGTACAGAAATGAAATAAAGTTCTCAGTTCGAAATATATGACACTTTAAAAATTAACTAGTTTCCTTTTGTTCAAAATGTACGTTCAAAAAATGCAGTTGACTGCAAATGAAGTCACTTGTGTTGTCTGAACTTGCCCATTGACATGATAGTAAGAGATTTTTCTTGGTTAACTTTCCAGTCAACTTTCTAATAAAGTTTCCTTAATTGGAAGTTAATTTTTTGGCAGCTGGCCAATCAAATACTAGAAACTTGCCTTACTTTCAAGTCCCTTTTGTGGTCTAAACCTGCCCAATTCCCTCTTTAGTCAAAATGACAGCATAGAGCCCTCATCCTAATTTTTCATTCAACTGATAGCTGAACTTTACTACCCTCAATTTTGGGAAAAAGAATAAAACATATTTGGTTAAAAATGCAAATGATTAGATTTCCATTAAAATTCAATTTTAAGGCTGACGAATTATGAATTAGACTTTATAAAGAAAAACTGTAACAATTTTGGAATGTTAAACAAGAAAGGAGTCTATGAAAAACTCGTTATAAATATTATCTACTAGCATATATTTTTTGGGTCAAATTGATTTCAACCTTTCCACTATCAAGTAATAAAGTAAATAATATACATTATTTGATTTTTTTAAGAAAATTTATTTATTTAAAAAAAAATCATTTAGCTTAGACCTACAAAAATTATAATGTGAAAATAAGACGTGCCACAGACGTGCATTGATTTTTAATATCGAGTTTGCTTTAGATAGAAAAATAACTTTCGTTCTTAGGCTCACGCTCATAAGCACTTGAATATTCATACTTTTTGAATGTTAGAACTGTCTAGGTCGTTGATCCTAAAAATGTATAAATATTAACGTTGCAGTTTTGCATATTAAAAATCTATAGGTTTGTTTTTGAGTCAACTACTTCTATTTAAAGAAATTAATTAATAACTTGTAATAAACTTTATTAAGATATTCAAAGATAATACATAATATTCTATTCCAAATCATATGAATTTCCAAAGTGCAAAAAGCAGTCTTTTAGACTTTGCTGACAATGACAATAGTCTGGAAAAGGTGGAGCCAAGACTTCGTTCATAATCTTAAGTAGATCAATGAATTTCTTCAGAGCATTCGAGTATTCACCAACATCATACAAACGTTTAGCTGTTCTGGTCATTAGTTCCGTATCCTGAAAAGAAAGATTATAGTCAGTGGAAATCATTGAATTAATCAGAGATATTGTCACTTTTTGATCTTTACCTGCATTACTTTAAGTCCCTTGAAAATGTTGGTATTCTGTCCGCAATGCACGCACTTTACCATAAAATCGTTACAATTAACTGGAACTTCAATTATTGCCGGGCAAGCTATGGCCGCATCACATCTAAATCGAATGACATCGACTTTCATTTCCTCGAATCGTGGCCAATTCTCCAAACAGGCATCACACGAACAATAAAACCAATATAGATCCTTGAGTTTGGCCTGACGCGTCTCACGAGTCTCTTGAGTGTACATTGGTCCGTAGTTTTCTGATATTTGAAGTCCAGATTCAATTGGCTTGATGGTGTTCACATGAATTGTGGTTCCTCGGAAGAATCTTTAAGCCAAATTGTACTTAATATTACGACTCGACTTAATGAGGAATTGTTGATAATTTACAAACCTAACAATGCTTGGGTCACAGGAGTGATTGAATAGAGCCAAGGTTGGATAAATACCACCTCCAATGAACACTGTCTTTTCAGTCTGCTTAGTTTTTGATGTATGAAGTTCAGATATTTCGTGAGTGTTGAATTGAATGAATTGTAAATTCCTCAATATCAGAGAACTTATTAGGAGAATATCCTCGGCATTAGCTGAATTTCCGAAGTAACCGGAAACTTGAAGACATTTGGTAAGGAAACGGGCCATTAGGGCGTGTTGGAAGAAGTTGGAGGCTGTTCGGCCATTTTCATGGCGAACCAAGTGCGATACACATCTGTAGTCATTCTTTGGTAATCTGTAACGGTTATATTTTTCAAATTGTGTATCTCCAATATTTTTTAAGAAAAGTTAATTTTTACTTCTTGATTTCTTCGATTGATAATGAAACATCAATGTCGTCTTTAATTTTTTTGAAACACTCCAATGGCCGACTTGCGATGATTCTCAAAGCTAGATGACAATTTACAGATGCTCCAGACCGCCAAATAGTTTCCAACAGTCCACATTCATATTTGTGATAAGATTCGCCGGCTTGTTTTAAGCATTTTTCAGAGCAGTAAACTACGTCACAGCAGTTGGGACATGCCACAGGAATGACAGTTCTAAAATTAAAGTAATTTTAAAAAATATAACCAAAACCCATTAATTAATACCTGATAAAACAATTTTCACAATGCGTTTTTGAAAATTTCTCGATCAGCACCGCAGCAAAAGGGTGTTCCACTAGAATCTCTTCACCAACTTTGATATCTCGGGCAGCTCTGGCAAATCGTCCCTCATCTTTGTTTTGATCAATTTTTATACACGAGCTCGTAAAGGACTTTTCATCTGGAATGCCAGGACTGGATATTGCTTCCTTGTGCTTATCAGCGTTCTTAGTTGCTTTGGGATCCTTTTGGAGCATTGTTATCATTGCAACAGCATCAAATTTCATTTTTGCCTTTTTGTCCTGTGGTAACTTCGCTTCATCTAATGTAGACACAGTTTTTCTATGAACATAGACAAAATGAGTATTTTCAAAGACTTTGATCAATCATAATTCATAAACAATTCAAAATCATAATAGAACCAGACAATCAATGCTATGAACGTGTGTTGCATAAAACATTTACAATAATCAAATGGTCACCAACAAAGGCGCATGGACTTGCTCGCATTTAGGTTTTTAAGAACAGGCAAAGTTTAGGTACATTTTAAGTAGGCCTTAAAGTAATAACATTTGGAGAAAAATCACAATTTCCAACTCTGGCTCAACTTGAAATAGAATCTTCTAGAGTTCTTTAGCCATTAACTCAAAGGCACTCACATGGATTTAGAATTAATCTTCTAAAACCAAGTCGTGTCTTATGTTTATTGAAAAATGCTTTAACTGCCCTTTAAACTGCCTTTACCTGTATATACATATACTTACATTCAGTGAACAACTTAAAAGGTATGGAATTCCTTCAACAATGGTATTGATCTTGACTCACATATTATACAAAAAGATTGCATTCATGAATCATTATTTGAAGAGCCTTATTAAAAATGCAGCGGGGCGTGAGAGTTTGTGCGAAAGCGAACTGCGGAAGTTGAATATTTACTTCAGCAAGGGTAAACACCAACGCCAACGCCTACCGCCGCTGCAGCCACTGCACCCTGCTGATACCACAAAGAAGAGGTGTGCGTAAAATATATTTGTTTACTAATAAAAACATGGTAAACAATAATATGTTCGTTATCAGT
This sequence comes from Eupeodes luniger, assembly GCA_951509635.1. Taxonomy (NCBI): domain Eukaryota; kingdom Metazoa; phylum Arthropoda; class Insecta; order Diptera; family Syrphidae; genus Eupeodes; species Eupeodes luniger. Next base: position 130,717,141 of record OX608075.1, on the reverse strand, counting down.
TGGGGCTGATTCAGACAAAAAATGTATTTCTGTTTTTGATAAAAAGGATTTTAAATTAGAAAATTTCAATGATAGAAATGAAAAGAAAAGTAATTGCTTGAAATAATAGTCACATTAATATAAAAGGAGGTATAGTGAAATGAAATAATGGCCACAGTTCTATTTCCAAAAAATGGTACATACTTAATTAACCCACTGACTATCCCTGACCTATGTCATGTATAAATAAATATGAGTAATAATTTGATATGAATTAAAATATGTATGTATATTTTTAAATTAAAACGATATAATTTAAGAAAAAAATGTTGAAGGATCAAATTTGTGGAAAGGTTCTGGGTTGGAACAAAAACCTTTTAGATTCGTAAAATATCTAACTCGTGGTTTAAGAAAATTGTAACACACCCTTTGTTTTTTTTTGAAAAATAAAATAGCTTTCTCCTTAAGTCTTCTTTTTAACGGTTGTTTAAAATAAATACTACTATTTATAAAAAGAGATAGCTTCTCGCTGGTGCCCTTAAAAATGTAATTTTTGTATGGCTGCTTTCTCTCCAGATTTTCGAGAAGTTAAATCATTTAGTATTATTTGTGGTACTACTTAAATTTATGCACAAAAATAAAAATATAACAAAATGTCAACCATGATGTTTTGTATAATTAAAGATATTTACGGGGCCAGTTAAAGCTATCATTGATTCGTATCATTGAAACCAATCATTGGGATTTTTATAAATCGCTTATAGCTATTATTGAAAATTTTAGTCATCGACAAAAACGCCTGATTCGATTCTACCGTGCATTTTTTCAGACGAATTCTGTAATTGGAATTCTTTTAAATTGGAACACAATTCAGCATAACGGTTTGTTTTATTTTTTGACAAATGGAATCAGTTGTTCAAAAAATTTATTTCCGCTTGGAAAATAGAAAAATGCATAATACTCGTATCCTTAAAAATAATTGTGCAGTTAGCCGTTTTTTCCCAAAAAAAAATCTGTCAGCGATTTCGAATCTATCGGTACTTAGCATTTATTTCTAATCAAAAGGAAAAGCAGTAAAAAGTCCATTCTAACACTTTTCGGATTAATTTAAATGATAGCTATAACTGACCTTTAAGTCGAAATGAATTTTAATCAATATTTAGTAGAATCTTTTTTAGATTTTGAATTTTCTGAAAGCATAAAAAATCATTTCGTTCTTTGTAAAAAACTGTAGTAGATGTCAAAATCGCCATTCTTTGTTGTGCGATTTATTCTGGAGGCAATAAAATTTTTGGTATTTTCCTTTTTCTAATATTTTAAATTGCTATAGTAAACAATCATCGACTAAATTGTTTTGAATGTCTTTTCTGCATTACTTGAAGTCTTTAACTCTGCTAAAAACCCCTGAATTTGACGAATTAAGCTGATTATAGAACTTCCAATGGGAAGTTAATAATTCATGCACCTTTATAGTAAAACATTTTAAATTCGGAAAACATTTACTTTACGCATAAATACATAAATGCCACTCAGTTTTTTTTAGGAATCTACTTAACGCAAAAAATTGATCATGTCTTTTTTGAAGTATTTTTGCTTTCTTTTTTTTAATTCAAACAAGATTAACAGCATTTGAATACATTTAGTAAATAAAATGAAACGCAATTGCTATTCTATTTCAATTGACAAACTAATGCCAAAATGGTCAATACGATTTGTATATTTCTTCACTAAGTTCTTTCTTCCAAAAATGGACAATGAGATATTGAGTTGTCAAAAAAAAGGACAGGCAAACAACTTTTCCCATTTTGCAGTTGTTCTCTAAAAAAAACTGCATTATGTTTATGTGATTATAAAATCAATTTTTCACTAATTATTTTATGCGTCAGCTTTTAATCCTACTAAGATTCAAGTACAAGTACACTTTTCATGGTTTATTATTTCAACAACACAAAAACTTACTGAAATGCTAATAAAGCACTGCTGAAATTCTTTTTCGCTAGATAGCATCTAGCTTGTCTTTCATACAATTTGTAAACCAAATCCTTAGGGTATCCGTAATCCATAGCTCTTTGAATGTCCAAAAGAGTTTCGTCGTACTTTGTCATATGATAAAGAGTTGCAGACCGGTTAGCCAAAATTATGGATTTTTCAGCACCTTCACCAAACATCAATTCATAACCTCAATTTTTGTACTTGTCAAAGAAAAAATAATTTTTCAAAGATATACCCACTTTTGTCATCCGGTAGAGCAATGTAGCTTTTGGAATACAACACCATAGCCTCCAGCCATTTCATAGCCTTAAATGCTTGATTGCCCTTTTCCTTTAATGCTGCTGCTGTTGAACTATTTTTCCCTTCAAAAGTACGCTCAATTTTCAGGTCATTGCTGCGAACAAATTCCAGACTATCGATATATTCCATGCGCTTTTTATCACTTGTGCATTGGGAAATCTTTTCGATATCAGTTTCGGTGGCTACATTTCGCAAATTTAAATAATATTCCGGAAAGAAACCTGATATTTCGGTTAGGGCCATTTTGCAATTTTATCTTTTACGGATTTATTATGTATATATTTTGTGAAAATATAAATTTCTTGGATTTTCTTTTACGAAATTGTATGCACTGCTCTTATAAGATTCTAGTGAAAAACTAAACTGAAAAATCCCTTCGAGTCGCTAAATATAGCTTCTTAATGGAATACTTTTTCTTTTCAAAGATTCTCTTTGAGTGATCTGAAAGATCTCAAGAGAATTATTTTTAGTATTTTTAAAATTGTGAATCTTAATTTTAAATAACAATCAGAAAAGACATCATTTTCCTTGGAGTACTAAAATTTGAAAAAAGGCATGATTTTATACTGCTCAAAGAAGCTTTTCATTCAAAAAATGAAATAAAATAATTTTTTAAAATTATTAATATATCTTTTTCCGAAAAAATCCAATGCTTTCCATCATTTTTATTTGTAGTAGATATATAATAAAAGTTTATGACAATTGAAAAAAAAACACTTTTATGAGCCTTTAATTTTATTCTCTGCCTCTTTTAGGGAGAACTAGGAACGTTCTGATACTTTACAAAAATCTACTTTTTGAAAAATCCTTCGGAAAAATATTATTTCACGTTTTGTATGTAGAAATCCGTGGGTTGATTAATAGTTTCAAAACTGTATATGACTAGGCTTCTACTATTATTTTTTTAGAAATAGTGCTCTAGTAAAACAATCATTTGCAATTAAAATATGTCAAAATTAAAAACAAAAGTGATTTAAGTCCGATTTAGACAAATGTTAGGTATTTGTTGTCATGAATTTAGGCAAACGATCCTTATTTCCCTTTCCGTTTTCGAGATCAGAGATTTAGAACAATTAATGTGCATCAATTAACACTACTCTCCAAATTTATTTTATCTTTTAAAAAAATGTATTCAAGAAAACAACTGTTATTAAGTTTAATAAATAAATAATTTCAGTGCAATAAATTCTTATCACTATTGACTGATGCTGCAGTAGACCAGAGCCATTAAATCCAAGAGCTGCGGGGAAAAACCTGGCTATGTTATCTCACCAGAAGATTTTTGTGTGATGATTTATTATATAGTTTCTCTTCCCAATACTGTGTAAAGTCACGAACTATTAAGTTATAATATTTTTGATTTTTTCTTACTAAGAATCCATTAACGCTATCGACGAGCTAAATTCGTCTAATTTCAAACAATGCCTGCAAAAGTATCAAATTTCAAATTCCATAGAACAACATGGAATTATATTGATTACCTTTACCACATGTTATTCAATATAGTTAATTGTAATGGCCTAATGCATTTCTATATTTAAAGAAAAATATTACAACAAAGAGATCTAGATCGGTGCGAAATGACTATAGCTACGTTCATATTTTGTAACTACTGTATGCAGCTGGCGGCTTGAAGTTATGGAACCATTCAGAAGTGTTCCTTTGTAGACGCCAAACGTTTATCATCAAACAGTTGATTGAATCATTTAATCAAGTGAGACATATGGAAGATTAAATACTCACCGATGGGTGACTGTGTTGCGAATTCTATAAACTATGATATTTTTAAAATTTAACGATCGAGATGGACGTATAGCTCAGTTTATAATAGACTCTGGTGTGAGATTGATCGTTTTTTAGCTGACAACACAAAATATAAAATTAATAATGGTAATTCATATTTTTTGTTTGCTTTCAAGCTACTCCGGTAATTAAGAGATTTGTTTTTGATTGTTTTGTTTTTAATATAGATGAAAAGGATGTTATTTCTGGTTGTCCTTGTAATTATCGGTGTTATACTTACATCAGCACAGGACATAGAACCAATGCCTCTTCCGGGACCTGCAACTAGTAGTCCCTTAACGACATCAACTGCGACATCAGACACAACTGGATATGAAACAACAACGCCCGAGGATGTTGATAACACATCACCAACGAGTGAATCAAGTGAAACCACACAAACTGAAACGACTCCAGCTGGGGAGACAACTCAAGATATCACAATCACTTCTGAGAACCCTGACTTATTAGGAACAACAACAGAAGCAGTTTCAGAAGCATCTACTGAAGCAAGTGAACCAACTACAAATACAGAGGTGAATACCTCAACAACTGATAATCCAGAGGAAAGGACGGAGGAGACAGTTAAGACTTCAACGGAAGATAATAAAACAACTGCGTCAACTCCAGAAGAACCCCCAACAACAACAGACGCAACGCCAACGGAAAATAATACCACAAGTGGGCCAACGACGGTGTCAACACCTAGAGTTCCCAGCATGAGGCCGTCATTTCCTCCCTCCCAAAGGCCTTTATCTCCTCCTACCAAAAGGCCAACAGATAACGAAAATCGTGGTGTTTCACCGTACCTTTGTCGGTTAGTTCTTCAAGATGGAAGGCCATATTATAATTGGATTTTTAGAGGCAAGTGTTTTTTCTTTTTAAATCCTTAAAACTTTATTTTAAAATATAATCTGAATAACGTCGTCCATCGTCATCATCTTTTTTCTATATTCAAAATATGTCAATCTAATAATATTCCTTAAAGAAATCAAAGTGTTCAAAGTTTTGTTTTCCTGTTTAATATTTAAACTTAACGTTAAATTAAATGTAATTATTTCAAAACTCCTATTAATGACCACACTCGATATTCTTCACAAATTATATTATTTTATAATTCAAAGCTCTGTAATTATTGAGGTTTATAATAATAATAATAAAATTCGGTAGCTGATTTTTATTGATGATTAGCGGCTGATTTAAAAAAAATTATTATGTACATACATACAAGTAGTTCCGTCTTCATATTATGATTATTAAAAATATTAAAAATTAAAACAAATTATAATTGATATCGCTAAAGTTGTTTACTAAATAACTATGGCGTGTTCACGATTTTGGTGTACATTTTAAAGCAAACAAACTTTGTATTTTAAATTTGAAGTGAATCGTGAATGCTGAGCAACCACAATTAATTGATTTGCTTAATCAAAAGAACCTATTGCTTTTTATATAATTATTAACTATTTCCAACCCTTTATGTATGATCTTCACAAATTGATATTACTCATTCGCCCTTTTTCAGAGCGAAAAGCGAAACTTAGAAAATACTTAGGTATCTAAAAATTTTCTTTATGAATAATATTTAAGAAGTTCAAAAAGAATTAAAATAAAGTTGGAATTTTGTTTTAAAATGTATGGTTGAAATTATTCAGCCTATTTGACATATTATGTTACTAAGAACCTAAACAAATTAAACTCTTAAATATTTATTTTTTCGTTACTTTTTTTTTCAGTCATAATTGTTCCAAAGGAATGTTTATTCTGCTGTCGAATTGGCTACTTCGCAATGGAACAATGCACACAGATTAATCCGTACTTTTGCAGTTGCTGACTTATGAAATAAAAAACATAAAACATATAAATAATATATTAAATTTTATTCTATTTAAAAATTATTTCATAACTTTTGTTTGTAAGGGTTTCAATTAAATAAAATGATTTGTAATGAAAAAATTAGTTTATACAATAGTTCAATTTGTTTTAAATTGTTTCCAACATCAACATTAGCAAAACTTTTTTTTTTCGAACACCAAAAACCCTCTGAATTTATTCCTTTAACAGTTAACATATATAATTTTTGAACTTCAAGATGCTAATTTCTACAGACATGTTTTTTTTAATTAAATAACGTTTATGTAGAGTCTTCAGTAGACTTAAATAAAATTTATTTATTCAAAACGTTAATTTTAAAGGATATATTTTAATGAAAAAGCAGGTATTGGTAATACCAAACCCTTTCCGCCAGATTATCGTAATCGCCGAAAAATAATGCGTATCGTAAACGGCAAATCAAAAGTGAATCCTTAATGTCAGCATTGAGAATTATTATCAATACCTCTTCAAGACCATTGTAATAGGTTCGATGGTTTCAAGTCATACAGATAAGTTCTACATTTCACTTTCACGAAGTAAATTTCCGTGTTCTACAATTCCATATTTGCGATATTCAAGTGATTTGAATTCGATTAGATTTAGTTGGTGTTATTTGAATTCGACAAGAGGAAATAGTTTACAAATAGTAATATTTTCACTTAAAAGAAATTAATTTTAGAAAGAAATGAATAGTTTCATATAGAATGCACTTGATTCGTGAGAAGTTGCAGCTTCTATTTATATTTGAGGAAAGGGACAAATCATTTAAAACGACTTTCAACACGCCAAATGTCTTCTCTATACCAAAAACAAAGTGCTTTAAAAAACTTTTAAGACAAATTCAGAAATTATTCTTTGATACCAAAGTCTTTTCGAACCGATATTTGGAAACTGCGTATCGCAAAGAACCACAAATTAAGAGAAAATGTGCATCAACACAGTGCAAATAAAAAAAAACACTAATATTCTATATTTATTTTATTAAAAAGCACAGAACAAATATAAACATACAAAATTATACAAATGGTGACAATGGATAAAATTGTTTATTGACTGATTTTCTAAATATCAGCTGTTTTAATTTCACTTGAAGTGATTTCGAAAAGTATTCGAAGTAATGAAATCCATCGAATTTCACTCGATTTTCAACTTAGATCTCCATTTCATTTCACTCGATTTTGGGAACCTAGCTGATACAGAAAATTGTCAATAACACATTTTTATTTTGAAACTGAATCTTATAATCGGAAAGAAGTCGATATTCTCTCAAGATTTTCCTAGGAAAATTATTCCTAAGGCATCCTTTTCCTCGAAAAATGCAAATATTTCAAAATACGGGCTCTTAGAATAAAACAAGTCTGTCGTTTACTAAATAACCTCTTCCCTCTTAAATATAGGACACTTCCCTTGGAATCTGTACCCAATTAAATAACCCTTAAAGTTATACATATAATGTTTAGTGGGCCAATTTCTATTTTATCAACAAACAAGAACATTGTTGAAAGCAGTTAGACACACACTTTTGAATAGTTGATATTTCAAACTTTCAATCACAACTATTATACAAAATGTGCATTTAGGATTCGACCGTAAGATATTTAAAAAAAGACTTGCATAATTTTAGGCGTCTTACGTATGTTTCCAAGATATTCAAATCTTTACTTAACGCAAACAATAATTCTATAATTTGAATCTCAAAAAATTTCAATCAATTTTAAAATCTTTAAATGCAAAAAACCCAACCAACAAATAGCTCTAATTATTATTAAAAATAAATAAAACAGTGAGTCTTAATTTTTCACAATAAATCATACATTTAATATTCTTTCGTCTTATACTAATAATACAACAATGATTGTAATTTATAAATATACTATATCCACTTTTGTTGATTTGTTTTTCTTTTCTCAAAATCAATATGGATATTTTTAATTATTTTAATTTACTAAAAAAACAATAATTTATTAGGTACAATTAATTAACAAAAAATACACCGAATCTTATTTTTCTATGCATACCTAATTTTGTTAACAAAATAATTAAAAAAAAAATTACACATAGGTACATTACATTTACATATGTAAACGAATAATGTATTTTTTTTTCGAGTGTTTATATTATGTAGATATTAAAATTAAGTTCGAAATAGATATGTATCTGGCAATTGCTGCAGCTTTAACAAATATTTGGTATCATCTTCTGTGATTTCCACAAAAATGAGAAAAAGGTATAAATTTTCTCTTTTTTTCATTTAAATTTACTTATAGATTCAATGGTGGTCGTGCTTGCGTACTAATTCCCATAAGCTAAAATTTTCTTATGTACATTTTTCATTAATTAGCTTATTGTTTTTTCTCTAAAAATCATAGGAATTAGCTTCATCGTCTCCCTTGCGGGCTTTGAAGACCAATTTGTAAATTAGACCAGCTAGAATTCCTCCAAGAATTGGACCAACCCAGTAGACCTAATAGTTAAACAAAAAGTAAAAATATATAAATTAATAAACAAAATATGTATTTCGTTAAATTGTACATACCCATTGTTCATCCCAGTTACTCATGACAACAGCAGGTCCAAAAGAACGAGCTGGATTCATGCTAGCACCAGTCAATTTGATCTTAAAAACAACAAATTATTAAAACATAAACAATGCTGGCATTTGTTTTAGAGACATACTGCAGCAAGATGTCCAGAAGTGATGGAAAGACCAACAGCTAAAGGTACAGAACCCTTGATGTCACTGCGTCGCGCGTCACAAACACCCTTAACAACGAACACAAGAATGAATGTTATGATAGCTTCGACAATAATGGCCTGTCCACTACTTAGATCTGGGTTGAATGAAGTAACTCCCAGGGTGTTGCCAGCTAATTCCGTTGGAATAACGACCTTTTAAATAAAATACAGAAAGTTAGAGTAAGTATTTTACGTTGATTTGAAGAGTACACATTTTTACCTTAATTAATGCAGCTCCAGCAATTGCTCCAATACATTGCATTATAATGTAGAAAGCCCCTTTAAGAATGCTCATTTCACCAACAACCACAAACCCAAGGGTAACAGCTGGGTTAATATGACATCCGCTGACATGTCCGAAAGCCTTAAAGAGAAAAAGAAAATTGTTTAAATCATAGTTAACTTGAGAATACTATGTAAAAGTACATGTTTAAAATAAATAAAATCAATAAAAATGAGGAAAATCTTGTTTCGAGGGCTAGTATCCAGGTTTTGAACGTATAGTGTTTTAAAACAGCTTTGTTTAAGGTGACAAAACACAAAAAGCACGCCAATAATGTATTTTGTGATTTGATAAACAATAGCAGTTGTCACTCAAAACAATTTCCACATCAAAACACTTTTTGTCGATTGTCGGTTTTATTTGGTGTTAATTTTCCATTTGTTTATGTTTTATTCTTCAAAAAATACAATAAAGTTAATAACAATATGAATATACTTGGAATTGAAAACATGTGGACATTAAAACAGTATTGATGTAGTCTTTTGTTTGCTGATGTAGATCAAAACGTGTACGTAGATTAATTATAACAAAACTATAATTATCTGTGAAAATAGAAACTTCACCTTTTTTCCCACAGTAAATTTAAAATTAAGTGACTCTGCAGTGATGATGATGTGTAGACTCAGTTAATTTGAATGTGGCTTGGATCAATGTTTTAATACAGTGTTGCTTACATAAAAACCAAGATGCACCACATGTCTACGTGTCTAAATCTAAACACAAAGAGTCATTTAGTCATGCTAAATATAAGCGAGAGAAAAGTGAAAATAATTATCACCGTGTTTTAATGGAAGTGAAATTATATTAAGAAAGTGCATGAGAACTTAGCCTTTAAGCTTTCAGGGTTTACGTTCAGTATGGCTAATTCGATTAACCATTAAAAAAGTGTTATTTTATATTCATAGCTGTTAAAGATGACAAAAACCTTCAAAATAATGGAATTGAAATCAAAATGTCATTGACAAATTTGGGCCAAGTTACTTGGTAGTTTTATTTCAAAACGAATGGAAATACATTTTAAACCACAATTTGCCCTTTTTAAACATACACGCATTACTATTAATAAAAGTAATTTCTTATTTTAGTTTCCTTCAGACCACTTTAAAAATACTTACTTAAAAGTAAGTGAAACTATCACAATTTTGGAATACCCTCTAAAATGCTGATATAAAGAAAATTGCAATATAGTAAAATGATTAATCCTTAAAAACAGGTTCTTTAAAATTTAACGCTTGAGAGCCATTTTCACGTGTCATATAATGTTTACATAAAATACTTTCAATGTGAAATTATCGCTGTTTCGAATCTTTCGGAGGAACAAGTTAAATTAATTCTTATATCTTTAATCTGTTTACTTGAGCATCAAGTAATAGAATTAAAGCAATTTTTTTTTATAGATAGTATGATTGCAATGAAAAACAATAAAAGATGCAATTAAATATTTTCTGATTTTTAAATAATATTATTATTTTTCACGTTTACTATAAAAAGATTTAATTTATTTGAAGATGTTAGATCACTACACTAGGCAACGATATGTCACTTTCCTCTGAATACATATTTAAGGCGTGTCTTTATGACAAGATAAAAACCTTTTCCATATCATTTAGCCTCTAATATTACTCCATAATAATGCATCCTAGACTTTTCCCTTATTTTATTCAACCTTTCAAATTAATAATATTCTTCGGTAATACACCAAGTATTGAAGCATTCTCTTTTGCCAACTAAAGGATGCTAGAGATCATTAAAAACCTAAAACTTACACACATTTGATTTATTTTCAAATACAAAAAAAAAAACATTTCCCATGCACTTTTGATTTTATGAGTAAAGAATTCAATGATCCAATGAAAAACCCTCTGCTATTGTGCATCACCATCATCATTCACTCAAAAACAATCATAGTGCATATCAACACTTAAATCGACCTTAGCGTCGATCAATTTCGCAACACCATTAGCAATTTAATCAAAGAGCGTTTCTATTTAATTCTTCGATTCAACTTAAATTGCTCTTGGCTTAAGTATAATGTTCTCCTTGCCAAAAGGAATAATAAATAATTAATAAATCGTAATGAGATTATCTTTAAGTACCACCTCCACACGCAGCAGGCATCAGCCAGCACCAACAACAAAAAGAAGAAAACAAACACAAGTTTTGATGGATTTGCCAAAGTGCATAGTTGAGCAGCATAAATGAGCGATGAGCCTTAAGCTCATTGCTTGCTATAGTCTGCTTAACTTCAGCAAACCATATCATACCATCAAAGAATCAAGTACTTACATATACCTGCCTTCCTACCTACCACCTTTAAGACCTAACCAAACAAAACTCAGCTGGGTCTGCTCGAGTGTTGACATTTAAAAGTATTAATTCATTTTGACATAATCTGTACAATAATAAATTTACATTTTATTCAGAATAATCTTACATATACATTGTACAAGGAGGCATTCAATTTTTGTTTGTTCTTAAAAACAGAACCAAAGTTCGAGGTGCTACTTTAAACGGAGAACGTCAATATCATTATAGTAGTTAGATGTTATGGAATAAAGAATAATGTACCTAGTTATAACCTGCATCGTTATAATATGATGGATTGAAGTAAATGTTCTTGGCTGTGGCTGCGGGTTATCTTTTGATAAGCTTTTATTCAGGTGAAGGTACATGATGCGCGCCTTTTGTATACAAATCTTTTAAGTTTCATTCAATATCGTTCGATACCAAACGGTATCAACCTTTTAAGTTTTTGTGTAAGATGTTGCAGAAGAGTTTTTCATTTTTGAAAACAGAAGCCGTGAAAAGCAATTAAGTTCTAGGAATGTTTCATTTGTAACACCACTTCGCACAAAGTGAAACCAATTATTTTAAGTTATTATTATTAGTCATGGAATAGTTAAGGTACATTAAACTGCTCAGTTTGTTTCTTATTGAAACAAGAAATTTAAAATAGTTATTTAACTTTATTTAATAAACACGAAGAAGTCTTAAGAACTGACGTTTGCATGACTTATAAATTTAAGTTTCACTGGTTCTAAAAAAAAAAATATATTTTAATAAATGATAATAATTTCCCTTATTGCATCGAGATGTTTTTTTTGTCTCATACGAGAAAAATTAACTATTTGTGTTGAACACGAAAAATAAATTGAGGCACTTTTCGAGTATATTGGCATTATAATAGTATCAGTTTAAAGAAATTATAAGCGGATATGCGATACTATCCGGAGAGTTCAAATTCTTAATCACAGACCTGTATCAGTATCGATAATCGAAATAATTACATACTTTAATTTATAAGATTTTGTTCGTATTGTGCATATAAAATGCACGACTGAGTTGCGGTTTGCAAGAGTATTTTTGAAAATATGACCTATAATTTAAATGCCATTGTATTGGTATGCAGTTATTTAGTGCTTATAAATTAACGTTTAACATTTGAATTTCGTTAAAAATTAGATGAATAAATAAAAATAAATATTTTTTAAAAGTCAAAAAAATGAAACATTTTAGATCAGCAAATATTATTAAAACATAATTAGGCAATTTTTCAGAAAAAAATAATTTAATTTATTTAATATTTAATAATTTAATTTATTATTTCATTAGTTCTTTAGAAAATGTAAGAAAAATAACAGTTCTATGAAAGTTACCTCTCTAGGGAAGCTAATTAAATAAAAAGAAAATATATATAAAATTTCATAACGACCCATCAGACCGCTTCTGAGAAAATTCAATAAAAAACTTTGAACGGGTGCTATTGTTAATTTTAGTCTTCAAGAAATAAAAATACGCCTTAGGCAAATTTATTTCCATAATATTCCATATAGAATTCCTCAAGGTACAGTACTTGGTCCCTCCTTCTTTAATATTTTTGTCTCTGATTTACCAAATCTTGGAAGCAATATAGGTATTGCAATGTTTGCTGATAACTTATTTTCTGGACGTCTATTATACATTGCAAATGAGTCTCTCTTCAATAGAAAAATACTTTATTAAATGGAAGATTAAAATAAACCCTTTAAAAACAAAAGTTATTTGGTTAACAGGGCGTCGAAAATCTTGTTTTCTTCCAAACAATGTGCAACTACAAACGAGTTCGGTAAACATAGACTAGCTCGAATATTACCGATATCTTGGAGTTCTAATAGACAAAAATATAATATAACAAAATAAATCAATACAAAAGGATTCATTATCCTTTTATATTTAGAAATTCTAAGCTAGAAAATTAAATTTTGTTATACAAATCAATTTTAAAATCAATCCTCCTGTACGGAGTTCCTTTTTGGTACGATTGTGCCAAAACTCACAAACTTAAGCTCCAAATATGTCAAAATAAAATTTTTAAAATGATGCTCGATTTACCATGGTGCTATTCAACTAACAGGCTTCATAAACAAAGTCAATCTTTTAAACGCGCTTATTGAGAATTACACAGACAAATTTGATGTAAATTCTCTTGACAGTTTTTGTTTTTTTCCCCAAAACAACGACTCTAGTCATAAACTTAACATGGGAGTTTTGTAATACTAGTTTTAAGAGTTGAATACGGGTTTTTATTTGTATCCTTTTCTTGAATAATTAATATTAAAATTCATAATACAAATAAACTATTATTTTTATATACTACTTTAAATTTATAGTTATAAAGGAAAACGTTTATCCTAAATCTCTAAAAAAAGTAATAGTACTTAGAAGAAATAATGTATATCGCTACTTAAATAAAAAAAATAAATAAATAAATAAACCATAATTATCAAGTTTGCACCCAATCTACCTAATGGTTAAATCTGTGGAGGTGAGAGCAGACGGAGGGAATCACCTGCCTTTTTTTAACTTCCCTGCCATCATAATGTCATGTTTAAATAAAATCTTGTCAAAAAGTTCCCTATATGGGGAAAGTAAAAATTGTCACTTTTTGTATAGCAATCAGATCTTTCGAAAATGTAGAACACTTTTCAACTATAGTAATAACTAATAATCTATCGACTTTTTCAATGAAGTTGCACACTAGAGACTAGCAATCATTTGGAGTTAAATAAGTTGAAGAATATATACTATATGAAATATTTAAAAATACATGCAGTAAATTCAACTCAAAAAGTCTTTGACGATAAAAAGCCAAACTAATAATAATATAATTTTGTGCCGTTCCGTCAATTTTTTCCAATTTTTCTGCCGGCTTTGTTTATTATTTTGTTATTATGTGTCACTCAGTAGCTGGTTTGATTTATTTTTCAAAATATAAAACAGTCATGTATTTATTTTCGAGTTAAAATGTGAACCAAAATCACAGATCATAAAAAAATTCCTGCGTGATAAAATCAATTTATCCTTGAATTCAGAAAACCAAAGAATGTTTGTTGTTATTAGCAAACCAATTAATTAAATTGACCAAGTTTATTAATGTCACAAACAAGCATTAACCGATTTGATGCTATAAACATCAATATGTATTAAGTAAGCGCATAGTATCAAAGCTATCAATATCCATTCACTCTTCATCACGTGCAGAAATGACGTGGTTTTATGCAAATTTGTTTTTTTTTTTTTGATTTTATAAATTTACTAAAATGCTAATTTAACGTATTAAACTTTAGAGGTGATGTATGGTTATTGGTGATGATCACAAGATATCATCTTGCGTAGATTGAGCGCAACAAGCTAACATATTATTGCCCTAAGGGGAGGTCGTCTTTAGTCTCTAATATCTTATAAACACAATCATTCTGTCTATATTCTTGTGTAGTAGTTTTGAATTGGAAATATTTGAAAAAGGTGAAGATGCACCTACAACACTGAAATCCCCTCTCTGTCTCAAAATCAATGTTTTTGCAGGCGAAACCAATGTATTGTGGCAAGGGCTCGTGGGAATTAGCAAATGATCAAGGTTGAATGATATGAATGTCTCCAAATCCAGTTTCAAATCATCTTCGGTCGCAAAGAAAAGAAGAAATAAAAACAAATCTAAAAATTCACACTCCAAATAATCAAAGGCCATGTCTCTTTAGTTGAAACAAATTGCTGAAACAACAAGAAATCCATAATTTGCGTTAAAAACGAAAATCAAGGTTGCTCACGGGAAAATTTAGGTTGCGTGCCGCACTCAGCACTCGGCACACTGCAGTCTTAGATGATTGGCAATCTCACATAAAAATCTGATTTAGTTTCGCTGTATGTAACTGCGCGTTTAAGCGCTTGCAGTTGCCATTTACCATTCCAACGGGCAAGATGACGAATGCACGCATTTAAACATTGATTAATGCCGATGGAAGTGCGTACAAGATTTAGCAGGTGTTTTGCACTAAGATTGGCAATGGCGACGGCGGTCCGGCTTCAGAGCTTCACACTCAGCCTCAGGTCCAGGTCCACCCAAGGTACAAGACCACATTTCGTGTGATTTCTGTAGATCGGATCGAATGTTGTTTGGTTGCCTTGCAGCTTGTAGCTTGTAGCTTGCCGTATGAAATCCGTACTTGCTCAAAGTCGTGCACTTAGAGTGTCCGTCCAGTTCCAGCGATTCATTAATAAAAATCACTTTCGGTTAGGTTGATTTGAACAAGGAGGGAGGATTGAGGATTATGGAGGGGGGGGGGAGATGAAGTAGCAGCACTGCTTCAGGGGAATTTTATATATGTATATATCGATCTGCATTGTGGTGTGAATGAGAGTTGGAATGGTTTAAATGCTCAGAGAGTTGTTTTAATTCTTGTTTTTCTGTTTTTAATTTAATTTTTGTTATTTCGCGAAAGTTCGTTGAACGTTGACGTCCAAAGCCGATCGATATAAATTGAATTGAAGCACATACGCAATAATATATGATTACTAGTTACTAACATGGAGTCGGAGTGTGAAGCTTGACTGTTTTTTTAAAGTTATGTTTACTTTAGGCCTGTGGGGTTGGCGGTTTTAATAGGTGGTTTTAGTGAGTAATGTGCTGTTCGTGATCGTGATGCCCGCAAACAAGATGTTATGAGTACGCATTAGATCTTTTGATACAAATTTATTGAAGTTCTTGAATTCTTTTTTGACAATCGAAGATCAACCGGTGTACTTTAATGCATAACTACTTCTTTCGATAATGATGAATAGTTTTTGGAGTCAGTAAACTTCTTTTCTAGATCTTTTTTTAGAAATCATCAGTATACAAATCTTAATTTTATTTTAGAATTTTCTTGTAAAATATGTCGTAAGCAAATATTAATTGATTGTTATGCATATTATGATGATTAAAGAAATATTTCTCGAAAATCATCTGATGTTTGAAAAAACCAAAAGAAGATGGACTTGATGCTGTTCTACACCAACTTTAAGTTCAATTGCTGCATATACAATAATTGTTTTCATTTTTTTTAATACTAAGCTCTAGCAAATTAAGCGAGCTTTAATTACTTTGCGTAATAGCTGTCTATTAATTTGTTCTAACTCGTCAGTCAGAAAGTGAACGTAAAGTCAAACATATCAAACTTAGGCTAAGAACATATACGAGTACAACCGATCTTCAATGAATTAGTCATCAAAGAAAATATCATCTCTTAAATTATAAGACTAGTTGAGCTCCTAAATCACCCGATTATCGCTCGTTAGTTTTATAATTACCAGAGTCAGCGAATCTGATTGGTGAAGGTGTCAGAAGTGAGTAGTAGATATTGGCTAATAGAAGAATAGTTTATCCGTCACTATATTATTATGGCTACCAGTAATGTTTAGGGGCGATTAATGAACGTAAAACATTATCAATTTAAGCTCACACTCTTTAAATTGCTGTGAAGAAGTTAGTTATATACAATTTAAACACTAATTCAATGTGCTTAATTGGTGTGATGATCATACATTTGTTTATTGTCTTTATTGCTCGATGTTTGTTATATGCATACAAATTAATTTAATTGGTGTTTTCATACTTGATTTACTTAAAGATCATGCAAAAGAGAGGTTGGATGCACAAAACAGATGCCCCAGTTAAAAGAAACAGGTGAAAAATAGAGTTTAAACGAAAATTCTATTTAATTTAGAAGAGAATAAATGATTTAACAATTCCATTTGTGCCATTGTTTTAGCCTAAATTGTAAGGTATAGTACAAAACAATACAACGAATTTTTTTTAAAACTAAAAACATATTTTATAGACAGATTAATCTTAAACAAAAAAAAACTGATAAAATACAATATTATTAATATAAAAATCTTTCAACCATGACATTCTGTTGAATGATAGAACACCATACTCATCACTCACTAATAGTAAATATGTATATTATTAATATTGATTAATTGTCTATCATTACTCACATATATGTATACCTTCATACATATTCTATTTCTTAAATGAAATTAAAATGATGTATTAAACATAAGTCATATTAATATTGCATATTAATAATTACAAGGAATAATAATTAAAAAATAAACAATTAAATTCCTCCATTCATACTTCATTTGCTGGATATAAAATTTATAAGTTCACTAACCTGTGCTAATGCGGCCACTGTCAAACCAAAAGTGAATGCAATTTGTACGATTGATGGTGAAAAGCCATCATTCCAACCGCCTACAGTACTGCCAACACCAATAAATATCAAAAAGAAAGTTCCAATAAATTCAGCCGTTAGTATTCGCCAGATATTTTTATTGTCTGTGATGTCGGAGATTCCGATTATTTGAGACATTCCTGAAAATATAAGAAATTTTATTTAAACTTGTATTTAAATTTGTGTTTATAATTTGTAGGTTGGTATAAAACAGTATGGATTTAATACAAAATTTTTACTTACAAAAACGTGAAATAATAATAAAATCAAATAAAGAAAAATAAATTATAACTTGGCATACAACTCACAGTCACAATACCTGATGTGAAAGAAACTTATGTGAACAGGTTGGATATTCCTACGAACTAAAAATCATGCCAATAGGCAAATTTATAAATAAAATTACACAAATTCCTACCATCCTTCACTTGGTCCAACTCTATTTGTACCATCTTTTTGGTTTATTCGGCAAAATGCACTTTAGATTTGAATAGAAATTTCCTTTAAGAGGAAACAAACCAACTCCCTCTCACAACGGGTAAACTTAGAAACTACTTAAAAATGTATCTGATACCTCAAATGTATCTTATGACGGAAAATACCTTCTATACTGTGAGTTTTTTTTCCCTGCTAATTAATCGCATCAATTAGGGTCCATTTGGAGAGGTAAACAATTTCAAGAAACATTATTGAAAATAAAGGTGCTTTTAAGTACTTCCAACAGTCCGGAACCCAAACAATATTTCTATCGAACTTGTTTAAGATACTCAAAAGCTTACATAGTTCAAGAATGCATAGCGACGCCATCGCCGCGCCGTGTCTCCAAAGACGCGACGGGCTGTACTCAAATCACCCCTATCGTTGCTTGCAAAAAAGAAAACTGCGAAGCTTCATCCCATTGATGGCCACATTAAAATTGTGAACCCATCATGTTCCCACAAGCAGTGAAAATAAAATATAGCACTGATAACAAAATTAATCACCATAGCGTTATTTTTTTCTGCTCTTGAAATTGATAGGGGCTTTTGAGTGCCAAGTGCATTATTATATATGGACTTTTTGTGAAGACAAAATATTTCCTACAATAAAACCACTTCTGATTTTGAACCTAAATTACTGCAATATAAAAGCTTTCTATAGTTTAAGCCCTTCAAGAAGCCATGTTAAGAAGATAGTTATGACATGATAATTGTATAATTATTTACATGAATTTCAAGTGAGTTATAAAATCGAAGTTATCTTAAATAAAAACCTATATTATCAACGGGAGCTATAAAAATTATTCAATAATTGACTTTTTTAAGCCATACTTGAAGATAGATGGGTTGACAACTTGAGAAAAAATTTAAAAAAAAACTTTTTATTGTGTTGTGTTTTTCTTTCTTGAATATAGTTATTAAATTTTAGATACCTTTAACATTTATTAATTAATTACCCATTATCATCAAGGTAAAGGACTAATATCTTTTTGAATTCATAAACGTAATAATTTAGATTTAAAAAATTATTGGTTTAAATAAAATTTTAATTTTGTATTTAATTCAATATCATTAAATCGGTTTAATATTTTGTAAGTATCTTCCTTTGGAAAATCTCTAAAGCAGATATTGTTTTTAATTGTAATTATTTCGTTTCAATGCTTATAGCAAAACATAATATTTTCGATATTAATATTAAGAATTTATATAATGGGTGATTTTTTTGAGGTTAGGATTTTCATGCATTAGTATTTGACAGATCACGCGGGATTTCAGACATGGTGTCAAAGAGAAAGATGCTCAGTATGCTTTGACATTTCATCATGAATAGACTTACTTACTGCCACAACGTCGAATTTTCAGTGAATGGGCCCTAGAAAAGTTGGCAGAAAATCCGCTTTTTTATCGACAAATTTTGTTCAGCGATGAGGCTCATTTCTGGTTGAATGGCTACGTAAATAAGCAAAATTGCCGCATTTGGAGTGAAGAGCAACCAGAAGCCGTTCAAGAACTGCCCATGCATCCCGAAAAATGCACTGTTTGGTGTGGTTTGTACGCTGGTGGAATCATTGGACCGTATTTTTTCAAAGATGCTGTTGGACGCAACGTTACGGTGAATGGCGATCGCTATCGTTCAATGCTAACAAACTTTTTGTTGCCAAAAATGGAAGAACTGAACTTGGTTGACATGTGGTTTCAACAAGATGGCGCTATATGCCACACAGCTCGCGATTCTATGGCCATTTTGAGGGAAAACTTCGGGGAACAATTCATCTCAAGGAATGGACCGGTAAGTTGGCCACCAAGATCATGCGATTTGACGCCTTTAGACTATTTTTTGTGGGGCTACGTCAAGTCTAAAGTCTACACAAATAAGCCAGCAACTATTCCAGCTTTGGAATACAACATTTCCGAAGAAATTCGGGCTATTCCGGCCGAAATGCTCGAAAAAGTTACCCAAAATTGGACTTTCCGAATGGACCACCTAAGACGCAGCCGCGGTCAACATTTAAATGAAATTATCTTCAAAAAGTAAATGTCATGGACCAATCTAACGTTTCAAATAAAGAATCGATGAGATTTTGCAAATTTTATGCGTTTTTTTTTTTTAAAGTTCTCAAGCTCTTAAAAAATCACCCGTTATAAACGGTAATAATCTAAAAGTGAAAAATTATGGATTTCTAAAATTTTACTGCAAATTTCAGCTTTGAATCTTAATATCCTGTGATGTTGAGTTAACTTTAAAGGTAAGCAAACACAAAATGACAATTATTTACAACAGTTAGAGTAAGTGCGGCAAATATGGCCCACCCTTAACATTTTTTTAAATAAAACCATAAATTTAAGTCTAATTCATTTATTATTTTTTTAAACAGTCTAACAAAACATTTTTAATTCAGCTTTTAAAAACTTTAACTAAAAAAAGAAACATAACAAAAAGTTAAAAACAAAAACTTAAAGGAACTTCAAAAATCATATTAAAAAAAATTGCGGCAAATATGGCCTACCATGGTGTTAAATATGGCCCAGTGTAGGCCATATATATAAACTTTATACATTTTTTTAAAAATCATAATACCACATATGTTAAGAAAATATTAAACACAATTTAATTTAAAAAAGAAGTTTCCAATTTAACTCAAAATTGAATGTTAAAACACTTAAGAAAATTTACCAAAAAAATACAACCAAAAGTAAAAAAAACAAAGTGCCCGTATATCTATCACAACCGTAGCCCCACATTAAGCACGAAAGACTGAGGCTAAACCGGTTTGAACGTGTTCGTAATGCAACATTTTTTTTTTCGCTACGGCTTCCGGTTTGTGAAATACCACTATAGGCCATATTACCCACGTAGGCCACATTTGCCGCACTTACTCTACCTACACATGAAAAGTTGACGAAAATATTGTCAAAATTCAAACAAAAAATATATTTATTTTGGAAAATTGTTCGTACATTTCAGTAACGTATGTATTTATTTTTAATTAGAAATATCAGGCCAATCAACTTTTATTAATAATATGGCACACCTTATAATAAGAATCAATTTTAAACAAGTCTTTCCATTTCTGGAATCGTCAATAAAACGAAATGGGCATCTACAAACATACTTTAAACAATGTGATTTTTCAAATCAATTTATGCGTTTGCAAACTCGAAATATTATAGGTAGGCGTACGAAGCACTTAATTCAAACTGACGGAATCAAATCAAAATGCTTCTTATAAAGGTACGTGCCATTTTGGTGACTGAACCTTAATTTTGTTATCACAAATTAGGCTGGTTGTTCATCTTTTTAATATTCAATCAATTGTACGGTTGATTCTTAATAGTATTCAAAAGCAAATTCGGTGTGGAATTTGGAGAATATATTTTCTTAGATGAATAATTTAGTTCTAGTAAGTTGTTGTATCTTATTTTCATTCATTCATTTATAATAAATGTACATAAATCCAACAGGTTCTACTTTTTCCATAAGTTTTCCGGTATGATTGATATAAAATGATATTTTAAATTTTAAACCGAAAAATTTACAAGAAAATTTATGGAAATAAAATAATTTAGTTGCAGACTGTGTGGATTCTATTACGTTTTAACATCAACTATGAGGCGAAACCCACCACCTAATGAATCTAAAAGCAAATGTAGGTATACCTTAGTCACTTGCAAATAGCAAAGGAAACCTCACATCATGATTAACTTTTATTACCAATATAAGTCTTGTGTCAAGGAGATCACCGATTAAATGGAATGGCACACTCATATGCGTGATATGCCTTGTTGTTTTCCAACAATCCTATGGGGACTTGAATACTGATTAGCATTTTCATCAGTTGTTAAAAGTTGAACTTCAGGAAATTCTATTAAAAATAATTGGAAGTTTTGACCAATAACCATAAAGTTGTAACCAGATTATACAAGGCGTAATTCTGTCATCGAAACTATATATATTTTTTGATGATAGTTTCTTGAATATTTCAATTTGAAAATATATGGATATTTATTCTGACAGATCTTTAATTTAAACCTATTTATTGTTGAACCTCAAATTAACTCTAAAAAGATATTAATTAAATAAATGTGTTTATAATAAACAAGAACAATTTTGATAACTTTATCGGTAAGTATGCATAAGAACAATGTGGCATCGTAAAAATTCTAGCATCTTATTTGATTATATTAAGACTAAGTGCTAATTTGAATCATCAATATTTGCTTATTCACAAAATATTCATTCTAATCGTAAAGCTAACAATTTAATTTGAAATAACAAAAAAAAATCATAATAACATGTGAAAAATCGAAATGGATGGAATGAATTTAGCACAACTTATAGTTAATAAATAAATACAAATAGATCTTATTGTATAACGTAGTTGTTTTATCATTCCAATCCATCTTAAGGCATTGTTTTCAATGTCAGACAAAGTATTTAATAATATTTTTAACAAATATACAAATTGAATTAGATATGATTTGTATTGGTCTTAATTGTGCGAGTCAATATTGATTGCATGCATTGTTGATGGTCAAATTTATCATTTACTTGTTAATGGCAGTTGATTCAAAAATTCTAATTGAGAATAAATAAAAACAATTTGTGCATACGATCAGCAGAATTTTTTCAGCTGTAGAATTTTATATACTACAGTTGCTTATATGCTTAAAGATTGCGAATAATCGTGTCATAATTTTTCATAGGTGGGTCGAAATACAGTTTTTCAAAAAATTTCTTTATGATACTTT
The DNA here is from genome assembly GCA_951509635.1 of Eupeodes luniger. NCBI lineage: Eukaryota > Metazoa > Arthropoda > Insecta > Diptera > Syrphidae > Eupeodes > Eupeodes luniger. The sequence goes on along the minus strand of OX608075.1, from coordinate 130,694,429 downwards.
TCATTAATTTGCATGTCTAAAATTCTGTAATTCAAAACACTATATTTGAAAATGCTATTTAAAAGTTGCATTTTTGCATAATTCTGTTGTTGTAACTTACTTACGGAAAAAGTAAAAAAAAGTTACCTACACTTAAAAACTAACAACATTTTGGGATCGTAAGAAATTCATACACAGAACTTGTATTTGGGCAATTTTTTACATTGTGAAAACGATTTATATTTTTAAGCCTTATTTACAGCATTTTGAAATACAGAATTTTGAGATACAGCATTTTTATAATGCAGTATTTTGTGTATACAGTATTTTGAAATACAGTCTTTTGAGACACAGTATTTTAAATGTACAGTATTTTGAAATACAGAATATTAACCATACAGTATTATGACCATACAGTATCATACAGAATTTTGACCATACAGTATTTTAAAATACAGCATTTCGACCCGCTCCCCAAATTTAGACGTATGCATGCAGGTCTCTTATAGGAGATAGTTTGCTTAATTTTCACCACTGGTTGAAAAAATTCTGAAGATAGTTTGAAAAGTGAAATCATTCAAACTCGAACCAAAATTTCAATTATTCGGTTGAATTTTAAATATAAATTTAAAAACGTTTTCATTTAACGTTTATTTACGTACGGACATTTGAGAACTCACTTAAGCCTATCATTTATATAATATTGTGTTTAAAAGGTAAAAGCTATTAAGTCTATTTGTGGATTTTTAACTTGCACTCGTTGTTTAAAAAAAAGTAAAAAGGATATGAAGATACAGTTTAAATAATTTTGACTTTATATTAACAATTATATAAATAGTAAAATTAAATTTTGACAAGTGGAGTTTTTAATAAATTTATTAATGTTTTTTTTTTTTTTATTTAAGTCCTTTACCAAAACAACTTTTACATTTTTTCATTTATTAAGTATCCTAGTATTTTTATTTTTATTCTTTTTTTATTTATTAAATTTGGTAAAACATCTTAATTCAATATAAGAAATGTAAATGCATGAAAAGTTTTGCGGTAAAATATCTTAAGTTAACATCAACGATTTTACTTTTTAGAATAATATCAATAAAAAAAAACTACTTAAGATATTTTACCAAAATCATTTCTGTCTATTATCTGATAAATAAAATAAATTGATACTTGTACATAAGACAAATTATCCTCTACTTACATAAGTTGTCTTTTTTTTTTTTTTTTTTTTTTTTTAAGTTAAGTTGTCTTATCTTTTGCAAAACCCTACGAATCAAACTTAAGCTATTTTACAAGAGTTCGTAACTTTCTTGTTTTTAAAGATTTATCAACGAGGGTGAAAAAGAAAAATAGTTGGTAGAGGGAATATATAAAAAACTACTTAAGACGACTTAAGAACCTTTACCTTTTAAGCACTATATATACATAGGTATCAATTTTGAAAATCATAGTATTTTGAATTTCTTACAAATTCTAGTCTTATATAAAAGTTCACAATATATCGAAAAGATAAAACTGAATCTATAGTATAAAATTCAAGATCAGTAAATAAATATCAAACATTTTACACATTACGCCCTAGGTGCAATAACTACCCGTACAATCGTGAAATGCCAGAAAAAATAAAATAAGTTTCATCTCCATTCACTAATTACTCATGCTACTGGTGACATTGAGTCGAATTGCAAAAATGTCAGAGTTCTATTAACCATTCATTACCTAAAGCAAAATCACAATCTAATATCAACCATCTCACCATAATAATGATGATGGGTTCTCTTGTTTATGAAATCTAAAAAAGTGACGGCATCATGTGTGTCGTTTTATTTCAACAAATTAAGCTCGACTTTAAAGAATAAAATCGAACAACTTTTTTTATTTTTAATCGTTACCATATAAATTATTGTAAAACATACGGGTACGGTTAAACTGTATACCCTCGATTTATTAACGCCCATTTTGTTTTTGTATTTTTCGCAAAATGTCATTTTAACTTTTATAGCTGCCATTGCATGATTTTTATGTACGGCTTCAAACATTAAGACAAGGAGATGGCCATTAAGAGAGTAATTCTGCACTTGACTTAAACTCTGTCAACATGACGTTAAAAGCAAATATGCCCTCGACAATGACCGATGAATGAGGATGTTTGACAACAAAGCCGGTTAATGCGATATCAGTTTCCGTGGAGCGTTACAAAATAACAAACATAATTATTCGATCGTGAGCTAAGCTGTCAAACTGGCAGCACAGTTAGTATCAGTAGCTGTAGTATAGGTATGGAAACGTGTTAGCAAAAGTGAGTTAATGATGTTTTTGAATATACTATGTATTTTGCATAGCTGAAACTTCTATGCTAATACTGCGCAATGGATTGTAAGTAGCTTCTGTAAAATACGATAGAACACAACGATATATAAATATTTTATGCTCATAAGTTACTGCTCAAGACAATTAAATAAATATTAAGCTTTTGCATTGATTAAAATGATTGTTTTGTATTGTATTGTTTACAAACTTATATTCATTCAGTTATAAAAGGGTTCAGTTTTCTTTCAACGCAAAAAAAAATGTTATAATTATTGCTTATTAAAAATGAGACCACATATAAGGCCAATAAAAGGATCATTATTATGAATTCTTTCAGTCTTAAATCCTCTTATAATAACCACACCAATCATTACCACAAAGTGTTACTCTGGGCGTATACGTTTTTTTTCTTTTCTAGAATCAAATGCATTAACAAATTCTTTTCCATTTTTGTGTGCACTACATTACGTTTAACATTTTTACAACATTGTAATTCAACATCTGTTGCCCTAGTTAGTAACAATTAAAGACAAATGGAAATACTTTTTAATAAAAAACATTTCTAAACAACTTGCATTCTTTTCTTTTAAGTAGTGGATTTTGGGATGGTTAATATAGGATTTATAAATAACGACATTGGAAAAGTTGCGACTAAAAGTTGTATTTCTTTCAATGTATTTTTTTAAACTAAAGTTTTATTTATCTTACGGTTCATTTCTGGATTTGCAGTATCTGTTAAAAAAAAAGAAAGAAATATAATTGAATTAGAGTTTATCTCTATTTTGAAACAAAAAACTAACTCTAGTTTTTATAAACATCTACAAGAACAGCACAAAAACAAAAAATCCTAACCAATAAAATATTTATACAATATGTACATTTTTTAATTACAAACAGTAAAATAAATAATTGGTAAGTCTTGATAAATTTTTGGAAACTTAAATTGTGATTAAACTTTGTTCACTTTTACAATTATAAGTTTTGGAAAACAGTGAATCAAAGAGTGTAGCAACAATTTGCAATCATGTTAACTTTCTTTATAACCAAAACAGATATTTTAAGCATTTAATGCACTCAAAAGTCAAGCACTTAATCTCTAAATATTTATAAATAACCCTTTTTAATTTGTTTGAAAAACGTTCAATTACCCAATTCGTATCTTATTATTACATCTCAAGAGAATATATTTGCCTCATAAAAATAAGTAAACAGAACCTCAATAATCAAATAATTATTATATTTAAAAAGTCAATTAGTTCGCAACAGTTCGTGCTTTAATGGATTTGAAAACAAATAAAATTGTTGACTATGAATAATACTTCAATTTAATATTTTTCTATTATTATGAAGAAAAAAAATCTACGAATTTATTGTTAATGAAATTTATTGCTAGAACGTGTCAGAATGCAAAACAAAAGTAAACACACATTTTGCATGAAAAATTCGGAACTTGCGTAATACATGAACTTAAGGAATCTAGAAAAATTAATCAAAAAGGCCTTTAGATAATAATTTATTTATTTATTATAGACATAATTTTTTGTTCACTGTGATTTAACCTTTGTTTAATGCAAAGTTATATGCAAATATCATCCAATTTTCTAAATTAAAGAACGACTTAAACTATTAAAGACAGCAACAAAACTCTACAACTTTCAAGTTCATACCACTTGTCGCTGCAAATTCAAAAAACCATGATCAAAACTTTTGTAAGATCTTTTGTCATGCTCACTGCCTAACTTGATTTAGGATACAAAGCTAAGTTGTTAAGTAATTTTGTTAAACAATAATACAATAATACTAGAAAAATCATCATAGATTAATTATTTGTATTACAAATTTTGGTGATTTAAAAGATTAATTGTTTTAAAAAATTGTAAACGTTGAAAAAGGGGCGTTTTTTGATTTAAACTGAAATCATAATTTGATTTTTAAAATTAATTAAACATTTCCAATATTTTAAAAAAAATATAATAAAATTAATGTATGAGAAACTGTTGCCATTACTTTCGCTAAACTGAGTCACTTTTTCTTTTCCATTTTAACAAATGAAAGTGAAAAGCTTCCCACTTTTACTTGTTCAAACTCATAGATCTTGTAAAACATTAATCAGACAATGATGATTAAAGGAAGGTACCCATGTATGAAATGAAAAGATAAGTAAATTGTTGTAGGTAGGTACTTTTAATGACAAAGTTTATATATGTTTTATTGTTCATGCGATTAGATATATGTAAGCTGCATCTATTTGCTATCATAAAATTGTTAACGATGTGCAATAATTAAATGAGCTTGTTTATCTTTTCGGCTTCTTTTCCTTTGACATTTTATTTCCTATATCAATACATCAAACCTAACAAGTAAACATTACATAAAGATAATTCTTTCAAAAACAAACTTCTTTTTACGGATCTATAAATCGAAATACCTATGTTCAGTAGTTTCTTAGAACAAAAAGCTGAACTAATGATGAGGTTAACCAAAATATTTAAGGGTACTCGTAAGTTAAATTATGGAAAAATTACAGAACGGTCAATTAAGTCATTATAGGAAAAAAACAATGTTTATGGAATTTTTATAAACTTTGACATTAATTGTTTAATTGGACTGTTTACAATTATAACTTTATTGTATCACATATCTGTATGTGGTTTTTTCAGATTATTAATTTATGTAAAAATTATATGGTTAAGACAATATCCATTTATAAAATGATGACTGTTATTTAAATAAATTTGTCATTTCCAAAAAGTTCCGCAAAAAAAAAATCTCATCAATCTGAAATTATATTCTAATTTTATTGTTTTTTTTTTTTGCTGACACGCAACTCTTTGGAATAACCCGCACAATTATTTATCTTGCCATGTGACCCAGTAAATTAATATTCTAAACCTAACCAAAACTAAAACAAACAAAGACCCCTTCCTAAAAATATACAAATAAAATAACTTATCCTTCGCGACAACATTGTTGTTTATTTTTTTATATTTTCTTTTGCAAAAACAAAGTAGGTATACGATTATTCCTCTATGTTTATGGAATAGCAAAGTTCAAGGTATATATCACTTTCTATTTCATCAATCTTTACGAAGTGTATCTTTGAAGTTGATTTGAATTAATGAATGAATGAATTCAGTGTGCCTACAGGTGGGCAAGTAAAACAATAAATATATAAAAAATTAAAAACTGGTTTATTCTTCATCGATTCGATATTTTTATGGTTTTAATAATCAATTTGATTTTTGTCTGTAACATAAATGATAATTTATGAAAAAATCCAATGAGCTATTGATTCTATGTTGACTATCTAAATTGTATAATGAGAACCATAAGAGTGTTAGGGCTTCCTTACACGAAGTTCACATAATTTTAAATTAAAAGAAATTTATTTTTGCGAAATCATGTCGAGAAGTACAACAACACTTTTAGAAATAAGATCGTTTTGATATTTTTCAAACAAAAAATATGGTATGGTAACTCTGTTTGGGTGATCATTTCTTCAACATACATTACATGCACACATCAAGCATAGAAGGTGACATGACATATGTTGCCCCCAGCTGTGTGTCAGCTGTCAGACATCATACAAAATGTATACATAAATATTAAAATTAAAAAAAAAGATAAAAACAATAAAAACAATAAAAACCTATTTTTTACTGTCAGCTTGTTTTTAAAAGGAAATGAGCTGTAAATTAAATTTATCAAATACAGAGAATCTAAAATAATTTGAATTTTCAATAGTTTATAATTCAGATATAGATACACGTTAGACAGAAGAGCTTTTAAAAAATGTTTGTTTTAAATTATTATAATTAGTCTTAAGTGTTTAATATCAAAAATAAAATGGAACTCAACATTTTTAATTGATTTAAGGAAAATACCAAATTTGATCTTCTGACCCTAAACCTTTTTAAAAAATTTAGGTAAATTTCTAAATATGAACCTTCATTTTATAGAAAGTTCTTCGGACTATGATGCATAGAAAAATCAAATAGAAACATTTTTGACTCGTGTACGGATACCTTTAGAATCGCATAGTATTTAAAAGTTTACATTTCTAAATATGATTCTATCTATAAAAATTCTTGTGTAACTGGTTTAATTTGAATTCTAGGCCAGACTGGAGTTGATTTGTGAAGTGTGCCAAAATATGAACGCATTTGCATATTGAAAGGGAAGATTTAAAAAATATATATGCAGTTCGTATTGATTTAATTTTTTTTAATTAAACAAATTTGATAATTATCAACTCAATGTGATTTGATAATACATAAAGTCATCCAACTTGATTTAAGACAAGAAAATAAATAGCTTTTTCTTGAAGAAGATAAATGTGAGATTTTCATTTTTTTGAATCGGAATTTCCGAAAAAAATAATAATAAAAACAAGATCTTTAATTACTCAAGGTCAAAGCTACTTTTTATTTTTTAATTTATTATTATTATTATAGCCAATTTAAGGTATACAAAAGTATATATTATTATTCTTTTTTTCTTAAAATGACCGATTTCGTTATAATTGGATGTCAGTGCAAAAAGTGACTGTAATTTATTTATTATTTTTATATTTTTGTCCGTAGTTCTATTTGGAAAAACCCCCCATTTGCAATGAAATTATTAAAATGATAGTTTAATTTGTTTGAACTTGGAAAAAATTTCGCAAATGTTTTTTTTTTAAGAAAATTAAAACAGCGTACTCTCATCTTTTAACAGTTAAGCAAGTTACCAACACAAAACAGTTATTGTATTAAAAATTAAAATTTGCTATTATAATAAACATAAACATTAAATTCAAAATTAGCAACATAAATGCACAAATTGTTCGCAGTTTCAAAATTATTTTTTTCGCGTTTAAACAATTAATATCACCGCAATAGTTAATAAGATGAGTCTTACATTCAACTTTTATTTTTATGAGTTTTAGTTTTCTGTAGATTTTCGTCATGAAAATACATATTATTAGAATATTCAGGAACCGCCAAAATGAATAATAATTCAAGATTCAAGCAGTAAAAATCGCTTAATCAATTATGTCTGCTACATCAAGACGCTACCAAAACATATTTATCGCACGATTTTTGCATTTGACAATACAAAGCTCAATGTTATGAATTTCATTCTATTGTTAACAATCCAAGGGTTGTCTTCTTGTTCGCAATTCTAATTATGTTAATGTTCCTCTAAAAATAGAATACCCACGTTTGTATCTATATTTCATACCCTCGTACCCATTATCAAATTAAACAGGCCTATTTTGGCTTTGGTTCGTAAACAAAATATGTATTGGGAATCAAACCTTTTCCATGCATATTATATGTAGACAAAAATTGTCTGCAAAGTTCTTTAAACATACTTTCATATCTATGCCAAGAACTGAACAATGCAAATAAAGAAATTAGGAAAAAAGTTGCAGTTGGCATTAAATAAGCTTGTGGTTCGATTTCTGGTTTAACTTTATTTGTAGTGTAATTTTGGATTCAGATATGGATATTATACTATTTCCCACTTAATATAGTACATCAGCATATCGTGACGACAACCGAAGGATATTCACTATATGAAAGGTCTTGAGAAAATTTAATAATCCATATATCCCACTTATACTTGACCAACGAACCGAACGTTAAGGACTTATTTGCATATTCTCGTAGGCATGTGTCCATGTCCATGTACTTGTTTTCTGCAAGGTAGGAAATGTTATTTTACCAGTAATGGAGGTCAACAACAAAAGTAGTCCTTTCGTAAATACAAAATTGTAGGTTCAAGGAGTTCCGCAGTTAGCCAAGAAAATTACCAATAACTGGAGTATGGGAAGTTGAGTTATATTTTTGCAATCTTCGAAATATGAACACCACTTCTAAATAAATCAAAGGTGTCTTCTTATTGAAAAAAGGAAATCAACATAAAAAGCTGCTCGCCATTGTTATGTAAAACTCAACAAAAAAAAGAAAAATGTTTCTTTTTATTTTTCTTTTCTTTTTTTATGAATTATGAAATTATACGACAGAAAAACGTGTCGTTTTTCTTAACGGTTTTTGAATTATTAAATTAGAAAGAAAAAAATAAAAGAACTTAAATCTATACATCAGATTTTGTACTTATACGATTACAGCTCATATCCATTTCATGTAAATGTTTTTGATAAAAGATCCTAAGGACATTTGGCAGTAATGAATTTCAGCAGAACTTCAATAGAAGAAATAAAAATGTTATTCAATATTTCAGGCTTTTTAGATGTGAAGATAAAATCAAAAGCTGGCACAACTGACTAAGTCTAACTATTAGATTCTCCATTCCTTTTTATATTCTTACACCTATGTTTATTATTTTTATTTTTGGCTCCAACTTTTCAATGTCATCTTAAATCTTAATCCGTGATTTATTGTTTCAGTTTTCAAGTGGGCTATCTACCCGACTCGTATAAAAATTCAACATTTCCCCTTGATTTGGCAAAATTAAATCCAATGGTAAACGAAAAAAAAGAATAAAAATAAATGCAAACCATTTACAAACAGGTACTTACTTTTCAATGCAGTTCTAGAATTTCCTCTTCTGACCTTAATTGAAGAAGAAAGTGTGATCGTCCGTAACGATAATGTGTAATATAAATGATTATTCTCTCGCATGGTACTCGTAATCGTATTCGTAATTTAAGACTCAAAGCACATACTCAGTGTTGGAGGAATGGGAATCAATATAATAGACATCAGAGTATCTTCATGAGGTGCCTCCGCGAGATTTATTGTCCGGAAGGTAGTGGAATTAGCATGTGTATTTTATAGCATAATACTTCCCCCATTTATATGTACATAAATGTAGGTAACTGAATGTTTTGTATATTGTATCTAAGTCTAAGACTACAGAGTATACCGCTTAGACCGCAAAAAGTCTCGGGTGTTGTATGCAAATATTTCAGCTTTTTTTGTGTTTGATAATCTATGCATATTATTATAATACTCTTTCTGCATTGAATAGAATTTGAAATGTGACGAATACACGACCTACGCAATGTCAAGAAGACGATGAATTGGCCTCCGTCCGCCGTTGTTAGCGCTGCGCTAGCTTCCTCATTATAAAGAAGACCTTTCCACATGCAGTGCACAGCACAGTGGGATATTCTAAATAACACATCAATAAAGGAATTAAATAGAGAAATAGGCTCATTTCTCAATTTCAGGTTAGCAGCAGGTTATGCTGAAAGCTATGAATTAATTAATTTTAATAAAAGTCCACTTAAGACGGATGTATACTGAAATCAATTTTCATATATTTGATGTTGATTAATATCTTAAGACCTGCTTTTTTATCAAAGTTGGCAAATAAATATTCAAGGTTATTAGGCCTCAAATTTATTAGGTTCTTCTTGTTTTATAGTTTGAGAGTTCTTCTTGACAATTTTACACTGCCACAATATTTTAGCCGGTCGGCCTTTATCAAATATCTTGAATGATACTTATTTCTTATACTTTAGAATAAAAAGTTCCAATCAGTGCTTCAAAATCAACTATAGACGCCATCACTTACAAAATAATCAAAAAATAATTAAAACTTGCTCGACACTATTATTATCTTTAAGAGATTCAAGACAAGTTATTTTTATTTTGATAAGAAAGCCATAATCAAACTTTATTAAAAAATTGAAGTTTTAGTTTCTTATCAATACGCATTACTGCCTATGTCTTATTTTGTTGCTAACGATGAGTATTCACTTAGATATTCGTTAATTTTCTTAAGTTCAAAAATACGTTAAAATATGATCCAGATCCAAGATAAGTGGGATTCAGGTTATTTTGAGTAAAGTAGAATCCAATCATTCAGAAAAGGATTAACTTGGTCAAAGAAAAATACTTGACAAATAAACCAAGACCTTTTCGTGTGGGTATAAAAACAACAACACACAAATCTTGGCGAACAAATGTTCCAAAAAAACATATCCCGATAAGTTTGTAAGGTCCTTATGTTAATAGTAGTCTTAAAATCTGTCAGTATAAACAAACTTGTGGTTTATATTTTTCTTTCCAATGATACTCGTACGCAAAATAAACAATACAATATTGGAGCTATAAATATTGAAGAGTATAAAAAGTTTAATTGATATACCATGTCTATAGTTCTTGCATAGTCATTTATATCCACAAAAAGATACTATAGACTTCCGCACGGGAGTGGTTCTCATTTTGTTGATGGATATAAATATTTTTTACCCTGGGTGGAGTAGAAGTGTGGTCACCTTCTAAGATGGTATAACATTTCAACCGACTTTGAGTTCGACATGGAAACATGATAAACACAATATTATTATTATTCTATAAAAAGGTGTGTTTGCATAGAGTACACGAAAAAGATATAACCTGATGGTGATTTCGTATGTCGTATATTTTAATTAATTTTATTAAATAGATCATTTAACACTGGACTTTATAAGGTGTTCCCTACTTTGTAATAAACTTCCATAAAATACTCAGGAAATCAATCCCTTTGGTGATAATTAAAAGATAAATGTTTCGTGTTCTTAATTTATTGCCTACACATCAAACATGTAACTTTAAGTAACATGTATTTATACAATATGTGGATTACAGTAATCCCCGCTTAGTTGCACCTCGCTTAATTGAACATCCCGCTTAATTGATCAAAAAAATTGCCTTAAAAAATTTCCCGTATTAGTAGCAAAGCTTTTTAGACGGTTAATTGAACCCCGCTTAGTTGAATTACTCGCTTAACTGATCTTAAAAATATGCAGCAGAAAAACTAAATACATGGACATTTTTCGGATAATTGGACGGACAAAAAAATGATTGTGATTGGAAAAACCAAAACGCCAAAGTGTTTTAAAAATAAGGTTGTACCTTTCCAATATTTCTCCAATAAAAAAACATGGGTGACCCACACCTTATGGGCCCAAATTTTATATAAATTTGACGAAGAAATGATAATGCAGAACAGACAAATAATTTTTTTTGTCGACAATGCTGCCTGTCATAAGAAGTTGGACGATGTAAAAAATATAAACGTGCAGTTTGTACCCACAAATACAACGTCCATCATTCAGCCCCTTGACCAAGGCATTATTCATTGTTTCAAAGCTTTCTATCAGCAAAATATGTTCTTTTTTTAAAGTCAGGCTTCATCCAAGAAGAAGAGCAGCCGGAAAATAATCTCGTGGTCATATAGATAACGTTCTTGAGAACAATGCAGATTTCCATGCTTATTTGGCATGTGATGACATAACATATCATTTTATGGCGAACTAACAGACGCCGAAATTAAGTTGACACTGAAATGTTTATAGAGTAAATTTCTGGGATGAATATTTTATTTTTTAGTTGACCTACTCGTGCAATTATACGGGTTTCGCTTAATTGAACAGATATGTCAATTAAGCGGTGTTTCGCTTATTGAACCACCCGGATAATTGACCGAAAAATCTGACAAAATGGTCAGTGCAATTAAGCGGGGAACACTGTACATACATATAACATATGAATTAGTAATAAAATTTGAATGTATGGAGAATAAATTAGTATCAGAAGGTCCTTCTTTTTAAGTGATGACCTATATGCCTATTAAAAAAACTGCCTTGTTTCATCTAATTTAAATATTATCGTTTCTATTATTCAATAATTTAAATGCGATTTTTGAGCAAGTTGTATTAAGTTATGGATTTTTATTTAAAATTAACGAACTGACCATTAATCTTTTTAGATAACCATTTCTTAACCAAAGACATATCAGTTTTATTAACTTAACGCGACAGTGTTTAGTCATATTTGACAGGTTTTGCATTGCATTTCCACGCAATTTCTGAATGTGTATTTATAATAAAAAACAGAACAAAATCTAACTGGATAAAATTTAAATCCAAAATTAAGTTTTCCTACTTTAAACAATTTGTGAACCAAAAACTAACAAAGTTTCTAAGGATATAAATATTTCTAAAAATAACGTCTTGGTTGACATACAGTCAAAGCTTATCCAATACAAAGCCGATACGGTTTTCAAAATATTTGACTTTTATTTGCCGATAATTTTATTTGATCGCACGTCTTTGAGTAGATATATTAAATTTTATAGCCTAGCAAAATATGTCATCTCTATCTCATACGATTCGATCGAAAAGATTATGACAAAGCATGAATTATTACCTACTAAATAAGTAAGCTTAACTTTAAGCCTAACTGATATATACCTACGAACGTTCTCATATTAATAAGGGTGTGTCTAATCACGCGAATTAATGCAATTTCTAACCTATCGCTTGAACTTATCCGCTTAACTCAGGAAAAAATATTAAAAAAAAAATCCAAAAACTCATACATAAATCTTAAGCTGTCATTTGGGACTACACCAAAAGACCTCAAGTGCCTGAGCAATTAACCTCTTATCTAGACACACTTATCGACCAAAAAAATATAGGAACATATCTTATACTGAATGTCGAAGTGATACTATTGAACCAGTATCTTACTATATGCGCTTTTCAATTTTTCACGTGGTAATCTACCATGTGAAAGACTTCATGGTGCAATTAAACATTTAGCAGTGCAGCATAAAGTTGACACACCAGAGGCAGCAGCGTACGAATGAGTATTCCCAAATGGTTAAGTATCGTAATGTCTGAACGTACAGGTAAGGTACACCGATCATATATGTATATAAGGCTATCATTCACTTTTTTTGCAAATTTAAAATCCAATGAGCTTGGAGATTATATTAAGATTAAAGAGCGGTGGTGGTGGCAGAGGAGGGATACTGATACTAAACTCTTGAGATGTCAACTTTTACCAAAAAAGACTGATACTTTGTAAGTAAGAGAGTGTGATTTTATCAAGTGAGTTCAAAAGCAAATCATAAATCACGTTCGGTATCTGTAACTACTTTTTCTTTTTTGCCAATAATTTATCATCTTCCATGAACCGTTAAGAAACACTGAGAAATAATAATTATGTCTAATTAAGAAAGCTTGTTCAAGTGGGGAAATTTGTACATATGTTTTCGGATGGTTGTCAATTTAAGTTTATCAGAAAACGATAAATTATTTAAGTTTCTTTGGGAATTAACCTATTAATCAAAATATCTTTTATTATTGCTTCATCTGTGTAAATTTATTAGTAAACAACTGTTGAACATATCTCAGTCCAGAAAAGTTATCTTTTGATAGCGGTAATAATGCTGATTGATTAGAATAAACATTATGTATTTATATAAGATTTAAAAATATGGAACATGTTTTATTTTCATAAAACATATTTTTAGTGTTTTATAGGTAAACTTCAAAGGAATAAGGTTAGATATGTTGAAATAGCAAAAGATTGTCTTTGTTGGCTAATCAGAACAATTTAAACTTTTTAGTTCACTTGAATTTTTTACTATTTTTATGATTTTTTGTTAGGTTTGATTTCACGCATTCGTGTTTTTGGCATGATCATATTTTGGTATTCAAAAATAGTTACATTTGGATAAATTCAAAATAAGTTTTAAGAGCATATGTAAATTTTTGTTCTGAGATATTAATTTAAAGGCATTAAACATATACTTTTAAAATTTGTGATAGAACAAATTTCAAAGCCAGATTAAACTGTATATTTCTCTAATACGTAACTGAAATTATTTTGAATTTAGAATATAGTGTTTTTTTAGCATCTTACAATTTACAGAGCTCAAAGCAAAGACCTTAAAAAGCTTATATGTTTGTTAACCTCTAAATAGATTTGTTCATCCTGTAATGTCTACAATCTCAAAAATACAATACAGACACACTTTTTTTAAATACATCAATTTTTAAATACCATTTAATCTTTAATCTTCTTAAGATTTAAATCTTAAATCATATTTTGACTATTCAACTATTAAAAACCACTTGGAAAAACACAACTTGAAAAATCACTCCTTTTTTCACTTTTTTTTTTATTATTTGTTTGTTTTCATAACAATAAAATTTGAATTAAATTATTACGTGTGACCGCTTTATAGACATCATCATCAACATCATTCATAATATTTGTAGTCATCATCATCTCATTAAAACGAGAACTCAAACTTAAATAACAAATTAAATTCAACACGTAACTATATATATATACGCAAATGTTCTATTGTTAAATGAAAAAAAAATCTAGAATAAAAATTCGAGACACAATAGATTAAGATATAATAAAATTACTTCTGGTTTTGACTAATTTATTTAGAAAAAAATCATAATATTTTTTATTCATACCACAAAAGGAAGTTAAAATTTATCACTTTTGCCTTTTTTGGCAAATTATAAGGAACGCGATTAGGGTTAGCTCACTTTTTATTTGCAAAATTATATATTTAACGTGATGTGGAATATATGAACGAGTATTATATATCAAGTAACGTTTAATGGTTTGATTTACATTATTAACATCACTTATGCAAATCATGCAAAGTCCTATAATCTCAGGAATATCCTTTAGAAGCTTTGTTTTTTACTTTCTAAGCTATGCGTGCCACAATAAAAATAAAAAAAAGAACTTACTTCTATGAATTTATTAGATATACGTTGGCGTGTGGTGCTTTAACTCGTATTACTTTTCCAACAATGAAAACACGAAGTTAAAAATCTTGTTCATATCTCGTTCCTATTCCTACCTTTTCTTGATATCAAACTCTCCCCAGGCCCCAGCTAGATAAACAAACTAAAAGTAAACTGAGAACAAAAATATTTCATTCGAAGCCCAAAATTTGTTCTGTCACAGAAGTTCTACTGCGTAAAAAGTAAATATAAGAGTGCCTACGTTTAAATTCTCCAGCAGCAATATGTAAATATTAAAACAGAATTGAAGCAGGTACAAAATTAAGGTATCTTATAAAATATCGGTCACATTTTTGGTATTTTGAATGTAAACGGTAACGTCATAAGCGTTATCAAAATGTTCTTATTATAACGTTAGGAGAGATTGAGGTTCCATTAAAATTAAAATTAATGAAATTTCGAAGAATTATTAAAACAATTTCGTTAGGGTAAGAAACATTTCAGAATTATTCAAATGTTTGCTTTATTTTACAGCAGCTTGCTAATATTTAAAATATATAAATATTTCCAATCAATTAAAAGTTTTCGTAAACAAAAAACAAAATATTTTTTCCCACGTTATAATCATGACATTGGACTTATACAGGGTAATTTAAATTTTGAATTTTCTGAAATAAAATTTATTGATTTTACCTTTAAATTTTGCTTTCAATTTATTTTTGTATAAGTTGAATTTTGAATAAAAATAGTATTTTAAATAAGCAAAACAAATTTAACTTATGTGCCTTAATAAACCCTTGTCTCCCTTAAAAATTGTTTTACTATTGGAGATATGACTTTAATGTATAGTGTAATTTTAACGTTGAAATAATTACCAACAATACAATTTTAAACTATTCTAAGTAGGTAAAGTTGTTATCAGTTTTTTTTTTAAGTAGGTAATCTTCTTGTTGAACTTGGGTACTTATTAATAAATTTAGATTCGTTCATGAGCTATATACATAACATACGTACTTAGTGATATAATTGTTTATATTTATTTAATCCATATGAAATTTTTATTCACCAATGAACATATGCAACACGCTGTTTGTTTTGTTTCTACTGATAAATTAAAGAAAAATGTTTAGATATGTGCATAAGAAGCTGAAGCTAGGTAAATTTACATAATGAAAAAAAAAACGTTTGTTTATTTTATGAACTGAATTTTAATATTGTTTTTATCAGCATCATTCTTTTCATTTTCAAAGTCTATATTTAAGTAATACAATTTTTTGGGAAAATTTGTGGTAGAAGTATACTTAATGAATATTCATCAGCTAAATGTGAATTAACAAAAATATTTTTGAAAATCATCATATCATTAGTTCCGATTTAGTTTGACATTCCTTTACTTTGAAGTTTGAAAGGTATAAAGTTAAGTAATTTTTAAATACAGCTTTAAGCATATTAGAAGATTTTGAATTCCCATTTTCAATTTGTATTAAGGGTATCACAACAAACACGCACAGTCGTACACCTAAAGTCCTTTTATTTTTAAGTCTGTTGAACTTAATAAGAGCAAGTTTGTGCTACCCAATTTAATATTTCCAATAATTTTACTTTACAAAAAATATTGGTTGTCAGAAGACTTTAAAACCTTTTTCAAATTCTCTCATATCTCACACTTATGGATACAATCTTAAGTCAACTCTGGTTGTTTCAAATGATCACGTTATTGATGTTTCATAAACAAGAATTAAAGTAAATTAGTAATATTTTAGGTTTTCAAAGGAAAACATGAAACACATAAGGAAACCAAAGAAGAAACAACTAAATCAGTTCGATATTATTTGCATACGAATGATATGAAATATTTGTTTTTGTGTCGATTAAAAATCGAACAATGTTTGGAATTTCTTGTTTTTGTTTTGTGAAAATAATAATATAGAATTAATAAATTAAATATGTAATTATTAAAATTCAAAAAAAAAATCGGATTTAAAATATTTATAAATATAAAATTGAACTCTCTGCATTGAAGGAAGAATTTTTGTCAAAGCCATTGCTCTCAATAAAATATTGAACAAATTTGAGGTTTTGCTAAATAATTTTAATGAATATTCATTGATTTAGTAATGCTAACCAAATGTAATTATATGGTCCAACTCAGTGTGCTAATAAAATTCAAATAAATATAATAAACCTTGCTAATTCAATGGAAACGTTATTTAACCGGCATTGTTTAAATTATTGTGGGTCTTCTCTATACCGGTTATTTTGTTTTAGTTAAGATTTTTTAACTCAATTTTTTTTTATTATTGTTAATAAAATTAAAACAATAACAATCGTCAGCTATCAGCTTGACAACCACGTGCAAGATAGACCTGTTTTTCCATTTTTGCAGTAGGTTTATTCTGTGATGATTTAATTTAGTTAATATTTCCACATATTTTTACATTATACATATGTACATATATCACCAAAGAGATTAATAAATCTTTTTAAAATTCAATTTTAATTCTATGTTTAATTCATACAAAAAAAAAAACACATTGTTTTGAAATATATCAATTCGATTGTGATTAATTGATGATACAGTTGAAAAGTATGTAATTCGCTACGCGATGCTATTGATTTCGACTCAATAATTAAAAAATTAAAAACAGTTTTCTCGATTGACAAACAAAACAAGAAGCAATTAAATTGGAGTTGTTGAGTTATTTATTAGAAAAATAATATTTATTGGATATTAGTTTTTTGTAGAGTTTAAGTTATTCAGATTTTTCGATAAGTACTTGAAAAAAAGCGGCAAATGTACACAAAAAGTACATCAATTGTATGGAAGTTGCTTTTTTACAAAAATATGTTTAAATATGAATATGGAATAACAATGTTATCGATTAAAAAACACTCCTTTATTATCATGTTAATGGGATGTAGATAATACTTAAGTAACTTATCTTGTATTTTCCAAATTATTTAATTTTTCAATAAACAATTTCACTTAAACAAATGTTTGTTGACAATCTATTTATAAACAAACACCCAAGCGGTATTCAATTGTTCTTGACCTTCTTCATATTTTGTAATTTTTACATTTTTTAAAGTGTTTCTGAAAATTGTTGATTCGATCTAAATGCTGGTACCTACTGAAATTTAAGTTATTAGAACGCCATTTACCATAAAGCTAGTAATTTGTTTAGTTCCATTAGAAATAAGATCCATGGAGAATAACTATACTCTAAGTATATTAATAATTTAATAGTTTCTTATGCAACTTGCGAATTTGAAAAGAACTTGATGTTTTTCGAAAATTACAAATATTTCTTTTAAGATTTAATTGAATTACATAATGTATTCATTTTTGTTCAGTATTTTAAAAAAAGTCATTTACGACAGAAAAAAGCCAACATTTCCGGCAACATGAACAGTTTCTATTTTGAATTTTCTTGAAATTGAGTTGAGAATAAAGTTTTCCAACTATGTTGTGTAGATGAATAAAACTCTCCTACAAAATGAAGGTCTCACATACAATAACTCCATTAAAACTATGACCTCTATAACATCGAGTAATTGCAAGTGAAAAGTGATGACAAAACCTTATCAAGTTATATTATCTCCTTATCATTGATTACATTCCTATGTTTTTAGATTTTTTTGTTTCACTTAACTTAACAGAAGTTAGCGAGTTGTAAAATTTTATGACACCTCATGTGAACTAATAAACTTTAATATGCCAGCAAAAATAAATGAAAAATGGGTAAGACAATAAAAACTATGCCACATAAATATTTAAATGTGATTAAAGAAGATATTGGTGAAGAAGTTCAAACTTTATAGTTGAAGACACGGAAACTGATACCAATTAACACAACATTGGATACAAAAATTTGCTTAGCTATTTTATAATTTGGCTCTGTTCGGTATCAGTATCGGTATTGCCAATCATCAAAGCGACGCACAATAAAAACAAATTTCAAATGAATAACAGATTTCGTTGATTAACATGATTTCGGGCTCAAACCATTCCAATTTTTCGTTCACACAAATAAAATGCATAGCTGAGATTGAGCTGCACGAACTTCTTTTTTTATTTGTATGCTCGCTCAGGTTATAATATAGTTTGTATTTTAATGAAATGTAAATATATGTTTTTATAGTTTAGATGGTTTGAGCGGTCTTCAAAATAATCGACTAATTTTAAATTTATTCGAACAGAAACAAAGTGAAGGATTTCAAGTCTAATATACAAATTAAGAAAAAAAGGAACTTACACTTAAAAAAAAATAATTCAAAAATTCAAATCTTAAAAATGTCTCTTTAGTATTTTATGAACTAAAAACATTTTTGTACATAAACTTAACACTATTCATTACAGAAAATGAAATGAAACATTTCTGCAGAAGACTTAACCAACTAAGTTTATGTATGTCAAGTTTAGATGGAATCCAGTGTTTAAATTCAAGACTGCTAAACTTTTAAAGAAATAGTTTCTGGGGAAATATTTCAGCACGGAAAATTATTTATTTTTATTTTTCAATTTCAAAAAAAAAATTAAGTAAATATTTTCAGTGCATTAAATATAACTGTTTCTGAACTCTGAACTACTTATTAAAAAGTTATTCTAAATCTCACTCAAGACTTATCTCAAGTTATCAAACAAACAAAATTAAAATCACTGCTCATAATAAATTAGGAATAAAATAAGTTTCATAAACTTGAAAGCATGGTACAAAACAAAATGCACTTGTAGAAGAAGTTCACTAACCTGTTTTCTCGACCATCGTGATAGAGAGCTGCAAATTTATATGCCTTGACCAAAGTAGAGCAAATGACGTTCACACTCGCCAGAAGACTGACTGAATATTAAATCTCGGAACGAACGCGTATAGAAATGGAATTCCAGAAGAAGGTTTACAACACTTTTAAGTTCGCGCTGCACCCGTTTGGTGGAATCTTAGCTGATTAAAGAAAACAACCAAATACAGCGATAAAGACGAGTTAAGATAGAAAACAAAACTCTTAGCACTAAAAATGCACTCAAAACTACTTTTCCTCAAACACCGGTCGTAGGTAGGTTCCAATTTCAAGACACAAAAATGTATGTTAATAGAAATTTAAAGTTAAAGAAAAAAAAATGAAGAAAAAGAAGAAAGTTTTCTTATTCTCAAGTTAAACGTGGGATATTGGCACTTCAACAGTTAAATTCAAACTAATAACAAATATAATAATTGATACCGATTTGGCAACAATATTTAGCCAAATGTATAAACTTTTATTTCTTGATTATTATTATTAACAAAACAATAACTGATTGAGACCGCAAATTCGCGTGGTTGTGCTTTGGTACTTTCTCGGGCTGTTGGCGCTGTCGCTTTCAAAGTTCGAATGGAAATAAATGAAAACGTTAAGCTACAAAACTGATATAGTGCGCTGACTTCAGATGTAGAGTTGTGTTGAATGTTGAACTTGTATACGGCTGATGTGCCAGAGAAGGCGCAGACTGGCAGACTAGCAGACATAAGGCTCTAATGCCAGCCATAATAATAGTTAGGCAGAGTTAGGTGTTACCATATATTTGTCAAGAAGACATTTTTTTTAATAAAAGATGAGTAACGATAAATTTTAGTGGGACAATAATTATCATAAGTACTAATATAACTAAAGTAAATTTAATTCAAAATTAGTACTTATCTTAAGTTTATGAAGCTCATGTCCAAAAAAATGTGAGCTTTGCATGCATTCAAATTTTAAACAAGTTTTAGGCTTTAGACTTTCTCTTGACTAGTTAGGCTTAAAAGTTTACAACTAAAAAGAGTTTTTGAAAAACATCGATTATCTGTTATTGATTCACAAAGTACGAGTATGACATGTAAACAAATATTATCTGTAAATTTTATGACGGTTAATTTAAAAACTAAGCGAGTTACAGCCATTTTTACCGTTTGTGACCAAACTTAAAAGGTTAACTCTATGTTTTTTTCAAAAAAAGTTTTTTCTTTAAATCGGTGACCACGATACCTAAACAGCGAGTGAATGGATTAACATATTTGAAATTTTCCATACTTTTTTATTTCAAAAGCTAGAATTTGATCAAGGATACATATTTTTTATGTTAAAGGAAATTTAGGTGATTTTTGTACCCATCTTTTATTAAAATCCTGCGATAAAAGAAAACAAAATCTTTAAACTTTATTTTATTATCAATGGAAAAATTACCGTGGTCACCGCAGAATACATTTTTTAAGTAGTGGCCTATGATATATACTGTATACCAAATATTTGTGTGACTTATTTACTATTGAAAAATTATGATACATAACCAAAAACATACCCTTTATCTTACCAAAAAAAAAACAGTTTGAAGCCTTATTCCATTTTCACAAAACAAAAATCACAAAAACACGCCTTTTTACGGCCGCTTATTAGCTGTAACCCCTTAAAACACTTCTGTGGGAGGTGTTAACGTTTCTTTAAATCTTAGTCTAAAATTAGACATGAGCCAAGATTAACTAAAAAACACTTCTTCGTAAACTTCTCATGATGTAAACAGTGGTGACATGTGCAAAGGAAAAACCAAACATATGTACGTTTTCAAAAAGCAATTATTCATCCTCATCAGTGGGCACTTGTATTATTATCCCGAGACGATTCAAAAGAGTTCAACGAGTTTGTATTCAATAATTCTGAATTCAGTTAATTTATTGTACTTAAAAGATATTAACACCGCCATAATTACCAAATCATAATGTTTTGTTTTTAAATTGGATGTTGTTGTATTTTAAATTAATGTCCTCTGAAAAGTAAACAATACCTCATAAAACAGAACTGATGGTCACCATATTGTTGATTTAAGTTGTCTTGTATAGTTTTATGTAGAAAAACAAAATATTTAGTGGTGACGGTCGGATTGCATGCAACCAAATAGTGAATTCCTAGCCGTGATTTTTGTTTTGTCTTAGACTTTGGCAAAAAGATAGAAAGTGAGAGGCCATTGAAGAAACCCCTTTGCTACGTCATAATAAATGAATGAATGAATTTTCTAGTGTAAGGTTGGAATTGCTTTGGTTGGTTTGATTATTTAAGGCTGCTACTGTAACAGAGGTTGCGTCATGTTTGTAGGGAGTTTGATAGAGTGCGTTTCTGCAAAAAAAAAATGAATTTAATTTATTTTCATTTAGATCGAAATTAGGTATCTTGGGGGTTCGATAAAGCACAATATGAATATATGCAATATAAGTTGATTTTTGTCGATAAAATCCATGAAAGGCGAATGAAGCTAAAAGAACTTAAAAACAAAGGTTAACTTAAACATTTTAAATAAACAGGATATATTCCTTAAAGTGCTTGCAATTTTTAATGAACAATTTGTCTTACTTAGATTCGGTTAATAAAAGTATTGGCGCAAAATGTTAAAGAACATAGCTATTGCTATGGGTTTAACAATTTACTATAGTTAGCAATTTTCTAAATATTAAGCAATTTACTGAGGGAGTCCAATATTTCAAACCTTTGCTAACTAGTAAATTGCTAATTGTTTTTATTAAAAAACGAGCATCCAAACATTTCTAAAAAGTGACAGTTCGTTTAAATAAACAAAGCAAATATACTTACGGACTTTTTAATTGGAATTTCCAACTGTTGACTGGACCATTTCACCCACTCTTCTTATAAGAATAATTGAACAGATGTCATATGGATTAAGCAAATTGCTAAATAGTAAAATAGTAATTCCGTGATCTTAACTTTAGCAAATTGTTAAGTGATAGTAAGATGTTAAAATCGTTTAAATTTAGGTAAATCATCTTTAAAGCTTTGTAAATTGCTAAGAATGGCTTTAACATTTTACTAAATCGTTTAAAAAAATCATCTCTAATATTTACAAGTTAAATTTTAAAAGGCTTAAAAAATATCTTAAAAATAAAAGAGAGTGAAAAATGTCTTATTTCTTATAATATTTCAGGTATAGATACAAATTTTCCTATCTAGAAAGTTGATGGGATCTTTTGTATTTATTTATACCGGTAATCATTTTAATATAGGTACATTTAATAATCATAAATAAGAGATTACTTGATTAAACTTTTTTTTAAGTTTAAATTTTAAGTTAACGAAATAGACTTCATTTTTCTACAAAAACTATTTCAACATGTTTCTTGTGTTTCCTGAGCTAATTGATTTGTTGATGACATTTTGTTTGAACAATATTAATCAATTAAATTTTAACAAACAAAAATAAAATCAACTTCAATAATTTAAGTTCTTCTTTAATTCATAACGATTAAAAATAATCGTGAACTTAAACCCGATATATAGTAAATATTTTAATAAACTTTTCTTAAAAATACTTTTGTACGTAATTTTTCTTTCATTAGTTTCATACGCTGCAAATGATTATCGAAAATATTTGATAATTACGTTCATGACGAATAAAACAAAATTTAAAGTTGAAGTAATTTTGTTCTACGTATTATTCATACCAAAATAATTTTAAAACAAATAAAAATTATAAACTTGATAATTTACAAATCCCATCAATAATTAGAAACTAGAGTCATGACAGGAAATGATATTTTTTTACGTTCATTTAATTGACTACTTATTAGTAAGGTGATCATCTTAAATGCTTTAAGATTCCTGTGAAGCTTAAAAATTCACGTAAAACTTCTATCATTATCAATACGGACAAATTAAAAAAAACAAAAGGAATATTAACATGCAATAAAACCTACTTATAAGACAAAGACATAATATGCAATTGTTTAAAAATTCTAATTACTTATCAAAAACACTTTATTTTTTTTATTACGTCACATGGAAGAATAAAATATTTTTGTAACTTACAAAATTAATGTTTTTTATATCTACATAAGTCTTTAATTGAAATTTAAGCACGAATAGCACAGTCACAAGTTCACAAGCGATTTGAACCGTGACTAAAGCTATCTTCACTTGCGGGAATCTAAAAAGTTAAAAATTCTTATTATCGTATAACTCGCGTGGAAATAAAAGTGTTCCAAATTTTTAAGGAATTATTTTATTTTGGGATGTTTAACGAAATTCAAAATAAGCATCACGATTTTGAAACAAATATAAAAGTAGGTAATTTATGAAGTTAACAAAATAAGCAATTTAATAAGTCACAAAGATTTTCTACTACCTATATGTATTTAATTTTATAGTATCAAAAATTTAAGGATTGTAGATTGATTTATGTTTCTGATTTATTCTTAAAGGCAATTTTATAATATAACAGTCCAGTACTTATAAATTTTAGTTATATTTTTTGTAGAAGGTAAAGGCATTTCGATGATTAAGACTCTCTCTTAAGGCTATTTGTTTATCTTTAATGTTTTAAATGCAAAAGTGACCCAAATAGTTTTAACTCACAATGTAATATAAGAAATGTCTTCAATTTTGTTATTGCAAAAATAAAATGTTTTTATATAAAAAAACTGATAACAAATTAATGACCCCGAAATTAATATTTTGGGTTTTATTATTTGCCTTACCCTCACCATATATTGAACAAATGATTCATAGCTCTAACTAAATCTTATTTAACGAGGTTTTTTTAAGAAACTATAAAAACAAAATAGTTATAACTATTTCTGGTATATCGTTTACTGTGACAAATATATACTCCTCCACGCAAAGGCCTTGCACGCGACAAAACATAAACAATTAATCTTCTGGAGTTATCTCCTCTTCAGCAATGACCAAAGCTTATAACATGACTTATAGAATAGCTAAACTGATCTTATCTTAAAACACCATCGCTTCGGATATATATAACATGCAAACCAAAAAACCATGCCTTAAAATGGTGACAAACTATAGAACAGTTATAATAAGGTGTGTAAATAATTAATTAATTTGCAGTTAGTTTCTGTCTTCCTTTTGTGTAGAAAATCCAAGATTGCTTGTTTTATTTTTATTTTTTGGACTCATGGTTCATTAATAAAAGGATGTCAAGGTTAACAAAATTTGGGATCTACTAAATTTATCTTAATTCTTATTTTATTTTAGAGGTTTTGTTTAGAAAAAAAAGTTCACTAATAACACTTTTAAAAAACACATATTTTTTACGTACATTTGTATGTACTTATTTCAATAAGCTAGGCTTAGAAACCGACATAGCACTTTTCTTTAAAAAAAAAACACATAAATTATGATGTATCAATCATTCAAATTATAACAAGTTAGTAAAGAAAGCTAAGACACTAGCTTGCCAAATATAAGATAGATTGTTTTACAGTGCCGGATTAGTGATTGGTGAGGTAGGAAAACTTCCTAGCTCTCTTGACTCAAGCTTAAACTTGACGTTTAGATTTGTCACAAGTATAATTTATACCAATATATGAAGAATTTAAAATCAAATTTTGTTTATATGCATTTGTTTAGTTTTTCTTGAAGAAACAGTTATATCAATGTGACATGTGGACGAAGTTTTTCAATTCCAATATAAGAATACCAAATCAATTAAAAATAATCTTGAAAATAACATTATTTGAAACTTCCGTCTCCAGATATTTGAGTCAAGAAGGCACGAAGGGCCGAAAGCATACTTTCAAATCACTATACGGTCCATCTGACCTAATCCGCCCCCGATTGTATAATTTGTAAAAAATACTAAGCTTCATATAATCTTGACTCTTTTGTTCAAGGTCAACAAGCTTTTAAAAATTTGGACAAATTGGTTAACTTGAATGATGTGAGTTTTTTTTGCTAGTTTTGCATGGCTTTAAAAAAGTAGGCTGATATTCAAACACCTACTGCAAATAATAGCCATATATGAACAAGAAGGTGGTGAAATTATAACTACCGTGTTGTATCGTGTAGATATCCAATTTGATTTAGCCAGAGGGTATTTTTATTTTAACAGGTAAACTTAGTTTACTTACTTTTCAGGCTTTTGTTTGTTGTTTTGTGGTTGCGCACTTTAAATTGACTCCAATTGCTTTCGTACGAATGATTGGTACGAGTACTTAATGATGTGTTTTTTTCTCTTCTATGAGCCTAAAAATTATTTAGTGTTTCGCAAGCATTTTCAAAAATTGAATGTATACATTGTATTTCTTCTCAACGTATGAACGATCAGCGAAAAAAATTGGCTTATGGCTTGTTTTAATGTTGATTAATGAGCTTAACTCACAACTATTTGGGCATTGTTAACAATAAAAAAAGAGATCTAGAGTAACTGCTAAACTATCTTTTTTATCTAACAAAAATATTCCCTGACATTTTTGCATCACAACTTTAAAATTAACTGCAGCTTGCGATGGCAAACACAAGTACATACATATATCAAAATTTTGCTAAAACACAAAACGAATTTTTGCTATAGTTTTCAACAAATATTTAAGTTAAAGTAATAGTACCTAGATACATAGATCCTTGCAATATTACGTTAACAAGATTTATTTTTATTTTCCCAATTTATTCCATCACCTTTCAATAGCTCATTTACCACTATAAATTAAAAATTCACCAAATTTAGTTAAATCTAAATAATATAGTAGCATGTACATTGTACATCTTACATGAATAATAAATTATGTTCGATACCCTTTCGATAGAATTTAAATTAACATTCTTTGTTTTGATTTGAATTTTGAACAAATTTTGAAATGAAAACCGATTGAATTAATTTATCGTTAATTACGCTAGTTAAAACAAAATCTGTGCAAGATTATAATTTCTCCACCAGATTGGTGCATTGAGATTTTTTTCTCATTTTTTAAAGGTTGAAAGACATTTTCAAAACATTTTGAATGTCATTTCAATCTAAAAAGTCACACCTCTTTTTCAAGGTTAATCAATCAATCCTTAAATATAAAAAAAGAAAACATTCTTAGCCGACTAATCATAATCTGTTTTAAGAATTCAATTAACGCATCGAAAAACATTGATGATCAGATTGATGATTAATTTTACGTACGTTACTAAGTTTTGAGTAACTTGATAGAAACGCCAAATAAAGTAATAATGATGCTGCACCTATTGCGCCTTCCTTAATGATCTGATCAAACTCCACCTATTTGGAATTTCCACCGCAAATCAATCAAACATTTTAATAATGTTTTATAATATTGATTTTTTTTACATTTGACTAGTCACTGCGTATAAAAATTTCCCTTTCCAGGATACATTAAATGCCAAACAAAGATCATTAAAATTCCATATCAACTTCAACGTTGTAAACACATCAAAATTGAAGAAGACTAACTTTTAATGTAATGTTTTGCGATTATTTTTGTTTGTTAACAAAACGGCGTTTAAGTATAAGAAAATCCGCAATGTGCCGCAATAAATTTTCTATCATTTTGAGATACTTATTTTCAGTTGAATATTTTTTTATTAAATTAAGCACGCCTTTTTGCGTGTTTGGAATAGAAATACTTTCAGGCTACGAAGTGCGATTTTCCTTTGCATTTCAGCTACAAGCCGTTTTAACTTTACCTGATATGCATCGGTAATATCAACTATTTTGCGTTTTAGAACTTAGAGTAGTTTTGTTTGTTGTGTTTATGAAATTAAATTAAATCACCTTCAGTTTCACACGTCTATGCACGAGTAAATCTTTCCTGAAATTGAATTTAGCTTTAAAAGAATTGTTAAGAATGATTTTATCTTCCTGAAATCTGTAAATAAAAATGAGGAATTAGGAAACTTCAATTACCTATCAAGAGAGAAGATCTTATTTTTGTAGTAAAAGAAGACGAACATTAAATAAGTGTTATTTAAGTTGTCTTTTTTTTTCAAAACACGTAAACACGTATTGGATGGTTTTAATTTCAATTTGATAAACTTAAAAATAATTTATTTCATACACATACAAATTATTATTTTATGCAAAAACCTTAATGCTTCAGTTTCAACGTATTTTGTATGTCATTTTGAACAATTGAATATCCGTCAATATCCATAATTTGTTTTTTAATATTAATTTGTCTTTATTGTTATGTTTTTTTTTTCACTGTCGAGGAAAAAAGCCATCTAAATGTACCATGTTCCATTAATCCTTGAATGAATACAAAATGCATAGAGCTTTATCTATACACCTTAACAATTCTTAAACAATCCTTTTCCTTGGAACTGAGCAAACAATTGTAAGGGTTTGAAAAGGGTAAAGGTTTACTAACTTCCCATAGGAAGTTATTGTAATCGGAGGATACAGATAATGATTGCGAAAGATGTAGAAAGGACACTCAAACATATTGAGTGGGTGTTTTTTTTTACCATAGCCATTTACCCCAAAATATCTCACGACCCAATACCGCTACCGACTTGAATTAAATTTTATAATATATACTGTGACGTGATACCAAACTGATATAATTTTGAAAAAATTCAAATGACGTTTTTTTTTAAATCAAAAAAACTGAAAAAAAAATAATTGTCACCTCGAATAGTTTACGAACAAAAAATAATGGTATCTCCAAAATAATTGTATGCTAATAATTTTTGGAGGTAACGTTTTCGATATGTGGTAAAATTTTGATAAAAATCAAATTGAGAGTTTTTTTTAACAAAAAATAAAAACCTAAACAAAATTACTAAAAGTTGGTAAAAATGATTTACAACTCAAATATCCCCAAATAAATGAAGGCATTGACTTCAAATTGATTTCAATCTGTGCTAAATTTTCTTAGAAAAATCCAATTTGTATTTCTTTACACAAGAAATAAAAACTTTCAAGAAATGCTACAAAAATATATTTTGAAATCAAACTGGTTCACCATATGCAAAATATTGTTGGTAATTTTTAGTAAATTTCTTAGAAAAAATCAACTGACAACTTTTTTTACAGAACACGAAAACCTAAGGAATGGTTTTTGACTCAAGTATTAAAAGAACAAAGAAGAATATTGACTTCAAATCAAATTATTAATCTCACACAAAATATTGTTATGAACATTTTGTTAAAGGTTTAAGCAAGACAAAAACAGGATGAGAATTTTTAAGTCTTTAAGTCGCATCCACAAATTAAATACAAATCTAACACGAAAAATTGCATGAAATGAAACCAGGGATTTGTACACTTGGCAATACTTCCTACAATATTCATTAATTTTAAATGATGTTAAGATTGCTATTAAATTGTTAACAAGTATTTTTCAAAACAAAAATAAAGGTATTTAGATTCCAAAGCTTTTTGGATCGATATAACTTCAGAACTACACACGTCATTTTTGTAACATTTTATTTGCAATCTTTTTGTTTGCTCTCAAATTATTTTCAGAAATAATGATATTATTTTATGTTCAAGGTGTCCCCCTTTCACCATCTAGTTTTATTTGATCAGTTAGAAAAAAAAGACTTTGCTTACATAACATTATCTATAAATTAAAAAAAAAAATAATTTCTTACAAAGATTTTTTGTTTGGATTCTACTGTTCAAAGGTTTTTCCTAAAACTATGCAGTAATATACAATTACCTGCAATAACATTTGAAAATGTATCAACATGAAATTCAATTCATACGTTCTCTTTTGCATGGATTTGCTTTACCAATCTACTAAATAACACTGAAAAGAAATATTGCTATTTCCGCCCGCAATCTACTTAATGGAAATTTGTATAATGACATCAATAACACAATTTTGTTCCGAGGTGTTTTGTTTTATTGTTAAATTATTTCATAAAGGTATGTGATTCACTTGCATAAAATTAATGGAAAACGATTAGATTACCTGCATTAACGGATATATTCATTATAAAGTAAAATTGTGTATACGTATCTATTGAATAAAGTATAGTATGCCTAGTCAGAGTAAATGATCATGATAATTGTCATCATCATCACTGTCATTCTTAATGTGGTAAATATTATCACTAATTCTATACTTGTAGGTTAAGATACCTTATTCTGAAATATGCATTACAAGGTTTTATAGTTTCTTTTTCAATCAACTTCTAAGAAACATTGTAATATTTAAAAAAAAAACTTCAAAAATTGTTAGATTTCACCTGTCTTACGAAAATCTAAAAGAAACGTTAAACCATTTTTGGTAAAATGGTTTTCAACAGATAAAGGCAAAACGGTTTGAAGTAAGTTTGTTTTTTGCAACGAAACTGTTGTATAAACAATTCTATTATATCAAGTCTTTGAAATATTTTAAGAATAGGTATAAAAATAGTGTTGAAAACGAGTGTTTTTAAAACTTGAGCAAATAGTTAAAATTAGAGTTTGGATTCGAACTCAGCACTTAAAATCAAATAGAAAACTTATTTTTCAAAACTATTAAGGCATCAAATTCAAGTTTTTTTTCGAAACTTCATATATGTAGAATTAAACAAAGACTCAGAACTAATGAAAATTTTTTCAGAAACTAAGTAAAATACTAAAATAGTATCTAAAAGAGAAGTATTCGTACTTTTTAAAATCATTATACAATTTATTGTTAAGATATATTTTGAGTTTAAACTTAAACAACCAAAAACGGGGATTTTTGGTTGTTTTGTAGCATTTTTAAAGAGGCATATTTTAAAAACCTGATGTGATAGAATATATTCAAACCGAGAACATCTTAATCCTTTAAATAAGTATTGTTTTGTTTGAAGGACAAAAAATAAACGTAATTTTGTCGACCAGATTGATAATAAGTTATGCTTGTGAGAAGAAAAACAACTTTATTTAAAACTTGTGTTAATTTAAAGCATGTATAGGGTGTAGGCTTAACAATTCATTTTGAATCGAGTACAGCCAAAACCCAACGCTTCAAAAATTTGGAAGTTCACTTGAATATATATGTATCTTTTCGCGAACTTCATTGAGTACTTCATTCGAAGAATAGTGTTCATTGATGAAACTCATTTCAGGTTTATTGGCTTCGTTAGTATGCGAAATTGCTATATAAAGAAGACATTACAAAATGTAAGCATTCGTTTTCAACTTAAGAATTTGGATCACTCTTCAAATCTGTTATGACACGCTGTGGCATTTGTTAAATATTTTTGTTTGCATCCTAAGAGTTTTCAATACCACAAATAATATGGAATATTTGACTAAAACCAACTTAACATATTCAGAGTTAAATTTAAAAAATTTAAATTTTTTCCGCTTCATTTTTGGTTATCACATTAAACGAATCATTTATGCTACTTTTCTTACAGAGACATCAACCACTTCAATTTCAATTAATAACAATTATTATTAAAGAGAGATCTTCAATTCGCATAAAAGAAACTCAAACAAATTCTACACCAAAAAAATCATCACCAAAATAAATTTGCAACACATTATTCAATTCATGATTTAACCGCAACTGGAACTAAATTCTTATTATTATTTCTTCATTAGAATGATCTCAACCGAATTCCAGGCACATGTTTGGATATGCTTCTCACTAAGGATTTAGGTATAGGTTCTATTAAAAGATCAAAGCATAAGAAAGCTTTGCAGAAAGAAAAAAAAAACAATTGAAACTAGCACAAGCTTTATGTGATATCAGAACATTTTGAGTTCAAGTTTTGGTGTAACTAAGTCATCATCGTCTTCAGGTATCAATATCAAACCTCTTTAAACAGCCTCAGCTATGTATGTATAAGAAGGCTATAAGCACATCAGTCATTACTTCATCGTTCATCATCAGTATAATAATTCTTCTCTGGCCTGGAGCTTGGCGTCGAGTAGCGTCATTTTAATTTCATTTCGGTCGTTCCGAATCAAACCAAAATAAAAATTCTGTAGGTATCTGTACTCCGAGACCCGAGTCCGAATGGCT
Source organism: Eupeodes luniger (assembly GCA_951509635.1). Lineage (NCBI taxonomy): Eukaryota > Metazoa > Arthropoda > Insecta > Diptera > Syrphidae > Eupeodes > Eupeodes luniger. The sequence continues at coordinate 130,662,926 of OX608075.1, read as the reverse complement.
TTAGTTGCTTTCGTAAGGTTCATTGCTTATTGTTAAACTGCCGCGATCGCACGCTAAAAAACTGTGCCTTGCATGCTTAATATCGAAAAGTATTTTTTATGTAGAATCTGTGTTTGATTTTGATTTCTTGTGAATTAACTGTTACACAGCGGTACAACCAACCAAAGTTAAAGAAAGTGTTTGTCTTAAGTTTTATTCTTCGCAGGTATGATCAGTATTAAAAATGTTTATCCTTATTTTATTTTAAGACAAATATAAAATAATTAATTTAATTAAACTAATTATACAGAAACTCCAAGTATTTAATATCTATTGTGTTTGTTTTTTAATAACTATGTTGTATACCTATAAACTAAAAATTAATTATTTTAAACTTGTTAAATACATTTAATTAGCAGTGCTTTGGAAAAATAATACTTTTACAGTGCTCTTGACAGTGTCCGTGATTTTATCTGATTAGCTGGTAGATAATTTTTGGCGTAATGATTTGGGATTCTAGTGCGAAAATAATTTAATGTACCGCGAAAAATGATATGAAACAGAGTGTAATTTAAATACGAGTATACAAATTAATGTATTTCTTAATAAAACGATTATTTTTTAAGGCTGATTTGCAACAAATTGCCTAACTCAAATTCTTTAAATCATTTTTTTTTCACAGAAATTAAAAAATAAAAAAAACATTAAGACTTATAAAAAAGGTCTTGCATATTTTTAAGAATACTTTTAAAAAGAGAGACACAATTAAATTATTCCAACTCACAACGATTTTACTTTTCATTTTTGACAAAAGAAAAGAAAAGAAAAAACAAGGAATGTTCAATTTTCAATTTTTAAATTCAAAACAAAATACAAATATTCAAAAATAAGAACAATTACTCAGTTCTTTCTTTTCGTCGTTTTGATGATGTGGGGATAGAAGCTATCAAATAAACTTTTGCTCAGCAATGCAAATACATTTTTTTGTTTTTGTTTAAATTACCTATATTTTTCGCATATGAATCTTAACTCTGAAGTACATTTTAATAAGTAATTTATATAAATTTGAGAGATGGATCACAAGTCCTAAAAAGTAATGATTGTGGTTGACCACATAATTTATTTTTAACCATATTTTGTACTCTTATTTACTTTCACACATTAAGTGTATGCGATAAATTTCTGCCAAAAATGTCTGCATTTATAAACATGTTTTTCCTAAAATTATTCAAGTGTAAATCTAACTAATTTATTTATCTGTGGGGTGTCTTAGTTTAACGTCGATTAAATGCCTACTGTTCCTAGCCTTGGAGCTTTTTTGTTCATGGTTTTGAAGAATCATTCCTAAGCATCTAAAATTTAAAGAACAAGAATGTCTATCGTCAGAAATAATTTAAAATAGATATTTATATAAACAAAACAGTGATTAACAAAACACCTTTTCTTCTTAAGTAAATTATTGCAGGTCATGATTGTTATGGCACTCAACCTGTTAAATAGCTTTTTTATATTTTTTCACAGGCTATTCACTTAAATATTTTCTGTTGAGCACAAAACACAAGAACATTAAATAAATTAAAAAAAGAACGAAAGAAGAAATAACAAAATAAATCAGGAATATTAAATGCAAATTAGCTAACCATCCCCACAATACTCCCACTCACTTTGCTATCACTTTTTCGTCACGTATCACAAAACTCAGAGTGAACATGTAAAACTTAACAAAATATATTATTGTTGGAATACTAATATTTTATTATTGTTATTAAGCTCGACATTGAAATCTGCTTTCAAAAATCAATCAATAGGAAAAGGAACAAAACAAAATTACTTGACAATCGTTTTTTCGTCAAAAAAAAAAAAACAAAATACTAATTTAAAATTTATACAAAAACATTTGAGGATCTAAATAAACTTTTAACATAACTTAACGAAGATCTTTTTTCTTCTATGAAGTGGGCGGGAAAATACAGTTTCTTATGCAAATATTTGTATGTACATACATAAGTAAATATTTAAAACAATTTAAGGCAACAAATAGATTTTAATGTATACAATTATCAATTTAACCAATGTTTGTATGATGTCGTGTATAAATAACAATATTATTAATAAGGTGTTCTCAAATGTTTCCGCTCATGAATATTTTTGGTTTCTACTTTTTTTCGGAAAGATCATGACGCATGACGTCATGATCGATCCGAAAAAAAAGTTGAAATAAATTTTACAAATATAAAACAGTAAATTTCTTCTACCTGAATATAGTTTGGTTGTGGTCTTAAGACAATCTCGAGTTTAATTGATTTGGTATTAATTTTGTGTATTCAATAAATTTGTTTAATTAGCTTCTAGCATTTTCATTAATTGATTTCTATTTAAAGTTTGACTACATGTAAACAAAAAAAAAACAAGTAAGAATTCAATTTTGGTTAAAGAGCAATCATTTTTATATCAATAAACTAACAAGAACAAGAATTTGTATGCATTGTTGTACAGTCATTTTATTATGACCTGTTTCAAATGGTTAAGAGTTTTTAAGCCTTTGAGCAGTAGATTTTGATAGTTCTTTCACATAATTGAAAATGCGTTGGACAAATTGTTTGTTGTTTTCCTGGTAGTTAGATAATTAATTTAATTGTCATTATTTTGTTCGGTTTTTTGTTGTTGTGTCATTTTTTTTTGTTCATATGATTTTTCTGACAACTAAATAATTTGGTTTCTTTTCAGTGTTTTATATTTAAAACCCCGAGGGTATTAACACTGGGTATATTTTGTTTGCTTATTTAAACTAATTCAAAAATGATCTCTTCTCTCTTTTAAAAAATTTAATATCATTAAAAATGTAAATACTAGACTCACACTGCTAAAAGTAATTTGTATTATATTTAATATTATATGTGTATTTATATTTGCTAGTTGCTTATTTAATATAAATTAATCAATTTTTTTTAAAGAAAAAGGCTGGAATAACTTCCCATTGGTAGCAGCTAAAAATTTTCAAGTGGAGTTTGTGTAACAAGTTAATTTTATTATGAACAAAAATTATTGAAAAAATAGATAAATATGAAATCCAAAACTTAAGTTTTATGTTCAGATGTTTTCCAGGAGTTAAATCAATAATCAATGTTATAGGAATTCATTGTCTTTAAATATTAAACAAATATTAACAACAATATTTCCATGTCATAAAACAACTTTAAGTCATAATATAATTTTCAGTTCTTTTTAATCTTTTTTTTATTTCAGGTTTTTATTTTTCTCTCAATTGGTTATAGCTTAAAAAAATAATAATAACACATTTTTTTTTATAAAATGAGAGTTTGAATTCAATATTGTTGTTTTTATTATCAAGGTACTTATGTATGTATGTATGTCGAAAATCATTTCTTAACAGTTGTTAAATTTTAGTAGAATTTTTTGGTTGTTTTAATTTTTTATAAGCGAAACTGTCAATTGGATTTTAATAAATTTAAAACATAATAATGGTTACAATATCTTGTATAAGCAAAATTAGTTATTTCTGAGATAGTTAAGTATAGAAAATTAATTTTTACCAATTTTTAGTAGTCATTTTTTAGGTTTTAATTTTTGAAAAAAAAACTGTCTATTCGATTTTTCTAAAAATTTTACGTTATTCTTCGTCATATAAAATTAATTTGAAGTTTTTTCAATTATTTTTTGAAATACAATGTTCTAGGTAAAAAATATTTCAATTGAATTTTTTCTCAAAATTATATTTAATTAGTATATTGCTACATTACATAATATAAAATGTAATTGAAATCGCTTGCTTGCTGAGATATTTGGGTAAACCCAATTTTTCACTTCTTTTCAATTGCTATACTAAAAAAAAACACCCACTCAATTTCATTTGAAAGCCCTTTCCGCGTCTTTATCTATATAAAAGAATTAATTTGAAGTCGATATCTCTTTTGGGTCTTGAGATATGGACGACGAAAAAAGCTTCCCGAACAAAACACACTTACGGACGTACGATCGTACGCCCAGACATCCCTCTAAAAATCTTTGATTTAGATACTAGCCCACCTTAAAACGTCGAGAAATTTTAAAATTTTCAATTTGACCAATCGGACCGATTACAATAACTTCCTATGGGAAGTTAAACAAATTAAGAGATTTATCAAAAAGTTTTTTAAATATTCGTTACGGTCTAATTTCATAGCAGAACATTTTAGTTCTTTTGCATTTTTAAGTCATTACCAATAATATTTGTTTTTATATTCTCACTTTTGTTGGCATTAAAAATGTAAGTTGTACTGACATTTTATTCTTGGGTTATCAATTTGAATAAACAAAACAGTCTGCTCAAGCATTAAGATCATTCACCCAAGAAGATAAATAAAAATAAAAACAAAAATTTAAAAATAAACAAAAATATCATACAAAATGAAAAAAAAAAACATTGCGACCTGTTTGTTAAAGTTGTAGTCGTATGGTCGGTTTTGTGTTATTTAAAAAAGATTTAAAATTTTACAAGAAATTCATAAACAATTTTTAAATTTTTCTTTTATCTCTTAGTTAAATTTTTGATATCCTTCAGAAAATTTCGTAAATATAACTCAAAGCAGGAATGAACTCAAAATACCGAGTGGTACGTTTTATTGTTTAATAATCACCTTGCATAGAAATTTGATGGGATCTTTAAATATTCAGCATGACAATGGCAGAAAGATTTATTTCTTTTCTTCTTTCTGAATGTATTTAATTATTTTCAGTGTCCAAAAATTACGCACTGACGTCATGTTGTTGTCAGTTTCAATAAAAATAAATTGTCTCTTTATCATAATATAAACATTTTGTATTCAAATTTTATTATTTTTTATTTTATTATATTATTATTATTTATCTTAAGTAATTTCACTTTTATCATGGCCTGTTTAAGAAGAGTTGCATTACTCATCATAACAAATAAATGTTACACCAATTTTCCATTGAAAAATATATATTTCTGAAAATAAGTTTTTGAAATGTATTCGCATACATATTTTCAGAAATAATTATGTTAGTTCATAGGAATTTTTAAACTATTACTATGTTAGTCACAGTTTTTACTATTTTCAGTTTCTAATAGAGGGCATTCCAAAAACAAGCAAGATTTGAATTCACAGTCGATTGTGTTGAACAAACTAAATGTATTACATCATAAACTCAAAAATATTAATTTGGATTAAGTCACGTAATTCAAAATTACTGGTCCATATTACACTACACGTTTCATTTATATATAAATAGAGATGCCTTTGAAACCATATAAAATCCTAAGTTTAGCATTACCAACCTCGAACCTCTTCCCCCACAATGACTCTGTCAAAACAACTTCAAAAGTTACATAGTATTCCCTGAATATGTAAATTGATTTATTGATCTTAAAGATTGATATTTATATCTGAGTTACCTTTCAATGTTCAAGTTTTTATACACCCATTTGAGTGGAATGAAATTATTATTACTTTCCAGTTGACTTACTATTCAAAACTACCTGAATGTAATAGAAATCATTAGCAGCGTAATTTGTCATTTCAGTTCAGGTTGGAAAATGCATCTATTATTATCTGTGAAAATCAGTGCAGTGTCATGTCATGCAATTCAGATAAAATTACCACCTAATAAATTATATTACTAACAATAATCTCTCGAGTAATTTCATTCATAAATTGCAATTCTAAACAAGTGTATTTAAATTATTGAACAATCAAACACTGAGCTGAGTAGATAATAAATAAAAACATTTGATGCTAATTGGTATAGTTAATCAATTTTGTTCTTTATCATTTCTACAATCAAAAATAATATTCCTACGCACTTCGAATTCATAGACCGTGAACTTAAAAACTTCGTGGCAGCCAAACGTACTCGTATTATGTTATAAGAAAACTTTAAATTATTGTTTTGATGGTTTTTATTTTTCAATTAGTATTCTCTGTTTTCCCGCCTACATACTTAAAAAACATCTTTTTTTAAATATGTCTCTCATTCATAATGGATCATCTAGAGCTCTTGAGTTTGAGACTACTTGAAAGAACTTTTTAGACTTCATTGCTTTGGGGACATATGGGCTTTCAGTTGTAGATTTTTTGAGCTACATATGTACGTACAATGTATTCACATTTATATTTCTTTGATAGTTTGTGGTCTGTTAAACTCTCTACAAATTGGAATTGGTTCACACCGCTGATCATTTAAGGCTTACTACAAAAGCGAAGCTCTGCGGGCAGCATATTAAAATTGAATTGTCAATTAGGAGTGTGACCATTCTATTCTTTTTGGACAGTTGCGACTTTTTCTATACATTTAAAAATTATTACTAAGCCGATGGGGCAAAATAGTTTTGAAGTTTGATCAACAAAATTTTTACCAAAGTAAATTTAAAGTAAGTAGTACCTGTGGCATGATGGTTTGTGCGTTGGACTGTCATGCCAGAGGTCTTGGGTTCAATCCCAAAGTATTTTTCACGGGTACTGCCTCTTGCGAGGAATTGGCAAATCCTCCAAGAGTAATTCTTTTCATAAAAAGTGCTGTCTCAAATTAACCCCCTCTATCCCTGATTACAGTTATCACACACAGGAATGGTTGAGAGTTTTAAGTCACTAGGCCCTAGTCCTCAACGGACTGTTGCTGTTGCACCACCTAATTTATTTAATTACTAGCGGCCCGTCCCGGCTTCGCACGGGTAGACATAAATAGGTACAGATATTTAAGTTATAAGCATGCTAATTAAAACGGCCATGAATCACTAAATAAGAAAACATTTTGTTGTCCAATCATTAATACTCTTCGCAGCGTATGCGATGAAAGACATTTTATGGCTAATTTCGGTTGGTTTTATTACGAATTTCTAAAGATTTTCATAGTAATCTAATACTAAATATAGCCTATGTTACTCAGTGATAATGTAGCTTTCTAATGAAAAAAGAATTTTTAAAATCGGTCCAGTACTTTTTGAGTTTATTCGTTACATACAAAAATACAAATCATTCCTCTTTATAATATTAGTATAGATTTATTTATTTAAAGTAAAATAAATTAAAGATTTGGATATTTTTTCAAATTAATTTAAGATCTTTTCTTACTATACAAGCTTTAAATCATTAACCCTCTCTGATGGTAACACTAGACGTGATCGAGAGCTTATAATTCATTCGTATTATATTATGCCGGTTGCCGGCGGCGGTAGTGCCTGACCGGCAAATAGCTACTCTTGTTTAACCTATTATAGAATTGTGTTGATCTTGAAAATATTGGCCAACACGAACATTGGGAATATTTACCTTTACCTGGCAATTTATTTATATATACATTACATTATATGCTGCTGATGCTGACAGACAGAATGATTAACTATATTACTTAAAATGATGTCAGAATAGTTTTAGGGGTTAAATTTGATGATTAATTTTAAAAAGTTTAAATCTATGGAAAAGAAACTGGTTTTCAACATTTAAGACCTAATTTTATGTTGTGTCTAGTTTTATGGTTTTGTGATCTTATAATTGAGTTGAAATTATTCGTTTTTTTTGTTTTTTGTTTTAATTTTATGATTCATAGGAATGCTCGTAAGTCTTTCTAATTTGATGCCATTTTCTTTGTTTTGTTATCCAATTGGCATAGAGTGTTAACAATTTGTTTTTTACGACTTTATATTTTAAAAACACAATAACACTTGTAGTAGATGTTATTGTAAAATTAATTTATGACGAATGTGGAATCAACGACCGACGACGGCGCGGCGTCGACGACGCGCGCGTACATCTCGGCTTTGAAAAATTTCCAATGACAAGCACGTTTCAAAACATTGGGATTTACGTAAAAGAATGTTTGCCGTCATATACATTTCTTTATAACTATAACTGCAACTACTGTATTGTTGAGATATAGATTATTGCAAATTTATAATTAAGTATTAAAAGGTTCCTAAGCATAGAAGTAAGAACGTTAATCATATGATGTATGCATGACTTGTCCATTGATAACAAATTATATTACTTTTGTTAATAGGGTTTGAATAGAATAGTTAATTTTAAAAGAGAAAATTATAAGCGTCACATAAACATATACCTTCTTGATAAATTTTAATAGCATTAGTTTTTAAAACAAAGATCGCGTGTTCTTTATTTATTTAATAATTTTAGTTTTTTCAAATGTTCTTTATCTTTGTTTATTAAAACAAACGTCTCAAAACAAACAAATTTATCATTAATAGAGTTTTTAAAAAATAAATGAAGATGAACAATATTTCTTTAAGTACAAACTTCCCAATAATACAAAATTATGAAGCGATCAATTCTATGAAGGAGTGTTCCATCTTAGAATGTAGAAGGTGAATCCCAAAAATTATAAAGTTAAGGTAAAAAATATGGAAATATTTTAAAAACATGGAATCTGTAATGCTAATATATTGTAAAACCGAATTTAGTCATTTTTGGGAAAAATATTTTTGATTTTCTTCAAAAAGCAAAGCAAAATACAAAAACCTAAACGTTAAATGAACATTAAGTTAATAAACCTAGAGCAGCCAGCAAATCTTGGGAGTGAAGTGATAAAAATCAAATATTTTATTTAAAAATTTATGTTATAGAAAAAATCATTCATCGTCAGATTCATCCGATGAAAAATTCAAAGTCATGTCTTCACTATCAATGTATTCACTTTCAGTGTCTTAATTTAGATTTTTATTTACACAGACATTTAAAATGGTTTCTAGGGCCACAATTCCGTTAAACAATTTTAGTTTCACGATGTTATCATCGATCCATCTAAATGTACAAAACATTGAGGAACGGGAGTTAATGGATATTTAAAAAATTCTTTCATGTCAATTTTGGATGAACTTTGAGATATAATAACTTACCATTTTTATTTAAAAAAAAAAAAAGTTATCGGGGTTTTAAGCTGAAAATGCATTTTAAAAAAAGCTTAGAATTCGTCCGGGAACTAAAAGGCTCAAATTGAAACGTCTTGGACACACTTTTTTGTAATCAGAGGTATTTTTCTGATTTTTTGATGTATCACTCATGTGGTTATCATTTCGACCTCAAAAACGGTAAAATACCCATTTTCGAAAGCTTACCCCCGACCACGGCTGACAAAAAAAACCTACCAGACGGTTGAATTTGATTCACATCAACTAATTTTGGTTATCAGTTCACTCCCAAAATTTTCTGCCGGCTCGTAGACCATAAGTTTTAAATAGTTTTCAGTGTATAAACTGTTACACATCAATTATAAGCAATTAGACTCAATATGGATTCGTTAGGCAAATTATTTGTTTTATTAACAAGAATAAAAATAATGTAAATGAATCATATTCGCAATTTGGGTAAAAATTTGGTTTTGTATTTATTCCCTTTGTAGAATTCGAAGATCACTCTGGGAAATACTTTTTTCCATTTAATTGACTTTAATTTGTCTTTTGCAAATAAAACAATGATTTTTAATTTTGAACTTAAATTTTTCTTTTATATAGTGCCGATTGTTTCCTAAAAATGTTTAAAGCGATCTAGATTAAGTATTTTGTTTTAGATAAAGTCGATTTACTTACTCATTTTTAAGCCGCTCCTATAATTTTCAAACCATATTGTTATGTTTTTATTTGCTAACAAGTGTTCGGCTCTTGAAACAAATGAAAATGATTAATTGTTTTAAATGATTAACAAACAAATTTGTGTCTATTTTTTTCTTCTTTGACAAGAAAGTTTCCAAATTAAATATGAAACCTTTTTTGTCAAAATCATACTCACATATGTTTCAAAACTCTAAACAAGTAATACCTCAATTATTTTTGCAACCTTCTGTTGAGTATTTTTTTAGATATCTTAAAGTCAATCAATCTAATCAGAAAATATAAATAGATTTTCAGAGAATTAACTAGAATAGTTTGAAGTCTGTCTTTCATGCCGCTACACAAACAAAATACAAATACCGCGTTTACCTATTTTAATTAATTTTAAATGCATATTATTGAATCATCCAGGAGACAATATGGTTGTGGGATGAAAAGATTACCGCCTTGAGAATATATTTTTTTCTCAATTAAAACAATAACTTCAAGTGGTTTTGAGAATGAAAATGAATTCAGATTCAGATTATAAAGACGACGTTAAAAAGAGTTTCGCTTGCACGTAAAAGTGTCTCTTGATGGCCTTGGTCTTGATTTTTAAGTCATACAATAACTTATAAGGCTAAGTGGATGAGAAAGTTTTTTTTAATTCTTCAGAGAATGACGTAATGCAAAAAATATATGAGATAACTGTTCCGTTTTTTGACTATAGAACTTATCATAAATCAATATTTAACATTTATTCATATCAAACCCAAAAAAACATTTAAAAGTTCAACTCAAAGAAACAGCGGCGAAATATGCCCAGCCCACACACCTTAAATTGACCCATATTATAATAGGTGGTGTCTGTCTAACATACATTATGTCAGCATTATAGAACTCTTTAACATCTGCTAGATAGAGTATCTTTATGACCATATCGTTAAGTGAAATGACAAGATATCATAGTCAGTTAAATAGCTCACTTGAGGCAACTAACCTACGCTATTAAAGTTTCAGACACAAAAAAGAACTCAGACAAGTGAGAGTGTAATGGCTGTAAGAGCTTCTACCTACTTAAAAAAACCTGATATCGTCTTTAGCATTTTTGCATTAAATGAAAATATCTTTAAATCTTAAGTACATGAGTTAATTTTGTAATTTGTATAAAAAGCCTTCGCAAAAATGTAAAGCTATTTTTTTTTTCTTTACAGATACGGAAGTAAATTAAGAACAAAATAATATGGCTGGATTCGAATACAAACTTGGAGTTAACGAACTCAAATCAAAGAACGAACGATTATGGCAAGCATTAATTGGAGAATTTCTGGGTAAGAAAAATTGTCTGGTTGAATGCTTTTGGAAGTTAAATTAGGTTATTTTAATTTGGAAGGGTTGAAAGTATAATCTAGGTCACGCATCGCCGCGGATGATGATTATTTTTATTATAATTCTCAAAATTTGTACATCAAGTACCCAAAAAGAAGTTCTTCATAAGCAAGAAATGCTTTTCTTTTAGATTTACATACTTGCTTTGAACCTTTCGATTTGCTTATCCTAAAGAGGATAATATATTATTATACCTTTACCTACTTATCTTTTATATTGTATTTTAACATCTTTAATATTTTTGTATTCCAGGTAATTTCATTCTAAACTTTTTCGCTGTCGGAGCCTGTACACAACCACAAGATGGACTTTTCAAGGCGATGGCATTTGGCCTTGGAGTTTTCATGGCAATTACGGTAAGTTCAGTGCGATCGTGATGTTGTATAGTGTATAATGCAGCAGATGAACATAGTAGTGGAAAATTTTCAGTTAAACTTGATTATTTTGACCTCCAAACACAACATACCATGTTTGGCAATCCTTGATTAGTTAGACTTTTGAAAATAAAAAATATTATACAATGTGGCATGCATTGCCAAGTAAATGAATAATTTATTACCTTTTGAGACTCTCGCAAAAAGTTTCGGAAAAATATTTTGGTTTATTGTGTATGTTTTCAATTTGTGTCTAACAAAAAGAAAAAATTCAAACAGAGTAAAATTATTGGAACGAAAAGAAATATTATATGAAGTTATTTAATTAACTGTGTTTTAAAATTGAGAACTTTAAATAATAACACAAGTAGAAATATTATTGGAATTAATTTTGTGTATTGGTAAATTTTGGTAGATAATTGTATGGCATTTCCGACGTATGTTCTACTACTTTTTCCAATAAATCCTTCCGTATCGCGTCAATGATGGCTTAAATATTGGCTTTAGATGCATCAAGTAGAACCCGTGGCATGATGGTTAGTGCGTTGAACTGTCATGTCAGAGGTCTTGGGTTCAGTCCCTGCCTGTTCCACCTTAATTTAAAAAAAAAAACAGTTTTCACGGGTACTGCCTCTTGCGAGGAATTGATAAATCCTCCAAGAGTAATTCTTGTCATGAAAAGTGCTTTCTCAAATTAGCCGTTCGAATTCGGCCTAAAACTGTAGGTCCCCTCCATCCCTGACAACTTTACTCGCACACAAGAATGTTTGAGAGCCGTAAGTCACTAGGCCCTAGTTCTCAACGGACTGTTGCGCCACCTAATTTATTTATTTTAGATGCATCAAGATCAAGAGTTTCTATTTTGTCGGCATGAAACAATGACTACACAGTCAGTTAACAGTAACACTTTGGGAAATAAAGTTGTCACCAAATTGGTTTTACAATAAATTGATGATTAAGTTGTAGGACCAGTAGCACAATCTTGTTGAAACCAAACGTGGTTAGTTTTAAGCTGATTAATTTTTTGAAAAGCAGTATGGTTCGATACCGTTCGCTAACACCTCAACGGAAGATCCTTCTTCATTTCGAAACAATTAAGTTAAAGTGATGTCGCCATCATTGCACCAAATTCCAAACAGTCAAATAGCTAAACGATTCATCATGATTTGATAAAGCTTACATTCAACACAGTTTGACATGCTGAACTATCAAAACATAGACAACCATCAAAACTTCGCACTCAAAACATCCTAGGCTTGGTGACAACCTTAAGATTTTTCTAAAGATTTTGCTTTAGCATTGTAGATTTCTGAGATAAAGTATTAATCAAATATGAAATTAGTAACTTCAATTTAATATCAATGTAGTTAAAAATAAAAGAAGCCCCACCGAGTTTTTAGAGATACAACAACCTGTATTTTCATATTGTTTACAATAAATACGAATTAAATTATCAATAAACACTTGTATGCGCACTTATGGAGGTCAAAGATATAATTTAATTACCTAATTTTATTTGCCATTATTCATTGATAAGACTCTGTAACGAAACTTGTTGTAAAAAAATATCAAACAAAGTAAATACCATTCTTATCTGAAGATTATTGGCTTCATTTATCTTAGTGTTACGTGGAATCTATTTCGATAAGGGTTCTTTTTTCAATTAGCCAGCTTAATTTTCTATGTGACCTTAACTTTTTTAATTTTTAAATCATATCAATTGAAATCTTATCTATACTCTTCATTTTTCAATTACATGCGTTTCCTTTTAATCGTTTGTACCTTCATTTTAAATTTTCAATTTCAAATAAAGTGTTACAATTGGAAACCACGTAGAATTCAAATAAGTCATGAAAACGTCTCTAAGTAGTTAACACAAAATTTCATCACATCTCCTTTTGTGGTTGAATATAATAACCTCAATATTTGAGATGAAAATAAGTAAAACTTTCAATTTTGATGCTGGAAAACTCGATGTGTGATCTCTGCTAGAATTGTGGCTTATGCGATTCCAGCTTAATAATGCTTGTATTAAAATGTATACCCTGGTCAAAAAAATAAAAACATGTCAATTGAAAATTTGAATTTGAAATTCAAATTAATTTATTCTCTCTCCCCATTTGGATACAGATTGTGGGTCATGTTAGTGGAGGTCACGTCAATCCCGCCGTGACGATGGGTATGCTCGTTGCTGGTCGTATAAGTGTTGTTCGAAGCGCTTTGTACATCTTATTCCAATGTGTCGGAGCGACAGCTGGCACAGCAGCTATTAAGGTAAATTAAAACATTATTTTGTCATACCCTCTCTCTGTTCGGATGTTTGCAAATAATAATATTTAATATATTGTTCCTCGTTTATAGACACTTCTTGATGAGCAATACCATAATGGTCTGGGTCATACAAGTTTGGCACCAAACACTACTCCTCTTCAAGGCTTAGGAATTGAATTTTTCCTTGGCCTCGTTTTGGTATTGACAGTTTTCGGAGCCTGTGATCCACACAAACCAGGTTGAGTTGATAGTTGTTGTTAATCTATAATTTTTTTTTAAATAATAAATATTTTTCTTATATAGATTCTCGATACACTGCTCCCTTGGCCATTGGTCTCTCTGTAACACTTGGCCATTTGGGAACAATTGGTTATACTGGCGCCAGCATGAATCCAGCCCGTACCGTTGGAACTGCCATAATGACCAACAACTGGAGCAACCACTGGATTTACTGGGTGGGACCAATCATGGGTGGAATTGCCGCCGCTCTTGTTTACACACAAGCCCTGGAACAACCTCCACCACCGGTAAGCATCCTCTCGTCCGAAAAATACAAGACACATGCTGACGATCGTGAGGTTAGTTTTTAAGAACTTTTTACAAAAATTATGAATTGTTTTATGAATTTAATTTATTTAGATGAAGAAACTGGAGAGTGCGCGTGATTATGCTTAAGAAAACTTTCAAGTTGAATCTTTTATTTCTTGTTTGAAACAAAAGCATATCCAATATGTCTCTGGAGCTATATCACACTTAAATTCCTTTGAAAGGAAATAAAAAGTCCAATATACGAAACAAAACTCTAAAGTATTCAAAAAAAAAAGAACAACACCAACCGAAAAACAAAAAGTTGTATCTACAACACTATATTTATATTTTTTTAATGTTTTATGTTATTTAACCTTCTTTATTTATGTTTTACTATCTTGAATCTTCTTGCGTAATTTGTTTAGCAATAAAAATAAAAATAAAATAAACAACCAATATTTTAGTTTTAAGAAAAAACATTTTCACTGTCGAACATCAAAATGTAACTCTTTTTATACATAATAATTTTTACTGATTTTAATCTATCTATGATGTAATATAATGTAATATAAGCAATATTTGTTTTGTTTTTTTCTTCTATTATTAATGCCTGGAAAAATGGAAAAAAAAGAATAATTTTGCTTTTTTGAGAAAACATGTCACATGGTAACGTTTTTGGTATTTCGATTAAGAAACACGAGTTTTTAGGATATTATAATATTGACTCTAAAGCAAATGTTCGCGAAAATGCGTTTTTTGAATCAACTTGTTTCAAAGTAAATGTTCCATTAGTTTAAAAAATGTGCCATTAGTGTAAGGAGCGCGCCATTTTTAGAAATTTGGATTATGGAATATTGAAAATCAATTGATTCGTTCCGGTACGATCACTCTAAGGAGCAGGTAAAAAACTCACAGCTGAAGCATTTATAAGATTTATAAGATGTATCAAAAATATGAATTGTCAGTTACATACATTTTATGGCACTAGTTCCATATTCATTTTATCAGAAGGATGACCACTTTAAAATTAAATAAGGTTGACAAAATGACAATTGTTATTAATTTTTGTCCTTATAAGACTTTCGTGATATTTTCAAAACATAAGAGTAAGGACTTTAACAAGATTGTAGAAAATGCTACAAGAAACGATACTTCTTGATCTCAGAATATCAGCTAGGTTTTACATTTTACTTCCACTCAAAATGAATTTGAAATTGATTCAAAATATAAATTGGAGATCTGAAATTCACTTTTATCTAATTTAATTTTTTTTTAACTCAAAACGAAGTGAATTTCCGTGTCCTTCATTCCAGTCTTTGCGATTTTCAAAGTGATTTGAATTCGACAAAAAGAAATAGTTTAAAAACAGTAGTATTTTCACTTAAGGAAAATAAACCTGAACTCCTTTATGTAATGAATTTGGTTCCTGAGTAGGTGCAGCTTCTACTTTGTAGTTGAGGGAACGCCAAATGTCGTTTCCATAACATTTCGAGTTGAACAATGTTCTTTTAAAAACTGACACATCCAAAATCTAAGCTCCAACGCCAGAGTTTTTCCCAAACTATATTATCGGAAAATGCAAATAAAAACCATTAATATTTGTACTTTATTGAAAAGCACAGAACAAATGAAAACATAAGAATTTATACAAATTATGAAAATGAACTGAATTATTTATTGACTGATGTGATATTATTATGTCTGAACACAATTTCACTCGATTTTCAATTTGAATTTGGATTTTATTTCCCTAAGCTGAAACGCTGTATATGTTTTTTTAATTTTTTAAAAAATAACGACATCCGGATATTAACCTACGCCATATTTCATCTTTAATTAATATTTCCAATACACAAACCATTTATTGTATAATTCACAGTAGCTATTCGAAGTATTTCCTAATTGAAAAGATAAATTGAAACTTCTGACTTCATTTATTTTGAGGCCGAACAAATTGGGTTTGCTCTGTTTCTCAAAGAAAATGGGTAAGAATATTGAAGTTTAACAAGGACAAGAAGTTGTAACTCCCAGTAAAAATATATTTTTCCATAAAAAGGTGAGTGTTTTAAATTTTAAAACGCTATTTATTCAGTGAATTTTAAATTTTCAAAATTTTTGGCCATTATATATCATTAACATTTGTATCGCGCTAAACCCCGAATCACGTTGGAGTGCCAAAGGTTTTATTCGAAATAGAAATATCTTTCTCGCCTCAGTGACAAGTTGGGTATATAAAATAGTTGACGCCATTGGTGTTGGAAATCAGTGCATGCACTAACAAATTAAGATAGATTATTTTTCGATTTGACGTTTAATGTATTTCTCTTTAAGTAAAAAGTGCCCCGAGATACATTGATATTATCAAATATATCTGTATATATGAACGGTAATCAATATTATGATTATAAAAGAAAAATGTTTGTGTTTATTTAAAAATCAGGTGGAATAATTCAACCTGAGCAAATTGTTCTTGTGAATATCACAAGAAAACAGCAACAAATACCTTAAAAAAGAAAGAAAGTTGTTGTTACTTCCTTAAGATTTGTTTGCAATTGATGGTTCACGTGCTGACTTCTACGTGTCGTGTCGTGACTCGATGTATGTCAGTCTCAATCCAAACAGGCCCTAATCTTAAAAGTACTATTGTGAATTGTGCTTACTATCTGTCTTCTTGACATTTAGAAAATGACAACACCTGTCATTTACAGCTGATGGCTGACCTTCTCGCTTCAACTTGAAGTGAAAAGAAAATAAAAATTTGTTTTTAAAAAATGTTTTAGAAAACCTTGCATGAAAATAAATATATTTTCTATTTGAATAAATCTCTATTTTTGTAATGCATTATGTTTTATAATCAACTTTTGGGTCCATTTTATTTGTTTAACCAGTTGTAAGATTCGTAATTTATTAATTCGTTGATTTTTGAAGCAAAATAAATTAATTGCGCTGAATTTATTTCAGGAATCGTTCATTTGCCAGTGATCCTCCAACTCACTACGATGTTCTCAATCTCAAGAAAAATTGTACAGCTGAAGAAATTCGGGAAGCTTTTCTAATACTTTCAAAAAAGGTTAGTAATAATTAAATTACATTATAGTAGGTGTTGATTGGGAATGATTGTTTTAGATCACTGTCTTCAAAAATTGAAAACAATGTCTGTTGTGATGACCTTCAAGTCCAGAAAAAATATGTGTCTTTAAAAACCAATGTATGTATGTAGCAAGCCTCTTTGATAATATTGTTATTTCATGCGAATTAAGCTTACTATAGGTACATAGTCTGTTAGTCTGTGTGTAAGTTCTTTGCCTCAACCCTTTCGGTACGAGAGTGGGACAGAACAAAGAATATTTATATGTAAACGTACCACTCCCGTCCCATAAGGATTAAGTAGTGTAGAGCATAAACTATCTGGATTGAATGCTGTCCTATCTACTTTTAAAACGATGGCAATGGCTTATTCATTCCATCCGCTAGTTGATGTTCAGTTTAATTTTTTCAAAAAATAGTCAATGGTTGGTTTATGTACATATTATGAATAGTTTTTCAGTGTCCTTTGATGATAAAATGTTGTTGAAAAAATGTTTTAACTTTTTTTTTCCTTTGATACAATATTTCCGCTCTTGTTGTGAATGCAGCCACCAAAGACTCTTCGCCAAACAAAATGAACAACGTTGTATTTTCTTCATAGTTCACACCAATACCACTTAATATGTTAAACAAATTTTCCAACTTTGCATATTGTTAACTTTGCATATTGTTAATATTTATCACGGTTGTAGAAATCTTTATCTTAGCATTAAACGTTTTCTTATTTAGAGAAAGGAACAATTTTACTTTGATAACCAGCAGTGAAGTCGAACTATAAAATAGTGATTTTCGGTATTCAAAAATCTTGAGTCAATTCAAAAAATAAAAGTTTTATAAAACAAGTTTAATATTTAGCTAGTTTCCAATTCCTAAGATTTCTTCAAATTTTCTCAGTCAGATTGACAGAGAAGGAGAATTAAATATTAACAAAATTCACTGTTAATTCTTACCTAAAAGGTGAATTTGTCCAGTTTATATACCAAATATCTCAGAGACTTCTGTATTCTCAGAAACATTAATCAAGTCTATCTTTTTGCTTTAAAAATTGAATCCAAAAAATTCTCTGTCGAGTCTCTAGAATTTGACAGTAAATATGACACATTTGTGTAAGAATTTTTTTTTTATATTTCGGAGATTGCAGAAATCTCTGAGATCTTGGAAATATAAAATTGACTGTTTACTCGAGAAGTATTTCTTGACTGAATGATTGATTACGAACATCCAATAATTCTATTCTCTAAAACATTTTATTTGTTTTTTAATTGACCAAAATAAATTATGCTTTTCAGTTTCACCCAGATGTCAAGGGGGCAAACACAGACCCAAAAGATACAGCAAAATTTGTAAAAATCTCAGAAGCTTATCAGGTACTAAGCAAATCAATCACTCGCGATGCTTACGATCAAGATTTATTGACAAGAAGTTTTGGCGGCGGCAGCGGCGGAAGCACAAGTAGAGGTTTTAAGAAACCAGAAGTTCACAAGTAAGTGCAGATCATTACCTGACCCAACACATGTCTGCCTAGCACATTTAATACCCAACGTTTGACTTTTTAAAGTTGAAAACATTATTTATGCATAGTTACCCTTTTAGTGGTTAGATGAATCGTTGATAAAAAAAATATTTTATTTATGGAAATTTTGTAAAATAACTATGCAATTTTATTTAATAAAAAATAATTACAGTGGTAGACATTTCAATTAGCATTATATTGCCACACCCGACAAATAATGTTTATTGAGCATTAGAGAATTACATAGAAACTTATCGGTTACATTCACTTTTTGTAAAAGCTATCAATCAATCTACCTGCACGATTTCTACATATAAGCTCATCAATTATTTATAAGAATAAATATTAAGTAAAATGTTAAAATCTAAAAATATTAAATACAAAATTTCTAAAGGCCATGGGAGGTAAAACCAAACTTCGATCCTAATCCTGGTCCCTATTATGGTATCAAAGGAGTGCGAAAAGTTTCCAATGCAACCATAGTTATGCTGCTAATAGGCTTTGCAACCATCGGAGTAGCAATTGGTTTCATGTCTGTAAGGTAAGATTTCATTTTCTTTGTTTGAAATTTAATAAAAAAGTCTAACCGCTTTTATGTTAAAGGAAATCCTTTGAAATGAATCGCAACCAATTAGATATAACATCTAAGGAAGCTGGAGAACATCATGCCGCTGTGAGAATAAATGCTCAAAAGTTTGGAAACGATGAGCAGTTGAAGAGAATGGTCGATAGAATGCTAAACAGGCCCACATGAGTTTGATAGCCGCAGTTTCGACTGAGACATATTTTACTTCTCATATCAGAAGCCTGCGGATTTTATTAGTAGCAAATGTTTGTAATTTAGTAGATTGAATAAAGATGAGATTTGTTTAAAGTCTGAGTATTTAATTAATTTTGTCTGTTTCAATTATTTTTATTATTTTGAATAAAATTATCAAATGCAAATCCTAAAGAAATGCAAACAAATCGCTATTTTGTATTTAATTGATTAATTGCTTGCAACACCTATGACATAATTACAGTTTAAGCGCATGATCTAAGGGATATGTTTTGCAATATATGGAAAGTTGACACTTACATTCCCATAGGAAGTCATATCTGGCGATATGATCACGATTTTATTTAAAATTATTTTTATTAAACTTATCGTTGCTAAGTATTCTCATCTAATCTCTGAATATAAAATGTCGTGATTGAATAAAATAAACACTTGAGCTGTCTATCATAAAAATTGTTTCAGCTTCAAAATATGTAAATTAATGAAGATAATTCAATTTTGAACAAAAAAAAAAACTATTTCTTAACAAGTCTTAGGATGAATAATTATTTATTGACGTATTATAGCATTTCGCGTCATTACTAGAGGCACTATTTTTCAAAATTCTGTCCAATTACTGGCATATAACGATGACATTGACATAATCCAAAGAACTCAGCGTAATGCCAATTGGGCTTTTGTGGGCAAAAATGGGTTTAGCGGATAATGAGGGTAAAACAAAATACATGCAGTCATCAAGAATGGATCTACAACTGAACACCGACGCAAGGCTCGGTCAAAACGTCACTATAGAGAGACGTAACTTTAAGGTAGTTAAGGACTTTGTCTACTTAGGCTCCGCTATGAACACAGAAAACGACAACAGCACTGAGTTCAAACGAGGAATAACTCTTGCTAATTGAGTAGTAAAGACTCTCATGATCCCGCTATATGGTTCAGAAGGCACCTTGGGTCGCTGGAGAGAGAAGTTCCTCGCGTGATCTACTGTCATGTTGCATAGAAGATGACTGGAGGAGAAGATAGAACGAAGAGCTAAACGACAAGGGCTTAGCCAGAATAATAAAAGTCCAACGAGCGCATGGAAATCACTGTTCCGGCCAGGAAAGTCTTTCAATCCACGCCCACAGGACAGCGCAGTAGAGGAAGACCGCGGATCAAATGGCCCGCAAAAGTGGAAAGTGACCGAGTTAGATGAAGAAGTTTGTTGGGTGAGGCCTTAGTTCAAACAGGACTGTAGCGCCTGCTTAAGTAAGTAAGTAGTATAGCAATTCTGAATAACTGGATACTTAAAATGCTTACGTCGTTTTCAATTGGCAATCTGGAAGTGAAAAAAAGCATTCTGAATGCGTTCAATTGGGCAAAAGTGACAGTTCTGATTCTGATTCTGAAAAGAAGAGAATTTCCCTTCTGGTTTTAAAAACAGAATCAGAAGCAGAATCAATCACACATTCATATAAATTTTAAATGTCACTTCCTCCATGTTTGCAGCACAAAAACAAAATGAAATTTAGCGCGAATACACATATATGTGACACATGTCATACTCAACCAATACATTCTCACCAAACTTCAGATTCTTCGGAATAAAAAAAAACTGTTCAATTGGGATTCCGAATCGAAGAACAATTCCAGATTGCCAATTGAAAACGACGTTAATCTCAAAAAAGATTTACTTTGATAAAATAATACTTCACCTTCTATTTCAAACTTCTTAAATTCTACTGCTACTTTGCTTTGAGCCTATTTTTGCAACTCATAAGTTCTCAACAATTTCTTTTCAAATTATGTAAGATTTTCCTTAACTTAATAAGAAGAAAACTCATACGAAATTAATTTAAACGGTTTCATGATTTATTTTCATCCAATATCATTATGAACAGTGAATAAGAATAAGTAGGTACACATACACAACACATTATAACAATTTTGCAATAAATTAATTTGCACAATTAAAAATATTCATATTGTTTATTCACCATCATTTTCAACAATCTGATGACGATATCATGAACTAACTAAATAAACAATTATTAATAACTATTAAATTTGTACGTTATTTCTAGTTGAATTTTAAGTCACAATATTATCAAACTTGCTCTAACTTTCCGTTATAAGTTTCTTAAAGTTTTTGTTTAAGTTTTTTTTTTTTAGACAATAAATACAATTAGCTACATATTACACACTTTAATTGACACTTAATTATTATTTTAAAAATACTTTTTAATTGTTTCATTTATGTTATGTTTGTTTTCTTTTTACTAATTAATAATAACATTTTGTAAAAAATAATATTACATAATACAAGAAATACAAATACAATATTATATTGTAAAATTTTCAAAAATTATTGTTCTGTACAAGAGAAAAACAAATTAAAGTCCTTAACCCAAAAACATATACAAAATTTTGTGTTTAAATAAATATACATAGCATACAAAAATCACTCTTATTTGTTTAATATTAAAATCAACAACAAAAATTTAAAAATAGATACCCTGTCAAGATGTTTTAGTTGGGGGATTTACTAATTTCCTTGGCTAAAATTCGGGCTGCCACATGAGGCTTAGCTGGGCGAAGAACTACCTCACCGTTAATTTTGAAATTTTCAAATGGAAGCTGATAGACTTCATGGAATCCAAGTTTCTCCATGACACGGGCCGAAAAATGACTTGTGCACAGGACATGCATCACAGGAATTGAATTTTCGCGCATATATTCGAGGACTTTTTCCGTTAAACGTCCAGCGATACCTAAGCCTCGGTAGTTGGTGTTTACGGACACAATTTTGCCATCTAAAATTATGTCTGTGTCGGGGAAGACATCGAAAATGTTGAAATCTTCATCGATGTAGTCCATGAGGGATAGGATTTTCTTGAATTTGGGATGTTTACAAGACTTTGCTGCACTCTCATGTTTCTCATCGGGTTTCTAGAGTGATTATAGAGAATACTATATTGGGCTATGATTTCAGAATTAGAATGGTTTATTTTCTTACCGGCCGACGCATAAGACCATTTATGAACACTCCAATGATTTCACCCTGTTTGTTGACAGCTTTGAAAGAACACGCTTCGGGTATACACTTCAAAGAGTATTCCTCCAACTCTTGACATTCACCGAGGTTGAGGAAAGTATTAAGTGGTTCATCCTATAAATTAAAAAAAAAATAACACATTAGCAATTTGAAAACAATTTGGGAATTTTTATTTTATTAGCCTCAGCATTTCGAAAACAAATAAACTATAAAAGATGAGCTGGGTATAATATTTAGATAAGAATTTAGCCATGATTTATTTTCAGATGGAAAACATTTTTCACAGACATAAACTAAAAAATCGACGCAGATTGCTAAAACGTTTTTAATGTTTTGATAGATGTTTACAAAAGCTGATATATCGTGGCATTGATCAAGGTTCACTTCTTTATAAAGATTTTGATTTTTGAATATACATATGTACAATGTACATAAAGTTGAATGTCCGCCTGTGAAAAGCTATGGATAGATGTGTTTTTAATAAGAGAAAGTATTTTTGGACGAGGATATTTTGCCTTGAAAAGCTACTAATCATTTATGATTCCTTTTTCATGAGGCATGATTTTAAAACATGCTTACTATTTTATCAAAAATATTTTGGGTGTTTTTGAAAGAGCTTGTGAAATTAAAATAATAATAGAGACACCAATATTGTTGCAATGATTTGTTTTAATGTAATGATTAGTGCTTAGGAGGCCTTGGGTTCATTCCCTGCATGTGCCAACTAAAGTTATTTTTTCGAGGGTACTGCCTCTTGCGAGTAATTGATAAATCCGCCAAAAGTAATTCTTGTCTCGAAAAGTGCTTTCTCAAACTAGCTTTTCAGATTCGGCATACAAATTGTAGGTCCCTTCCATCCCTGAAATGACTCGCACACAGGTATGGTTAATGGTAATATTGCCCCGCCTAAGCAAATGTGAGTAACTTAATCTATCTTCGTCAATAAACAGCGTGAACGTGAAATGGACGAAGTCCTCTATAAACTTCGCAAAAAGATAAGTTTTTATTTTCAAAATAAATTAAAACAGTTTTGAAGCATTAATGTGGTGTAAGCGATGTATGGGATGAGTTGCCAAACCTTACTAAACATACTAAAAGAAATGTCAACGAATTTCTCATACTGCTAGAAAAAAACACCCTTTATAAGCAGGTAATGAGCAACATAGTATACATCTACGTCTGCTATATTAATGTACCTTGTTTTATCACAAATCAAACTATTTTTATTTATTTGCAAAGAAGTGCTCGAAGCAAGACCTTCAGCTAGTTCCGATCTTCGAACAAGTTGTATTACAAACCTTACTCAAAAGATACAAACTCTTAACCGATTTTTCCTACTTTACAAATAATGCAAATAATCGTGGGTTTAATAATTTGTATGGGTGCAAATTATAGGTATACTTCATTTTTAAATAAAATTGTTGCCTCAGTTTAATCAACAATTATGCATAACTCACAAACGTCAGTCACTATATCCTCTTATTGATTTTAATCTCCGATTATTATTATTACCCATAGCAAATAAGTTATTCTTTTGTTTCCCATAATTGAAGTCTTTTCATAAATTATGAATAACATTATTAATATTATTATTGTTTTATCATCCGTCTAATCGTGCGTAATTTTCAACATTCTCGACGGCTCATACAACAACATAACTTAACTATTATGCAGCTTTTCTCAGGTACGTGTATAACAACCTTATAATGTGCATATTAAGCTGTCGATAAGTATGATTCTGATATGAATCATAATTTAAATATTAAAATCCGATTACAAAATAGTTACAACCTTTTATGTGGCACCAAGCTATTCTGCTCATAAATTATCCGGAATACAATACTACCGAAGGCGGGTGCGGCGGGCGGCCGGCGGTAGAGGCAGCGGTGAGTGATACGCTTTACCTGTACTGGGGCCATTTGGTCATATTGTTGGCCAGGTGGTGTAAATGTGTTTCCCCTATTCCATACCCAATGTCCGTTCTCTGTTCCGTGTGCAGAGTGCAGTCGCAGTGCATGGCAGGCACGCCTTGGCTTTCGTAGGTGGCACTTAATAAAACGTGCTCGATGGCACACCGATAATCAAAATAACATGTTTGTGAGTGCAGAAGTTAAAGGCCTCACTATATGGGTTTGTGTATGCCTCTCAGGGACCGGGCGACTAACGCCTAGCTTGAAGCGTTGAGTTGAAAACAGGCGTTGTCTTCGAAAGTGAGGTAGGTCATTGTTTATTAGGTATTATAGGAAAAAACTATTGCCAACTTAGTGCAAATTATTTGCATTTTAAACTAAAATCTTAAAAGGTGTTCAATAGAAATTTCTTATTGGAAGACACTAACTTGTATTCAAAACCAAACATTTTAGAACCTTGAATTTAAATTGTTTTACGATCAAGTAGACATTGAAGTAAGAAGTAAATTGAATTGAAGTAAATGTTCAATCCTGATCATAAAATAGGCTTACAGGATTTTTTCACGGGTGCTGCCTTTTGCATTTACAAATCCTCCACGAGTAATGCTTGTCATGGAAAGTGCTTTCTTAAATTAGCTCTTAGAATTCAGCTTAAATCTATAGGTCTCCTATATCCCTGACAACATTACAACAAGTTTACATTGAAGTAAGATTTAAATGTTCAATTCCGATCATAAAATAGGCTTATAGGATTTTTTCACGGGTACTGCCTCTTGCGAGGAATTTACAAATCCTCCAAGAGTAATTCTTGTCATGGAAAGTGCTTTTGCAAATTAGCTGTTCGGATTCGGCTTAAAACTGAAGGACTCCTACATCCCTGACAACATTGCTCGCACACAGAAATGGTTAAGAGTTATAAGTCACTAGGCCCTAGTTCTCAAAAGACTGTTGCGCCACCTAATTTATTTATTTTAATAGTTAAAAAGGTATTTATTTTGTTTATAACGAAATGCAGAAAATTGGCAACAGTGTTTCCTTAAGTAAATTATTTGGACAGATTTTTTTAAGTTTAATGTACATTAAGTCTGCATAAATCTACTCTACATACATTCAAATTTAAACAATTTGGAGAAAGATCTTTATCACTTCACTTAGTGAGGTCCTTTCGTGTAAAAGAAAAAGCAAAGCAAAGCGGACATATTTGAACAACACATAGTTGCAGCTTTAACCTCAAAGCCTCCACAGGTGGTTGATACTCGCTCTTATCCGTGTAGTATCAATATTCATGGGGTTAAACAGGGTTCATTTTAAAAATAAAAATAGAATAGAAAAAAAACAAAAAAAAAACACCTCAAGCTTATGGATGCTTATGGTCAAGAACTCATTGTCATGCAAATGCAAATTAAATGAAAGGTGCACTAAATCGTGAGATTGTTGAATGTTGTTTATATGGCCAACAATCACAAAAGTGAATAATTGGTTAGCGTCATTATTTGTGTCGCCACCATATCGTCATCGCTCGGCTTGGTTGGAGATTGCCAAGCAATGGTGGCAGTGGCAGCAAGTGCCTACTTCCGATTAAGTTCAGCACGACTTTTAGTATAGTGATTGTCTGAGAATTACTTCCTATTGACTTTTAGATTGTTTTATTAAGTATGACATATCAATTGTTTTATTTTTGAAATTTATGCTTGTAGGCTGGTCAGCATGACAGAAGTCCTCTTTTCTGATTTTCCGGCAACAAAGGTCAAGAAATAACTTTTGTTGTAACTTTCTTCAATCGCTTTGTTTTTTAACAAGTAGCAAACTTATTTATGTTATTGTAGTAGAACATTTGTATTACTTTTGGTCAATATGTATGATAAGACCTTTCGAATTGTTGTTTAAAGTTGTATGTTCCTTGATACTATTAATTTATTGTATTTATTTGGATTTTAAGAAATAAAATGTTTAATCTTAATCTAAGATCTAATCCTAACTGTGTATTCATGGTACGAAAATGCATGACTTAAGGTGTCCTATTTTAATTGTGCCTTAAAAAAACAACGCAGATTTACATGGGTACACTTGAGCGTATACGCACTTTTTTGGTAGATAGTTAATTATGTACTCACTTTAAAAAAGAATATTTTGAGCATTGCAAGAACACCGTCATTATCTTTTTCCGTGATTAATTCAATGGTATAAGGGACATCATCCACCACAGGTGCAGGTAATTGCTCAGATACTTTTAACGTCTTATCCATCTTTTGTGTTAGCCTGGCGATGGGATTCAAGTCGGAAAGCTGTAGATTAAAGAAAAAAAATACATTTTTAAAAACATTATTTTACCATGTTTAAATAAAGCATATTTTTTGATAGAGTTCTGTAGACGTATTTCAAGAGCTCTAGAATTTTAGTTTAATATTATAGCAAACATGAAAACTTTGATAAATAGTTTTATACCATTTTGTTCTTGTTTCCAAAAAAACCTTTACGAAAAGTATTAATTGTCGATAAATTTCCATTTTTCTGATTTTAAATAAATAGTAATATTAATACATATTGATATTGATATTAAAACAAAAAAAGAGGCTGGGATGCCACCCACACTGATAACTTCCCATCCCGTCTGTCGATTTGTCTTTCTTAAAAGTGTGTAGGTTTTCGTGATTTGTTAAAAAGTTGTCAGTTAAATTATTCTTAAAATTTTTAAAATTACCAACACTATTTTGCATATAATGAAATAGTTTGATTACAAAATCTATTTTTGTCAACGAGATTCTTAGTCGAAAACCAATTTTTACCAATTTTATTAGCATTTCTCAAAAGTTTGTATTTCTTTTATAAACAAATACAAATCGGATGAATGAAATTAATTTAAAGTCAATATCTTCTTTCGTTCACGAGATATCGAGAACCAAACATCAATTTTTAACAAATTTTCGTACTATTATTTGTAGATTTTATTTATTTATGAAATAAACGGATTGCTGGATTTTTATTAAAAAAATTACTGAATGTCGAAAATAATATTTTCTATGAGATAAAATTAGTTTGAAGCCAATATCTCAAATTTTTGAAAAGATATTTGAGTCGAAAATCAATTTTTTACCAACTTTTATTAATCTTTTTTCATCATTTTTATTTTTCGTAAGAAAACTGTCAATTCGATTTTTTTCAAAATTTTACCAGATGTCAAAAACGTTATTTCTCGTTGCATACACATATTTTGGAGATAAAATCTTTTTTTCTTCGAAAAATATTCGAGGTGACAGATATTTTTGTTCAGTTTTTTTGATTTATAAGAAAAACCGTTTGTTGGAATTTTTTTCAAAAATATGTTAGGTTGGTATTACGGTGCAATACATAATATACAATTTAATTTAAGTGTCTAGCATTATTGGTTCATGAGATATTTAGGGTTAACCAAAATTTTCACCTTTTTTTAAATTGCTATGGTAAAAAAAAAAACACCCACGCAATTTTTTTGAGAGTCTTTTCTGCATCTTTCTGCATTATTATCTGTATAACAAAATTTATTTGAAGTCGATATCTCTACTGGCTCTTGAGCTATGGACGACGAAAAAACGTCGCGAACGTACGGACGTACGGACGTACGTTCACACGCACGCACAGACATCTCTCTAAAAATCATTTATTTCGACTCTAGGGACCTTGAAACGTGCGTCGAGAAATGTTAAAATTTTCAATTTGACAAATCGGATCAGTTACAATAACTTCCTATGGGAAGTTAATAAAGCATTAATATTGAAGGCTTACGCCAACAAAATCGACAGTTACAACTGACACAAAATGGTGTCACCTTAAATGGTTATTTAATTGTAATTGAATACATTATACCCAAATTGCAGCATTTTGAATGTTAATTAAGGTTTAAAAACGGTTATAAATGTCAAAAATTAAACAAATAACATGATTTTATAAAACAAACAACATGATTTTGTAAAACAAATACGAAAAAACCTAACAACTATTTTTTTCGGAATTCTGAAATAAAATTAGCAAAATTTAATTCTTAGTTACCATAAACCGGAACTTCGGCCAAAAACGGTGGTTTGGTTTTTTGAATATAATATAGTTTATAGTGATTTATGGATTATGGTAAGTATTTAATTTTTATCGACGAACCTATGAATATATTTTGCATTTCCATAATAAGAAGAAAGACATATCTATGTTAATACTTTCCAATTGTGAAGATTAACTTGTTCATTAATATTCATAATGCTTTGTTTATAGGGGGTAGAGATAAAACTGATAAATTTATTGAGTAAACTTTTAAACTAGACTGTTATATTTTTTTTAACACTTTCTGTTATTTGTATCAAATGCTAAATAAATTATGCATTTAAATTTGTTTGTATTATAAGCCGCTCTGAGAAATTTGACATTTTTTTTTTGGTAAACAAAAATTAATTGGAGAACGATTTGTGAAGGTTTTGATGGGAATTAGTTTTTATCCGAATTCGAATTCAGGTTTTTAAATGACTCTTATTTAAAAACTTGCAATTTTGTGAATTTAATTTACCATCAAAAGATAATGAGAAATCCTTTCTTAAATAAAATTTTTAAGTTATATAAAAGGTGTTTCTTGTTAAAATCGATCATCATTTGAAATCGAGAAGTTTTTGGGATGTTTTGAGATCTTAAAATAAAAATGAAGTCATAATTATTATTTGGTTGAGTGGTAAAAAAATAAATTGTATATTGCGAAACATTTTAAAGTTAAAAGTATTATAATTCTTAAAAAAAAAACCTTTTGAAAAGCATAATTTATTAAATGTTTAAATAAGAACAAATGTATATCTAAATCAAAAATCAAACTGTTAATTGCTTTGAAATGGCTTTCAAAAACTTCAGTTCTTATAACTATAGTTGTGTTTTTGCAGTCCTACTACGTTACTTGAAAGGAAAAACGCTGATAAAAGATTGTTAGATAAACACAAGATTAAAAGCGTTATCTACTGTATTTATTTCTATTGTTCAAATACAAAAATTAAGTTATAAATTATCTTATTAACTTAGTAGAACAATAATCAGTTAAGAATTTTAATATTCATGCATACAAATTGAGTCAATTTAATTTAACAAAAAAATGTTAATATAAAATAACATCTTCATTTTGTTTTTGTATTTTTATTGCTTCTGGTCTTATTTTTCATAACTGAACGGCATTCCTTATGATAATAAACATTTAAAATTAATTTAAAAAATATCAGAGGTATATGTATACGGCGCGGCGTCGTACAAAAGTACTGACAGCTTCTTTATAACCCTACAAAGAAAATTTGTTTTTTGTTTTTGTTTGCATATTTTAAAAATAATTAAACAAAGCCTATATAATTATTATTCATGTCATTTCGGAGTTTTAATTTGTTTATAATAAAATCTGTTTGCCGACATGTGATGAGCATAAATAATTCACCTAAGTACACAACACTGAATAAAAAGCAATTAAATTTCTGGATAATAACATTCCACAATTTTCCCCATCAAGAATAAATTCTTTTTCTCGTGTGCCAATTCATTGGAAACTTTCTTTTCTTTATCAGCAGAGAAAATTTCATAAACAGCGTTTTCAGATAAATCGACACTTACCGTGTATCTTGATTCGTGCATAATCGAGCCATTTTCCGCAAATGATTGAGGTCCTTTCACAGACATTTGTTGTTGTTGAATTTGAAGCTCCATTTTTAGTTTGTTTAGTTTAATTTTTATTTGTTTATTTCACTAATTAAGAGCAATTGGTTGTTGTTATTTTTGTTGCACAAAATCTTTTATTTTATTTTGTTATTGGAGTAAGGATATTTTTTATTAAATATCTAAATTTTAATTGAAACAATTCACTTTAAACAAAAAGAAAAAATATTTTTCACGCACAGACTAAAATAAAAATGTCCTTTTTTCGTGAAACTATTTTTTAAATACGAGTATGTATATTTTATTTTAGTGGATTCTTTTTCAATATATTCACACGAAAAGAATGTTATCAAGCCAAATCGCAGCTATGAATTTGCCAGACGTTCATTCAATCTTTTCTGAAGCGGAATGGCAAACCTGCGGCTCTATATATAGGTAAAATTCGCGAAGTGAGCTTCGAACTTACAACACCTTCTTCCTAATGGCCATGTTTCCCTGTCTCGTTTCAGTCTGCCCGGTTGTATCTGTATCTTTTCATTTCTGACTGTTAGAGTATAGACTGAGTTGAGTAGCAGCTTGTGTATCTTTAGTAAAAAGCCGATTAGCCGCTTGCGTTGCGCTGTTTGTCGATACAGAGTGCTGCCGCGAGCGCCTCCACCGCCAGCCGTTAAGGTGTAGACAGGTTGGAGATCTCTTGTGATCACCTTAGGCAATGATCTTCGTTATTGTTATGTGTGTTTATTTTGTTTTTGTCTTTAAGTTTATTTTTTATGTCACGTTTTTATTTGTTTATATCTCGTGGATTGACTAGGTAAGCAAACGGAAATCTCCGGCAAAATGGGGAAAAAAGGAAAAAAAGGCAAATTCACAATAAGTGTAACGAGGGTGTTGAGGCCGGCTTTGGAGCCAAATATATCTCGCAATTGACAACACTTCCTGTATGAACCTATAGATCAATTTATATAGAACAAATTGACATCCACCGCAATTGTCAACGTTCGATATCTTGTAATCTATAGAATGAAGGTGATAATTGTTGGCTTTGTTTTTTTTTTTTAACTTAAAAGTTATTAACTATAAAATAATTGTGTGTGAATTAACAGTGCTCGAATTTTTTGCATACATACATAAATAGATCAACACATTTTTTTGGATACATCGTTGTTTGTATGATATTGAGTATTTGTAAGAGATGTGTTTTTAGATGCATGTAAAGTTTCGATGGATGTTGTCAATAGCTTAATAGCTGAGAATATCAAACCGTGTTGAAATTTCTGTCCAGTAAAGTTTGACAATTCACCATGAACTGTTTAGTGTCAGAAAAACGCTTCAAAATTTTGTAAATTTTTGGAAAGTTTTCAAAAATTAATCATCAACATTGTCATATAACCCTTAACCATCAATTAATTGCAAATCATTTTAGTAAAGATTATTTCCACTAGCCCCTTGTCCATGCGACTTAAAACCTAACTATTAACGCCATACGGCTCGATTTATTGGAAAAAGTAGTGAAAATTGGACTTTTGAAATGGACTACCTTTTCACATACATATGTTAAAAAATGCCTTAAAAGTTAGTATCTAGCAGTTTTTGTAATGAAAACATAATTCTAACAATATTATCTTCCCATAGGAAGTTAATGTAATGGGTCCGATTTGTCGAATTGAAAATTTTGACATTTTTCGACGTTTCAAGGTCCCTAGAGTCGAAATAAATTATTTTTAGAAAGATGTCTATGCGTGCGTGTGTACGTACATCCGTACGTTCGCGACGTTTTTTTCGTCGTCCATAAATTTCTTCGAAATCTCGCACATGCAAAATTTAAAAGCTATAATAATGTATACGCAACATTTTAAATTCTTTGTCAGATTTGCTATATTTAAATTGGTTGTCAGGTTTGCTACATTTTAAATTCTTTGACAGGATAGCTACATATATTTTAAATTCTTTGTCGGTTTGCTACATTTTAAGATCTGATTCGTTTGATATTTTGCGTGTCTATGCGTGCGTGAGTACGTACGTCCGTACGTTCGCGACGTTTTTTTCGTCGTCCATAAATTTCTTCGAAATCTCGCAAATGCAAAATTTAAAAGCTACATATATATAATGTATATGCAACATTTTAAATTCTTTGTCAGGTTTGCTATATTTAAATTGATTGTCAAGTTTGCTACATTTTAAATTCTTTGACAGGATAGCTATGTACATATATTTTAAATTCCTTGTCGGTTTGCTACATTTTAAGATCTGATTCGTTTGATGTTTTTTGCGCACTGATGCTTCTTTGTCAGTCGATGAATTTTGTGCACTGATTTTTGGTATAAATAGAGTGGATTTTGTTTGTAGATTTTAAATGCAAAGTGATCGTCAAGTGGTGAACAATTATGAAGCAGAACAAAAATCTAGAAGTACAACAGCAGCAGGAGCAGCAGCAGGACTGCAATCAGAAGGAACAAATAGTGATGAATTCAGATCCCGAGAGCATTCCGTGTGGTCAACAGATGGACGAGGAGGTGAAATTTTCGGCAGCCGAAGAGGACGACGACGAAGTCACAGAAACCCCATCAACATCCAAGGCAGCGGCAACAGCAGCAGCAGCACCGAAGAAGACTGGTACGACCCGGGTGGAGCGGAAGCAATCCGTGTGGTCAACAGATGGACGAGGTGAAATTTTCGGCAGCCGAAGAGGACGACGACGAAGTCACAGAAACCCCATCAACATCCAAGGCAGCGGCAACAGCAGCAGCAGCACCGAAGAAGACTGGTACGACCCGGGTGAAGCGGAAGCAATCCGCTTCTTTGACGGCGGCCCATCACCTTCCAAAAAGAAGAAAATTCTTGTCGAAGCCGCCGCCGACAACATTGAAGCCGAATTCGACGAAGGGGCCCAATTCTACGACGGGTATGTTTACAGCCCTGAAAATCATTTTGATTTTGTGGACAGCGAATTTTCTGATGACGGCCCCAGTATCGCTGAAGAATTTGGTGAACAAATCCGTCAAAGAGAGTCAAAAGTACAATTTGAAGAAGATCTTATGTACGATGCAGCAAGCGGTTTTGCATACAATCGAAGACCTGAAAACGCGACATCAAAACTTACAGACATCTTCACAAAGGGTAAGTAATTTTTGATTTTCATGCTATTGGAAGATAACATTTTTTGATACATAAACAATTTTTACTTACAGGATTTCTGCAGAAGCCTACAAAAAACAGGATACTACACGATGTATATGGACGAAGAGCTGAGTGTGGACCAGTGCGATTGGATTCTTCAAAATTACGAACTACCTTCACAGGAAGCTATCTCGCCATTAGCGAACATGAAGACCACATCCACGTAGTCCATGATTGCTCATACAGCAACAGC
Organism: Eupeodes luniger; assembly: GCA_951509635.1. Classification (NCBI taxonomy): domain Eukaryota; kingdom Metazoa; phylum Arthropoda; class Insecta; order Diptera; family Syrphidae; genus Eupeodes; species Eupeodes luniger. Next base: position 130,629,491 of record OX608075.1, on the reverse strand, counting down.
AGTTGTAGATGCTCCTTCAGAAGATGCATTGAAGAATTTACAACAAGACGATACTCTCGGAGGATTGTTCCCTCCTACAAGTTCGAAATTAAGCACTGGCTTAATCTAACAATCAATCTGCAAAAAGACAGCAGACAGCTGTTGTATCTACAGCACGCCGGGCGAGTCTGGCTACCGGGTGGTGAAGCTGGATATATTCAATTACTCGAAAATTGCCAACTTATCCAAGAACAATTGGTGGAAAGAAGTGGACTACCGCACGACCTTGATCACGAATTCTTGTGTGGATTCAATAGATCAACAAGTCACGAAACTTCTATCGGCAGTAGAACAACAACTCAAGAAACATCCAAATATCCACAAAGAGGAAAGGGCAAAACAAAACAATTTTGTGCAATGAAGAATAACGTTTTTCACATCTGGTAAAATTTTGAGAAAAATCGAATCGAAAGTTTTTCTTATAAAAAATAAAAACCTAAAAAAATGAAAAAAAAGTTAATAAAAATTGATTTTCGATTCAAAACTTTGAGACATTGGCCTTAAATTATTTTATTTTATTAAAACTATTGTTGTCAATATTCAGTAACATTTTGAGAAAAATCGAAATGACAGTTTACTTTACAAAAAATTAAAAACCTAAAATAAATTAACAAAAGTTGGTAAAAATTGATTTCCGACTTAAATATCTTTTCAAAACTTTGAGATATTGGCTTTATTGACAGTTTTTTTACAAAAAATAAAAACCTAAATAAAATTAATAAAAGTTGGTAAAAATAGATTTTGGACTCAATTATCTTTTTAAAAAAAAAAAAGCCTTTTTTTCTTTCTTGTAGTGTTATTTAAAGTTTTCAAACTTCTCAAAAAACATCAGAGATGTATTGGAGTACGACTTTAAAAATGTGTACTTGCGAAAATAAAACCCATCAATGTTGTTTTTAAATTGTTTATTTAATAAAAAAAATTAGTTTTTATTATTATTATTCCTTGGAACCAGGTTTCCTTTTCCACTTTGTTGTTTAACCCAAATTTGTGGATTATTTATAATATTCTAGAATCTAGAATATTGATGATCAAATTCTCACAATACTAAAATATATTCTTAATTTTCAAAATAAAATAAGTATGCATATATTTTATGCACTTAAACATAATAACGAGTTTTAACTATACCTACGCATTTAAGAAAAGATTTATAAACACATATCACTTAACGAATTCTAATAATTCGATCGAAATATTATTTTAATATAAAGTAATTTACATATTCATATTTTTAACACATATTTAAATGAAGATACGTCCATACATATTTATTAAATTACCCCTATAAACAATCTTTCGAATTCTAAAAAAATATTCAAACGATTTTCAGTCATAATTATTATACAATATAAAACACACGAATGGAGCATGCGATTTGGGTTCATTTTATGAGCCTGCAAAGGTTCTCTAGTTCGTTGACATCCAAAAAAGTAAGATCCCTTTGAAATGCAACCTGTTCTGGCTACAGACTACAGGATATAACTGAGGAAAACCAGTTTCTCCTGGTTAAGCAAATAATTTTTCGGAAATGACCAATAATACCAAATGTAATAAAGTAACAGACTTCGAATGTGTTTTTATCCTCCCAGTTTTTCCTTCCCATAATTTAACGAAACTAATCTTATATCTAACATCATCAATATATATGTACATACATCTTATTTTGTTTTTGACTTTTGAAACAGGGTTAACAATATTCTAAAATTAGAACAGTACCTTAATGAATTACTTTTAGAAATGTTGAATTTGTGACATCCAATGCATTGAAAAAAAAAAAATTAATCGGTACTTTAATTTTTTAGAAATCAAAAATTTTAAAGGTCAAAAGATCTTTGACTTTTTAAAAATTCAGAGAGTTGTATAATTAGTATGCAAAAACTTGTCTAAAATAATCTTTGAATTAAATCCAATTCAGAATCCACTTAATTGCAAGTAAATATTATTTGCCACCGATCGCTCAAACAAGCCACAATATAAACAAATTATGATAAATATAAATTGTAATTATAAGTTGGCGAATTGATTAGTGCTTATAATGATTAAACATTGAAGCTCTGTCATTTGATTGTTGCGCATAATGATTGTTTAGAAATTGATACTTGAAATAATTACAAATACTTTTTTTAACAACCTTTTTCCAACCGAAAGTTACAAAGAAAACAAAAGTTACTAAAACTTTGTCAATTCTTTTACACACTCAATTTAGCAATTGGCTCTTTGGTTGTTAATTTACAACCCAACATTAATTTATTAAATTATTTATAATAAGCAATTATGTTTGAAAATACCAAAATCCAAAAACAAACAATAATTTCTTTGAAATTTGAAAAAAGAAAAATTAAATAGGATAATGTATAAACATGAGAGGACAATTCATTAAAATTTGAATTTGGTTTTGATTTATTTAAATAACAGAAGAAACATTTCGAGAAACAACAAAACAAAGATAACAAAACATGTGGTTTTCAAAAACACTTAGATGCTTTCTTTAACATTTTTAATGTGTTCTCTTATTTGGATTGATGCCAAATTTTATAAACATCTATTCAGATGAAATTTATGTTTGAGGGGCGTTTTCATCTTTTGAAAAATGAATTGGTACAATTAATTCAATTAAAATGTTTGGACCAAAATAAATGAAGAAAACAAAAAAGAATAATATTTGTAAGATTGAACTTAATAAATAAAATAAAATAATATAAATGCAACTTCTTCTTTCGGATTTAGCATGGAATCAGAAGGGGCTGGTAAAATTACTTAAGGCTTTAAATATTGAGGATGAACAAGATGTGGAATTATTTTTATTTTTTTATGGCAAATATATTTAAAATTAATTAATGTATTTTTTGTCCAAACATGGCAAAATCAGGGATTTACTTTTTTTAAGTGATTCGTACAGGAAATAAAAACAACTCCATAATCAAAGGAATTTTTTCTGGTACGTTTAATTTTGGATTTCTTTTACAATGACCTTCCTTTTGTTATTTTCTGTTGTCGTTATTCTTAGCTTTTATTCTTCAGAGGGGTAGGTACAAGCAATAATTTATAAAGATCTTACCAGATCCTGATTTTTGAAAAAAAAACTTGCCTTTCTCAATTTTTCTCAAAACATTCGACCTTCCTCAAATTTTTATTTTTACTTTTTTATTCGACTTTCCAAATTTGTCTTAATTTTAATTTCAAAGCTTATTTGCATTACATATCGCGTGACTCTTATGTTATACAAAATAGTCAATATGTATATCGAATTAAATTTGCATAGTGCTTATATTGCAAATTTATTCAAATGCTTTATAACAGACAAAAATGTTCTGGAAAATCAGACTTCATCAGAAGAACTTTAAAGCTTAATTTTTAAGTGAGTCACTAAAATTTCTTAAACAATTTGCTAATTTATGCGTTAAATGTTTTTCAAGAAAAAATAATAATTGTCTTTTTAAAAAGTGATAGCTAATAAAATGGAAAACATAAATATTAGACTGTGTATGTATATCAAATTAACCAAATGTTTATATTTATTGTATTGATAGGAAATTTTTAAAAAATTAAAACATTGTATACATTTATTGATGGTGAGTAAGCGAAATGGGAATCCCCTTTATTTAAAAACAGCTGATGCCTACATACGTCATAGACTGGCTGAGACGATACATATTTTTTTAAGGTCGTGTTATTTCGCATTGGTTTAAATTATTAACATTTTATTATTATGTTAATTTATTCTTTAACGTAAAAGTGTTAAATTTAGTCGATCTTTTTGGTAATATGTTTACCAAACTATCATAATTATATTTAAAACTATAAAAAATCCATCGAATGGAAATGACGTCTACGGATTTATTTTATTTAACCTTAATTCGGATTTGAATAATAATAGAAGACATTACGTAGGTATTGTATATTATATACATATTTATATCCATGACGTTCTTGAAGAACCAGGTAAGTCGAACGGAGAAAAAAGATAAGAAGGCCAGACTAAATATTTAATTTTATTCACAAAAATCGATTGATGGAGAAAACAACTTTAAAAAATGGTTTCTTTGAGAAATGGGGAAATTTTACCTCTACTGTGCGTGATGCTGTTTATTTGTTTAATTAATTATTTTGTTAGTTATGTTTTTCGTAAAGTAAAAACCTTTGTACATATGATGGGTGTTTTCATAAATCAGTCTTTTGCAGAAAATGATTCGCTTTCAAATTTTTACCAGTAAGATTTTAGGCCAGGATAAGCTATAGACTGGGTTGAATTCGTGTTTAATACATTTTGCTCAACTTTTGTTCAAAATCGTTTTCTTTTAACTTTTTTCTTGAAATTATCTTTCTTGGTGGTTATTTTTGTGAAAAATATGGTAGAAAGGCTTCACTTAAAGTTTGTGTACCTTTTATGTAATTTATGTCAATAATTTAGATAGTTAAACGATCCTTTCGTAATATTTTACATGCTTAACTATCTTCTGATGAACTGTTTAGCTCAATTTTGTTATTTGTAATATAAGAACATATATGTTCATATGTATGCAGGGTTTCGACCATTAATTTTTTTACATATAAATATATACAAAATCAATTTTCGATTAAACTGTAATATGAAAAATGATAATTTGCAATGAATCAGAAAATTCTAATTTTAGGCTAAAAATAATGAGAACAAAGAAAAGTATATAATAATATTAAAATAAAAACATTGATACGAAAGTACTCATGAATTTAAATATTACTTATACTTATTATGAAACAACAAATTAACCAAAATAAACAATAATGGAATCTTGTATTCATTCATTCTCCAATAAATTGAAACTACTTTATAACTTTCTGTGACTTTTGCTTCTGGTTGACAATTTAACATGCATTCCAATCAAAAAAAATTATTAAACAATTAACACCTGTGACACCTGACATCAGACCCCAGACGATTTGGTAAAGAAGTATAAAACCAAAACAAAGACAAACCATAAGCGTATAAAATTGCAAAAACAAGTCCATTCTTAAATTGTAAACAATTTATTCAGGTAGTTAAATTAATTTCCAAGTGGTGAAACTCATTGAACATTCAGTAGCACCAATAGCCAATTGAGCTTGCCAAATTTGAATCACTTGTAATTGTTTAAATAATATAGGTATAGAGAACAAAATAGAATTAAAAAATATTAAAAGTCAGCAGCGGAAGTTAATTATACAACATTCTTCTTTTTGTGAGTTCTTATAGTCGATTGCAAGTCATTTTTGTAAAAATATTTAATTTGAGTTAAATGTTTGTTTGGACTTATTTGAATTGTTTGTAAATATTTGTTTATAGTTTAAACAAATATTACAAGGGTTTTTGTTCTTTATTTAAATATTTAACTTGTTTTGTTTAAATTATTTTTAGTTAATATTTATTTTTGGTGGCTTCAAGCGATAATAAAAACAACAATACATGTATTTATGTATTTATTTTATTAACACCTTTCCAAAATTATAGTATACCAATATAACTCGGTTTCTTTATATTTTTGAATTTTTTGTTTGATGATAAATTAAAAGGTAAAGTATTTAAGTGCAGTAATGTTAAACAATTGAAAAATCAAATATAAAGTTAAATGCATGCTAAGGAACAGCTCACGGGTGTGAATATTTTTTAAATTCAGTATAAAAATATATTTCCTTTAACTATATTTCTACGATACCTGAACTTTGCTCAAATAAAGGCAATATCGGTGAAAACTTCTATGAAACCTTCTTGACTTTTAAGTAAAGATACAGTTTAACGGTAGAAACAAAAACAAGCAATCTTCAATCGTTGACTCATCTATAAGTTTACATTATTTGTTAAAAACATTATACTTTGAATATCCATCCCGTAGTTGATACGCCGAATATGAAGCTATAAATAAACCAAAAGGGTGAAATCGTGATTCCCAAATAAAATTAAAACAAAAATCAATCCTTCCAAAAAGTAATGAAGTAATTTTATTTTGTTCGTTTTTTAAATAAGGTCAAAAGAATTCCTTGTAGCTGTTGTTTTAAATATACATTCCATTAAGATATTAAAAAAAGAACATGTATCAATGCATAAAATACAATATTCAATTTGATGAAAAAGGGGAAAATAAAATAAAATAAAGAAATTTACATATAAATGTAACAAAACCAAATGACAAAATATTTCCATTGTCAATTAAGGCCGGAAAAGGGCAAAGAATTCATGAAAATGACAACTTCATTTAGTTGCAATATTTTCTTCTCTTCATTTTACACAATTACAAACAATTATTTAGCTTTTTAAATAAGCCATATATGTCTGAGAGTTTATCATTTTAGCAAATGATGTTCACACCTCCTTTAGTGATTAAATTAACAAATTTGTTTAAGTCATATTAATGTGAAGTAATTTATTTTAATTACTTTTTTTTCATTAACTATCTGTCCAATAAACTATTTGTAATAAATTAACTTTAAAATTGACAGAAAAGTATTGTCGACGGCTTTTGCATGAAATATGGTCTATAATACCAACTTTAGAACAAGCTTTACTCACATTAAACAATGCATTTTATATTATGTATGTTTTCCTTAATTGTAAGTCACATTATAAGATAGGTATGACTAAACCGATTGACTCTATTTCTTTTGACTGAAAAGTCATTTACAATTCTGTGGAATAAAGTTGTGGAATAAAGTTTTCTCGCAAAACATAACAAGTTATACATAAATGGATAATTACTCAGGAAGTCTCTTGTAAGTTATATCAAAGGATTCCGGCAGCAAGATTGACATGTCACACTTAATGCCAGACAATGAACATATTGTGATATCAAATTATCAATAGTTTTAATACTCATAGTCATAATTTAAGTTTACTGAATGAAATTAATAGAATGTTAAAATGTTAAACTGGGGTTTAAATTTAATCTCGCTTTTAAGAAAATTACAGAAGCCGGGGACGTAACCTTCATAAACAATTTCTTTCATCGTCTTAAGAATCTAACCTTCCGTCTTTGATATTAAGGACTCAAGGGTTCATATTTGTGTTTTCGAAAGGCTTAAACTAAATTAAACTTGACCTTTTGGGTATCTTGTTCTTGTACCGTCGAGAATCAACCTTTTATTTGATAATCCGATAAATATTATATGCAAATATTTAGACTTTGAAAAAAGCTTAAGTTTAAGCCAAAGGCAATAAGGCATACAAATATAGGCGCCAGCGAAAATTTATTAATTTTACCTCCTCCTTGGCTTCCTACGACAATGTTCACAAAGCTGTAAATCAAACCAAGTGACAAACTAAACATTAATTTATGGGTTTTCCAGTCAAACACAAGTTCCCAGTACCCACTTCAAATACATAGATTAAAAAACAAAGTAGGTACATATCTAAATGGATGATAAATGAATTTGACTTGACTCAATTTGTTTTTCAAAGACAACTGATTTGGTTTTTCTTCACTTAGATGGTGATTTTTCTTATGTTGACAAGGTTCTAGTAATACAATACGTTTAAGCAGTAAAATATATCTTGGAGACGAGATTTAATAGCCAAGTGCATTGTTGTACACTAAAACCCAGCTTGATTTGCTGTTTTGCGTAAGAACACTAGAGCAGTTTATATATAAATGATTTAATGTAAGCGGATACCTGTCGTATTTTCCAAGATTATAAACTTATTGTTGGTTGAAAGTAGTTTTAGCGTGTGACACTCATTCGGATCTCATGATTTTCATCCGGAAAGGTTAATGTACTCAATTTATGCATAACCCAGCGAAACTTGTAGAGATGAAGGATTTATATAAAAATATACAAAGGTGGAATAATGCATGGGGGAAAAAACGTAAACATTATTGCCTGTAGGCTACAAACGACTTCATACGGGTTTCTGTTATGAATGACGAAGTCACCAAACAGGACTTAATCATACTCGAAGTTTGCAGAGACATATTTTTGTGAGATATCGCTGCAATTAATTACAATTTGGAAACATACGTACAATTCCCGTGAAATTCGATAGTGTTGAGTGATTTAGTGTTTTACAAATTATAAAAACAGAACCAATCAGAACTTTTGTGTGTTATAAAAAGGAAAATTAAAAGCAATTTATTAGAAAAATGTATTTAACTTCAAAACTCTTTGTTCAGCTGAACTATTTAAAAACATACATGATACTTCGGGAACGAATGTCCAAATAATTAATTCATTAATTAAGTCCCCCAAAAATTCCTACCATTGGCTTTTTGTCCAGAAACAGGAAAAAGAATAATCATACTAATTATTTATGTTGGTAAGGTATAAACACATATGACACAATATTTTAGGGTAGTTTTTAATTTTAACGTATAATCACAAGTTATAGCCTTTTTTTATGTAGTAGTGATGATTGAAATACTATAAAAAAAAAACTTTCAAAATAATGTAAAGCTAATGAAACTTAGAACATATGTTATTTTTTTGTATCGAAAGGGTTTATAAAAAGTTGTAACGTGAAAGGAAGTTTTTTGAAAAGAAAGCTGTTAAACTTCTACCCGAAACGACCTCCTATTGCCTTAAAGTTCAATTAAATGTTTGATAACTAGAGCGAACAGTTGTTTTCCTTTTTATTATTATTTCAATTTTTTAAGGGTTTAATGATTTCAGAATTTACTTACAAATGGTAAAAAAATAAGTTTTCTGATAACATACTCGTACAGCTATTAATGTGGAAATAAAGTACATACGAAAGGAGACCTTCTGCAAACTACAGAGGCATCAGTCTCTTGAACTTCGCATATAAGATCCTTTCTGCCATATTATGTGAACGTCTGAAGCCGTTCGTCAAGCCGTTCGTCGACAGCGATGCACTGTCATACGACTACTTCAACATAGTTTGTGAAATAATTGTGTCATGATATTGACATAATTGGAAGATGAAAGCGTGATGTTAGTGAAGCGTTTTTGAGCATTGCGATGGAAGCGGAGAAGATAGGTTTAGTCATCAAAAAATGAACGACGACGTTTTGAACAAAACGTCACCATGGACAGCTATAACTCTGAGGTAGTTAAGGACTTTGTCTAACTAGGCACCGCTATAAACTCGGACATCGACACCAGCGCTGAAATCAAACGAAGAATAAATCTTGCAAATCGCTGCTTCTTTGGACTAAGAAAGCAATTGAGTAGTAAAGTCCTCTCTCGAGCATCTAAAATCACCATCTTTAAGACACTCATCATCCCGGTTCTCATATATGGTGCAGATGCCTAGACCCTGTCAAGGAAAGATGACAGCGTCTTAGGATGCTTCGAGAGAAAAATTCTTCGGCTGATTTTTTGGTCCCGTCTGCATAGATGGAGAGTGGAGGAGAAGATAAAACGACGGAATGTACACACTGTACAGCGACACTAGCTAGGGACTGAGTTGGCTGGAGACGCATGTTGCTTGAAGTCCAGGTCCGCCCGACTGTAGCCCCACCGTAAGTAAGTAAGAAGTACATACAGATCTTACAATGCCATCAGTGCTCTAACGTTAAAAAAATACATTTTAAACAGTTGACAGCTTTTGTTTCAAGGTCTTACAATTTCATTGTCAGATGGTTTTGCGTCTGTGTTCGAAATTTACTATTTATGATATTTGAAAAATTAAAAACGATATCTGAAAATTTAAAAATTTGTCTAACAACGACTGATAATGGCTGTCATTGACGTTTCTGGCAATTTGTCATTGGCTGTAAATGATGTTTCTTTCAATATATTATTATTATTATTATAAATTGTATGTTCACATAATTGTAAGACATTTGGAACAGTATCTTAACTAAAAGATTTGTCAATACGTAAGTTCTCACAATTATCTGCACTTAGCCTTAGGCTCATCGTGTTGATATGTTGGACAACCGAACTCCACTTACACTTTTGACATAATCTAAAAAAGCCCTAACTGCTCATGTACTGACTCTATAATAAAATATTACTCGTATTATAATACTCTTACAAACTTATTTATTACAAGAGCACAATCATGTAATATGTCGAATCTTTCAATATTCTATACGGCCAACCGATGTGCTGGGACACCATTTATTATCTTAATCAATTTGACGTCCATCACTGATTTTAGCATCTCATGAAAATTCATAACTTAGCTGAAGTTCAAGAAATTTAATTACTTTATCGATTGAATCCTTCATATTCACTCTATGCTCGCTAATCATTTTTTCAATGTAACCCGCGACAGCACGGAGAGCGGTGCAGACTTAACATACCACATGCAACGACCGCTCAGGCATGTTAAAGTAATAAATTTTCAATTAGAATAAAAAAAAATAAACGTGAGTGTGAATTATATATATTTATGTGTAATTAGATACATAGAGTGTCCCCTTTCCTGTATAACAATCTCAAGCCTATGAACTGTATCAATTTTTAACTAGATTGTTCAATTGTTTGTTTATAAAACCACCATCAGCACGGCACAGTTTAAATATACATTGCACAGTAGAGCAGCTAACATTACAAAGTCGGATTAAAATACAAGGAAATTTAAAAATGTTTCCTTATTTATGAAATGTAATCCTGAAAGTGAAAATAACAATACCCCACTTTTAATATTTTCGCAATTTGAGCCATTCCTAATAAAACACAAATATTGTTGAATCCTTAAATAGATAGAAATAGAGTTTATGAGTTCAACTTATTCAGGACCACATCATGAAGATAATAAAACACAGCTAATAAGAAATCGCTGATGTAAGATAACCTCTTTACACCATATTTATGGAATAAACGTTAGTATAATAATTTGAGTCTTATATATGTATGTTATATTCTAAGACGTCCTATACTCAAAACTCTATAGCAATGATCTGATTTACAATCAAACACCAAAAATTATTTCCTCCAACTTTAAAATTATTCTACCCCATAGTACACCATCGACGTCTTGGCTGTCAACAGAAAATGACTTAACATTTCATTCTAGTGGGGGTGACTTATGCATGTACAATTTATCTAAGCAAAGTGTTTTTAAGACGCTTTAGGTCCTTTTGAGATCGATGATTATTTTCATCGTTACTGGATTTATCTTTTTTTGGGTCACACAACTTAGGCGCCTACTCTATCCGAACATTAATCAAATGATGTAGTGCAGTATTTTGAAGGAAATTCGAAGCCGAGTGGAACTATTAAATCTTGGCCATATAGGTAGACTATAGAGACGGATAGTTTTTTTTGTTTTGTTATATTGTAATGATGCTGGATGGAGCAATCGTTTCGCTTCGTTTCACCCCACTTCCAAGTGCATATAACCCGGACTGAATATATGGAAAGCTTTGAAAAGTGATTGTTGTTAAGTTCTCATTCGTGACCAGAATTATTCAGAAATGTTTGAAATTTAAATATATTCTTAATGTAGGCAAGTAGCACAGGTTTAGCTAAAGTATTGCTAAGTGTTTAGCCGGAATTAACCGACTGACATTTGACTATAATCTAACAATTTACACATGTATGTCATTTATATAAGACATTGATTTTAAAATTCTCTTTCATATGATTGAAAAAATTACTATAATTTTATTTACAGTAGCTTAAAAATTGTGTTTTTAATTTTTACCTTTACAAATATAAATTTTGTCATCTACACTAACATTATGGCAACATAAAACTATTATTTATCCAGAAAATTCAAAAAACGCGTCCAATTTCTTCTTGGACGTACAAAATTTATTATTTACGAAAAATGTTAAACTTTATTGATACAAGACCGAACATTCTGTCTAAAAACGCAATTTTGTCGTATACAAAATAAACATACATAACTCATCTTAAAGATGTTATGTTTTTCATTTTAAAAATATATGACCAAATCAATAATATATTGTAAATCAAAAACAAACAAAAATTTAAGAAATCATAATTCCATATCAATAATAACGTCGTCATGGAATCTTTAAGTAAATAAAATTATTTAGAAATATGTAAGAAATGAGAAACAAGTTTAAGAAATTAATTTTGCATTCATAAGGAGACTGTAGGGTGTGACTTTAACCAAAATTTAATTACTAACCGCTAAAAAGAATAAAAAACAATAATTCGATAACAAAAAACCAGCTTCTCAAATACTTTAGTGTTTTTCATATACCTAGTACCTATACATATAGGTATAGGACTGTTGTTCTTGAATCAACAAAAATTCAATTTTGTATAAATTGATATTTATTTTTGGTCAAATGAATCTATTGTTTGACCCCATACAAATTTTAACCAAATAAAATCAATACAATTTAAGATTGAATCAGACCAATTTCAATAAAGATATATATAGATATATATAGATTCAGCAAAAATCCCCCCAAATTAATCCAACGGAATATTTTTGGATTTAAGTTATATCAAGATATACCACCACCTGGTGCAAAAAAAAAGAAGTTTGTACATATATTAATGTTATGCATATATTGCTTGTAACTTGTGATACACTTTGTTAATGATGATTCACAAAACTAATTAATTGAATTAAGTCAAACGAATTTATTTCGAAAGTAAGAAGAATATATTCAATATGTAAGGACTACACTTTGTATCTAGGGTTTTCTATCAATAGGCTTTATTTTGATATAAAAATCAATAAATGTTTATTTTATTGTAAAGAGGAAGATGTGTCATTCTCATTAAAAATTAACAACATATCCTTTCCATAAAATGTTACATAGGAATTGAACATACAGCCACAAGTGTGTAAATTGGTGCACACTTGTGGGTGTATGTCCCAATTTTATCTTTAAAATCTTGAACCGATTGTGGAAAACGACTAAAGCTCATATATTCGAGAAATAAAATAGTCAGGAATGTTTTCTTCCAAAACTCCGAGCTGTGACTCCAGAATAGTCATCATTTTTGTGGTGAATTTTAACGATTTTTATGCGTATTCTTTTATTTTTAGTAATGGTGTACTTTTTACTTGTCAAATGTAAAAATATGACAATTTTAAATATGACAGATACAAATATCAGGTATTCAAAATGAAAGCTCTTATTGGAAAACCATGAATACGTCAGGAAGAAGATTCCTATATGATGCATCTATACTATTATATAAAAGCGAAACCATTTTAAAGTTTGTAACGCATGATCTCAGAAAGTAGTCAACCGATTTATTTGAAATATATTTTATTATTTTTTATATTGTTATGAGAGTGTTTATGGCTTTAATTTTTTGTCATTAATTATTTGTCAAACTTAAATATTATTAATTTTACATTTTTTGTCCATTTTTTTTCATTAGTTGACTTATACAACCACTCATATCTTAAAACCTATACAATAATCGACAAAGATTAGCATTGCTTCATAAAGTCAATATTGTTGGGCAAATTTTAAGCCTAAAATCACTTCTAAGATAAACATACAACCTGAGAAATAAATAAAAACAAATTATAAAATTATAAACTTTTTGAATTGATTTTATCCAGAAAATTAGATTCCATCGCAATCGCGAGGTCGCTGCTTTGTTTCATTTCATTATCATTCCAACATTTTTAATTTTCTTTTCTTCCCATGCTCTTTCTCTCTTAATATGTGTTCCATTTAATAGTTACGTTTTTTCTCTCAGCTACCTACCGAAGAAGGTACTTACAATGACGTCGATAAAAAGAGCACACAAATGTGGGTAGGTTAAGTCCAGTTGCAGTGCACTGAACATGAGCAGATGAATAAAAAAATGTGTATGGATATTTACACATACACACGCATACCTATAGATGTATGAGAACATTAAAACACAAATTTGTTTTTTTTTACCGCAAACTATATTTTTCGGTTGCAAAAAAACGTTTCTAGGTATGAATAAAAGAAAGAAAAGAAGAAAATAGACAAAAATTTCGTTCTGTTTTCAACTAAAAAATTGAAATGGTTTTGTTTGTTTTCACGTGCGGCTTGGCCTTTACTACGTAATATTTTACTTAAGTTTTTTTTCTAAAGTGTTAATTTCGGTAAGGAAGTGTTTTTTGATTTTTTTTATTAAATACGAGTACATAACAAGCTTAAATGCGTTTTTTTCTTTTATCGCATAGAAATATAAAATGGGTAAAAGAAAGGCTAACATCGGAAGAAAATCCATAAGCACAAAAAGAATGTGTTGGTTACAATTTGCGAAGCAACGCGAGCACGGGTCGGCTAGTACTGTATACAACACAATATCCTTCCAAAGTTTTCCTCATAAAATCAAATTATAGATCAAACCAGGAGGACATTTTAGTTAAGAGAAATTTAAGATGGCTAGTCATTAAAGGGGAGATACCACCTTCAATCCACTATACTGCCTCAAACTAATATACATAATTTCGTCGTCGTTCTTTGAAAACTCCTTAACTCCCATTTTCCGCAAAAATGAAATAAATACAACAAGTTCATGCAAATGACAAAATTTATATTTTCTAAAAACTTCCTAAGCTCTAAGATGCACCATTTTTAAATTATGAAGAATTAAAAATCCCAAAATCTATTAATTTGCATATTGATTTCAAACTTTAAATGCAAACATCTGAAAACACAAAAAATGGACTAGGGGAGTTTTAACAGAACGGCGACGATATAGTATATTGTGGTAAGTAATTCTACACCAAACTTGTATTCAGGTACACTGATTAACCAAAATATAAAAATAAACATTAAGATAACAATAACGGCTTTAAAATTGTTATACAATAATATTACTGCAAATACAGGCTTTCCAACTTGTGCAAACGACTTCTGGTCCTATAAATTTTTAGATGGTTAACCATTCCAACAAAAAAAATTAAAAGAATTAATGATGTTTCGAATTCTTTTTAATCAACTATTTCTAATTTTGACCAATTTAAAGTCAATATTTGTTTAGTTTATATTATAGTTGTGACACAGAATAAAATGTTTTAAATAAAATATAAAACCTTGCATAATTAAATGAAGATACAACTTTTTTTGTATACTTAAGCGAAGGTGGCTTTTTGTGAAGTGCCGCCGCACGGGCCGGCCGGTGCAAACTTGATACGATAATTAATTTTTAGCCTCTATTAACGGATGCGAGTGACTGCCTGAGACTTTTATTAATTCCTCTGTTGAACGTTTAACAAATTAAATTAATATTTTTGTAAATTTTTTAGCTTGAGAATTAAGGGTAGTTTTGTAAAAAAAAATCAAAAGGAAAGTGGCTTTAATTAATTTTATGCATTTAATTTAGTATTATTACATTTTTTTACAAGGAAGTTTAAGAGGAGAATAATAATCATCCAATCCAATTTCATTGACACACAATTTATTTTCGCTTAACCAAAATTGACATATAGAAACTTGTTTTGACCTAACTTAGTCACTTTAATGTCAACTTTTAAGTATAAGAAAAGAAAGGCTAATGCATTCGATTCAATCAAAGTGACTGCCAATGCAAGGACTTGCAATTAGTATCATTTTATTATCTGCTTTTATGTCATGTTTACATTTTTTTCCAATCATGATTAAGTACCACACACGGTGCTTATAAAACTTAAATTAAAAAAGTTCAAATTACAACAAAAACCTGTAAAATCAACCTACAAAAGTTGCAGCAGAAACTGACAAAAATAAAATTACATTAAAAAACCATGAACTTGAATCTGCAGCAATATCGTATGCTGCGGTTAAGAATAAGTTGTAGTTGTGAACCTGGCGCCTACAGTCAATATACAGATTTAATTTATGTGGAAAAATTATTTTTTGTTTATTTTAGAAGAAATTAATTTTTCAATAAATTATCTCCACGCCGCATTTCGTACACAAATATTTCCTTTTAATATTTATGAAGATTTAATGTATCTATGAGAAGTATAGCCATAGTTACCAATAAATTTAAATGAAATGGAAATGAATTCCGAAATTTTCAAAAAGTTCATCTTTAGTAAATAAAACTAAAATCAATAAGAGAATATCAAGTATTTGGACGGACATAAACGTTTAACTCCTTACAAACTAAGCTTTTGTACACATGCCCCATACAATTTTTAGCTATTGAATATTCAATGGAGTGTTATTATGCCAATTAAAATCTTAGAAAGGATGCACTTGAACTTGTAACCCTGAAGTTTTGATTGTATTCTCAAAATAGAAAAGGGAGGTGATCGCTGAAAAGATTATATGATTAACACCACACCTGTTCTCTTTTGCATAATAGAAATATTTGCATTTTTAAATATGGTCTGAATTGATGGTGGTCGTCAATTAAACTATTGTATTGATAGAAAGTATTTTGTGCACGAGTATTATTATTTTCATTTAAAGGTAGTTTAAAATAATTTATATTTAAATTTAATTCAAAGTGTTTAGCAAATGGGGCGGAGTTTTGTTTTATGGTCATGCAAATTGTGACAGGTGTTGCCTATTCTTTAGAACTAAATAAAATTCATAGTGTCATATGTAAACTAGACCGTGACAATGGGCTTTAGATGATTAGTATAATTTGTATGGTTAATCAACGATAAATAATGCTGCAAAAAAGGGTTATGAGATTTTTTTAAAGATTTACAAAAAAATATATTTTTTCAAACTGATACATTTCTATGAAGGAAACGCTTAGAACTTAAGACCACACCGATATTCAGCTTTTAAAGCCTTTTTATAACTAAAGATTGATGAGAAGACATTAAAAGGCTATACTATTTACAAAGTCATGATTTTTACTTGCGAACATATAGGAACTTAATGGCAAGTTTTGCATTCGTAAAAAATTGCGAACTCGAGGTTTTAATCAAACATGCCATTACGATAGTATCGAAGTGGTAAAAAGTAGGTCCCCTGACTTCGTCCGTCTATCTTTGTCCCTACAGCCCAAACCATTGGGTCAATTGACTTCAAATTTGGAATTTAAGATTTTAAGCCTATTCGTGTTAGGCGTTTTTTTTTTATTTTTTACTCATTTGGCTTCTTTCAATAAAAAATATTTATATTTGTGTATTGAGAAGTGTACCCCTCATAGAACCGTTATTTTGTTTTTAAGTTTTCTCAAGAACAAATTGATCGATTTAAATTTTCTGCACAAGTTCTTATACTGTCTCAATAATATTTGATGATCAGAAATGTCATCGTTTTTGAATTTGTTTTTGATTAAAAAAAAATGTTAAACTTTTTTTTTCAAAATTCGATGCCTTGAAAATGGGTCATAATTTTTTCCAAATTGAAATGTAAAACGTATATTAATAAGTTCTAAATAACTGCATACTAAAAGTATTTAAAAAATTTAAGTATAAGAAATTAATTTAAAAAAAAAAACACCGCTCAAACGATTTTCAAATAAAAATTTCGAAAAATCAAGGTTTACGAAGAAATCAAATGACATTCAGATTTCTGAAAACAGGAACATTTTTAAATCTTAAAATACTGAAAATATGTTTTAACAGACTGTTTGGAGATATGAAATAAGTTCGTCGTACCACTTTATTATTTAAAATATTATATACAAACTTACTTTTAGTGTCAAATTTATTGATCCTGATCGATTTACTGATTTCTTATTAAAAAAATTAAAACTATATTTTAAATTAAGCAAAGTAAATAAAGTAAAATAAAGTAGTTAAAATATTTTACCAACAAAATATATTTATTTATTAAGTGAATAAAGAACGCACAATTACTCGGAGACGACTTTTGACTGTCCAAAAAAGGGCTCAGAAAATAACTAAATCAAATTTAAAAGTTAAATAATAAATAAAAGTTTAAACACCCTTAGTGAAAGAGGAAGAAAAATAAAAACAATGCATATATTCACACAATTTATAAACTTTCCTACAAATATATCTACTTTGTAATTTATTCTAAAATAATGTATAATATTTGTTAAAGCAGTCTGTTCGTGCGTGACTTTTTAGAAAATAATGCATCAATTAGAGAACTACAAGGGGCTGTTTAATGATTTATAAATGAGCATATTCTCACGGATAAACAAACGATTTGTAACTGTAAATACTGGAGTAATGTAAGGCTTAAACTTAAACTGTACAATATGCGTGTTACAACATTTCGTGAACAAAGATAATAGCACATATTATATTAGAATTACTTTGCTTTATAAAATATGTATGTATGTATAAAATACATTATACTAAATTTCGACGTTTTTGTTAATTTATTTTTATAAATGCATTCAAATTTTGTAATATTCATTCTAATTTAATTTAAATAAAAGCTCCAATTATTTTCTGCAAAATTGTTTTGGATTAATAAATACAATCGCCTTTGACTTAACTGGCTGACTCGGAGTGTAAATATTGTATATTGACATACTTTTATTTCAGCTTAGAGTAAAACAAAAAAAGGAATTCAAAGTGTGATCAGAACCCTGTGGAATGTATCCGCTCCCTGATAAGACATCATTCAACAAAGTTCGTGACAACTTTAAATAAAAAAAAAAACAACAACAACATTATTTTAGCTTCATTACCTCGTCTCGCTTTTGTATCTAAATTAGCATCTCAACCACGTTTGGAATTATTAAATTATCGAAATAATGACACCTATACACATCCAACACTATATTACTAACACTTTGTTTTTATTTTCACTGAATTATTTTGTCTTTTATCCCAATATTGTTTATACTTTTTTAACACGAAAGAATAACCTACGCAATTGCAAACGAGTGCATACTTTATTAAAAATTGCACAGTGTTGCAATATCATACAAGAAAAATAATATTTTTTTCGGAAGTTGTAATTTGCAACCGCAAAGTTCAGATAAATTTATCCGAGTATTAATAAAACCTGCCTGCGTATGAAATCCCATTAAGTACACGTTAATGTCAAACGTCTCTATCTCTATTATAATATATAAAAGATGCCTTCGCCTTATGGATGAATTATTTTTAGGCTTCAGAAAATACATATATATTTCATGCGATTTGCGTTTTTGTGAAGAGCCATAATTTAAACTCATTATGCAAGTACATACTGCACATTGGAAAACAAAAACTATAATTAACATTTCGAACTTACGCTTTGTATAATCATTTTAAAATGCTACGTATTAACAGTGCAGTAAAGAAAATGCATCTAGAAAACAATACGCGAATATTTATTGTATTATTAAACAAAAAATTGTCACATGACAAAAAAGGTTAATGGGTTTAAGCCTTAAAATAACACCGGGCTTTAGATGACCATAAACAAAGAATGATAAGCTTAATTACTGTGCAGTGCATGATGTGCAACTCTCTAAAGATAATTTATTGCTTTTAGTCATTGTGACTTTAAACAACATACTTTTAGCGCACTCACTTACTTTATGGGTTTTATGCAGGATAACCTGAAAAGAAAAAAGATACAAATTAAAGGTGTGCACTTAAAATTTAATGTTTTTTATTGTTTCATAAATTAAAATTTCTATATATGTAAGTGTGATTCAAGATTTGAAACTGATTTAGCAAATTAATATTTTTAGCACCTTCTTGTGAAGTCGGTTTATCAAAAGCATATGTTGATCTAAATAAAAGTTTATTTTTGTCTTCACATTTTCTAATTATGGTAAAATATATTTAACGATAGATATTTGTTTGGTATTTCTTTCAATGAAAATATTTAAAACATGGAAAAGTTTAATTTTATTTTTTAGTCAGCAATAAGTATAAGTTTTAAGTTATAAGCATGTACTGTACGTTGAGTGTGGTATTTTTAGGTGGCAACAAAAAGCATTGATTTTCAGGAGATCCTACTCGAGGAAGTGTCACTTACAATTGCCCGTGGGAAAAGCACTCTTTCCTTAAGTCGATACAAACTATGGAAAAAGTTTATCCCTGGGGATTTATTTATTGTTACGGCAAATAATTTTTTAAAGGGAACTGTAACCTTTTAAAAGATATATAGGCAAATCAGTTGGTATCATCGGGATCCGCGGAACATGTGCGAGCTGATCGTCCGCGGGACCCGTAATGATAGTTGCTTTAATCACATTATCTCTTAATTCTTTGATCAATAGTCTTGTATTCTATAATATTGTCGAACATTTGTTTGTCCTATCATTAATACTCTTCGCAGCGTATGCAATGAAAGACATTTAATGGCTAATTTTTGTACACCTTCGGTTGGTTTAAATAGGAATTTCTAAAGATTTCTATAGTAATGTAGTACTTAATATAGCCTATGTTACTCAGTGATAATGTAGCTGTCTAATGAAAAAAGAATTATTAAAATCGGTCCAGTACTTTTTGAGTTTATTCGTTACATACAAAAATACAAATCTTTCCTCTTTATAATATTAGTGTAGATGTAGATTATCGAGATCTGCTGAATAAATTAAGGTATTTACTTCAAAATGATTGCATTCTGTGCTAAATTTTGTTGTTAACGTAAGATATTGTTCTTAGAAAAATCTAATCTGTATTTGTTTAAATAAGAAATAAAAACTTTCAAGAAATGCTACTAAAATTGGTTTTCGACTAAGAATCTCGTTAGCAAAAATAGATTTTGAAATCAAACAATTACACTATATGCAAAATACTGTTGGTAATGTTTAGTTAATTTTTAGAAAATTTCAACTGACAAATTTTTTAACAAAACACAAAACCTACAAAAAAAAATTATAAGAAATGGTTCTCGACTCTATAGTATTAGGAGAACAAAGAATGATATTGACTTAAAATTATTTATCTAACTTAAAAAATATTTATATGAATATTTTGTTAAAGTTTTAGCAAGACAAACCGGAAGGAGGGAAAGGAAGTTATCAGTGTGGGTAGCATCACAGCCTCTTTTTTTATAAAGTAATAAAGTATATTAATTAAAACCTATTATTTCTGTGTTTTGTAAATGTGTAAATAACGTTCAAGTCTTGGCTGGATATTGTCTTTACGATAAAAGTCCAATAAACAAAATTTTTCTTGGCTTGTTTTTTCCTTTTTTTAGATGTAGGGGTTACCAATATTTTGTTATAACAAAAAAGGATTATCAATGAGTGTTTATTTTATTGAAAAAGGATGACTAACAATTTTCCATCACCAATTCTTTGAATCGATTGTTGGAGCATTGCCATAATCTTTCTACTCATATAATTTTCCAACTTCGAATTCATTTTATTAATCATTTTTCTAAAAAATCTTTTAGTTATAAAAACACTCTTATCAAATCTTGAAAACAACAGTTCTTTATAAATTTCGTTATTTGTTTTTTAACTATAATATGTAGGTAATTATACTAATAACCGCTAAACATTGGTTCTCAACTCTTCTATAACATTGATTTATAAAAACTAAAACTCTGTTTCGTATTGATTTTTGGGTACTACCAACAAAAAAAAATAAATACATGTTCGTGCAAAACATTTCAATTTTCCACCTGACTTCACTTAGGATTTATCATTCTTTACATGAACCTTCCCTGGAAAGGCTTTTGCATAAATGCTTCAATATAAGGATTTTGTGTACACATTCTTATAGATCAATAAGTCTACTTGGGAGTGACATGAGTATTTGTTTACCAACTTCAAATCGTATATTGTTTGCTTTTTAAAAGTAATCTATTATTTTTTAACATTAGATGTAATGTTAGGTTATGGTTTTTTACTCAAAATTTAAATGGGAAAGATAAACTATCTCGAAGACTTGTTTTTGCAGTTTTGATAAAGTGACTTAAAATTTCATGGCCATTCCGAATTCCCGCACAGAAGACTTATTCACTGGTCGACTGGGTTTTCTTACTGGCATTAAAATTGCACTTTTTCAATGGGTTTTGGTGGCCTTAATTCAAATCCAACTTCACGTCAGGTTATTGAGATGTCACTTTTTAAAAATTCAAAAAAAAAAACACGAGGCTATCTAAATTCATGAAATAGCATTTTTTCAATAAAATCCATGATGGTTTTCCAAAACTTAAAAAATTGTTGGATTTCACCTATCTTTACAAAATTTTAAGAAGAACGCTAGACCATTTTTGCTAAAATGGTTTTCAACATTAAAAGACAAAACGGTTTGAAAAGAAGTTTTGTTCTAGTAACAAATCTGTTGTCTGAACAACTCTAATATATCAAGTTTTTGAAATATATTAAGAAATATAAAAATAATGTTGTATTTTTAATAATGGTATTTTTAAAACTTGAACAAAGAGTCAACAAAAAATTAAGTCCAAAACGTATTTTCCATTTATTGTTAAGAGATATTTTGAGTTTTAACTTAGTCTCAAAAAACCCTTTTATGGTTGTTTTTAGCATTTTTAAAGGGGTATATTATAAAAACCGGTTGTGATGGAAAGATTTAATGGCGAGATTCGAATTTAGGACATCTTTATCCTTGTTATTATTTAGTTTTTTCAAAAAAATGTAATTTTGTCGACCAGTGTTATGTCTGACAATGTCTACTATCAACCATCAGCATCTGACAATTTCAAACGTTTGACAATGACATTTCTGACAATATTGTCACATAACTTTTTACTGTTGATCTGACGATATTATAAAGTTGCATCAAAATTGGGATTTTTTAAAATAAATCTAAAAAACTTGTGAGTTTCAAAGCATTTTCAATCAAATATTCAATTTTCTATTTATTTGAAAGACCTCTTGTAAACAAATGTTAAGGTTGACATTTCCAGACCTAGCATTATATTTTACCAAGACTAGTCACTAAGTAAATCTATTTAATTTTATTTCTTCTTTCGGCTTTCGCATGGAAAAAAAATACGAAAAAAACCTCAATCTGAGTTTTATATAATATATGCACATAATAATATAAATAAAATTAAACACATAACATCCCAGACAAAATTGATTTTCCGCATGTTTCCCAGCCATCGTAATCTGGAAGAATACACTCGTGATTTATGTACATTAAGTTAATTTGAAGAGATACAAATCATTCGATGGATTCGAAAAAAGAAAATTGTTTTTTACTTTTATTGTATTACTTTCGATCACTCGGGCGTGCACGTATTTTTTTTTTATTTTGTTTTTGTATTCATTCTCTTCAAGAAAATAGCCAAATCGTTGATTTATATTATTTTCCTTTGTAATCGGGTAAATTGGAAGAGGAAAACTTCCGTTCATTCTTTTTGTTTGAAAGAATTTATTTTATATCCTTTTCGAGAGTTTATTCCAAAGTTCAGATGAAATGGAATTGTATTAATGAGGAAAAATAAACAATGATTCTTTCCAGAAGTTCAATAAAAAAAATGTATTGTTATACCATAGCTTTTAGGAATATTGGTCGAGGATTGATTTATTTTTAAATAAATGTGCGATAAATGTGTACACAATTCATGTTGGTATTGTTTTATTATGTTTTGTTCTTAATCATACAGTTTCTCGTAAAATGTTTGGAAATTTTGTATCAAATCCTGCACCTGGTATACAAAAAGTTTCAAAGTATCATTTATTAAAATATTAACAATTTAGTAAATTGTTAAAGTCATATTTAGCAATTTATTTACCTAATTTCAAACTATTTATTTTAACACCTTACTACCTCTTAACAATTTGTTAAAATTAAAATCACGGAATGGCTACTTTAAATTTTAGCAATTTTCTAAATCCATATGACATCTGCACAATTATTCTTATAAGAGAAGGTGATGGAATAGTCCAGTCAACAGTTGGGAATTCCAATTAATAGGCCCTTTTAAGCGTATTTGCTTTGTTTATTTTCACGAACTATCACTTGCTTGCTTAAAACTTTAGCAAAACATTCATAACAATATTTTGTGTGAGATGAACAAAATTGATGTCAATAGCATTTTTTTTGTTTATAATAAGCGCACACTCAAGGGGATATAACTACCCTTATTATGTAAAGACACAGTGTGAACGCTAGGAAAGGGTGAGAGTTTTTGAAAGGAGGTGTCGGTGCACATTGGTTTTGAATTCCTGAATATTGCATTCCACATTCGCGTAGTATGGCTAAAGAACGAATCTCTGTATTCTTTTAAGAGGAGAAATGCAGCTGGCCATTTCTCTAGAGCATAAACCGTTAAAATAACGTTAAAAGAGGGTGGGAACTAGAAACGTTCCGACGATGTTCAAGCGACGTAAATGATTCTATGATAGTATTATCACCAATCAATCTTAAAGCTCTACGTTCAATACTGTCCAAGAGGCTTATGTAAGTTGCAAGAGCACCAGCCCAGATATGGGAGTTATACTCAAGCTTTGGACGTATATAAGTCTTGAAGATAACAGCCACATCAGAAGGCGAGAAAAACTTCTTGCATCGCCTTAGAAAACCCAAACATCTTGCTGCATTTTTGGCGATATCGCGTATGTGATCGTTCCACAAGAGGTGGTTGGTGACACACATACCGAGAACATCGAGATGTTCAGTCTTATTGATGCAAGTGCCATCCATGGATAATGGCAAGGGGGTATATCTCACTTTAACGATACAAGGCGGCGTTAAGTTATCGAAGCATTAAATTCCACGCGGTTTTTTATTCCTCACTGTGCAATGCTTTTTATGTCGGAATTAAATGAACTTGTCATATTTTGTTGTGCAGTTCCACATCCGAAGAAGAGAGATGTGATTCTGAAAACATATATGAAAAGCTAAGAGTACTATAGTCAGCGAAACAATGTATTGGATTAGAAGTTGCAGACATGAGATCATTAATAAAAATAAGAAGCAGTGTTGGAGATTAAACAGAGCCCTGGGGCACACCAGCATTTATTTTGTATTTTTCAGACTTGAACTACTTGTATTGAACGATTCGAAAGCTAATTACTAATCCAATGAAGAAGGGATTTATGAAAGCCGAAAGCACGCATTTTCAATAAGAAAGCCTGATGCCAAACTCTATCAAATGCTATTGAAATATCAAGTGCAATAATCTTACTTTCTTCAAAACGATGTAAAGATTTGCTCCACTGTTCGGTGTTTTCATAAAACATAAGTCGAAAACCTTTATATGGAGAATTTTTACCAATTTTGCGTGCTAATTTTCTTGGAAATTTTAATTTGTATGTAAAACCTGATTGTTGGATTTTTATAATAATTTTACTGTACTTCGAAACCAATATTTTTAATTCTTGAAAAGATATTTGAGCCGAAAATCAATTTTACAAAGTTTTAGTAATGTTTTTTAAGGTTTACAATTATTTTGGATATAAAATCATTTCTTGTTGGTAAAATATCCGAGGTAAAAATTATTTTGTTTCAGTTTTTTTTATTTATAAAAAAAATCGTTCATTGATTTTTTTCCAAATATGTTTATACTAGTTTGGTATAACGTCACAATATTTAATATAAAATTTAATTCAGCCACTAGTGTTATTGGTTCGGAAGATATTTTGGGATAACCAAAATGTTCACTTTTATTAAATTGTTTTTTTTAAAAAATCAAACCACCCACTCAATTTTTTTGAAGGTCCTTTCTGCATCTTTCTGCATTATTATCTGTATAACAACATTTATTTGAAGTCGATATTCTTGAGATAAAATTGGTTTAAACTTAAACAAATCAACGTTATAATCTGACGAGCTTTTTAGAAAAATCGAATTGACAGTTTTGTTCTACAAAAAATTAGCAAAAATCGAAAACTAATATCTTGAGAGTAAATAAACTAAACACCAATTTAATTGCTGCAAAAGTTTCTTTCACATTTTCTTAAATAATTAAAATCATATGATTTTCCTAGGTCTTTCTCGCTTTAATTAAAAAGTTCAACCATTAAAGCCACATACAAATGTATTTTCAATTTCCAATACGAAAATCAATTATTTCTATTAAAAGGTTTCCAATCAATTCAGAATAAACAATTATTGTGCAGATAGCAAAAGGACACAATCCTTCATCCTTTGAAATTGATGTACACATATTGCAAAATTGACAGAAGAATCGTATTCATGCATTTTCAATTAAATCGGTAACCACATTCTATAGAGCAATGGGTGCATATGGTAAAAATACACATTTTGTATTTGTGTTTGGTTATCTTTTCAATGTTTGCTCGCCAGCTGGGTATGATGACAGGACGTGTCATTGATGTATGCTTTTAATTATGCAAATTTATCGTCACTGGCCAAACCAGTCGTCGTCATAGCTACAGTGAAGTTGAATAAATATGGAAACTCTATTGATATAAATTAATCTGGAATGGAAACCGAATTTATAATTCTCGTCTCCGCTGTTACCTTAATTGAAATTGGGGAAAAAACAAAGTTAAAACACAATTTAAATTTATTACTCATAAAGTTATTCCATATTATGGTTGTTTAAAGATTTTTTGAATAATATAATATCGAGTATACTTTTGAAGCGGAAGTGACAACGTCAAAAGTGTTTTCAGTTCAGAAAACAATTTCACGTCAGCTCACTTCAAACTTCTTGAAACCTCTTTTGACGAGGATTCAATTTTCAAAAGCAAATTGTAGAACAGAGATGATGGTGGCAAAAAGGGAAACACTCATTTAATCTCAGATCCTTTTTGTTCTTTGTTAACTTCTATATGTACATAAGTGTGTCTGTGTATGCTGTATGTATCTAAGGATAGGAAGGAGCAACTCTGTTTTGTGTTCTCTATAAAGAAGGAAAACATTGTAAACAGCTTTTGTTTACTGAGGAAATTGTTGGTGAAGACCTTAATGGATTAGTTTTACTTTAAAGGACTCTTAAGATGTATATAATTTTGTAGAGAACAAAATTTACCTTCTTCAAGAAAGATATCGGAAAAGACGGGAAAAGATATCTTATTAAGTAAATTAGGGTTTTCCAATTTGTGTAGTCTTTTTTAAAAAGCATGAAAGGATGTGAATATTGAAATGGCAACAAATTAACTTCTTTAATAGCGTTTTCGTAGCTGTTAGATAAAATCCTCAATCAAATATATGTATATTTGGGTTGTTGAATTCCGTATTTTATTTTTTCGTTTTTTTTATGGAAGCTTGTAAAATTTAATTAAAGAAATGATGTCAGCAAAATTAAAATTTATATGGAACGATTCTAATAGATTGAAAGTCAAAAAAGGAACTCAG
This sequence comes from Eupeodes luniger, assembly GCA_951509635.1. Taxonomy (NCBI): domain Eukaryota; kingdom Metazoa; phylum Arthropoda; class Insecta; order Diptera; family Syrphidae; genus Eupeodes; species Eupeodes luniger. The sequence goes on along the minus strand of OX608075.1, from coordinate 130,602,553 downwards.
GCGTATATGTACGTACATAATTATTTTTATACAGATTTTTTAAAAAACTTCTCTTCAATTTTGTTTGCTTAAAAAGTGTTCTTTTGATAAGTGCATTACCTTTTCAAAAAAATTTAACCTCATAAGATTATTTATGACGCAATATTTATAAGAATGATTTGGTCTTTTAAACACTACTTTAGATTAAAACCCCATAAACAAAAAAGTTAATAATACACTTTTATCTGATAAGCTAAACCAATTTTTTGAAGTAATTATAATTTTTTAAACAGACAAATCTAATCTATTTGTCGATGAGTCAAAGATTATTTCTAAATTTAAAAGCAAAATTACTTTATGGTTATCTTTAAATCAAATTTAATACTTCTAGACAACTTATTAATCCACAATTTCAATCAATATTAGTTCATAACCAATGACGTCTTTATCTTGTACTATGCCAGTATAGTAAATCAAGAATTCTAATTGTAAAGGCAATTGGTATATTCAAGACTACTTTCACAAACAAAATTTTTCATCAACTGTAAAAAAACACCATTTGAAATATTTTCAATTGGAAACCCTTTTCCAAAAATCTTTGGATTAAGATTCCTTGGATGTACCTGACACCATTTAAGATATATTATTTTACACAAAAAATGTAAGTATTTAAATGAATATCAATTCAAGTTCGGTTTTTGGAACTTATAATATCAACAACTTTATTTATGCTAAATAAATTTAATTTTTTGTATTTGAAATAACCTTTGCCTTTACAATAAATCAAAAAAAAATATAAAATGTAAAAGTAAATGTAGCAGCCTTGCAGACACACAACAATTTAAGCTTGGTGTAACTTTTCAAAGTCCAACAAAATGAAACAAATTCAAAACAACCCAAATTCAGTGAACTTATGAATTCTAACCTACATATAAAACGACTAAATTCCTTCATATCTATCCAATTTTATTGATGTTTCACTTTGAAGAATCGCAAAATTGAAATTGAAAGAATAAATATGTAAAGCTCATTATTTTGATTATGAATCACAAATTGTATTTGACCATTTATATTTTTGAAAAAAACTTTAAGATCTCAAAATAATACACTTACGTTTTATATTTAGAATAATATTTTACTGGCTACGACTACTATTTTTCAAATGTTTTATTGTAAATATTCTAAGAGTTTCCGTTTTTTTTTTCAAACAAATATTTTCCCGACAATCGTAAATTCGTTCTGTTGGAATTTTGCAATCTTATCGAAAATTTATTCGCGCAAACAATACAAATAATATAATTTCTCGTTGATAATTAAGCAAGCACACTTTCAAGACTGATTGTTACTAAAAAAACTTTTCAACGAAATATGTACACTTATGTCGATTAATTGCTATATTTGCTGACAAGCTGATGATAAGCAATTTGATATCGCTATCAAGAATAATAAATGTACTGTTTACGTTGTTTGGCTAGAATTTATAAAAAAACGTTTGCGGAAAAAGGAGACCTCTTCTATCATTAGCTACTTGGGTTTTTGAACCACTTGATTATTGTTCGCGTAATAATAACAAATAGAAGTGGCGAAAAGGTGCTGGGACATTTGATATTACAAATTATACTTAAATGAAAAGTGTATCATATTTTTTACTTTCGAGTTTGCTGTACTGAACCGAAATTTGTCATAAAAAAAGAATATAATAGTATTTATTTCATTTTCGGTTTGTGCATCAAACCATTGATATTTTGCAATTATCCCATTTTTTTTTTCTTCGAATTTTCTATAGAGGGTTTCAAAACCAAAATGGTATTGGCAGTTTCTTAAGACTTTTAGTATAGTTAATTTACAATCTACTTAATATAAAATATAAATAAATCATACAATTTTATATTATAATTTATCATAGAATGTTATATTAAGAAGAATATGACTTTTTTTCTAAAAAATTTCTGAGAATTCCTGATCATTTCATTGAAATTGCTGGTATATTGGAGAATTTATATTCCAGAAAGTGTTTGTGGTTAAGATTATTAATAAAAGTCATATTTAACACAAATTCATGGAACTACTCATCTTGAAAATCGCTATTAAATTAAACATGCACAAACCGAAATTTTGTAAAATAATGATGCTAGTATAGCGCAAGTTCAAAACCAATTAAGGCAAAATTTATCTTCCAAAAGTATTTTTAACTTCCCATAGGAAGTTATTGTAATAGGTCCGATTTGTCGAATTGAAAATGTTGACATTTCTCGACGTTTCAAGGTCCCTAGAGTCGATATAAACGATTTTTAGAAAGATATCTGTGCGTGCGTGTGTACGTACGTTCGTACGTCCGTATGTCCGTACGTCCGTACGTCCGTATGTCCGTACGTTCCCGACGTTTTTTTCGTCGGCCATAGCTCAAGAACCAGAAGAGATATCGACTTCAAATACATTTTGTTATACAGATAATAAGGCAGAAAGATGCAGAAAGGGCTTTCAAGAAAATTGCGTGGGTGGTTTTTTTACCATAGCAGTTTAAAAAAAAAGGTGAAAATTTTGGTTAAACCTAAATATCGCATGAACCAATGACGCTAAAGACTTGAATTAAATTTTATATTATATATTGTATCGTTATACAAAACAATTATATTTTTGGAAAAAATCCAATAAACAGTTTTTTTATATATAAAAAAAATAAAAACAAAAAAAAATTGTCAACTCGAAAATTTTACGACTAAAATATGATTTCATCTCCAAAACTATTTTGTGCAACGAAGAATAATGTTTTTGACATCTGATAAAATTTTGAGAAAAATCTAATTTATACAGTTTTTTTATAAAAAAAAAAACCTAAAAAAACATTACTCAAAGTTGGTAAAAATTGAATTTCGACTCAAATATCTTTTCAAAAACTTGAGATTAAGGCTTCAAACTTATTTTATCTTATAAGAAATATTGTTTTCAGCATTCTGAAAAATGTTGAGAAAAATCGAATTGACAGTTTTCTTACAAAAAATAAAAACCTAAAAAAAAAATTAATAAAAGTTGGTAAAAAATGATTTTCGACTCAAATATCTTTTCAAAACATTGAGATATTGGCTTTAAACTACTTTAATCTTTCAAAAAATATTGTTGTCAACATTCAGTAAAATTAAAAAAAAAATCGAATTAACAGTTTTTGTACAAAAAATTAAAAACCTAAACAAAATTTAACAAAAGTTGGTAAAAATTGTATTTCAACTCAAATATCTTTTCAAAAATTTGGCTTCTAACTAATTTTAACTTATAAGAAATATTGTTTTCAACATTCTATAAAATTTCGAGAAAAATCGAATTGACAGTTTTTTTTACAAAAAATAAAAACTTAAAAAAAACAAATAGCTTTTCAAAAATTACAAATATTGTCTTCAAACTTATTTTATTTCACAGAAAATATTGTTTTCGATATTCAGTAATTTTTTTATAAGAATCCAACAGTCCGTTTTTTCATAAAAAAATAAAATCTTCAAAAAATAGTACGCAAATTTGGTAAAAATTGATACATATAGACAAACTTTTAAGCAAGACAAATCGACAGACGGGATGGGAAGTTATCAGTGTGGGTCGCATCCCAGCCTCTTTTCTTACTCATCGTTTTACACACCAAAACAAACTAAAGATATTACCAAAAACATTATTATTTTCTTTTCATTTGTAAACAATGCAATAATTAAATAAGTTATGTATCCTACTGAAGTTTTGAAATAAGTTGATAGCTTTTTTCCTTTGGTCCTTTGTCACTCAATTACATAATTTCTCAAAACATATTGTCCAAATCTTTGTTGCATGTTTTCAAAGTATTTTCTCTCTAACTCATAATTAAATTTCATTCCTTTATATCAATTTATTACATAAATATAACACAATTCATTAAAATTATAATTTTCACTTCACTGATATAATAAAATCTGTGGTTTTACCTTTTTTTTTTAATTTTTCTGGTCCATGTCTCATAAAGCCGTCATCAGAACAAATTAATAATATCCCATTACAATAATAAATAACAAAACCCGCAAGCTGTTTAATTGCCCCTAGAATCTATTCCTGCCGCACAATTTTTTCAGCACAAACGTGTGGAGCACACGTACGATTCCGAGCCAAAAATCTATTTCCCGCTCATGGTGTCGCGTCGCGTCGGCGTTCACATAAATAAACAATCGGATTCAACAAAAAGAATTTTAATGTTGAATTATAAAAATATATAAACTTATTTAAATGAACGGATGGCGGTGCGTCAAGTTCATAAGTGATTTGTGTTCCACTGATGCGATTTATCTTTATTTAATTCAAACGCAAATTCTTTTCACAATTAAATGAATTTTCCGAACGGGAAAGTCAGTCGCACGAAAACTGCTCGGCTCGTACTTATTCTTGGCCGATAAATATTCGAAGTGAAGACTACTGAGGATTTGGAACTTGCGACAGGCGGAATCCCTTAGAACAATTCTGAAATGCGACAACGACGACGGCGGCGGGCGGCGGTGGTGTTGCGGTTTCGGACCCGTTTACAACAGCACAATCGACCACTGGCTGGCGTTATTGTCACTCATCATGCGAAACATATCGGCTCTTATCCGAAACACAACAGCACTAGAGTCCCCTGTCCAATATAAAAATCTCACCCTGTTGTCGGTCGCTAGTTTTTGTCCAACAAAAACAACGCAAACATAAACACCGAGCCGAACCGTAGACGTTGTTGGTCGGAAGCACACACAACAAAATCGAACTCATAGTGTTTTCCTTATCCAGAGCCAGAGCCAGCGCTACGTAAAGAGGAAAACAGAAATGAGCTACAAATGAAACGAATCCAAATTGAAACATTTTCCCAGTTTTGGTCGCATAGATTACGGTTTCCTCCTGTGCAATTGTATACTTGTATACCTATGCCACCCCCAAGGGTGGATACTTCGACTTCCACCCTTCGGGCATGGACGGCGAGCGGCGTGGATGTGGAACCCGTACCAAGTGAACTTCCTGATATAACGCTTTTCCTATTCGCACAGCCCTTAGTCTCTAATGGAGCCTTATATGGGGACTTGAGTTTGCTCTCTCGCTCACCCATATTAATGGAGCAAAGTGGGATTGGGGGATTTCAACCCTTATAGCTATCAGGCGAAGTAAGGTGAGCAATAGGTTTTAGGTGTGATAACTACAAACTTAGGACAGTGGCGTATCGCCGTTTAACCCGTCAACGGTGATAGGTCATGTCTAGTAGATAAGGTTTCCTTAAAAAACGGATAACTTAATTCTTCACAGTGTTGGTTCTTATCGAAATTGTGAGTAGCTGCCACATTTTAAATCCCCTTTCACAACTTAAAGATTACATTAGCACACGTAAGAAACCTGATCTTTTAGACCGAGGTTTAAATAGTAACGAATAAATTTTGTACTATTTTTTATTTTTATTTGATGTTTTACGGCAGAATTCTTAGAAAACATTAAGTGTGAAACAAAAAAGTTGATAAAAGAGTGATTAAATATGTATGTTCTGCAAAAACAAAGCACTTTTGTTGAAAAATACGGAGCGTGAGACAAGTGTCACCAACAATGTATAAATCAAATTGACCTTACCTTTTGGCGGCTTAAAAGGTAGAGTGGTTGCTCGCCATTAACGTAAAAGGCTGATTAACAGAAATAATTCTTCTTGTGTCCTTTTAATGATTAAATGGCTTCTTCTGAAAATTATTTCCAATCTTTGGATCTTTGGAATTGTGACTGCGAGTGAAATGAAAATGAAGCACTTTTCATTACAAGAATTACTCTTGGATTAGGAAGAACCCGTGATCAAAAAAATTAAGTGGCACAAGGTAAGATTAAACCTCTAGCATGACAGTCCTACGCAATAACAATCACGCCACGGGTACTAGCATCAATTAACGGAAAGTAAATCTAACTAAACGACTGCAAATAAGTTGTGAACAGCTGGACCGATTTTGTCCATTTTTTTTTAAATGTATTCAAAACAAGAAACCTCATGTGTTATATTCAAAAAGTAGACGTCACTAAATTGAAAATGTTACGCCACTGGGCAATATACGTGTGTACGCCGCGCGCCGCTGCCACTGGTACTCAGATATCAGATAGAAAAAGCTTCACAACGAGAGAACTTGTCAACAACATTACACACAATTTTTTGGTAAACTTGTTTATCAAACTTTTAGCTCTTGAATTGAAAATTAAACGTGGGGTGGAAAATGGAAATGACCCCCCATCGCTCGCGTGCCATGTTGCTGATTTCCATCTCGTGAGAAACAATGAGCGTGCCAGGGGCTACAATTTATTTGTATATACGCTGTACGCTCTCGATATTGAAAGCGTTTTGTTTACATCAACCAAAACACAAAACAAAATCAAGTCGATGGGAATATAAGATGTGAGTGTTCAGTTGGATGTTGAGTGTTGAGGTTTCAATTCACCCTCATACGCCATACGCTAGCGACACTCCATGATGTGCCACTTTTTCTTCGTTGTACTGACTGACAAAGAGAATGAAAAGGGTGATGGTAAGTGAGGACGGGGTTTTTGCTTTTTGCGGCGAAAGCAGATGGATGGTGTTGGTGTTTACTTTAGCAGGGAGTGAGCTTGAGCGCCTTACATTGATTCCGTCCATAAAAGCGGGTGAATATAAAACTGTTGGGATTTAATGTTTGGGGTTTCAGTATTCAGTTTGATCATAGAGCCAAGCCACAGCCACAGCCACCCACTGGGCTTAAATCAGGTTGATTTTATTTGTGTTATTTTTGTATTTCTTTCTCTTTTTCTCTCTTCTTAGATTGTATCTGCGTGGAATCTTGTATGTGAATGATTATTTGTTGCAACAGTTTAATACTAATACTCTTGCTACAATTTCCGATTTAGATGCTGATGGGGTGTTACACTACAGTAGAGTCAAAAATAATCAATTTGTTAAAAGTTGAATTAATGGTTAAAAATTATATGCTTATTTCTTATATTAAATATTTCACCTAATATTAAATATTTCACCTAATTTTGTATATTAAAATTCAAATTTATTCAGAAGTGTGTTTGGGTGTTGGATCATAAGTTATTGATTTAATATATAATGTTTGTTTGATTGGGCTTTAATGATCAATATTCTTGATGCAATTAATAAAAAACTAATTCATCTCCTGTTACCAGAAGTTTATTCAGAAGTTATTAGTTTCCAATTGAAAGTTATTGTTATCGGACCGATATGCGTGAAATTTATAAATTTGACATTTCTCGACATTTCCAGATCCGTAGAATCTAAACCCATGGGATAACTTTTTGCCGGCCATCTCTCGGGAAATAGCAGAGATATCGACTTCAAATTATTAAGTTACACAGAATTGTTTTGAACTTAAAAAAAACCAACAGACATTTATATATTTATAGATCAAACATACTGTAAAAACATATTTTTCAACTCAAGTATTTAACAACAAGAAATAAATTGATAAATTAAAATCCAAAACAATTTAATACGAAGCATAACGTTTTTGACTGTGTTTTTAAATAGTAGTTATTTTAAAGCCAAATAAATGTAACGACTCAAATATCTGGACAGACAATGCGATGGACTACATGTGAAGTCCTTTATGTCGACTGAACCTGAACCTGCTATTAATTGAAACAATCACATGTAAGTAAAGCTATTATAAGTGACTTTTTCGGCAGGACGAACTAGGAAATCAGCCGTTTTAAAATGATTCCTGTTTTTTACCAATTCATTTTAATTTTGATTGTGCTCGTAGATACTGTTTTGTACGATAAAGACTTTACTGTATATCCAATGTTTAACTATTTAATGTATCCAACTCAAAGATACCTGCCATCCACCCCCTCCCACATTCAATCATTCCCTTAATATTGATCAGCCTCAATAACAACAAATACATTTTTGTTCCTTCTGCATGTTTCCGGATTTGATAACACAGTCTGTTGACTTTGCCACATGGATATATTTCACCCATTCCCGATATTTCGTTTTCGTACCATGCGCACATTCACTGACTAGGACTACTCCATCCCTAAAGAGCCACTAGGTATATGGCCAAAGTGAATAATCGTTGCGATATTGGTTCCCATTATGTATTCAGTTTTCAAATAGACCACATTTATTATCATTTGTTGATAAATTCACAAGTAAAGGATGCCAGTGCCAGCCTTGAAAGCTGTAGTAAAGCAAAATAGTAGCTTTAGGATTTAACCTTGTAGATAATATTATCCAAGGGCTATGAATGTGTAGAAATAATTGAAATAAATTAATTTTGCTTGAGGCATAGTACGTAATATATATGTAAATCTTATTTATAAATAAAACGTTTTTAGCTTTGTATGCCATAATCATAAGTAGGTGAATATATTGCTGTGTTCATAATCAAATCACTTTCTTCTTTATGAGTATCTAATTTTATGGAAAAAGTACAAGCTTTTTGAGTGTTGTATTACTTGTTATTCTGGCACATCGTTATTTTTGTAAAAAAAAAAAACATAAATATTATTAACTTTAGTTTAAATTGTTTGTACTCTGAACGCATCTATAATATTTCATAAACCAACATTAAATAGGAAGTGTAGCCAATTTTACTAAAGATATTGAATAAAGAAAGTAACTATACCAAAAATATAAGTATCTTCAGATTATAGGAAGTGCCATAAAGCAGATAATGACGACGAATTTGTTCATCTAACTTGAATTACTTTTGAATATATTCACCTTTGTTGCGTCACTCTTTCATGCCTTAGGTTTCTTAGTATACATCTATCCCACTCTACTTTTCATCAAAATGATGGATGCATATAAAAAGTGTTAATCCACCATAATTAATGAAAATCTTACGAAATTATATATTTTTGTATTGCTTTTACAGTTTTTCAATTGTCTGTTGAACATCAGTTTGTATTTATTCTGCAAATAAAAAATACGTTTTGTTGTATTAACTATTGCTATGAGAATAATATCCAATTTCTCGATAGTTTTATAGATACTTTATTGATACTCCTTAAATTTAAATCTCGATTTTTTTGTAATAAATCTTTGTGATTTTTTTACTAAGTAAGTATTTATATTTCTATTAAAATGAAAATTAAAAAAAATAGTGTTGATTAAACATCGGGGACAGTCGACTTTTCTCCATTCCATTTTGCAGAACTTGTTCATTCACCTATGTAAATGTTAAGCAACAAAAAAAACTACTTTTCTTATCCCTATTGATTTAACATAACGATCTGCCTAAGAAATAGATTTTGACCATTTTTTAACAGAAAAATAAGCTCAATCTTCAATAGCCGCGTTTTATTATCACCATGATCTGATCCGGATCTTGGATTTACATGCATTACAACAACAACACAAGATCCTGCTTTGTGTTTGGATCTCAATTTGAGATCCAAAATTTAATTCTTTTTTTCACAACAAGGAGCGCTTTATCATTGTGATTTCACATGTAAATGTTGGTATCATTGCAAACAAATTAAATAAAACCTGTATTGCCATATAAACATTTCCATTTGACTGAAATAAAATATTTTTTAAATAGAAAGCGAGAAGCTTTTTATTTATTTATTTGGTATATAATCCATGAAATAATTAGATATTTTAACAAAACTAGATATTAATTGGTGAAATTAAAATAATTAAGTAAAAAAAAATGTATATTTGACATAATTTATGAACGAGAAAGCTGCAGCACAAATGGGAGAAAAGATGTTCAAATAAATTGTACATAAGTAATCTCTAAATTAAATTATTTAAGTGTCACATTTATTAAAAGGTCAAAAAGAATCTGGACTACATGTGAGACCAAAGCGTTCCTGGATGCTTTGAGTTTGAGAGTGCAATGGTGATTTGCAGAAACATTTTCAAAAGTTGTGGAGCTTCCATTTTTGGTATGTGTTTGTTTTTTTTTTGCTTCAAAATGTCACTTTTGAAAGAACGAATTTGACATTGCTACCAAACTTTAAATAATAAAAAATATGATGATCCAATGCTGTTTTATTATCAGTTCATGGTGATAATAAAATGCGGCTAATATTTGCCTTAAATAATGGAAGTAGTGTAAAGTTAGACATAATTTGGATTTCTTTAAAAAATTTGACGTTTGAGGATAGGAATATAGGAAAATTGTACATAATAGGACTGAAGCAATATTGCTGAATGCACTCATTATCGATCTGAACATTTGACAACCGAAGTCCTTCTCACCTGAACGTGAGCATCTCATTTGACATTGACATTTGACAGAAGACAAAAGTCAAATAAGAAAATTCTTGTATACCGATTGCTTTCGCGAAAATTTTGTTGCTATTTAATTGAATTTAATGAAACCCCTTGAGTAAGTTCCTTAATATTTTCATTCCCAAAACAAAGCCTAACAAAACACCTTTCGATTGAAGTCCCTGCGACCCCCGACTGCAAGCGGCAACTGCTACTGCAGCAGCTGCTGCCGCCGCAGCTACCTCCGCTGCTATGGCTGCTTGCGGTGCGAGTGGACCTGAAGGTGAAAATCCATCACAATGGTCAGCGGCAGAGGAATACAGATACAAGCAGGATCTGATCAACGATGACCTACAGATGTCCAACATGGCCATGGATAGTGGATCCATCTACCCACAATATGAATGGACGGACATTACCAAGGAATTTTTCGAGGCCTGTTCGGGTAAGTTCCCAAAAACAATTCAAATATGGATACATAAATATCGGCTTGCAGAACTGGCTCTGGGAGAACTCGCTCAAGACGACGTCTTCGGCCTTTTCGAAGCTATGTCAGCTATCGAAATGATGGATCCCAAAATGGACGTTGGAATGGGCTACAACAAGAACGACGCACCTCCTCATACATTTGAAACTGCTGTCGCTGTAAGTGTCAAACTCTCCCTTCTAATTGATTTGGTCAAAAATAACAACTATTTCCACAGGCTGGCATTTTAAAACTAGAGGACCTTGAGAACGCCGAACTGATTGGCATCTTCGACTCCCTCTTCTCTTGTATTGTCTCATGGCTGGAGGGGAATTCAATGGACCAAGTGCTATTTACATGTTTGTATCTGCATTCGCCACACAGCATAAAGGACAAATCCCTGCGGGCGTTTTGTTACGCCATTCACAATTTGATTGCTATTGTTAAGAAAATCATCATAACGAGCAGTGGAAATGAGGAGGAAGACTTCCAGCTCTACGGCAACTCTAGCTTTCTTTTTATTGAGGAAATCCCAGATGCCAATGTTGCGCCTGCGTTAAAAGAAGCCGAAGACGACATGGTTCGCCGGAGTAAATCAGAAACTTATCCTGAGGTAATTCAAGAAATAATTGAGGAAGCCTAATTTTTCCAATTAAATTAATTAAATGAATATCCCTACAGGATACCCTAGCTGTTGTTCATCGCTTACGCTTTATGCGCTTCCTCTTTCAATCGATCTTGCAACTGCAACCCGACATCGTTCGCCCGTCAGCTAGCGAAGCAGATCTAGCCGAAATCCACAAGAATCTTAATGCCGCTTTGGAACTGGTGCCACTGATTAAGAGGACCATCGAGAAAGGTACTCAACCAGAGCAGGACTGTAAGTTAGATATTTCACAAAAAAAAAAAAATGAACACCCCACTTAAACCTTCAAAACTTCCTTCTAGCTGAAGCACCCAATCCAATGGGCTTTTCTCCGCGAGTTCACGTTCGCAATCAACCGCCAACTTTTCCCCGCAGTGCTAAAATCCGTGACCGCACATCGAGTCTACAATTTCTAGAGGAATTAGTGCAAAGATTAAAATTTGCATGCAAAATTATAAGACAGAGAGATTACTATTCAGCCTTGGTGAGCTCAAGACTTCGATGTTCTTCGGAATAATAAAACCTTATAAAAATAATACAACTCCTTTTCAGAATTTCTTCATCGAATTCAGTCGTAAGTCTGGCCAATGTATCCTTTCGCGTAGTGTCCTTCAAGTTCTCTTCCTCTTCAATCGTCACCTTGTCTTTGGGGTAATTCCAATGAAGGAATTCCTCCGCGACTCCATCCGAGCTTTCAACGCCCCTCCGGTCCTGAATCCACGTTGTCCGTTGGCCAACGATAGGAAAATTCAACGGTACGTCGAGTGCTTCCTCACTTACTGCATCAACATGACCACATTCACGCACTTCATTGAGATTTGCGGCTACAATCGAGCCCGCCAACGGGACAAGCTGGCCCGGTTGATTGAGGGCTTCGCCAATATTCAAGTCGAAGCGGCCAGAATTGATTCTTATTTGAATATGGAGGCAGAACAGACTGACAATGTTGGAAAACACTCCTCGCATTTCGCAACTTGGGTGCTCTACAACTGCTTCCGGGCGATGATGCTCTTCCTAATGTCCGGGTTCGAATTGGAGCTGTACAGTGTGCATGAATTCCTGTACATCTATTGGTATCCCTATGAGCTGTTGATTGGATTCATCGTGTCGGCACTGACTCGCGCCGAATCAGCACTGCTGGAGCAGGAAGCGCTCATGGAACAAATGAACAAGACCGGAAACTCCAAACAGCGCAAGCCAAAGCCCAAAAAGAAGAAGCAATTGAAACCTTACCGCCAGGAGATTGTCTACTATCACGCCATGTTGAATATGTGCGGAGGCTTTCACATGGCAATGGGAGCGTTTACAAAGGACGAACGCATTCGACAGCCGATGCCGAAATTCGACAATGAGGAAATCCGTTTCAATCGGAGATTCGCTCCTTTCGCCGCCCTCACTAGCCCCCCTCAGGTGACCTATCAGGAATTCAAGAAAATCAGAGCCCAACTCATGCAGATGCCATCGTCCGAGATTTACATGTGCGCGGCAAGGTACTTCGAACAAGCTCGAAATGTTCTGGAGTCCATACAGAATCCAGAACAAGAAGTAAGTATGAGAGGAGCCTTAATAGAATCCCTCTGACTGGTTCCATTTTTATTTACAGATCCTCGATATGATCCATGTTGCGAAAGTCAACTTTGTTGTGATGAATGTGCTCGCCAAGGGTCACCAAAAGGATTCCAAAGCTCAGCCCGACTTTGATTTTAGCAAACATCGTTACTTTCCCATCATCAAACTTAACTAAGAACCTAGCGAGAAGTATTCAAAACTGAACTGTACTCTTAACGTCCCTTTGACTTGTCACTCAAAGCCCCAGTGAGTGTCCCTTAAATTCTTTTTTTTAAGCAATAAACTGAACAAATTGATACCAAAGTTTGCCATTGACTTATTATTTATTGTCATCTGAAATGATGTCTTGTTTGACTAAGAATTCTGGGACATATTCGGTGGATGGCTGGCAGCTATTTTTGCAAGTGTACACCGCCAACACGCCCCAATCGATGTTGTCGTCCTTCAAGTAGTTCAGCATCTGTGGCATTATTTGGAACTCGAACAGTCGAGGAGCAGAGCAATTGGGGCACGGTGGGATTTCGATGTTGGTACCGACGGTCTTCGCTGGGTCGGCGATCCAGAGGGGATCTCCTCCGATGTCGTATCGAAGAATTTGGGATGGATTTTTCGCCACTTGGCTTTTGAAGTTTCGGAAGAAGATGTCTGCGTTTTCGTCTTCTTCGTTTGCGAATTTACTCAGCTCGGATTCGGGTATGTCGGCCATGGTTCCGGCCTTTCCTTCGTCGACTAGTTTCTGGAATTCCTCTAAGCGACTTTGCTCGGTGCCTTCGTCGTCGTCGTGGTCGGAGACGCAAGTATCGGCCTCAATGACAACTTCGAATTCTGGGAAGGACACAGTGGGTATGAGTATGTCTTCGGTGGGGATCGTCTCCCCGGATCGGCAAGGTACTTTGTGCTGCGGCCAATGAGCCCGTTGGTGCTTGGCGGAGCAGTAGTTAATGCCCTTGCATCGCGAACACACCATGCCACCGCGGCACCCACAGACCGAACATATTCTGCAGAGCGGTTCCACGGCAGGCTGAAAGAAAAGGGCTGTCATTGAGGGGCAAGCAGTTTTTCAGAGAATGTTCTTACAAGGTCCTCATCTTCGTTGGGAGGAATTGCCGAGTAGAATTGATTCTGTCGAGAAAGTTGTGATCGAAATGCTGAGAAGTTCCTAGAGAGGATACCAAGAAAATAAAACACTATTGAAATGAGATATCGATTACTTACTCTGCCGAGTTTGGGGTCGAACAACTAGGTTCACGGCAAATGAAGATATAGATAGTCCTATGGAAACACGGAGGTTTTTCTTCTATTGGAGCATAAATCTATAAAAGTCTCATATATGATTGCATTTATTTGGAACTGGTAGAGGATTGTTTTATTACCTGACACAGAAAAGATTGAGGAGCACCACATTTTTTACATTTCAAGTCGTTGGTACTTGGAACTTTTTCCAGGTCCAACCAGGCTGGTTTTCCGCCTATTTTGCTTGGAAAATAAACATTTCGAAGTAAATTTGGCTCACATTCTTCAGCAAAACCTAAATCTATTTGTTTTTCGGCAGCAGAGCACATTTTTTATTGATTAACTTCGTTTTGAATAATTTTTTTCTTTTTAAACTCGAATTTATTTATACGAAAAGTTCTATGGAAAATCCAAAAAAAAAAAAATTGGATATGGATCTGTCAATTTGAGAGCAGCATGTCGCACAAGTACATTTTGAATAAAAAATTGAAACGGTTTAAGGGTAAACCTGCACTTGACTTTACAAAGAACGACTGATTTTGTAATCCTAAATATTGGAATATGATACAAATGTCACTTTTTCGTTTCCTATAATTGGAAATTGTTGGCCACTTTCGTATGGTGCCCATTTTTTCAAAAGTGAATTTAATCTTTTTCCACAAGAGCCAGTGTAAACATTGAATTCCGTAAGAAGGAAGCTGAATTTAATAACAAAATTAAGCAACAGCAATACACAAATCTCATCCTTTTTTGGAATGAACTGTTTTCAAGACCCAACAATTAAATGAATAAAAAAAGTAAAAATTTGAAAAATTAAAAATTAACTTTGAGCTGGAAAACGTAATTTTCTTGAATCAGCAGATGAGACCAGATAACACCATTTACTGCATTAATCTGATTTAGTTCTTTATGTTTTCATTTGTATGTTCTTTGACGTTTGAAAAAATATGTTAGAACTTTTTTTTATAAAATTTGTTACTTTACAGTACTTGATTAAAATGATTAAAAAAGAGCGTCAGAAGTTTATTTATGAAAAAATAATACGACTTTAGACAATGGTTTAAAGAGTTATTGAATCAAGAGTTTTTAAGATTTCAACCATCGGGAAAATTTTTGAAATCTTTTTCCGTCCTCAATAAATTTTAATAAAGACCGATATTAAAAGTCAATTGAATTTCCCAAAAGATCAATGATACCTCGGTATACACTTGGTTCTTCAGCAGAAGAATTACAAATGTCCGTCACATCAATTAAATGCATAGTGCCTATTTTCAGTGTAGTCAAGCCTGAACTGAACTGAACCGTTTAAACAGGATTTTTCATGGAGAAGTTTCAATTTAGAACAGGCAATTTGAAAACATGGAAATCATTTTATCCTTGATTTGAAGATAATTCACAAAAATCCTCGTTAACAATTTGACAAGTTAGTATGTTTTATAGTTATTTGCTATAAATGACCTGCTCAAACAGAACTCACTTTTCAAATAAACCTATGTTATTTTTGAAAGTACTAGTGAGTTGGCTGTATTCCATTAGCGCATAAAAACTATATTTTTAACTTTCTTCTTTCAAGGTTTAAAATATTGATTTAGGAAAATATCGTTTAATAGAACAAAAAGATTTATTCTTCTGTTTTAACATTGTTTTATGCCTAAAAGTTCCGGTTTTGATTCATTGTTTACGCTTAATTGAATCTTTTTTTAAAAATGAAGTAATTTTGGTATGTCACTTTGGATTCTCAGGATTAAACTCGCTTTTTGCCTCCTGTGAAAGTTGTGATAGGAGCCTTTAATCAACAACTATCCTGAACTAATGAATAACTTTCTTAAAAATAATTTAAGAAATATAAAAATTTGTATTTATTTTTGTCAACCTGGCTGACGGCATAGCCATGCCATTTAAATTCAAAATCTTAATATATATAATTCTTCTGTGAGTGTGTATGTCACTGAACTTCTCTTAAACGACTGGACCGATTTTGATGAAATTTTTTGTGTGTGTTCAAGGGGATCTGAGAATGGTTTAGATTCACAATTTTGTCCGCTAGGTACACCTGTTATGCTTTTAAGAAATTTAAGCCCTCCCAATATGTGTAATGGTACAAGACTATTGATCAAAGAATTAAGAGATAATGTGATTGTAGCAACTATCATTACAGGTCCTGTGGCTGGTCAGCTCGCACATGTTCTGCGGATTCCAATGATACCAACTGATTTGCCCATATCTTTTAAAAGGTTACAAATCACTTTAAAAATATCCTTTGCCCTAACAATAAATAAATCCCAGGGACAAACTTTTTCCATAGTTGGTATCGACTTCAGGAAAGAGTGCTTTTCCTACGGGAAATTGTATGTGTCACTTTCTCGAGTAGGATCTCCTGAAAATTAATATATTTTGTTGCCACCTAGAAATACCACAGCCAACGTAGGGTACAGGGAGGCTTTAAGATAAGCATACAATTTTTGCTAATTTAGTGATTCGTGGTCGTTTTAATTAGCATGCTTATAACTTAAATATCTGTACCTAATTTTGTCTATCCGTGCGAAGCCGGGACGGGCCGCTAGTATTTTATAAAATTCTTGTAAATTAATGTAAATAAATAAATTACTTACTTACTTTACTACTAATCTAAGAAATTTAAAAAACAAATTAATAAAATCCCAAACCAAAACTATGCATTGCATAAGTAAAAAGGAGAAAATGTCAAAATAAACTGTTATCGTATGAAAAAGTGAAACTTCAAAAACTAATCGTAAATAGAAATAAATGTTTCCTCGTCCATAAATTGGAATAAATTATATATATTAAGACAATTATTACGGAAAAATATAACATGCGAGTGAAAATTCATGCTTCACTAAAGAAAAGTTGAATCGCGTCATCAAATGTGTACCATAATTCTTATTTTTTTATATAAGCCCAATGTGAAAATTGTGATTTATCAACATTTTGTACGAATTGCATAAAATAATTCTTTCAAAGGTATACATGTGAGATCTGCTTAATGAAAACATCAAATCGAAAAATTTACTCTGAACTCTTCCCAAAACAAGTGCATTCAATCAATAACCTGAAACTGTTATACAATCTCCCCATTTTGACAGAACACCTTTCAAAATACCAAAGAAATAAAAAATAAACATGGCCTACCATTTTTTGACAGAGGCAGAATTTTTCTTCAATAACAAAGTGAAAACGAAAAGTACCTATATCGACGAGGTGTTGTAATGAAGTTTCCTCAAAATCAAAACTAAATCGCGTGAAAAATTCGTTAAAATCCAAGAAAAGAATTCGATTCCTTCGCATCATAAATCAAAGTGAAAGTCTCTCCAAGATAAATTCTCTTCGAACACGAATAAAATAAAATTAAAATGTAAAAAAAAGGAACTTCATCGATCTTCCGGAGTCGTCGTCGTCGTTTTCGTCGTAGTCGTCGTCATTTTCATTTTATCGGATTTTCTCATTTGCGATTCTATAAATAAAATCTGTGGAAACAGTGCAAAGAGCCAGCCTACATTCTCGCAAAGAATTGAGTGTTCTGTTGAGTAAGTGGTGTTTCGTATGAATTATTTTTATTCCCGTAGTTTTCTTCCATTTTTCTCATTATATTATTTTTATTTGTTGGCTCCCAGTTTCAAAAATAAAAACATTAAGATTGTGATTTTCGTTGCCGTTTGTTGGACTGCCACCAAAATTATTTGTTTAATTTTGAAAACCGAATTGGGAACTAGGTGAAATAGCTTCCGCTAAAGCTAAACTAGCAACAGTTGCAGTGGCAGTTGCAGCACACGCTGACGCTCGGTTTGTGTCTTATTTTATTTGCATTTCGATCTCAATCTCAGTTCCCAATAATTGTGCAAGAAAAAAATAAATATCAGAAGAAAAATAAATAAAAGAAACCTTTCTAGTGCGCCGTGTTGTGTGTATAAATAAATTCAAATTCACACAGAGCACAGATTAGCTGCACCACCGAAATTCATTGAGGAAGGACTTTTTCGGTTTTCACTTCTTGTGGGAATGGGGATGGAGATGGGGATGAAAAAAAGAAGAAGAATTCTCCTACCGACACAACGTTGTTGAGTTCACGTTCGTTGCGATTCGGACAAATTCCTGTGGAAGTGGATGTTGGTTTTGTTCTTTCATTCATTCATTCATACAATTTGCGCGTAGGTTGGTTTTGAAATTGAATCCTCTCCCTTTGCCTTTGACTCTGTCTCTCTGCCAGAATACCTGCAACCTGCTCCTGCTCTTGCTCTTGCTCCTGTATCATCATCTTCTACTTCCACCACTTTGGTTTCTTTACACTTTGTGTCATGAGCCAGAATATCTACGAACGAATATACATAAAAGATTAATTTCTACTATGAGCTCAGGGGATGGTAATGGTAATAAATATTTTATTGATTTTCTCCGTATTCAGTTTTGTGTGCAGTGGTTTGGCTTTTGCCTGTGATATTTTTTCTGCTCTTGCTGTTGCTGCTGCTGTCACTGCTGCAGTTATTGAGAAGCAGACGTTATGAAGATTATAATCCGGTATTTTTCTTTTGTTGGTGCTTCAATAATACGCCACCTGAATGTGGTGTAATAAAAGTGAGAACTGCACTAATGATCCCTCGAGCCAGTCAGTGTTTGCGTAAATAACTCAAATGAGAGTGTGGCAAACACGTATGCAGGATACTCGCTTTTTCTTTTTCTTAAATAGTGCGCCGCCGGTGTTAATGACTTCAGTTGTAACAACGCACTTATGAAACAATTAAAAACATATTAACAGTTGTGTTCTATGAGAAATGTTTGTTGTCATTTTGAATGCATAAAAATTCAGACATTTGGTTGTGGGCAGAATAACTTTGGACACTTAAATATTGGTTTAAAGCTTGTAAACATTTTAATCCCAAAATATGTCTCATTGACATTCTGGAGGCAGAATTGATTATGACCCAGCGACCCTGACCTACACATGGGCTACTCCTGCTGCCAAGAATTAGTTTTTTGTATTTCCTCAACAAGGAAACATTAAGTGTTTGATATAAAGGCTTTGATACCCCTTGATACTATGCTATCTGAAACAAGCTTACCTTAATTAAAACACTCTTCCTTTTAAAAATGTCACATATCTTAAATTAAATAGTTATGTTCCAAAAAATTGTCCATCATGTAGTTTTCCTTGAGCTTAAAATTTTAAAATATCTCATTTTCAAATAATAATAAAAGACATATGTATATATATTGGAATTAATTAATTTATTATAAATTTAATTTTGTAGTATATTTCATAGCGTTTATTTTGTTAAATATGATTTGCTGCATATATCTGATGATGCAGCCACGGCTACGAGCTACATAATATATATGTGTTAGTCCGATTTTCACTACTTTCTCAAATAAATTTAGCCGTATGGCGTCAATATTGTCTTCCAACTTCCAATCTTTGAAGAGTTTGGTTAGTTTGTCAACCTAAGCCAGTGACTTAGCCCCATAAGAAGTAATCAAAAGGCGTTAATTCGCATAAACTTGAAGACCAGCTTTCAGGACCACTTCTTTAAATAAAGTCACAAAAATGATTTTGCAATAAATTAATAGTAGAAAGCGTTGAATTAAAAGTTTCTTCGATATTGTTGGCTCCAAATGTCATCAATGTTTAGCTGATTAATTTTTGGAAAGAAAAAACATGGTTTGATAGCGCTCGACATTCACCATGATGGCCGGCAGCTCCTTACTCATTTCGAAAGAAAATGGACCGATGGTGCCACCAGCATGTTAACCGCATCAAACCCTAAATAAACAGATTCAGACGATATAAGGGAATAAGGGATAAAGATAAGTTTTCACTATCTCACTTTATTGGAAAGTTGACTGGAAACTTGATCAAGAAAAATCTTCCTTCCTACCAAGTCAAATCTTAAATAAGGCTTTTTTAATTCAACTGCAAGCTGAACTTCATAACTCTGTGACTTATTTATTTACCGCAGAATTTTATTTAAAGTTTAGTTTAAAAGGTGTATTGAAAAAGCAAAAAAGTACTTTTTCGTAACAATAAAAAACAAAAAACTAAGAACCTGTATAAGAGGAAGATAATAATGTTATTGGTTCTTTCTAGAAGTAAAGTTCCAAGTTTTAAATTGATAACATCTGAAAATTTCACTTGCATCTTTGGTCTTGTTTTGCGTTCAAAGAATGCAGTTGACTGCAAATGAAGTCCTTTCTGTTGTTTGAACCTGCCTCATTACTTTTTATTGAACAAACATTTCAACACAGTTTGACATTGGTCAGGCACTTGATTTGCAGTCAACGGCTTTTTTGAACGTACATTTTGACCAAGGCAATTAATTAGTTTTTCAAGTGTCATAAATTTCAAACTCAGAACTTTACTTCACTAACCTCTTCCTTCAGTTTATCGAACAAGAACTAAAAAAAAACATTATTGTTTACAAAACGCTCCTCAGGCAAGCTACAAGCCCATCAAGATTTTTATTTTGTATTGTAAAGCCAATATTAATTATCTACTTTCCAGTTTGACAAGAAACCTTATAACTCAAAACATTAAATGGAATTGTGCAGAAAATAAATAAATCATAGAGTAATAAAGTTCAGCTTTCAGTAAAATAAAAAAAAAAAAACATGATCATCACTTGACTTGATAGTTAGGGAGATTTCTCTTGACTAACTTTCCAGTCAAATTTCCAATAAAGTTGCCATAATTGAAGTGCAATTTTTTCGCAGCTGGCCAATCAGATACTAGAAACTCGAGTCCTTTCGAATCCCTTTATTCGTCTGAACCTGCATATTCTCATTGAAACTTCTCATGCAGCTAGAAAGACACTTTTTATATTGAAAGAAAAGAAACATTTCATTTTTATATGGGGGCCATGCCTTTGCGTACGTTTCACATTGTAATGACAAAACGAAATCAGAAACCAACGAAGACCTAGAATTAGAAACAAATTTTGTCAAACTTGAAGAGAAAACAATATCATTGAACCATTCATTGAACTTCTTGCATGATCAATGATCAAAAATCAAGACAAATTCATGTAGTCTCATGTTACATCATTTTTGTTTAAGCCATGGGAGGCTTCTTAAAACACTCTTACACCATCCATTTTTCTAATGCTAATGAGGTAGGTACGTTTTAAAGGTGTCAACTAAAGAAGCTTAATTTCATATGACATTAATTCCAGGTCAGTGACCATAATCAAGTTGTTATTTTAAGTTGAATAAATCTTTTATTCTTCGGGAGCTCAAGGTAGTATTAAAAAAATCCTCAGTGTACAAGGAAATATTTGTACGAGTTTTCTTGTTACTGAAAAAAAAGCTCTCTCAAAGAAATCCAATCCACAGCAGGAACTGATTTCGTGGAAGTCGTTGCACGAGAAAAAATAAAATAATGTTGGGAGTGTCATTCAACCTGAGCTTCAACAAAGTGCGTTTGCGTTGTAGTATAGTGATGTGGATGTCGCATACCATTCAACTTCATTAGTCTTTGCATTCGCGTCTTCTTAGATTTGATTGAACAAAAAGTACAACAACAAAACAAAACTACCTTGAGCATGACCATTGATAGGAAATAAACAACAACAAAAAGAAGACAATACTTTTCACTACGCGACTGTTGCTTTTTTGTTATTACCACTCTACAACTCCACTACTTGTTCATTGCAACTGCATTCACTCATCGCCTTCGATATAGCCATCGCCAACGTAGTCGTCATCGTCGGTGTTCGTGGTTGTCGTTATTGTAGCCGTAGTTACTCTACTTTCATGTCATTGTTTCTGGTTGATGCGTGCGTACTTTAGCCCAACAAGTTTTGTCATATAAATTCATATTTCTTTGAAGCATTCACTTGTGACAAAGTAATATATACCTATATACATCTGTGTACATATGTGCCTCCCAGCATAATTTGCCCACCACCCTCTTGTACTTGTTCTTGAGGCAAAGAAAAAAATCAAACCAAACGAACTGAATAAGAATAAGAAGAAGAAACCTTCCAAAGCAACAAAAACAACAACTGCAAAATATAAAACTACTTTAAACTAAAACAAAAGATGACGCTTGGAACGACTACTATTTGATAACTCACTCATTGCATGAGTCACCCTCAAGGTTAAATATTCAATCGACGACGACGACGACAAGACAACGTCGAATAAGTTGTTTATTTTATAATTTTTTTTTTGAATTTTGTTTTGTTATTATTATCTTGTTAGGGCTACAAGCGGGCTGGGTTGGGACGGGTGATGGGAGTGTGAATATTGTGAGCATGAGCACGGAAAGAGAGATTCCAGCTCGTACTGACTACTAGCAACTGGAAACTGGCAACTGGCATTGGCCAGGCAATGAGTATGAGGCATAAGCGAGGAATATGTTAAGAACACAATGTGACTTATTATTTGCTCAAGGTGTTTATTTGACTTTATATCAAATTTATTGGTATTTTAGGAAAATAAGCGAGAATTGTATTGTTTGATGAAAAATTGAGAATATAAATATGAAAACTGTTTTTGTATTGATATTCATTAAGCTATCGTAATGATATGAAAGTAAATGATTCAATATTTTGATTTGGATCTCAAACAAAGTGTATGCTTCATTAACTCACGGTTGTTGTTAGGTTTACATATTCCACATTCCTCAAATCGAGGTTGTTTATCATATTATGAATACCAAAAGTAAGAATGACTAAGGGGAACAACAACGCAATTTATCAATTTCATGGTTATCTTCCTTCTTATTATTTTGATGTAAATAATACTTTAGGTAGGTAGGTAGAAGTGGCGATCTCAGGGCAGACCTAGCCTGAGATCCAATTAGCGCTGTAGTGCGCCGTTTTGATACCAAAACTCGTTTGACCTGTGAAAGAAAGGAGAAGATTTATAGCGATTGAATTAGAGCCATTTTGTCGCATTGAAAAAAGAGATTAGGTCTCTAATCTTTGTCTCAGATAGCTCATCCAGTTCGTGAAAGAATGCTTTCCCAAAGCATTTCATTCTAGTGCTTGCCAAGGCAGGACATTTGCAGAGGAAATGGATTATCGTTTCACTTTCTCTTTGGTCGCAGCAACTACGGCAAAAGGTGTTGTAAGAGATACCCAACTTCTCTGCATGAACTCCTATGGGCCAATGTCCGGTACAAACCGCAACAATCCTGGCTATGTCTTTCCTTGGCCTGCATAGAAGATCGTATGTACGGGTTTTATTATAGGTGGGCCATATCTTCCTAGATATAATGCAGTTGGGTAAATTGCTCCACCTTCGGTTTGATTCAGTTTGGTAGATGGAAAAGATTTTACCCTTCATAGCACCAAGTGGAATGTTAACCATTTCCGCAAGTGAGCTATGAAGGGCCGATCCTTGCCTGGCTAGCTCGTCAGCCCGTTCATTTCCCACGATACCACTATGGCCCGGAACCCAGATCAGGGTGACACCGAGGTTAATGTTCAGGCTCGCAAGCTCATCGCGACATTGCTGGACCAATTTAGATGAGGATGTAGCCGAGTTAATGGCTTTGATAGCTGCCTGGCTGTCTGTGAAGATAGCCGCATTTCGGTTTTGGTTTGGGCTTTGTTTAAGTATCTTACATGCCTCCCTAATTGCCAGCAGTTCAGCCTGAAAAACACTAGCAAAGTCAGGAAGCCTAAAGGATTTAGCTACATTTAGGGACTCAGAAATAATACTTTACCAGCCTTATATTTTATAAGGGCATTTTAAAGACTATCATCTAGGTTCAGCACTTTCCTTGAACTCGAAATTATAGCGAAATTGAAAAAAAGGACATTGATTGAGATTTTCTTTTTAAATTAACCGAAATGTGGAACACTGAAAACAAATGTCCTCTTTTTCAAATTCGATTTTGATCATTTCTTAGAACCTAGCTGAGTATAAGGATGTGCATTCTTTATAATAAGACTTGAAAGCCCTTAATTACCTTTGGTGATATATGCTACTGAATTTGCCGAGAAAGCTACAAAACAAGTGATAATTCTTGGTTCTGGGTCAAGATTGAACAAAACAATATTGCAGCAAATGTCCCAACTTCAAAAGGTTGCCATAGAAACTGATATGAATGGACCTTTATAATGCAGACATGTAACACAGAAACACAGATTTTTCCTTATCTATCCAGGAAATAATAATAATGGGGACTGAAAGGTATGACACCGAACTATGCTGCTTAAATAACAAAACAACAATCAATCATATTTGCACCTGATTATTGTGTTGGTGCCAATAACTTTGAACGATCCTCATATGAAAGTCTTGTGTTGTTTTCAGTTTTATCAATTATCATTATTATTACTATTTTATTTTATTGACCCAGTTGAACTTACATTCCATTTAATTTAAAATCTATATCAGATTAAGCTATGAGTAATAGTAGACAAATAATCCAACAATATTTATCTAGAGAAGTTTACTTCGTTTTTATTTTTGTTCCGAATATATCATTTATTGGGCTTAAAGTGCACAACGATAAAACGGTGACTGACCTGATATACAGCTGTCCGCTGCAACTGAAACATGAATCACACGCTCAAGTATGTGTTTATTTGTGCAGACAGTTATGGACAGAGAAATAGCACACTTATCAATTTTCTTTTCAAAATTACTTCTCAGGGCAAGAATTGACTTATAGGAATTTATTTAATTATTATTTCGTTTCAATTTTATTTAAAAAACTGTATTTTGTAGTGATGGTTAGATTTGTTTGTAAATAAAACAAGTTCTAAGCAAAGAATTCTCACAATTTTCTAATTTTAGTACTACCAAGTCAGCATTTTAATGGTTGTCAACGAGTTGTTAAAGCAGCTGCCAGCGCGCCTGCGGCAAACCTTTTAAATAAGGTTTGACATCTACTTTGTTATTGATTCTGACGCAAAGATCGTTTATAATTTTGTTCGTCCAATTTTTGTTTTCAACATCGTTCTATAAGTTTTCTATGGGGTTAAGATCGGGATTTTTAGGTGGTTCTATAGTATTCATTAATATTATTAAGATAAAAGTATTTATCCATTCTGCCATCAGTCCTAACCAATAGACTCCGGGACTATTTCTTGGAAAATTTGTTAAGTTATTGACTTGAAAAATAAATGCAATAGTTCCACTCAACGGATAATTATTGAAACATATGATTTCTCAAAATAGTGTGCTATTTCTTTGTCCATATCTGTATTTATATAAAGAACAGAATGTAAATAAATAAATAAATTGTTTGCTTGTAAAGTATTTTACAATTAGTCATTGAAAATAACAAAAAAAGATAGCGATACATTTATCCGTATTAATGTTTAGGTTAGGATAAGAATTATCTTGCCTTTTTGTTGTTTGTTGTTTATTTTATTTTGTGTTTTGAAATATCGTTATAAATTAAAGTAAATTTAAATCTTATCATTATTTTTAATATTTCTAATGTTATTAAGCCGTTTTCTTATTCAGAATTGTAATGAAGGAGATATTAACCAACAATATAATTAAATAAGAAACAAATTAACTTTCTTATTTATCTCACGAAAAATGTAACAAATGTTTAACTCATTTTTGAGAAAGTAAAATTATTACAATTGATATTTTAAAGGCATATGATACAGTTTGGTTAGTGCGTAGGACTGTTATGCTAGAGGCCTTGGGTTCAATTCCCGCATGTGCGGGAATTTTTCACGGGTACTGCCTCTTGCGAGAAATTGATAAATTTTACAAGAGTAATTCTTGTCATGAAAAGTACTTTCTCAAATAAGACGTTCAAATTCGGCTTAAAAACTGTAGGTCCCCTTCATCCCTGACAACATTACTCGCACACAGGAATGGTTGAGAGTTGTAAGCCACTAGGCCCTAGTTCTGAACGGACTATTGCGCGACCTAATTTATTTTGATTTATATGTGAGTTTTGAGAGTTTGGCATTGAGCTCTCTTATAGAAAATGCGTTCATTATATATTCATGAATCTGGTATCCAAGAAATAAACCTTGGTGTGCCACAGGCCTCCGTTTTGTCTCCGACGATTTTTCGTTTATTTTTATAAATGGTCTTCTGCCTGAAAATTTCTGGTGAATAGATTTAACCTTGATAGCATTGTCCGTACAATGAGGAATCATAAATCGTGTAGAATTTAATTTTTCAAGAAACTCGATGTTGTCGACTGTTTTAAAAGCTTAACCCTCCACCTTTCGATGGGTGGTTTTCAAACCAACCTAAGAAGTTTTTATACCTCATCTGATTAAGATATAATTTATAAAGACTTATATCGTTATTTTCAAAAACAATGATCTAGTGAAATATTTAGTTCCATCCACTTAATTCACAACATTATTTTGTTACTTCTGAATTCTCATATTTTCTAAGTCCTAATAACTCAAAAAATTTATTTAATTTGTTTTTCTAATTCAAGCTTTAATTCAGGAAAAAAACGAACAAATTAACAACACCAAAGAGAAACACAAAAAAAACTTACAAAAACGAAACGATAATAATAAAAGAGAGTTAAAATGTCTGATTTTGTGCCACGTGATATTTTACCGGATTTGTGGGAAGAAATACTCCAGAGGCATTGGACATTTCTAGAGACTGAAGAAAGTATGCAAAAACTGGAGGAACGCAAAAAATTAGAAGGTAACTTTCCATCTTATTCAACCTTTATTGCTTTTCTAACTTTTTTTTTACAATTTAGCATGTTTAAAAGAGTTCCTCTGTGTTGTGCCACATGATAGGAAATTCTTCCTACCCGAAACAGCTCATGTGTTAAAGAAGACTGTCAAAGAATTGGATGATTTCAATGCTTTCAAGGCAATGGTTGGATTCGAGTCAATAAGTCAGTATGCTAATAATCTCTTCACAAAACCATGGAGAAAAGAGTACAGAGTTATAAAGGTGAGTATTTTTGTTACCACACAAGAGTCAACACTTTAAAATGTGTCCATTACTTTTTAGATGTATTCCGGTTTTTATCAACATGAAATTAAATCAAATCTAGTTGATGCAGAAAAACTCTTTGAGGCAATGGGCTACCGTCAGATTTCAAATCAGATTCTGGTGTTGGATGGACCGATTTGTCCGGATCAGGTTACAAATGTATCTCGGGACGCTATGGCCGCGTATGTTGAATGCCAAATAATGAAACAAATCAAAGCTGGACTGACAGCTCTCCCACTGGTTTGCTCTTGGATTGATATTTTTAAATTTAGAGAAACTCATTTAGGTATTTAAATAATGCCGAGAAACTAAAATCATCCCATAACTCACATTTTCTTTTTTAAAAGGTGGCGCATCTCAGGCAATCAAAGCAATAGCTTATGCAGAACAAGAAAGGAGGTTTCGGGCAAAGAAACTTGCAGCAGGTAAGTCAAATTTACCAAAAAGTCATCTATAGAAGATTAATGCAATTAAAATCTACTCTTGTTTTTTAGAAGCTCAATTTACATCTCAAGTAGCTCCTCCTCCACCTCCTGTGGGCCCAAAAGGTGCATCCTCGTGCGAAAACTGTGCAGTTCATGGAAACTACCATCACCACTTGCATCCCTCAGCTGGGCCTCCGATTCATCAAATTCCGAATGGATGCAATATGCGTTCGCAGCCCAGCTATAACCCTCCCTGCACTCTACATCACCCCACCAGCAATATGATCCATTGCAAACATCCAAACTACTCACAGATGTCACACTCTAGAAGTCTAGAGCACTACAACGAACATACAGATGGCCCTCCCTTGCCCCATCGTCACTCCTTCGACCAACCCCCACAATCCCACCAGCCTCAGCACCTCTATGACAATCCTTACGACTGTGTCGAAAGCTATCAAAACGCTTGCAACTTCAATGCATACAACCACCCGTACAATGTATCAGGGAATCGTTATCCTCTACCTTACAATATATCCAACCAATTGAACAATCACAATCAATACGCCTATACTAGCTCTGGAAATATGTATCATCCTGTTGCGGGATGTGGCCATAAAATTCCTCCACCAGCTATCGAATCGTCGGCATATGGAGATTGCAATGGCGGTTATGCCAAAATAACCCCCTGCAATTACACTCCCCATCAGTCATCACGAAATAGCGGTGGAGGCAAAGACTTTCAGAACTACAGGCAAAGATCCTTTCCGCCAGATCATCAGCTAATCGATTTTGAAGAACGACCTGCGCCCCATGAACTCCCACACTCTCACTCCCGCTCCCAAAACAACAGTTTCGACTTGCACGACCGCACTACACAGATCTACGATAACAGGCGAAGTCGTTCTAGCATGACGCAATCAACTCTGCCCTCACAAAAGGACATCTACAGCCGTAATCACAACAATCACATAGAGAGTTCCGACGACTTGGATGGAAACTATGTGTATGCCACGCCCATACCTGTAAAACATCGAAAGGTGACGACTGAAAAATACTTGAAGAACTCGGAAATCCTACAAGAGTACGAAAAGATACTAGACAATAAAAAGCCTCCATTGGACGTTGTTGTGCAAACCAATGGCGGATCCCACACATCTCATGCACCCTTGGATAATTTTGAGAGCTTCGATGACTTTGTGAATGTTGAAAACACAAAGGGCAGCTTAAGCGACTCGACTACTGCGACAAAAGCTCCCAAGGCAAATAAAAACCAAGATGGGGTTGGATCATTTGAGTCATGGGACTACGTATTTCAGAATCTCGAAAAACACGGCTATTCGAAGGATCTCGGTGAAAGGGGCGATTTATTGGTACAAAGTCTTGATCTAGACTCCCTGAATATATCGGCGGGAAGTCATATTGGCACGGAAAAGCGCCGCGTGAATCGCAACCCCCCCGAGGCGAAACCTCGCCCCCCCTTAAATGGCGAAAATGGCAAGTCTAAAACGCTCGAAAAAGCTGTCCCAGTTTCTTCGCGGAATAGAAATGGCACCGAAAAGTCAATACTGAAGGTACAACCTAAGCCCGTCGAGAATGGTCAAGTGTTGCATTTAAAACCAAGTCTGAAATCCAGCACCAAACACTTAAACAATAATTTCGAAGAAGATAACAATCATCATCAACAAGAACAACAACAACAACAACAGCAACAATCCTCACACGAGCGAGTTGTGCCAAGTCGGTTAAGTAGCTCTTCATCACGACCGCCCTCGATCATAGCAAATAATACGATCAATCCAATTGCGACCCAAGTCATTGTGACAAGTCCGAACGAATGGAGTTGTAGATTTTGTACGTTTTTGAATCCCGACACAAAACGAGTTTGTGAGATGTGTTCGAAGAGTAAAAATTTGATTTTGGAGTCGACTAATACGCCGACTTGTGTTTAATTAGATTGATCTTGAACTTTATTTATTGCTTTCAGTTTGAGTTTGAGTTTTGAGTTCGAGGTCTCTTACAATCTCTGTTATATTTTATAATAATCTTTTAACTTCTCTCGAATTGTTATTTGGTATTTTTTTTTATATATAAATTCATATATTATATTTCTTGTTGAAAATGTTTTGAAACAAAGTGTTATGTGTTCGCTAAGAGATGAGTGTTGGAAAATATCCACAACAATTCGGAATCATCTTCAATCAAAAGAAAGAAGAGTCAAGATTGTTTTTAGGTTTTGCTATTTGTTGCTATTTGATTGATGTGTTTTGTGTGAAGATTGCATTTACTCTTAACTGTTTTTGTTTTTTTGATTAATCAGTTTTGTTAATTCATTTATTTTATATGAAAGTTCATTGTTGTTGATTATGGGAGTGCAAGCTTTCAAAACTCTGTTTTCTTTCATTTATAAAGTGTGTGTTTTGAATATTAATACAAATTCTTCTTCTAAGTCAAAGTATCAAACGTTTACAGGAAATATTCTAAGCTTTCGAGAACTTACTACAAATTCGAAAACATAAATAAATATAAACTTGTCACTCTAAAAATTACTTCAAGTTAATGTAGCTGAATTTGAAGTTTGGCAAACAAATATTTTCTTTATATATATTATATATTTTTAACAAGCTGCTTCTTTAAATTATATTTTTTCAAAACAATTCTAAGCAATGGATTTAGTTTCTCTAATCAACTAAAAATTGTTTTGAGAAGTATCAAATCAAGCATAAGCTGGCCATACATCGACGAGCCATTTGGCTCCGAACCAATTAAGCTCGGTAGTTTTCTAATTTGCTAAAAATCCGACTAATTCCCCCGAATCATTTTATATTTGAGTTCGGTCGAACTCAGAACTCCGAACCAGCCCA
The DNA here is from genome assembly GCA_951509635.1 of Eupeodes luniger. NCBI lineage: Eukaryota > Metazoa > Arthropoda > Insecta > Diptera > Syrphidae > Eupeodes > Eupeodes luniger. Next base: position 130,572,243 of record OX608075.1, on the reverse strand, counting down.
AGCATTAAAATTCATTAAGTGAGTTTGTGTTTTTTCTTAGAGATGTACTCTAACTTCTTTTTGAACACATAATATTTATGTTAAAAAAGTTATTTACCTCTTATATAAGTTTAACTTTACTAAAATTGTTAAAAATTTGATGAAAAAAAAACAAACAAAATTAAGAAATAATATTTCTCTTGTGTGCCTCCTTCTTTATTCTTTAAACTTCGAAATTCTTTGAAATGAAAAGATAAAAGAAATGTAAAGAAACAAAAAATCAAATCGTTTTAAGATGATATTTATTTATTTAGTACCTAAATAAAATTTACTTACGTTTATGTCATTGTATATGTTATTATTATAGAATTGAATGGAAATAAAAAAAAACAACAACAAAATTATAATACAAAATAATTTAAAAATAAACACCAACCAAAATCGTTTGATTATGATGTGTGTAACAACCCTATCATTATGATTATGACAATGCTTTAATTAAATCAATACAAAATTATATTAAATTAATATGAAACAATTAAAACAATAATAAAACAAAAATTAAAACAAACATTATATGTAATATTAAGAAGAACATAAATCATACAAAACAAAAATACTACACAATACACTTTTGGATGATTACATGATATAAATTCTACTTACCTACATTACAAAATAAATAATAAAAATATTATATGAAATTATAACTGTTAAATCAATTGATTGTGATTCTATTGTAATTTATAGATGAAACACAAAAACAAAAAAACATAATAATATAAAATATGATAAGATTAATTAATTAATTTTTGATGATTGGAAATACATACATTTAAACCCTTTTAAACAAAAACAAAGAGAAAAGATAAACTAAAGACATACAGAAGAAGAATAACAAAAATCTTCCTTACGAATCACAAGAATTAAACAATAAAACAATATTTATTGCTATTTTAAATTTAATAAAAAAAAAGAAACAAATATTTATGAAAAAGTATTAAACAAACATAAAACTTGTCTTTTATTTTTTAGACTGTTGGAAAACATTTCAATTCATTTCAACTTAAAAATGGAATAACTTAACTTTAGGCATGGAAATTCCCAAGAAAATTTTCGGTTGTATTGTAGATATTGTACTACGGCTGGCGTCGCATTCTACAAACATTCAAAGTCTCAGTCGTTTGAAAAAAGTCTATAAGCTGTTTTCGATGATGAATGCTTTCAATTGCACTCAAAAAATAGGAGATAAATAAGTTTCCCATCGGATAAAACTGGTCTAGAAAAACAGTAAACAAAATACAGAGAAACATTATCAGGTAACTTCCACAGTTACTAAATATCACTAACTATTACATACGAAATTTTTGTAGGCGATTTAAGCAATGAGCTGTTCCGTGGAGAAAATTGATACAAACTAATTTTGTAGCTTAACAAATCTTTGATAAAGGGTGTTTTTTATTTGCATGGGAAGTTTCGATGGTTGTTGTCTATGATTTGAAGGCTCAAAATTTCAAACTATGTTGAGATATTTCTGCCCAGTAAGAGGTTTGTTCTTTTTCTAACTATTGTTCACAATCGTTAACTATTCGTTAATAAATATCAGGATTGTTACGATTTGTAACAATATGACCACACTATTCCTATATACGCATTTTGTCAAATAGTTAGGATTTGTCGCAATCCACAACTCAATGCACAGGTTCAGATAACATAAGGGGCTTCATTTGCAGTCAACTGCTTTCTTGGTAAAGTGTCGTAAATTACAAATTTGGAACTTTACTTCACCAACCTCTACTTTCAGTTGATCGTGCAAAAACTATTAAACACATAATTGTCTACAAAAAACTTCTCAGCCAAGCTACAATTCCATCTCGACTTGTATTTTGCATATTAAATAAATATTACTTATTGCTTTGAAAATTTGACAGTGAACCCTTTTAGATAAAACATATGTAAAATGGAATTGTTCAGAAAATAAATAAATCACAGAGTAATAAAGTCCAGCTTTTAGTTGAATTAAAAATTAGGATTAGCTGTCATTTTGACATAAGAAGAATTTCCAGTCAATTTTCCAATAAAGTTGCCTTTTGGCTGCTGGCCAATTTTGGTTGCAATTTGTTGGCAGCTGGCCAATCAGATGCTAGAAACTTGCCTTTCTTTCAAGTCCCTTATGCCTAATATTTATTGTACTGTTAAAGTGAAAGATTTGTTTGCAAACAATTAATTATTTTGACTTGCGACATATAGGAACTATGTATATGCCAATTTTTACATTCGTAAACAATTTCAAACTCAACATGACATTAATATGGCAGAGAAATCGAAAAAAGTGGGTCCCCCGGTTCTATCCGTCTGTCTGTCCTAGCCGCTACAGCCCAAACCATTGGGTCGATTGACTTCATATTTCTTTTTAATTTTCGCTAAATTTTGTTTGTCATAATTTGGCTTCTTTCAATAAAAAAATATTTTTGTATTGCTTCAGAAGAGTACCCCCCATAGATCCGTTGCTTAGTTTTTAAATTTTCTCAAGAACTAATAAACCGATTTCAATAACTTTTTGATTAATATTTGATGATCAAAAATTTATTTTTGTTTGGTTTTTTGATTTTTAAAAAAATTCAATATCTCGAAAATGGGTCATCACTTGTTTACGAAATTAAAATGGAGAACTTGTAAGCTCTAAAATTAAAAAATTGTATGTATACAAAATTAATTAAAAAAATGCTCTAGCGATCTTCAAATTAAAAAATTGAAAAATTAAGTCTTTTTCAAGATATTAAATTGCTTTTAAATTTTTGAAAAACAAACTTTTGTAAAAGGTTAATAACACAGGAAATATTTTGAAACAGACTCTTTGGATTCAGGAGTAAGTTTGTGCGACACAGTCGGGCATTTTATTTTGTAAAAGCGGAGCAAACAATGAAATTTAAAGCATTTCGTCATCTAAATCGATTGACATATTTTCATTATAGTAACAATAAACCAATGGTTTACCGACGTTTGTAAGAAAAGAACTAAACATTTAATTCAGGAAACGTTTTATTTAAAATGTCGTTCCTAAATGATTTTTAACAAATTCCAACAATCCTAACAATGATACTTGAACCATTTTTTTTTAACATAACAACAATGTTTAACAATTGTTTTTTAATGAGCTTATGTTAAGTGATTGGTTTTTATCAACAAATGAGTAAATCTTGAAGCATTTCAAGCCAATATTGAAATCACCGTTGACGCCATACTGCGAAATTTATTGGAAAAAGACTGATCTAATCAACTATTAAACTCGTAGCTTCGGCGGACTTATCCCTGTCATATTTAAAAAAATAAAAGTCATGAAATTATTTACCAAATTATAATAATAAAAAAAGTCATTCCAGTCTTGTGGTATTAAAAATTCTCAAGCTCTTGAAAAGAAACATCCGATATTTTCTGAAATTTCTGGAGTAATTGGTGAATGAAAAATAAATAAAATTATTTGATTTAATTTAAAAAATATTTAAAATTAAGAACCAACATTAGAATCTTGTTTAAGGATCAGCATTTTATTTAATTTCTAACTTTGTGTCACAATAATTATCTTTTTTTGTATTTGTTGTTGCAAGGTTTTTGGTTTTCTGTTCTCTAAGAATAGGTACACTGTCTAAATCTAAAAATTTAGCACTTCTTCTATTTTATAACTTTGTGATTTGGTGTTTGCCTCTGTTTTCGAATTAAAATTGGTATACATGATCGATTTTAACTTTTTTGTTTGTCTGAGAACACAAAATATTTAATTTTTAATATTTTTATTTTATTTCATTGTTTTTTACTATAAGTTAACTTAACGTTGTAGTTAATTCGTTTCAGAGAACGTTGTATATTTTCTGCATTTCATAATGTTATATAGTACGAGCTGAATTTGTCTTAATTTGCTAAATTTTATTTTTGTTTTTATATTTTTTTTGTTTCTAATTTCTAATATCAAATAAGAAATATAATTTTATTTCTTATAATTTTACAAAAAGGCCGTCGTAAAGTCTTTTTACGTAATTGTTAAATTGTTTTGTTGTATTTTTTTATTCATTGTATTTCATTTAACGTTTCTGGATTCATTTGTTTTTTTTTTTCTTGGTTTGTATTTGATGAACAAATTAAGAGTTGAATTATTTTGCTTTTTAAGGAGAAACTGTTTAAAATGACAAATTGATTAGATTTTTTCTTAGAAACAAGATATAATCTTTTTTTGTTTTTTGTTTTTATTATGTAAAAATATATATACGATTATGATTTGATTTTGAATATTAAATGTTTTCTTGTTTTTTTTTGCAATTTATTTAATTTTAGTTTTAAAATATTTAAATTTTAATATTTTTAATTTTAAACATACACATTGTTTTCTTTGTATTTTGAATAAATTTGGCTGAGAAAGATATTATTTTTGTTTTCCTTTTTTAATTAATGAATTCTTCAAATTAAAGACTAGATAATAAAAATTGTTAAAAAATATGGTTATTAAGCTCTTTTTTTTTGAAAATTATTATGTATGTACCTATAGAAATTTTTGTAATGAGTGAAAATTCTTGTCTTATAGCTCAAATTTCAAAATGGATTAAATGTTGAATTTGAAATTATTTTTAAAACTCTTTTAAAGACGCCTTGACTCGTTTTACTTTGTGGTAACAAGCATCCTTGATTTTTTAAAATAAACATTGAGTCCTTTAAATACAAAAATTACACAGTAAACAACAAAATAAGCAGTGTTAAAACTTACAGCCTGTTTTTATACTTTAAGGGAAATAATTTTAATAAAATTGTAATGGGTTGATTACATTTTTTTTTAAAGCTATACATTAAAATTTATAAAGAAGTCTTATTAAGGATGCTGGTGATGTATAAAAAAATGTCTTGCATGAATCTTGGTTCAATCCTTGACATCTGCCACTCTGCTATTCCTTTTTAATAAATTTGCTGACGAAAAACTATTTTTGTAATAAAAAAAGCTAAGCCAAGTCAGGATGATTGTGACCTTTATGATGAGTGTACAAAAGTTCTCAGATCCAAATAAAAATCAACTTAATTTTCAGGTGGGCTTTGTGTTATGTTGTGCGGGTAGATACGAGTATCAGTTGTATTTTAATTTTGGCATTTTACTTTTTGTTTTAGTTCAAAAAATATCTTCTCTTATTTATTTTTGTGCAAGTATGCTAGATTGTATGATTTGTTTTTTTTTTTTCAATCAAAATATAGACTTGGTTAATAAGAATTTAAAAGGATATTCACTTAAAGTCAAGTCTGCAATGTCCTGAAAAAACGACATCATAATTATTTAAAACCCAATTGTTTATGGTTATAAATGCTTGTAACTATAGTTCAATGCGATAAGAAGATTATAGTTTATTTAAACAATTGTGCGAATTTGAAAAAAAAAGTCTACTTTCCAATACGCACCTCAACTTTAAGTAAATACCCATTTAAGCATTCCGTTTTATGTTCGAATACTCTTCTTATTTTCTTTTGTTTGTCTTGTATGATGACCAAGTTATAATAATAATTGTTCAGTGCAATTTACCTAAAATTAATTACTAATAATATATAATGAAATCGTCGTGCAATAGGCAATATTTCCATCATTGTTAAGTGTTAAATTTCAATGATTTCTGTTTTCATATCTACGATATAAATTTTTTCATATTTTGTTTTGTTTTTTCTTAATTCGCATTGTAAACAGGATAAAATTGTTTCTTATGTTTTTAATGCAGTAATTACAAAATCGTGCAGGCTGATCCTTGCATAACTTCACTAATAAACATTGGCGTGCCAGCCCCAAGTCCGCCATCTGTTTTTTGATGTTCATTCTAGAATACAAAATGAAATAGAAATTAGTTGTGATCATAATTGAAACTTAAAAAATCTTTAGTTATGTATTTTCGAGAAAATGAACACACGAAAATTGAATCCATCTTAATCTGCAATATTGAGAATTATATGGCCTAATTTAATAATAAAAGTTACACATACGCCACAGTATCCCCACAAACAAATTTAGCTTTTCTGGCAATCGTTTGCATTTCTAGACATCTGCTATAACTCAAAATTTTAAAAATTGCAACTAACTTACATCATCATACTCGCAATCGAAATAGTGACTTTGACACTCCATGCAGCGACACTGATCCGACATTTTGCATGTAATTCCCCATTGCTTGGAAATGGCTTTGTAGATTTCCTTCGATGATTTGTTACTTATGATTTCCGAACGCTCCTGCTGCTGCGAGTAGTTTCCACTCATTTGACTCATTTGATTCGAGTCCCAGCCACCATCACTTTCGCTGTCACTTTGCTGATTCTCCTGGTTCTCTGAGTACTCTGGTGGAGGTTGATTTTGTGAGTCATCATGATTACTGCAATCCAGGTCCTGTTGCTGGCTGTTTTGGTTATGATGGGATTCTGATGAGAAAATTAGAATTTTTAAATAAATTATTTCTTTTGTTTCACTACAATTCACTCATAAAACATACCATGCATCAAAGGATCACAAAATCCTGAGTTATCCGAACTATGACAGGCACTTCCACTACAATCATCTAACAAATTTTCTTCTGACGAAGGTGCCGTCATTCTAGAAATTAAATATTCAGTCGAATCAATTGATTCCTTGCGATTGTCAGGTTCGTTATCGTCGTCTTCCTCGTTGTTTTGTCGGCAATGGTTCTGGTTGTGACTTTGCTGATTGTTGTTGTGAGCGTCCTCAGCGATATGTTCATTCGATTCTGTATTTTCAGTGCAATCAGGATCTGTGCATTGGTTTGCTATCTGCTCACACGAGGTTCTTCCCGATGTGCTCTTTCTAATGTTTGATGATTGATCCCCACTCTCACGACTATTACAACCGTCTTCGGCGGATAAAGTCAGTCGACTACCTAAGTCAAGACTATTTGCAAGGCGTGTGTTCTTCAAAACATCATAGATTCAACAAAGAAGAAGAAAGAAAATAGGAGAATAAAATTATCAGTACTGAAGATAAACTGTCAACGCCATCGCAACCGCCGATGGCTCATTTCAACAATTTCTTATACTAAAAGGAATCAATTTAAACAACAACAAAAAAATATTAACTCACTTCCTCGAGAACGTGTTCGTAAGAAGGCGGTGGGCTTTTTGGTACAGGACTTTCTGATGTGCACTGGGTTATGGTGGGATTCAAATATCCTGGAAAAATATGAATGAATAAATTTTAACCTTAAATCATTATCAGTAAAGAAAAAAGTTAAGTTGTTGTCATCACATTGACTTGTGAGGTCACCAACTTTACTTTAACACTCTAGTCGTGTCATCATCATCATCATCGTCGCCCTTTACATGAGTCAAGAGTCAAGACACGAGAAGAAGGATATAGAAGTATTATGGATGGGGAAGTGCCACTGTACGTACAGTATTCAATGGTTTACGAGCATGTTTGTCATGTGGGTGGAAAATGTACTAGCTTTTTATAGGAGACAGAACTTAGTAACGCCCACACCTACTAAGATTCAAAAAAAAAAATGTATAATTTTAAATGGAGTTGAAGATACAAGCGGAGGGTATGTGTGTTTTTAACATAACACTTGGCTTTTTGCAGTTCTTTCTTTGAATAAAGAAGACCATCATCAGGTTGTGTAGTTTAAACGAGGTGACCGTATATAATTTTTGAATATTTTCAATTTAATTAAATTTCAGAAAAGTGTTTGTTTAAAGGAAACCAACATTTTATTACAATACGCAGAGTCCAAAGCTCTTTAAACTTCATTTATTGTTTCGTCGTAATTTTATACAGGGGTAATGCAAAGAAGCATATTTTGAAATATCATTTTAGGGTAGTTTTAAAAATAAAAGCATAGCATTTTTATGAAACAATTTTCTTAAGTTCAATAGGAAAAGCCAAAAATCATAAAAAAATTAGATTTATTTTCGAACGTAAGTGCGTTTTAGATTTAAAACGTAGGGTGAGCCATATTAAAGTCCTTTATTTCAAATGAATTCAAAAATGTACAGAGGTGTAAGAACTTTGTGATAATTCCCTAGACTATGTCTATGGGGACCCAAACCCCCGGACCACAAAACGATTTTATTGTGGTTCAAAAACTTTAGAAAAAACGACCAACTCAACTTCTAGGCTTAAATTTTGAAACGTAAACAGTCTGTAGTTCTGGAAATTTTAAGTATGTTTTTGAGAAAGAAACAATTTGCACGCACTTGATTGCAAAAAGTGGTAAGGTGTTTTAACAGAACTGCGGCAGAAGTTACGGAGTATAGGTTAGATTCAAAAATGTTTGTCATCGATTACTGATCAACAGAAGAAAGTAGCGTTAAATATTGTAAGAGTATAAACGCCGCGCCGCAATGGCCAATCTTGATAGCATTCTATTTAAATAATAAATTTGGTCTTAAATGGCATAGTTTTTACTTCATTTTATTCAACTTTTTATATTTTATACTTTTTATTTGCGAAGCATTTATTAAGGCCAATTTAATATTATAATAATCCTGTTCAATTGTTGGCTTTTAACATTTTTGGGGCGACTAATGATAACAATTCATTTTATATCGCTCCCATTAGTTTTTCCACCAGTATTTAAATTTCTGGATCACTTTCCTCACTTTTTGGAAAGGGGATACAATGTTATGAGTCCTCAATATGAGTATCCTCAATGAAGAAAAAGACCAATGTGAGCACCGTCAAATACAAATACTAACTTCTTCATTATTATTTTAACATTTTTAAAAAATGAAATAAATTATTGAGGCTAACAAACTCTGAATTTTGGTGTTTACTTTAATCGTAATACAAGAAGTTAAAATGGGAGTTGAATGTATTTACTTGGTGTTCTCGAACTGAAACAAGGAATTAATACTGGATTTTCAAAAAATTAATTCGAAAACAATATTTTGTATTTAAAAATATATAACTACTTTAAAGCAATGTCTACATTAAATTTTATATTAATTTTAAAAATCTGACAAATTTAAGAGTGATTTTATAACACAGATCAATGAATAGGCCAATATAAGTGTAATAATATTTCAATCAATTACTGCAAGTAAATATTTTAAAAATAAGAAGGTATATTACGATGCAAATACAACATGCATTTTATATATTGTTTTTCATTTTACCAAAAAAGCTTTTATTTACCAAAAAACAAAACAAAATAAAAGATAACTCAAAAATTCTTACCCAATCGTAAATTATTAGTTTTGTTTGGCAGCAAAGATTTCCTTTCATTGCCCATTGATCCCAAACTGGTGCAGTCGGCCGAATCAATTGTCGAACTACTAGCTCCAATCGTAGTCGAATGATTGAGGAGAGCTTCGTTAACCTGAGGATCTGAATCGACTTCTTGGGAGGTGCTACGTGAGCTGCCCATCCGAAATTTTAATTTAAAAGGAGCCATATTGAAAAGTCTTCTTCTAGTCCGTCTGACGTCTTCGCTACCTCCAGCTCTGCCCCGTCTCGGCCTTAGTTCTTCCACTTGGGAATTTATGTTTACAATTTTTCTATTTATATGCTTACTTGCTACAAATTATATATTCAAAACATTGATAGCATAATTTATAAGTTTTTCATTTTAAATGCAAACTTTTGATGCTTAACATTTAAAGAGATGCATATATACGAGTATTATATCTGATTCTATTGAGATACACAAAATAGACACATAAAAACATTGACACTTTGATAGGTGATAGGTGTTTAGCAGATGTAGAAGAGTTTCAAACCTGAAAAAAGAGTTTCGACACACGACTATTTAAATTAAAGTGACTTATAATGGAACAACGAAAACTAAATAATAAATTATTTTGTGTGTGGATAATGATACTTTAATGACAAAGAAGTGCTGGATGAATATTGTTTGCCATGCTAAGATTAAGTATGAAAAATTAAGATTTCAAATTCGAACTTACTTTAAGTTACCACGAACACGCCTTCAATGCTGAAATTAGAAAATAAAATACAATATTAAACTTGTGTAATATTATATTTTACTATATCATAAGTTTATGCTGTGGAAAAATGTAATTTTGCAAGCCATGAAACATATTTGTATTAGAGGTCTTCCAAAGCTTTTTTATTTTATTCTTTAACTTTTAACCAACATTTCAAAATTGATTGATCCATTTCTTTAATTATTGATTGAGGTTTTTCATCATTGAGAAATTTGCAAAATAAAAAGTTTTTGGTCAATGAAAGAAATTGTGTTGTTTTTATTTCCCACTTGATATAATAAAAGGGTGTTTTTTTAGCTGCACGAGAAGTTACGATGGTTTGCCAGTTAAGAATGCCAGACAACTACGGAAATATACTTTAAAAAAGACAAATTGTTCCCGAAATTCATAGAGCATTGTGCAAGGAAATGTATTTAGTGATAAGGCTTAGTTTTGGTTAAATGGCTTAATCGATAAGCAAAATTTCAGTAAATTAAAGATAATCTTGAAGCCATTACATCAATTTATATTGACTGTTTGGTGGAGTTTGCAAGCCTCATCAGGTTTTGTAAGGATATGTTTAGTCATTGGTTTATGTCAAAAATTTAGTAACTCTTCAAGCATTAGAAGCTAATAACCAAGTCATTTAAATCATGCAGACTAGAGTAGACTATGTAATTCGTAGTCACGGCCGATATATTCTGGAAATACTATTTAAAAAATAAATACTTTGAAATTATCTATAGATCATTTCATAATGTAAAATTAACTCTAGCAATATTTGTATCTCGTATTATTATTAAAAGTTGTCAAGCTCTTAAAAAAACAATCGATATGCATAGTTTCTCTCAGAAATGAGCGTACAACAGAAAAAAACAGTTTTGCTGTTTATAATTATTACAATGCAATGATTTTGGTATTTTTGTTTCAATCTTCCCGTATTGGAGATTAAATCAAGAAGAAATGTTAAACCCTGGTAAAGTTGCAGGACCACCTCGAGCCATAATGACCGCGGCATCAATTTGGAAAGTTTTTTTTTGGGAATGACGATATTCTTCTCCAAAATTTCGATTACTTTCGCTTTTAATTGATCTTTTTTACTTGAGTTAGCCTTCGCTTGATTTCTTTACACTCAATAAGATTGAGGTCCTGTGATACAGGTGGGATCTTGAGGTGGTTTCTGGCATTATAAAGTAACCATTCGTTTACAACAAACGATGTAAATTTAGAATAATTATTTTGTTGAAAATCAAATGTTGCTGAGTAATTCAGTTTTTCTGCGGACTGACGCATGTTTCTTTTAAGGAAGTCTAATAATTTCCATTTGTCTATACCTAATTGTGTCAATATATTCAAAGGTTCCCCATTCCACTTGCAGCCATAGGCCCCTATGACATGACATTAAGTTTTCTATGTTTATCAGTGGCACTCAAATTCTCTTTCTTGAATTGCGTATTACACTTTTTTTTTAATTTGCCTCCCATAAGATCCAAATCAGTTAACTTAAATATAATAAGAAAAATAGCATAGGTAACGAATTGCTTATTTTTATATACATAAGTGTAAGTTCAGTTTTGGGAGTATTAAAATGAAAGAAGATGCAGTGTTGCTGATTCATTGCACCCTCCAATATAAATTTAGAAAGCCAATGCTTTTAAGCTTAATTGTTTTATTCATTTTTTATTGTTTTACTTATAAAAATAGAAGCACACCCTTAGCAAAAAAAAATAAAATAAAAACAAAACTAAAACGATTAAAATCGCCCCTGGTCCTTTCTAACCGTACAACACGGCTAAGTTTACTCAACCATCATCGTCGAGAATAAAATTCTTAAATTGCAAAAAGCAAATAACACACCCAAAAAAAACATAAAAACAAAACACATTCCTCAAGAAGTATGTTATGTTATATAAAAATAAAGGATTACATCATTCTCATAGGTCATCGTTAATTATTAATGTGAAAATAATATTCATTTCCTCATAAATAAAAATATTCTTCGTCCCATAAGAACACAAAGTCTCGTAATACCTTTCCTCTATCTACTTTACAGAGCAAGGTCATTTATTTCATATTTTCCTTTTTATTTATTTCGTCCTTTTTTTCTTTGTTGATGATGGTTCGGTGCGTAATAGACGTAAGGAAACCCGAAAAAAAGCGTGTCACAAAGTAATATTTTCATCCGAAATATAAAATGCTTCTTTTTATCATAATATCGTCAGAACTAACGCTAATAAAGGACACTATAAGATAACAATACAAATAACAATCTTTAAGCTTCTATAACAAGGCAAATAATAGTAAAGGCTAATGTCTTCCTTTTCGAGCTTCGTTTTGGTAACAAACAAACAATATAGTAATTATTTTTGTTAGTAGGTTTTCGGTGTTAAACATTCGCATGACACAATCTCCGCATGCAGATTCTACGCCTTGAGGAAAAAAATTAAGTAAGAACTAAGTGCGTTGGTATTTGACCTCCTACAAAACAAATAAGGAATTAATGAATGAAGTAGAATTAACTAGACTAATAATTATTGGAATTTCGACAGAAATATTAACAACGGCTATAGGTAGTAAACATTGCAAATTGTGGATTCGGGTGGCTTGTAATGTACGGCGGGCGTTATTTTTATCTATGTTTATTTAAAAAATACAAAAAATTAAACCGAAACAAAAAATTCATTAATTATAAATTTTTCTGATTTGCATCAGGACTGTTAGATTTGGCAATTTTCTGCCAAACTGCCTTTTTAAAAATTAATTTGGTGACATGAAAATTTGGTCGGCGATACACATCCAAAGATTCGATATTTGTCAAAGATTCGATATTTTTAGAGTTTGTGATTTCTATTCTTTTAACCAGAATCCAAAAAGTGATATTAATACACTGGTCGAAAAAATTACGTTTTTGTCTCTCCCACAAACAAAACAATACTTATTTAAAGGATCAAATCTCACCTTTAAATTTTTCTATCAGAACAAGCTTTTAAAATATGCCCCTTTAAAAATGCTAAGACCAGCCAAAGGGTTCTTAAAGGGGTCTTAAGACTAAGTTAAAACTCAAATGTATGATGATTTTGAAAAGCACAAATCTTTGTTGTTTAGATACAATTTAAAGCTTTTAAGTATTTTACTTAGTTTTTACAAATACCATTATCGTTTAGAGATAAACTTGTATTCGATACTTCAATAATTTTGGAAATATGTTTTTGACTTAATTTTAAGTGCTGATTTCGAATCCAAACTCTAATTTTAAATATTTGCTCAAGTTTTAAAAATTCCCGGATTTTATTGGAAAAAAGCTTTATTTATTTATGAAATCATAAATTTAGATAGCCTCAATTTCGAATTTTAAAAAGTGATATCTCAAGAACCTGATGTGATACATGAAGTCGGAATTGAATTAAGGCCGCCAAATCCCATTGGCAAGTGCAATTTTAATACCAGTAAGAAAACCTTGTTGACCAATGATATTTGTGAGCACGTGATTTAATTGACATCTAATAAACTCTTAAATAAATAAATAAATGAATTAGGTGGCGCAACAGTCCGTTGAGAACTAGGGCCTAGTGACTTACAACTTTCAACTATTTTTTTGTCAGGGATAGAGGAAACCCACAGTAGTTTTAATACCGAGTTTGAACGGCTAATTTGAGAAAGAACTTTTTATGACAAGAATTACTCTTGGAGGATTCGTCAATTCCTTGCAAGAGCCAATACCAGTGAAAAAAAACTTTTAGGTTTTTATAGGCATGGAATGAACCCAAGACATTTGGCATTACAGTCCGAACCATCACGCCACGCGGGTACTGCTATTTTTCTTTTAAATAGCTTTGTGTTTAATTTGTTAAAAACCATAATACTTTAGACAATCTGTAAGGAACAAATGTATATACATTTCCCCATTTGAATCATTTCATAATCCTTAGGCTTTAAAAAGAACTGTCATTGCCACTCACAGCTAAGAAAAAACAAACAAAAATAAAAATCCTGACCCAATACTGCCATTGTTATTATCCTACGTTGCACGAAATAAGGATTTCATATGTCATCAACATCATCATCTTTCTTTTTATTATGTACATATGTACATCCTAGTGTATATGGAATTCACTAGTACTATACAATTATTATTATAGTACCACATTGTGTGCAATAAATTGTAGAAATTTTAATTGTTACGTCAGAAGATGAAACAAAATATGGTACATGTTCAACGACATCACAGAGAGTTTGCCGATGGTATGGCGTTGTTGGCTTGAAAAAACATACAAGAAATTTTATCTCATGCATTTGAGGTTCTGTTACTGAAGCCTAAGTATTCAATTAAAAACGAATATTGTTACCTAGGTATATGCCATCGATTAAGTGAAATGTGAATATGGTTGGGAAACCAAGTTGACAAATAATAATTGGACAAGGAAGAACTCATTATAGATATTATTGATTTATTTTAATATCAAGGTATGCCATATAGCAATTCAATAGTGATTAAACGCCAACTATTGGAGATTTGGTATCCACATTTTATGGAATGTGGTTTGGCTTTCTATATCAAAGGAAGAGATTTAATAGCTTTCAATTTCAATCAATGAATTTTACCTGCTCTCTAGATAACAAGTACATAATTGGTTTCGTGTCGAACAAAAACTTCGAGGTTTTAATCAATTCAAAACTAATATAGCGATGACGGAAAAACGTTGTTCGAACTAGAGTCTTCTTATGTGTCCACTAATGAGCTAGAACTTAGACTACATGGACAAAATCAGCTTCAAACTGGATCTAGATAATTTTTATTCTGTATAAAAAAGATTATTACATATTTTTTATTATCTTCTTATATGAAGTTATTGTAATCGGTCCGATTTGTCGATTTGTCGAATTGGAAATGTTGACAACTCTCCAAGTTTCAAGGTCCCTAGAATCTAAATAAAAGATTTTAAGAGAGATGTCTATGCGTGCGTGTGTACGTACATACGTTTGTACGGGTGACAAGCTTTTTTCGTCGTCTATATCTCAAGAACCAGTAGAGATATCAACTTCAAATAAATTTTGTTATACAGATAAATAAGACAAAAAGAAGCAGAAAGGACTCTCAAAAAATTGAATCCGTTCAACCCAAAATATATCACTAGTATATACTAGTAACGCTACCGACTTAAATTAAATTTTATATTATATATTGTGACGTGATACCAAACTGATAAGATTTTTAACAAATTCTATTAACGGTTTTTTTTATAAATCAAAAACACTGAACAAAATAACTGTCAACTCGAATATTTTACGAACAAAAAATGATTTTATCTTCAAAATAATCTTTCTTAAGAAACAAAGAATAACGTTTTTGACATCTGGTAACGTTCATAAATATCTTTTTATAAAAAATATAGTTTTTCAACATTCAGTAAAATTTTGAGAAAACCGAATTGACAGTTTTTTTTACAAAAAATAAAAACCTGAAAAAAACATTATTAAATCTTAGTAAAAATCGATTTTCGATTCATTTGTATAAAAATACATCTGTCGGTTCTACAAAAATTAAAAACCTAAAAATCACTACTATATCTTGGTAAACATTGATTTTCGACTCAAATATATTTTCAAATATTAAAATTATAGTTTTCGACATTCAGTAAAATTTTTATAAAAATACAATAGTCAGATTTTCTTTCATAAAATCAAAATCTACAAAAAATAGGAGCACAATTGGTAAAAATTGATATTCGATTCTCGATATCTCCTCAATAAATAAAGGTATCATCTTCAAAATGATTTAGTTATGTGCTAAATTTTGTTGTTAACGTAAGACATTGTTCTTAGAACAATCCAATCTGTATTTGTTTATACAAAGATATACAAATTTTCAAGAAAATGCTATTAAAATTTGTAAACATTGATTTTGACTAAATTATATTTCAGAATATGCAAAATATTTTTGGTAGTTTTTAGTCTATCTAAAAAAAATTCAACTGATCATCTTTTTTTTTTTTTTTAAACACGAAAACTACAAAAACAAAACAAAACTGATAATAAATGGATTTTGATTCAAGTGTTAGGAGAACAAAGAAAGATATTGACTTCAAATTATTCATCTCACACAAAATATTGTTATAAATATTTTGTTAAAGTTTTAAGCAAGAAAAATTGACAGACGGAATGGGAAGTGTGGATCGGAATAACTTGGAGACAGCTTCCAAAACTAAATTGACCAAAAAATAACGTTTTAAAAATAAATTAATCAAATTTTCAAACTACGGGTATATGGTGTTCTAGGAAAAATGAAAGCCTTACAATTTTGCGTATTGCATAAATAAAATACTTCTGGTAAATTTGAAAAACAGTTTATACTTTTCCTATTCCTTTCGTTAAATATTTTCATAATTGACTTAAAATATGAATTTCAAAGGATCAACACACCAGATTAACACACGAGAATTAGCTGCCGGAACTGTAGCTTAATCGAACCATTAGACACATATACTGACTTCATAAATAGTGACTTAGGGAAAGTTAAACTACTTACGATTAATTGCATACACTAGCTTGAAAACGTATTCGTCCTTGTCATTAAAGACTATCAAAAGGCCCACATGGTATGTTTGTCAACTTGTTGAAGTGCAGACATATACATAAATGACGTTGTTTTCATAGTTTTTTCGTGAGCTCTAGTTTTAATATTTATTTTATATCCTTTTATTGTCCCCATTTGAATAAAAAACTTGTGGACAAATTTCTACACACAACACTTAAATGTGCATTTATGCAAAATAAATATTTTCGGATTTCAGTTTCAGTTGTTATTTTAATTTTCACTTTCGAGGAAGTAAACCAAAGCATTTTATGACAATGTCATGTTTTTGGTTTCACATGTACAACAATATAATATATTTATTTTCTAACATTAAGGTTTTTAGAACACTGATGATGATTGTGCATAGAGGCATTTAATTTTAAAATAAACTATTTCTGCACTGTGCTGCATGGCTGCATGCCGTTGGGTGAGAGTGAGACCAAGATTAACTACTGTCTCTGCCCTGAAATATGTAATTACTCCAGAACAATGTAACAGCCCTAATATTTCACAACGTCCTCGTTTTTTATTCTTTGCATTTTTGTGATTCCTTTTGATATTTCAAGGATGTTTGGGCTTAAATAATGAAAAAGCATCAAAATTAGGACACACCAACAACAACTGACAAAAATAAAATAAAAAAAACAACAACAACAACAAAAACAAAATAGATAACAATAAAGTTAATTTTTGTACAAACAATAACAGGACTCCCTGTTCCCTCAGTGCCCCTTTCACCACATATATTTCTCGAGATCCTTTGTTTAGAACTATAATACAATGCAAGGATGGAATGGCACGACTGAAGACGAGGACGATGAAAGCCGGGGGATGCTCTGTACAGGGCAGGGCAGGAGGCTAGGGAAGGCGAGGTTGTTGGAATGGGATGAGACCGGAATCTTGTTGGGTTGTTAGTCAGAGTAAAGCTGCTGGCTATGGATGTTGAAATGGAACTCCTGCACGCCCACGCTATGCTCCTTCCAAATATATATATTCCTTGTTCCTTGCAGCTATGCGGGGCTTTGAACGAGGTTGAACGAGTACGAGTACGAGTAGATATAGGGGAGAAAAATAATTCTCTTGATTCTTAATATGAGAGGAGTGCATCATCGCTCTTTTGTTGTTGTTGGCACCATCACACAGTTTTGCAATACAAAAGGATGCAAATAGCTTTTTTTGTGCTTTATTGTCTTAACTTGAATGAACAGAAAAAATAAAAAATACAAATTAAAAAAAAAAAAAAAACAATAAATAAAACTATACGTATACACAGCAATTGATTACGATTATCATTGCGCTTTTAAAACTATCTTTAACTTTTCACAATGAATATAATGCAGCATCCTGATGCTTCCTCTTTGCATATCTCCATGATGCATCTGAAATATTGTATATTTTTTCAAAACGATTTATTAGCTCGTTGTGTTGTTTGTATGTTCTTTTGAATAGTATACAATTTTTGTCTGATGTTGGAGCAATATTTTGGACCTTTATTTCAACTCTATTTTCAAGCCTCTTCAAAGTTTGTTTTAAATACTGCAAATTTCAAGAACCTGCAGCATTCATATCTTTTTTGCATCGAAACAAAAATGAAAAATTTCAACTAAATGAAACCTTAATTATTGACAATTTCTACAGCCTTATGCAAATACTGACTTTAAGATGAATAAAAGGCCTAATTAAAAATTATCATATTTAAGGATTTAAACTTTAAAGTTATTACTAGTAAAATATATGCATAAGAATATTTGTGATTCAAAAAAAAACCAAAAATATTTAAATACAAATGTAAATGAAATATTAACCAAATTTTAAAAGCTTACTATTCAATTAAGAATGACTAGAAGTATTATATTATACTCTACAGTATTTCAATAGAAAATAAATTAATAGATGGATATTTTAAGGAACTGTAAAATTTGTTATTCAAAACAAACTAAAAGGATACAAAAACTGGTTGTCACGGGTTATGCATCAAATCAGTAACCGCTTATTCTACATACAATCCATTCACAAAATTGAGTAACTAAACACAATTTAAATAATGAATACCAAATTATTAATATTCATAACCAACCATTGAATCTAAAAAGTTTTATTTTAAACAATGTATATTAACCTAACAAAAATTTTAACTTCAACATAGAACATAATAACACTTTGTCAGGACTACCTCTGAAATAGTAGATATTTCTATTTATGCACTAGTATTTATATAAAATGCAACAAGGATTTAGAATCGACACTGATCTCAACAAAAATACCTTAAATGTCTTGCTGTTTTGACTTTGAAGGCTATATATAGTAAGTGGCTAAATTCTGATGAAGAAGTAAATCCACAGGGAGATAAAACTTGAAGTCCTCTAAAGAAAAGCAGATTGCAATTTGGCAGGGGATTTTCTTTTCATTACACAAGGATGAAGTACGAAGCTTAAGTGAAAACTTAGAGGATACTTGAAGTTTGTTCTATATAGACACACTGTCAATAGAATTTTATTTCAAAAATACTTACTGAGGGTTCGTCATGAATAAAAGAATATTTCATAATCTCACGAAACGGTCTCCAGCTCAAAACGAAAAAACGTATACTTCACCTCCTATTCTGATGTTACATCTATAAGGTAAATCCGAATGAAGCCATTGACACATTCAGGGCAACGCTCAGAACTTGTTATTATTATTTTTTTCTTTTTAAATTATCGTTAATTAAGACACTCAGCAAGAACACAAGTTGAATACTCATGTAATAAACAGACCATTAAAAAAATTTCGCCACATAAACATAATTTTGAGAACTTTTTGTAATTGAAAAGCTTACTCTACTCCACCAGCCCTCGTTATTCACCTGAGTCGAAATAGAGCTTGATTTAATTTTCGGGAACCAAAGCCAATTAACTATTTCCCAAATATACCTTCAATTCTTTATGTTCGGAAATGTACCACGGATTCTTAAGATATCTCAGAAATTATGTCTACGAGACAACAACAACAAAAAGATGGAAAAAATAACAAAAAGTGGGAACTTTAAATCATCTCGTAAGAACTTACCCTTGTGCTGATTTAATGGATTGAGGTCGAATAAACATAAATATACACACATACAGACACAACACTTCTTTATCTGTGTAAAGTAAGGACGAAACGAAAAAATAAAACACTTTCTTTTCACGGGAAGGCAAAGAAAAGATGAAAGTTAAGGCTTGAAAAAAAAGGACCAATAAATAAACTATGACTCAGAGATGCCACTCCAATCACTGAGCGAATTAAGTGGTTCTATTACACGTCAAACAGATGATTAAGCAATGATGTATTATGTCAAAAATATACACAAAATATATATATCTATATATATTTTTTAATTAAAGCTTTCTTACTTTGTTTTATTCTATTTTGTAGGGGGCGAAGGAATTTGGCCTGAATTGCACTCAAATTTGTCTCGAAACATAAATTAAAAACTGAATTTTAACACTGAGGCTTTATCGGTGGATTAAAAAGGTCGATAAGTTTCATTTTAACTTTTGCATAATGTTCTGTTTTTTGGTTTGAAATATCTTTTCAAAGAATATTGATATTTCTGTTCCCAAAATAAGGAAAGACAAAAATAAAATTTACAAACACGACCCGACGAACGCGACTGCCACCATTTTGAATGATTTTTTCCACAGTGATGTGCTGCTCATGACTGTTTGCAAAGGAAGTCTTTTTGGGGCTAGCAACCCATACGAAAAAGCCACAGAGAAGAAGAGACGATGTTGTTGCCTTTGCCTTCGACGAAGTCGTCGTTGTCGGCTTTTCACCCCCAAAAAAGTTGACTCTCCTTTGTGCGAGTACTCGTATAGAGGGGGTGGTTGGTTGGGTTGTTGTTTTGTGCTGTGAAAGAAGGGGCAGTTATTGGGGTGAGTACATAATTTTGTTAACAAAAATGGATTTACAAGGATTAAAGGAACGCAAGCGTAGAAAGGATGAAAAGTAGATGAAACTTAGGGAAGCTTTGTTTAGAGAAAAGCTTGGATTTGGTTTGAGTATGTGATAGACTTATTTTTTGGGGTTGCCATTGTTATTTTCTATACGTTTTTGATCACGTTTAAAAAAAATGTTCGAAAGAATTTGTATTCATAACACCAGGTTTACACTAACGAATCATAACACCAGTTTGACCTTAACGAATCTATTGGTAAATGCTTTTATATAAACTTTTAAAATCAGATCATATTCTATGATAAATTGTCTTGAAAACGTTTGTAGTTAAATTCAATAATTTTAATTAATTAATTATTATTTAGAAAATAGGATTGAATACATATTTTATCAAACAACATGGCGTGATGATTTAGAAACTCTCATGCAAGTGGTCTTGGTGTAATCCCTGATGGATGTACCAACTTTAATGTTTTTTTATATATGTATTTATATTTATCATTCCAAATACTTCGTTATATTTTTATAACAGTATTGCCAGACATCATATTTCTAGTATTTAATACCGTCTTGCCAGACTTTGCACTGCCTCTTGCCAGGAATTGACAAATTATCTAAGACTAATTCATTCGGTTTCGGCACTGAAAATGTAAGTCACCTCCATTTCTAACATACCCGGGAATGGTTTAGACCTATAAGTAACGAGGTACTGGGTCCCCATGATCTATACTGTGCGCTATACACCGAATTCATTTATATACAGTGGTGGTCCAGTATAACGAACGATATAATGTCCAGAGTCAATTCGTTATATCGAAAATTCGTTGTATCGAAACATTTTTTTCATACAAATCTTTAGGTTAATAGAAAGTACATTTGTATTTTTCATTAATTTATTTAAAATTTCATAAAAAAAAATAATTACATACTTCACTTAATAGAATAAAAAAACATATATACATAACTTCATTTACATATAACGAAACATTTAAGGAATATACTTGTATTAGTTTTGTTCCAATTATGTATATATAAATAGTACACACAAATATTTGTACTCATATGTATTTAAGAAAAAAATTGTTAATATTTGTTTTTTTGGGCGTTGAATGTTATTATTGAGTTGAGTTTTCAATTCCATTTTGTTCTGCCCATTGGATGCAATTGTCAAAATTTCGGACAGCTTCGTGATGACTCATTCTTTGAACTTCAGTTTCTGAGCTAGCATTTTGTTGTAACAAAATTGGGACTAAAAACCCGTTATAGTTTTGTGCATAGCGAACAGAGCAACTGTTTACATACACGAAGACAAATACGTAGGACATAACTAAGCAAGCGAAAATAAGCACTTGTGCAATGGGATATTGCGTATGTATCTTCCAATATTATCATAAACATACATGTTAGTAGATATTAAAACATTTACAGTAATTTTTTTTTACTATCTGAAATTCGTTATTTTGTTCGTTATAAAGAATACCTAATGGACTTGAAAAAAGTGTTCGTAATATCGATCATTCGTTATATCGGCATTCGTTATACTGGACCACCACTGTATTAAGTGCTCACTTAACGTTTTATACGCTTTTATTTAGTCAAAAGTATTAAACATTCATTTTCATAATGAATAGAAATTCATTTCGATATATCGTTTCTTGTAAAATAAGAAAAAGCTTTTTACAAACCATCACTTAACGATAAATATTAAAAAAGTTTCTTTTATCCACAAAAAAAGCTTAAGGCTATCAAAGACGCCAACCGTACCGAAAAAGCTATCCTTATCCGGCCATAAATTTTTAATTTGGTTTTGTTCTATTAATTAAATAGTATTAAATTACATACAATCAAAGAACATAAAAAAGATTCTGAAATTGAAAAATTCGAGTTTCAAATATCAATTTTCTTAAAACGATTTGTAATACAGAACTTTAATAAAAATAATGGCTTTAAATTTTTAAGAAAATAACATAAATCTTAAATTTATGCTTGCTTCAACAATTCGACGGAATATGCAATTTTTCTGAACATAATTTTTTTAAGAATATAAAATAGTATGACATAAGTTCAAAAATCTTGTAAAATTCTGTCAATATATACAATATAATTCTTAAAGCTTATCTTCATTGTGTCTTAAACTAAGAAGTATAAAGACAGTATTAAAATATTTGCTTTTTAATTGTTTTCTTCAATGAATCAATTTAAGTCCATTTCAGTCTTAATCCCCTAAGTATGGTGGGAGTGCCCCCATTCGTGTGTTTTGTTTTGAGTTTATATGAAAACAGTTTTATAATTTAATCACCATCCTTTCAAATGCCAGAAGCAATTAAAAATAGCGAAATAAATCCTTAGTTTAATATTGTGAACTTTAAAATTAATTTGCTTTGATTTTTTTGTCTGTTGTTCCAAGATTAAAATAATTCAATTTTCAAAAACTTTCAATAATGTTCAAATCTCATTTAAGTTCAACTAATTAGCTTTGGAAAACTGTTATTTGCTTTTCTAATAGTCAGCTAGACAGAGGAGACTGGGAGACATCATATTCCTATAACTACCTTATTTTTTAATTTTTAATTTTTAACTTTTCAAACGTTAAATATCATTCCAAAAAACTTACTTACAAAACAACAAACTTTCACCATGAAAATATTTTGTGTAACATTTTACTTTCCTCCGGACAACGAACGTATACGCACTTGAATTAAACTTTTATTCAACTTATAGGTAGGAAGGTTAGGTATAGATTGAAACTTTGAAGCAAAATGTAGGTAATATCATTTGTAAAGTTTATTCTTTTATAGAAAATGAAATAAAAAGAAGTATATAAAATGTTATTGGTTCTTCTTCGCCTATTTTGTCGAAGGATACAAGGATAGGTCTGCCATGACAAAAAACAAAAACTTTATTTGTCGCACAAAAACAAAACTCATCTGAAAAGAGGATTACTTCTTATTTTGAACAAAACATTCGTGGGAAAAGTTCAAAGTCTAGGCAAGGTATATCTACCATACAGACATGACGACATCGTGTCAATATAAAGAACTCAAGAAGAGCACCAGGAACTACCATCAGCGAAGCAACCAGAAACAACCAACCGACCAAACAAAGGATAAGGTTGGTGAATGGTGATGCCAACAACTTCCACAAATCGATTATTGTTTTTATTCTCCACCTTAAGTTTATACTTTCCATTTATTCAGGTTGGAATCCGCATCCGGCGGCGGGAAGTGAATAAAGTTAAGAAAAAAAAAAATTCAATTTAAACGTAATTCACAAGTTGGAAGATTTTCTCCATTAGGAAGGTCGTAAGAAGCAGGTTATAGGAAGGTAGGTACGAGTATAAAGCAGGTAGGTACGAGTATATAGCATCCATCGGATTAGAAAGACTGTATATTCTTCAGCTCCGCTTACTTCGATGCCTAATGATTTGGAAATGAGGCATAACGCGAATAATGGCGACACGGCATCAACATCGACAACGACATCGCAAAAAGAAAACAATATATGTACAGGTAAACTCCAACTTCAGGCACTCAATTGCAATCATCAATGAAATTATTTCTTTAAGTTGAACTTTATTTTTTAAAGTTTATTTTTGTTAGGGGGAAATTTGTTTTATGGAAGCATTTGGTTAAGAAAGGTAAACAATGACTTCCGGACTACCACAACTACCGGAAATTTGTTTTCAAAAATGTTATGTTTTCGGATTTATTTTTGTTTTGTTTAACAAGTCAAAATCTATGCATATAATATGTGTACACGAAGTATAGAC
Organism: Eupeodes luniger; assembly: GCA_951509635.1. Taxonomy (NCBI): domain Eukaryota; kingdom Metazoa; phylum Arthropoda; class Insecta; order Diptera; family Syrphidae; genus Eupeodes; species Eupeodes luniger. Next base: position 130,548,055 of record OX608075.1, on the reverse strand, counting down.
ATATTTAAGCCCCAGGAGCAAAGAATTAAACTCCATTGAAGTTATGCGCTTTAAAACAGTGAGGAAATGTTTAATTTGTCCATAACTTTTTCTATCTGAATTTGAAAAATTATGTAAAAAAGTGCACGTTCATCCAAGTGTCCCATTATTTTATCTTTGGTTCTTAAGCTATGGTTCTAAAGTTATTACATTTTTTTGTCGTTAAACTTCCTTAACTTAAACTGTTAAACTGTCCTTAAGATTTTTACAGACCAAAATCTATTACTACATAGTTTTCTTTAATTATGTCTATTTCGGTATAATTTTCTGAACGACTTCATAAATTTCGATGAACATTTTACTATATACTTTCAAACCTTATAGACTGATGTGGACATATAGTTCTTATTTAACAAAATTCTATTAAAAGACATTCAGAAATTAGAAGTTTTGCTTCCAATTATATGAAAGAAGTTCTTAATGAGTAGGAGGAAAAGCAACTATGAAATTGCGTTAGAAATAATCGTTTCGATTTCGACCAACGTCACAACGATTACCCAACCTTGTTTTTAGGTATTGTTTATTGTTTATTGTTTTTTTTTTGTTTTCTTAGGCATGTAAGGTTATTTTTTTAATAGAATGTTTGTTATTTTTTATTTCTAGTATAGTGCGTGCTGAGAAAAAAAAAACATCACACCAGCATTTTAGTGAATCCTTTTTTAAACACATAAACACTTTATACCAATATGGACACAAGCCTAATGGTTTTCAGACGTCAGAGGATGATAAACAGCTATATAGTTGATATATATAGAAAAAAGGACATATCTATATAGACTTTCTAGGCGTATATTGGAATATATATTGGTATATACTCTTACCTAGTCCTAAAAGTTTATTTTTTCTACTTTTGGTCAGTTTAGTGATGGTGAACCCTGATTGAGGCAAAATATTTGCAAAATAACTTTCTTTTGGATTAAATTCTAGGAATTTCATCACCTGCTTATTCAATATTCACATCACAACCACGAAGCAGGTTTAATAGGAGAAAAAACAACATACCTAAGATGATTTTTATCAAAATCTAAAAGTAGGTATTAAGGTGAAAAAAAATAGGAATTTATATTTTCTTACTAAAGGTGCATACAAAATGTTTATTATACATACCATACATGAACATTGAAAAAGGACGCGTTCACAGGACCACGAAGACGACGACGACGCACGTAGCAAGAATGTTAACGTAATATTACCCTATTCCTCCATATGCAAACCGTTTGTTCTTGCTAAAACCTCCTAATCCATTAGTAAATTTTTACCTCTTTTTAGTTTTTTGTTCTTGTCTTGGAATTAAAGGTCAGGGATATGTTTGCATACATAACATACTCCAAACATATATTTGAAATTAGGATTAATATTGTATGCTTAAAGGATTGGTTCCTTCTACCCATAAAATTGTTCGTTGCATAGAAATTTAATAGGTTATTAAATATAAATAAAAGAATTTAAGTCGTTTATGCTTCACATGACAGGGAACATCCTTTACATGATTCATATCTCTATATGTTAAATTATTTTAAAGTTAAGTATCATAATATCGATTTGGCTTTAAGTTTATGATTCTATTTCGAAGGAGGACAAAAGCAAAAGCCCAGGTCTATAATATGACATTTATTTGCATTGTTAAGCTCATTATATATAGAGGCGACTTACGACTGGTCAAAACTCATTTGTATTAAAAAAGTATTATAATTTATCATCCTTTCATATTCAAAACGATTGTTCGTTCTTTATTTGATTAAACTTTAAATTCCATTACATAGTATACGGATATTACAAAATTAAAGAACTATACTCTTTCTTTTTGAATTTTATTAAAAGGTATTTTATTTTACTGCTTGACGAATGAATGAATTATCTGCTAAAGTTCCTGCTCAAGATAAATCTTAATGTAAAATAAAAACTTTGATAGAGTTGAGTGAAGAATATAAATGCAATCAAAAACTGTCTATCTTTGCTACCCCAGATTCAGAAAAACCTATCTATTTCAAAATTAATGCATTTTCAGTAGCTCCTTTTGGTCTGGTTCCATATATAGGAATGGAAAACTATAAGAAAATTATTATTGTCGCAAAGTTGAATGAGAAATAAACAGTTTTTGATCAAAAGTTTTATGAAATAGTTATATCCTTTAGCTCACGATTATATGTATTTACCCAGTGAGTGTTTTGTATTCAGAAACTTCTTTGTAGAGTTTCCGTTTAATCGGATGGTACGGTTTATGAGCAGTTGGAGGTTAGAAATAGTGTGTTCCTTGATACATCAACTTTTTTTTTACTGAAGGGTGGAACAGAGAATTGATATCAGGACGAGTAAGGGTGACTGTGCGAGAGTAAAGATTTCAATGACACATCAGATGGTGAAGGATGATTTTATGTTCTTTTAGTTCGTTATGATTTATGACGAAACGAACGATGAGTGAAGGGAAGAGTTTTTAGGAAAATGGTTTGACTTAACAAAGTAACTGTTTTCTTACACATGAGATCTTCATTTATCATTGTCATTTGGCTCTTTTGCAATAAAACGAGTGAATAGTATTATGAAATGTCTCAAAATGAAAATAAAAAGCTTTAAGTTCAGCCAATCGATTAAAAATTAAACAAAAACCATCATTAATTTAAAATACGAACAGAATTATGTACTTTTTTCTATTGAAATGGTTCGTACTTTTTTAAAAGGGGTTGATTCCTTAACCCCCATAAAATTAATCTTGTAAAAGAAAAAAAATTATTTGAGATTATTTTAGAAGAAAAAAGGGACAAATATCAAAATATTTCTATTTTCTTATTATAAAAATGTATGATGCCGTTTTTGAGACACGTAGTTTATATTTTGACAGACTGGCTGGTACATGGCAAACCGACAGATTGATATGATTAAGATTAACATATCTCATAAATTATTGAAGGACTTAAAAACTAAAAAGATTGAAAGAATGGTAGAGTGAAAGTCCTTTTAACCGACCACCAGTATCAAAGTTTAGTTTAATTTCAAGTAAATAAAAACCCGAAAGAATCAACAGCTATATATATCAGCTTTATAGGTTATGACTTCTTAAGACCTTGACTGAGGCCTAATAAGGCTATGCTGATTGTGTTGAACTTAATAAAAGAAAAGACAAACAAATCCAACTTCTTGATATTTCATGTTTACTTAATTTGGATATTGAAAAAAGTAAAAATTATGTCCATCGTCATCAGACCGAGCAAATAAATAAACTTGCTCAATTTTTGTTTGCATACAAATTGGCCTACACTAATCCATGGGAATAATTCACGTTCTTAAAGGCAAATTTATGGTCTGGCTTTCACGCGTACATGATGTAAGTGTATCTCAATAACAGCCCCTAACAGCCCCACTGAAAGTCCTAATGATACTTTTTTTTTTCGTATTTTAGTCTTTCCAGAGTTGTTAAGAATTTAAGGCTATAAATATCGTAAAATTTGCTGTTCATGGCTTTGCTCCCAATCGTAAGCACCCATATACCAGTCCATTGGTTAGTGAAGACGCATTTGGGATGTTGTTGTTCTCGTTTATTTTGGTATATTTTTTAAGGACCTATCCGTTCGACAACAGGATTTTTTGTTGTTGGTGTGTATTTATTATTCGTTCGTTGTGCTCCATGTCCTTGAAGGGTGTTTTTTTTTTTAAATTCAAAGTATAGTCACTGAAGCAATTCCATGAATCATTGTTGCCAAGTCCGATGAAGCGATAAAATGATTCGATTTCAATTTGAATTTTGTTTTGGAGGGAGAAGTACTCTTGTATAGTGTTGGCAAAGGTATTGCTCTATATTCTTGTCTTATGAGACACACCGTCACCTTCACCGTCACAGTCACATGTCACTTCATTGATTTCATCTTCGTTTGTGTCCTCTAATAAAATGAAAGTTGGGGCCAATTCGAGAGTTTCAAATGAACTGCAGTGATAATTTTTCACGCTTTTCTTGACAGTAAAATTCGATTTCTATTGAAATTTATGTTGATTTTGTTGTTTTCTATCTTTTGCTTTGTCTTGCATAAAATGTATATACAGACATATGAAAGGTACTTCGTTTTGATTTGAGACATTTATCATTGCAAGTGATTTCAAAACACAAGTTTGAGAACTGACAGAAGTGAAATAATGAAATCAGTTTCTTGCAGGTTGCATTCGAATTTGTGTGTGTTTTTTTTTAACTTTGATGTCGAAAATAATAACAAACGAATCTTCGTAAAACATTGTGTGAGGTATTATTTCATTTTCTGAATTTTAAATTGATTATTTTTATATACTCGTAGATAGATTTCAAGGCTGTTTCGAACACTTCAATATTATACATCTGATTGTATCAAAAATTGATACAAATAATTAAAATTAAACAAAATAAAAATGATAAGTTTCATATTTTGGACTGATTTAGCCCATCCATGAATATATTTAATAACAACCAACTTCTATAACTCATAACTACAAGGCATGATTAAGATATCGTTTTAAATCCTTGACGAACAAACACTTGTGGTTAGATATGTTGTTAAAAACAACAAAAAAAAAAAAAATATATCATACTTTTAAATTTAATTTGTATGAACGATGGAAAATTATTAAATTTTCATCACTCATTAAACTTCATAATGTGAACATAAAATTTCATTAAAACGACATTTTTTAAAGTTAATTACCCGAATTTCCTCAGCCACTCTCATATTCATTATAATATGAGGTATGACTCTCGCAACCGTTATTACCTTTTTTTTGTTTTAATTACCCTCAATAAAGTATACAACCTTTTTTTTCCCTCCCAACTCAAGCTCATATTTTCATCATCCTCCAAAGGCGAATATTGAATTTAGCTGTATAAAAATGAACAGTTGCATACAAAGATAATATTGAATAAAATTTAAAAAAAAAGGCATAATTTGTTTTTGATGTATACAAAAATTACGCCTTTTTTAAAAATTTAAATACGCGACTTAATCGAACGTACTTTATTTTTTTTAACGAACTTAGTACTATTGTGTTAAGGCTAAAATTGTGCTGTCATCATTAAAATTAAAATTAGTTTTTATAGTATCAAGAAAAAAGGGCTTTATTTCAATTTTTTTTATTCAAATCAATCAAAACACTGTTTTTAAAAATCATACTATAATTTTTTTTATCGCGGAGCTGTTCGAAACAATGTTTCGCTGAATTTTGTGTGTTCAAAATGGTCTTAATGCTATATGTCTTAAATTCCATATTGCAAAATACTGTAAATATATAATACTGTATAACAAAAGGCCATATAAATAAAACACTGTATCCCAAATTTGTTAGTAAAAAAAATAATGCATAATTAAAATCTAAATTTCAAAAATTCTTTGCACTTTTAGTTCAATCGTTACACTAAAAAATTCAAACCTTTTTTTGATCACAAAAAAACTCATACAGAAAAAGTTTGTCGAAATAATGTTAATGATATTAATGCAAGTCATTGTGCTAGGAGAACCATTTTGGTAGCTTATTCTCACAAACAAACAAAATGGTTTAATAAAAAAGTTGTAAGAAGGACGAAAAAAGAAAGACGTTTTGATAATGTAAAAAATGCTAGCATTTTTACATTCAGCTAGGTTCTACACTTGACATCTACTCAAAATAAAATTGAAATCGATTCAAAATATAAATAAGAGTTCTGAAATTTAAGTTTTTTTAAGCTTAAAACGAAGTGAATTTCCGTGTTCTACACTTCGATATTTGCAATTTTCAAGTGATGTGAATTCGCCCAGATTAAGTTGGTTTGATTTCAATTTGACAAGAGGAAATTCTTTAAAAACTGTAATAGTTTCACTAAAAAAAGTAAACCTTAAATTTTTGTATAGAATGCACTTGATTCATAAAAAGTTGCAGCTTCTACTTTTTATTTGAGGGAAGGGACAAAGTATTAAAAACAACACACCCGATGTCTTTCCTATACCAGAAACAATGTTCTTTCAAAAACTTTCAAGACACATTCAGAAACTATACATATACATACTTCGATACCGGAGTCTTTCCCAACCGATATTTGCAAACTGCTTATCGCAAAGGACCGTGAATCTGTAGAAGATGTACATATCAACATAGTGCAAATAAAAAAATCACTAATTTTTTATATTTATTTTATTAAAAAGCACAGAAATAATATATGAATAAGAAACTATACAAATGATGACAATGAACAAAATTATTTATTGATTGATTTGTTAAATATCAGCTGCTTTAATTTCTCTTGAAGTGATTTTAATAAGTATTGGAGGTATGAAATCGAGTGAACGATACAACCTTGGAAACAATTTCACTCGATTTTCATTTTAGATTTCGATTTCATTTCACTCGATTCTGGGAACCTAGCTGATTAGGTAAACGATTTTTTTAGCATTTGGAAATGCAGCATTTTTACTAAACAAACATTTTAAGTCAGAATTTTATTGTACTCGTACTATATTTCTGTCATACAATATTTTTCAATACAAAATTTGAAATACAGAATTTTGAAATACATTATTATGGCCCATACAGTATTTTGACTGCAACTCATTTTTTTAAATCTTGTTTCATTTTACTAAGATTATGAATTTCTTTCATGTTTTACCCATTCCTGAATTCTGCAGCTTATCTGTCCTTTTCGGTAACTTTAAGGATTTATGTGAAAGTTTTGGTTTGTACCAAATCACTTTCATGGTTTTGTTCGACGGAGAATAAATTAAAACTTTTATTTTAATACTCCCTCATTTACGCATATATGCAATGAAAAGTTCAGCTGAAAATTAAATATTATAATAAACAAAAACAAATAAAAACAACATTTGCTTTGGGATTTACGTATGATTATAATTCGTATTTTTGTTTCTTGTTTTTTTATTTTTATTTATAAATTCATTCTCAAAGAAAACATACCTTTGTTTAGTTTTCGTACACGCAAAAAATTGTATTTACAATTATTAAATAAATAATTTATTAAGAATTATTTTTGAGGAAAATTAATAAAACAAAAAAAGAATAAAACATTTATCTAGTATATGTTAACGTTCTTTATTTGTTTAAAGATTTTAATAATAAATCTCATTTTTGTAACAATTCATATGGGTTTTTTTTTTGTTTAAAGTAAAACTACAATTTAGTTTAACAAGTTTGAGATTATATGTTTTATCTAAAGGTACGTTAAATACATTAGTTTTGGCACAGGTTCTTATGCATTCTTTTTGTTTAAATAGTTTTATTGTTGCGGAATTACTGTTTTAAAGATTTATTTTTTTTGATCTATAAGGGAGGTATTTTTAGCTTATAACAAAAAAAACATGCTTATATTTTATTTAATACTTCTGACTGTTGTATATAAGGTTCAAATACAAAATCATATTTTCACTGGAAATATAAATATGCACCTATATAATTTTTAATAATTTAAATTGTATCTGTTCAAATTGAGCATTTTAAAAATATTCCAGAATTATTTCTTTACATTTGTGCTTGCATTACAAATCATATCAAACTCTCAATAATAAAATAACATGTTTATTAAATGGTAAATAATTAAAAGAGACTCAATTAAAAATGCCAGTCTGAGTTAAAAATTTTTAAAAAAGACAAATAACCCATGTTAATAAATTTAAATCAAAATTTAAACAAAAAAAAATATACATAAACTATTCATTAAAAGAAAATTGAGAGAAAATGTAATTTTCAATAATTTTCTGGAAATTAATTTATGGAATTCAGAGTTTATTGTGTAATTCGTTTTTCATATTTATATTAAAGCGAAAAAAAGTAAAACGAAATAAATGAAAATGAGAAAGAAAAACTCCATTTGCCCGAAGGATAATGGTTATGGGATGGGAATAAAAGTTCTGATAGAGTCGATATTTAATTTTGTATTCAATTACCATCTGGTGGGTGATGTTGCTGCGCTGCACAAAAGACTCTCTTGCTGTAAGTTGTCGTTGCCGTGGAATACTTGATAAGCGAAAAATTTGCATACACACATCCGGTGAGTCGCAGCGCGTTTTGAATCTTACAAAAATAAAGGATACACGAAGAATATGTAATGCAAGAAGTTTTAAGATACTTTTAAATTCCATAAATGGGGCAGTAAGCTATGATCCGTTATGTAAGCTTCCTCATGGGATTAGATTTTATTTCTTATTTCTTATTTCTCGTTTTGTATTGTTTTGTTTGTATGTTGATTTTTGCTGAAATTACAAGAAAAAATTGAAATAATAATATTAACCTCTCATATGTATGTACATAACAGAATTTCAAATACATAAATAATTAAATAACTTTTTAGAAGTCAAATAAGGATATACAATTTTGAAAACAAAGAAAAAGAATAAGTTGTAAAAACTAAGGAAGCATACAAAAGATGTGAATTTTTATAAGCCCACGACTCGAATTTTGTTAGATTATTATGGTCGCCTCAAGATAATCCTCCGAAGAGTTCATATGAAACGATTTTCGATTATATCAAACAATTTATGTAACGACCCACGATACACTTTCAAATGTCCTTGACTTAAATCTACCCTTAAATGACGCGTCATTATTAGAAGTTCCTAAGATTAAATATTAGATTAATAACACAATAGATTCTCTTAAGCGGTCCTATTTGAATTGCTTAATTCCAGCTCACTTCCTTTTTGTTGTCCCTGAAAAACCATATAACCTTCAAAACAAACGAACATTATTGCAAAATTAAATAAAGTTACCATGCACACTTTAGATGCCAGACAAGTTTTCAAATTAAAGTTTTTGGCAACCGACCCTTATGCCCGCAAACAAAAAATAAAACAAAATTTAAACCCAACTTTCCCACATCGGAGTAGACCAGGAAAAATTGTTTGATAGAATTCATTTTCGTTTTTCTGCAGCAGAAAATGTTTTTATTTGTTGGTTTATCACATTCATTTGATCAAAAAAAAAAAGAAGGGGGAATTAATGAAATCAACCACCACCCTCCGGGTCACCGCAACACTATTTCAATGTAAAAGTTCTGGCATTTTTTTCCATTCCTCTAAGTCGTCGTTGTATAGTAGCACAATATTAGCATCACCGGATGCGGCTTTGGTCCCTCTTTCCCTTCAGCTTTGGGTACACATTTTTAAACTCACACTCCAACCTCGACGCGGTGGACGGACGCGACGCGTCACGCGCCGGATCAGAAAAGGTGGCTATTAATTAAATTGCTTCATTAAATTCCAGTAGCAAATAGTTCCTAACAAGGTCCTTCGCGCCCCATCGACCGGATCTAACCAAAAAATAAAAAAAAAACAACAGGAAATAAATTTTTCCGGAAGTGGCAGTCAGAAAATATTAATACCCGCATTGTTCCAGCTTTTGTATAATGGTCCATGGGGTGAACTCGTTTGAGTTAGCGATTTGAAAGTAGACGCTCTCTTTCTCACTCTTTCCTCCTCTGTCGTATGGTTGAATAAAAATGAAATTGGTTTTTAGAATTTGTGTGGATTTGCACACAAGTTGCTGTCGTTTTCGTTTTCGTTCTCGTCGAATGTTTTTGCAAGGAAGTGAATAAATCAATAATTCACGATTGGAAAACGAGCAGAACCAGCAAAACGATTAAATTCACTCTCGTAATACCGAATAATCGAAAATTTGTTGCTTCAGAAGAGTGTTTAGCAAAATAACTTTCGGTAAATATTTCAGCATCAGTTTAAAAGATTTCCATTTGATACTCGTTTTGATATTTGCTGTTATCGTTTATGACTGTTTTTTTTTAAATAAAAATGTCAGTAACTCTAACCCATGCCAGTAAGTAGAATAAATATACCTACTTTAAGAAACGTATAGAAAAAGGTTTATTCCTATATGAATCAGAGACAATCAAAAGTTTTTAAGACCTATGCTTATATTTATCTTTATACTTAAACTTATCAAGACCACACAATTTTAAAGGAACTATTTATGGATTTAAAACAAAAACTTTCAAAACCAAACAATTTCCATAATTTTGTCGTATGTCGTTGGGGCTAATAACCCTTTTTAGCAATCAGATCCTTTATGTCAGTTTTTCTTAATTTCACCATTTCCCTGCGGGATATGTTTCTACGCACGATTTATTTGGGGCACTTTTCATTTTCTTTCCGAGTCCCTGCTGATTTGATTTTCCTTTCGCAAATTACTTCGGCATTAAATTTATCTTTGCTGTGTACCGTTTTCATTGCGTGACTCCTTTAAGTTGTGTCACAGGATAAATAAAAATAGGAATACACCATCGCCGCACCGCGCCGCTGTCGCTTGATAAAAGATAACATCCATTCGTGATCCTGTGTATTTACGAGTCGAGTATAGACATTTCCATCCCCACTTAATAAATCGTCGTCGTGGGTAGTCCTTAGAGTTGATTGACTATAATTGTGGTATGTGGTATGTGAATAGGAACTTGTAAGTCGTATATCTTTTTGGAAAGGTAAATTTGCAAGATTATTCATTACAATTCGTTAAGCCTTAGCCTATGCGTGTAGGTATATATTACAGAGGTTGGTTGACAAGCCTCCCATCCGTTTGAGAAATGAGAGTGAATATTAACGCGAATGTTTTCTTTTTCAGTATTTTCAAGGGAAAAGGGAAAGATGATGAACATTTATCAAAAGATTTGATACACCATTTTAAGAAAAAGAAGCAATAAAGAATAGCAAAAGTTTTGAAATTGTACTACATATTTTTAAAACAATGAAAAATATTAGAAACGAATCGTATTGATTTTATAATTGTGCATAATTCTTTATAATGAATTTGTTGAAAACGTACGATATTGGAATATTTTTAAGCAATAGAAAAAGTTGAAGTCATGGAAACCCTACTCCATCATAATCACATCAAAACGAAAAAAAACTCCATCTACTAACATGAAAAATGATGGATTTTGAAATATACGTTCTATATTTTTCTAAAAGCAAATCTCTAGCGTGTGGATTTCCAAAAGCCCCATTAAAAAAAAGTTTCACATCATAAGCTCAGATATATAAAGAACAACAACAATTTATTTTCTAGAACACAACATGAATAATGTCACACTTTCTGAAACAATAAAACAAGAAAAACTTTACAACTTAATGCGCCGCAATACGCGTCATCATGTCTATAATCGATTTCAATTTATCTCCCCTGTTTCTTGCATATACCATGTAGGAGTTGTAGAAGAGGTTATTCATAAAACATGTAGTTATGTATATACGATGATGTCCTTACAAACAAATGTACCTACCTATACCTATAAACCATATGTAGAGAGTACAATTTTTATACCCCCCGAGCTTTGAGTGAGGCAAAAGGGAGTTTGGCGAATGTTAATGGCGTACAAGGATGCTAGGCGCATTGTAGTACATGTGCCATAGAAAACCACTTTTCCATGCAGGGACACCATCAGCATCACCACCAAGCACCAAACACAAGCCCAAGCGAAGTCGACGCTAAATCCGATGCATCTTTGAAGTTTTTGGAATCGTGCCAGGGAGATTTAAATGCACTTTGGTTCTAATAAAAAGAATTTCTTTTGGGTTTGTGCTAGTTTTTCGGTTTTTCCCTTTCAATCCACAAATATTGATGGGAAATTTAATTTTTTTTTGTGGTCTAACTCTTTTCCTTTTGCTACATCCGGAAGCGGAAATGTGTGGGTGAAATTTTTATTCATTCTGGCATCTAAACTTGATTGTGTGGATTTTGGGTGTTTTTTTTTCCTTCTAAGCCAAAAAGGCATTACAATGTCGCTTGAATGACATGCCGCAACATATTTCAAACCACTGACCTGGTTGCAACGATAATCTTTTTCTTCAGCGGCCGGCGCAGAAATAGCAGTGACAAATAAATTGATAGTTTAAATCAAAATGAAATGGAGTGAAGTGCCAAATTTTTTGGTTCTCCAAAGATTTCTAGGACAATACTTTCAATACGCCATTTTTATTGATACAAATATTTGTTGTATAATCGAAATCAAGAAAGAGTTAGTAGTTAAAAAACTGAAAAGAAATATTTGCCAACGAAGTATATTGTTTTCGACATATAGTGTAATTTTTAGAGATTCGATTTTTCAAAATTGTATTTAAGCGAAAAATAAAAACCTAAAAAATGCTGCTAAACATTTGTAAAAATTAATTTTCAGCTCAAATATCTTGAGAAAAATAAAGTTAACAACGGTTTCAGAGTTACTGTATCTTATACAAAATATTGTTATTAGTTTTCGGAAAAAATTTCAAAAAGAAATCAATTGACAGCTTTTAACAAAAAAAAAATCAGTTTAAACTTTAATCATTGATTTCATACTTTCAGAAGTTCCTTACACAGCAATTTGAATTATTACAAAAATTAAACACATAATTTTAAAGGGCACTAATGAGAAATTATCATCCCGGTATCATTTTTGTTGATGCTTTAACTTTCTAGACACGTTTGAAGCTTTTTCTTGACAGGGTTGGCAACTTACTTTTGTATTAATAATAATATAGAAAAGAAGCATACAATAGTATCAAAGAGTTCAAAGAGACGACACCCTAATTATTTATTATTTGAGATATTGTTCCCTCTAATACCCATAGTATAATACTCTTCGAAAATGTTGTCACAAAAAGTTCAAAGGTTGAATATTGAACCAATGATTTTCATTTATGATGAATAAGTCACGATACGCTCTATCAAGATCAAAGTATATTATTCAAGCCATTAATCAAACAATACACTCCACTGGGCTGAATTTTAGATCAATTTCAAAAGTAAACCATATTTACCATCGGCCAACACTATTAATTTAACCATTTATGTAAAGGTACCCACAGAAAACCCACTATACAAAAGTCCAAAATTCCAGTGAATTAAATGGACCACAAGGAAATCAAACGTAAAATGTTTGACGTTTGCTATCTTAGCTTAGATTTTCTTTTTTTTCTTATCATCCATGTGGTCCTGGGGACTTTGGGGCTGGGAATTCGAAAATAACTTTTATTGAATCTTCACAGTATACAAATACATACATACTTTTACTTATGTATGTACTGTACTGTGCATTAGGGTGTGTCAAATGTCTTTTCATTTGGATAAAAAGTTTCATGCTATAAAAAGTTTGCTAAGTTGTATTGTTAACGTATAATAAATGGTTTATTACATTATTTTAAATTTAATTGACTCAGTATTGTGGTTGACTGAATTTTGATTAACATTACTCATGGTTTTCCCAGCTTATTCTAATCAAATTTTATCTCATATCCGTTTTATTTATTACTTGTTAGAAGAAGAGGAAACTAAATGTTTGGTTTAGATTTGAAGTCCAAGCCGTAAAGTATTGTCGGCCACAGTGTTAGACTAAATGTGATTTAATGAAAAAACGTTGAAAACGAAACGTTGCTCTGCGTTTCGAAAAATAAATAATATCATGTTAATAATAATAATATAAACTTAATTCCTAAACTAGAAAAGTTAAAACTCGTTACCGAAGAAAATTTCAGACAGTTTGTTGAACAAAAAGAATAAGGTCTTTCTTGTTTTTTCTATAAACTTATGTTACCCACCCTAATGTACATGCACCTCATTTTCTATACATCTATTAGCTATTATTGTTTCTCTATATTCTTCTACTTGATCTTTCATTTATTCTGTTTTTTTTATTTTTTTATTTTTTTGTAGCTACTAGCTACCCCCTCTGTCCAAAACCAAGTTAATATATATTTTGGGGGTGGTTAAAACCTGTTGTATATATATCCGTCTCTTCGTCTTCATCTTCAATAGATAAAAGTAAAAATAAGGAAATCTTCGTCTCTGGAGATATCTATTAATATAATATGGAAACATGGATAGCAAGCAATTCAAGGATATCGATATCAGGTTTGTCTTTGTGGAGCCATTTAAACATCAATAATTCTCGGCCTACCAATCGAGTAAAGTCTCAGGCAGTTCATAAAGAAGATAAAACAAGATAAAGGTTTCCGTTTAAAGAAGAAAACAAAAAAAGAAACAAACCAAAACAAAAGGACATGATGATATGAAATCTTTTAGAGTGGTGGCTTATTAAAGTTTTTGGGTCGTTGGATACTCGTCCTGCAAAACATATCCTTGTGAAAATTGTGGAGTTGTATACTTTGAGTCATGTTTAACAAGTCAACAAATAGAAGTGATACACTATTATGATGTAAGAAGAGAAATATTTTAACAAATTATTTCTATTTCCAATGGATAAGTAATAAGAATATATGAAGTTTTTGGAATTACTTGACATTAATTTGTTTTCTTTCTTTGATTATATGGAACTGTTACACTTAATTAATGCCTAGTTACACAAAGTGATTAATTATATCCCCAATCCACAAAAAAGGATCAGTGATGGAAGCTTCGAACTACCAACGGCTCACAACCTGGATATAAATCGGGCAAGTCTTAAAAGAATTTCAAGCTGGCTTAAGATCAGGTTAGTGCACCATTCATAATATTTTCATCCTTAGAAGTGTAGCGTAGAGATTTAGCACGCAAAGTAAAAAATTTATGTATTTTTGTCGAATTCAAAGCAGCGTTCGAAACAATAAATTAGGGAGCTTTATTTTACAAAATTGTATTGTTTAAGAGTATTACTCAAATTCGGTGGTGTGCTCGGAGAGTTGTATAAACGAAGTCAGTCGGCAGTGTGGAATAGTGCGGAATGGTGAGGAACTTTGTGACTGGTTCGCAACAACAACAAGAGTGAGGCATGAGTATACATTTAGACCGACCTTATTTTCGCTATTCATTAATGACCTCATTGATTACCTTCCTGGTGGCGTCGATTTAGCAGGAGTTTTTATCAAAGCTTTATTATTTTCAGATGATATATAGTTATGTTTGCTTATTCCCCAGAAACTTTGCAACTCATGATTAACAGACTATACCACTTCTGCAGTTTATGAAAATTAATTGTTAGCACACATAAGTCCAAAGTTATGGTTTTTTAAAAAGGTGGAGGTTGAAATGCCTCGAATGAAAAATGGAAGTATAATAGTGAGACTATTGACTGTGTCAGTGAATACAAATGCCTTGAAGTAATCAGAATTTACAGAAAAACTGCAAAAACAAATACTGCCATTGCTCGTGAAAAAAAATGCTTCATAAACGGAAACATTACGCATAACAGCAAATTCTAAATAAAATACAAAAAACATTTGAAAAATAATGTTTAAGACAAGGGTTTATAGATTTGGAAAATCTTAACGAATTTTATTAGAAAAAGCTACTTCAAGAATTAACATAATCTCTAAAAGTCTAATGTGATGTTTTTTTTCTTATTTTAAAATTTTAAATCTAAAAAACCTGACTGATAAATTTATTGAGAAGCCGAATTCGGCCAACGAAAGTATAAGGAAAAGCATAACTTGATTACAAAACCTTGTTATCTGTGAATTTAAGTCCAAGGATATGTCAATTTCATTTTTTTATACAAACTTGACAAGGCTTTTTGTACAACAAGATTACTTTTAACATCTGTGCATGAAGCATCAGCTAAGGTACAAATATTTTATTCTTTCTTTTATGTCAAGCCATTTAGTATTGTTTTTCTGATGTTTTTGTACTCCCACCTTTTAAATATACTTAAACCTCTTCTTTTCAAAATATCTGTATAAGCTACATAAAATTGTTGAGAAATTCCACAACAAAAAAAAAAAAACAAACACGGAATATTTATAAGACTTTTCAATTAAGATAACGGTGAAACAAAGCTTAACCATTAATTAAGTTTTTTCTTCAATTTAATTTCGCCTGATGCGTTGAAGTCTATCTCTACCTCCTCTTACCCACAAAAAAGGTTTATGTTTTTATTCCAAAAAACACAAAAAGTACACACACCTAACTACCCCCGTGTTTCTCTTTGAAGCCAACCCGCATCAACCATCAACATCCCGAAAAAAGAACGTTTAAATACAACGATACAACTATGGGGAAGTGAACATAAATGGATGGCGGAAATTAAAAAAGAAAAAAACTGCAAGACTAAAATTGCATTATGCAGCGAAACATCCGCTGAGTGAATTTGTTGGACCGCAGCAAGTTTTTGCGGTCAGCCAGCACTTAAAACAGTTAAAAGTAGTTTTGGCTTAGAGCCAAGCCAACAGAACTGAAAACGTCAAATAAAATTACTTACCTTGGCTGAAATGGAGAGAGATTGGGTCCTTGGCGTAGTTTTCTTCTGTTTTGTTTTTGTATGTTGTTTTTCTCCTGGCATGAAAGCACTAATTAGTCCTCGTTCTCAATACAGTTCTCCTCGAGAGTTAAATCGTTAAGGGATTCACAGTGGTCAAGTACGTTGTTTTCGAAATCGGCACTCGCTGGCTGCTGATCTTCGCAAACGCTACTAATTTCATCTTGGGAGTGGTGCTGTTGATGCAAACTTGGCGATGTGCGATGATGGAAATTTCTATCGACTTCCGTCGGTAGGGATTCGAAGTATTCGTCCATGAAAGAAAATTCCGAATAGCTGTCAGAGTCATCGCATTCGAAGTAACGACTCTGTTAAACAGAAATAAAAACAGTTAAGTAAACATTTATGGAGCTATTTTTAGAGCTAAAAGAACCAATAAAATTTTATTATACTTACTTGACAATCGAGGCATCGGCAGTTATCACATAGGGTGCAGGAAAGTCCTAGGAGTTGGGCTGCTTCCTTATATAGTTCGGCGCTTGATTTTTGATTAATGTTGCTGTTGTTATTTTTATTCGTATCGCTGTTTCCGCTCCAATTACTATTATTTAGGTTGCTACCGCTGCAGCTTCTTGAATTATTTTTGCTAGAATGGTTATTAATAGCTTGGGTAATTCTTCCATCATTTTGTGCATCGGCATTCGAGGTGTGGTTATCGTTTGAGTTTGGTTTGCTGCTCAGTGAAAGCTTTTCAATAAATCTTTTGACGTAATCCCCCCACAAGTAGAATTTTCAGTTTTCAAGTGTTTGGTAAGGAACATGCAATAAAAGAAGAGCAATACTTGTGAGCATAGATAGGAACATAAATTTTGAGAGTCGTAATTTTATAGACGCTCTTAAGGTTGCTTTTGAGAGTTAAAAAGGTCGATATCGTGCTATATGTACCAAATATATGGTATACTTAACAATTATTGCGGTATGAAGATAACATAAAATTTATTTATTTTTATACAAATTGGCATAATAACTTTAACCGTTTTATGGATCTTTTATCTAAGCTATGAAGAGAAAATATTGCTTTGAAATGCATTATTGTAAGTTGTTTGCAATCCATTTTTTTAAGAATAAAAAAAAAAAAAAATGTTTTTGAATTTGGAGGATACAAGACTAAGAAAAAAAAATTGAGAATTTAGCTAAGCAACTATCAACTGCCCTACAAATTTTCAAATCGAAGACACACTTTCTTAAAAGAAGTCATATTTAAAAAAAAAGATTTTTCTTGTTCAAAATATTTTGCACTCTAGAGTCTAAACTTTAAACGAAAAATTTTTAATAAATTGGTGCTGTATTCAGTTCGTCTCCTTATTTCATGTCATCGATGTAAAAGATGTGCAAAAGATTTCTAAACTTATGTATAATAAAGTGTTACCCACTGTCCGGAATTTGAACGAAAAAGCCGTTCATACAAAAGACTCGTGTTATTATTAGGTTATATTTATAGGAGTGTCTTTTATTACCAAATTATCATACGAAACTGAAAGCTTTAAAGAATATTTGTCATGTTTTTGATTTCGTATTCCTTTTATTATTCATCCATAAAGACTTGTTAAGGGTATGAAAATAGAAATAGAATTCCAAGGTCGTTGTTCGCAAGTTTCAGCCGCAACCATTCAACCGTGTTTCCATATTTATGGCGACCGTTTCATCAAGTCCCAATCCAATTTGCATTGTCTCCCCTCAAATGGGACCGACCAGACGGAGTAGTTTGTTATGTAGATCTTTTTCTTTCAAAAAAAAAAAGGAAAACATTTATACACACCTCTGAGACGAAGACGACGACGATGGCTTTGGCCAGAACCAGAACCAGAACAAACTCTCAAGTGCCTCGCAATACAAATTTCAAACTCTCATACGAGTAGAAGACGAGACGTTTCACTTTTGTCGCACCAAAAACTTTTCTCATTTTAATGAAACGGAAATCCCTGGCTGGTAAGTTTTCTTTCTTTTCTTCTTGCTATATAATGCTCAACTCATGGCCGGGCTCGGGCTCGTGCTCGGGCCGACATCCGGCTCCATTGGTCTTATTTCTATATGGTTCTAGAATTGCCATGTCATGCATGGCACATTATTATTCTACCATAGTATCCAGCTATTATGAGGTTTTATTTTACTTTAGATACAAGAAGTACAAAGGAAACATAATGTATTCTCTAGGGAAGGACATCCACGGAAAAGATTTATTCACGCATTCGAATGTACTAAAATATGTACTACTATACCATATATCTAACCTTTATATATATTATGTTATATAATGTAGATCCAGATCCAGTAGCAATTCTATTCACAAAAATTATATAGGGTTGGATTTAAGATAAAAGTGGCTTTCATCGCCAAAACAAAGGTTATTTTTTATTTCTCTTCTGACATCATATTGTTGGTATGGTATGGTATGACTTTTGCCAAGCTTCTTGAAAATGCATTTTCACTGCTAATTTTTGTTCAAGGAAAATCATAAAGTTGTAGCAAGACCAAGAGCAACACAGAGGAGGAGGAGGAGAAGCAGTTAAGTATATCTTACAGTTATACGATATTATAGAACATTAAAATGAGCAAGGAGTAGAACTTTACGTGGTTGGTTCTTTTGAGACTTAAGTGCTAATGGTCACTGCACCTGCTAGCTGAGTTATAAACTTATTGGTAGCTTTTGAAAGTGTTCACGCTTTGTTTTACATTTTTAATGACTTTAATTTTTGTTTGTCCTTAAAAAGGGGTAGATATTCATGTTGATGCTTAAAATTTGAAAAAAACTAAAGTTAAGAAACTAACATAAGTAGTTCTCAGGTGACAGGCACAAAAGAAAGTTAAAATGGAAACAGGATTAGTTTGTGGGGTTGGTGTTGTTAGGTATGGTGCAGGGAAGTAAGTCCTTGAAAACAAATTTCATTGAAGGACTCGGTTCTCATTTAATTGGAATGATTTTCGCTTAAGAGAATTAAGTACTAAGTTATCATTTAACATATTATGAGAACTTATTAGAAGGATCACAATCCTTATTTAAAAAAAAAAACAAACTGCTAGTTCCTGAAGCATCTTGTTTAAATTCCCTTAGTGGATTAACGAAGAAGACAAAAAATAACTAAACGGACTGCTTATGATGTAGTTTTTCTCAAAAACATAATTCTGCTTGGTATTAAGTCCAAATTTTTCAATTAAGTTTCTATTTCTCAAAATGTGTTTGTTCCCTTTTATCGTTTCAGATTTTTTAGTATGTAAGTACTATAATGTTTTTTGATACATGGGTATTTTTCATATTCTCGAAAAGTAGGAAATACTTAGAATATAACTTTATTAAATTAAAAGCATTTTTTTCAAATTATTTTTGCCTCGAATGATGTTGACTTTAAGTGAATGAAAAAATTTTAAGAATAAAACTCAATTAAGGTCCAGGGTCATTCAATTTTAATAAGTGAGCACAATTTTTTAAAAACCATTTAATTTTAAAAACAGTTCCAAAAGAACACAATCCGAATCCAGGTTATAAGTTAAATACAAGTTCAATGTGCTTTCATTGTTCTTTTATGTATCAAATACTTTAAAACATTGATAAATGCCTAACTCGCCAGAGTTCCTTTTTATTAAAAAGCGAAATAAGTAAATTTAGCTTAACTGCCTTCTCCTTTTCCTTTCCCTTTTATTTTGTATACATTTTTAGAAATTGTATCTGAGAAAAATTCTTTTTCTTTAGAGCTTCATGCGTTTTTCATGGCTTAACATTTTTATGAACTAAACGTTATTTAATAAACATTATTATAAACTGACTAACACACCTTTCAAAACATGATATTTAAGGTGAGGCTTTCATCCGGGTTTTACTGTATATATTTTTGGTGGAAATTATGGTTTAGGTTTGAAATAAAGTCCTTCGCACACTGCTTTTTGTTAAAAGCACATTTTATTAAAACATTTAAGTTCTTTACATTTAAGATCAAGATGTTATGTTTAAAAATGCTACATATTGGTTGAAAGATGCAATGAGGATTTAATAATTGATATCCTTTGTTTTTATAAAGTTGCACAATGAAAGCTAAGTCATCTGCAATAAAAGACGCTTTCTGGGTGAATTCTAAAAGTGCATCGATAATACAAAAAGGAAACTTCAAACGTAGTCATTAACAACCATATACTTAAGAGAGATCGCATATAAGACTTCAAAGGTTTTTCCTCCAAGAATATTAAATGACTACATTTTTTATCTTGTAGTTCTTTATCCTTTGAGAACTTAAAAGTTTTTCCTTTGCCATAGTGTATGCTTTTTACATGATAATTGCTGACAGTATAAAACTCACAAGCGCAACTTATACACACCAAAAAAAAAAAAAAAACGACAACAAGGAGCAAAATAAAACTAACAAATTATTCAACTTCTTCCTTGTGCACCTGCGGGAGTCTCTTTATCCCTTGAATATTCTTGCAAAATACGCGAAAAGGAAGTAAGATTTAAAAGTTTCATCCTTAACAACACGAGACGAATGAAACTGAAGCATATTTTTACCTTTCTCGGTCGCGTACACAGTTGTTGGTAGTTGGTAAATTCTCATCACTATGCTTCCGCCATTTCTCTTCCTCGACTAAGTATTTCCAAAACTTTGTCTTCTTGGCAATTAGCGCTGATTTAACGGAGTTAGATGAATTGAAATGTTTCTTCTTGCCGGCACCTACGCCACCTACGCAAGGAAGCACGCAACTTGAGCCACTACCACTACCACCACCGCCGCCGGAAGTACTGTTGTTTCTGCCACGTAACGATAGTGACATTTGGTTCTCCATCAAATGATGGTATTCTAGTTGCGGGTGATGCACCGGATGGGACTGTGTCCCCGTTTGGGGATCATTGCTAGTACCATGATGATGGCTCAAGTCAGGACTTATATGACTATTGGGAGAATGGCAGTTGTTGTTTAGTTTGGTGTTTCTATAATTATTAATACTTCTGCAGCTGTGGACCGTACTACTGCTGCAATTGAATAGCTTTTGTAAAGCGGCCGCAGCGGGCGAACAGGATGTCATTGATGATGAATTACTCTCTGCGGTACTCGTAGCACCTCCCGCAATCATTTCGCTGGAATGGTGTCGTAAACTTTTCAATTTATGTAGACTTCTTGAAAGTGAACAATTCTTGGGGTTGTTGTAAATTTCATCCGAATTGTTTTGGGGATAACCAAAGGCATTAGGACGACCAAATTCCTAGAAAAAAGAAGAATATTTTTGATAGAAAAAGTTTTATTTTGTCATAATTTGGGTGGAGTTTTATGTATCTATGCCAATATTATTTTGTTAAAAGTTCCTATTTTTCTTAAATGGCATTTGGGAATTTCGAGAATGAATTACTGGAACGAAAGATGGATTTTATGGTATTTTTAAAACAATCAAGTCCTCTTAGAGAATAGAGAAACCAAAACAACTCTCTTGTATAGTTATATTTATGTACATAATATTATTTTTGTAATGAACTTTATATGAAAACTAAAAATAATGAATCTTAATTTTTCATCATGTCATAATACCCCGCGTAGTACTCGTGGTGTGACGGTTAGTACGTAGGACTGTCATTCCATAGGTCTTAGGTTTAATCCCTGCTTGTGCCACCTTAAATTTTGAGTATTTGATAAATTCGCCAAGACTAATTCTTGTCATACAAAGTGCTGTCTTAAAATAGCCGTTCGGTTTTGGCATAAAACTGTAGGTCCCCTCCATACCTGACTTGACTCGCACACAAGAATGATTGAGAGTTGTAAGTCACTCACATCTCGCGTGAAGGGATGTGGACATGATGTATACTTGGTCCATTTCTATATACATATTTATATGAAATTTATACTAATTCATCAACTGAGAACGGTTGGTACGACTGAGAATTTTTCCGAAAGAAAATTTTGGGATCCGGAAAATTTTAATTCTTTGACGAAATTTTAGCATATTTACGATTTGTAATTGTGTAATGTAAGTAAGTGTGGAAAATTCTTTGTGTTTTAACATTTCAGATAATTGTGAAATTTATTGTGATGAAAAAGCAATAACCCGGTAGATGGCATAATAGTTCAGGTGTGGGCAAACCGACTCCGTTGTTTGTTTATGTGCCTGGAAAACTTAGCTTATCATATCACTTTCTACTTATTTGAATTAAATTTAAATAAATCATATTAAAATTATCTATCTGTCTGTGGTATATTATCACTCTACACCCAATCTGAAGGCGTTAAATTAGAGTGAATCAAATTTCGTTGTTCCAGCTTTAATTAAACATACAAACCCTTTTGAATTTCTTTGTACTTTCTTAAACAAGTTTAGATAAAAGTTCTTCAAACTTCATGACGTTTATTATATTGAACTTTACACCTACATAAATGATATTTTTGTTCTATTTACGACCGCCTTGAAGGTATTTTCTTAGTTTTAATTGAATCAAAGTTAAGAACAAACATTAATCTCTAATAACGTTTCTTGTACCTGTATTCCAATGTCTTAATATTCCTTATTATCTTAAGATTAATGAAAAATAAGTCATAACTCTTGCTCTTTAAAGCAAGGATTTAATGTTGTAAGCTTCTATAGATTACCGTTTGTAATTTGGTACGTGTCTCCAAGGCTATATGAAAATAGTTTTATCGTTCAACATATACACAACACACAATCATATTACTCCTACGTGCGATAACGATACAAAAAAGGTCAAAATTCATCCATGAAAGGGATTAAAGTTAAAAACGCTAAGGATCTCTGTTTCCTATAAAATTCCTTAGAAGTTACGGTGAGTACTATATAGGCTTTAGGGTAATACGCCATTTCAAGATATAGGTACGTACGTAAAGGCATTCGTATTATATTTAGTTCTATCACGAATGTGCCTTGTTTATATTTTTTTTATTTGACATCCGTGTCCTGTTCCGGTTGTGTTGCTCTCCCATTTATATAAAACAAATATTGGAGTGGTATAAATAACAGCGTATAAGCAGTTTCTCATTAATGTGAGAGCTACTTACCCCGTATGTGTTATAGCTGGTATTAAGTACATAAATGGCGTTTTTATTATTATTCTGGAATACCATGTCGTCCATGTTATCTGAAACAGAAAAAAAAAAAGAAAAACGAAATTAAATAAATAATAAAAACAAACAATTGTATCCAAACATATAGATATAGAAACAATATTTATAAATTGCAAAAAAGGACCTTGGATAGAATAACACTGGAAATTATTATTGTTTTCATTTCGTTTATGATGGCAGCAGCAGCAATACCTCTCTTAAAATGAATACATGGGCAGGATTATTTTTTTAAGGATAACGCAAAACCAAAAGATTTATGAGAACCCACAATAAAACGTGGGATAGAAAATTAATTCAATTAAATCAGAGTTAAAAATGCTTTGTTTCAAGCACCATCATACAAAGGAGTCCTGCAAAACGCAAAAAGGACAGCCTCGTTTACATACAATCATTAAAATTTTCACCGCCATCCCAGCGACTTAAAAAGCTCGAGACAGAAAAACTCTCAATATAATAAGTGTTTTGTTTTTGTTTTTGTTTCCGCTTTGTTGATTATTTTTTAATTTACTAACGGAATTGTGATTACAAGTGCTTACTGGTCGTGATTGCTGGGGCTTTCGTCATAGACAATAATTTTAATAAAACAAAAAGCTTGAAAAGTCCAACGATTGTTCCTGGGAAAGTGGGATGATAACAAAGGGTTTGATTTCGCTTGCAGAAATTAAAGAAGAAATTGCTCTTAATTTTTGAATTTCAATTTATATGAAAGGACATAAAGGGTAGTTCTGAAAAAAGAAGAAAATAACATCAGTGTACTTAAGAAGATTAAAGTTAGTCTTTGCTTGAAATAAAAAAATATTAGAATACTGATTAAGAACACTTTTTGATTTAGAAATAAGAGTTGAATTATTTTGCATTGTAATCTGGCCATGAATGTACTTTATCCAAATTTTCAATTTTCTTAATTCACTTTACAAAAAATCTGCAGTTTTATTTCTCTTTTAAAATATTAATTTTTAATTGTTATCCATTGAACATAATATTGCAAGACTATGGTGGCGTATGTGGAACATTTTCATGTTAATTTAGAAACGTACCCATACTTATTTTGTGTTAATGATTTTAATTTTATATTTACAGTTATTTCAAATTTGTGTTTTTTTTATATTACAAACGACTTATAAACAAACCCTTACTAAATTATTGGGATCGGTATAGCCTTTTTGGTGCATAATACTCATAGCTATAAGCTTTAAATAGTATCCATTAAAATGTTTAGTTTTCAACTTTATACAATGTTTGTAGTTATAGTTTATAACTTTAACAAAATCTAACTTCTTAACCCCTTTAAATTGAAAAAACCTTTTCAAATATTTAACCACAACCTATTAAAATTTTCAGTATCATTTTTGAAATCCACAAGTTTTAGTATAAGTGCGAAAAAGGAATTTTATTATATACTTTGACTTTCTTCCTGGTGTTATTAGAACACAAATTGGCAGTTATAAGGGCAAGCACAAACGACCACAAATTTTGTGAAAATTTATGTTCCCCTATATTTTTTTGTTTTCTAAAAATATATATCGGCAATTTAAAACATTCACTCCAACGCTTCGGCATTATATTTTGCCATTTCGTATTCTTTATGTCCTTCAAAAGTACCATAACAAACACACTGTTAGGGCTGCAAAAAAGCCCCCAAACAACCCTCATTAAAGGCTTGAAAAATAAATTCAACTCTTCTGCGTCCCACATACGACCGACCTACCCACCCAACGACGACGACGAACGGCGGCGACGACGACGGGGGGTTGTCACTCCTTTTAACTATATGAGTCATAGCCCCGTCTGGTTGAAGAAACACCTAAATATAAAAAAGGAAAGTGTCAAAGGCAGTGTGAGGGTAGAAGAAGAGGCAAGAAAAAAAAACACAGCATAATGGTGAGGCAACCAACAAGTGGCATGAAAGAGCAACGGCGAAAACGTTCAAACGTTCATCCTTTGCATTTCCTTTGACAGCATTCATTTCATTTACTTGCGGGTGAAAGGGCATCTTGTCGACAACGACGACGACGATGACGATGACGACGCGAACGCCTGTTTCCGCTCATGTACCTATACGTATATGACAAACTTAAAGTCAAATCCTGTCGTCATCCTGTCGACCCAACGTAAAAGTTGAACTGCAAAAACCCGGGTAAAAAAAAGGTAAACAAATTTTCCATGTAGGCAAAGAGGGTTATATAGACTTTTTTTATGCCATGCCTTCTCAGGCAGTAGAGTGTACTTCTAAATGGCCTCAAAGAAATCCACAAGTTGGACACTTAAAAGGGGGAGGGCTAAGGGGGCGGGTCAGAAAAATATTCTTCCAAAGACGATGCTATATGCGATGATGTTTTGCTTTGCTACAAAGTGCATGAGAATCCCCTAGAATGACGACTCCTTTAATCTCAAGACATCTCATCGCCATCGCCATAAGGAAATGTCAACATAAGATAAAAATAAATTAGAGGAAACGCCAGTAAGTCAAGAAAACCTTAACCATCCACTGAACTTACAAAGAATAAATTGTTGAGATAGCTGAAACCTCCAACCCTCATCCCTTAAATAACAAAAAAAAAAGGAACACCCGGAAGTTTCTTGGGTGTATAAAGTTGGTTGGTGTGTCCTATTTGGTTTAAACAAATAAGTAGAACGAGAAGTAAATGGACAAGAGCCAGGAGCTGAAGAAGGCCTTAAACTACGAACAGGTACACAAGAATAAAAAAAATAAGAAAAAGCAAGACAAGCTCAGACTTACCCAGAGAGCTGTTGATGAATTTTGTCTCTAATGTTTCCAGGTCTGTGCTCCTGCCAAAGAGTGAATCGCCTTGTTTCCTCTTTTTCAAGTTATCCTTAGGTAAACGTTTTCTCTTGTGTAGATCTGAGCTACACCAGCTCGTTATCCATAAGGATTGGAAATCTGTAAGAAAAAGGTGTTTTTTTTTTTGTCGTGTAACCATTAAGAAAAAAAGAATTTATATAAAAAAAGACATCCTTTAAAAACAGGAAAAAAGGAGTTGACTATAGTTGTTCTCTTAGTGAAAGTAGTACACGAAGTTGTAAACGGGTGGTGTTTTTGAGCATCCAGACAAAAACTAATACTGAGATGAGTAAATGATTAGGGGAATTCAGAATATGATGCAATTGGTAGAGTATAGCTACACCAAATTATACTGACCTAAATTTTCCTACGCTTTTGCTAAACCCAAACCCCATTGGTACAATAGCTTAAGATTTGTGGGCGTGTTATTAAAAGTTTGACAGCGGTATAAGTTTAAAGAAGAAACCTCTTTTATTTTTATATTTTTTGTATAGATTAAATAAGTTGTACGACTTTAAACACGACTAAGTTTTACCTGGTTTGAAAAAAGTATAAATTCGGGCTTGATAGGACAAATAAATTAAGCGCACGTTCACACTTTTTTCACGCTTTTGTATGCTTGTTTTTTCAATTGTTTAATTGATTAAAGTATTCATATTTATGACAATTAGACTGAGAGTCAGCGTCAAACAATTAAGTCATTTTTTAATCTAAAAAAATAAGTCTTGGAGTATACAACAAAAATTTGACTCGAACTTGTAAAAAAAATGTACCTAAATATGTAAATACTCGGGGATAGAAGGATATTCTTTTAAGAACCCCTTGATATGCGTTTGAAAATTGAAAAAATGAATTGACTTTTTTTTTGCTGGCTCAAAGGCTTAATAATTATAAAAAGTAGAGGAGGTGGAAGCGGATCTCCTAGCCTAATTCCTCTTGTTACATTAAACTTGCGTCATAAATTCTATGTTTTTATTCATACTGTGTTATTTTTGTATATATTTCTAATCGTATCTACTATATTTGGGTTTATGTTTTGATTTTTCAGGGAGGACCATATCATTTCGTGTTCAACAGAGTCAAAAGCTTTACTAAAGTCAATACATAGAAAATAAACTGGTAGTTTAAATTCATTGCATTTTTCTATCAGCTGATTCATTGTATGTAAGTAGTCTGTTGTTGAGAATCTTTGATGGTCCTGGAGAAGAGCTTGTTAATTGTCGAAATGTTAATTATGGGTCTATAGTAATTGATATCGTCCTTCTTATCGTTGTTTCTTCTCATTGTTCAGGGATTTTTTTGTTTTGTTTGTACTATTTCGTCATATATGTTTGTTAAAATGTTGGAAAGGGAGTTTTTCCTAGAAATTTACAGTTTTTCGAAATTTCAAAAATTAAGTTGCGTTTTCATTGATGTCTTTTCGGTTTGTTTTAACAGCTGTGTTTTGGTCGTTCATACTTGTAGTCCATTCTTGTTTATTATTCAAAAAAGACTTAATTATTTTTTAAGAAAGTACTGATATTCATAAAGTTCCTGTTGTTAGTTAATTTTGTATGGTAATGTTAATATGTAACGGTTAAAGTCGAAATTTGTAAAAGAAGCCGAAAATTAAAATTATGCTCATACACTTTTTTCTTAGAGTGCAAACAAATATATCCAAATTGGAAGCCTTTAAAAACATACCAATTTTATTTCCTTTTAAAATGTCCCACGTTCAAATATCAACATAATATAGAGTTTAGCTTTCGTTATAAACAAAATGTGTTTTCTTCCAAAAATAAAAATTTAAATCCCTAAACGTCGAACATACCAATGAGTTATGATACTTTAAAGAATATCACATAAATCCTACCACACACCCATTAAAGACTGCTTTGGGATATTTTTGTGGGTTTTTATTTTTTGTTTTTTTATTTGTCAAAGATTAACTCTTCCTTTATGTATATCCTGCTTAGGCTCAAGATACGGTCTCAAGAGATAGAAAATAAAAAAAGGTTTAGTTCCATTTTTTGACCGTACTCAACTAGGTATAGGTCTGTAAGTATACAACAACAGATTCAGAGATCCAGATTCCAGATGCGTGTGACCCAAAAGGAAAAAAGTAATAGGAAACATATTTATTTATGTTCCTGTCATCAGGTTTCTAAGGGATAGTTTTCATTGGGTTTGAGGTAGAGGTAATTTATGAGTTTTTCATTAGCAGTTGGAAGCTTTCTTGCTTTTCTTTTTCTTTTGTTGAAAATGGTGCCGTTTTCTTTAACATGGGTATAATATATACACTACACACATTCATGTATAGTATGTGTACGTGTGCACAATGGTGTATAATATTGTATGTATAAATATATATTTAAATTATTCTAGCTCTCCACGTTTTACCTTTATGTTCACTCGTACCAAAATTGTGGATCTTTATACATTAGGTTATAACTTAATAATAGGTTTTTGTGTAATAATAAATTTCGTGTCTGAATTTAGTAATTTAAAATTTACTTTTAAGAAATTACTTCAAATTATTTGATGGGTCAAATTAGTTTTATAATGTTTTTATTTAATTGCTGCACAAGTCCGAGCAAATGGACTTTGTCAAAAAGTGATCTATTATTATCTTCTCATTGGAAGTTATTGTAAATAGAATTCAAATAAATTTTATTTTACATTTGTCAAATCGAACATATTATTAACACAAAACGAAGTATTTTTTTTAAATTTGATATGGTTTTAAGAAAAATGGAATATAAACATTTTTAACTTCCAAAGGAAGTTATTGTAATGGGTCTGACTTGTCTAATTGAAAATTTTGACATTTCTCGACGTTTCAAGGTCCCTAGAATCTAATGTCTGTGGGTGCGTGTGTAAGTGCGTTTGTACGTCCGTACGTTCGGAAAGCTTTTTTCATCGTCCATATTTTAAAAACCAGTAAATATAATATCGACTTCAAATAAATGTTGTTATACATATAATAATGCAGAAAGATGCAGAAAGAACTCTCAAAAAAATTGAGCAGGTGTTTTTTTACCATTGCAATTTAAAAAAAGGAATGAAAATTTTGGTTAAAACAATATATTTCACAAACCAATAACAATATACATATAATGTGACGTGATACCAAACTAATATTATTTTGTAAAAATACCATGAACTGTTTTTTTTTTATAAATCAAAGAAACTGAAAAAAAAAATGATTGGCACCTCAAATATTTTACAAACAAAACATGATTTTATCTCCAACATAATTTAATGCAACGAAAAATAACTTTTTTGACATTTCTTAAAATTTTGAGAAAGATCGAATGGACAGTATTTTTACAAAAAATAAAACCTAAAAAAAAACATTGCTAAAAGTTGGTTAAAATAAATTTTCGACTCAAATATCTTTTGAAGAATTAAACGAATTTTATCTTATAGCATTTTTTTTATAAAAATCCAACAGTTTTGTTAGAGTTTTAAGCAAGGCAAATCGACAGAAGGGATAGGAAGTTCTCAGTGTGTGTCGCACACAGGACTCTTTTGTTTTAAATAAAATCCCAATAATACGTCAAAAAATAGTTAAAAATTGATTTTCGAAGTCCGAAACGTATCTCTCCGCTATACAAAACGCTGTAATTGACTTTAAGTAAAATTTAAAAAACTTAAATCAATTTAATCAATTTAAACACTAAAATCCTACCAAAAATGCCACAATAAATTGGTTAACGTTTTGAATATTTCGAGTTAAAACTGCTTAAACTTAAACTATTTACTGTACAATATTTGGAGTTCCTTAAATGAAAATTTGGATTATCGCAAAGAAATTTTATAGGGAAATTACCGATTAGGCTGCAAAACTGATACATTCATCAATTTCGACCAGCTTACTATAAAATCTGCAATTTGTAGCAGATTGCTTTCAAACACAATCCACTGCTTTTTTTCGTGCAATAAAAAAGAATTTTTTTAAAATTCTAGTACACCACTGCTACTATTTAAAGAAATTTTGTGGTTATCTCCAAAACAACAACGAAACGCTTGCAAAAACATAGACAAAAATGATTAATTATAACAAAAATATAAACAAAAACAAAATGCAGAATCTTATGCCGAATCGGAAGAAACAGCAACAAAATAATCAAGCTTAGAATTTCAATCGTTATGATGACCTTGCGATTTTTGATTTTTTTTTGTGGACAAATTGTTCATAGAACTTTAATTTGAACAGCTTTTTTGTGTAGTATTTCAATTGAAACATCAAAATGACTGAGAGCCTATAAGAACTTTATAAGAGAAATATAAAATTAATCTGAAAAAAATGTGTGATAGATCTCATCAAACTATAATCCAAATCGCAACGTGAAATTGATCCCAATCTCTTAAGCTTTCAATTCAAATTCTTTTATATTACTTATTAATAAAGAGCTTGAACTAATCTTTTTGCATAAATGTACAATATGTTTAGCTAACTTGAAATATAGTAAGAAGTTCGCATGAGTCAGAATAGGGCTTTCGAGCGCTCTCTTATTTGATTCTTCGAAACATGCATTTACTCATATTGAAATTATAGCTAAAGCTTTAAACATACCAAAATTCTCCCAAAAACGAATTATTGTTACCAACAAAACCAAATCAGCTGAAAATATGTATGTTGTTATCATATCGGTTTAATTCACTCAAATCAGTCTTTAATTAATAGCCATCAAATAATGACGACTATTTTCACAGTTGTTATTGTTACTCTTTAACTCCTTTACCATGGAATATATAATTGAAATATTTTGTTTTACATTAATCTTTGGTTATTTGTTTTATAAATGGGCAAATAAAAACTTTGAATGTTTCTCCAAACGCAATGTAGCACATGAGAAACCAATTTTTCTAATTGGAAACAATCTAACAGTCTTAGAAGGAAAAGAAACAAGCCCAGAACTGTTAATAAGACTGCATAACCAATTTAAAAACGAGTAAGTGTATTAGACATAAAATATAAATAAATAAGAAATACAAAATTAATATGTTAAAATAGTTATTAGAATGTCAAAAATTGTTAAAGAAACTAAACTGAAAAATAACCTTGAACTAGTGTACCTAAAGCGAGTGCTCATGAGTTTCGATTTTGCGATGCGAGACAATTTTTGGTAGTATTTATCGGTTAGGTAGATATGATGTTGATGTTGATTTGAACTTAAAGGTGGGCATTTAAAGTGGGGTGCACAGCAAAAGCGGGGTTAAAATGTTCGAACATTAAGCTTTAACCTCGGTATAAGATATAAAAACACTTTTCTTTTAACAAATATTTGCCATTGAATAGTTAAAACTAATCTTTTTGTTCTTGAACGGATTTGCATGAAATTTTACATACAACGGCACAACAAATTTTTGTTGTAGAATCTAAGTGACATTTTTAGTATTTGATAACATTGGTCCACAAAATAACGTTTTTTTCTGTTCCACAAACAAAACAATACTTTTTTAAAGCATTATGATTAAATTCGAATCTCGCCTTAAAATTTTGTTAGCACATCAGGTTTTTAAAATATGCCCCTTTAAAAATGCTAAAAACAACATAAAACGGGGGTTTTAAGCCTAAGTTAAAAGTCAAAATATCTCTTAACAATAAATTGTATGATAATTTTGAAAAGTGCAAATCTTTCTCGTTTTGATACAATTTAAATCATTTTAGTATCTTATTTAGTTTCTGGAAATTCTCATTAGTTATGATTGTATTTGGATCTACATATATGAAGTTTCGGGAAAAACTTAAATTTAATACTTTAATAGTTTTGAAAATACGCTTTCGTCTTAATTTTTGTTGATGATTTCGAATCTAAACTCTAATTTTAACTTATTATTTCTATATTTTGTAATATATTTCAAAAACTTGATATAATAGAATTGTTTAGACATCAAATTCTTTGCAAGATCAAAACTTATTTTCAAACCTTGTTGCCTTTTTTAGTTGAAAACCATTTTAGCAAAAAAAAATTAGCGTTTCTTTTAGATTTTTGTTAGACAGGTGAAATATAACAACTTTTGAAGTTTGTTTTTATAAGAAATCGGGCTTTTTTGGTCACTTCATCCATATATACAAATAAAAAACTTTATTTCATATTTTTTCCCTACGTTTCGTCGTAATTTCTCGACTTGTTCGAAGTTGTTTCGAATATTATATGAAATAATATAAATATTTCAACTGAATATTAAAGAAAATGATAATAGATTTGGAAAACCAACAAGGATTTAATTGAAAAAAAAACAACCTTTTTTATGTGTTTTTTCGAATTTCAAAAATTAATATCTCAAAAACCTGACTTAATACATGAATTCGGATTTGAAAAAAAAAAACATTTGAAAAGTGTTATTTTAATGCCAGTTAGAAAACCTTGTCGACAGTGTAATAATTTCTTCATTTCCAAAATGTTAGACAAATTTTTAATGAGACCTTATATTTTTTTTCAGAAAAATCTATGGTTACTATGGTTTCCGTACTCCACATTTCTTCGTTCGTGATCCTGAACTTATTCAAAAAATCGGAATCAAAGATGCAGATAGTTTTCCAAATCATGCCGAAAATAGAGCGTTGTTGAGCAATGAAACAATTGGCAGTATGCTGCCTGTTTTGAAAGATGAAAAATGGATGGAAATGAGAAATATGTTGGCTCCTGTTTTTGCAGAAAGCGAAATAAGTCAAGTTTTTCATATAATAAACGAATGCAACAAAGAAGCTATTAAATACCTGAAAAATAAAACAAAGACTGATGAAGGGACAGAGATTGATTTTGCAGATTATTTTAATCGATACACAAATGACGTCATAGCTTCGGCAGCATTTGGTTTGGAGATAAATTCTTACAAAGACGAGGCAAATGAATTCTCCAACATGGCTACAGTTCTTTTAAGAACTAGAAGTCTTTGTGCAGCTGTTAAATCATTTTACTTAACAGTTTATCCGCAAGCTTTAAGGGTCTGTTTTTTAAATAGCATCCACTTTTAGAAGTATTTTTAAAATACTTATTCTTTCATTTCAGATTTACAGACTCAATAGAATCTATATAAAAGCTCTTGCATATGTACGGCGGCGTTTGATTGGTAAATCAATTCAACCTCAAACGCAAGTTATAATAAGTAATGCAGAAGATTCGATTGAAAATACAAAGAGTACAGGAACAGAATTCTTCAATATTATCAAAGCACTTTTAAAGAAATCGAGCTCTGCAATCATATCAGTGGTGTTAACAATTTTCCCACAAATTTCAATTGTTTGTATATGAAATAATTAAATTTATAATTTTCTTAAAAACATTTTAATTTCAGATTTTCTCTATATTTAGTTTTGTGCAAACAATTCGCAACTATGTCAGAGGTTTGTTCAATCCGAAACTAAGAGAACGCCACAAAGAAGAAATTGCTCAATATCATGATATTGATACTGGTCGACGGGAAAATAAAAATCAGTTCTTAAGTATTGGAGGTGCTATTTTAAGGAAAATCGGGAATTCGATAAAGTTATTGATATTAACTATATTTCCACAAGTTATATTGGTTCGTAATCTGAAAAAGTTCGAAATCCATTTGAGGCGAAATAATTTGACATCCAATATTTTTCATCTTGTTCCCATTTTACGGCTTGAACTAGAGAAGGAATTTTATTTTTTTTTATTTAAGTGAGGTCGAGATAAAATAATAAAATGTCAAAAAGAATATTCTCAAATGAGCATCGTCAAACATTTTGTTAGACAGTGATAACAATTCAAACATTTAACTTCAATTATTTTTTTATTTAAGATAAGCAGGATATTTTTCTTAACCAAAGCTGTGTTAAATTATTTGAGAGGAAAGACTATGCGGCAAGAAGTTTTGCTCAAGAACAG
Organism: Eupeodes luniger; assembly: GCA_951509635.1. NCBI lineage: Eukaryota > Metazoa > Arthropoda > Insecta > Diptera > Syrphidae > Eupeodes > Eupeodes luniger. Next base: position 130,514,155 of record OX608075.1, on the reverse strand, counting down.
AAAAAAGAAACTGTCAAAGATGGAATCAGCTTTATTGAAATTCGAAAGGTTTATCGTAGTTCTGAAGTTGTTGTTCTTGACATATTTCCCAAAAATGTCAAAGGTCTGTTCATATATGATATCATATTATTTTTTTAGAATCAATCATAAATACAAATATTTTCCTTTTCAGTTTTTTAAATTACAAGCTTTCAATACAAGATCTCTAAACTATATGAAAAATTCAGCCAGACAGACAATTCGACAACGTCAAGGTGACCACATTATTCGCTTAGATATGATTCACCTTATGATTGAAGCACACAAACAAAAAGAAGAGATCTTTGAAGATGATGCTGAAGAGAAAACTACTTTCACAAGACACTCGACAAAATGTACAGAAGATGAGCTGATTGCTCAGTGTATTATGTTTTTGTTTGCGGGATTGGGACCGATGAGCAATATGTTGTGTGCTACCGTCTACGAGCTGATGAAGAACCCGGACATTCAAGAGAAACTCTTTGAAGAAGTTTCAGGAATTAACAGCGAGCTTGATGGTTCTGAGGCTCCATATGAGAAAATACAAAACATGGAGTACTTGGATATGATTGTTTCTGAGACACTTAGAAAATGGCCTTCTCAGCCGTTAATCGACCGTATTTGTTCTAAGCCCTATTCTTTGACTAATTCCGCTGGTGAAGTTATTGCCGACTTCAAGCCTGATGACGTTGTTTGTTTTTCTGTTTATGGAAGCCATTTTGATGAAGAGTATTTTGAAAATCCTTTCACTTTTGATCCTGAAAGATTTAGCGAACAGAATAAATCAAGTATTAGACCTTTGACTTATTTTCCCTTTGGAGTTGGGACTCGAAATTGTTTAGGTACATATCTATTTTTTTTTATATTTGTTTTCCAAGTTATAAATATTTTTTTCTTTCGTTCTTAGGACAAAAGTTCGCTCTTATGGTAGTTAAGATTATGTTGTATCACCTTGTGTTGGAGTTCAAATTCGCCCCTGGACCTAGATCAATTCCGGATTTATTTGCAGCAAATCGAAAAATACAATTAAAACAGTCAGACTTTTATTGGATGAAAATTATCCCAAGAATCACAGAACAGATACCGTTAAGTCCATGCAATGATGAAACAGAAGAGTCTCAAAATGTCCATGAAGAAGAAATAACAAAGCTTTAAAACAAAACAAAAAATACCTGAATAAAAATATTTGTGCGAAATAATACATTCAACTTTATTGTTATACTTTCATATAAATATTTTTAATTCATGCACCTTTAATTACTTTTCTCTCGACAAAATCCCATGTGTTGATTCATGCTAACCTACATTATGTGGTTATTTATATTAAATATTTAATAATAATAAAAACGAACTGTTCATACCCTTGGGGCTGTGAATAAGTTAAACTTATATTTTCATTTTTCCCTGGGTGGACTTTTTTGCAAGGAGAAACTAAAAACTTTTGTTACCAACACAATTCCTGACGAACGTTGAAGAATTTCAAACATCATGTAAAAGTTCATTTTGAATTTAATTCGTAGATGAAGAAAAAAAAAACAAAAAGGATTTCTTCTCTTCATCCTTTGAAAGGCAAAGACCATCATCATCATTATGTTGTGATGTAACACCATAGAATCGTTACTGTCTTCAGAAACTTTTTAAATTGCATTTCCATTGCTGCAAAGAGGATTACATTATATTTCAAATGCACGTTCATGCCACACTGCCACCCGTCCCCTAGCACTCGGTACCCGGCACCGGTAAAAGTACCATAGGCACCATCATCAACATTATCTCCGACGACGACGATACCAACAACAACACATATCTTATTGCCTAAGCTTTCTTTCGTCTTTCCTAGCAGCTATGCCAAGCACAAAAGGATTTAATTACGTTGATTATTTAATGTACTTTAAGGTGAGGGTATAGAGCTCGCAGGAACCCTTTTTGGCCACCCGGCCTTCTACTCGGAAGCTCTTAGAAAACGAAACGAAAGAACGGAATTTTATCTTCCTAGTTCCTACCTACAAACCTAAACCTACTTACATGTTTCACTGTATTCAGTGTTCACTGTTCACGGCCTTGGGCCAAATAAATATTCAGGGTAAACACCCTTGGTGCACATAGAGCTATACTTACGAACCTTAAGCCAACATAAAAAAAAAAGAAGAAAACACCATCACCCATCGCATCGCAGATCCTTTATGTAATTAAAGAAGATTGTAAGTGACTTTGTCTGTATGTCTGACATAGTAGCAGTGGAACATTAACAATTTATTTTTCTGTTTCACTGCCTCTCTACCACTATACCCCACCTCCTTAAAAATGGAGGAATGTTTGAACGGCCAGCCAAAGATATTCGCACAAGTCCTTAAACGGGTTAATTCATTGACCCAGATTTTATTACTATTTTGTGCATGGAGTTTAAGAGAGTCCAAGCTTCGTCCTTTGGGTTTTCTTTAAGGATAATATAGTTTGTCTATATACTATACACGTTTCCATTTGGCGACAACAACGTTGTGAAAATATTGGTGGCGCCAAGAAAACTATTAAGCTCCGTAGTCTTATTATCTCTTATATACATTCGTTGTATAGAAAATGTGAAAGGACGAATTGGAATAATAATAAGATACATTTATGTGTTAGCTTTCTGTTAGAACGAAGATGGGCACAGAGTGCGTAGGCACGATTTTTGTGAATAATAACATTATCTTGCAGAAGGAATTAAACGTAGTATCTATGGATAAAGATATCTGGGGCATCTATCTGCATAAATTACTATAAATATAGTATGTTATCTTTATCAGTTCTTTCTTTTTTTAATAAAACATAGTATATTTTGATTTTTGTGTTTACTACGATTATATAGAGTACTGAAATTAATTTTGTGGGCATACGAATTGGTGATTGTTTCCAGTCTGATTCACAATGCGCCAGGGAAAGGAGATAAGAACATAGCGTGGCTAGTTGTCATTTGATTACGAAATCGTTAATGAAAGTGCAATAATGTGCGTGAATTTCATAAAAATAAGTTTTAAGTTAATTTAAACAAAATTAACCTACAAAGATACTAAACAAAATTCCAAATGATAGTCATTGTTAGCCGGATTGTCATTTAAGGATAATGAGTATACTATTCATAATTAAAGTTTGAGATGTTTTCTAATTAGATATTTGAGACGTTAAATCAATTAAGTAAAGGGTTTTCTTCTGATTTAATATAAGTACGTTATAAAAAAACACTGTCAATTAGATTTTTAAGACAACTTATATTCAAGATATTTGGTTCGAAAACCAATGTTTACAAAATGTTGTGGTTTTAAGGTTTTTTTTTTAATTTTAAGTTCTTATTCTGAAAATAGAAACAAACAAAAATCAGTTTGGAATAGAATTTTGTTTGTCAATAACGTAATTCTAAGTCGCATAAAATTATTGCTATAGATAAAATAAATAAATAAAATGAAAAAAAAATATTTATATTCGTAAGATATTAGTAATCAACTAAGATGCTATTTATAGAAAAAAAAACCCACTAAATTTGTTGCATATTTTGACATTATTGTTTATAGAAAAAATTACTTTGAAGTTCCAATATGAACTGGTTCTTGAGCACTCACAGGTATATTTCTAAAAACAATAGATCTGGGATTCTTCAAACGTATCATGATCCATTTAATTGCCCCAAAAAAGATAACTTATTGCTAGCTGTTGTTTGATTAAAAATATACAAGTTGGGTCAATAAGTGCCTGAAAATTGACACAAATTATATCATCACCCTAAATTCTTACTTATTTATTTATGGCGCTACTGTCCGCGACGGACCTGGGCCTCAACCAAGATGCGTCTCCATCCAGCAGTTGCGCACGCCAAGTTGGTTGAGGTCCTTACCTTAAATTCAAGTTGTTTTTTTTTTTTTTTTCAAAAGCACGCATCTAAGTTTTAAAACATAATCTGTCAAAAAGTTTTGTTTTGACGTAATTTTCAAATAAAAGTCTGTTCGTTCAAATGAAAAAAAAAAGACCCTGGGATGCGACCCACACTGGTAACTTCCCATCCCATCCCGTCTAACTTATAACAACATTTTATGTAAGATAAATAATTTGAAGTCAATATCTTTCTTTGTTCTCTTACTACTTGAGTCGAAAACCATTTTTTATTAGTTTTGTGTTGATTTTTTAGGTTTTTTTTGTTTTTTTTTTTTTAAAGTTGTCAGTTGAATTTTTCTAAAAGATTAACTAAAAATAACCAACAGTATATTGCGAATGATGAAATAATTTGATTTCCAAATTTATTTTTGTTAACGAGATTTTTAGCCGAAAACCAATTTTTAAAAATTTTAGATTTAGAATTTATTGAAAATTTGTATTTCTTATATTAATAAATACAGATAAAATTTGTCTAAGAAACAACAACGTTAACAACAAAATTTAGCATAGAATGAAATCTTTTGGAAGCCAATACCTTCATTTATTCAAGAGATATCGAAAATCAATTTTTAGCAATTTTACGTACTATTTTTTGTAGATTTTAATTTTTATATATAAAAGAACTGAATGATGTGTTTTTAAAACAAATGTACTGAATGTCGAAAACAATATTTTCTATAAGATGAAACTAGTTTGAAACCAATGTTTTACTTTTTGAAAAGATATTTGATTCGAAAATCAATTTTTACCAAGTTATAATAATGTATTTTTTTATATTTGTACAAAAACTGTCATTCCGACTTTTCTTAAAATTTAACCAGATATCAAAAACGTTATTTTTCGTTGCATTAAATTATTTTTGAGATAAAATAATTTTTTGTCTGTAAAAAATTCGAGGTGACAAATATTTTTGTTCAGTTTTTTTTGATTAATAAAAAAACCATTGGTTGAATTTTTTTCAAAACTATACCAATTTAGTATCAGGTCACAATATATAATAAAAAAATAATTCAAGTCGCTAGCGTTATTGATTTTTGAGCTATTGTGGGTTAACAAAAATGTTCACTTTTTATTTTAAATTGCTATGGTAATAAAACCACAAAATCAATTTTTTGGCGAGTTCTTTCTTCATCTTTCTGCATTATTATCTGAATAACAACATTAATTTGACTATACGAATGTAAATACACATGCCCCCACAGACATCTCTCTAAAAATCTTCTATTTAGATTCTAAGGACCTTGAAACATCGAGAAATGTCAAAATTATCAATTCGACAAATCGGACCGATTACAATAACTATGGGAAATTAAAAATATGTCAAATGTCTTAAATCTTTACAAAATTTTAGTTGGGGATTTTTACTTTGAACGTTAGAGCCTAAGTCATTCAGAATTTTATCATTTAGAAATTCAACCCACCTTAGCGGTCACGATAATAACTTTTAAATTTACACTCAAATATATTTATATAAAATGTTATATTCCCATACCCACCATTGTGTAGGGACTTTCAGGAAAAACAAATCTTCAACTATCAAAAATAAGGCCCTCACTATTGTTTTTATAGGGCAGCCTGCTAAATCGTGTATCGTTAAAAAAAGAAATATAAACAAAGTCTGTCTGAAATCCATTCAAGCACAAAACACTATAAACACTGCAATTCGTTCCACCCTATTTCAAATAACAAAAAGTACTGTTTAGTTTTACAATTGCTATTGTTGTACTGTTTGTCGACAACCTTTTCCATTTCCTGTGATGATTTTAAATTGCGTGGAATGCTTTTTGCTGGGGATTATATAATTTGGCCGGAACCAAAAGAGGGAGGAAAAAACAAAAAAAAAAAACAAAAGATAAACAAAACAAAACTCAGTCTTTTTCAACTCTACATAAGCCTCTGACTATATGGGAAATGCATTTAAAAACAAACATACCATGCAAAAAGGACATTACAAATTTGGAGATTTGGCCGAAATGGTGTGATGTGCTTTCAACTGTGTCTATGTCTACATCCGCGAACGGAATTCACGTACATTGAATTTAATTTTCTAAAAATGAAAAAGCAAATGTGTGTTCTGGATTTTATTGTTGCACTTTTTTTCGTTTATTTCAAACGGAAATGCCAATCAAATTGTTGACGGAATTTTCAGAGCTTTGCAAATACTTTTGTTATGAGTTTTGAAAAATGTGCGCTATAATATGTATCAAGATATATATGAATGTACAATACGAAATGCACATACTTTATCTAATTCATAATTTTGAAATTGATGCGAAATGTATTTTTAGTGGTATTTGATTTATTTTATAATTGCATTTTTAAAATATTTCATATTGAAAGCAAAAAGAAAATAAATTTTTCTGTGACCGAATGGTTTAATTATGTGTCTTTTATTTGCATGTTTCAATCACACATATATAGTTGTTAATATTGTGTACAAACTTTTCCAATTATTCACGATAGTATCAAAAAGTAACTTATAACTCCTTAAAAATTAAACAAATAAAAAGTTGCGTATACGCCTGAGTGAGTTATTATTATTATGGTTGCATTAAACGGCATAGCTTATTGGTTCACGTAAACACGAACTAAGTATTTATTTAAAAAATTAATAACAATTGTTGTAAGGAATATGTTTAACTTAAAAAACTTATTTATAGACATTTAATCAACTCTTTGAAATTTGAATTGTTTTTCCTCCATAAATTGGCCAATTTATATTTCTAAGATCACAGTAATTTCTAAAATCTCAGATATATGTATAAGGAGTTTTTTTTATCTTAATAAAAAGTTTTCAATGGTTGAGACAGTTAAGAATGTAAAACTGTTTTGCAAATTTGCTTAATAAGGTTTTGAAATTTTGATGAATCGTTTAACGCCAGAACAACGCTTCTGCAAATTTACTTTGAATAAAAATAAGTCTGTTCGCGAAGCTCATGACGATTTTACCGAAAAATTGATAAAGTCCATTTCTAGTTGCTTAGATAAACAAAACTGTCATACCTGAAAATGCAATTTTTCATATAAATCAAGCAAAATCAAGCAATCAACAAAATATTTCTGTCTTGTGTTAATATTTAAAGTTCTCAAGCCCTTAAGAATACATCCGATACAAACGACATCAATACAGATATAGGAATTTTTTAAAAACTGCTTCTCAGATTAAAAACGTCATTTAATCAATTTGGTTTAGAGTCCCTGTGTGCTGTGGATTTGAATCTGTCAACTATTATTGAAAATACCCGATTTGTTCGAATTTTTTCAAGAAGTCTTATGAAGTACGTTTTGAATACCCATGAAAAATGTTGCATAAAAAACTTCTTAAACGAGCTTATCAGGAAACAAATCTTAAATGAATTTACTCTCTTTCTCAACTCAACCTCTTAAAAATGTAAGAGGTACCTATAGTTTGAAAAAATAATGAAATTAGGGGTCAGTTATAGCTATCATTGATTTGCATCATTGAAACCAATTTTTTTTGATGGGTACGTTACAACTTAAAATTTCTGTCATTGGACAGATAAATAAAATATAACGCTTGTAGAGGAACGATTTTGTTCCTTATTATTCAATCAAAAATCAGCTGTTCATTGAAAGTGGTTTCATCATTGAAACATTAAAAATGAACTAAAAAAAAATGTCTGAATTGAATACAAATTTTTAGTCGTAAAAAAAATCTTGGACTCATTATATTCACTTTGATACTAATTATAACCAACTTGACCCTTAATCACTCCTTAATCTCAAAACAAAATTTTCAATAATGAAAACCAATGATAGCTATAAGTTGCACCTTAGTGTGCATTGTGCAATTTGAAAATATGTACTTAAAATTAAACATTAGTTTAGTATACATGATTTTTCCTTAGTTAAGTAAAACTTAGAAACACAAAATTTTATCCAGACTGAGGGATTTCAACTAAAATCTATCTAAACAAAGTTTTAAATTTAGCTTATGTTTTTCTTTGTATCATTCTCTCAAGTTCTTCAATATTTGCTCGCGATGGGGCTCTGTATCAAAATGGAATTTTTTAGTTGTTCTTTCTTGTCTTCAATTTAGTAGACAATATTCAAAGCAAAACACAGCACCTTCAGCTTAGCTATACATTCAGAAAAAAAAAGCTGATGAAATGGAAACAATTGTAAAAAATGTGTGCGTGTAGCTATTTCAAGCTCCATCTTCTCCTTCATTCTTTAAAGCTATTGTCTTTCCATAACGCCAAGTTGCAAAGTTGGAAAAACAAATGACGAAAAACGTTCTGTGACAAGGACGAGATGGCTACTCTCTATCTTTGGTATAGTTGTTTTTGCTTGCTTCCTGGCTACACGCCATCATCAGGCGTTTATGCTCTTTAATATTTGATTTGTTCAACGTGCGGCATCATCACCTGTGTTTGTTCAGCATATTCCGGTGTTCCTTTTGCCGTTTGCCATCATATATCATATCGTCATCGTCATCGTCGTTTTCAAGAAGTATCCATCTGTTTGCCTTGCATTTATTTTTCTTTCATCTCTTCAGCACGGTCGTGATGGTGATGGCGGCAACGCTATAAGGATACACTTTACTGTCGCATGGAAAAATGAGTTTTCCATTATACGGTTTCCTTTTAGAATAAAGAAAGTTTACGTATAAAAGGCATTTTGTATTCTGTGGTTTATTCGCCACTTTCATAAGTTTATTCCTTGATGTTGTCTCGAGATATAAACGCGTACAAAGTATACATACATTTTCAGATTAAGTCGGACATACATAGATACTTATCTAAAAAGAAGAGGATTTTGAGTTTTTTTGTAATTCACTTTAATTTTTTTGAAAACTTCAAGCAATAAGAAGCTAAAGTGGATAAATGATAAAAGCATCTGAAAGCATATTGAGTTCTGTTTAATGTTCAATGTACATACTTATGACAAAAATAAATTGGTCATACACCTAAAAAATTTGTTATTTTAAGTGTTTAAACATTTGTTGACCTAACTTTGAAATTGCATGGAAGCTATAAGGACTTTACTTTCTCTAACTTTTTTGACAAAAAGAAATTGGTCAAACATTTAAAAAAAATTAGTTGTTTTAAACATTTTTTGACCTAAGTTTGAAATTTCGTGAAAGCTATAAAGACATTACTTAAAACACTCCCTAACTTTACAAAGCAAGTAAATGTGTAACTTGCAGTCGCTTTGAAGTAGTTTTTATTGAGCTTACAAGAGAATGTAGCGCTTCTCAAACATACAGATGACTGATACAATTTACATATATAAGATTTCTTATATGTTTCGTTAACATTTAGGTAAAATATCTTCTTGCCAATATCAGAATATGATCCAAATTTTTAGAAAACATTCTTTTTAAAATAAAAGTTCATGTTATTTTTTAGCGATTTTATCAGTTTCATTTAAGTTAATGGGTCATGGACTTAAGATGTTTAGTAAAGGTTCATAGAAACGCCTGCGTCGTCCAAGACGCAGTTCACATTGGTATGTGTTGGCAACTTATATTGAAGTCTCATAATCGTTTCGCTATTCCGCAATTGATAGTTAAAAAGGAAAAGTCAATTACGGCAGAAATTTTTGAATTGCAAAAATTAGTGTCATATCGAATGTATCAAATGTATTTATTAACTTTCATAACATTTTTCAGTTGTAAGATATATTTCAAATATCAAATCTCTGTGCAAGCTGCGTACTACGCAAATTTTTGTAAAGCCTTATCTATGAAAAATAAAGTATCTATCTATCTATCTATCAAAAATTAGTGTGAACAAAATAAAATGATTTTATGTCAAATTGAATTCCCTCAAAAAAGTTTAATGTGAACACAAATATTTGTGTATGCAATTTGTATCAAATTCTTAAAGGCATTTTTACTTTTTCAGGATTCAAAAATGGCTCAATTTTATTTCAAAATTTAATTTAATGCTTAATTTCCTTTTTTTGTATACTTTCATTGTATATAAGCGTATTTTAAATAAATAAGTAAATAAATATTACGCAACAAAAATAAGCCATCCATCTCACTCTTTGACGACAAGACAACACAAACTACGTATACATGACGTATCCTTTGTTATTTTTGTATCTCCTCATATGAACTCATCGAGATAGATAACAGATTAGGGACTATTATTAAACACAAAAAAAATTCACAATCATCAGCCCTTGTCTGTCTCTATTACTTGCCTCAAAACCTACGAGAATGGTAGACTACCCTCGCTTTCTCGAAATTACAACTTTGTTGAACCACAAAATTAACGCTGTCGCACTCATCTATGTCTAATTAGGACCTAAATTCCCCACGCGTATTCGCATATTAGAATTTTTCGCAAAGTATCTACTGATGAGAATATACTATACCCTTTGTTTCCCAAAATGAACTCACCAAGTATTAAAAAGGTTCTACGAACTACCATTTTGTTGATTACATTCCTCGTGCTTTGAGGAATCTAATTTCCATTTTTTACAATTTAGAGTTTATGTGTTTTGTTTGTTGGTTGTTTTGTGTTTTTGTTTTTGTTGAAAAAGGAGAGGATATTATAGGTTATAGCAGCTTATACACCCTGTCAAAATCCTTACCGGTTGATCAAACGTCGTCTACTTCTACGTTCTACTACACTACACAAGCCTGCTTAGGCTCACCACACGCATATAATCGGAAATAAAAGTATGTAATAAGGGAAGAACGAACACAAACAAAATTATTTAGCTTCTTACTTTTAAGTAAATCCGACAACGTTTTGAAGCCGTTATCTGAGGACGTCTTTCAAGGAAAGGAAATTTGCTTTCGTATGGCTGCTGCTCTCTTATCTGACAGGATATCACCCACCGCCAGGATTCTTTGCTCCCTTCAGCTTTAGTTTCAGCTTCAGCTTCGTCTTCAACTTCGTCGCCGTCACTATACTATACTCTCCTCAAAGTCGATTGTATCACGCAAACAGAAGGCGTTAGCGATTATCCTTATAGGGTTTAATTAAATTTATAGCACATGTGGAAAAAAGGTGGTTGTTACACAGTTTAATTCGAAGGCACATAAAAGCTTCGTATATTATTTCGTATTCCTATTCGTATCGTATATAGGCTCAAGCAATTTAAACGCAAGGGTTTGGCATGTCTTGACTCACTTTGGATATGGATATGGTACCTATAGAAGAAGCTAACACATTTTATTGTTAATAACATAACATTGAACTGCAACCCGAAAAAATCACAGCTGTCAGTAGCACAATCGAATCATTTATCAACCGTTCATCGATATTTTCTGTTTGTATACACACAAATACCGTTACTCGTCCTCGTACCGTCAATCGTCGTTGTTGCCGTTGGTATATGGTATATGAGCTTTTTTGATCCTTTTTTTTATTTGGCACTTTAGAGGCTACCCATGCGTTCAAAGCAATAGAAAGAAAATCCTTAATAGGCCTTGTTTTTCTGTCGATGATGTTTTCAAAACGGGATAGAGATAGGGGTGGATGGTTGGCTGAGTTCTTTTATCTTTCGAATATCAATTCCGCACGCAAGGAACCGTAGCCATAGTAGGTACGTATATTTGATCCGAATCTAAATGAAATTAATATTCACGGGTTTTTAGAGATACAATTTTTGAAAGCACCAATCTAAAACACAAAATTGCTGATGTGTTAAATCTCTAAGCTATGCGAAATCGGATCTATTCCACTTCCAATTCCAATTGCAAAACCGAGAAAAGCATCAAACAACAAAATTCCAAAACCGGCCGAGAAGATTTCAAACGAAACGACCAAACTCTCGCAAAAGATACCAGATGACTGAACGGAAACTTCAAAACGGAGAGGACTCGAAGATGTGTTTTGTGTATCCTTGCAAAGTATACCGTCATACTCGAACTCGAGCGTGTGTACACACAGAGAGATTTTTTTGACAGCCAGGGCAAACTTTAAGTGGATGATGTTGAGAAAGGTTATTTTGTTCGCAATCTCAAAGCATGCGCACCAAATTAATGTAAGTATTATTATAGGCACTACTATATTAGAAGGAGGGGAATTTTTTTCGCAATTCGAATTTTCTTCTTCCCTGATAGATCCTTGCTCGCTGCTGCTGCTGCTGCTGGATGTCATCTACCCAACTCTGAGACTGTGGCTAGTCATACGAGTAATATAGATAAATTTACATGCCACCCAAGGAGAATGCTGTTATAGGATGACACCTGCTGAGGCTTGCTCTGGAAATAGCTACAACTACAAAAGACAGTGGTTCAAGTTATATGGATGGTTGCTTTTAGGTCCACTTAATGGATGTACTTATGTCTGACACAAAGGCAAAACTTCTTGCACGATAACTTAGAATGTTTAGGTAACAAAGGAACTTTCACACGAACAAAATAGGATTTTGGAGCTTATATTTGGAATAGCAAGAGTAGAATTCTTTAGACGTTTCTGAAAATAGTTCACGATTAACTTTTTTCTTATTTAAGAGAATTTATAGCTTTTCAAAAACCAACATTAAAGTTTTGAGTGAAAATCCATTCAACGCAGAATTAACTTAATGCTGATTACATTAACAATACGAAGACATGAAAATCCTTTTTTAATTTGATACCTAAAAAATACTTTTCGGCAATTTTTCATGAATCATGGACCACTGTGTCTGTGTTTCGACTCTTAGTCCTTTGCCTAGTATATATGTTGGTGTTTGCATCCATATCGTCGACGGCGGCGGCAGAGTCGTGCTTCTGGCTCACTTCAAATCCCTTAGTGAAAAGGTCCTTTTACAGAGAGTAGTGCTAGTGCCCCTTTTATGATAATAACAATACACAACAACACGACACAAAATTGTTGAATTTTGTTAGTGCCATTTTGCCACAAAGAGTGCGTGTGCGTTAAAATTCTGGATATTGCCTATAAATTTATAATGACGAGAAAACATTGAAAATTGAAAGGGGATATTATTTTGTTGTCTTCTTTCAAACAATTCGGGATTTCCTATTTAAAAAAGTTTTATTTATTAATAAAGGTTGCATATCTAATTAGATTCAATAGGAAAATTGAAATTTCGAGTGTTGACAATTTAGTAACTTAAATAATGTAAGCCATCATCAACAAAAGCTTCAGACTATATCAGACATATAAATTTTGGTAGATATACATTGTTTCTTTTCAAAAGATGTCCTTTTTTGACAAGTCTTAATGTCACTTGTGGTTTATTTTTGTATTATGAAGATGTCGCTAGATACGTTCGTTATAACACATAAGTACAGATATATAGTATATGTATTTTTTTTAAAACACATGATTGTGAGTGGGTGGTTTTAAAAAGAGAGTGACATATGAAGCTTTATCTATTCATACTCATCAGAGAGCATTATTGTGTAAATATTTTGACAACACTTTTTCTTCCTGCTCGATGTTGTCGCTTGTCTCGCGTATTCTTTTACTTTTAGCCCGTTTCTATATTCTTTCTTCTACAAACGATGTTCCTTTCTTTTTATATAAGGCATATATTTTTTTATAGCCTATTCATATTCATTTCCATTTCCGAGACATAAAATTTGTGTGTTTCTGTGGTATGTGAGTTTTGAAATTATATGCTCACCGACAATTACTTGTAAATTGAGATTTAACAATGCCTTTGACATTATTTTAAATAAAATTTTGAATTTTAACATCTGATATGAAATTTGACCTTTTAATATGCTTGTTAGCTTTCTTTATGCATCATGGCACAGGTTAAGTACTTATACCAGGTGCACGTTCCTGAGTAGTCCACGTAGGTACTTACATAATTTAAATGCTATTCTGTGGAAAATTTCAGATAACATTTGGGAACCAGGTCGCAAATTAAGAATAATTACTCTTAGAGTTAGAGAGAATTTTTTTTGAATTGTACTGAACTTTATGCAGAAAGTCTGTTTTTAAATTTTTAGATGGAAATACCATTTAATTGAGTTTTTTAAAACCTATGTATGTTTTAATATTGACAATTTGTTGACTTAATGCAGAAAAGACTGGTTACAAAGACTTAAACGAACTTAAGATATTAACAACCAAATATCCAATTCTTCTAATTTATTGTCTAAAGACAATATTAGTACGATAGCTAGCAGTTTTGCTTTACTTAAACAGTTAGAGACAAATCCGTTAAACCAAATCAAAACCTAATGCAATTTTTTGACTTACGACCTTTTTATCTAACGCAAAAGAATTGAAACAGACATTGTTTTGGATACTTAAAATTTCGTCTACGCACTATAACCCATACCTACACGTGGGCTTACAAAAATGCTTTGATTTGCGTGTTTACCCTTAAAATGACTCAAAACTTTTCTTTCTGAAGCTTTCAGTTTGCTTCTGGCGTTAGTAAAAAAAGTTCAAATAGGGAGCCATCTTTTTAAGATTTTCTTTTTACTTCGACCCAAAATCCAAAATTAACCTAATTGTACCTATAAAATTTCATTTTATTTCAAACACTGTGAATTTCCAAGGATGTGCCTTGTGCCTTGCATGGAATAATTTTCGGCTTGTCTAACCATTATTTTTCATCATTTCTTTCGATTTCATATTTCTATACCTACCAATTTAGAAAAGAAACTCTCGAATGGCAAAAACAAAACATATAAAAAGACGCTTAACAAAAAACGTATCCCTATAAAAAAAGCCCTCTAACCATTTATCAAATCCTAACAACAATATTTCACTGACTTCACCCAACTCAAACTCAATTTATATGTATATTCAAAATCCCTGCCTTCAATCATCAAAATGATAGCGGATCAAAGTAAATCCAGCCTAAATCTAATTGAATAAAAAAAGGACACCCTTTCAATTTTTCTTTACTCTGATAAGGACAATATTGATTGCGTCACCAGAACAATTATTATTATTGTTTGTTCCACTTCCAATATCAATGCACACTGACACGTCATGTAAACTCAATTTTTACAAACAAATTTAAAGATAGAGAATATTTAAGAACAAATTTTAACAGAAGTTCAGTCAGAGGTCAGACATTCCGTTTATTTTCATTTAAAAAAAATTGAAACTGTCTAAATAAGTTTAATTTATGTCTTACATTCCCTCCTTTTTGAAAAAATAAGTCTTTCAGACGTTTCACAAAAGCTCGTAGACAGCAAAAAAATTCTTTGTCTGATTATTAGAAGTGAGTACAGCTACCTTTAATTTTAAGCTATGCCATCTATCTTTCGATAATTTGTTGCATTCTTTCACAATCTTGCTACATCTTTCGTTTTCTCTTGACAGGCTATATAACGGTAAGTTATTAATTAAGTCACATTTTGCAGACTGGCCCAACTGTATTGAAATTTCAGCATTTTCTCGATTTTTCTGTCACGTGTCCGGATTATTAATATCTTCTTTTTCTAATACAAAATTGCATTTCTGTTCCACCTTCTCAAAGATTTGGGCCTGCCCATAGTTGAGGCCATACAGTTCCGGAAGAACTTCTGGAAGCCCAATTATTAATTTTCATTCAATTCAAAGAGTGGCTTCTAAAAAAAAGAGTCTACTACCTCCAACTTTCAAATCGTATTTATGCTTTTTATTTTTGAAGGATTTCTGTTGTTATGTGTTAGCAAAATATAGGTAACAGCATAGGATTCATATATATGTACATATCTATTACATGCAGGATAGTCTTCTTGGTCCATTAATCAAAAACACAACTGTGGCTGAATGGCACACCATAGACTCAAGTCTCAACTCACTCCAAAGTTGCTGAAGGGTATTTGGTAGTCATCGTAGGTGGTGTACAGTACAGTACATATACCTCAGTAATTTGAAAGATAAATGGCCTTTGAGGCAGGTTATAATTCTCAGGGACGATTGGGGACTATTTTTGCGAAGAGAATTTCACTTGAATGGTTCCGTTTCTGCTTGTGCTTCTCTGGGGGCCCCTAATGAATGGGATGAACTTAATAAGGTCATAAAAAGCAACATAATTGCCCTGCAAATAGCGCAGTTAATTCAAACCGAATTTTTGGCGAATACTTTTATATATTCGAGAAGACTTGCGTTGCATAGTAGATATGTCCACGTATATTTTTGCCCAGCCATTCTATGGTCTTCAGTCTTTAGAAGATGTCTCTTTAACAATCGATAGAGAGGGTATGGGTGTCCTATATAACTTGTCTTATAAAAGAGTACTTAGAAGTGATAAATGTTTCATATGAATCAAAAAGTTAACGTTCGAAATGGTGTTGCGTTAAATAAGCGATGAAAGCAAATTAAGTGAGTAGCTACTCGGCCTGAAAAAATAGAATACCTTAGTCGAAACCTATATTATGTATGTATATGTTGGATGTATATGGATAAATTTATGTTTCATACTTTTAGCCTTTGTGAACCTTACATGGTCATATAGCTATATGTATTTTTTGTGTTACATTTAAAAGAGGATCAAAGTTCATTCATTTGAGGAGAAGAAACCGTTAGAAGTTACGTAAGGTTGAACAAAAGGTTAAGCCTTTTGCAAATTAATACATGTGTTGTGTACACATTGTATATTGAAGAATGGGATACAAGGCTGCTTTTTCGTAGGATGTGAAGCCTATAAAGTTTATTGGGGTGTTTTACCTAGAATCTTGTCCAATTAAGTATGTGTATTTAAGATTAGTAGAATTAAATGTTAAAACGATGTAAATGAAACTAACAGGTCAAAAGTGTTTTATTAACCAGACTACTTGTTTTTTGACCACAAATAAATGTAGGATTCTTATATCAGCTTGTAAATGTTTTTGATGAAATGGGACTGAAGTTCAATTGATTCCGACAAGTTAACGAGTATTTCAAGATTCATTCAGTCATTATATGAGATTGAAATGTAGCTTTTTTATTAGTAGTCAAAATTTTCATCAATAATTCGTATAAGACAATAAAGCGACACAGACGCTCTTTCCGTATCATATAGCATAATAATCAATTATTAAGCATTAAGCATGATAAATAATTATATGGTAATGGACAGTATTATTAAATTCTCACATTATTGTCGAATCGAAATCTCGAAATCCCTAGAATAAGTAAAAATGCATGGTGCAATTGTACTCTTTTTTTTCGCCGGAAATACCCCAAGAATTCGCAGAGATATGGACTTCTAACATTTTTTTTTTTTCAGATAATAACATCAGTGTGTTTTATTAACGGTTCATTCCAAAAATCTCTTGAGCTAATAACGATTTCTACTTCAATTAAATTATATGTTATACTTTGTAATGTTATACAATTGTGTACAAAAATCTGTATAAATCAAAAACTCGAACAATGCATTTGTCAACTCAAATATTTTAAGAAGTGAAATTTATTTTACCACAAGAATAGTTAACTCAACAAAGAACAAAGTCACCTATATTAAAAGTTTTTAGAAAAGAGGCTGGGATGCGACCCACACTGATAACTTCCCACCCCGACTCGAAAACCATTTCTTATCAGTTTTTTGTTGTTTTTGTAGGTTTTCGTATTTTGTTAAAAAAGTTGTCAGTTGAATTTTTCTAAGAAATTTTAAAAAATGCCAACAACATTTTGCATATGATGAAACAGTTTGATTTAAAAATAAATTTTTGTTTAGTTTGTTTTTAATCGAAAACCAATTTCTACCAGTTTTAGTAGCATTTCTTGAACGTTTTTATTTCTTATGTAAACAAATACATACAAAGTTGATTTTTCTAAGAAAATTTAGCACAGAAGTACATCATTTCAAAGTCAATACCTTTAATCGAACATCTATTTTTACCTATTTTTTATACTATTTTTTTCGATTTTATAAATATTTAACTGGGTGTCGAAGGCAATATTTTCTATAAGATGAAATCAGTTTGAAGCCAATATCTTATATTTTTAAAAGATATTTGAGTCGAAAATCATTTTTTACCAACTTTAGTAATGTTTTTTTTAGGTTTTTATTTTTTGTAGGAAAACTGTTAATTAGTTTTTACTCAAAATTTTTCCAGATGTCAAAAAAGTTATTTTTCGTTACATGCAATTATTTTGGAAATTAAATCATTTTTTGTTCGTAAAATATTCGAGGCGACAATTATTTTTGTTCAGTTTTTCTGATTTATAAAAAAAAATAGATGTACGAACGTACGTACACTTGTACGCAAATCTTTTATTTAGATTCTAGGGACGTCGAGATATTTTAAAATGTTCAATTCGACAAATCGGACCGATTACAATAACTTCTTATGGGTAGTTAAAAATACAATTGTCAATGTTTTTTAAATAAACAAAACCCTTAAAAACTATTGCAACTTGGTAAAAATAGATTTTGAGCTCAAAAGGCTTGGGAATAAAAAAAGATATTGATTTTAAACTATTGTTGTTAATATTAATTGGGAAATACGCTCAAAGTCCTACGAAAAACATTCCTTTATTGATTTGACGTCTCTATATTTTGAAAGAAAACAGCTACTTAAATTTTCTATTTCATACGTATTGAAGTTGCTCCGGCTTACAAAAAATAGGCACACTTCTAAGGTCGCCTGAGTGATGATCTTCTTAAAGTTTTCCAAATTTATTTCAAAAATGTAGTTCTTCTTGATTGGAACTGGAATGCTGAAAACAGAATTATCGGTTTGTATGTCCTTTGAAACCAACAGCTGTGAGTGAACTAGTTTAAAGTTAAAACTTTATCATTTAAAAGTTCATAGAAAGGGCTAAGTTCACAAAGACAAGGCTCCTTAAAAATATAATAAATTAGAGTTTAATTTTTTTTTCAAAAACTTTCTATGGAAATACTCCCATGAATACATATTACTCTTTACAGGTGCAGCCACCACCACCGTAGCAGTAACTCAGAAAAGCTTTTCCATATTCCTTGTAATTATATTTTGATCAGTTGTATAACCTAAAGAGATACGCCAGCGTTGAAAATTAACGTCTGGCTAAAGGCCATTATAACAAACCCCTACCACGGAAAATCTGAAAAGAAGTCCTTTCTTTTTTTTTGTTATTTACAGATAAAAGAAAATTATCAGAAAACATCTTTGGAAGGATTGTATAATATAATCTTCATGGTTTTTTTGTTTGTTTGATTTTGCTGCAAGCATCCTATTTTTCCATATAGACGGTAGAGCACTAAACCAACGACCAACGACAGATAAGACGTGCGGAGGAGATGGGAGTAGAGTCGTCGGAGAGTGGTCTACCTAGATAAAATGAGGAAGGCAGAGGATTTGTGGGACTAGGAAGTCCTGGTTTGAATAGATATTGCCTTTTAAGCAGAATTTTCCGTTCGGTTGTGACACGAATACAAAATGATGTGGCCTGGAGAACTAACCTTTTGAAAAAAAAATAAAAGGGAGAGGACATCCGGCCATAATTTGTTGCGTCTATTATTATTTCTTCTTTTTATATTGTCTGGTTTTTATTTTTATATGTTTATACTGTGAACCTCATAAAAGTTTACAGAAGTAATAATTGTGGGTTATTCGCTATTTTTGAAGATATACGAAGTTTTGTTTTGAATCTTAAAGAACAAAAATTTGACCTATTTAGAATTATAACAACAAACTTATATTAAAATTTAAATCAAGCAAAAGGTTATAAAAATGAATTAAAAAGAAAACAACATAAAAAGTTTGATGATTAGGAATCTGTTATTTATGTGTCCTATGTGAACGAAAGCATTTTGCAAATTATCCTGGAAAGTTTACCAGAATCAGGATCAATTCTTACCCTATAATATACAGTCTATAAGGTTTAGCTTGAAATTAGGTAATTGCTTCGTAACTTATGTACAATCCTCCAATATATAAAAATATGCAAACCTATCCCATATAATAGTCTGCCGACAAGACTCCATGTCGTTCAATCTTCTTATCCCTATCAAATATGTAGATAAATAGATACATGCGTATATATTATATGTATCTATACGCATAAGAATGAATTGAAAAAAAAATACAAAATACTAACACTTCAATTGTGACTGCGAGAAAAGAAAATTCGCATCAACTTGTATGGTGTACGTGACATTGAAAATTAATCCTTGCGAATCCTTAAGACGATGTGATGCGACTCATCAATCTACCATTCATCAACTCACTTGAACACGTGATAACCCAAAGGCGGAATTTAATAAAATAAAAAAAAAACTAAATAAAAACATGTCTCATGACACAAAAAATGACGAAGAGCACCAAAATAAACCCAAAGACTATACAAGGATTATTTATTTCTTTTTTCTCCATTAAATATCTAGATAAAGAAGGTCAAACACTTAATACCATAAATGCATAAAATATAGTTATATAAAATAAAATAATAGGCATAGACGCATGAAAAAAAGATAATCAGCCGAAGGTTGAAGATGCGCAGATTTAAATTCAGCACGTCATATAACTTAATGAGAACTTTAACTTCACGTACATATTAGGGATGAAAACAGATGATAACTCATATTCCAAATTTTTGATAACGTTTGATATATATGTATGGCATTCTGTGTTAACATTACATTATTAAAAGGTTGCGTGGAATACTCACTAACTAAAGGTCACTTCACTTCTTGCAAAACATAATTTTTTTGTTGAAACTTTACCAGCTTTTTACAAAGTTTTACGTTATCCTTTCTAAATAAATTGTTGGAAACTTCAACTTAACTTATCTAATAATCATGATATTTGAAAAGTTATATATCCAAAACATTAAAATAAAATACAAGATACCATTAAGCATCGACAGAGTCTAATATCATAGAATTCCAAGAAGTTCCTCATAAAACTTTGATGAGAAATAATTTGAACTCCATCATATTGCAAAATAATGAAAGTTCCTCTTTTAAAATATATACATTTTAAAATTTAGAGTAAAGGAAACATTTTTTTAAATTGGGCGAGGTGGGTGAAATTATATACACAGATATATGTATCTATACAACATTTTGGCTTTAATTATAATGAATTCACACAACCAACACAAATTAGAAACATTTTGTGTATAGGGTGTTTTTTTAAGACCTAAAGAACTTTAATTAATAATACGAGGCAGACATATTTATTTAACTAATTAAAAACTGGTAGATAAATGCATGGTATTTATATTTTTAATATGATTTGCGGATTGTTTGGCATTTAATTTATAGTACAGCAATTCCCAAATAAAAGATCTGCAGTAGTCCCGTTTTTATACAATTGAAAGCTGGTACAATTCAGAACAGAACTAGATTTTTTTAAATTAAATCGGAATTAAAACAGAACTGAATTAAAGGGGTTCGTTCGTAGATTGTAGTCTAAGTAAAATGGTTCTTCACTAGCACCAGATGGCGCTATCGTTAATAAACTAATATTTTTTGTTGATACTAACTGTTTGCAGAATAACAAACAATAATAATATGCCTCATCGTATAATCAAGAAACTAAGTTGAGTCATTAAATTGCATTTTTATTTTTGTTTACTATAGTAATAAAAAAAAATAACAAAAAAGATCGATTTTATGCGGAGTAACGTTAAAAAACAGAATAAGAAATATTATTTGAATTTTGTATCAGTATCTTTTTCGGCGGACTTAACAAGATACTTTTGGTAGTGGTGTAACAATCCATACCAATTTAATTTTTGAAGGATTAATAAGAAATGGAAAACATGCATATAAAAAAATATTAGACGTCATTTAATCTGAAAAACACGCAAGTAATTAATTAGAAAAACATTAGTTGAAATAAATTAAAGATAAGTTCTGTCGAAATATCAAATTTCATCTTAAGTGTTTTGTATATTAAATATTTCTCTTCGATCACAGCCATCAAGTGTCGAATGTTCCAACGGCAACGTCTAGGAATGAATACATTCAAAATTGCTTACTATATTTGAATAAAATTCAGATTTCTATCCTCAGTAGGATTTTATCTATCCTTTTTTTCGGCAGTAATTCTACTGCATATTTTTATATTTGCTTTTCAAAGAAATTTCTACTGTACGACGAAATAGTCTGATTTTTCAAAACTTTTTCCAATAAATCTGGCCATATGGCGTCAATGGTGGCTTGAATATTGACTTGCTGTCTTGACTTGAGTTGCTGGTTTGTCGTCATAGGTCCATTAACATTAATCAAGTCCTACGAAGGAGAGGGCCAGTTAACAGAGCCATTTCTGGAAATAGAGTTGTCTTGTTAATTTGCCATAGGAAGTTATTGAAATCGGTCCGATTTATCGAATTCAAAATGTTGACATTTCTCGATGTTTCAAGGTCCCTAGAATCGAAATAAAAGATTTTTAGAGAGTTGTGTGTGCGTGTGTACGTACGTTCTTTCGTTCTGCACGAACCTTTGTCGTCCTTATGTCAAGAATGATAAAAATATCGATATCAAATATATTTTAATATTTAAATAATGACAAAGAAAGATGCAGACAAGACTCTTAAAAAAATTGAGTGGTTTTTTTTAATCCAAAATATCTAGCAACTTGAATTAACTTTTGTACAAAAAATAAAAACCTAAAAGAGCACATTACTAAAAGTTGATATAAATTGATTTTCGACTTAAATATCTTCTCAAAAATGAACAATATTTTTCTTCAAGCTGATTTCATCTTATAGAAAATATCATCTTTGACATTCAAGAAAAATTTCATAAAAATACAACAATCGGTTTTTTTTCATAAAAATTAAAATCTACAAAAAATAGTACGAAAAATTGGTAAAAATTGTTTTTTGATTTCATTCTCTGCAAAATGGTCTTCTATTTATATGTGTTTATATAAGAAATAAAAACTTTCAAAAAATGCTACTAAAATTGGTAAAAATCGCTCTAACAAAAATTGATTTTAAAATCAAACAATTTCATCATATGCAGAGTATTGTTGGTAATTTTCGGTAAATGTTGTAGAAAAATTCAACTGATAACTTTTTTAACAAAACACGAAAACCTACAAAAATAACACAAAACTAATTAGAAATAGATTTCGACTCAAGTATTAAAAGAACAAAGAAAACTATTAACTTCAAATTATTGATCTCACACAAAATGTTGTTATGAATATTTTGTTAAAGTTTAAAGCAAGGCAAATCGACAGACAAAATTGGAAGTTATTAGCGAGGGTCGCATCCCATGCCTCTTTTCACTAAATTGATTTTGCAATAAATTGATGGTTAAGAGATACAAATTTCCTCAATGTTGCTGAAATATTTTTGAAAACATTCACCATAACTGTAGCTGCTGTTTTTGAAATAAATAAGGACCGATTATGTCGATTTTAACGGATGTAATAATGATTCGTTAATGGTTAAGGAATTGCTTACTGACGAAGCCATTTAACCGGAAATGAGGTCAATCAGTCATCACTAAACACAATTCTTCTGACGATGTGCCTTATAAACTTCGCGAACATATTGGTTTTTTTTTTCCAAAACAGCCATCGTATCTTTGTATGCAGCTTAAAAAAACACCCTATTGTTGAATTGTGAAATTTTCTTTTCATAGGTATAACAAAATATTGTAATTAATTATAATTTAAGTTTATTTTTCTGTTTCACTCATACTTTGTGTACAATGTATGTCTATGTTTTTCTCAAGAGGATATCAGCATCATTGTACAAAAAAATGTATCATGCATATTTAGTAAACCGAAATTAATGGGGTAGGAGAATTTCACTAAAGGCATCTAGCTTTATCCAGAATTCCTTAGTACCTTCATTATTACTCATCTGTATATCATTTCGTATTAAATTCATCCATATACACCTGTTATATATGGAAAGTCACTGGGTAAAATATTCCTTATAAATTATAGGCATATTAAGATAGGTGTGTATGAGGGTGGTTCATATTTTAAAAGTATTTTATTTATTTCTGGGACAAGACTTAAGTTTGTTGAATTTCAAATATTGTGAAAACCTTATATTTATGCACTTTAAATGTAATTCTTTCATAACATTGAAAGAGTTGAAATTTGAAGTAATAACTCATTTCTATTCTGAAACAGTAAGTCTTGAAAAAATTAAAATATTCAATATTACGAATCTCCCTTATGTACCAAAATCACCTTTCTCGCATTTCTTCCCTTTAACTCTTCCCAAACACAATGAATTTTCACAAAACACTAAACCAAACATACATGCCATCATATTATAATGTTCATCCTTAAAGTGACTAAAGAATTCTTGAAGGCTGCTGCCCTACAAAACCCACATTCACAACAAAAATTACCATTTTCATTTCTTTATGCTTTTCCTTTTAGTAGGATATACGTAGGTATATACTTATATACATATGTATGTATGGTTTTATGGGAGTATCGAAATTTCGTTTTTTGCGGCTTAGTATTAGGGAAATGAAATTAAATAACCCAAGATAAATACCTAATGCTTTTGCCATTATGGTCCATGCTTCCACCTGATTCCTGTTTTGTGCACATAGTCACCTTGAACGCGTGGAACGTGGTTACTTACCTCAATATTGGTCTCGTTGTCAAAAGGACTCTAGTCTTTGGCTACCTATATATGTATATGTATATGTAGATAGGTTAGGTACGGTGTTGGCTATATTTTTTTTTCGGACAATCACATCGCATCGAGGTTTTGTGGGCTGATAAAAAAAACTCCCACATCAGCCTTTCTTTCATAAGGCTTTGGATCGCAGTGAGGTTGGAAAGGGTAAGGAGAGAGGAAAAATATCTGATGGTAAATAGGGATTTTCTATTCATCTTCAATGGAATATTTCAGATGCCTGGGTAGTAGAGAGGTATATAGGGAAAAATTAGTAATTCACCAAAATACCCGTAGATAAGGACATGAATGATTCTTCTATTTAATCTTTTTTTTTTCTTTGATAAAATGTTTATTGGATGTCCAATGGTGGTTGTAAACGTTCATGACTTAATGTGGCCTTTTAATGCCTTTCACCTGATCGTAAGCTGACAGAAAGAAAAATGACAATATTTAAGCTTATAAGAATTTGGTGGTTCGGTACAAATCCATTTATACCTTGAATTATATTTTTTCTTTCAAACATCCTTTTGAAGGTTAATCTATGCAATTTCTTGATTCAAGAAGAATTTGATTACAATGAAATTAAAGTGTAACTAAAGTTAGTATGGTGAATAGTCCTGCTAAAATATATGAGATTAGAAACTTATTTAATTGTGACTTGATTGATTGATTTTCATTCTGTGACTTGGAATTTTCGGAATGACAACATGTTTTTGAAATCACTTAATTTTAAAAAGAGCAATATAAAAGCCAAACAGTCAATAGTCAGTTACTAAAATTCAAGGGAAACGAAAGAAACGTTTTTTTTTTCTAGCGATAAGTGTTTAAAATTTATAATTTCACAGCTCTATAGTAGCACGAAACGTCTTCGTTTATAGTTTTTCAACTTTTTTAAATATTTCTTATAATTTTCTTTGTTTTCTGCGGCCTTCATAAATTCCTTAAAAAACATTTTGGAGACATTTAATTTATCAAGGCAGACATTTCACATATAATTAAGATATTTTCATAAACAAACTTCTTTATGAACTTTAAAAACCAGTATTATTTTATATTCCAACAATTATTTTAGCTCATACCTTGATCATCTATTGTCCTTTGTATTTTATGATAATTAAGAAATTTAAAAACCGCAAGAAAATCCTCTTTGTCTGTAAACACTAAACACCCATTATTTGATTCTTTTTCTTCCATTTTTGCGGTGTAATTATTATTTGTGGAGGGATCAACAACCAAAACGAAAAAAAAAATGTAATTAAACAAAAGCAATAACGAACGGTCGTCGAAAATAATTACGAAAAGGGGTTTTTATGGACTGTGGACAGCCAAGTGGGTCTAATAAATGTAGTAAATTTATTGCCATCCATTCCGAGATTCATAAATATTAATAAACTCCCTTATAGTCGCCTTAATAGTTCACTGTATCCGTTTGCTTAATGGCTGAAGAGATTTAATTCGAAAGATATTTTATTGAAGGCTTTTTGTTGTTGTGTAAAAGAAAAAAACTTTGTTTTATTTTTCTGAGACTCTTGAATGGGTATTTTGATTCAAATTCGAGACGAAATTAGTTTTTTTTTTAATTTGCATACATGATTTGGTAGTATTTAAACATAATTAATTTATAATTTTAAAATAAACTAATCTACTGAAAAGTATCTCAAAAATTTCGAAAGTTATTGGGAATGGTCACTATATTAAATTACTTCCAAACACTTAAACTTCTACACCACCCAAACAATCCAAAATTGAATCAATAGTTTGAAAATAAAAGCATGAGCAAAGTTTTTTCCAAAAACATACATCCCCATATCAAGCCCCAATAAAGAACTGCGTCCCACTCATATAATAAAGCTGATATGACGTTTTATCATTCTTTTTATCTAATCAAATTGTAATAAACCACGATAAGATAAAAATGCTTTTGCCTTATATTCTACGCAACTTTTGTGGCTACTTGAAGTCGTTATTTTGTCTGCAATCATTTAAGATTCTGATATTAAACGCCCCATACTGTTTGTTTCTGAAATTGAATATTGAAGTATAATACGAGTATTTTTAAAATTTGTTATGATTTTGCCATATTTGATTCTACCGTCTCTTCTTCTTGTTTCGGTTATATTTGCTGAAGAGGATGTTCTTTTGGAAAGGCTATGCCATCCAACCGAACGTCGTTCGCGAAAAACTTGTGAGTGTAATAACGAAATTGAATCACCATGGGGACTACCAGCATTAAAAATAGACTGCAGTTTCAAGGATTTGAAATCCCCCAACTTTCCGGGTGAGGTATTGCCCTTGTACTCGGATTCATTCGATATATCATGGAATAAGCTCGAATACGTGCCAAGTTTTGAAAGTGATAGTCTTAAAATTCTTAACGCAATGCACAACAATATTTCGGAACTTGTGGAGAACAATTTTAAGCATTTAACTGCGTTGCGTGAACTTTATGTTAGTTGGAATGCCATACAAACGATTTCTGCAAATGCTTTCGATGACCTGAAATATCTTCAAGTGCTTGATTTGTCACACAATAATATCAAACAAATTGGATTTAATGTCTTTAGTTTCCTGAGTTCATTGGAAAAGCTGGATATTTCGTGGAACCGAAACCTTAACAGCTCAAATGGTGTTCAGAAACATGACTTTTATTTGCAGTATGGCATTCCTCTGAAGCTAGATAGCTTGAAGTTGGAACGATGTGGCCTTAAGGATATTGTCTTGCCGGAAAAGGCCATGCTAACCTTGTTAAGTTTGAGGGACAATGAAATTGAAACTATTCCTAGCGTATTGCCATTAGGCCTGAAAGAACTCGACATAAGTGGAAATCCCTTACCGAACCTTTTGGAAAACCATACAAACAAACTTACTAATCTGGAAAATCTATTCGTTGAGGACATGCCATCACTTACAACTGTTGGAATCAATGCTTTAGCTAATCTAACAAAACTTCGAGCTTTAAGTTTCCAAAATTGCCGTCATCTGTCCACGTTCCATGAATATGCCTTCGGTGTGGAAGCAACCAATCGCAGTTTGAAAGTCTTGACTTTCCGTGGATCTGCTCTACGTTCCTTTAACGAAACCCTTCTGCCAATATTTCAGGAGTTAAAAGAAATTGACCTCAATGGAATGCCATTAAGATGTGATTGTGACATGGTTTGGATAAAGCAACTGAAAATCGAAACCAACGGCCGGTGTATTAGTCCATCGAGACTGCGTGGAGTCAAACTAACCGATGTTCGAAGCAAGGACTTTTCATGTGACCACTGGCCCAGATGGGTGTATGGATGTTTGATTCTAATAACACTCATAATTTGTGCAGCTGGGATAAGCTTAGTTGTTATGGGATTACGACCAAGGTCAAACAGAGTTGCAATGAGAAGAAAAGTTGGATCAAACAGTCCCTATGCAAGAGTTACAATCGAGCCGAATCGACAGGATAATAGTTATTATTAATATTTGATTTATATAATTAAAAAAATATTATTTAAGTTTACATTTACGCAAAATAATATAGCTAGATGGTGTGAAAATTAATTGTGTGTGACTAATTTAATTTATTAATAAATAATAATAAATGCGAGCTGAGTTGTTTTAAAGCTTATCGCCCTAAATAAAAATGTGAAGTTTAATGCTGATAACGATAAGATAATTTTTTCATATAATCATTTGATAATTATTTGATGATACTTTTAGCTATGGAGCTATTATTTGGATTTCTTCAACTTATTTTAGACTTTGGATTTAAACAAAAAAAAACAAGATTGAAAAAGCTTGAAAAACATTTACCACCAGTTTAAAAAACTCATCATCACTAATAAAAAGTTATTTTATTAAAGAAAGTATCCTTGTAACTTTTCTTATGTCTAAGCAATTGTTTAGTTCTGGAACTTTACACCCTCAGTCAAATATTAACAAATAAGGTTTCCCATCGAGATGGTAATTCACAATTGCAATTACCCGCCTTCTATGTAGAACCTAGTTTTAATTACCACAAGGTAATTGTTAGTTCTGATGTAATACCAAGATGACGATGAGGATGATGATGATGGTGTTTGTTTATTTATTTTTCACAAAACATGTCATTAAAATTAACCTAATATTGTAATTTGCATGCATCAGAGAATTTTGATTACATTCTAATTATTTTCAAATTATTCATAACCCGTTGCCAGATTTGTGATTCCAGATCCGAGCTAAACAAGAGGACTTAGTTGGTGCTTCGTGATGCTCCTGTCAATGCAATTATTTTCAGTTGGCAGAGTTTGTCTGTAGTTTCAGCTTCAGCTTCAACTACAGTAGCAGCATCAGTAGAAGAGAGGATAGGTAGCTTCTGCTAATACTACTTGCTCTCCACTGACAGCGACATTTCAGCTTCATTTGAGCCAAATGAGATAAATTGCAATCAAAAATGCAGATTGCACGTCGTTAACGTTGGAAGGTGTCGTCTGTTCCATATACAGTAAGCAGCACGATATAATAATGTGTCATAGTCATCCAAAGGACTAAATTGAGTGAAAGATAGAAGAGTGGGTATAAGCAGATATACTTCTGCAGGGTTCTGGCTAAAATATCCTTTTTGGAATATACACAGCTGAGTGGATCCAAATGCACAAACTTTATCCCAGAACGATGTAAGATACTATGAAATGAAGGCAGACTTTTTAATTTACTCAAAATGCATTTGAATTACGTGCAAAATAAATAGGTCACATGAACGTTGTTATCTGAAACATGAAACATCAAAAGTAATAAATTAACATTGAAGCAAGAAAACACCTTTAAATGCAAGAAATTAAATTCCTCGCTCCTGTCACGGGATCAAACTCATAAAATTTAATTTGTAAAGAGAGTATCCGTGTTGATGTTATACGGTATTTGCTTTTTGTGTCCTTAAATGGGAGTTTTAAACTTAATTGGATGGAATAATTGGAGTCCAGGTCATAAATTGGTAAACTTTTGCATTCGTTTCGTAAACCTACATATATGAGGAGGTGTTTCCAAAAACGTAAATTAATGCAAATATATGTAGATATGTCATCATTTTTACTTTAAGGTTCAAACCCATCGCCCTTGAATAATTGAGAATAAAAAGGAATTCCAAAATAAAAAATTTATTATCCTTAATGTTCCTTTTCTTTATGCTATGAAGTTTTTTCGTCCTCTTTCTTTTCAAGACTCTTTGCACAATTCAACTTTCTTAACAATAAAAAAAAAGAACGAAAACATCTTAAAGGAGGAGGCATTCTTATAACAACTATCTCAATTTAACAGTCTCTATGATGATGCTCTTCATGTTAATTGAATTTCAAATCAAGTCCCTTAAGGACCTGAGCTTTCACTAATCGGTTTAGTTTTCTAGATGCGGATTGTGCTTTTTTTGTTCACCAACATCGCCATTGCCATCGCCATCGCCATCGCCACCGTTCTAGGTATCTCTATCTAATAGTCTCTTTGAAGAAGAAGAATATAAGAATGTTTTATAAACATTCATTGGGCTTGAAATGTATAAATACTGTGATAACCTTTAGTATCTTCCTTAAAAGAGGGGGATTTTTATTCGAGTCGCAAACTCCATAAGGAATGATAAGTAAATAATTGTGATTTGGAACAAAAGTTTTGCGTAGCACAAACCGACCGCTGATAGTAATCCCAGTAGAGGTTGGAATTATTATAAGAACACTCTAATATGTATCTAATTACTATTTAAGGACATTTTTCTTTTCAAGTTCTTAAGTTAAGGACATGATTTGGGATCGCAATTATGAGAGGCTATTTAATTGTTATTGAGGGTAGATTTTTGTTTGTATTTATTTAATGCAGATATACATAGTATATCCTTTAATGTTGGGCTAAATTTAATAAACGGATTGCTTAAACTGGAGTCCTAGACTTTTGAACTAAAAGTGTCGGGTTCCATGGTAGATTTCAAACTATATAACTTATTATCATTGTTGGTTCAATAACAGAGTTTCATTCAAAACCTCCTTCAACAAGTCCCTAAACATTATCTCAATTGGTAAAGTTTTCAAATAATTTGATTATTTTTTTAGTCTTAAATAAAAGTTTCTCACTGGTTTCAAAAACTAAAAAAAAGTATATTACATCTACATACAGATACAATCTATACATAAATATTTGGATTATTGATTTCGTCTGGACTTTTTTTTTTAAAGACTTTTAGCTAGTAAGCTTCGGTTTGTGTTGGGGGCTTATATACGAAAATATACACAAATTTGTTGTAAATTTGGAATGCTATTGAAGCTCCTATAAAAATGTTTTGAATTCCAATCACGTGGTTAACCGCACATACGAGTAGTTTACAATTCAACGGGCGGACGCACTGTTCAAACGAGTAAATTCCACAATATCCTACTTCCAATAAATATACATATATACCATATAAGCACATAATAACTATATCGCATGTAAACAAAGGAACAATGTCTTTAAAAAAACACACTTCTAAAAAAATTTTAAACAATGTACTCGAAGAAAAGTATAAAGGCATGAAAAAATAAATACATTGGGTGCATTGGATAAACATTCTTTGAACTAACGCAAGATGGTGCAAAAGTCTTCAGTCTTCTATTTTTGACAAACTGATTTAAAAAACACGTTAACAAGACATAATAGCAAAGTTTTTTAAATTTAAATTACCCATTTTGTGATTATAATTTTAGTAAAATTTAGTTAAATGTTATAAGCTAGTTTTTACACAGAAACTTACTGAAATGGTTTCAACATTTAACTTCAATCTTTTAAAAATTTGGGACATTACATATCTCTTTATTTATACATATTTGGTATCAAGAGCTCATCTTTTGAAATTAATTTTTTTTTTCAGTGTATGACAGAACAATATACGACATTATGTAGTTCTCGGTTTATCAACTCGAAAATCCTTCGGCAGAAAATTTGACTCTGACGTTTTTACATCATAATAAACCCGGGTATTCCAATGTTTTTCCTCGATTAACTACACCTCCGAGAGTAGCCTTATCCTAACGTATTTCAAGAAGATATTGAAAGCCTTATATCGTGGCACGAAAAAATAAGACATTTCTCTCTTTCAATTTCAGTTGAACCTGTGTCGAAGAATGTCTTATTTTCCTATCGTCCTTGAACGAAAAATTGTGGTATCGTTATGGACGAGTCTTAAGGACCATCAGCAAAGGGTAAATTTATGTTAAATATTAAAGAATCGCGTCGGAGAAGAAGGCAATACTTACGCTATCTATCAATTTGTTTGTCAGATTGCCTATTTATACTCGCACGCTATTGTACTTGTACCGTTTTTTTTTCGTTTTTGGATAACTTTGCCCAAAGCATTAAGTCATCTTCTGAGATTGTGATTTGCAATACCAAAACAAAGATGGTTACATTGGAAAAAATGGCCCTGGGGAGTATTTGACTCTGTTGTAATAGGAATGAAAACATGTTGTTTTGTGTTGTTGTTGTTGTTGTAAGAATTAAATTGTTTCCTCGAAATTTGAACTTGGAGAGACTTTTATCTATATTTCTTTTGTGTCTACTCGTTCTAAAAATATAAAATAAACATAAAATATGAACATATTTATCTACGTACACATCAAATATGGTTTAAATTTAACCTTTAGGTTATGTACGTATGCAAATATAATATTTATTCAGTTGCCTCATATACTAAAACATAAAGATTATTTTGGCGAAAAATTGATTTTTTAAGAAAAACAAAATTATGCTCATACCTACAATAATTATAATGCTTCGGGTTTTGATTTACTTTTCTTTAACATAATTGATTTTGGGGATAGCTTTGAGAGACTTTTTAAAATCTGACGAAAGACATGTGTAATGTGTTTATTTTTTAAACTCAAGAGTTTTTATTTAAGAAAAGTCATAATTCAAAGAGTTATAAAATGGCACTGAATACTTTCGTCAAACACGTATCAATACTAGAACTTAAAATGAGAAAGAATTATATTAAAGCTATGGTACTATGGACGATTTTCAATTCTGACAATGCTCTGTCACAAGTTGACAATTTTCGTTTCAAAGTCTTATAATTTCTTTTTCAGATGATTTGCGTCCACTCAGAAGATTTATTACACTTGGCTTGTTTTCTGAATTAAATAAAAAGGTGTAAAACAAGAAATACATAGATATTTAAAAAAATTGTATGATGATTTTACAAAGTACAAAAATGTTTATCTTCTAGATCCAGTTTCCAGAAATTCTCATTAGTTATTATTCTTTATGAGGATTTGAAAAACTTGAATCCTGTGCTTTCATTGTTCTGTTAAAGTTAGTTAGTTTGTTTAAAAAACTGATTCAGTATCAGATCAATTAATTGTCAAATATCTTTTGAAAATTACAGGGTGTCTGGCGGCAGATTTATATTTTCAAAATTAAATAGAAAAATGCGTCACACGCTGAAGTAAACTTTATTCAGTTGCGCTGATTTATCGACGAATGTTTTCTTTTAGGTTCACTAGAGTTAGGGGGTTGTTGCTGTATGCTGTAAACTCTCTCTTTGGGGTAGCGCCATTAAAAGACTCAATTGGGGATAAGTTGGGGGACCTTAGTGGCCACGTGATATGTCAAAAGCGACTGATAAGTTTTTGAGGGAAAGCTTTCCGAAGAAAATTATTTGAATCTCTAGCGTTGTGTGCTGTCGAACTATCCTGTTGCAACGACGTGCGTGATGAAAACGATGGATGAGCTGTCAGTTTCGGCAAAAAAATATCATCATGCGTCGGTAATTGTCACTATTGACATTTATTGCCTGGCCTGGCATTCTAGAAAAAAAAATGGGCCAATTATCTTAACAGTTACCCTGAGGCAATACAATGGACAGGTTCAGACGACATAAGGGACTTGAAAGTAAGGCAAGTTTCTAGGATCTGATTGGCCAGCTGCCAAAAAATTACCTTTGAATTAAGGCAACTTTAATGGAAAGATGACTGAAAAGTTAGTCAAGAAAAATCTCCTTTCTTTACAATACGAAATACAAATCGTGATGAACTTGTAGCTTGCCTGAAAAGAGTATTTTTTAGACCATAATTTTTTTGTTTATATTTAATGAAAAATTGGGCAATTTTGAACTATTGAAAGAAAGTTATAATAAATTGTTTCGCTTTTCTTACTCAATTTAACGTAAATTTCAAATTTGTTTTATTTTGAAAATTTTTAAAATCAAAATAAGGGGCCCGGCAACTTAATTTATTTCGGTTTCTGTTTTATAAAGTTTCTTTTCTTCTTTTTTTGTTTCTGCTGGGAACGAAATTTTTGATTCGGTTTCGGGGGACCGGAAAATCCCACGCAAACGTTTTTCAATTGTGGTTTCCGTGATATTAATTAATTAATATTTTGAATAAATTGTTTACTTAAGATTCGAAGGATATCAAGTCACTTCAAAGTGTGTATATTAAACCAGCCATACAAAAATAGCAAGGAATTCTATATACATATAATAATATTGGACACCATTTTCTTCCTTGGCGAAAGGGGACTAGGACTACGAGGCGATAGCAATCTTATTGGAGAGCCAAATAATGGACATTTTTTGTTTAGCAGCAGTGCTCAACGTTGGGAAATTCTTAAGAAAAATGTGCCCGGATCCCTTCACAAACTTTCCAATACAAGATGGTTAGCTAGAATTGAGGCAGTGAAACCATTTGCAAATCATCTGAAAAACCTTAGAACATCATTAGAAGCCTTAAGTGATATTAATTTAACTGCTGAAGCTCGAAGAGATGTAAATGGCATTTTAAAATATATGCACAAATTTGAATGCGTCGTGATGTCTTTGATTTGGTGCAAGGTTCTTATAGCGCTATAAATAAAGGAAGTTTCCTTCTTCGAGCCAGAAACAGTACTATTGACGTTGAAATTCGAGATCTCGACAACTTGATCTTCATTTGAACATTATTCAAAACGGATGAGATCAATTTTTATCTGAATGCAAAGCAGTTGCTACTGGATTGGGGGATGTTCCAGAATCGTTTCCATCGAACCGAAAAAGGCAATTAAAGAGACATTTTGAAGAAAACCGAGGAGCTGGAAAGCAAATAGAAACAGACGAAGAAATAAATTTCAAGAGAAACACCTTTTACATCATAGTCGATTCAATTATATCTGGAATTTCTCGTTGGTTCGATACGATGAAAAATTTGAATGCTACATTTTCATTTTTATGACAGTTTTCAACAATGGACGAACTTGAGATTAAAAACTCTGCTACAAGGTTCATCCAAAAGTATAACTCGCATGTGTCTCAAGGGTTTAAAGAAGAAGTAATTCATCTGAAACACATTTATGAAGCCAATTTTGAAGCAGAACTTCCGCCAATGAGTTTGCTCAATGCTATTTATTCCCAGAACTTGGAGACGATTTTCCCCAACATTTGTGTTGCTCTCCGTGTGTTTTCTACCATACCTGTAACCGTAGCTAGTGCCGAACGTTCATTTAGCGTCCTTGCCAGAACAAAGAATTTTCATCATTCGTGCTCATCACAAGATCGTGTTTCTGGACTTGCTACACTATGCATCGAAGCACCTTTGGCAAGGGAACTGAATTTCGACGCAATTATAAGTTGTTTTGCTGCTCAGAAAGCTAGGAAAGCTCGTTTACCGCAAAAGAAAATATTTCATTGAATGCAAACTAACTCTAATAAAACATTGTAATAATATTTTAATATAAAGAAAAACAATAAAGAGTATTTAATGTAAAACTTTTAAAATACTTAGTTTTTTTTTTAAAGACAAATTTCAAATACTTTTACTTCACTCTATTTTATTTCCATAGTAGGTAATAGATCTTCATACTATTTTTTTTAATAGTTAATCGACCGTATTATCAGTTACTTACATGTCGTTGGCAATATCGAATTGAATGTATGATTCTGTTCGGATTCTGATCTAATCGCATGTAGAATTATTTTAACTTTAAATAATATTATTTTTATTGTACTATTCGTACTAGAATGTCAGCTTGTTAGACTTGACCATTCTTTATTCTGTCAATTTTTGTATTGAATGTTTGAACAACAACAACATAAAGGTGCTACCACTCATTGTTTTTTGCTGGAGATATAGCTATTTCGTGCTTTGCCACTTTTGCACTCATCAGTCTCCTTTTTGTGCTGCTGAGCTTTAATCCAATTTTATTTGAAAAACTTTTTATGCACACCATAGGATTCGAACCCACGCATATCAGATTTGCTCAGTCTTAGAAGTCGTGTGCACTACGCACTCCACTACTTTAGACCACTGACGTCACAGGTCGAGATGTGATACTTGTTTATCAAATGCATTTGAAGCATCAACATTTTTATAAGCTCCTTTAAGTATGCTGCGAACTTTAAATCCTTATTTAAAATTTTATAAATAATGCCTCGATGGTGAACGCCCGATACTCACTTGACCAGTGTGACTGAGAAATCCGCAAGATCACTGATTTCAATGTCACCACTGCACCCCCGCACCGTTTATTACTTTTTGAATAAATATGCCACCAGACACCCTGTATAATTTCATTGCCAAATTCAAAACCTGTAGTACCCGTGACATGATGGTTAGTGCGTTGGACTGTCATGCCAGAGGTCTTGGGTTCGATCCCTGCCTATGTCATCTAAAGTTTTTTTCACGGGTACTGCCTCTTGCGAGGAATTGACAAATTCTCCAAGAGTAATTCTTGTCATGAAAAGTGCTTTCTCAAATTTGCCGTTCGGATTCGGCATATAAACTGTAGGTCCCCTCCATCCCTGACAACAGTACTCGCACACAGGAATGGTTGAGAGTTGTAAGTCACTAGGCCCTAGTTCTCCACGGACTGTTGCGCCACTCAATTTATTTATTTTTAAATTCAAAACCTTGTTGACAAGTTTATATATGACAATGAAGAAATTGTCAACGTTGCTTAAACCAACTGAGTTTCAACTGTCGGTGTCTTTCAATTGTTTTTCGTAATGATTTTGTTGTTGTAAGTTGACAGGATTGTAAGAAATTTGGAATTTTTTCACTGACAGAACTCACACCGGTCTGTATTAAGCTTTCAAAAGAAATTATCTTTAATTTTCCTCATTTGGTTACTACACCTTCTAAATGGTGTTAAATAATAAATATATTTAAACTTACATAATGTTTAGTGTCGCATAACTTCAAATTTATACCTGTATAATGAAATAGATTTACAGATAGAAGACAGTATTATATTTTTCATTG
This sequence comes from Eupeodes luniger, assembly GCA_951509635.1. Taxonomy (NCBI): domain Eukaryota; kingdom Metazoa; phylum Arthropoda; class Insecta; order Diptera; family Syrphidae; genus Eupeodes; species Eupeodes luniger. The sequence goes on along the minus strand of OX608075.1, from coordinate 130,477,626 downwards.
CCAATTTTAATTCATGCAAGCATCAGACAAAGTATTTTTAAACTACACCTTCTTCCTATTTACAGCTGGACAATGCTTGCTTTGTACCCATCTCAACATACAAACAAATGGCAATTCACTTTTTAAATATATTCAAAATGTATTTTATGATGTTCTGTTCGTTTATTTCTTTGAAAGATCAAGAGAGAACTAAATAATATAAAAATCATGATATTTGAAAAGTTTCTATCATCTGACTGTAAAATAAAAAACACTCAACGTCAGCCAGAGCCTTGATGTAGATAGGTACTTGTTACTATAAAGAGCTTCATGAAGTTTCTTATGAAATTTTGATGTGAAATGATTTTTCATCCCTACCATAATTCAGTAGAAGAAGAAAATTTCCCTCTAAAAAGAAAAAGTTTTAAAAAGAAGATGAATACATAAGTTCATATGGAACAACATGAAAGGATAAATTAAGTTTCATTGTAAATTTAATTTACATGCGGTAGTGGTCAGTATGGTTACTTTGTGAATATGGTTGGATATACTTACTTTTCCAAAAGTACAATAGAAACAATTAATTACTATGCATTAGAATAAAATTACAAAACACTAAAAGAGTTTCATTCTGGATTCTATGGAAAATTGACTTAAGGACAAGTAAACCGTAATGGAAGTAAAATACGATAAAACCCATTTATAAATTAGTTACGGACTAAATGCTCGTATATATCATAAAAATGAGGGAACTTGTGTACTGAGACGTAATTTTGTTGTTTTAAACAAAAACTTATTTTCGGAATGAGATTCAAGTAAGGTTCAAAAATTATTTGAATTATATCAATGGAAATACAAAGATTTAATCTATTTTGATATTAGAGTAAGCATTTAAAAAATAAAATAAATTCAAACAAATGGATTAAAAGTTAATTTTCTCACACTAGGTCCCTTTTCTCGGACACCAAAATACATTCGTCTTCCAGATAGTTTTAGTTAAATTGTATCAATAAATGGAACTTTAAAAATAATAATCTGTTATTAAAATGGTAAATAGGAACACAAAAGCTAATTCCTCTTCCATTTTTCCTTTTTCTTTAAACAACAATTTAATGATTTTACTAATGAAGCATGTTTAATATAACAAAAACATGAATTCCCCTAAAGCTAGTTGAACTGAAAGATAATTTTGACTTTTTATGGTGTGACAATCAATCAAAATAACCATCTAGGCCTTTGTGTCAGAGATATGGGTCGCTATTAAGACTTTTAAATCTATAAAAGTGATAACACAAAAAGGTCACACACATCTTATAGTAAGCAGACACTACACGCACCGTACTCATGCACTACTACATACATAAATGCTCATAGTTCTTAATTATTATAAAAAGGATAATAGAATTGTTGGTTATGTTTGTAAAGTAAAGAGTTCCTTATTTTGATATGTTATTTATTCTAAACATAAACATTCTAAACAAAAAAAATAGAAAATTTGTATGTTTAAAAAAATATAGATTTAATATTTAAGTTTGAATATTTTGAGTAGTCAAAATTAACTAAAAGAATTGGCACTGTTGATGTTGGCTTCACCAACAAAATCAGAGATATGCAAATAAAAATAAAGTTTTTACTCTTAATCGTTTGAAAAAAAATTATTATTAGTTTAATTTTTTAAACAAAAGGTCTTTCGACACTAAATAGAATTTATTTTTTTGTAAAACAATGTTAGCAAAAATAAAGATTGGACCAACAGAAATTAGCTAAGATACCTTGAAAAACTCCCTCAAGCAGTGCTGTCAAAAAATTCTCCTATCAACTTCAACCTCCCTGATGATGAAAGAAGACCACTTCTTGACCTAATACGCTGGCTGGCTAGATAGGTATCCATTTTAATTTCTTCTCTTCTCCTTTGAACCCGCGCACAACTTAATTAAAACCAAAGCAAACAAAGTTATCCGCATTGAGCGCCTAAAGAACAAAATAAAGTAGATGAGAATCGTTATATACCTATACTGCCTTTAAAATTGTATTTTTTTTAATTTCAGCAAAAGGAAAAATGGAAAAATAAGACCGCACCCAAAGATATCAGATTTAGGTAAGGCCAATGAGTGTATAGGTTTGTATATTTTTTCTTCAGTATTTTCACCAAGTATCTTGCTTTCAAACGATTAAAAAAATAAAAAATAATTCCATCCCTACGATTTCATCCAAGAGCTATTATCAGCGAAGTCATCATCTACCTACAAATAAAAAAATGTATTCCTAATTTAGGTATAAGGCAACCAGAAAACGAGCATTTGAATGAAAAGAAATAACAAAATTCGGATCTTCAAGATGGAATTTCGGTATTTTATTTAATTAAATCATATGCGAGCTTTTCAAACAACTAGGTTTTTCAAGTCAAAATAAATAAGTTTAAATACAAAATTGAATACCTACTATTTTATTTATAGTACAGGAATCAAAAAAATAATGATTTTAAAATTGAAGAATTTTACACTAAGAATCTAATTTAAACGAAATAGCATTGAATTTAAAATCAAAATGCAAAAGACATTTTGTCGTTAGTATTTCCCTTGAAACATTTTTGAATAATTTAAATGAATTATTTTTTTTATTTCAAAACTGCAAAACCACCAAAATTCAAACCTGTTGCTTTGAGTATCCTTTATCAATTTATTTAAAGTCCAATCGATATACTCATACAAAAATGTATTTTTATAATTTTTATTATACACTGCCAACCACTAGCATGAAGTCAAATTTTTTGGAATCGAATTTAGCTTTTTATAGCTGGAAGAAGTGTCACAATTATAAATTTATAAAATTTAAGGGTAAATTGGAAACGAGCGTTTTAATTCTCAAACATACTACTGTTTTAAATTTCATCCACTTTAATTCTATCAATTTCGTTATAAGTAAAGATAGATACTATCTTTAATAGTGCCCTACAACTTTACGAATGTTTTGATCCTGGTCCCGACCAGGATACCATCATCCATTTTAAAGAAATGTGCTGCGTACTTAGCACACACGTTATGTGTTCTTTTTAATACGTCTCTAAATAACTCGCTGTTTCCTTTTCTCTCTTTTATAACACCAGTACACAAAAAAGGTCCTTAAACCGAAATAATGATCCACTGAACTATTGGAAACAACTTAACAGAACCTTTCGATGTCAAAAAAGGTTTTAGACAAGGTGATGCGCTGTCATGTGATTTTTTTAACATCGTACTTGAAAGAATAGTGCAAAGCTCACACGTCAACACTAGAGGCACTATCTTTCAAAAGTCTGTCCAATTACTTGCATATGCTGATGACATTGACATAATTGGAAGAACTCAGCGTGGTGTCAATGGGGCTTTTGTGAGTATTGAGGCAGAGGCGGCAAAAATGGGTTTAACGGTTAATGAGGGCAAAACAAAGTACATGCTGTCATCAAGAAAGGACCTACAACACCGACGTCTTGGTCAAAACGTCACCATCGACAGACGTAACTTTGAGGTAGTCAAGGACTTCGTCTACCTAGGCTCCGCTGTAAACGCAGACAACAACACCAGCGCTGAGATCAAACGAAGAATAACTCTTGCTAACCGCTGTTTCTTTGGGTTAAGAAAGCAATTGAGTGGTAAAATCCTCTCTCGAAAGACCAAAGTGTCGCTATATAAGACCCTAATCATCCCCGTCCTGCTATACGGTGCAGAAGCATGGACCATGACAAAAGCGGATGAAAGCACCTTGGGTCGTTTCGAGAGAAAGATTCTTCGGGTGATCTACGGTCCCGTATGCATCGAAGGGGAGTGGAGGAGAAGATGGAACGACGAACTGTACGGGCTGTACAGCGACGTAGACTTAGCCAGAAGGGTAAAAGTCCAACGACTAAGATGGCTGGGTCACGTAGAGCGCATGGAAACCAATGCTCCGGCCCGGAAAGTCTTCGAATCCGCACCTACAGGACAGCGCAGTAGAGGAAGACCGTGAATCAGGTGGCGCGCACAAGTGGAAGGTGACCTCACCCAACTCGGAGCGCGAAACTGGAGACATCTAGCTAGGGACCGAGCTAGATGGAGAAGTTTGTTGGGTGAGGCCCTAGTTCACACAGGACTGTAGCGCCACCTTAAGTAAGTAAGTAAGAACTATTCCTAAACTATCTGTGATACCAAAACTGTTTGAGTCTATCGTATCTAGCTTCCTTTCTTTTCACTTTAGTTCAATTATCTGTGATAACCAGCATGGTTTTGTTAAAAAGCGTTCAACTATTACTAATCTGTTTCACTTTCACTTATTTCAGCAAGGCCTTTAGCAAATTGTGTCATAAAACCTTACTTTTAAAACTAGCACAGCAAGGTTTTAACGACTATTTCATAAACTGGATCTCCTCATATTTAAAAGATATGTAGACGTTATAGTGTTAAATTGCGTAATGAGTGTTGAAGTTCATTTGTTTTGAATTCTGGTGTCCCCCAGGGTTGCCATCTTGATCCTATTCTATTTGTTTTATTTATAAATGATTTGGTTTCGATCATACAAAATTCGTCTGTAATAATATATGCTGATGACATTAAAATTTTCAAAAAACATTTTCATCAACTCTACATCTGACTGTCTTCTCTTGCAAGAAGACTTAATCTTATTTAAGGAATGGTGCAATAATAATCGTCTTGTTGAGTTTTACACGCAAAAAAGTTAAAATCGTTTTTAATTATATGTTTCATTCTTATACTTTAAGTAGAGAATATGTATTTTCTGACTTGAATGTTGTCTTAAATTCTAAACTAACATTGACGAGTAATTAACATATTAATTTTATAGTTAAAAAAGCAAATAGAATTCTGGGTTTCATTAAGAGATTTGGTAGTGATTTCCGTGATCCATATGTTTTAAAATTACTTTTTGTTTCATTTGTGAGAACAGTCCTGGAATATGGCTGTATGGTCACATTACTAAGCCGCACACGTCACAAGACTCGAAGCCATTCAGAAAAGATTTTTGTGTTTCTGTCTACGATCCCTTCCGTGGTTTCATGATATTCATATATTACAGCCTTACGGTTGAACTACATCCCGTAAATTGTGGTACTATATTTGGGTTTGGGGGAGTTAATTGTCAAAAACAACTATATTACAGCCTTACTCACAGGCTTCCTCTAATAAATCTTAATTCTTTGGCAAATCATAGGAAGTACTTGCAATTTTGTTTTATTGTTGCAATAATAAATGGACAAATTTCATCACCAACAGTTCTTGGTAGTTTAAATTTTAGTCTTAGTTGTTCAAGTATAAGACACCAGAAACCAGTGAATACTAATTTTAGTAGATGAAATCAAGCCCCTTAAATCAATTAATTGACATTGAAAATAATAAATTTAACTCTTGAATTAATTCACCAAATGATAATATAAAAAGTATAAAATGCAAATCAATGTTTTTTCAACACCCTAGTTTAATCAGCAAACGTGTATAGTTGTTCCCGTTCATTATTGTGTACAAAACTAAAAGCCGATTGTGCCATAGTAGGTTAATAGCGTCCCACACTATTACACCAGTCTTTCCAAAATAAGCTCATACTTCTCAGATCATGGAAATACAAGTTGTAACCAAGGATACACTTTTTTTCACTCGAAAAGACAACACGTTTTCATTCACTGGATAGTAGTACTTTTTTGTATTATCCTTCAAACCGTTGTTATTCTGGCTGATACTCAGCTTTTGGCCCTTATTTTAGTCGCTGTTAGAATTTAAGATATACCGTAAAATTATCAGTTTTTTTCAACACTCTTAGATAATCTAAACAAAAGTTTTTAAAAGATCGCACTAGTAAACTCCTGCACGGAAATATTCGAAATGATCTCATCCAAGTGGAGCATTCTTATAAATGCTTTTTTAGTAGTTCATTATTCAATATTGGGAAATTCAAGCAACATTTTGTGGCCTCATCCTAGTGGTTGGCAGTGTATTTATATGATAGAAAACACGTTTTGAAATTCACCCAGTATCAAAAATAATCACAAATTTGCCGGAATGAGAACTTCAAAAATAAAAAACAAAATAGAGAAAAGAATATAAATCTAATAGAAGATAGAAACATGCTTTGCAAATGCATACTATCTGGTTGAGGGGCGCTCTCAAAGCGAACATTTCTTGGAACATGTATATTGTATATGTATGTTAAAAATATAGAAGCATTTTTGTTATATGAAAAATTGTGTTAAGGATATGGACCGGATATCCATAACATAGAGGAAATAGTTGCTGTTATATTTTTATCGATTTCATTTTTATTTTTATTTTGTATAAATTGGTTGTTTGTTTCGTTTATTCAAAAACAAGAATTCGACTGATATACATACATATAACTCAGAACGGTCTTAGAAGTATCCTTCTTATTTTAAACAAACATCACGTAATGAATTGAAATACAGAGGATTTTATGTTTTCTGTAGCTGTTAAAAAAGTATAAAAATGCTAACAAGCACGTTAACGACAAGTCTTACATAAGTGCAAATCCTGCTCCTGTTGTTGGCATTATGCGAATATGAGAAGATGTATTTTGTATTTATGAGGAACGATATGTAAAAATACACGAAGTTATCGCTTAAAGAAGAGGAAAATGTGTAGGCAGTGGAATGTGCATCCCTAGTTTATTATCATGAATATTTCAAAAGGTGTTTAAGATATACGTTCACACAAATGTTGTCACAAGCGTTGCCGTAGTGTTAAAAATTTTACAAAAATCTTAGCCTTACTCCAAATACAAGGAACAAAGTACTGAAATTGTTTGAATAAACTTTCAAATGGAAATAATTTTGTTATAAGTCTTATAATACATAATATATATCTTATTTTTGTTTATTTCATTCATAATAATTTTATTTTACGTACACTTGGGCGTATACGTTCTTTTTCTGCAGAATACTTGTACTTTTTCCCTTTAAACAATTAAATTAAAAAAAAATTATTTATTCACTTTTTTATAAATTGAGATTAGATAACCACAATTATTTAATTTATAAATATCATTGTTTTTTACAGATTTGTTTAACGATTCTCTTTGAATTTTGTAATGCTTTTAATAAACCCGATATAACAACGCTGGTTTGATTCAAATTCAAACGACTTGCAATACTACAAAGGTTTCTAAAAATTCTCTCTTCTTGAATATTTGCTTGTTATTTTTTCAGAAAAATCCTGAATTTTGAAATGTAGTTTAAAGTTTTAGGATGAGATTTGTTTCAGTTGACGCTGAAACAAGAAATTGACAATTATAAAGCCATCACCGTAGGTTAAATCGTGAATGAAAAAAGATATACATTCTTGGAAAATAAGACGTAAGTTTATGATTTTACAAGGAGGAAAGTCATTTAATATTTGAAAAAAAACAAAAATTATAGAAAAGAAATTCTATTTGTCTCAAAATACATTTTGAATGTAAACAAATCATTTGTATGGTTTACAATATGCATACTTACGGTCTGTTTTTGAGCAAATTCGAATTTTATTTTTTTGACCAAAAAATGTGTGTGTTATTTTGTTATTTGTTATTTTTAGTCTTAAAAATTAAATGAAAAAAACGCCTACAGCTAATGAACTCAAAACCTTAATTTCCAAATTTGAAGTCATTCGACCTATTGCTTTGGGCTGTAGAGGCCACCACAGACGGAATCGGGGACCCACTTTATTCGACTTCTGTACCATCGTAATGTCAAGTTTGATTAAAATCCCGAGTTCGAGTTAGAAAAATATTATATTATATTACAGTATGGGCTATAATTTTATCAACTTCATAGTGATTCTGTCCCACTGTTCGATTGATACTGTACAATGCTATGACAACAAGCAACGTCTCTGACTCCTGCAACAATCATCAAAAATCATGAAGGGTAAATAAAATTATTTAACTCACATCAAATCTATTGAATATAAAGACTAGTAAGCTTTCCTGTGCAGACAAAACTCTCTTAAAGCGGTTGCTTTATCCTGAATCAAAAACCTTTTTTTCCCAAACCATCCCAAGAAAACGTTTATAAAAGGCTTAATAGACACTTCAAATATCAATCACTGATAGTTTTCTCAATTTCACTTCAATTGAAACCTTTTACTTGTGGCAAAAACGATTTCATCTCTCAAAACAAAAAAAAAGTAAATTTTACTTACAAATTGCATCCCTTTACATCTAATAGCTTTCCCCGCCCAAGAAATCGGCCCAATTTTGTATTTTGTATGAAACTCTTATGTAAAGTAGAGAGCATCCGTTTGTTTCCATTCAATTTGGCAAGACAGTCACTGTAGAGATTCGAGTAGACCCCATTTGCTTTTGCCTTAGACTCTCTGAAAATTCTACAACAACCAACAAAAATAAAAAAGTAAAATAAAATGAAATGCCCCCACTCAACCCCAACCCCAAACCCAACTCGAATACACAGTATAAAACTTTCAAATCAAATCAAATCGTATTTTATCTGAGTCGTGTATTTGATTGCCTGATGTAGTATTGAAGATGGATCCCGTCCCGAGTACATCCAACAATTCTAAAGGCAATCTATTTTTTATTAACTGCATTATCATGTGAATTACATCCAATCAAGACCGACAGTATAGCTATACTATACCAGGGTACCAGATCAAATTAAATCTTTTACCCAAAGGGGGCGTGTTTGGGGGGTGTTGCTGTGTGTTGTGCAGTAGATGGGAGAAGGGGCTGTGGAATAAGTCTTGAATTTATATTTTATATTCAAATAAAACGCCCATAGGGATGAATGTTCTGTTCATGTTACTCTGCAACATAGACCACTATTTGGAAAACTTTGAATTTCCAACTATTTAAACTTTCATACCTCAATCACCTCGAAAGGGAGTCAAGGAACATACTTCAAATTCCCTTTTCTTGGAGAACAACATTTTAGAAGTTGACTTTGATTGAAGACAAAAGAGCAGACAACTCATGCAAATGCCTGTGTTTCTGTTTCTGTTTTGAATTTGGAATTCTGGATACTGGGAACATGACTTCTCTTATTCCCATTCAGCATCCGCACTCCACTGGGAGAAAAGCTTTTGGGGGTTTGCTGAGAAAATCACTGAAATGAAAAGGCACTGTTTTAATTTATCGTTCAACTTTTTGGATTGAGTCTTTTGTATTTACACGAATCTAAGTTAAAGGACTCACTGATTCAAGGAGATGAAATAGAGAATATTAAAGGCCACTTGTGGTAAGGAATATTAACAACTGTGTGGGCTGTGTATGTGGCCTCAGCCTTGAGCCTTAAGCATTGAGCACTGAGCCAAAATGGCCAGGGAATTGTTAAATCCATAGTTTCTGACCGCTTGTTGATGATTTGAAATGAGTAGAATCATAAATGTTGTTTCTTTTTTTTTCGTATACAGTTTCCACCTCATTTATTTTATATGAATGAACGAATATTCTCGTTTTATATTTTTTGAATAATCTTCAAGTTCTTTGTGTGCTTATGCATGAATTGTTTATATTTAAGGGATATTTTTCATAGCTTCGAGCTGATGATAAATTACAATTTTTTTAATGTATATACATATGTAGTTATATAATGTTGTAATTTACTTGTATGTATAACTTAGCTTGCCTAGATAAATTGGGACACATTTGTCTCTTATGCTAAACAAGCCAATTTGTGTATTTTAATCCGAAGGATATTAATTATGGACTAAACCACTAACCGAAACCAACAACTAGTTAAATATTCGAAGTGATGCTATATATTTTACGCATAAGCCTAAATACTAATGATTTGCATTTCAAATGACACATGTATACATAAGTTTAATGTGATTGTATTAGCATACGTTTTAAACCATAAAACTGAATATTTAAAAAATCGAAATTTTAAACCGCAATAATATTTGAAAAATAATTTTAATGACAGCCTGGAAGTTGGAAAAAAAAGCATGCGTTAATTTTAATTTAATCTATGTTCGTACAGATGTCACATTAAAACTTATTGAATATCATTTTAAATACTTTTGCTTGATTTAAAAAATAATAAAAGAAGGTCTACCAAAATCCACGCTGATAAAACTTTTTGTAAGCAATTTAAAAAAATTAAATTCTGTCGAAATATTAGAGATGCTTAGTTTATTATTGAAAAAATATATATTTTTATGTTTCTAAGAAAATTATATATTATTTTTGTCTTAAAATTGTATAAAATGTTAAAAACAATACTTTGTAGGATAATTTTTTTCTTAAACATTAACTAAACGTTACCAACAATAATTTGCCTACGAAAAAATTAGTTTGATTTCTAGAACTGTTTTCGTTACCGAGATTTATAATCGAATACCAGTTTTTATTCATTTTAGTAGCATTTTCTTAAAGGTTTTATTTCCTATATAAAAAAAAAAAAAACAGATTGAATTTTTCCACTTAATCGAAAATCAATTTTTACCAATTTTTTTGTAGATTTTAATTTTAACGAAAAAAAATGACTGTTATATTCTTTTACAAATTAATGCCGAAAACAACATTTCCAATAAGGAGAAATTATTTTGAAGAACATGTTTTTAATTTTTGAAAAGGTATTTGAGTCGAAAAGCAGTTTTTAAAAATTTCAAGTAATATTTTTTATATGTTTTTATTTTTTGTAAAAAAATCTGTCAATTCGATCTTTCCCAAAATTTTACTGAATACTAAAAACTTTATATTTTATAAAAATTAATTTAGTTTGAAGCCAATACTTTTAACATTTAAAAATATATGTGAGTCGGAAATCAATTCTTACCAACTTTTAGTAATGTTTTTGTTATTGTTAAAAAAAAACTGTCAGTTTAATTTTTCTCAAATTTTTACCAGATGTCAAAAACGTTATTTTTCGTTGGATCAAATTATTTTGGCGATAAAATCATTTTTAGTTCGTAAAATATACGAGGTGACAATTATTTTTGTTCTGTTTTTCTTGTTTATTTATAAAAAAAAACAGTAATTGATTTTTTTCAAAATTATATTAGTCTGGTTTCACGTCACAATATCTTTACTATTATATAAAAGCGAAACCATATATACATATAAACTAAAACTAATATTATTGTAGAAAATATGCTCATAATATACTAATATTCAAAAAATGTTCGTGGTTACAATTTGCGAAGCAATGCGAGCACGGGTTGGCTAGTATAATATAAAATGTAATTCAAGTCATTGGCGTTATTGGTTCGTGAGATTTTTTGGGTAAGCCAAAATGTTCGCTTTTTCCTTAAATTGCTATGGTAAAAAAACCACCCATTCTTTTTTTTTGAGAGTAGTTTCTGCATCTTTTCCACTGGTTCTTGAGATATGGCAGTGAAAAAAGCTTCCCATACGTAAGAACGTAAGAACGTACGAACGTATGTACACACGCACACGCAGACATCTCTCTAAAAATCTTTTATTTAGACTCTAGGGACCTTTAAACGTCGATAAATATCAAATTTTGAATTCGACATATCAGACCGATTACAATAACTTCGTATGGGAAGATAACAAGTTTGAAGACAATGTCTTTCTCCTTTCTTAAGATATTTGAGTCAAAAATTAATTCTTAACCATTTTTTGTATTGTTTTCAAAAATTGTATGCTTTAAATATAATTTAAAAAGTATTAAATTTATGAACTATAATAAGACAGAAATTTACAGTGGAAATTTGAAATTAGGTCGTCAATAACCTAATTAAAATGAAAATTAAAAGAGACCATATAAATGCATTTTATCTATTCTCTGACAGCAGATTCTGGCTGGTTCGTATGCATTTTGCCCTGCTGTAACTAAATCGTACCAATCATATTATATGGTTATATGGTAAAAACTTATTTTTGTGAATTTAAATTAATTCAGAAGACTTATTTTAATTATTTACGGAGTCAAACGATTATTACCGAAAGAGATGTTCAAGTCAGAACTTCTTGTTGCTACGTACCAAAAACTTTAGTATTTACATAAAATAAGGGGATACAACATTATTGTGGATAGTAAAGTTTTAATACCACGAACCTCTTTCAACCGCCATTAATTTAAAATCAGTCAGTCATACCATAAATCCTCTCAGAATGGAATTGTATATATTTTAAGATATTTTACCCATGTTTTAGAACCAAAATACAGAAATTCCAATGCCAACTGCCATATTTCACAACAAATCACAATGTGCCAAATCCCGCAGATGTTTCTTGGTTTGGTAGTTTGGTATCAGAATGTTCTTAATCAGATTATCATATAAACGACTAACTTCCCCTTAACCTTTACCTTCAGGATTGTAAAATCAAGGAATTAATTTCCATCACACACATCACAAGCATTCCAAGCCACTTGTTCTATCAAAACCCAATATCACAATATTTGCATTACACCCATTCACAGAACACTTTAAGTTATGGAATAGCACAAAACCATGTCACATGGCCGATTTCACATGACATCGACCATGTCACATATGAAAAAACCCCCACAATTTCCCTACTGTTGTAACCTCGTTCCAAAACTTACACATGAAGTATACCTGCCCCTATCATTGCGGTCACACTCTCGTTGTCCCCAATGTGACCCATATCCATAATCAATTGTCACCTCTTTAATGGGGACCACACATGACCTACCATAGCTATGTATTTTATGTCTCATATATCCATCCTTATAACCTCTCCAATCTCCGGTCCTGTGTTCTGTGGATTGGGACCGAATTCTCTGTTGACAAATTAATTATATTTCAATAATTACCAAACATAACACTGTGTCTACTTCGAAAACACTTGCTTTCAATATGGCAATCCACAAATTCCATATCCATTTTACCGTAATAAATTAATTGTCAATTCCAAATCAATTAAATGGGGACCTCCCACTCAGTTGTGCTGTGACTGTGTTGCTAGATCAGACACACATTCTGAAATTTGTAGGGAAAAGGAAATGGAAAAGGACGAAATGTCAACATCAATATAATGAAAATTGAATTTAACAATGACAGGTGTAAATCAAATACGTGAAACCAGCGTACAAACATTCAACATTCATAGCAATCATCAATCCATCTCGGTATCATCTATAAGCATTTAGAAAACGTGTCGTCGGCGTCACCTTGCGTCGCATCGCATCGACCTTGCATGCCTATAGTCCCCCCACCTTCCTTATATTTGCACAGAATACAGGATAAAGCCCACCCGAACCGGCAGTGTGTGAAATGAGAAAACAAAAAATCCTGCTACAAAGCCAAATAAATTCTGTTGAATTGATACTTTAACAGATTACCACAGCGTAACGAGTATAATTATTATTGTTACAGCTTCACAACAACCCCGTCGTCGTCGTCAACCCTGCGCCTGCGACCGCGACCTGCTGATCCGGAAACGACATTCATTTTTAGAAAATATATGTAACCTTATTCAAATCCGTTTTAAGATGCGACATACTCGTACTCGTATTCGTATAATATACAGTTTCAAACGCTAACGTTAACGCTGAAGCTGAAGCTGAAGCTGAACGAACAACTTACCGCACATCAACCTTCACCCGCATAGAGCTTACGTGGGAAATTTATCGTTCTATTGTGGTACAAGAAGCAGTGAAGCCCGGGTCGGATCTCGGATATATGCGCAATGGCAGCCAAGGGTTTTGAATGGTTAATTGTGTGACACATCCTGTTCTCTGAAAAAGAGATATGCATGCTGTGGATGTGAGGTGGGGACTGTGGACGTTGAGGCTTGGGGTTTGGGCTGATGGGAGCTGTGACGCTTTGAGCTGTGAGGTTCATGCGAGAGTGTTTGTGGGAGAGGTGCGAGTCTTCTGTATCTTGTTAAATTTAATAAAATCTGTCTCAACATGGGTGCTGAAGTGGGATATCAAAGGGAAACGGAAATTCCAGGTCCTACACAGATCTTTTAAGTTGAGAACATGAAAAGAAAAGAAAATACAAAAAAATACCGCTTTGGAGTATGATATACTTCCCGCCCGTGTACGGTACAAATCTCCACGAATCACCTCGAGCATCTACAAATCTTCATATAATTCTCCTTAGTGCATATGACAGATTTACGGGCATGGACAAAATGCCTTTCCACATAACTTATACTCCTTCTCCTAATGCAGAACCAATCAATTTATTGGTTTTTTGATTCCGCCCGAAGATCGAAGAACGAAGTAGAAGAAGTACGAGTACCATATATTGATGGGAAAACCAAACCTCTGCAATGCCACTTCCAGTGATTAAAGCAATATCCTTTGAGAACTGATGATGGTGAAAACTATAGTTCCATAATGTTAAATCAATTTGGCTTTAATTTTGGTTTTTGATATTTCCTCTTATTATATCAGGAAATGACGATGTGCAGATGAAATAATAATAATTAAGTATTTAATGAGAATGGGAGCTTTAATTAAATTTGGGATGTACTATGATATATGTATATGTATACAATTTGTTGGAGTGCATTATATTTTGAAAATCTGAAGTTGTTTTTGATAGAATTTATCAAATTGGACAACTTAAAATGTCTTGTGGAACTGAAATATTAAAATAGGTTTTTAACATCTTGAAAAAGCTTATATTTAGATAGATTAAATATGTTCTACGAATATTCATGATTTGTTTTAGTTTTTTAGTTGCTAAAAATATTGAGATTAATTCTGCTGAACCTTTTGGTTAACGACTTTTTTACAGCTTGAATTTTATTTATTTCCGAAAAAAGTCATGACACAAAAGCCATCTTGTAAAAGCAGAATTATCAATGTTTAAAACATAAATAATATTGTTGAAAATTTTATAAAAATGGTGTTCAACTTTTAGTATCATACTTAACAGCACTTTGCTTAAATTATCTACCATTTTAAACTTTAAGCTCTTCGCTATGGAGGGCAAAATTATCTCAATTTTTCTGGCAGAATTCAACTGCAGGTGGAACAGTCTAACGGACTATTCCATATCCAGGAAGATATGGCCTCCCTATAACAAAAACCTTTGCATCGAACTTTTCTGCAGACCCAGGCATGATATAGCCAGGGTCACTACAACATGTACCGAACATTGGTCCATAGGAGAGCATGCAGCAAAGCTGGGTATCCTTCACTTACTGCCTTAGATGCGGATACCACATGAAAAGGAAACTGTGATTCACTTTCTCTGTAAATGTCATGCACCTGCCGGTTCTAGAATGTTAAGCTTCGGAAGGGTATTCCTCAATGGTCTTGATGAACTTTCCGAGATGAAAATCAAAGACCTGATTTCTTTTCTGAATGCGACAAAATAACTCTGAGATCGCTTATTTTGTCAATATAAATCTGTCAAAGAGGGGCTTTCCAGCACTAATTGAGTCACTCAGCAAGGGCTGCTTTTGACTGCCAGCACCCAATAAGCCATTTATAAATGTCGAAGTGTTAAGTGCTACAGATTGATATTAAAAATATTTTAGCAGTCATTTTGTGATCTTAACTTTAGTACAACGATATTAAGATCGTTGAAAATAAACAAAAACTTATTTTTGACTAAGGATCATGCTTAGCCAAAACTGTTTTAGAATTGGTAAAAATTGTTTTTTAATTAAAAATCGTTAACAAAATTGGTTTTTGAAATCAAACTATTTCACCATATGCAAAATATTTTTGGTAAATTTTAGTTAATTTCTTAGACAACTTTTAACTTAAATTAAAAAAAAGGCAAGTAGACAAAAAATGTTTACAAAAAAAAGTCCAAAACATTTTAACTTATTTCTAAGCTAATATGACTGAGCATAAAAATTGAAATATTCAGTCCTTAATGGAAGAAAGTACAAGCTTATTTATACTCTGGGTTCGATGGGTTCTATACTTATATCCCTCACACAGAACTTTTGATTTAAAATAAAGTGACTAGGATATCATTAAAACACAGGATATCATTAAAACATATCAAAATGTTTAAAAATATTTTTCTATTATGTAATCCCTTTCATAGACCCTTTGTTCTGCAGTGTGTTTTTTTAAGGTTTATGAGAATTGTCGATGGTTGTTCTAAATGGTTTGACAGTTGAGAATCTCAAACTGTGTTAACATTTCTGTTCAGTAAGGTTATTCAATACGTAAATGAATTTATTGCCAGAACTAGGCTTCCAAATTCTGGAAATTTAAATTTAAAAAAAAAAATCTTTTCCCGAAATTCACAGAGAATTCGTCCAAAAAGCTCATTTTTGGTTGAATGGCTTCAATTAGCAAAATTGCAGCATATGGAGCAGCAGCATATTAATAACAAATTATTTCTAACAATATTTTTGTCTTGTTTTATTGTTTAAGGTTTTTAAGTTTTTAAACAAACACCAGATTTATCCTTAACATACAATTCATATCAATTTGCTCTCCATACACGAATATTCTTTCATATGAACATTTAAATCAAAAATCGCCCATAAAACCTTTATCTTAAACAGATTTCACTCTTTCTTAAAATGTACACCAACCACCCAGGATCCATTATCCAACAGAGCCAGCTAACCCTCAAAACAAAATAGGGAAAGAAAACAAATTTAAAGCAATTTAATAATTTTAAATCCTTAAATCCTGTACTCTGTTTCAAATTTGAATAAATGCTCATATATGTACAATACCTACATAAATGGGATCTTTTCGTAAATCAAAAATATATTTAAATAATTGTACGAAAGTAAGTATGTATATACTCGTACTCGTAACATGTGAGCATGTGATTCATTTTTGAAGAAACAGACAAAAGTTATATATGTATAAAATATATAGGTTTCTAAAAAATGCTTTGTCAACATTGCTTAAATTGATGTATGTATTTATGAACGGTTACATCCTATTAGTATAAAAGTCCTTGAATACCCACTGCCATAACCAAATGAAATCTGAGAAAATATCTAATATATTCAAGCTATTTTTGGTCTGATGACAGAATATGTAGAATGTTATGTATGTAGGAAGAAATTCTTTTTTATTTTTCGCCCTCAGGTAAAAATGTATCATTCACTGTCGATATACCGAAATATGTACGTATAAGGAGTAAACGAGGGAAAAATAAAACCTTGACAATCGAAAATTATTTCCCTACCTTTGTTGTGTTGTTTTTGTATTTATATGTTACATACAGTGTATAGGTAGGAAGACTTCTACATAAGATACATTTTTATCCTTTTTTTGATGTTAAAACAGGAGGTTTCTTAAACTTGTCTTTTATTTAATAAAATCTGGAATAATACATGTAGATATAGATATGCTATATTGTTTAAGAATACACACTAAGAACATTATTTATGCTTGTTGAATTGTAAAACTTATATTTATCATCTCATGAGTGAATTTATATGCAAATATTTTCTATTTCTCAAGAATTTATTCGACCTATTGTATTTAAGTTTAAGCTCTAAAGGTTTAGCTGTCAGCTTAAAAATAAGTGGGGAATGTTTTAAAATTTAAACTGATATTGACCTTAAAACAATAATACGATTTTAAGGAAAATAATTATTATATATTGAAAGACAACCGGCTAGCACGACAGTTCGTTTATTAGTCAATTAATATTACAAAGTTAGGCTTAAATCTAGGTATAAGAAAGTAGATAATGTATGACAATTTCATGATGTTGTACCGCAATAATTATTTATATAAGTAAGGTTTCTTCTATATAAGAAGTGGGATCTTTACTAAACAATTATACTTCTTATTCATATTATTTACATCCAGATACATAACATCACCTCCTTTTTAAAAATAAATACAAACTTCTTATATTAAAATTCAAATTACATATAACTATACATAGTTCAAAAGTTATATAAATTCAAGAAAACAAGTATTTTTCATTAATTTTAAATTGGATAAACTTTATGAATAATATTTCAATATTTATATTTAACAGGCTTTCGGTTTCTTAATTTTTTCCGATACTGTTCATTTATAATTTTTATTTTGGTTGTAGGCATTTTCATTTTTCTTTTATTTATTTCTTTCTCTTTTTCAGTTTTAGCTATGGTTTCAGTTTCTTTAAAGTCATGTTTAGACTCTACTTCTTTTTTATTAAATTTTATATTATCTGGAGGGATGTACAAATCATATTTGAACTTTTTTAACTGATTTCTATGAACAATTTTTCGTCTGCGGTTACATTCAATTGTATATAACATGTTAGTATTTTGTTTTATAATAATTGCGGGTATATATTTCGCATAGCAATTATTTGGATTCAGATATAAAACTTTTTCATTAACAACAAAATCTATTGAATAATTTTTTTCATCCAAAAATTGTTCATAGACTTCCAGTTTCTTTCTCTTATATTCATTTTGTACAGGTTTTATTATTTTTGTATCTTTATTATCGTTTACGTATGTTAATAAAGTTCTAGGTTTAAAAGCAAAAACTACTTGACTTGGCGAAATTCCTGTCACAGTAGTGGGTGTATTTCTGTATTTAAATAAAAAGTTTAAAATTTTTGCTTCGAGGGAGAGTTTATCAGCTATGGTACCATTTAAATAAGAGATTAAAGCTTTCTTGGAAGTACCAACGGCTCTTTCCGCTAACCCATTACTTTCCGGATGGTAAACGGGACTCGGCAAATATTCAATTCCATTTGTCTTTAAAAACGTTTTAAATTCATAACTAGAAAATTGTGGACCGTTATCGCTAACTAGTATTTTACAAAAACCGAATATGGAAAACAAATTTTTAAGTTTTTCAATAATGGACAACGCGGTAGTCTTCGTTAAAATATAAATTGAAATCCATTTACTATAATCATCTACTGCTATTAAGAAATTTTTTCCACCAAATTGAAAAAGATCAACATGCATCCGTTCAAAAGGAAAATCAGTTTTGTTCCATGTGAAATTTGGACAATCTTTTGTTTTATTTTGCCCTTTTTGACAAATAATACAGCTTTGACAAATTGTTCTATTTTTGTATCTATTAATGGCCACCAAACACTATCCCTAGCTAATAATTTCATGCGAACTATACCTATATGTTGATCATGCAAAATGTTAAGTACTTTAACTTGAAAAATTGATGGTATAACAACCCTGTCTCCATAATATAGACAATTATCATTAACACTTATTGATTTTCTCACTTTGTAAAACGAAGTCAGCAACGAGTTTGGGTTCTTTTTCTCATTATAATTAAGCCAACCTTCTTTTGTACACTCCATGACCGCAAATAGTAGTGGATCTTTAACTGTGGCTACACCAATTTCTTTGATATCTAAAGGAATACTCCCTTCTTGAGAACCAAAATAATTTATAAAATAATTTAAATTATATTCGCTTACGCCAGTCGGGCTGTTCTGTGGCAAACGCGATAGGCCATCTGCATTTTGTAACTTTTTCCCTGGTCTATATGTAATTTTACAATTATATGTTGACAAAAACAATATCCACCTGTGGAACCGAATCGACACTATATTACTTAGTGCTTTTTGATCTCCCAACAAGCTTTCTAAAGGCTTGTGGTCGGTATAGACTACAAATCTAAAACCGAAAACAAATTTGTGGAATTTCTTTATCGCAAAGACTACAGCTAGAGCTTCGCGGTCGAGCTGAGAATAATTTTTTTCAGCTGCACTGAGAGTAGCCGATACCATATAACATGGCTTCTCCACGCCTGACTCTACTACGCTTAGAATCGCTCCAACACCGTATGGAGAAGCATCACATGTTATGGTAATAGGAAGCTTTGGATTAAAATAAGCTAAAAAACTGTTATTGGATAGCAAAATCTTGCTGTTCTCAAAAGCTTTCATACAATTTTCACTCCACATGAATTGGGCATTTTTATGCAAAAGTCTATAAAGTGGACTTAAGAGATCAGCTGAGTTGGGCAAAAACTTGGAATAATAATTTATTAAACCTAAATAACTTTGCAACTGTTCTTTACTTTGTGGCTGAGGTGCAGACGTAATAGCTTCACTTTTAGACTTTGCGGGACTTATTCCGTTTTCTGAAATGTTATGACCAAGGTACTCAAGACTTGATTGAAAAAATTTACATTTTTCCCAGTTGACTCGAACATTATATTCTTCTAACTGCTTGAGAACATTCCAAAGCCTATTTTTGCATTCTACCGTGGACCTACCTGCAACAAGAATATCGTCTATGTACACCTCTACACCTTCTAAACCTTTCAAAATTGTGTCCATAGTCTTTTGGAATTCCATTGGCGCTACAGACACTCCATATGGAACCCTTAAAAATTTATAAAGGCCCTGATGGGTGTTTATAACCAAAAAATCTTGGGAAGTTTCTTCGACCCTTAATTGAAGGTATGCATGCTTTAAATCTAAAGTGCAAAAAATTTTGTTGCCACTCATTCCAGCTAAAATTTCATCAACTAAAGGAAATGGATATACATTCAATTCAATTACTGGATTTATTGTGACTTTAAAATTTCCACACAACCTAACCGTATTATTTTTCTTTAAAACACAAACTAATGGTGCTGCCCACCTACTATAACGGATTGGTTCAATTATTTTTTCGTCACACATTCTTCCTAACTCTGCTTCAATCTGTGGCCTCAAACTTAAAGGGGTTGTATACGGCTTACAAAACTTAGCTTTAGCGTTAGGATCTATTATAATTTGAGCCTTGAAATCTTTAATCGGATCTGTTGACTTTGCAAACAATTTTGGGAAACTTACTTTGATTTGTTCAAATAAATTAGCTTCGCAATTAATTTCGTTGGTTATCGAGTTCAGCCACGTGTTTTCCAAGAAAATTTTTCTCCAATTAGGTACCATTTTATCGAGCCAGTTTCTCCCTAGAAGTGGTTTGAAATTTTTCTTCGACTCGATGATATACAACGGCAATTCGAAACACCCTTCCACTGTAACACTAATGTTGCCAGTGATTTCAACCTCTTCACCTGTAACAACTTGTAATGGAGGCAAATTATTTTCAGTAGATATACTTAAAAATGGGAATAAACTTAAATAATCATATTTGGACATCACCGACACCACCGCTCCCGTATCAATCTCCATGCTGACAACGCTTCCTTCGATATTAACCTCTCTAATTGCTGGCTTTCCACAACTGTCCATCCAATGAAGAGAACCCAGCTTTAATTCGTTGACATGTGGCTTCTGCATGTGGTTTTTGTATTTTTTCTGCTTATTGTGCTTGAAGAAACAAGCTTTTGATGAGTGGCCTTTCCGTCCGCAACTATAGCAAACCCAATCTTGAGCTGGACAGGCCCCTTTGGCATGCTTCGTGGTACACTTAGTGCACTTTGGAGTACTCTTGCTTGTCGCAACTTGCTTGGGATGCAATTTATGTATATCCAGAGTTGAATTCATGTTTCGCTGCTCTCTGCTGATGAGTTCAAATGACTGCGCAATTTCATAAGCGCTGTCCCAGGTTAAGTCTTTGGTAGACATTAGTTTGGTTTGGAGTTGTGCGTTATGAACTCCACTTACCAAACGATCTCGAAGAGCTTCTGATAAGAACGACTTAAATTCACAATTTGCAGCTAATAGCTTTAAATTAAATATGTAGTCTTCTACAGTTTGACCTTGTTTTTGCGAGCACGTGTAGAACTTGAATCTGTCGGCTATTAAATTTCTTGTAGGAGCGAAATGAGGTTTGATCGCTTTGACTAATTCTTTATACGCTTTTGACGTTGGTTTGTCAGGCAAAAGCACTGACTTAATTCGCTTATACGCATCTGGACCAATTAATGTCAGGAACAATGCCACTTTACGATTGTCTTCGGTTTCATTTATTTGAAACAATTGATCCATCCTCTCCAAGTACTCGTCGAAGTCATCGCCGATTACAAATTGTTCGATGGATCCAATTAATGCCATTTTGGCTTGTCAACTTTTTGATATTTTATACAAAATATACTTAATTTGAACTTTTGATATTTTATACAAAATATTTTTTTTTTTTTTTTTTATATATATTTGGTATACTTTAACAACTGTGCAAAACTTTTTCTATTTACACACGTGATTTCCTAGGTTTACTCGTCGCCAATATTATATATTGAAAGACAACCGGCTAGCACGACAGTTCGTTTATTAGTCAATTAATATTACAAAGTTAGGCTTAAATCTAGGTATAAGAAAGTAGATAATGTATGACAATTTCATGATGTTGTACCGCAATAATTATTTATATAAGTAAGGTTTCTTCTATATAAGAAGTGGGATCTTTACTAAACAATTATACTTCTTATTCATATTATTTACATCCAGATACATAACAATAATCTATTGTTAAATCGAGTATGGTTATGAAGCGCAAAATACTATGTGACGCAGAATTTTAAATAACCTATTGCTAAGAGCTTAAAATTTTACTTAAATAAACTTTTATTTAAAAGAAAAGATGGAAACAACACAAATCTTAGGAAGCCAACAATACTCTGAAAAAGCTTCAGTATCTAGTAAAATTGACAAAATTGACACCTAAAAAACTATCGTACAAAACTCTAAATCTATTAACACTTCGTGAGCACCTCACCTCTTCAAAAGGAAGACAAACCTAAATGAACAAGAAAGGTATGACCTAAAGTGCCTACAAAAAAAATTACGAAAAAATGACAAGAAAATATCAAAAACTTCAATGATAATCTTATAAAATCGATAATTGAAATCAAATGCTTTAAAAGCAGTTCAATACTACAAAGAATAGATAACAAAAGTTTCATATAAAATTTTTAAAAATTATGAAAGGAAAAACATCAATGAAATAACTCTGAGCTTTTACAGCAATTTTTACTCAAAACAATCATGTAATAGCGAATATACATTACATACCCAACAACAAAGTAATGAACAAACATTTCAACCATTTCTTAAAAGTGAAAAGTGTATTTTTGAGAGAATGAAAGCCAATTTTAATCTCAACCATCTATCTGAACAAGCTGGTTTCCGATCAGGTTTTTCAAAAATGGATCATTTACAAACTGTAATCCAAATAATAGAAAAATGCAACTTTGCTTTTATCGATTTTACAAAAGCTTTCGTTACTGTCGAACAGAATTTTATAGAGAAGGCACTTTTAAGCCAAGGCACAGACGAACAAATAGTCCAAATCTTAAAGAATATACGATAAAAGCACTGCACACTTTAAAACGGTATTTATCGGACCAGAATTCAAAATTTCACGAGGTGTAAGACAAGAATATCCTCTACTCTCACCAGCGCTCTTTTCCCCAGCTCTAGAAGACATCTTTAGGCAGCTATATTGAGGTAGAAAAGATTTAAACTAAATGGGAAATATCTTTCAAACCTTCGATTTTCAGGTAATATTATTATTATATCAAACACTAGTGGAGATTTTCAAGCTATGATCAATGAACTATATTCTAGATGTAAAACATTGACTTATCAAAAAATCAGCATAAGACAATATAATTATGACGAATTGCTCTTTCAATACAACAACTTTAGATAAGAAACCACTCGAATACTCTGAATACTACGTATACCTTGGTCAAATTATTTGATTCAAAGATAGAGAAATAAAGGAGGTTGAACATCGAATCACAAATGCATGGAAACAATTCCGGAATGTCAAGCATCTTCTTGATTTAAATATTTCAAACAAAACAAGAAAACATATTCGAGTCAACAGTGCCCCAGTTTTAACCTACGGATGTCAAATATAGCAAATGACTAAAAATGCTGAAACCAAGCTAAGATCATGTCAAAGAGCAATGAAAAGTTTAGTTTTAAACGTTCTCATCTACCAAAAAGTCGAACATAAATAAGAATGCAAACTAATTTTGAAGATGTCCATTATTAAATTCGAAAACTTAAATGGGAATTGGGGGACATATCATGCGCCTCTCTGATGAATGTTGGATAAAGCTGTCTACGGAATGGTTAACACTAGATGGAAGGAGAAATCTAGGAGGACAACTCAAACGCTGGAAAGATGATATTCGGGCCGCACATTACTTCACTTTACGCTAAAAGCACTCGACCGAAAAAGATGGAAGATCTTGGGGAAGGCTTATGGTCAAATATCCTAATATTACTTAATACTTATAAAATTTGTGTTTTCTAGGTAATCCTTAGATTTGCTTGAATTTGAAAGGTACAACAAGAAGCGGCAAGAACCACCTAAAACAACGAACTTTAGTAAAATACTAATTCCCTTTTATTAAAAGTTCGTACACAAAACTTAGAATAAAAACAAACAAACCTTACTTTTGGTAATCAACCTATTTATTTAAAATGTCAGAACCACAAATGTCATATGAAATAAGAAAATCATTAAAAGTCAAAAAAAGCCATTTTCTGATTATAATACTTAAGTAAAAAAATGTCTTTAAAACTTATAAGATGTTTAAAATTTTGCGTCAACATTAAACTTCATTATTAAACAGGTTCAAGGTTAAATAAGTATTGTTCCTTACATTGCTCCTCACTTACGTTTTTAAAATATGACTGAGTTCATATTAAAGTTATTATACATTATTTACTTTAAGCTAGTTTGTTAGATTTCCCTTTTAATGTGAATTTTTTTTTCACAAGATGATGGTTCCATAAGAGACACAATTTATTTTGTTCCCAAAAACAAAGAACAGAAATATTATAAATGTTGATATTTGTCTTCACACCCTCAAAAGAAAAATAAAAGATTTCACTGGCTAAGCTTTTGTGGATTTTCATTTTAATATATAGAATAAAAAAAGGTTATATGATCATATTATTATTTTGTTGACGCAAACATATTCGGTATCATTAATAATAGAAAATATAATATAACCCAAGATAACCATTGACATTTTTACTATTGCCTATTGGCAGGCCCCAACAGCAGTTTCCTTTGGGAAATTTTCAGTGAACGAGAGTGTTTCCTTTTTTATTTTTATTTTTTCTTCTAGGTTAAGTTAAGTTCTGTCTGCTTTAGCTTTAGCGGGATGTTCTCGTATTTTTTTGTATAAGAATTCTACCAGGCTCTATATAGCCCTTTTGGTATCCTCGTCGTAGTCGAAGTTGTCGTTGTTCTCATCGTAAACATGTCAATTTCCTTTTTTATTCGAAAACAAATATTGTTATTGCTACAGTAAAATAAAATGCAGGATATAGGATCACATGTAGTCGCTCATTGGAAAATAATGTCAATTTTACAACAATTTGTGAATTCAATATTATAGTTTCCGAGGTTATTCAAATTTGAAATTTATTTAGATATTTAAGTGGGTCGGTTTATCTTATTTCACTTGACCGAAATTGATATTCAAGGAATCCTTTCATTAATTCTTCTAGTTTATGAAAATCTTCAATTATATTCATCAATATTTGTTATTTCAATTATTGTTATTTTGTAATTTTTAATTTCTTATATTTATATAATGTTATATTGTTATAAACACATATATACATATGTTCTGTAGCTCAACTCAAACTCAATCAAATTTTTAAGCGTCACTTGCTATAAGATAATTTAAGTCTTAATGTGTTAGGCCTAGTACGCTGCTGATGCGAAACGAAAATTCCCATACAAAAATGACATGACGAAATCATAAACGAAAAATTTCGCTGTGCTTTTCGTTTTTCAGTACGCTGCTGAACGACGAAATGTGTCATTTTAGTGGATAGCTGTACTAGATTTCTTAGTACAATTCTCCACTCTTTTCGTTCTCAATTTAATTGCCCGGCATATTAATTGCTTGCGAAATTTTGACGTTTAGTTTTTTTATTGAAAAAAAAATTGTTTACTCGTGACTTTCGGTGTTTTGACTTTGATTTATATTTGATTTAAAATTTAAAATAAAATGGATTTGTCTAATGTGTTCCAACAATACATTTCCGAATCGGAAACTCAGGATGTTGAAGATGTTATTGGTGATGTGCAAGAAGTGATGAAGACGAGCAGTGAACTTCAACTTCCAAAAAATAAACCGAAAAAAAAATTGATTGCTCTTCGGAGGAAAAAAAGAAACTGGCTTCGTTGGTCGGAGTCAGTGAAGCTATTTGAAAGTTGGAGCATAGGCTTCACAAAAATAATTCAGCCGTTGCGAGCCTCTGGAGTAATATAGCTGCAGAAATGAAAAAAAAAACATATATTAACTGCTCAACAAAATGTTAATAAATAGAATTTTTTTTCACTTTTGTTTACTAGTAGCGGACTGTCAGAACTTGTCAATTGTTTTTGACAGCTGACAGAATTCTCCATAAATATTTTTCCGCTGTGGTTTTCGTTTCTATTTTGCTCTGCCTTGGAGACCGCCGAAAAAATTCGTTTCACTTCAGCTACGTACTAGGCTTTAGCATTTATTGAAATAAAAACTAAACTAAAAACTAAACTAAATAGTCAAAATTCACATACGTATGATTAAAGTCAAGCTATCCCTTCGTCAAATGTTCGAAATTTCAAATTCGTTTGCAATAAATAGAAATTAAAAATAAAATACCAATTACTGAGGACTTTGAACAGTGCTTTTAACATAATGTTAAGTAATTTACAGTACATAATTTAAATTTGATTGTTAAAATCGTATTATATGGTAAACTTTTTAAGAAAATATTTTACTGCCACTCATTTTCTTTTGAAGAGAAATTATATTTTTTTTCACGAAACCAATATCTGCCTCTGTAGTCCTTTTTCTCTCACATTTTGTTTGTATTTTCAAG
This sequence comes from Eupeodes luniger, assembly GCA_951509635.1. Taxonomy (NCBI): domain Eukaryota; kingdom Metazoa; phylum Arthropoda; class Insecta; order Diptera; family Syrphidae; genus Eupeodes; species Eupeodes luniger. Next base: position 130,451,074 of record OX608075.1, on the reverse strand, counting down.
TAAAGTTAAGGTTATCAAAATCGATCCTTTTGCTGACAATCGCATTGTCAACAGACGGAGTAAAAAACACCGGGATGTCTCCAATTGCCTTGCAATTTTTCCCAATTTAACTTCGACCAGCATAATGTCCTTGAGTCCGTTTATTGGTAAACTTTATATATGTACACAAAGAATAGGTGAAATCTTAAATATGTTTGTTTTTACTTCTTTATACAAATACATATACATAGATTCAGTCATACAAGTCAATATATAGAAAGACAAACAAAGAGTCTTTTTTTTGGTCTTATTGAAGAAGATTTAAAAAAAAATAAACCCCACCATCTGAGGACTAGATACATGGGATTTCTGGAAACTATTTTAATGTTCAACATTTGTTCAAGTTTATTATCAATATTCGTAATATCTGTAACTAAATTTGAAAACTATTCACATATTGAAAAAATTAAATTTATTTTCAGAAGTGGTCCTTATAACTGATGCCCTCGTGCATTGGGGTTATGTTAAGTCTTTGGTTTATGTCGGCAAACCAGCAACTCATCATCATTTAAATTCAATATTTAAGCAGCCATTAACGCCATGCTGCCTGGTTTATTGTAAAAACAAGGTTTTCTTACTGGTGGCCTTAATTCAAATCCGACTTCAAAATCATTGTTTCACGTCAGGTTTTTGAAATATCACTTTTTAAAATTCAAAAAAAATACATATAAAAGGCTTTTTAAGGCTATTTTAATTTATGAAGCAGCTTTTTCTCAATAAAATCCTTAATGGTTTTCCAAGTCTATTATACTTTTAACCAGCACTTTTTTGAAATATTTATATTATTTCATATAATATTCGAAAAAAACTTCAAAAGTTTTTAGATTTTACCTGTCAACAATCTAAAAGAAACTCTTAACCATTTTTTGAAAGCAAATAATTCTTATATATCAAGTTTTTGAAATATACACTCCGCTCCACTTGAATAGAAACAAACTTTTTTTTTACTATCAGAAAATCAGTAGCTCAAAAAAAACAGTGTTTTTTAATGAAGCAATTAAAAAAGTGGTAAAAATAACCTAATGGTATTTTCCTGAAATATTCTGACCATGCAGTTTAGTTTGCAATAGATTCCTCTTATAGGAACTAAAACAAAGAGGTGAATTTCTAAATTTACCAAAGTGCTACACGTTCTGATAGTAAGAAAAAAGTTTGTTTCTATTCAAGTGGAGCGGAGTGTATTAAAAAATATACAAATAATTTTGAAAACGAGTATTTTTAAAACTTGAGCAAATAATTAAAAATAAAATTTGGATTCAAATTCATTACTATACACAAGGCCCAAAACGTATTTTTCAAAACTATTTAAGTATTAAATTCAGGCTTTTCTCGAAACTTCATATATGTAAATTAGAGAAAGATTTGTAATTTTCAAAATCATCATATTTTGAATTTTAACTTAGGCTTAGAAACCCCGTTTTTGGTTGTTTTTAGCATATTATAAAAACCTGATGTGATAGAAACATTTAAAAGTGATATTCGAATTTAGGACATCTTGGTCCTAAAAAAAAAGTTTTCTTTTGCTTGTGCATAAGAAAAAAGAAGTAATTTTGTCGACCAGTGTTATCTAACAGCTTATAACAAAAGAACCTTAATGTAAACCATATTTGAGTCTTGTATTATTTTTAAAATTTTACAAGCTCTTAAAAAAACACATATTAATAAAAATCTGATATTTGGTAGGTATGAATCTATCATATATTTTAAAACAAAATCTTTAAATCCGATCAAATGGCAATCTCTTTTCGAAAACGAAAACAAGATGTTTTTTTTTCAAATCGTCGCACGTGTATGAGAGCAGGTCGCAAGGTAAATAAATTAGTTTAAATGCAATTTTGAAATAAAATCGCTTCGGGGAACTAAATTTCAAAATGAGCTACTTAAGGGTTTTCTATCATATCGTATTGCCAAGTTAAATCAAACTTTCAAGTTCGATTAGTTACGCCCGGAAAATCTCCCCTGTGGATGTAGGTTTTCCAAGTAAAATTTACATATGGTTTAAATATTCAAAAGGCAAAAAGTTTTTTACTACAGATTTTCATTCACAAAACAAAGTACATATATATATATCTTCTCGTATCTAATGTATACTTACATGTATGTAATGCAGGTATATGTAGTACATATAAGTAAAAAATGTAAACGCCAACAACCAACATCATAGCTAGCTAATTTACATTGGTCTAGTCATCGTCGTCGTTCGTTGCTTATGATGGTGGATCTGACATATTGGCATGCATAGAGGGTATAGTATAGGCTTTTGTAGACTTAATGACTGTTGAACTTTTTTTTTACTCTCATGAAAGGCTTTAGAGGCAAATCATTTTAAGAGTTCCGCTTCAACATTATTCAACACTGTCTCTTGCTCTCATTCATGGCATGAGGCGAAAGTGCTTTCAGGATCAGGTACGTATGTAGGTACATTTAAAAGTGAAAAGCTGTATTCAGCGTAGCTTAATGAAAAGTTCAGTGAACCGTTAACGTTGCAAAAATTGTAATCGTGATGGAATGATATACATATATATAGTATGTACGTGTGTATATATTTTGTATATAGGGAAATTATTCAGGAGGCTCATTCATACCTACCCTTAACAAACTATACATTCAGTCAAAACCTAACATAGCAAACGTATGAACAATGAGCATATTAAATGAACCGGAAGTCAGTTAATTTCATAGAATTGACTCATTACATTCACTTGTATTCGTATACAGTTTATCTGTCAGTCAAGTTACTTATTTGTTCTTTTTAATTTAAACTTCTGACTGGGTAAATTATATGCTATAAGATTAAATGAGCCTAACGTAAAATGAAAAATGGTTTTAAGTAAATGAATAGATGGCTGAAAAGGCTCCATATAAATTAGGCTGCAGATCTTTTTGAAGAACAAAAAGGTGTAAAATTTAAATATTCATTACGCTGGAAGCACCGTGTCGGTGGTTCATGCTACCGTTGGATTCTTACGCATTTTTTTTAAACAAATGCAGAAAAAAAGGGTTGAAAACTTCTACATTCAACAAAACGGTGTGCCATAGCACACAACTGTCGTTACGATCAAGTTCTTGTAAGGCCATGTGTCAGGATGCGTTGTCTCATACAAATGGTGACTTAGAGTGGTCTTCTCGTTCTCCAGCGGAGTAATTCAAAAATTAGACTAGGTACGTCCGGATGTCACACGCTGTTTAGATATAAGATATTAAACAAAGATTATTGATTCTAAGCATCACATTTCTTCAGTCAAAGTAGAATTTTTTTTAACAAGACCTAAAACTTTTATTAAACTATGATATTGCTTTACGTCTGCTTAAAAACTAGATTTTTCATTCACAATTTTAACAATTTCAACAGGAACTACCCTTAAAACTTTGACATTCAAATATTTACAGTTTTTGACTAAAATTCACAAGCACACAATTTATTTTGCTTCACATACGAAAATTCCAGCTCTTCAAATTTAATCCTATACCGTCAAATCGATATCCCGATGCGTTCCTTTAAATTCTAAGATATTGGAGCTGGTTGTTAAGTGATTGACAATTTTCGAAATGCATCTACCATGTTTTCACATGAGTGTTCCTTTCAAAGAATTTGTACCAGTCTCAAATAATAGCAAAGGTATACAACTATACAATGTAAGCCATACAGCCGATCTCTCTTGAAGGTAAACGTATACCTTCGCTACGATACGAGTAGATTGAAATACTTCTCTCATGCTAATTGGAAGTTGCAAGTTTGATTCATTTTGCTTAAGCAAATTGGATGGGAAAGTGGCAATGCAAAATCCAAACCCGACCATAGATTTTATAGCACCAATATGGGTTAACGGGGTGGAGGCGCTCGAGCTCAAGTCGTATAAGGATGTCATCAGGAAAGCATTCTGCACGATGACAATTTTCTGTCAACTGAATGCAGATATAGCAACAATCTGTAAAGTCAATTATTTTACCCATGGAACCCGAACCCGGACCCATGCAAAGCTTAGGTATACTTCGCTCGTACCTACCTTTAGAAGAATATGAATGAGCACTTTTCCATACAACAACAAAATAAAAACCCACATGTGCACACAAGTAGGAGTTTCACATCGTGTTAGCATATCCCTGAGGATACTAAATTGAATGAAGCAATTTTCATTGCAAGTTGTACAAAATTTCTGTCACCAGGCAGGTATGCAATGCAACATCATCATTGATGGGTTAAAAGTGGTATCAACGATAACCTAGATATATACAATGGCGTCATCATCAAACAGAGACATACCTTAGCTGCACCACGGCACCGGATAGAAGCCATCATGCTACATTGTTTGACGTGACGCATTGATTTTGTATTTTTTTTTTTTATTTTCAAAAATACGAACTAAAAAATCATGCATACAAAATATTTTTAAAAATCCAATTTGAAAACTGTGTCCTCGAAAGGAATCAATTGTGTTGTCAGGAAATTAATGACAAAAGTTAGCATAAAAATGTTCACAAATTTTTACAAAAGAAGCTGAATAGGGGCTTTGGCTTCGAACATAAGTGCATGCATATGTATATCATTAGGACATGAATAAGTTTATTGGAAGAATTTATGGGTGAAGCACACCTATACGTGGGACACCCCTTATAGAAGACCAAAAAACCCTTAGAATGAAGCTCAATTAAAATTTTGAATATTGCTTAATTTTTATTTGTTACAATTAGGATATGTGACTAGAAATACGAAACCTTATTTATTAACATATTGATAAAGTAAATAGGTTACTTTTCAAATTTAATTAACATAAAACTAATTTAACCTCACTTTTAGTAGTGAGAGCAATGTTTTAGTGATCTTTGTTTTTCGCTCAATTGATTGACATGACTTGACTGTATACATCGGGTGTTTTTTTAAAGCTTGAAAATTTTAAATTTTAGCACTACAAAGAAATATTGTTGCCATGAATCTAGTAGATAATAACATGATGCTTATGTTTAATATGAGTTCCGTCGAATATACCTTGCCGGGGCTACGAGTTACATAGTCAATTCGATCAGCCTAATTCTGCACTACTCTTTCCAATAAATCTGGCTGTATAGCGGCAACGGTGGCTTGAATAATTCAAGTAGTATACTTCGCAAACAGATTTTTTTAAAGCAAAACTCAGTGATTTTGAAGTGTTGTTCAGGCGTTAAACGAAACTTGATGAATTTCCAAACCTTACTTAAAAGAAATGTTAACATAGTTTGACATTCTAAACTGTCCAGCTATAGACAGGAATCACAGACATAGACAGGAATCACAGAAATTTCTAATGCAACTAAAAAAATTATAAATTTTTAACTGTAGCTCTACATCATCTGGGCTTGTGAATTTCTAATTTTTTAAGTTTTCGATTTTGAGAAGACATTATAAATAAAAATAATTAACCACAGTTCTTTGGGTAGAGATCTGAAAATATAAGATGCCATCCTAACCAGGTATATGTTCTTAGCAATTTAATGTCAATTTAAAGACGAGTCATTGAAGGGAAAAGTTTTTGTTTCACATAAATATACGTAATATTGTGTAAAGGAAGCTCTTAACATAATATGAAAACAGAAATCTAATACCTTTTCCAAAAAGCCACCATAAATTAGTTTGTAATTAAATTAATGGTACCCATGCATCATTCTTACATAACAAAGTTGACTACCCCAATCACTTATGTGTACATCATAAGTGCTTAGGTGGCAACGGCAAAGTCTTGAATTCACTTTTACATTCCTCCTCGTCCCGTCTCCCCACTATCTTATTCCCATACCTAAAATGCTTTTCTGTTAATTAGATAAAACATCCATTTTCCCAAAAGGGTGTTCGCTCGTGCAAGGATACACTTCTGTGTACCACAGTCGACCACTTACAAGTAAAACCACTCCAAAAGTACTCATTCACAAAATGGTTACATTACATACTTTCTATGGCAACGGCATATAGAAAGCCAAGACAAATACTGAAAACGCTAATCCCTCGAAAAGTCAATGAACCTTTGCAAATTAACGTGATTAAGCTTTCAATTAGTTGAACTTTTTCAATACTTCAATACACCACTAGAATTTGACACCCTCGATTGAAGAACTTTATGAAGTGATTTCTCTATAATCCACAATTTTGTCCAAGAGAGTGAAACCGTGAGAGTAGTTGACTACGAGAACAAATAATGAAAAAAAACTAAAAATGAAAACTTTCAACCCTTGGGACCACAAGCCCACAAGTGAATAGAATGAAATCCTTAGTCGATGATGGCTTTAATCTCGTCTTGCAAAAAAAAAAAAACGAAACCACAAACCGCATCCACCCAACTATCACAAGTGCTGCAGTCAACACTAGAAGACTTTGATGCCTTACCGTTGTTGCTTTTGGAAGCAGATGTGTCCTATGGATTTGCTTGCATCCTTTAACCAGGATTCCGATTGAGGTCAAAGTTAGAGTTTACATCAAATAAGAAAAGAAAGCGAGGAGGAACTTTTCAATTCGATTTCAGTAGATATTTTATTTTGTTATTGATAAATTTCTATAGGTGAATACCATTTCGAATAAAGGACTTTATTGGGTTGCACAAACTCAATCATAGCTAACCGGAGACCAGAACAAAATGCATGCATACGAAATATTAAAACAAAAAGCCCAAAATTATAAACAATATGTTGATAAGGCCTAAGCATTTTGCTAGCTAATAATTTACCTAAAAAGGTACCAATTTTTAAGCTGTTCGAAAGTGTTAATCTGGTTCCCCTTTATTGAGAAACGTAAATCTGAATGTGTATAAAAAGGAACACTTCATTAAGAAAGAACTTATCAAACAAACCTTAATTTAGGGAACGGACCTAATTGACATCAGAAACAGATATCTTAAGGATTTAGTAAATTACTAAAAGTTAAAGCAACCAGTTTGTTTTTTAGATTTAGTAAAATTTAAAGGAATAGTAATTTACTAAAATCTTCTAAAAGTAGCAAAACTATATTTTTACCTTTGTTAATTTCTAAAATGGTTTGAAAATTTTACTAAATCGTTTGAAATGTTGCACCCTATTTTTTTACTACGACAAAGTTTTTAAAAATGTTTTTATTTCGACGATCCAAAGATAAAACTCACTCGGTCTAGTTAAAATTGTTCAACTAGGAATCGAATATATTTTGTTAAACTTAAAAATTGTATTTTGTGAGATAACTTATAAAAAAATGACAAGGTATACTCAGCGCAGCCACTACATTTCAGTATCAGAGGTTTGGTTTGCTTTATTCTATATCCTTGTAACTTTCTACCGAAAGCAATCGTGAACATTTAAAACTCCTGAGCATCTAAAACAACACAATTTTGTATTCTACTTCTAATTCTCAAGTCATATGCTTATTATTTTCAATTCAATAATTCTTTTATCAATCCTAAAACTTATTGTGTAAAATTTTTCTATCACAAGTTAAATTCTTTATACAAAAATGTAAGCCACAAGTGCAGAGTTAAATCAAAGTTGAAAAAAAAAAATAAAAACTTCTAATTCCCAAATGCAGTTGCCATCCTACCTTCGAAAGAAAAAAAAATGAAAAAGAAACACATTCAACTTACTGCTCTTTTTTGGATTGATTTTTGAAACTTTTACTGAAACCTATTCCCTTAGAAGGGATTTTCATTCAGCACAATTGCTTTGAGTTTTTCATTTCAACTCATCCGAATGTTTCAAGGTAAAATAAAATATACAATAGGTGGGTTCTGGTACAGCACACATTTTATTATGATTGGAAAAAAAGAATAACTGCTCGAACATGAGTTTAAAAGATAGACATTTTTTTTAAGTTCGATTAAGGCAATAGGTTTTTGGTAAACGGTTAAGAATCCTAGACATTTTAAGTGGGAGTCTTCGTCAATTGATTGTTAACTAATTTATGAGAAATAACATAAAAGTGATTATTTAGCATTTTTGATTTGAAAATCTATTGCAGTTAAGATATTGGTTGCAATGTTGAGTACCATGACAGTTTCTGTTTTAAACATTAGTCATTACTTATGATTTTAACTATTTTTTTTTAATTAAATAATAGAACATAATTATATTAGCATTTCTTTTATTTTTAACTCCAACATTTTCATCCGATTTTCATAAATTAACAAAAAATTATTAAAATATTCCATATGGCATTTTTTTCAAACCAGGTTTAGAAAACAACGCCTATGAAATAACCACACCAATTTGATAAAAACAAAAATCTGGGGCCCTACTCTGTAATGCGTTTCGAAAGCCAATCCGATTCGAATCTGATATTTGATTCGTTTATCAAATCGTACTCTGTAAAATGTTCGAATCGAACAAAACTATCATCTAGTACTTTTTCTATTTATAGAATAGATTAGTAGAGTCTCTAAGTATTTCTAATGAGATGTGTCAAAGCAAAAATACAAACAAAAAAAATCAAAACAAATCACAAACAAGACGAGGAAGTTGAAATTAATTTTTAAAGAGAAAATATAAAATTCAATAAAAAGTTAATAAAATGGATTCGGTTGCGCTGTGGATTGATGAAGAAAATAGAGAAGAACGAGTTGAACGTAGAACAATACGCGATAAATCAAATATTTTTGAAAAGTGTGACAGATGTTTTGTAATGAAATTTATTTGCTTAAATTTTGAATAAAATTATTTTTTCCTCAATTAAATTTTATCTATTTCACACAACTTAACACAATTTTCCTTTTGTGTCCTTTAAAAACGACTTTCGAATTGCAATCCGTAACCTCTGTCGGTGTAGAAAAAAAACTTCCGTTTTCGAACGCTAATGACATTCGGAAACGCATTGCCAGGTACGAAAAATCCGAATGCGGGTTTGTCATTCCGTAAGTACTAGATTTCTTATCCGCATTAGAAATAAAGAGTACAAAATATTCGCTTTCGAAAATATTTGCTTTCGAAACGCATTACAGAGTTGGGCCCCTGTTCTTTCGCGGGCATTCTTTATTACATACATTGGTCAGCATATCGGGCGGAGATGGTCAGTGTTATTTGACTTCCTAGCGTAAGCATTACTTAATAATAACCGCACCGAAAAATGTCTGGAAATGTTAAGTCCAGAAAAATTGAAGATCACACAAAATCAGCATTTTTTAAAAAAAGACTTTCTCTGGAAGAACTCGTCTGTAGCAGGTATAGTGTGCAAGGTAAGTCATTTTATTGAAATAGAATCTTTTTATACCATTTTCTGAATTTATGGACAATGGTCTTCAATTTTTCTATAATTTTATCACATTCTTTTGAGTATTGTGTGTATCGATTCATAGTTAAAATGGTACTGAATGACGTGTTAGAATTGTGTTTATCTGGTAATATCCACTGAAAAATGGAGGATTTACTCAATTCTGAAATACGAGTAGGGTTCGTCCAGATGGTGCACTTTGTATCTTTTTTCACCATATGGGTGGGAACTAGAAGAAGGTTTGAAGCAAAGTTGTTCTTAGCCACGTTAAAATGAAATAAATTTTCTAATACAGGGTGGCGCACCAATTATGCTACAATAAGAAATTAAATTTTTTTAATCAATAAGAAATGTACATTTTTTTAATCAGTGCATTTCAATTTTTTTATTGGATAGAAAATTAAATATCAGTTAAAATAATTAATTATTTTAAAAAAATATAGACTGCAAATGACCTACACGCAAAAAAATTCACCAAAAAATTGTTCATTGCGGCGTGAAGTTAGGATCGCCTCAATTATTGTCACTATGGATTGCTTTAATTTAGTAAAATTCCTGGGTTTCGTTTCTACACCTCCTGCATGACATAACACTCCAAATACGACAATTTTGCTTGTTTATATTGCCGTGTAGTTGACCTACAATGGTTTAACTTGCTTGTAATTTGGACTTTGTACGGAAACAAGTTTAAGTCATCTTGAAGTATCCGCTTAAATGACCGTCTGCTAACTACAATTTGCCCCGACAAGTTTCGAGTCGAAACGCTTGGATTTGCCTGTATTTGCTATGCCTCAGCGGGGGTTTTATCCTGAACACGAACATTGGGATCTCGATGGTACGGTCTTCGTGTGATGCTTCCCAGATTCGGCAAACATGTTCACCAGCGTCATAATTGCCTATCTACTCCGGGGACTATCCCAAACTCCCGCCTAAATTCCCTTTGGACGGAATTGACGGACTGCAAAGCATGGTTTCATTGCACTATCCAAAATCTTAATCTTTTTTTTTTGTATCCCAAGCATTTATTTGTATAAATCTAAATAGTTACCTGCAAAATCAAAAAACAAAAAAGCCGATTATTCACATAAAAAAAAATAATTACGTTTTATTTTTTTAGCACGATTTATGTGCCACCCTATATAAAAAGAATAAATGCTATTTATGCAACAAAATACATAATTATAAACAATTCTAGATTTTGTATCCTTATAAAGAAATATAAAGAAAACAATTTTCATCAAGGTTTTTATTTGTATCCAGTTTCAGTATTACTTCAATTTCTTCTCATTAAAGGAAAATATTGGATATGTATATTAATATAAGAGATTCTCTTTTTAAATCAACTTCATAATTATAAAGGCGTTTCATATTACATCTCCTTATCATGCTCGTTAAGCCTTGAAAATTCGTATATGATCCTTAATCTTATAGAGCTAACACATGAACTTTAAACCATATATTAGATGGTTGAACAATTTGGTTTAAAATAATTATTTTTAGTGGATTTTTCCCATATTACGTACTCGCTTTTAAGCTTTCAATCAATCAGAAATTGTCTTAAAATTTAAATAAAGTTAATGATGATAGCCGGAAAACATTATAATCCACTTTTAAGCTTAGTCTTACCTGCGTTGCAATCATTCTCTCACGTTACGTATTCCCGTATTAAAAGTATATATCGATAACTCACACAACTATTCAACCGAAAATCAGAAGATAGTGCAAATCATATTATAAGGTTCATAATTTGAATTCATTGGAGCATTTTCCATCGCCATGATCCATTTTAACTAAGCTATTCAACGAAACGGACGAAATGAGTCAATAACAATACAAAGCACTGCCACGTAGTCATCGCTACATCCTCTTTCCCATTTTCTATAATAGGAGTGTATTCGAAACGGTTAAGGATATACACAAATATACTATACCTACATACGTATGTAAGTATCTATAAATGTATCTCGCTTTCTGGAACTGGAACACGTTCTATTCACAAACGTAGCACATTTCAATTGCTGCATGACGATGACGATGACGATGACGATGCGGGAGAGGATAGAGGATGAGGATGAGAATGAGAATGAGACTGAAGGATGACGACAAGGACACCCAACCCACAGCTGTTTTTGTCAAGCCATTGACAGAGCATTTTGCTTGATTTAATCCGTTTTCCAGAAAAGCAACATGAAACAGGATACTTCTGTACAATTGCACGTACAAAGTGTGATCAAAAATAAGCCATATCACCGCTTTTGGTGAGTAGGAGAATGATAAGGAGAACGAGAAGGAAGCACCCAAGCACTATATAGACAATGTTATATTTTTGTTTTACTATAAAACACTTGATCCTTACACCAACGAAGCGAGGATAATAAAAATAAATTCTAGCAAATATCGTGGAAATAATTTACCCGTTTAAATCCATGCATAAATTTCAATCCCCCGCCTAAGCAGATGGTGTCCTACATTATAGTAAATTGTGTGACGTCTCCTTTATTCTGTGTTCAGATGATAATCCATTCGCTAGGCTGGCTGCATCCGCCCCACACTGTCTTCCACAAGGCTCATTTTCTCCATAAAGTACATAATACCTATGTATACCTTCATATTACGTATGTATATCTACTTCTGCATATATATTTTTGCTTTTATAATTTACTGCTCCTACCAGCAATTTTTCAAACGTTTATTCTATTTCTGCAAAAAGGACGAATGAGTATACTTATTCCAGTATTCTTAGCTTGATGTAGGAAAGAACTAGAAGGTATGTGTATATTGTATACCTTCATACACATTTATTTTATGATCCTTTTAATGTTTGCTTCAAGATTAAATGTCTTCAAAAGTCTATTTGAATGTCTACATATATGGACAGAAACAGATCCTTGGACTTACTGGTTCTATTTTATCTTCTTTTTTTTGTCTGCAGCTTTCCGGTAGCTTCAAAGTCCTTTGATTCAATAATAATTGCGCTCAAGGACATTTGCAGCCCGTTGAACTGTATGTGTTGTAATTGAAGTTATAAAGACACTGCTCTTTTATTATTATGGTCAACAGACGTCATCCTCATCGTCAGGCAGACAGCTTTAGCTTGGAACTGCGTATGATTGTATGAAGTTAAAGCTATTTTCATTATTTAAGGACCAGTAGACCCGTTCCCGTAGAGCTCATACTGTCACTTTAATCTTCATATTAAATTATTGAAGCATTATTAATAAAATGCACGAGTGAATCGCTCAAAATTCTTCTTCTGGTTAACGGTTGTAGGAATGTAAATTGTACTGACGAGATATTGCTTAATTTATTAATAGGAACTCAAAATGATTTAAACAATGAGTTTCACATTTATTTTTCAGCTTTAAAGTTTTTAAACTGTTAACAATACTCGTAAGAAAATTAAAAGTCATATATTTGTTAACGAATGTTTTATTTAATTTGGCTTTGATTTTATTTGGTTGTTGTGAAATTATTATTTGAAATACTTTTTTTGTATCTCTTTTGAATTTGTTCTTCTTTGAATATATCTCTTACTTTTCTTTTTGTGTTGGTTATTTGATGTGTGACCAAGTGTCTATCAAACTCAATCAATATTTTATGAGGCAAAAACTGATACACTTAGCAAAATAATAAATGTGTCATCAGAAAATGGTCTTCGATAATTTCGATGAGAAATTCCGTAAAATAAATATTTGTTACAACATCGACATATCAAATGTTTTTATTAGCGTTTCTATATTATTTTGTTGGGATCATATCAAGAGGCTAATCCTGGTGTAGCCTCCCCAACAATGCTTTTCCTTTCAACCCAAAATAAGAGTGAACTAAACCAATCAAATAATTTTATTAGAAAATATGTGAAAGCATTTTATGTATGTATGTATGTCATTGGTAAAGTAAATATTGACGGTTTTATTACAAAACAAGTTTAGATCAAACATTTCCTGAAAGTGCAGATTTGAATGTAGAACACATAAATTCAAATAGATTTTTATCAATGGCGCAAAATTTAAAGCTATTTAGGAAAATGTCAAAAGCCAGTTTAGATTTTGCTAATTTAAAATTTTTAAGCTCCATTCTGTCTATTAATATTTCGAGAAATTAAATTTGCTAAATCCATAAAATATGACTGCTAAATTTCTGACATTTCAAATTAATATGCAGGTCCGATTTCCAGATTTAGGTTTGTTAACATTGTTTTATTTTTTCATGAACTGTCACTGTTTTATACCAATGGCGGATGCAGAGGGAGTCGTAGGGGTCATGACATCCCCTTCCCAGGGTGTTTATTTTTTTTTCAATTTTCATAGGAATTCGCTTGAATTCCAAACTTATCGTTTTGCGTTAATAGATATGACCTTCTTATATTTTTAATCATTTATTTTGTATGTATGAAAACAAAATTTATATTTTACTGTTTAAAGCTTTGTTGCTACCTGTGGCATGATGGTTAGTGCGTTGGACTGTCATGCAAGAGGTCTTGGGTTCAATCCCTGCCTATGCCATCTTAAGTTTTTTTCACGGGTACTGCCTCTTACTCTCCTAGAGTAATTCTTGTCATGAAAAGTGCTTTCTTAAATTAGCCGGAGGAACTCCCTCATATCGAAACTTCTCCCAAAAATATGCGAATCATACAACTCGCCAATTCACAACGACGCAAAAAAAATTATTTGCAGAAAGAAATTACCTAAACAACCATCAACCCTCTATAAAGCTCTCTCTTTTGGAAAAGACTTCGGAATAGACCTTACTATTAAAAGTATACCCATTGAAAAGTTCCCGACATGGAAACTCACATTGGATACCATCGACACCCATCTATCTATATATCCCAAAGACTATAACCCAAAATAAGAGTATATGCAACTTTTCCTAAACCTTATGCAGACTTATCCTACAAACAACTGGAATGGGGACTTTATCATCCCCCCACCTGCCACCTTCGGCCGCTCCCCTTGGATCCTTACATCAAACTTATTTGTACATCGATTTACTAAAGATACTAGCCGAAAGCCTTGTTGCTGTGCTAGTTCTGTTAAGTTTTAAGTATTAATTTGTATCAATTATGTGGAAATTAATAAATAATAAAAATAATAATAAATTAGCCGTTCGGATTCGGCTTTAAACTGTAGGTCCCCTCCATCCCTGACAACAGTACTCGTACACAATAATGGTTGAGATTTGTAAGTCACTAGGCCTGGTTCTCAAAGGACTGCTGCGCCACCTAATTTATTTATTTTAAGCTTTTTTGCTAAAAGTACAAATTTTAACTGAGGACTGGACCAAGAACAGGACTGGACCAAGAACATAATGTAATTCAGGGGGGGGTCATTATAAGCCATAAAGCTTATACAGTTAAGTTGTATAAGTAAAGATTTCATCTAAAGATTTGTTAGAAATTTAACAATATTCACCAAAAAGTGGTTTGCTATCAATAACAACTAAAATCCTTGTTTTCACACAATTTATAATTTTGAAACACTTTAGTATGACGCTATAAATAATTTTCAAAGGATCTTTTCTGAGAGAAAGAGCAAATATTCAGATTCTTATCAAGAACCTTGAACAAGAAATTGCTAACTTGATATTAAGTTGTCTTTAAATTTCTGAAACTCATCTTCAATCTCATTTTGTTTTTTGTTGGTCGTAAAAAATAAATAAATAGTGTGAGGCTTTCTTAATGAATTTTTTTTTCTTTTAAAATGGATTTTTATAACATTCAAAAACTTTTATGATCTTAAAAAATTAAAAAAAAAAATTACTTTTTGAAGCGAATTTTCTTTGGATGCTCTAGAACTGAGATTTAAACACGAATTTCAAGAATATAATTGTCCCAAAAATAGCTAAAGTAACACTTTCGTTAAACTAATAGCGACATATCTATTAATTTAATATAAAAGCTTTGAATCTCTCGTGAACTGAAGTGAAAAAAGATTCCGCTACGTGTAATTTGTGAATTCCACACTAAAGTTTCTTCTCAACTTATTTGTTTACCTTAATTTATTCATGTTTAATTTATAATAATAATTTATAAAAATCTTCTTACCAGATTCTGTTTAATTTCCTACGAAAAAAGATCACATTTTTCTGGCAAAAATTATTATTTTCTGGGTTTTTGCATCTATGTATGTATATTTTTGTAGCGTTCTTCGCCTTTATAAATGCCAACATATTATTTTTGGAAAAAAGCTACGTTTCAAAATAATTTCTAACATTTCTGCGTGTTATGCACCGAAAACCCTCTTAGCTATTGTATTTAAGCTAACTTTTGAAATCTTGGAATGTTCTCATATGTAGGGAGTTGTCCAAATTAAATATATAGTTAGACCATATCTTGCTGACAACAGTGTTCTAAAATGTAAGGTTAAGGTACACATTGTTGTATTAAAATTGTATCAGCCTCAAAAACTCATCTTTATATGTTAAGTGTGTGACCCTCCTCTGATCTTGATCCGCCCTTGGTTTAGACGTGTTCAGATGAACTGTATATAATAAATAAATAAATATATAAGTATTTAACTGCTCATTCTATATGTATTTATTTTTCCGATATATATGCATACAATGAACTTCTGAAGTTATCAAAATAGGTTCAAATCTAGGAAAAGGTTGTAAATTGTTAAAAGATTATTTAAAACATTCTGAAAATAATTTGTATTAGTTTTTAAGTACTTAAAATCTTGTAAAAATCAACTGCCTGTCAGTTGTTTTATTTAAAGTTTTTTTGTTCTACGCATAAATACATATTGTACTTTCTGGATTTTTCACTGGTATTAGGGAATTTTGGGAATGTGAAGGAAAACAAATTTCCTATTATCATTTAAAGTTTTAGAGTGATAATCATAATTCAAGGATATTTTTATATGCATGGTTTTTAAGAGTTATGTTCTTTTTTTACATATCTACATATTTTATAATCTAAAACCAATGTTATACGTTTTTATTTATACTCCTGCTTTATCCATTTTACCTGGGTTTCTTACTTCAAAATGGCAGTCAACCACAATAACTTAGATTTATTATTAGATATATTTTAACCTCTCTTATATCTCCATCCCCTAAAGCTCACCTCTTAACTGAATGCATAGTATAGTATAATATGCCACCACCACAGAGCAAGTAGTAGAGTTCAAGGAAATAAATCAAAGATTACAATATCTGATTTTGCATCCCTACTTCAAGTTTCTCATCCTTTTTTGTTTCCTCTTGCGAGAAATTAAATTTATCGAAGTAGAACACCGCATACCACCACCACACAACTATGATTAACGATTGATGATAAAGATTTTAAAATGCAAACGCATTTAGATAACCACCCGAAACACCCTCCCTCCCCCCAACCGTTCTCATCTCACCCACAATGCACCCAGTACCAACGGGCTTTGGCATTGTCTGGGTATCCTATTCTTTATATTGACGTCATAATATGAACCCACAGCTATCAATATATTCAAGGTTTAACGTACAATATAAACATGAAATATCTTCAGAGCCAAAGAAATTCCAGTTTCAGAGTTAAACCTGAAAAATTGAGGTAAAAGTTCATATTCATTTTTCATGGTCAAAAATTCTTTCAATAAGGATTCACTTTTCATGCCAGCGCGTGTGTGAACCCTAATTTATAAAGTTACCTCATTTAAACCGACACAAGTGCTACCATCTAATAGTAATTTGTCGTCCTTCATTATCATCCCAGCATATAGGGACAATTCGCAACGAAAAATGTGTCATCTGAGCGGAGCTAGGATACCATACTAGAGTATGGTGTCCTTTCAAGAGATGTGAGAAGACACACAAAAAAAACAAAGAGGCATCTCTCGCTGCTGTGTCCTTTATAGCTGTCACAGTGAAAAAGTGCCTTCCTCACCTACCTAATTCCAGAATTAATGGCATCGACGCGCCGAATTGAAACAGAAAAAAAGTTCCAAAATTTAGAGAAGAGTAGAGTCCTTGGCGATGGGAAGGGAGGGGGGATAAACAAAACCATTATAAGCATGTCAAAGCACCATAAGACTTTATTTCCAAGGACACTCTGAACTGAAAGCACACGTAGCAGAGCAGGAGTACAGCAGATAGGACAAGAAAAATAAAATTCTCACAGATACTTGTATAGTCATAGAGTAGGTATTTACACAACACTTGAGCACATGAAAGTTTTATTATCACCACTTATGAGGATAATTTTTACTGTTCATCTGCTACTGAATTGCTTCGCTTTATCTTCTCGTAGCTGTATAATTTCTCAAAGGATTTCCTGTTTATAAGTATTTCGTGATTTTACTTTTTTTCTTTGTTTAAATTTTCAACTTCAACCAAATGTGAAAAAAATAATAATAATAGTTTGTATCTTTAATATTGGTCCTTGAATTAGGAAAAAATAAATCTAACAACAGCCTTACAAAAAAGATAGCTTATCTAACAGGAGAGAGCTACAAGGTGTATGGTATAAGGATTACGTTTTTAATGCTTATGGAATATTATAGCAAATAAAAAGGGGTTACAGAAATTGGAAACTAGATCGACAGTTGATAGTTTCAAGATTTAAGTATCTAAGGGATAAGATCAAACTCTATTTGAAAGACAAATTTAATGGAAAACGGTACCCGATTGCATCAATAGCTTAGTAGAATAAATTTGATGTCAACAAATTTTCCCTCAAGGCTATTTCAATTCAACCGAAGTAATTGAAAATGTCAAATTTTTAAGTAAATCTGGAAAATGTATTTTCCAACAAATCAACTTCAAAGCAAAAAAACGCACTTGATACACCAGACGTACAATAGACTATTTTTGAAAATATTTCGAATTCATCATTTTGGATATCTGTGGATTATTTATAAAACAGAAAACTCTGATTGAATAAGCCTGGGAGTAGGTATTGAAATATGAAAAATTCCAGCAAAAATATTAAATATAAAGGGTGTATTTTTAACTGCATTAGAAGTTTCCAAAGTTGTTGTCACGGTTTGACAGTTAAGAATGTCAAAATAAGTTGAAATTTCTGTTTATAAAGGTTTGGAACTCGATAATATTGGGCAGGTTCAGACAACATAAGGGACTTAATTTGCAGTCATCTACTTTCTTTGAACATTCATTTTGACCAAGGCAACTAGTTAGTCGGTAAAGTGTCATAAACTTCAAATTCGGAACTTTACTTCACAAACCTCTACTTTCAGTTGATCGTGCAGAAACTTTTAAAAACATAATTAAAACTTCTCAGGCAAAGTACAAATCCATCTCGACTCGTATTTTGTACTTAAAAAAATAATAAAGTTCAGATTTCAGTTGAAAGAAAAAACATGATCAACTGTCATCTTGACTCAAGTAGACTTGACTTGATAGTTAGAGAGAATTTTCTTGACTAACTTTCCAGTCAACTTTCCATTAAAGTTGCCTTAATTGGAAGGCAATTTTTTGGCAGCTGGCCAATCAGATGCTAGAATCTTGCCTTACTTTTGAGTCCCTTATGTTGGCTGAACCTGCCCAATATCTCTGGAAAAATAATTGAAAAGTAAGACTGATAAAATGGACTACATATGTTACGCGGACAAGTGCTGGAGATAATGTTTAAATAAAATGCACGACTGGGTCGAAGGAAATTGCTCGTGTATCACAATTTGTCGAATTTTAAATTAAAAAAATTAAAAAAACGCCTAACGTGAATTGGATTAGAACCTTAATTTGCAAGTTTGAACTCAATCGACCCAATGGTTTAGGCTGTAGGGGCAAGGCAAGACAGAGAGACAGGCGGACGGAATATAAGGAACCCACTTTTTTCGACTTCTCTACCATCGTATAATGTCATGTTTGATTAAAATCTCGAGTTCGAGATGTCGCAAGTAAAAATAAAATTGTTCTAGAAGTTCATAGAGTACTTCTTCTTTACAGTGTTTTGAGATAAAGCTCATTTCTAGTAAAATAGCGAAGGCAGTCTTCAAGCCATAACCAAATTATCATATCCATTAAAATTGACTGTTTGGTGTGGCTTACATGCTGGTGGAATAATCGATCCTTATTTCTTTCGAATTGAGAAGGGCTGATTTTTTGTTTTCGAAAATTTATCACACGTTTAGTTCCAACAAGACCGCACAACTTTTTATACAGCGCACTTAACCGTCTTTTAATTCCGAAACAAATTTGGTGACAAGACAACAAGCAACTCTTGAAAAAAAATTAGACTGATGGAAGCCAATTTACTGATCTCAATCTCAACTCAAGTTCCTAAGTTCAGAATAAGAACTTACATATGTCACGGTTTATTCTGAACAAAATTGAAAGGTAAGGTCTTATAATAAATAAATTCGGTGGTGCAACAGTCCGTTGAGAACTAGGGCCTAGTGACTTACAACTCACAACCATTCCTGTGTGCGAGGACTGTTGTCAGAGATGGAGGGGACCTAAAGTTTTAAGCCGAATCCGAACGGATAATTTGAGAAAGCACTTTTCATGACAAGAATTACTCTTGGAGAATTTGTCAATACCTTGCAAGAAGCAGTACCCGTGAAAAAAACTTTAGATGGCATAGGCAGGGATCGAACCCAAGACCTCTGGCATGACAGTCCAACGCACTAACCATCATTCGACGGGTACAACGGGTAAGGTCTTATGCTGTAGCTGTACTTAAATACTGAGATTTCGTATCAACGAGTGGTCGACACTGAGGAACATGTATTCCTAGTAAATTATGACACTAATTTAGCCTTGAAGGACTTAGACTTTAAGTATACCTTTAAAAAATTTTCTTAAAGCATACCTTTTATCTAATTTGATCTTGCTTAAATACATAATTAATTAGTACCTTACCTATGGAAGAACCATTGATATAGCGCTTAAGATAAATGAAAATAAAATGTTAACGTTTTTGAATTTTATTTAATTATGGAAATTTCATTGCAAAGTTGAAATCTTCCACAAAATTTATTTATTTAAAAAGTCTTTTCGAAATTTCTCAATGGACTCCCACAATCAAGTTTGAGAATTTTCAAAAAACTCTGTTTGGCAAAAATATTAATTCATATGCTTGCCGACTATCTAATAATTAAGAAGCCCACAGAGCTCTTTAAAATGCACACTCATGCCGTTGCCAAAGTCGTTTTCGTCGTCGTCGTAGCCTTTATAATCGTTCCCAATGCAAAATCTCTGTCACCATACCCCGCCTTCCTCAGCAACAACCTAGACTCAGGACCCAGGAGGGATTCATTTGGAAAATTAATTTTCATCTTTTCTACCATTATGAGGACACACTTCAGGAGCTACCTTTCATTTCGAATTAAGCAATCACAACCTTTGGCATTAGGGCTGAGGGTTGGTCCCAAATAAATGTTTGCGCAAGAATATCAAATACTTGCTCGTAGGAGTTGTGGAGAAATGTGTTGATACTTCCTTCAAAAATATTGCTCCTTCTCTCTATACCTACATATATTAAGTTGCGTTGTGCGTTGTGGCGTGGTAGAAGGAACAAGGAATTAAATTAGAGATAGTCAAAGTCGGAGCCAAAGCCAGATCCAACCTTGGTGTCGGGGTGTCGGAGGACTTCTATTTATGAGAAATGTTTTTCGATAATTAATTTAAAAGTTCACAAAACTCAAATAAAATTTTATCACACTCAACAGTATTCAACATGAATGCTAGCGTGCACTTTTTTTTTGCACATTATTTGCAACAGAAGGAAGGAAGGACGGAAGAAGCATGTGGCCTTCTTGCTGAAAACTGAAAGCTGAAATGGAGCATGAGCATGGAAACTTTGTTATTTCCGCGCTGCTATTGTTATCTCATTATTTCCGGACTGAAGTTTGTCGTAAATTGTGACGTGTTAATCACTGTCGTGTCGCGTTGGCGGTCTTATCTCGTAGCCCACAAGCTCTCTTCTATACTTACAGTACCTACTGAACACTGAGGAATGATGATGCTATGCGAATATTAAACTTCAAAAATCATTCAACTCCACACTGCTCGTCACTCTAGTGTCACGCTCAGAATCGCTGTAAACGGAGCGGAATCAGATGTAAAGGGAAATCGTCATCTGGTGGTGGAAGGTGGTAAAGGGGTTAGGCGAGGGAGGCTTTTGTTAACATTTCAATTGTTGGTTTCTGCTTACCCAGTTTGTGTTCTTTTGACGCCTTCAGTGTGTCATTGTTAGCCTCGTTTTTGTATTGGAAACAAAAGTTTCTTTCATGTGGCTTGTTGGTTTTTGTTTGTATGTTCCCGCTCCAGTTTTTCTTTCTGATGACACACCGTTTAATTTTGATTTGCAGAGTTATGCAGTTGAATGGAAAAATGTTTTTGAAAGATTGTTAAAGATGTTTCTGTGGAGTTAGGTATATAAATGATAAATAAGGACCACAGACAGCAGAAATAATAACTTAAATAATTTACCTTCAGACATTTATTCAAACCAAGGCCACGATTTTTTTGTTTTATAGACAACACCTTTAACATCCCATGGTCGTAAATCATTTGAAATTAATTATTGATAGATTTCAAAATCTCTGTGAATAGGTAAAGAGGTCAAATAACAAACTTTATTATTCTTTAAATTGAAAAAGATTAATAATGCATCTGTAAGATTTACTCATAACTTATTTAAAAAATGTTCTTTTAAGAAATTCATCGATCGTGTTTTCGACACTTTAAATAGGCCTGTTGAAGTACCCTTTAAAGAATGTTGGCCTATCCTTTTGTTAAACTCTGTTTTCGAATGACATTTTTGAAAAATATATACTATGCATAAAAATTCAAAAAGTTTGATTCATTTTCAGCCTTTTTTAAACTATATTTCAAAACCCCGTTAAAAAACTCTGAGATGCAATAAGTTCATTCAAATATTTTGTTTGAATTCTATAAGCTTAAGACTTAAAAATATTTGAGAAATAAAGGTATTTCTTTTATTTAAATTTTTTTTAAAAAAGAAAGTTATATTTTTGAGTAAATTTTGGCAATTTAAATCAAAAGTTTAAGGGCTTCTGTTCAGGGGTTCGCCAAGAAAAAGACGTCTGTCTTTTTTGATTAAGGTATCTAAAAGGGTCTACGAATGGTGGTAGTCTTAATGTTTTGGAAATGTCATGACTTGGGTAATTTTTTCACATCTTTGAATGTTTTTGTCAGTATTTTGGTACAGTCCAAAACTTCTGGGCGTTCGACTGTTCGACTATAAGCTTACCAAGATCTATCTACGAGCAAAGTATAAAATTTATGCAAATGACTGGACTAGTTTCGATTTTTAAACGTGTGAGTGTTATTTGTACCATCTTCGTTTCGGATACAGATAGACAGACTTGGTGGTATTTGTTCTACACCACGAGACCTTTCTTTTGAAATACAGTACGTAACGCTTATAAGAAACTCAAACAAGTTTCTTATACGGATATAAGAAACAAGTTTCGTATACGGATATAAGAAACAAGTTTCTTATACGGATATAAGAAACAAGTTTCTTATACGGATATACCCTGGAATGTCAAACATTTATCCTAGGCTAAATAATTGACTCAATTCAATTTCTTTTCGACTTTTTCCTGATTTGATTTTATCCAAAATAACCAATTTAGTTTTAATCGAAATGTTATTACGCGACATTTTCAACGAAGGCGAGAAACACAACAGAAATAACAGAAACACAAAAAACAAATTTAATGTCAAAATGAACACTGAACTGAAATTCATTCAATCATTGGCAGGTTCAGGCTCAGGCGACATAAGGGACTTGAAAGTAAGGCAAGTTTCTAGTATCTGATTGGCCAGCTGCCAAAAAATTTGGCTTCCAATTAAGGCAACTTCATTGGAAAGTTGACTGGAAAGTTAGTCAAGAAAAATCTCCCTAACTATCAAGTCAAGTCTACTTCTGTCAAAATGATAGTTGATCATGTTTTTGCATCCAACTAAAAGCTGAACTTTGTTACGCTATGATTTATTTATTTTCTGCACAGCTTCATTTAATGTTTTGTGTAAAAAGGTTCCTTGTCAATTTGGAAAACAAATAAATAATATTACTTTTCAATACAAAATACAAATCGTGATGGACATGCAGCTTGCCTTATGAATGTTTTGTAGACAATAATGCTTTTGTTAGTTTTTGTACTATGAACTTAAAGTAGAGGTTTGTGAAGTAGGTAAAGTTCTGAATTTGAAACTCATGACATTTTAAAAACTAACTAGTTGCCTTGGTCAAAATTCACGTTCAAAGAATGAAGTTGACTGCAAATGAAGTCCCTTATGTTGTGTGAACCTGCCCAACATTCAAATGTCAAATTACATATGTACATAAATGACATTTGCGTCGTTTGTTTTGAATTTTTCTTAAGGGTCTGTTCATGTTTTTTGAATTTCGTGATTTGTTTGCAAGTTTCTTATATCCAACCAACTTTACATGAAAAATAAAAGTTTGTGTTTGAGAAATGTTTCTTTTATCAGTGTATTTCTTATAAACGTGTTTCTTATAAACATACAATTCAACATTAAAATATATGGGAAAGTTCACGGTGCTTTTGTTCAAGTTTCTTCTAAGCGAGGTTTTCTTATAAGCGTGTTTCTTATAAGCGATAAATACTGTACCTTAGAAAAGTTTGCAAATTGTTGCCCTTTTTTGTTGTCAACTCTTACGACAATTAATAAGTCGTAAAAATTTACTGCTAACAAAATTAAGTACTGAAACAATATCCTGCCAAGTTGAGTAGCTTTAAACCTTAAAACAAAAATTTAAGCTTACTCTTTTGGATATTTCGAAGCTTTTTCTCTTCCATTTCACTTCTCTTTATTTTTCTGAAACAATTAAAAAATGTATTTTCGATTTCAGCATCGGATATATTTTCAAGAATTTTAAGGCCTAGTTCTTAAATACAAAAATAAAACAATCTACTCTTTATACCACTTCGCCCTCTTGCCCTTCTTCTTCTCTATCACACCATCATCGTTCGCTCTGCTATCAATCAGATTCTTGTATTTATTGACCAGATGCGACAAATCGTCTCGATTACTTATTTTCTTATTTTGCTTTGTCCTGTCGATTTGTCTCTTTTCTATTCTATGCAATATCTTTTGCTTCTTTGCCTTATCCTTGCGTTTCTTTTCGCCGACTTTCTTCTTGTGTTCCTGGGCTTGTTCCATTATTTTTTTGTTTGATCTCAATCCAACCGATGCTCCAGGTTTGCCTTCGAAGCCGACAAAATCTTCCATAATAGTCACAGGTTTGGCCTTTTTCTCTATCGCTGCCGCTCGGGACTCCTCCAGTTTCTTTATGTGCTTTTGCATTTTTTTCTTATCGTCTCCTTGTGGAGGTAGTGTCTTGGCTTTTTTAATCATTCTGCTGTTTCTTCTGGCCTCTTTGCGTTTCTCGAGTTTTTCCTTGTATGTAGGGTTATTTATCTTTGACTTTTCGGTTCGCTTTTCCTTGATCTTATGCACAGCGCGATCCTCAATACTGAATGCCACAATTGGGCGCTAGAAAGAAAAATGAGGTTCTTAGTATTTCAAATGCACTACAAACATTAAGCTTTCTTACGTGAGTATCTCCGAAAACCGTGGGATTGTTGTTGAGTTTCCTCAGAGCGGTGAGAGCTTCTTTGTGTGTTGTGAACGACATGAAACCGAAGCCCTTAGACTTTCCCTTTGGATGATCCGCGGTTATCTTATTCTCACGCATAACCCGACATTCGTGTGGCTTGAATCCGGTGTGGGTGATGACCATATTCCGGAGGTTCTCATTGTCATAGGTCAGGGGAAGATTGTGGATAGAAAGACGATTCCGAGAAACGAACCTTTCAAATATACAAATGATTAAAATTAAGTTTTTGTTAGGATTAATCTAGTGGCATATTACTCACCTATTTAGGTTCTTCAAAACCTGGTTCTTGATCTGTTCCAGCTTATGGCGCTTGTTCATGTCCGATTGCGATACACCCTCTGCAGATTTAGATCCCGTCATGATGAGACCTTCTCTGGCAAGGAAAAGATTTCGAGAATCTTTGTGCTCATCCTTTGAATTCTTTTTATCAGCTTGCTTCCGAACCTCTTCTCGACTCAGTGCTGGAAATGGATCCAGAGGAGTGTCATTCAAAACGAACTCCGTACCCGAAGCTAGACAAAGATCAGCAGACTCTTTGGTTTTGAACTTCACAAAGGCACTTCCTTTCGAGTGACCCGAAACTGGATCTCTATTGATGATGGAATAATAGACTGGGCCGAACTTGCGGCAAACTTTTCGCAAATCATTGTCTTCGGCATCGAATGGGACGTTTTTGATGAACACAGTGCAACCCTCTTTAACATCGTTTGAGAGATGTTTTTCCACTGGAACCTTCAGTTTACTTTTTATGTCTTTCTTGTCTTCGTCATCATCTTCATTGTCATCGAAGTTCTTCTTATCTTCATCGTCGTCGTCGCTATCATCACCCTCATCTTCGGAGTCATCATCGGAATCATTTTCTTCGGCATCGGATTCAGATTTGATTGAAGCTTCTTTTTGATCTTCTTCTTCATCACTATCTGCCTTGTCTGCTTCGTTGTTGTCATCTTCATCGTCGTCATCGTCTTCTTCGGATTTTATTTCATCCTTTGGTTCGACTTTTGGTTGAGCCTCTCCTTTCTTTTTTGTGTATTCATCCTTCCCTAGGGCCCAATCTACAAAAATTGTCCTTCCCAAGAAGTCTTTGCCGGATGTTTTCAGAATAGCTCCTGCCGCCTGATTGATTGTTTCATATTGAACGAACGCACAACCGACTAGTTTACCATCGGGACGCTTGAGAAGATTCAGATCCTGGATTGTTCCGTGCTTCTCGAAGTGTTCTCGCAGAGTCTTCTCAGTGGCTTTGTAGGAAATGTTACGGATTATGAGCCTGGCTCGCTTCTGACGACGTTTTTCCTTATCCTCCTTGCGATTCACATTGAATGGGTTGGAACGCTTTCGTTTGGCTGGAGCTCCGGCTGAGTTTTGGAGTGAAATAGGAATATTTTTATAGGACAAGGGATTAGAGAATAATTACACGATTCCATACCTGTTTGCTGATCTGTTTCTTCAGTGATTTCCATGGCAATTTATAAAATTAAAAATGTTAAATATAAAATTTGTAGTGTTTTGAAGAAGAAAATCAATTTATGATTATTTTTATTTGACGTTTCGCCGCACGTGGATATATGAGAGCAGTGTTAGCAGATGTAAGAATATTTTGTGTATTTTAGGGTACGAACACAATGGTAGACGTTTTAATTGGGAATTATTTTGCATTAATATGTATGTTTTTATTATGATTGCGAATAAGCTTAACAATAGTTTCAATTTGTAATAATCCATAATTCAGCTCGAGAAATAAGTTGTGGGTAATAAACTGTAAAAAGGATGGGCTTGTTTCAAAACAAGAAATTGTTTTTTTTTTTATTTCGAAGAAAACAATAAGCTTAAAGATCTTTCGTCATCTAATTCTGGTGCTAAATTTTCATTTTACAATAAACAAATGTTTAAAATCCCATTTTCGTATTTTCACCTGTTGTTAAAAATAGGAAAACATTTAATTATTTCACCTTAAATATTTATATTAATTGAATTTCTCAAGTGATTTGAAGTTATGAAATTAATGATTCTATTCTTAGATATTTCGGAAGTAGTGAGAAATTTAAACCATTTGTAACAAAACATATACATTTGGCATAACAACTGTAGGAAAAAGAAAAGAATACTAAAGAAGTAGAAGATTTCGCCTGCTTGGAGGTAAAAGTCATTAAATAACAAAATCAAAATTTTATAGCATTTATAGCAGTTATATTCACTTAGTGACTTTTCATACTTATGGGAAATGATTACATCAACACACAACGACTTTTTCTCGAACTTGGAAAAAATTGCACTTAGTGACTTTTACCTCCAAGCAGCAGACGATTTATTAGAAGCATGGAATTCATCAAATTAAATATTATGTCAAATTTACCATCAGCTAACTCATACCGAATTATTCCAAATGAACATTCTGAAAAATGTCCCATACAAGACTACACCTCTGAACACTACTTTCAGCTGATGCACTGGCTTGATTTCCCATAAAATCTACTATAATCCGCTGAATTACTTCTCAAACGTCAAAACCAAAACAGCTGATCGGAAATTTGACTTTTGATTATGCTATTGGTGTTAAATTCTGTGGTTAGAATTAAAATTTGTGTAAATATTTTTTAAGATGCCGATTTTGTTGCGTCTCTATAATTTGTCATGCAAGTGTATAAATGGAAAACTACTCAATGCCCAAACATCTTTGCAAAGGTTTCTGGTTTTGAAATAAAATTGTGAATTAGAATACATTTTTTCGTTTTCTAATAAGGTTACCTCACACCCGTTCGGTATCACTCATCCCTCTGAAACGTTTTATGAAAGAGGAACAATTCGCCGAAAAGGACAAAGCTCCGCAAGGCTTTAAAATAATATATCGAGCTCCAATGGAATATTATATCAAATCTGCAAAGATTATATCAACCGGAAGTGCTACTCTGATGGCTTGTTTAGCTTCGTTTAAGTATGCCACCGACAACAAGTATGTGGAACTAGCGACCGAAGTTAATTTGGGTCCTCTTGTGGCGCATGATTCAGATATTTGGCCTATTACTGCAGGATTTATTGCTATTAATGCAACTATAATGATTTTCATCACCAAATATCCATTGAGAATCTACAAAAAAGATAAAAGGTAATTTCCTTTCAATATTTTTGAGTCTATTTCTAACTTATTTAAATTTGTCTATGGGATTAGCTACTTGGCTATTTATGAAGGAATTCTTCCTCTCGGAGTAAATCGTTTCGAATTCAGCAGAGGACAAACAAAAGAATGGAAGCACTTTTTGAATCCCTGGTCACTCATTACATACAGAATCAAAAATAAGACATCGCTGTTGTTGTTGGATTATTTCAAAACTCCCTCCGAGTTTAATGAAATGTGTTCTGAATCTAAAGAACAAAAATAATTTATTTGGTTGACAAATAAAAGAAAATGTTTTGTTTACAAATGCGGCTTTTAATTTTCACGCCTAGAGTGCGCTTCGGTAATTGGTAAACTGTCATTTTCTGTGATTGGGAGTGTTCATGAAAACATTCAATGAGAAATCTATCAGCTAGATTCGAAATTTTACTTTCACTCGAATTGAAATTGAAATCGATTCAAAATATAAACTGGAGTTTTGAAATTTAGTTTTATCGAAATCGATTCAAATTTTTTAACTTAAAACGAAGTGAAATTATGAGTTCTACATTTCGATTTTCAAGTAATTTGAATCCGACCTGATTAAGTTGGTGTGACTTAAGTTCGACAAGTGGAAATTGTTTAAAAACAATGGTAGTTTCTTTTAAAGGAAAGAAACCTTAGTTTTTTTTATATAATGAACTTGATTAATGAGAAGTTGCAGCTTCTACTTTGTATTTGAGGAAAAGGACAAAGCGTTTAAAATTACTTTTAACACACCAAATCTTTTCTCTATAACATCTCAAATTAACCAACGCCGTTCTTCAAAAAATGTTCAAGGCGCATTCAGAAACTATACTTCTACTGATTATCGCAAAGAATTAAAAATCTGTAGCAGTCATGTGCATCAACATAATGCAAATAAGAAAACATTAATATTTTGTATTTATTTTTTTGAAGAACATAAAACACATAAGAAATAATAATAAATTATTTTTGACTTTATTGACTGATATGATATATGTATGTCAGCTGTTTTAATTTCACTAGAAATTAAAGTGTCAAGTATCTCATTGCGTGGATGAAGTACCCAATAGCACAGATAACTGACAGTTAACAGTGTTAAGATTAAGGATGTTCGTTATA
This sequence comes from Eupeodes luniger, assembly GCA_951509635.1. Taxonomy (NCBI): domain Eukaryota; kingdom Metazoa; phylum Arthropoda; class Insecta; order Diptera; family Syrphidae; genus Eupeodes; species Eupeodes luniger. The sequence goes on along the minus strand of OX608075.1, from coordinate 130,422,043 downwards.
TTCTTCTTTAATCAAAACCGATGTTCTTTTTGATGCCTTGTAGGATAAATTCGCAAAACAGTATTTTGGAGAAAATCACGTATTTCGAATTAAAATAAACTAAATGGAATCTTTAGACGAAGTCGACCTTAAGAGGGAATCAAATGTCAATTTTGACATTGCTGATATAGTAAAAATGTCAAGAAATCACTCCGAATCCATTAGCAACTCATTGGTTGCGTTCAAAATAAGACAGGTAGGGTATCCGGATAATTTTTTGTTAGTGCTTTACCAAACCAAATAGCTGGGATGTCAAAAAAGGTATTCAAGAATTTCTGGTATATGTGGGTATATGTGGGAACCTGACAAAACAGCTGATTCAATATATGGTTGAATTTGAAGGAACCCGAAAATTGATTTTAAATTTGTACTTATGGGTTAAAATTCAAAGAATGATTAAAATTATCCATTGAAAATTTTGTTGTACAATAATTTGGGACAGCTGAAAGTTATTTTTATTTTTTGCAAGCTATCTCAATTTAGGAATCCAACTCGTTCAATAAGGTATAAAAAATCCACAAATCTAGGATAGGCTATCCAACTCCAGATTGAACTCAGCCTTTCATTGGTTTCTGTCATCAGCGTGAATATTAATCAATAAAATCGTAAACTGAGTACATTTTTTAAAGACCCAGAGACTAAAAAGGACCCTACAAAATTTGGCCTGAAAGTTTAGATTTAAAAATGTAAATGTAAACAAAAAATTAATATTTTGGTTCACTCTCTACGTTTCCATATAAGAAAAAGAAAACTCAATTTTTCTCAATTTTGTTTATTGCGTTAATAGAAAACATACATATTTATATACATATATATCATTCATTTATTAAAAAAAATTACCTAAATTTAATATTCGGAGTTAAATATTAATTCCGAATATTATCGTATTTGTTTTTTGTTCTTAATTTACACTATATTTTACAACATTTTATTTGTTCTTTCTGTTTTTTAATGCATTTACATAATAATTTCTTAATACTAATAACTGGACAATGTGTGTTTTTGTTCATATATTTATATATAAGTCATATATCCACTTCGGAATAATAATACAAATTAAAAAAAAAAAAGAACTGACGATTACCTTAAATTAAAAAAAAAATACAATAATAATAATAAAATTAAATAATAGAGAAAACTAAAATTAATGCTAAGTTTGATGACGTAGTATTCTAATAGTTTCGTTTTATCCTTCGCGCTTAAGAAACTACGATTCACTAAAGAACCATAGAGTTAACTTTATAAACAAAATGTAAATTTAAAACAAAAAACAATAAAGTTGACACATTTTTCTTTTTTAGTTGGAATTGTTATAACATTATTTCCTCAGGACAATACATACAATTTTCTTTCTTATGTGGAATGTGCACAGAGTTTTTAGAAGGAAAATAATACTTTAATAAAATTTTTGAATGTGAAAAAAACAAAAATTGCAAAAACATATTTTATATGTTTAATGCAATTTATTTTTAAATTTACAGAGAATAAGGCACTGAGCTTTGATCCGTCATTGGGTGGTGTTTTTTTTTCTAATGAATGCATACATAATAGAATATTTAAATAAAATATAAATAAAAAGGACAAATGTGTATCAAATTAAAATAAAATGTGACTTTGTGCGATTACAATGTAATAAAAATATAATTTAAACAAAAAATTAAAAAGAAAACAAAAACTAATTTAAGTTTAAAATAAATACAAATTGCTCTCTTCGTACAGCAAACAGTATTGTCCGCTTTTATCTGACAATTATTTGTTTGAATGCAACTAATAACGCTGTCGTAATAAGGGCGTATACTGTGGTCGTCGTCGTTGTCGCCGATATACTTTTGCCGGAGCTTCTGCCTGGGATCTCATCATGTGCCTGATGGTCATCCGTACCTAGTTAACAAATAAAAACAAAACATACAAAATTATTTTTCAAGAATTACTGATTAAATATACCAAACAAAATCAGAAACCTCAAATTGGTGATTCAAAAGTGTTATTAAAAAAATTTTAACAAGTGCACCAAAAGTATTTTTCATTGATTTAATCTAATGCGGGATTATAATTGACTGCCATTTTTGATTAATATAAATAAATTAAAACTTAATAATCTCAAATCATATCCAAAATTATTTATTCATAATCTAAGAGACTTATGGGAAACATTTTAAATTTTAGTGAGGGCCAATGGTTCAGGAAATTGAACACGTCAATTTTCGATGTGTTAAGTTGGTTTCAACCACGGTTTGAGTTTAACATTGGCTCAAAATTTGAAACGATTTAGTAAATTATTAAATCCATTTTTAGCAATTTACTAATCTTTAATGGTGGTTTAGCAAATTTTAAACGATTTTAACATTTTACAATCTCTAAACATTTAGCTTAAGTTAAAATCATGGAATCGTTACTTTAACCTTTAGCAATTTGCTAAATCAATATGACATCTGTACAATTATTCTTATAAGAGCAGTGGATGGAAACGTCCAGTTAACAGTTTGCCATTCCAATTAATAGGGACGCTTAAACGTAGCTGCTTTGTTTATTTTTACGAACTGTCAATTTTTTAGATATAGCAGGCATAAAAGTCAATAAGCAATTTACTTGTTAGCAAAGGTTTTAAATTTTGGACTCCCTAAGTAAATTGCTAAATATTTAGGAAATTGATAACTAGTAAATTGTTAAACTCTTAACAATAGGTTATTTAAAATTTTGCGCCAATATGTTTAATGGACCTAAGGTCCTGTTTAAACTTCACTTATAAAATCAGAGAACAAAAACAGCTGCATCGCGTTTCAAATACGGGAATACGATTTTTCAGGAGGTCTTCAATTTTTGAGATTTCAAGAACAAGAAAATATTTAATTTCTCCTGAGCATTTAAAATCTATCTAGTTTTATGTTAGCTTACACTTGAAGGCTAATACTAATACTCTCTAGCCTTGGAATACTAAAAATTGTTTTATTTCTGGCAAATCATTTGCCATCGTTTTGGGCCAAATTCAGACGATTGACAGATCAGAGCTGACAAGAGACAAATGCATTTCAATAAAAGAATGTGCCTGTCTACTAGATTTTGTTCTTAGGACATAAAATGTTGTTGTAAGTTGGTAAGTTGTTTCGATTTTGCACACAAATGTTATTATATGGGTTAATTAATCTTTCAGCAATTCAGACATTTTTTTTACTATCCTTTTGTTATGTCAAACAAAATTGGCTAAGTGTTATTATTAAAAATTGTCGGAATTTTTATAAGAATCATTGTTGTAAAAAATTGTTGATTTGTAATACAACCACTATCAAAAACTAAATAGTTGTTCTTTTAACTTTGATTCGCAAAAGAAATAAATAAGGACAACTTTTCTCAACTTTTAGCTTGCTTGAGAAATTCAATAAAAAAATAACTGCCAGAAACGTTATGGCTTTTTAGTGAACCAAACATTCGTTTTGACAGTTCAGCACTTTCAACAAATATCCTAGAGCTCAGTTTTGGATTATTAAAAATAGTAAATAACAATGAGTTCAGAAACTTAGTGGTGACGTTACATTGGAACGACAAAATTTTTTACCCAGCTTAAACTTGACTTAACTCTAGCTTAAATTATATTAAAATATAAAATATTTAAAAAAATTAAATACAAATTTAAAAATAATAGTTAATAATTGCATCATAATAAAAATAAACTTATATTTAAATTAAGAGTTTATATGCCTTATAAAGATTCGTATTGCATCATTGTGGAAATAACTTCATTTTAAGAATTTTGTATGTTCTAAGTGACTAAATTTCAATTCAGTGGTTTCTTATAAACTAAAGTCATGGATAAGTTTAGTAAATGAATTGGTTTGTTTGTTAAAATATTTTATATATCTTTTTACATGAAATCTAACATCATGCTTAATGATCATGATAGTTAATAAATTTTGCTGTCTTGAGATGAAGTTTTTTAAAAAAATTATTCAGCTGTTTTTAGTAACCATCAGGCGACAAAAATAATCCCACATTAATAAAATGCATCACAACAATAAATTAGAAAAAAAAAAATAAACTTACAAAAAATGTATATAAATAAATAAATATACAAATTAAAATTATATAAACAATTTAGGTACTATAAACCACTCTGAACGAAGAATTTAAATAAAATAAATTGAACGTACATCTTGTCAAGCGTGTTGTTGTTGGCAGCTGCAGTGTTTTCTCAAATTCTTCGGCTTCGATTCACAGTGTTGCCAGAAGCCGTCCTTTTTTATTTGTCCTACGCACGTTCAATTTGATTTTTTTTCCTAACAAAATCTGATTCGATGGTGTAATTTACAGTGAAGATTTTTGCTTAACTCTCTAACTCAATCAGATTTTATTACTTGTTGGTTGTGACGTCAATATTTTAAAGATATTTACATATACAGATTAATGGTATAATTGGCATTTTTGTTTTCCTTCAGCGGGAAATCTTTCGGAAACTTAATTTTCTCGTGTTTCGATTAATTAAAATAATAGTAGACTGGAATTTTGGACAATTGTTTGCAATTTTTGATTTTCGATGTTGTCACAGACACGCATGTACGATTTTACACAAAAAAAAGTAACAAAACAATAAAAAAGAAAAAGTTAAAAAACAAAACATTTTTTAAAATCATAAAAAAACAACAATTATTACAAAAATATAAAATAGTATTCACTTTTGTTTTTTTTTTTTCGTGCGCAGTATTTTTTTTGGATTGTTTTAAAAGCTGGAAGCTACACAATTTACAGAAAAGCTAATTGCTACTAGGTAAGGAAGATTGAGGGGGCGTTAAGCTACATGTTCTCAACCCCGAGATCTGACGCCTGCAAAACATATTTTGAAAATAATATCATAAATAGTAATTTAAATTAAACATTTAAAAATTATACACAAACAAATAAAACATGCTCCATAGAGAAATTTTTGTGTTTTGTAGTTTAAAGTTGTGCAAAGTGTAATAGGAAAAAAGTACCGTTTTCAACAAATATTAAGGAACAAAAAAAAACGTGCAAATATTTTATTTTTGTAAAAAAATGAAAATATTTTATAAATTTGTTAGGAAAAGTACACCATAAAATATTTCACGTGCCAAATTGAAAACCATTAAATAACAATTTTGCGCCAAAAAATGTACCAGTTTTTTTGTATATTGGTTACCTGGGGAGGGATGTGAGAATTTGTGTTAAACAAGGACAAAATTTGAATACCAATAAATTCAAAAAAGTTTAGGATTTTTTAAAGGAAACTTTAAATTTAATTTAAAGTGAAAAGATTTGGAAATACTATTAAAGTCGAAAGCTTGCATTAAATTCCATTTTTTAAACTGTTGTCAATTTTTGTTTTTCTATATTATTGAATTATGTTCTTATGTCTGTTTGAGACGTTTAAAGAATTATTTGAAGGAAAGATTTTAAAATAAACAGCTTTCGAAAATTTTAAAGGTCACTCCGGGTGTATGAGAAGTTTCGATGGTTATTATCTTTGGTTTAACAGTTTGGAATGTCAAACTGTTTTGACATTTTTGTTCAGTAAAGTTTGGCAATACGACGACGCCAGAAATGTTGGAAATAAATCTGTTCGCGAAGTTCTTAGAGCACTTCGTTTGAAGAATTCAAGCCACTGAGACATATTAAATGGATAAAGTAGTACAAAATTGAACTGATCGAATGGACTATGTAACTCGTAGCTGCGGCGGAAATATGCCGAAAATCATGGAATTAACTACCAGATTATAATTACGAACAAATGTTTTTAATAAAATTTAAATTTTGAATTATCATTTTAAGTTTACAAACTCTTCAAAAACACTGAATAATAAAAATTCGAAAATTAATTCCAAATCTATTTAAATCAGAAAAGAATTTTGTCATCCAAAATATTCAAAAATTATGGATCTCTTCGTCCAGAGAAATGATATTCATGACGACAAACTTTATTAAATTTAAATTTTATATGGGGTACAATCCTTTTTTTATTCTTCTTGACTTTTATAGAAGATTTTTGTGTTTATTAAAGAATTTAAAGACAGTAAACATTAACCAAACCTAAGCAAGGCAAGGTATTGTCTTATTTCTTGGGTTCTTGGTCTGATGTTTTTTTATAAAAGAAAATACCTGGTTTTATAAAAACCACATAAAATGTATTAATAACAATTTTTTTGTAAATATATCCCCATTTAATCAAATTGCCAAAAATATGTTAATTAAAATTTATAATTTTGATACCATTTATAAAACACACTAAATTTTGGGTAGGTATAAAATATAAAATAGAGAAACACATCTGCCAACAAAATCATGCAAAACAAGAAAAATACAAATAAATATTATTCTACGTTCAGCTGGGATAAAACTTAAAGTTTATAGATAATAAATAATACTTCTAAAATATATACAAACATTAGAATACAAAAGTAACTCTTAGTCAACAACACACTTATTTGCTTCTTAAGATAATATTATTTAAAATGAGAGGTTTTTAAAAGTGCATTCCAGAAGAAAGATTAATCCAATCCTTATTAAACTACGTGCATTAATCCACCATATTCATTAATTTATGTTAGTAAAAGATTTCTAAAAACTAGATTATTTAATAAATAGTGCTTTAAATTTGTGCATATTAAATATTTGTATTTTGTTTATTATTATTAAATTCCCTGTTGTAATCCTTAGTTATTTTAATTAATATTTTTTATGTTTCAATAACTAATGCTAGTTAGTGAAACCGACCAGTTTTCTTAGTTTGTGTAATTAATGTTGATACAAAAAAAAAGAATTAAATATTATTAATTAACTTTATAAAACAAAATATTTTCAAATTATTGGTATGTTATTAAAAAATATACAGGAAAAGGTTAGTTTTTTTTTTATCAATTAGTATTTTTTAAAGTTAGTAATTATTCTTTTTGAAATGTACAAGATGATATTTTGTTCAATTTTATGTTAGATTATGTTATATTACATAGAAATGTGGGTTATTTAACTTACCGTATGTATAAATTATTACAAAGGCATACATTATTCTTAATTAAGTATACAAGGTAACCTGTTCCTTACAATCGATTATAAGGTCAGATTATGTATATCTTATTTGGAATGTGTTGTAGAAAATGGGAAGAAATGGGATCATACACATAATTTCATTAAAATCGTTCTTTTCACCAAAATATGAGTAAATCTATATTAAAATTTTTACCACAATCTTTCACTATCCCAAAAAAAAAATACAAAAAGGAAGATGCGCTATAAAATCAATGCAAATTTAAATCATACAAAAAGTACACAAATGATCCAGGCGACTAATGAAGAGAAATACAAAACAGATGTTGGATGGTGTAAACAAATAAGTATATTGTAGGTTAAACAAATATTATTTCTTTTACATAAAATGTATAAAATATCAAACACAAAATATTACTGTAAGAAAACATACAATGTCGGACTTTAACAGTGTCATATAGAAAGATTAAATAACGTAACATACCATTGAATCTATTTTCTTTTTATTTATTGCTAAGATTCTTAAGTGGATCTTTACATCCTTAAGTTTATAATTAATTTGATTTTTTTTTATTTAATTTTAATTTGAAGAGATCACTTGTGTGTAATGTAACATTCTTATAAAGAATATTTTCTTGTTTGGATTTAAGTTTAAATTAAAAAAAAAATACTAAAAGTAAACTTTTTGTTTTGATTTAAAAGAATACGTGTGGTCGGTTCCACTCACCTGCATCGTAATTCAAATCATCATTGTTGTCATAGCTACTTGATTCATTGTGATCAACAACAGCCTCATCGGAATTTGAGATAAAATTACCTAATGAGTTAAACGATGATGGAACGTTTTTACAACCGAACCACCAATGCGCCGATGGTCGGGGGAACGGAGGATCAGCACTATCAACCTGTAAGTAAAAACGACATGTTTAATAAATGCTAAAACAATTATTTATAAATATAAAATGTATTATGGAAAAGTACCCACGTTTACACTGAAAAAGTTAATTTAACAATGTCTCTATGTCTATTAATAAAAAGGAATTAGTTTAGTTTGTGAGACACTTCAAACTTATGTACCCAACTATTGTTGAACATTTTTCTTTATAACTTCGCAAATTAATGCATTTAAGTACTTATGACAACTTTTTCAATGTAAGAGTATCTTTAAACAAAAACAAATCAAAAACTTTTAAACTTACTGAAAATGTCCTATCGTTGAAACGATAATATTTATCACCCTTGAAGAAATATGTGTAACCGTTTGTATACTGGAGCGCAGCATCAAGGTTATTTGGCAAGCCTTCCCAATTGGAAATTGGTTTTGGATACGTCGACTTAACTGGCGGCCTCTTCAATGGATCAAATCGCCAGAATTTACTTCCTTTGTAGAAGTAAATCTTGCCATTACCACCCCAAACCATAGCAGCGTCCAAGTGATCGGGAACACCAGTAAAGCCTTCACTGATTTCCTTAGGATATTCACCATCAACCTGGCGTCCAGAATACCTCCAATATTTGGTGCCTTTGAAGAAGTATGTTTTGCCATTTTTGTATGTAAATGCAGCATCGATGTCACCTTTAAGAAATATTTGAAATACATAGTTAATATTTAATTACAATTTTTATTTAACTCTAGTCCTTATACCTGGAAGACCTGGCCATCCTTCTGATATGTATTTTGGATATCCATCAGCCACTGAGTTCTCTGTAAGTTTATAATACATTTGTCCTTTAAGAGCGTACGTGAGGCCATCGTGTGAATTGAAGAGTGCATCGATCTTGGGATCTTTACACAATATAGAATCATCATGAGGTCTTGTTGGAATAATTGAGGGTTTCTGTGTAGTTTTTGGTATACTTCCACCACCACCGCCTTGATTTGTTTTCTTTCCATAAAGAGCTTGAATAGCCAAAACATCATCTGAGTCCAATTTGAAAACAGGATCGAAACCCCGGTAAAATGGAGCCATCAAAGCTGATCGCACATCAGAATGACTAAGTCCAAGGGAGTGACCGAACTCATGAGCTGCTACTTGAAACAGATTTGTACCGCGAGGACTACCAATTGTCCAGTACTCAGCATCATCAAAATGAGCATCACCTCCATAGACAGGGAAATAGGCGTGAGCCAGGGTACCACCTGGACCATCGAATGGATCTCCATCGCCATGTTCGCTCTCTTCAAACCTTAATTAAAATTACACAATTAAATTATCTAAAGTTTCAAAAACTAAACTTGCACTTACTTAATTTCAATATGAACGGGCCCAGTCTTTTTGGCGGTAAAGGTAAGGTCAGTATAACCGCTCCACACATTGAAGGCTCTCGAAACTTCAGCATCAACATCAGCCTTCTTCAGTCTCTTGGGATACTTGGATATTTTGTAAGTCAATCCTTTCACACGCCAACGGCTGCCCTGAAGGGCATAACGTTTCGATCTATTATCAGTACCGAAACCAACTTTATCCCTAACACCACATCTTGGCAGTGACATATACTGCAAAGTTTCATCGTCCAATTCACCAGTCACATTAACCCCGGCGAATCCCTGAAAGTCCTGAATAGCTTTGGTCCATATGTTTGAATCTAAAAGTGCACCATTGGCAGGATTTCTAGCTGTCGCTGGAAGATAACCAAACTGTGACAGGTATATCTGGAAAGAACGAGAACAAACAAAAACACATAGTCAAACAAGTCTTCAATTATTTCAAGCAATATTATAGCTTAACCATTGCTCTAGCATTGACGCCGTATTTAAGAGTGCTAAAACTCAAAATTAGATACACGATTCTTAAAATCCATAATGAACACCTCATAGCAAGAAAATAATCTACAAAATTCTAATAATAAGCGGTCCGACGCGACGCGTTACCTGATCAATAATAGACTAAAACCTAACCAATATGCTGGAAATGGAGGCTTCATCGAATTGGTCAATTAACATGCAATGCACATAGTCCATAGGCTAGCACATGTTGTCATGATTTCGTTAACCGACAAGGACGAATTTGATGAGATCGCAAATCACGACAGGAAAAACAATACGTAGCCCCCCTGGATTTGTAGGTTTTTTATTCAAGCAATAATACTTCGATGATATGTAAATTGATGCGATATCGAAAACACTTTTTGGCGAATGTTTATTTGATGATGATCGCGGGAATGCATAATAAATAGTTAGAATGCATTTCGGTGTTTCGGTACATGCGAGAGTGGTGGGAAAGTTAAAAATTGCATATTGATGGTTAATTGCATTGGATTGAGGCTGAATATAGTTTTGATAAGGGTTTTTTATATGGAGGCTATGTTTTTTAACTCAGCAAGTTATTTTTTGATCAGTATTGTGGTAGCGAGCGAAATAGTCATTAAATTTATTTTAAGAACTAAATTGTTCGTAATTTTAACACAATATTGGTTATGCTCGAAAAATCAGAGATTGCCTTTCGAAAGTGAAATACCCAGTTGCATTCCCCTCTCAAACACTTCAACCATAATACCCGCGTTTCTAGCAATGCCCATCAGTTTAACCTTGATCATAACTTTGAACGTATTGTAGAGTTTTATTTTTGAGCCACACAATATGAATGTTGAATGCTTCACCAAAAGCGATAGATATACTATCATTCAAGGTTTTGCCTTTATGTTTATATTTATTGACTGCGTTTTCCTCCTTTTTCATTTGACTCTCTACTTTCTCAAAACTGTAGAAGGGCATAACTTAATTTTATTTCTAACATCATTCAGCTTATTTAAATATTTTCTAAAACGTGAAATTTTACATCCATTAGAAACTCAATAATTTAAATATTCAACAAATCAGCAAGGAGATAATATTCACGTGTACTAAAGACCGCAAATAAAACGTGATATAGACATTTTTATCATATTCCTAACGAAGCTAGGTATGTAATTATACTTCAAAGCTTAAATTGATGAGCTAAAGTAATAGATAGCACTTCAAAACAAAAAAGTACATTCCATTTTTACTGTTAGTTCCTCATTCTGTACAGTAATTTAAGTAGTTTCTTTGCCTAGACGACCAACGACGACGACTGTCTCCACCTCTACCCATCATCATCAGTATTGATCGCTTGTAATTTGAAATCCCTACCATATTTAAAAAAAGGTATTTGTATAAAATTGTATTCATTCCGTGTCAATCAATCATTTCGATGGCTTCATTTCTCTTTAAAAGCTATTCGCATGCCTCTTCGCAATGTTTAATTTTATTTTTGTTCATAATTTTAATAAAATATTTCTTAAATCTTTGCACAACCCATGAAGCAACATCATAGAATTGTGTAGCACTGTCTCACCAACAGAAAATTCTTCCTTGTTTCGAAATGGATGGTGTATTCCAGAGAGAACGAACTGTGAATTTTAAATATCGATTTGCTTAGAATATCGTTATGGACATACCATACTTTGCCTACACTTGAAATTATGAATCAATTAATGTTTTTTTATTTCAATATTTTTTTTTTATGAATATTTAATTTATCACCTGGCAAAAGATAGAAACGTATCTACGTAAGCAAAGACAACACTGGTTTTGCTAAAGTGTGATTCACCTTGCTATTGTTTTAAAATTTTTTTTGTTTCATAGTCTTTTATGTTTCGTATAAGGAAATTTGCTAATATGGCTATCATTTTTTATGATTTTGGCTTATAGGGATATTGGATTTTATATTTATTATGTATACAGTTATTATAGGTTATAAACTTCATTAACGAGTCAGTAGCCTTAGTAATAAAATGTGACGTAGGGATTTTCCGTACATTGAAAGGCACTTATGTGGACGGTATGTAAATTGTCATGGTTTAAAATTGAATTGTTTGAAACTACTATAACAGGTTTAACCGAAAAATAGATAAGTTAAAAGGATTTACAAGAACGTATAATATTTTGAAACTTTGCTGGGAATACCTTATTAAAATATCTTGCTTCAAGATAAATCATTATGTAGGACTTTAAGACAGGCTTTCAATAAAACAAAAATTTAAAGTTCATAATGTTTTTCAAACTTGGAAAATAGTATTCAATTTTCAGAAATACTGCTTCGTTAACTTTCAAAAAGAAAACTCAACGAAAGTGTTAAACGAACAATGTTACATCTAACAATATGCAGAACCTTCCATAAGTCACCGTATACACTTTTTCAAAAGAGAAGTGTCAAAATGACTGATACACAAGCGGCATTATTTAAATGACATGTCATCGAACATATTACTCAAAAGTCACGGACAAAGTTTGCTTCAAACCAAACAAAATAAAAATGCTTATAAAGTTCATTAACGGGTTGGTTAGACTTAATGCAAAATACAAAAAAAAAAAACTAAATATTTATTATCAGGTTCATCCGTCTGTGACACGGTTAAAATTTTATCCTAATGATAATTTTCATATACATATACCTTCAGTTCTATACCAAATGTATGTATAGATACATTTATTTGATATTCGTGTGATATTCATCTAATTTGCATGAGTTGAAATAATTGTAATTTATACTTTTTTTTTAAAATTTGTTTTTCCATTATTTGTCAACCTCCACGTGAATGTCAAATTAAACGCGCCTATATACCTTGGACTTGCACTTGACTGTCAATATTAAATGTTTCAATTGCAATAACCTGTCAAACGTAAAACATAAATTACATTAACAGATTCGTGCAGTAAATTAGTTTATTTTTCTGGAATTATTTTGAATACAAAACAAAACAAAAAAAACAACACAAAAACTGCATTGCACAGAGCTTTAGAGTAGTTAATAAGATTTATTAACTCGTTGGCCATACAATATATGAGACTTATGTTTGTGAAGCAGACATATTATATACATTCTACAGAGTTTAATTTTTTAAAAAGGAGCTTCGGTGGGTATATCGTGTTGTGAGCAAGTTGGAAAAGTTTTGCCATTATAAACAATTATACATGAAATTCACATGCATATTTAAATTTTATCAACAATTATAATTTTCTGATTAATCTTTAAAAAAACCATTGACGTTTAAGTAAAATTTTATAGCCATTTTAGTAAATTTCTAAGCTTAGAACATTATTCTCTAATCTAAAAAGATTTGAGCACCTTACTAAACTTTTATTTATTTGCTAAATCTACATTTGTATATAAATATCGTGTTTTTGACATGTCAAATTAATAGGTCAGTTTATTTTTATTTAAGGTTTGTTTACTTTGATTTTTTTCCACGAACTGTCACTGTAAGGACTTGTTCAGATGTCTCGTTTTTAACAAAAGCGAATTTGTATTTAAATAGTTGGCAAAACGATAAAAATGTTTAAGTATCAAGTAAATTACTAAATATTTTAAAAATATTTAACAAATAAAATGCTTAACCCTTAACAACAGGCTGTTTGACATTTTAACCATTAATTTTAGCTCTGCTCTTTGAGAATGTTTTTATAAAAAGTTGAATTAATTTAAATGTTTTGGAAATATTTTGAATAATTTTTTTTTGTCATAAACTTAGTCAAAACAAAGTAGAATTTAAATAGCCATAACTATTTTTCAAAGTGAAGATGACGCGGCGTGTAAAAGGCATTATTTTATTGTCCACTTAAATTTTATGCGTACCACAAAATACTATTTTTATGTAGAAAGCAATAGGAACAATTCTGGATTGCACACGGGCGGTAGTAAAAACTGTCATAAACATGTACTTATATATAGAAGTAACTTTGAAAATTTTAGGCAGTTGAAAAACAAATCCGTTTTGAAAATACCCAACAATAGAAAAAGCTGCTAGGTACTATCGTAAAACACACCTCACTGACCTCATCAGATGAAATTGATTTTTAGTTTAAGAACAATTTACTTATTTTAAATTGCGTGCCACACGCAATTCTGTCACAGAAAACTCATCCCTTTTGCTTGAATATTTAGCTTTATTGAACCAACAACAATTAACCTTTAATTAAACTGCATAATGTTTTAAACGTGATTCATATGTTTTTGTTTCATCATATACATACCTATATTAAGATCTTCAAGTTCATAAAGTGTATGACGAGAATGACCTAAAATAAGTGCAGTAAAATACCAAGCAATAACTTTCTTATGAAGAAATTGATGTAGCAGCTTTTCTTTAACCATACTTAACCTAAATCAATTTATTTGTTTTTTTCTTCAATTCTGACTCATTTTATTTTAAAGATACTCCAATTGTCAAGTATCAATAATAATTGATAGTTTATAAATACGAAGTATAACATTTGACTTACAAAATGTTGTGGCGAAAATTGGAATGTTCTAGTCTGTTTTGAACATGAATGTTTTACTTAATAAATGAAGTTTTAAATGAACGAATTTCAATATTTATCAATTATTAAATAATAATCAGTCACTCGAAATAATGTTGATTACTTTCATTCTGTTTATAGCATATTTATCTAAGAGCTCAGAGAAAATGTGTGATTACAAAAGTTAACTGATACAATATTGATTCATTTCGAAAGGGTTTTTGATTTGGATATTTTACACTAATCATAGCATAATTAAACTCCGAGGAAACTAAACGAGTTTAAGATATTCATAACAACGTATCTAATAAGAAATCAATTTAGACAAATTTACCAGAAAAAAAAGCCTAAACTAATTGAATGCCATTACTTCACAGTTCATTACCCTACTTGGGAATTAAGGCCTATAACCTAAAATAAAACACCAATAAACAATTCTGTCGGCAATCAGTCGACTTCCTCACTCAGAAATATGTACATAGTTACAAAAAAATATCGAATGTGCGCGCCCCTTGTTGAGGTGTTGGCGGCATTTTGAATTGGTAACCTACACCAACCAGCTGATACCAATCAGAAAAATATGCAAATATATGGGTAAGACGTCAAGAGTGGTATAGAGGTACGAAAAAATAAAAGATTCAAGAAGTGTATAAATTAGTATGGACAACGTAAACAGAGAGTCACCTTAAAATTACCAACAGCGTTCCCAATATTAACATGGTTTTTGTGGTTTTAACAAACTCCCATATCAGCCCATCCAGGAATCACGAGTAAAGAGTTTACAATATGCCCTGAAAGTTATATAACCCAAAAAATGGGCAGCGTGATATTTTTTTTTATTTTCGGAATTAAAATCGAATAATCGTGGTTGGTTATCATGATATCCGACTAAGATATACGACTTTTCCGTTCTTCGGAATTGATTTGTATTCTGCAGATGGTTTCGAAGACGAGGTAACTCAGCATCTGGTTTTAAAATAAACAAAAGAAGCTTTCGGTAATCCTTTGACCAGCAGCAGTAAAACACAGAAGTTCCAATAAAAAAGAACTTGTCAAATAATGGTGTTAAGGTAGTATCTTTACCAAATGAACTTATAAATCTCACGGAACATGATAGATATCCCATAAAACAGACACTTAAATGTTATAATGCGGCAACAGGTTAAACGAAACGAAATGATATAAAACATTTGTTTTTGGCTTGTTAAATATTTCAAAATATATTTAAAATTCAAAGCAAAAATTAGCTTGAATTGAAATATTTATTCACTGCTTCTGAAATATTTTGATAAGATGTTTATACTCGTAATTTGTGATACAATTTTGTAAGAAGAAAAATTCGATAACTACAAGTTAGTTGGTTGTAAAAATTAAATGTGTCAGTTAATTACACAATAAATATTTTCTAAAATGTTCATTTCAAAACAAATCAACTAAAATTAAATGCTATTTCTAATTACAAATCAGTTTAAGAGAATCAAAAGAATAATTCAGATTGATTTAATTAAAAGTTAGTATCTATTTCACAAAAAAAAAGTGTTGTAGGAGAAAAATAAATGGCTTAACTACGTAGGAATAAAACTAGTCAATTAATCATTTATATTTCGTGACTTTTTTTCTTAAACTGCATCTTAAATAAATTTACAATAAATCACTGTTTCTTAAATAAAAAAAATGCATCAAGCTAAGTTGTAATTATTACAAATTTATTGATTTTATCTATAACAAACAAATCTAATTGTAAAGAGAACTCACATTGATTATACAAAATTAGATATAATTTTACTTTTTTTTACAACAATTCCTTGAAAGTTGTTAAAAACAATCGATTATTTTATTGATTTTTTAATTATAAGGTAATGTACCAAGAAATCATTTTGATCAGTATTCGATTTTAAATACGAGCAATTAAAAACTAAATAAACAAATAAAATAAAATCAATAGAACTGGAAAATTTCCAATGAGTTTCATTTTATATGCGCAATTAAATAAGTCACATAAATAAATTATAAGATTTATTCCATTGTTATATTAAAACTTTTCTTTGTAGCAATTATTTTTGTACTTAATAAAAACCTTCTATAACTTTATTTTTCATTATTTTAAAATTTAAAAAAATAACTAAAATACAATTCGTGTTTATCTTTACTGCACTGTTGCTAAATTTATAGGATTTTTCTGACGGTAGAAGAAGTTTTTTAATTTGTTGTAATTTACAAAATCTTTATTAGCTCTTTAAGTACAATTTTTGTATTTGCGCAACCCTATAAAAAGCTTAAGTCTTTTAGACAGAATCCAAAGAAAAAAACTTGGAACAAAATGATAGACTATTGAACTATTACCGATATTTTTACATCGCTTGAAGACCGTCGCAATGTTTTATCCCTTTCTTAGGTTTATCAATATTTAAATAAGCAATTTTCTATTACAATAGCTAACTGCATTCTACTCCTCTAACAATTCTGCCCTAATATTCGAGCTTTAGGAATGTACATCAGTTAAATTTTCACCTCAATATCGGACGTGCTGTGAATGTATTTTCAGCCGTACATTATGAATGTAGAATTCTTTACCTTACAGTGTTATGCTTATGACCTATAAAGTAAAAACCTAGCTCTCTATATTTTTAATAGCTTTTTCTTTCTTTGTCAATTTACTTTTTGCACCCAAAAATGTGTATTTTGTTAAAAACGTCAAATACCATTTTAACTTTATTTTCCTATTTTTCCACTTCTATCTCTGGATCTCTGGAATTAGCATGTTCATATTCAGTAACAGAGATTTCAATGTATACCCCATTGCAAAGTTTACCAAACAAAAAGTGAAACTCCTTGCTAATTGCTTTCACTTTCGTCCTGACCCACATCCTACAAAATTTGTATAAAAGTGAATAATACATGAACTCGTTTTCATTTTCAACATGATATTTCATTTATATGGTACCTAATTAACAGTTAGCAACTTCCTAACGAAGTATCCATTTAATTTTCTCAAACACAATTTGTACGTGGGAGGGACTCTCTTGTCAAAGGATAATATCAAATTATTTACATATAACCAACAACTTACGAAGTATAAAAATAGCTGGCATATTATTGGGTCATTCAACCGAGTGGGTGTCGGTGGCGTATGCGTAACATTTTCTTTTCTAATACATAGTTTTTTTTCGAATAAGTAAGTATTTGTTTAATATCATTTTTATAGGTTAACCCTAGGTGAATAGTGTACATATGTTTGTATATTTATGTTGTTTTTCAAATATTATTGTTTGACCCCGTTTTGAGGAGGAAATTGACTTTATGAGAACACGAACACGGTTTTGGTTAAAATCATGGTTCTCCATTTTATTTTAAAGTATACTAAACTTAGTCTACTAAATAATGTCGGAAATATTGCGTCTTACTCTTAAACAACAAAGTCACATGGCTTACGTCATGTCTTAGACATTCCATTGGCAAAAAGGTAAACAGAAAGTGGGGAAGAAAGTAGTATAGCCAAGACTCGTTTATGGTTGTCATCGCTTTTACTGCGTATGCCGATATACAAGCCCAAAGAAATAATAACCAAGTTAAAGATTGAGAGTGATGGGCTTTTATTTTTATGGACAGACTAAATTTTTGCAATGGATTATCCAGTTTAGTTTTTTTTTTAATTTTAATCACTGAAATGGAGGTGGTTATTTAACCCAACTAACTTGAATTTATTTCCGGTTTGTCATTATAATTTACAATGTTTTATATTTTTCTGTGTAATTTTTTTAGATGAATATTTTTTTTGTAGCTTAAGCTAATTGGATAAAAATGCACGAGGCAAATAAAAACAGTAACTATATTTAATATGGAACAATTTAGTAGGTATTGTAACATACAATTGATTGATATATTACTGAATGATTAAGTGACCTCAATTGATTAAGATACAAACAAAAATCGAAGTCTATTTTCAAAATACACTTTATCTACTTTATACATGAATTTTGAACAAGTACGTTTGTATGTGCATATATTGATCAGGAACCTTTGTGTGTTTAACTCATGTTCAAAGAAATAATTGTTACAGAAATAAAATCTAGCGACAGGTACTTGCTGGCTGTGCAAGTACCTGTCGCTGGATTTTATTAAGGTACAATAAATTGCACAACTGCATACCTTAATACCATGTCAGCAGCTGTTAAGGGTCATTTGGCAACAATTATTGCCTTAAAACGTTATACACTTTTGACTTCGTTTAAAAATAGTGTGACCATATTATGGTAGGACACAAATACTAGAGTTATTTTTATCTATCTGTGTATTTTTGAATTGTTTTTGAATCTGAATGCCCTGCCCGTGAACTTCAGTTGTCTCATATGGATTTTTCAATGCAAATTCACTGTTTAAAAAGCTGTGAATATTTTTATTTTTAAACTTGTTTATACCAAATATAGTTGAAACACAGAATCACGCTAAGTTTGAAATATGTACTGAATTATTAAAAAAAAAAAAGAGATGGTCACCGTAGTTGCAAGGCGTGTAGATATTGTGTTGTATTTTTTAAGGAATCTAATACTTAAGTTTTCCACTGCCGTTAAAGTATGTATAAGCATTTCATAGTCCATAACAACAGAAAAGAGAAAGAACAAAAAATGAAGAAATAGGCTTCTGGTAGGCAACAACCTTCACCTCGCCAGCTACAGAGTTTGGATATATGGGGGTTGATGTTCCACTTTGACCGGTAGCCCGATTCGTTGTTATTTTTGTTTTATTTTTTTGTGTTGTTTCTTCTTCTTTTTTCTGCCTTGATTAATTATTTCTTGGATATTCTTTATTAAAGAATAAACTTTTTTTTTAAACTGATACCTTTTAGAGTATACATTTATATGGTGTCCTTATTTTAAGCAAAAGGTTAACATCCTGTTGAAACTGATTTAAATCAATTAGAGTTAAATTTGGGGCTTTAATTGTTAGCGTACATGAGAGACTATTATCAAAAATACATGACATTTAGAATTATTTTTGAAATTTGTATATGATTAAACGAAAAACCGTAATGTATATATGAAAGCATAAATGAAAAACAAGGGAAGTTGGGTAGAGCTTGAGGCAGGTTTGGAAAAGGATATGATTTTTGGTAAATTATAGGTTGTCAAGAGATCTATTTTAAATTATTAAAAAATATAGTGGTTATTATGAACTTTGGAAAAGGAAACTTTTATGTAATACCTAATAAAGAAGAGGACGATGAACTTCCACACGCAACTTAAAAATTACCGAAAAGTATTAATTTTCTAAATGCAAAGTTCAATAAATTTAGTACCTAGAGTTTATATTAATATTAAATTTAATTTCAATGACATTCTACTCGTTACTGAATTACTAACATTTTTAAGTTCCTTTACTTTAAATTTTTAGTTTCTATGAGAATAATTATTTGTTCATTAATTCAGATTTTCAATTATGTTAACAAACAAATTAAAATCGTCGAAAAAATTAAAGTATAACCAGATTTTAGAAGATTTTGATGTCATTATCTGTTAAACAAAATTTTGTTGATGACGAAAAAAGGTACGAACGTACAAATTTACGAACGTGCGCGTGCACACGCAACCACAGACATTTCTCTTAGAACCATGGATTTAGATTTTGGGGACTATTAAACCTCGATAAATGCCAAAAGTTACTATTTGACAAATCGTATGCATTACAATAACTTTATAAACAAATGTTGACAGCTATTAAAAATATTTATGCAGCTAATGTCACACAGAAGTGACTAACGTCTAAGAAAAATTATTAAGACAGTAACGGTCACACAGAATTAACTTAAGTTTAAAAAAGATTCTAGATCAAAGGCGTTGTGGATAATTATATCAACTTTGACCGTGAAAAAAGCTCCTATTCCACTCAAAAGGCTCTGATAATACTCTCCTTAGTTGTAACATACATCATGGTTTGTTTTTTAAATACTATTGATTTTTTGAAATACGTAAAATTTTATCAATTTATTCATCAGCTCATGAACTTGTCTACATCTTTCTTGATAAAAACTAAATCAGATCAGAAATTTTTGTGACCAATTAAAGAAAAAATATACATACATATACTTAACCAAAAAAAAAACAAACAAAAATAGCGGAAATTAACCTTGATTAAAACCATCATTTAAAAATTCCACTCTTGTCTGCAATCAATAAAATAAAATTATAATTATTACAAACAAACATAGA
The DNA here is from genome assembly GCA_951509635.1 of Eupeodes luniger. NCBI lineage: Eukaryota > Metazoa > Arthropoda > Insecta > Diptera > Syrphidae > Eupeodes > Eupeodes luniger. The sequence goes on along the minus strand of OX608075.1, from coordinate 130,401,547 downwards.
AGTGTAGACACACTCAAAATACAAAAACTGACTATACAGAACATAGTCGCAGTAGCTATAAGTACCAAGAATTATATTGCACGTACCTAAAATTGTTCCTAGTTTAATCAACTTGGCGACGCGATATATGAAGACAAAAAACAACAACAACAGCCTCATACTTGATGTGAATTTTAAATTAATTCTCGCAAAAATAATAAAAAAATACGAAAATATTAAACAAAAGAATAAAAAATAATAGCTGGAAAATTTAAATAATCATAATTTCATAAGTTTTTCTCCAACAATGTTCATTATTGCTAATTAGTTTACAATAATTCAAAAAGAAACTCTAGATTCTCAAAATTACTTAAGGAAATAATTTATCTAACTCAAAACGGTTTGAGCTCGAGCTGGGGTGTGCGTGTCAAAAGCACTTCCCCCTTTTTAGGAGCCGAGCGGCGGCGGCGGCGGCGTAAGCAACAACTCCAACTATTTTTATACCCGCTCATAGCGAGAGGGGTTGAGCACGAGTTTGATTCCAATAGTTAACGATGACATTGAGTGACCATACTTATGATCATTGATCAGAACCATAGACACCAGACAAAGCCGCCAAGTAGATATTGTACTTTTTAGTATATAGAAGCGCGTTTGCTAAATTCTAAGCCGGTCGTGGCTTCACATATCAATTAGTCTCTATTGTTCTATTGGAAGTTTGTAACATTGGTTGGTTGATCATGTTTAGCTTTTTTATTTTTTTAATTCCTTCTGTCAAACACTGGCAGGAAATAAATCTCAGATAGGTTCTACTGTTCTTCAGAACGGTTTGCATTGTTAGGCGTTTCATATACAGAGAAGACCAACGACGATGACGACGACGACGACGCGCCGCTTATTCCTGGTCAGTGGAGTTAGAGAACTGGTGACCACTTGATTACTCGAAATTGTGAAATGCATTTATCATAACTTGTTGATTTCTTATGGAATATTTGATTTTGAAACTAAATGATCAAAAAATTGATACATTTTTGAAGAATAATTTAAAACGATCAAAGTCAAAGGTTTGTTTTAGAATTTAATAACTTGATTGTGGATAAAGCTGACACCAGCTCCTTAACTTCTACATAAATTCTCGACTTCAAGTAAACGACTTAAAGAATGCAGGCGCTGGCTGGCGTCCATCGTGCCGGTGGTGGCGGCGGAGTCGATCGCAGAGGTATATGATGGCGGCGGCCGGCGCCGGCTTAGGTGGTTGATGATGCAGATTGAGTGAATTTAATAGATACTTTGATCGTTAAAAATTATTACAGGTGGATTACACCGATTTCATGTTCATAATTTATTTACCTTCAACTGGGGGTTAAACAATACAAAAACCAAAAGGAACCGATACTATATTCTGTTGGAATATTAGAAAAATACTTGAGACATGAATTGCATGCAGCTATGCATGCGCCAATGTTTCATGATTGGGTGTGGTAGTCACGTGCTTCTGAGCTGGTACAAGTTGTCTCCAGTGATCTTTGGCAATGATCTTTTTGCGGGTGGATAGATGTCTAGTGTCAACAGATCAGTTAACGAATAAGACATGGTTCTAGGATACGCATTAAGTTTTTCAAAGAAAGAATTAACGTGGGATTTTTTTTGTTGTTCTGTTGAGAACAAGCACGTAATCATTTCGAAAACGTGAGACTTAGGTTTGGTTTATGGATAAAGGTATGTTATATTAACAGAAAATCAAATTGCGGAAGGCTTGGCGTTTTAATGATGGGTACTTTTGAAACATTGAAGACAATTAAGACCTAATGGTTGCGTAGAAGAATGTTTACATCATTTTGTGTAGTTTTTTTTTATGGAAGTTCATTAAAAATTATAAAATGGAGGAAAAATTATAAATACCCTGCAATAAACAATTTTGATCGGCTTAGTGTAAACAGAGCTTTAAATATCTAACGATCGAGCTAAAGAATTAGTTTTATTTTAGAAACAATTTCAGATAAAGTAATCCGATCACTTTAAAAATCATCTAATTAAATTGCCAAACCTTGACCCACAAACCATCACAGTCAACTTTAGAGGTTGCTGCAACTAATCACGCAATTTTATACAATTATATACCCTCTCCAACATTTAACCCCAAAGAAAATTCAACAAAAAATACTCACTTCAAATTAGTAATTTAAAAAAAAAAGTATGAATATTGTTGCTTGTCATGAAATACAACTTCCACATTGCTTTAAAATGACAGGCTTTGAGTGATTTTTTGCAAACTTTATACCTAATATAGTAGAAAACTGAACAAAGAACAATCAAAGTAATGGAAGTTGTTATTAGAAAATTCAAAATATTTATAGTTTTTCATGATGGAATTATAGTTAATAGATTTTTTTGTTGTTAAGTTAAATGGTTTTCTTGACAAAACTTTCAATCAATTATTATACGTAGAACACAAATTGCTAAATATTTTAATTTCAAAATAAAAAAAACAACTGCCAATTATATGAAAACATCGTTTTACAAGTTTGCTGTTCTAACGGTCGTCAGTCAATAACAATCAATTAACGAATTAATCTTGAACCCAGGCTGATGGGTGCATTTACAGTTAATTAATTCCTAGAAAACTTTACTTGCTCGTGCACCTCCTATATTACGATTAAAAAGAGCCGCACACAATTTTTGTAATGAATCAGCGCAAATTAAAAAAAAAACAGAGTCTGTTTGATGGTTAAACATCAGTAAACAGCTTGTAAATACATTATAACATAAAACACAAAATACAATTATTACCAATTTAAAACTGTATATACTTGATTAAATAATAGATACGTACATCTATAAAATTCTAAGCGAGTGTGCTTTGATACTCATTCACACTTCCTAGAAAATCACTTTTAATTCCATGCCACACGCCTTTACTTCCGTCATGGTGAAGTCTCTAGGCTTAGAGATTTGTAATTTTTCGTCAAAGCATCACATTGAAGTGTTGTTTGTTTTCTTTAATAAAGAGAATCATTGCATGCTACATGCCACGAAATTCACAAACATTGTAGCCTCATTTACATGATTTAATCACAATTTCAAATGAGATTGTAGCCACTTTAGATCGTCTAATTCACCCCCGCTGAAGCTGGTCACTTCACAATAAAACATCTTCATTTCAGGGGATGAGACACAAGTCGGGAGGCCGGCCGGTTAGAGAAACAATATTAAGCTTGTTGTTTAAAAATGCATACCATTTGCATTAGCCTTCAACTTTATAAAATTCTTTTTGAATGGTATATAATGGCCACGTGAGATAAACATTAAATAAACCAGGGATCATTCAAAACTAAAATATTAATAATAAGTAGTGATTTTTGAAATTCAAAATAAAAAAGTAGTTTTCAATACCTCTTGTTTTTAATACAAATTGGATAAAATGGGAAAATAGAATATTAGTGTACATTTTTAAAAAGTGATATTTTCAGAAATTTGAAGAAACTGAGTAATTAATCGATCAATTATTTTCACAATTCTTAGCATTTCTACTGTTAAAATACTTAGTTTTATTTAAGTAAACAATTTTAAAGCGCACCCTTTCTTGTAAAGTTAAAAAATGAATAGTGTGTTTTGTTTTCCTTAAATCAGTTCAGGCGACCTGTAAGTTGTTATCAAATAACTGATACTACTATTTTATTAAAATGCTGTCCCTGACTATTAATTTTAGTCTTCCCTCTGCTCATATTCATTTTAAAAAATAATATACTATGATGGGGTGTGAGGCATCTTTGTTGAAAAGGAATTTTAAGCTAATGTTGTTTTATAAAAATAAAATAAACAGCAATTATTATTATTTAATGAATCGATTTGTCTTTGTAGAAACGTGATTTGAATATTCAGGATGTTGTTTACTGCTTACTACTTTTTTTTCTTCTGTAGACATTTAGTACATCTGATATAAGTAAATAGAATTCTAATTTAATGCAATTTATGCTAAGTTGAAAAGAAAACATCTTGAGATTCAATTTAAATTTACTGATCTTAATGATTTGTTTGTTTGTTATTTTGTATTGTCTGTTAGTTGAGTCAAATTATCTGATTGTATCTAAGCATTTGAATCTGTTGTAATATTCAAATTAACATATTTCTTATTTCTGAATTTTATTAAATTCATTTGAACATAACACTCTTAAAACAAAAGTGAAAGGAAAGACCTACATATTGGAAATAAACTTTCTTACACCCTAAAGTCATATTTTCTACACTATAAAGAGATTTATGTCAGAAGTTATGATCATTTGTTATTTGGTGCTGACGTGAGATTCTTCTCTTAAAAAATAATTAAATATTTAGGTAAACAAATATGACAAATAATTTCAATGACGACTTCGATGGATTAAAATAAATTTCAACTTCTATACTCTGCTTCCAACCATATCGCCACCGACCGACGAAGTAGGCGTCATCAGGGGCTTATAATGCTTTGAAATAATTTTAGTTGTGTTCCCGCTTAGCGGTGATTCATTTTCCGGTATTTATTTTACAAATGCGAAAATGACTCATCTTAATATGTAGACAATCGACAGATATCGAATAATACCACAAGCTTAACAAAAAAATGGTAATGAATGAGTTCAAACTTCAGTCTCTTCTGCTGTTTAAAGCTGCTACCGCCCTAGTGGATTCATGAAGCTTGAACCTCAGAAACAACAACTTGTTTAATTTATCTTATCATTAAGTTTATTTATTTTTGCCACCGAAATCTACGTTACGCTTTTGCACAGTGGGAGCAAGTCAATATTGAGTGTCAAAAATCGAACTGGACTAAAATCATATCAAAAAAAACACTTGAGTCCGTCAAGATCCAAATGTTTTTATTGAAGGTTCAAAACTATCTTAACTTTAATAGTTTAACATTCTTACACACCATCTTTTTCCGTAAAATTTCTCCAACCTCTAATTACAGTTTTTGGACTTCTGACCCGTCAAATTGACGATGGGTTCTACTGTATGCCACGCCGCCGCCGCCGTGCCGGCCGCAAACGAATAGTTTATGTCATTCTTTTTGTTCTCATTTAAATCCACATTTTTTTTAAGATAAAACAAAATATTTAGGTATTTATTTTGGAAAAACAAACGGTTTCCATCGAATAATAGTCAGCTCTTGGTCTCATGCAGCGCTCAAATCAAACAACAATTATAGTGGTGTTACGTCTCTAATGATAATAATTGTTATTATTATTATTACAAAATGATCACAAAGATAAGGTTATCAGGGCGTAACATTAAATCATTTTTTGTTGGTTTTTATCAAATTGCTTAGAAAACATTGTTTTCCAATACTCATACTCGAAACTCTCTAAAACCATAATTTTTTGTTGTCATTTTTATTTATCACAAATGAAAACGAATTTTTTCAAAAGTACACATTTTTGCAAAAGAGAAATAATACAACAAATGTACTTAAATGCATAAAACACACCCATGACAAACGTTTGGAACCATTGAGTTAGGGGTAAACAAATTAATTTTAAATAATTTATTAACTGACAATGACGAACGGAGAAGAACAATGTCTGCTTTTTGCTGCTAACAAAAATGTCTGTCAGCGATTGTGGTTGCTGCAGTCTGCCATAAATTTATCTGATGTGGACAGAGCTCATTTCTATTTTAATTGCGTAGATATCTGGGCGGGCTTTTTATTACTAAACTAAAGGTGATTAGGTCATAATTTAATAGCAATTTGTCAGTGTTGAGTACTCTTTGTATAATAAATTGAAAGGTAGTTTATATTCCATAAAATATATATGCGTAAATGTTAGGAATATATAGTGAAGTGGATGTGGAACTGTCCAAGATCATAAATTGCATGTCAGTTTTTCTTTCCTTTGAATGAGAAGATTTTTTAAATTGTTCGAGATTGAAAAATCGCATCGATTTTTAATTTTTTATACATGAGACAATTAAAACTAATGTTTAATGAAATCACTGGTAAATTATTTTAAAATAGATCTTCACTTGAGTCATGCTCTGCATTTTGGGGAGAAATTATACAAAAGAAATGGAGAAGGGGTATAAAAGGAAGTTAACCCTTCCTTAAAGCGTGAAAAATATAAATTTGAACTTTTAAAAAATTGAGTGTGCAATTTTCAAAATTTTCTTGGTTTTTCCAAGCATTTTACATTTGAAAAATTGGAAATGTCATACAACTTGATACTTTGAATTTTAAATGATTTAATAGAATATTAAAGGTATTTTCATAAGTTAATAACAAATTATTTTGTTAAACTAAAACTAAATCCTACTTTAAATTTTACTAATTTACTAAATCTATATGACTTTTGAGTTTCCGACATTTTAATTGGATTAAGGTTTGTTTTATTTTCACAAACTGCTAATGTTTGAACGTTTTCTGATGCACCGTTTTTAATAAAGTATTTGTATTTTTAAATTTAGCAAAATGATTAAAATTTCGCAGAAGCTTTTAAATCCCTAAATATATATTTATAAATTTTACCAATAGGTTGTTTGAAGTTATTCCTATGAATCTATCTATTGTCTAAAACCTAAAGTTTTCGGAAGTAGACTTTGTCAAAAATTTACAAAAAAATTTATACAAGAAAAATGTAAATGACTTTTTTTTAAACTTACCGCAGCTTGTGACGTTGTTTGTACGGGTTGTTGAGTGTCTGCCGCAACTGTTGATATAAGCAACGTCGCTAAAACTATGAACACACTTTGGTAGGATATGTTGATGATTGTGGCGGAAGTCTTTCGACTCTTCGTTTTACTAAAATCCTCGATTTCGTACATTTTGCTATATTCTTTTTTTGTTTGATTGCTTGATTATGTTATGTTGTAAAATATTTATCACTGTGTTTCTTTTTCGAAGTTAATTGCTTCTCGTTAAAAAAAAGTTTATTTTGTATTGTTTGAATATCATGTGCTTAATTAAACCTGAAAATAAATAGAAACAGAAAAAAAGTATATGTTAGCTAAGTCCAAACATAAAATAGAATACACCACAATCTAAATGTCTAAATATCAACTGTCATTCCCTCAACTCATTGCTCCTTAAAGGGCAAACATTTGCCTGAAGTTAGCACATTCATTTAAATAGATTCCTATTTCTAGGCAAGTACGAGTATATAACCACAGGTAGGTGATTATAGCTTGTATCTATATAGATACCTTTTATAGATAGGTTGAAAGTTCTTCCTTTGGTGTTTATAGTGTCCTGATTTCAAAAATAGAAAACCGGAGAAGCAACAAACTGCATTGCTTCTTCTTCTTCTTATTTTTCCTTGCTCTGTGAAAAGAATGGAAGTCCTATACAGCTCTTCTTCGGTGAATATGGGCTCGGTTGTGTGGTCATGAGGAGCGAGTCAAGGAATACACTCGTACTACTTACAAACAAAACCTACGAATCTATATAAATATAATGCATTATACTTCCATATAACCCAAGCCCAAGTCAGGCTAAACTGGAAAATGCCAACAGGTTGTGGTATTTTAGATTGAGGTTGAGATTATTGAGCGTGAACTGAGTGTGAGGGAGGGCAAAAGGAAGAAGAAGGTGCATCGGAGTTGTGCCTAGATACATTCTCCGGAACCACCTTGGAATTATAACCTCATTTTGTGTGTGTTTGTTGTATTTTAAAATTAGATTGTGGATGTGGATAAAGCTGTGGTATATAACTTCAATGTGGAATATGATAATTTATTACAAGCAAAGTAATAAATTTATTTATTTCTTTGTCGCAACTTAAAGTATCTCATATATGCATGTTTGATGTATACATCGACCTTTATGTTCTTGAAATAACTTTTTTTTTGTTGTGAGTGATGAATTTTTGAAAAACAAAACAATGCTGTGGTGGACTATTTATATAAACTTGAAAAAGATATTTGTATCCCTTTAAAAAAAAAAACGAAAATTGTATATACTATTTTGAAGTTAATTTTTGTATTAAAATATTTAAAGAAAAACATTTTTTAACAAACACAGCGAACGTTTTTGATGCTAGTTTTGAAAAAAAAACATTTCGTATGCAATGCATCATTTGTCTTATGGTTTTTCAGTTCTTATAAAAAAGTATACCATAAGACTTACCAATGCCATAAAGTTACCTACAAACTGTTAACTTTTTTCCTCAGACCAATTTTTCAAGGTAGCATGGGATTATTGAGTAAAAGTACCCCACTTGTTTCCATTGGAAACATTTAGCCAAATTTGTACAGCCCCAAAAAAAAGGTACCTAACGTGTTATTTTTTCAGTTGAATTATTGATAAAACAAAACCCTAGGAGGAGGTACAGCTACAAAAACACTGACAAAGTAAAAGAAATATTTTCCCTAATCAATAAAAATAGTTTGGGGTCGTGCGGAGATATTAACAAAAATGTTAGCATAGGTTTTTTTTACGACATTTTTTAATACAATCTGAATATGATTTATTAAATTAAAGTGGACAAAAATCCATCAAGATAAGTCCACTATCACTGACATGTTGCATTGGCCTTCAAAACACAAAAATCTGGTTCACTGTGCAAGGTTGGCTTATGGACTTAAAAATCCTGATCAAATGATAAACAAAAAAGGTACCTAACGTGTTATTTTTTCAGTTGAATTATTGATAAAACAAAACCCTAGGAGGAGGTACAGCTACAAAAACACTGACAAAGTAAAAGAAATATTTTCCCTAATCAATAAAAATAGTTTGGGGTCGTGCGGAGATATTAACAAAAATGTTAGCATAGGTTTTTTTTACGACATTTTTTAATACAATCTGAATATGATTTATTAAATTAAAGTGGACAAAAATCCATCAAGATAAGTCCACTATCACTGACATGTTGCATTGGCCTTCAAAACACAAAAATCTGGTTCACTGTGCAAGGTTGGCTTATGGACTTAAAAATCCTGATCAAATGATAAACAAAATGGTGTGTTTGTTATTGTTATAGGGAAGGGTTCGCTATTTTTCAATAACAAAAATAGGTAGGTACATGTCGATAATATATTGTCAACATTTTTTAAAAATATTTTCAAGTTAAACAAAACTTTGATAAGAAAATACTTTAAACCATTTGTGAGCACTTTTTTTTTTTGATAAAAAGAATTTATTTTGTAATTTATATTTTCATTATCAACACATTTCATTCATATCTTTAAGATATGATTTTTGTGTAGATAAAATTGTGTCATACTTGTTGAAATCAACAAGCCAAATAAAGTTAAAATTATTTGATGGTTAAGTTCTTATGTCAGATCTATTTTTAAACTTGAATTGTATTGAAATTTAAAAATCTAAGTTAAACTTTACCTATTTATTTTAAATCAAAGTATTTGACCATCCAATTTGTATTTCTTTATCTTATCAAACAATCTAAATGTAAATAGTATCTTTTTTGTATTTATGATTAATAGGTAAATACCTATGTTTAAACTCATAACATATCTCATATTTTTGTACGTTATCTTTAACCCTGGGTCCTGGAAATCAATTTTATAAGGTCTTTTTAAGTTTAACCATGAAGCGTGGAAAAACATTTGAACGCCTTTGCCCTTGAACTGAATACGATTTCACCGCATATAAGCAAATTTAAAATTTGAATGATAAAAAGGTTCAGAAACGGTGAGACTTAAGTGCAACTTACTATATTAAAGCATTGTGACAAAATATGTATTTAGGTTGATTGACTCTTAAAATGAACTAACTTTGTAGATGAATGAATGTTGTGATTTGAATCTTTAATAATCATTATAATATTATTTATAATTGGTAAAAAGATTTGTTTGTATAAAAAAAATATTCTCAAGAACCCAGGGTCAAAGATAGGAAACAATATAGCAAACAAACATAACACACTTTCTCACTGAAGGCGGCAAAATTTAATAAACTTCAAGAAAACATTCTTAAAATTATACCACTTAAGAATTAAATATATGACTTAGTTTAGTTGAGTTATTTTTTTTTTTACTGAAAAAAGCTATTTTAAAATTAGATGGTAAAATTATTTGATTTAAGCTTTGTGAAAATAAATAATTCAAAAATATTTATATACTAAAATCATGCCAGAGTATTATATTTATGTTTTCTCGTAATTCAAAACTTATCCTGAAAATACATAAGTACGTACAATCGGATGTTGTTATCTTCTTAATTTTTGACGAGACTGTTTTGTTTTTTTGTTTGTTGTTACCAACAGAAGTGAAGTGATTTATACTTAATTTTAATCACCTTTGTTTGATTTGTAAATAAAATGATTTTATTTAATTTACTTCTAAGCTGAGGAGCAAGAACCTAACCTTTGATTTATCAAGCAAGAAAAAGATGATTCTTCGTATATTTAAGAGAGAAAAAAAAAGTATTTCCTTAACAATAATCTTATTCTACAAAATTTATCAAAATTATAAAAAAGTAGGAGAATTTTTGCTAAGTCAAACAAAAATTACGATTTTAGTGAACAAATTACTTTAATTATATTTTTGTATAGATAATTTGTTGAATAAAACAACTAAAAGTCTTAAAATATGAAGCTACTTTTTTTTAGAACACATTTAAGGCTTTTTCCAGTGTCATTTCATTGAATAGATATTATCTGATGTCTTAATTAAGGAACACATTAATTATACATCTAACCACTTGGACTGTTTGTTCAATGTGAACAACGTAATCATTAAATCAAAATGTGTAAAGCTGTAATCAGAAGTTATGGCGGTGAAGTCGTAATTAGTGTTTATTTTCCATATACAAAAAACTCACTATTAAATTTATTTAGAGAGAAATTCATTAAATTCAATTTAAACCAGAAAATGTGAATTGTTATTTTTTTGTTTTGCCTCAGATGACTAATTAATATCTTTTTGAAACGAGAAAGATTTGTTTTTTTATTGTTTTATAATAATTTCTGAATGTGTCACCAGCAAATTTAACAAATAAAAAATTGTAAATTCATTGAATTATTTCTCCCTTTGTATTTTTTTACAAATTCTCAATCTACGAAAATATAAATTAAATTTTTGAATAGATTTTTTAGGAATTACCATTATTCAAATCTAATTTTATAGGTTTTCATTTTTGTTTCGAAACCGCTCGCTGAATAAAATTCTAGCCTTAAGTAAAATAAAAAAACAATAAAACAATGACTTTAAGCACAAAAAAAATCCTGAATACAAAAACTAACTCACAAAACTGTATACGTTTTAAAACAAGTAATTTCTACAAAATTTATCAATTCCCACCAAGCTATGAATTTTAAACTTGTAATTCCATCTTAGGTCTATTAGGAAGCAACTTACAAATTAAGACAACGTTGTTGGTGCAGCACTGTTAGCTGCTGGATTCTCCTTTTCCTCTGTTTGATTTTATAACCATTTCATTATTGCAATAATGATGATCTTTGTATATCTTCTATGCGGCTCTCATCTATGAAGCGCAATGCATGAACTCACAGAATTAAAACCCAAGTGACAGTCCCTGGTAAGATCACCGAACTTTCTTTCAAGAAATTGAACAGTAAAACCGATTCGATCCCACAATGCACTCTGAACACTTGTTTACACAGGAAACAAAAATATATTTATAATTATCTCTTTTTTATAAAAATTTATTATAAGAGATCTTTTGTAGATACTTTTTGTTTTGTTTGTTTTTTTAATTTCTTAAGAAAATAATATAAATCTCTTTTGACTTCAACAAAAATATTTAAAAAATTTGTTATTTTTGTAACTCTTTGAAAAACTCAAAATTTGTATTTCTAATAAATTTCGCGTTATCAGTTTAAGCTTCCAAAAAAAAAAGACGAAACCCTCGCGAAGGAGAACCGAGATATATTAAACCCAACTGATCGGTCGGCGACTAAATTAGCAACTGATCGATCAAAGCTCACCGCAAAACGCACAAAAGCTTCGCACTTGTATCTCGGAACGGAATATGTATCTACTGGTACTGGATAGGCAAGGCATTCAACAGTCTACATATGTACATGCCTTACAGTGCTTGTTTTTGTTGTTGTTCTTCTTGCGTTAACTAAAAGATAGATAAACTGATCGAACAGTGCTAAGTGTATCTTTTGAATGAATGGGGCTTTTGTGGTGCAGATATTTTTTGTTCGATATTAATGTTTTGTATTGTTTTTAACTTTTTAACTTTACTCAGCATAGGTAACTTTTTCTCTTCGATTTTTACTCTCAGTTAATGTAGGGTAGCACGGGGTCTTGAGGGGCCTGGGAAGCTGAATAAAGTGAGTTTCATTGGACTTGCATGGAGATCTCTCTCGTTCCGAGTCTTTCTCTCTATGCTGTATAGTTATATTATTGGCTGGAAGTTGGAACTGAGGATGAATAATCGTTTGTTTCTTGGAAATTTAAGGTTGTCATACGAAAAAAAAAGTTTTTCTTTTTATTTTAAGTTTAATATTCTTTGTAATACTGATGTCGAAGATGACTCGCGCTAGGGCTGAAGTGGGTTTTACAATCAATAAGATATAAGCGGTGTGCGCTGTCTTGGATTTATTTTTAATCTTTTTTATATTCAGGTGAAGCGAAATCTGAGAAAAATCTGTCCGCAACGGAAGAAAGATTTATAATCTGGAATATTTTACAAGTACTTGGGTAAGTATTGGTTTTGTTAAAATAGTATATAATAATGATGTCTGATTTTCCGCTTAGACATGAAAATTAAATGACTCTAATAAAAAAGAGCCTTTGAGGTAGCTACATACACATACAAACTTTTTGACATTTTTGAAAGATGTAAAAGTATTTTCGATTTATAAGAACGATCATAATGTTAGTCCTTCACTATTTTTTTGGGCTATAGGGACTATAAACTTATGTATTCTTAAAAAGCATAGAAATTCTTTTTCTATTTTTTAAAGAGTTAACATATGTGATAATTTGAATTATTAAATAATAACATGGAGATACTTGTTAATACTTTTTTAAATGGGATAAATAACCGTTTCAGGTATTATCGTACATTAAATTTAAGATGCCTGGTTGAATTGAAAGGTTTCATTGTTTTCTAACAAAAGCCATTACGATCTTTTGTTGTCAATCGTTTCGTGTCAGATTGATCGATAAATATTTTTTGTTTAAACAATAAATTGATTTTCTTTGTGCTTGCAAAAAATTTATAATTTTTTTTTAGAACACATTTTTTTTATGAATGAATTAATGATTCAGCTCAAAATTGTATACTTAAACGTTAGTTAAATTCCATAACGTTTATAGTTCAACAATATTTTCCTATGATTTTTAACTTTGGTTGTAAAATTTATTATGACCATTTACTTAATGAGTTTTATATATTTACATTCTAATTTGCAGCTTACTTGTCAATTTCCGGTATTTTACAAAGCATTCAGAGTCACCCACAACACAAGCTGCGGCAGTAAAATTGTGTATGATTTTATGATGAAAATTATCTACATACATATCTCCGATACGATGAATCACATCAAATTTCGAAGAAAATCACTTCAATTTCGATGCATTTGGAATACAATTAATAATGATTTTAAAATTTCCTTAATACATTTACTGGTTTTGATCTGATTGATATTCAAGAAATTTAGATAGATTGTTGTTACGATATTTTTACAAATTAACCCATGACTCTCATTCATGAATGGACAATGTGTTTTAATTAACATAAACTGTTATTCATATTTGATATTGATGTTAAATATATTGCGAATAACTGGAAATTGGGAACAACCAGTTTTTAATATTAGGTTTATTTTATGGATTCATCGAGCACATGTTGTAAGTTAAACCTTATTTTCGTTAAGTTTAGGGCATGGGCCAGTGTGACAAGTTTAAGTATTAAATATGTTAAAATCTTACAACGGATGACATAATATCATATAGCAAACAATTGGATGATCACTTCGATCTTTTATATTCACTATTTACCGTAAATTAAAAGAAAAATACGTTGATAAGTTATTAAAATTATTAGATATACATAAAGAACGGAGTGCTTTATTTCAAATTCGTCTAATTCTTACACTGAATTGCTGTGCAATTTTAGAATTACAACTCTAGAAAATCACTTTAAGATATTTTGTTCAATACCTAAGCTGATTCGCTGATATAGTGTCTGAGTAGTGAATGCCAAGACTCATAGGCCGACCAACAAGCGACGGAGGTATAAAGAACTTTACCTTATTGGGCTTCTTCCCCAACCAATGTTATTTTTGGAATGGAACGTTACTTAAGGCTTACATTTAAGAATGTTTGAAGTTAATCCGGTGAATGGATTCATCAAATAACAAAAACGTTTGCTGAAATTGGTCTTAAAATATTGTCAAAGATACCTTGTTTTTATTCTTTTTCGAAACGCCTTTTATTATATTTCTTAAATTGCAATGCGAGAATATCTTCGACTTATAAAAATGTATACAGACTTTTTAATCAAATTTAATTAATACGAAATTGTAAACAATTTAGTAAAATGCTAAAGTCATCTTACTATCTCTTAACAATTTGATAAAGTTAAAATCAAGAAATGGCTACTTCAACTTTTAGTAATTAGCTAAATTTATTTATCGGTACAATTATTCTTATAAGAACAGTGATGGATGGAATGATCAACACTTGGGAATTCCAATTAATAGGTCCGTTTAAGCGTATTTATAAATAAAATAAATTAGGTGGCGCAACAGTAGGTTGAGAACTAGGGCCTATTGATTTACAACTCTCAACCATTCCTGTGTGCGAGTACTGTTAACAGGGATGGAGGGGACCTACATTTTTTGAGCCGAATCCGAACGGCTAATTTGAGAAAGCACTTTTCATGACAAGAGGCAGTACATGTGAAAAAAAAATTTAAATGGCAGAGGCAGAGATTGAACCCAATACCTTTGGCATGACAGGCCAACGCCATAACTTTTTATTTATTTTTATTTATTTTCAGGAACTGTCACTTTTTAGACATGTTTAGATGCTCGTTTTTTAATTAGAGGCAGTTTACTAGTTGGGAATACGAAAAGGTTTGAAATTTTGGACTCCCTTAGTAAATAGCTAAATATTTACCAAATTGCTAACTAGTAAATTGTTAAACCCTTAACAATAAGCTGTTTAAAATTTTGCCCACTTTTACGATTTTGTATAAGGCAATTACAATAATTATATCTTTTTTCAATCCATCTGTTGAATTCAAACAATATAAATTTCAGTTTTGCAGTGTAAGGTTAAAAGTTATGATGAGATAAGTAACCAAATTCAATAAAAGAATATTGGATTATGTATTTATGTCAATATTTTTTTTATTATTTAAAGGTTTTTTAGTTATTTCGAACAGAATGTTTTAAAACTACTGCAAAAAATTCAATTCTTTTGCGGCAATAGCGCTAAAATCTTTTATTCGCTTTCAGAATAGAAGTTCATAGGTAATTAATGAAATAAAAATACATATACGAAGTCATTAAGTTTGCCTTATTTTTAATAGGGAACCGGGTTTTCTATTTCAATTTTTAAAATATGCATTTTTAGTTTCGAATAAGCGAAGATTAAGGATCTTCCAACCTCTCTATTAATGCTTACAGAAAAGAACAATAATATGAGCAATGCAACCCCATATAAACACGTCTTCTGTGAAATGTCTTAACTCGTCTCTTGCATAATAAACAAAAAACATTCACTTATTCAGCAAAGTCGTAATTGATCTTCTAACTAAGATTATATAAAAGTACGAGTATATAAAGATCACTTTGAAAAAAAAAAAAAAACACAATCCTTCAGTAAAATTATATGCACAACACTCAACTCACCTGCATCTGGTTTTTTAAAAGGTCCGAATCACAAAATACGTGTCGTTTGCGGTTTTTAATTTTTATTTTTTTGACTTATTGCAGTTATGTATCTTTTGTTGTTCTTTTGACCTTAAATTTTAGAAGATCAACCCAATGTCCCTCCTCTTTTTTGTTTTGAAAGATGTTGTATATATTTTTCAAGACCAATCTCAACACAAATCTGTATATTTATGCAAAAAACACAGCACAATTAAATAAAATTTATATTTTTTTCTTCTTAACAAAACAAAAATGGGTTCAATGTAACAACTTAGAACTCATCCGAATGATATCTTGACGTAAAAGAGTTATGAAAAAAAAAAAAAAACTTTATCAGTTCTTATGTCGTCGTGTGATATAGAAAGATAGATACGCGATTCTGATATGTGAACAAACGCAAAAGATACTTTAATTTTGTTATCACACTCGAAAGCTTTATTTTTCACTGATTAGAAATTTGTACAGAAAACAAACGGTTTATTTGTTTTACACGGATTGCAAAATATCTCCGTAAATATGGCAGTTTAGAGTAACGTCCGTCGTTGTATATGAAACTTAAACACCCTGTTAAGTATTATCCTTTGTCTGTTTTTTTATAGGTTAGAGCTCACTAGGAGTTGAGTATTTTAGAATAATTCTTATCTCAACGTTTCAACAATAAAAACAAAATTAAAATTATGAAAATCCAAAATTAATAAACATCAACCGCTGGCGCTGGTGTTCGCGGCTCGATTAAGACTCTCTCTGCCGAGTGTAGTCCGTGTCAGTGTCTACAACTATTCTCGACGAAGTCACGCGAATAACAAAACTTCTCTGGCTGCCAAGAGGGTGCTTTATTTAGCTTCTTTAGGACGAGCGACGAGACGAATCGCAACGCAATCGAATCGAATGGAATAACGAAAACGAACGACTAACGTACAAAATAACAATACGCCAATGATGACGGTCGTCGTCGACGTCGTCGGTGGCAAGTTTATTCTAACACGGACTTATGTTGCTTGTGGTGTTTTATATTCTGTTCTGGTCTCTATATTTTGTTTTTGGCTTGTGAGGTTTTCTTGGCATAATCGAGTGATTCATTTGAGTTTTGTTTCGTTTGAGCGAATACAAAAAATAAAATAAACAAATAAAGCAACAAGAAAGTACTTTGATTGTTATTAATCTTAATTTATATCAAAAAATGTATCTTAAATGAACTAACGGTATTCGAAACAAGTGCAATGGAGTTATGCAGGTTATAACGACAGAAAATAAATCCAAAATTTTGTTTACCTACAATCCTTTTTTTTGAACGATGTGCCTTCAGCTTCTAGGTATTTTGGTATAGGGAATTCCTCGGGGGTTAGCTTGTTCTAATTCACTCAAAAGAGCTTTAAAAACCTTTGCTCTTAAGTATGTAAAACTAAGTAAAGCTCCTTGCTCTTATAGTATATTTCACTTAACTATGTAAACTTGTTAGATTAGATACTTTTGTAATTTTTGCTTAAAATTAAATCGCGCAGCAATCGCGATTGGGTTGATTGTAACACAGACTGAACATATTGGAAAGAAATTCAAATACTTTTATACTCTAAGAATGACTATCTATTTTTCGAGGCGAAGGTGAAAAGATGAATCTGATGACTTTGCCTGGAAATCGTTGTTTATTTTTCATTTTTCAATTTTTATTTCTTACAATAGAAGAAGACAAGTGCAATTTTATTGTGTCAGGCTCAGGATATATAGCCGGTGAAGAAAACGGGGATGCGGGTTAATTGTGTTCACTTTTTATTATTTATTTTGTTTTAATCACATTAAATGAATACTAATTAGGCTTTAGTTGAAGTGGAGTTTGAGTTTGATTGAAATTGAAGAGAATTTATGACTTTTGTTGCAATTTGTGACAAAACTTATAGACCGGAATCTATTTTAATTCAAAGAAGAAACAAAAATATGAACAATAATGAAAAAAATAAGTTTTCTTTACCCACCTTTCGTTTTGTTTTCAGTTTGAGAAAGGACACAGGCAGTAAAACAAAAAGGTTGATTATTTTTCAATGTCAAGTTGAATTGGAACTTATCCAAATATGCCATTATTTTGTAACAAAAGCAAATGAAGACGTGTGTTTTTATTCAACTATGATGATAATTTTATAACTGGGACTGGTTTTGGTTTTGTGATAAAAGTATTTATATGAATTGATAGAGTTTGGGGGGCAGTTGATATTTAAATATTTTTTTTTTATAATAAGCGCACACTCAAGGGGATATTACTACCCTCAATATGTAACGACACAGTGTGCTAGGAAAGGGAGAGAGGGGTTGAAAGGAGGTGTCGGTGCACATTGGATTTGAATTCCCGCATATTGCAATGTCTGGAAAATACAGAGTGTGGTAAGGCATTCCACATTCGCGTAGCACGGCTAAAGAACGAATCTCTGTACTTGACAGTACGAGCGAAGTTGGGCTCGATCTCAATCTAAATGCTCCACGTTCAATACTGTTCAACAGGCTTATATAAGTTGCGGGAGCACCAGCCGAGAGATGGGAGTTATACTTAAGCTTTGGGCGTATATAAGACTTGTAGATAACATCGCCTTAGAAAACTCAAACATCTTGCGGCATTTTTCCCCAAGAGATGGTTGGTGATACAAATACCGAGGATATCGAGATGATCAAACTCCTCGATGCAAGTGCCATTCATGGATAATGGCCTTAACGATTTAAAACAGCATTGGGTTTTCGAAGCATTAATATCCACGCGGTTTGTTATTCCCCATTGTACAATGCTGTTTAGTTCGGAATTTAATGAGCTTATCATATTTTGTCGTTGTAGTTCCACATCCAAAGAAGAGGGATGTGCGTTGGAAAACGAATATGAAAAGCTAAGAGTACTATCGACAGCAAAGCAATGTATTGGATTAGAAGTTGTAGACAGGAGATCATTAATAAAAATGGAAAAGAGTGTTGGAGATAGAACAGAGCCCTGGGAACACCAGCATTTATTTTTTAGTTTTCAGAATTTCAATAATCTGTAAAGTTCACATTTCTATAGTTAAATAAAAAAATGGAATCATTTTCAATGTTATTGATTTTAAAGTAATTGTACGAAAAATTTTAAAGTCATTTAAGTAAAGTCGTTTCATCATCTTAACATCTCCTAACACTTTACTGATGTTAAAATCACAAACATATGACTTATGAGTTTCTGAAATTTCAATTTGATAGTTCCGCTCCCAGATTTTTTTAACGTACGGATTCGAAGAAGAGTGTTTTTTTTTAGCTGCGTAAAATGTTTTGTTGGTTATTGTCTTTGGTTTGACAATTACTAGTGCTCGAAAAGAATGATGCTCTCAAGGGAGTCTTTTACATACAAAATATTGTGAACTTAAAATTAAGAGCATAAAAAATACGTACAAAATACAATAAACCTTAACTTGTAATAATTTCAAACAAAACTAAACCTAAGCTTCAATACTTCAAGTCTGCTAACAATCGAAAACACAAACACAAATGACAATTATTCTCAAAAAGAGGAAATATAGATAACCGAGGTAGATTATACAACTTTGAATTTAATTAATATACTCGTCTTTAACAATAGTTTGCGGCATCAAAGAAAGAAAAAATGTTACAATGCATATTATCCAAGACAATGCAGTATGCACCACGTTGGAATTTAAGAAATATCACTCGGAAATGTGTAGTGCATAAGTACAACATCTCTTGTTTTTGGAATAACACTCAAATTTGAGCAAATGCATCTAGCAGACTTCATTTGCCATTATTTTTATCATATTGTGAAGTAAACACAAGACAAAAATGAATGAATGCATGATGATGATATTAATGTCTTGCCTCGCCCATTCAGTGTACTGGGGTTGATATCAATTATTAATTTTGTTTTCTACTTTAAACAAGATACCAACAACACCCCCACAACATATACCATTGAGTCTAATTAATTCCTCGTGAACTCACTGCCCATAGACTCGCTATTTATGTATATTCCTATGTATGAACAGTAAAACCCGAATAAGTCTTCTCGTTTAGGTGTCAAACCCTCATAAATGTCTTTTATTTTTAAGAACCATTTTTGTATCAAACACATCGTTTGCTTAACGACTTTCTCCGCTTAATTGCCTTTTATTTTCCATACTTTTATTGAACTGTACTTGAATCATTTAACTAGCACTTTCTTGTCTTGTGAATCATGCCTGAAAATTCAATAAAAAAAAGTAAAAAAATGCTAAAATGGTGTGTTTTTGTTATGTTTTTTTAATATCCAGAACCCTCATAGTTGCCTATCGAATAGGGGTATTCGGGTAACCGGGTTTTACTGTATGTATTTAGGTGTAGGTAGCTATAATATTAATCGATGCGAAACCTTTAGCCGCAAAAGTCATTGCCATGAAACAGACTAGCCAGGGAAAGGGAGCAACACGATATTTTAACACGAGACAAGGGAAATACCTCTGACCGTTTCTGTAGTCAAGATAACCATGTCGACAAATATTAACCACAAGTTGAGTGAGAAAAGTAAACACTTTTAATGCAAAATACTGCGTTAAGATTAATTTGTATATCCTTAAGTTTGCTCTTAATTTATTATTGTAAGCTTCGGTATATCCAATTCCTAACCTTTCTTAACATTTGTATTCCATGTTTGGTGTGAAGTTGAAATGAAGACCAAACAACAATAAAGATGACTAAGCCAAGGGCTAACACATCAGAAACACACACACAAACTGCTGCTGCATTAGCAGTCCAACAATATTCACCGCACGCCCGCCCGGGTAAAAAGTGACTGAACTGAACTTTGCTGGCAAAAAAGTTGGTCAGCTGGAACTTGATAACATTAACATATACGAATTCGAATACTACTAGTGGCTAAGGGTGGAAAATTTGCTTATAACTTAAAGTTGTCTCCTTTTGAAATGTTCCTTATATTAGAAGCTTGTTATGGGGTGGTAATTTGACATACCTTTACCTGTTCTATTGCCGTTATATTATATCGATCGGTTTACAAAAATAATGTAAGAAAATGCGGTATACTCTTTATTGTGGTCAAATTTATATTTGGTGAAACATAAGCAAACAAAAGTAAAAATCACCACACCTAAGACAAAGGTTTTTATTATCAAGTATGTTTGTTTGGAAGGGTGGCCCAAACTAACAGATTAGAAGCTTTTTTTGTGAATTCTTAGAAAATGGAAAAAAATTATTAAATCTTCTTTTTGTTTGAAAACTATTAGGGCGTTTTTTAGTTTTAGTAAAATTTATAATATATAATTCTTTCCTATTTTTATTTAGAAATATCGTTGGTATGCAGTTATAAATATACATCCAACATTTAAATTTCGTTTAAGAATGTTGACACGTTTTTTAAAAACCTTTTTTTGAAAAAAAAAAAATAAATACTTTTGAAAAATCAAAAAAAAAATAAATCATTTTTGATCATTAAATATTATTTAGACAATATAAGAGCTTGTATAGAAAAAGAAATATTTAAATCAGTTAGTTTCCAGAAAAAATAAGAAAAAAACGGTTCAAGGGGGGTACCCTTCTGGGACAATACAACAAAATATATTTTTTAGATTAAAAGAAGCCAAGCTAGAAAAAAAAATTTGAAACAATTTCATAAAAAACTATAAGCCTTTTGAAGAAATTTTAACTGTCTATTGTTATTTTTGTCATAAAAATCGAAAAAAATGTCTTAACATTAATTTACTTGAATCCTTAATTTCCGAGTTTGAACTTAATAGAACCAATGTTTTATGTTTTAGGGTCGAAGACAGACAAATAGAAAATTTGAACCCCGAATATTATCCAGAAAATAGTTGTTTGCAAGCAAGAATAACTTTTCTGACATTTTGTGTAATTTTTAGAAAAAATGAAAACAATCTTTTTCTCACAAAGAAAAAAAAACATTGCCAAAAAATTGTAAAAACTGATTTTGACTCAAATATCGTGAGAAAAAATGAAGGCATTCATTTCAAACTTAGTTAATCTTATACCAAAAACTGTCGTTAACTTTCAGTGAAACTTAAAAAAATTAAACAAATAAAAAAATAAAATCCTAATGAAAATGCCAATTGTTTAAAATCCCCATTTTGCATTGTTTTCTAATTGTTGATTATACTAATTTTATGTTTAAATAATTAAAAATTAAGCTGTTAAAACATTTATTTATTATTTCCTACATATATTTACTCACTTATTTTTTTAGCATTAAATAAATAATTCCCCAACAAAATGAACATGATTTTCTTATGAGTGCATTCATAATATTTTGACTTTAATGAGATCAATACTTTTGAAAAGTTATCTCATTTGGTTTTTAACTTAAATTTTGTTTTGACTTTGAAATCTAGATTTAATGTTTGTTTTGTTTTGTTTTTATTTGAATTTAATTTTTAATGTGTTTTCAGAAAAAAATGATCTCAATGTTAATCAAAACAAAACCATATGTGCGTGATTCAAACACCAAACGCTGCGTTAATAAGTTGTTCATTTTCATATCTATATTAATGCATTAATCTTTCTAAATTATTAAATGGAATTAAATATGTTTTTATCTGACCATTTCTCCAAAAACGTGAATCATTTTTAATATGAATCGCAAGAATGTTGTTTTCATCTGGCACACACAAAAACTTCTAGTCTAGTCTGATCTTATGGACTCATGGCTGTTTAGATCGCACAAGCAATCGGAAAATCCGTTTTATGAATATAAAAATACTTTTCCGACATAAACTTAATATTAAAACTTAAACTATGTACTTGGTTGTATATTATTATAATAGTTTGGCGTGTGGACGTTGACTTGACATTTACCATGAAATAGACATGACACTTGGCTTGGCCGTTAATTATTGTTGGGAATAAAAACAAAAATTAATTCGTTATTTAGACTTTTGTTTTTGGCAAGAACTCTCATAAGGTTTTGAATTAATTGATATTCCAAGAGCTTACAGCTTAGAGCATTATTTAGTGTAATTGAATTGTTAGCTTCCCCCTAATTTGGGTGCAATTTTCTCGCACTTAGTTTGTAACACTAATTGACAGGGACAGATAATTTAAATTATTAGGTTTTGAGGAAGTACTACGCATAAGTTTGATGATCAAATTAATAATGCAACATTATTTGAATTAACCTATAATCTATAGGTACCTATGTTTATTTTTCGAATAAAAACATATTGTGGTACATCTGGATATTTTTATAATTCCTGATTATTTTTAAAACAACAATGATGACGAAATAATTTCAAACATTTATTCATATCAATTTACTTCTGTCATGTTTTACTTTAAACGAAATATGAAGTGCCAAATCCTTTTCTGAAGACTTAATAATGTTGGTGTTTTTGTATGAGCTAAAAAACTATAAAAATGTTTCAATGACTAGTGAAAACTAAATAATTTAAAAAAAAACACAAAAATTATTAGAAGAAATAAATTCGTATCGGTTAAAAATCTTTACATTTTATTTAAAATTGAGGATTTGAGAACTATTTCATTTAAGACATGAAAAGGCTATTGACGCGACTTACACTAAAAACTTCATATTTCCCAATTTTAAAACTAGTATTTTTTTTTCAATACGCCATATTGTTAAATAAGGACTAAGGGAAATAAGGGAAAGTATGCAATTAAAATTTTTGGTAAGATTGTAGTTTCTTTTTACACAAAACATTCAAATGAAATAAGTTTTAAGTCACATCCTTTTCTGTTCTTGAGATATTCGAACCAAAAACTAATTAGAAGAAGTTTTTTTAGATTTTAATTTTTTGGAAAAAAAGCTATCAGTTTGATTTTTCTAAAAATGTTTTTAATACCAAAAATGTAGTTCTTTTTTGCATATAACTTTTCTATAGGCAATATAGTTTTTTATTCTTAAAATATTCCAGGTGAAAAATATTATTTTTCATTGTTTTGTATACATCACAATGTCATATAGTAAAAAACCTAAATACGAGTAAATGCAATTCATAAGTTATTCCAAAATGAGAATTTATATTGGTAGAATACTTGATTTTTTTTTTTAAATTAAAACGATGTATCTGACAGTTCGAGTAAAAAACAAAAAGCAAACAAACCTAATCGTGGGGAACATACCTTCCAATTTGAAATGTCATATGGATTTAGAAAATTGCTTAAAGTTAACAATATAATTTTGAAATATAAACTTTAATAAAGTTTTAAGAGAAAATATGATACTAATATGGTTTTAAACAAGAAAAGTTATCTCTTATTAACTTACTAAAATGGCTTTATTAAATTTAACTTAATTATTTAAAATTTTGAACCATTGTGTTTTTAAAGTATTTTATTTTGAAAGGTTTTTATCTTATGACATTTTTAACCAATGGGCAAATTCATAAAGCTAGTGACTACGTAGTCAAAATTCAACTAGCTTTGTGAATGCAAAACTACACTACAAAGCTAGTCAATCTGGAACTGTCATATTATTGACAAATGCAAATACATTAAATAAGAAACATTTTTGATTTGATAACTTTAACTTATCTTTTGTGTTTTTAAATTCAATAAAATCAAATTTAAGACACAATTTGAATGATTTATATTTGTATTTAAATACTGAACGATTTATTTCATTTTGAATTCGTGTGTCTTTACCGAGCAGCTGATTGTGAAACGGCAAAATCATTCTCCACTAACTTTGTAGCCAAATTTTTTACACTACGTCGGAGGAGAAATTTCAACTACTTTTGTAGTTAGATTTAGCCAATCAGAATCCCTAGCCACTAGCTTTGTGAATGCAACCAATATCTTTGAAATTATCGTGACAAAGTTGAGCCTACAAGTATATGTCGATGAATTGCAAAAAAATGTACACTAAACATATTTGGTGTCTAATTGAATGATTCATTGTTGGAAAGTGTGGCAAAATGTTTGACTGGCATGCGTCAAGTATTAAACATTATAATCATAAATGTATTGTATAAAATAATTACAAGAATTAAATAATTTTATTTTTTATTTTTTGTGGGCCAAAATTTAAATGGAATTAATTGATTTATCGAGAGTAAAGTGATGACAAATGATGAATGTGATTCCTGGTGGTCATTTAAACAAAATCCCCAAAACCCAATAGGTTATAACAAGGCTTGCATATTGATTAGGTATCCCTATTTTGATCAGTCATTATTGAACCATCATTTTCGATACATAAAATTATCAATAAATTTAATTCTTTAAAGTTTTAGCTGTAATTATATGTATGCAGTTTTGGAGAAACGCATCATTCATAATAATTGTTTCATCTGAAAAAATGAAATGATTCACATATTAGGTCTTCAACATGTTGAAATTTTAGCTATAGACAAATAATATTTTTGATTTTTACTACAACTTACATGAGTGCCATCTGCGTTTGCCTAAATTGTAAAGAAAGCATTTTGTTTGCGTCAGAGCTCAGGAACGATAATTTTTGGGAAAGTACAAACCAAATGACTAACAAACAAAATAGGTCAAAGTCTGGATGATTTTCGTTTTTGGAAAAGGAACCCAGAAAGATACGATTTGGCCTGGATAAGTTTATATTTATGAATGAGTGATCTTGCAAAACAAAGAAGTAATGTAAAATTTTCATGCGATTGTTAAATGTTTTTGTGAGTCATGGTTTTAATTCAAACATCCAAGAAGCAAGAACAAATCATTGAAATAATATTTGGTAAATAAAATGAAGAGGTTGTATATTGCTTTGAAGTGATATTAATACAACATACTCGTAGTATAAACAAAAGGGTGAAAAGAAATCCGATTTACTTAGTCAAAGATAACAATTTTTTTTGTTTAAAGACATGACAATGTCGTTTAACCTTTTTTATTCAAGGTCAGATGTTATTTTTAAAAGAATAGTACAAGAAGTTATGGGGATATCCATTGGCAAAATAGATCAACTGTTTTTTCCTATTTGAATCTGTCAAAATGCCGTTTTCATCTGTCACTGATAAAAATTAGTTGCAGGGTAAAATCTCAAAATTTGATTACTTAATTGCGCTGTTGAAGATTTTCATTTTAAGTAATCACATTAATCACATAGTTTTTATTTGTCTTGTTTTAAAATATGACAGCTTTAAAGTGACACCTGAAAAACAGCTGGCTATTCTCAATAATTTTATTGAAAACAAATTTTGTACTTGGCCACCCCTAAGAAATTAAACAAGTACACGAAACATTTTCTTCTAATGGGTGTTTTCTTTTAGAGGTATAGAATGGGATAAGACAGAGACGATTTTTTATGATTTTTGGCATATGAACACCACGGCTAGCTTTAACGTAGACTAATCTGGAGGTCCAATTTTCGATGAATTTTTCCAACATTTGAGGACATATACAACGCGGCTAATGTTGTCATCTAAATGAACATGCACAAAGTTTCTTTCAGTTTCTTTTAAATTTTAAGAAAAAATTGCTGTGTTTAATGTCTTCAAAAACAGCGATCAAACGATAATCATGAATTTATCCTGTCAATTGCTGCATACAAATTAACTAAAGCTATACACGATTAGAAGATTTTTAGCAAAACATTTTAACCAATTTTCTATCAACCATGTAAACACCCAATTTTATCTGTCAAATTTGACAGAAAATTGGCAGTCAATCAACAGTCGGCAAATTTTCTATCAAGCTTCTTGCAATCGTTTGTACTCGTCTAGGTACAGAACTTTTTGTATATTCAAATAATTTAACCATTGTCTGCCAATTGGATATTGGATGACGTTCTTTCCAAACATCATCCAATTTTCAATTGACAGAAAGTTTATAATCAGGAAACAGCAATACAAACTTATTTATTTTTTATTTATGGCACAAAAACGCTTCAGCTTCGGCTTGGTCTGCGATACGGTGGGCCTGCTTCGAGGTTGCTTTGAATGACATTTCTATTATTTCATCCCTCCAAAGAGCAAATATTTTCTTTGTTGACAGGCAAAGCAAATGTTCAGATAATTGAACTAGAGCTTCCGTTTGAAGTCACATTACGTTACATTACGTTCTTTTCCTTAAGATTGTCAAACGAAACGTGAGGTCGAAGCTCCATTGTGATAGCATGCATTGAATTCCTATGGCTTAACTCGTAAACGTCAGGCGAAGCTGAAGCGTGTTTGTGATTCAGCCATTATATTGGAAGACTTTTGACAGTTCGGCCAATATTGGGAGATCTTCCAATCGCGTATGCTTAGCTTTAGGTTCAGTTTCATCAAAATGAGTCATCTTTAACTCAACTCAACCCAATTTCATCAATATAACCCTATATGCCTAATGGGAACTATTTTTGATTCAGGCTGCAATCAGAATGAGTTTCCGACAATATATATATGTATGTATTTCAGATTGAAAAGAAACAAAATTACAACAAAAGTTAGAACCCAACAAGTTCTTTGTATCGTGTCTATACAAAAAAGAAATATTATGACACATCTAAGCGTTTTTAAAATGACTAGCCTTACACAAAAGGTAGGTACCTACCTTTAAAGCTCCACTCTTGACTGTCGACAAAAAGCCGCTCTCGTTGACACTTCGTGTTAACTCTTCTTCTATCTTCAAGTTAGCTATCCGTGATGCCACGACAATGTAAACATGAGCACAAAAAGTTTCCATACTCATAGCTCTGGTACTTCATCATAATTCTAGGATCTGCCTTCAACTTGCACTTGTGCGAATTTGTAAAGATTATTGACCTCGAATAATAATGCACCACATTCCCTGTCATTGCACCGCGCCGGCCGCTCAGCTTCTTTATCAACCGTTGGCGTATTGTCTGTTGGTAAGGTATAGTGGTTGGTAGGCCGATTCGACGATTTCAGGCAGCAGCCGCACCGCACTCTATGAAAGTGAAGGCAATTGCGATTCAATTCACGCACTCGAATGTTGTTGCACGAAATTGATTGTTCCGAATTTTGTGACGCAGGAGGTGTGGGTGGGGTGTGAATGTGGACGCCATCGCCGCCGCGCCGCCGTTTGAGTTTGCATTTTGATTCAAGTGCGACCGAGAGTATTGTTGTCGTCAACAACGAGTGTAGCCCAACTAAGGATCTTTTTTACAGCACAAGATGGCTCTTTTTAATTTCTTTACCAATTTGTGCATGATGTTCACGTTAAGTACATAAAACTGTTATTTTGTTAAGCAGCTTTCGATGTACATACATATTCCTTTTTTTCCAAAACAGAAAAAGAGGATCAAGTCGATTCGCTCGTTATAGCTTTGAATGCATCTTGACTTGGCATTCCCGTTGTTGTTAATGTCAAACGAAATGTCATCAAATATAACACCACATACGCTATACGCAAGTGATTGCAAATTTTACGGCTCGTTCGTGGAAATAAGCTGAAACGAAAAAAAAAACAACAAAATAATATTGAACGGTTTCTGTTGTGTGTGACTGATCGGACGCCCTTCTAGGAATGTTTAACGAGCAAATAAAAATTTCACTCCGGCTCTGGCTCTGAGTAATGTGAACTTGAATATACAATCGATAGGTATAATTAATATTATTTGTTATTGTTAATATCTATAGTTATTTATTTATTTGTTCGGGGGAAGCTTCATAATCTTCTATTTGTTTAATAAATGTTTAAGAACCCATGGAAAACCCCATGATACAAAAATGTGAATGAACAAGGAGTGGTGTTTTAGTTATTGTTAATAATAGAAACACAAAAACGCACCGGTATTTACTCACTTTATCAACAAAAAAAAACACAGACAATTTTTGAACTAAATACAAAGGGTGTTTTTTTTAGCTGCACAGGAAGTTTTGATGGTTGTTGTCTATGGTTTGACAGTTCTCAAAAAACAGATGTTCCGATTTTCTGTACATTTTTAAATGTGTCACTAATATGACAGCTTTGTAGTGAAATTTTGGGCAGGGGCAGACAACATAAGGGACTTCATTTGCAGTCAACTTCATTCTTTGAACGTAAATTTTGACCAAGGCAACTAGTTAGTTTTTCAAATGTCATAAATTTCAAATTCAGAACCTTACTTCACAAACCTCTACCTTCAGTTCATAGTACAAAAATATTATTGTTTACAATACACTCTTCAGGCAAGCTACAAATCCATCACGATTTATATTTTGTATTGTAAAGAAATATTTCTTATTTCTTTTCCAAATTGACAATTAACCCTTTTACACAAAAGATTAAATGGAATTGTGCAGAAAATAAATAAAGTTCAGCTTTCAATTGAATGAAAAAAACATGATCAACTATCATTTTGACATAAGCAGACTTGGCTTGAGAGCTAGGGAGATTTTTCTTGACTAACTTTCCAGTCAACTTTGGCAGCTGACCAATCAGGTACTAGAAACTTGTCTTACTTTCAAGTTCCTTATGTCGTCTGAACCTCCCCAAAGCAGATACTAGGAAGTTGCCTCAACTTAAGTCAAAATTATCATTAGATTACTTCTATTAAAATTGATATTTTGCTGCGGTTTACAAGCTAGCCACATCATCCAGTGGAAATGAAGAAACTGCTGTTGTTTATGTGAATGATGGGCGCTACCGAGGCTTGCTGACTTATTTTTTGTTTCCAAACATTTATTTATTGCTAATAAATTTATTGTGTGCTAATATAGTCCTCTAATCCCAGTTTCGTTCGAAAATCCCTTTCCCCTGAAACTTGTGGTGATCTCAACTTTGAGCCGAGCTGGAAACACCACACCTAAAGGTTTAACATTTAAAAAAAAGTAATAATGAGGATATTTAGGGCTCTTTTTGGGCTCCTAAGTTCGCGGAGCTCCAGATTATTTTCTCAAACCCTTACCTCCTAAATTAAGTAGTAAAGCTGAAATTTTTTGAGACTTTTTTAGATCAAACTAAATTTTTAAAAACTAATGATGATGTAATTTAGGGTTCCTTAGTTCGCGTAACGCTTGATATCTCAAGCTCTTCTACCCAAAGTTAAGTCAAAAAGCTGTAACTTTCTTAACCAATCAAAATTTAAAAAAAATCAAATGATGGGCGAATTTAAGACTATTTTAGGTCTAATTAAGTGCTATAATACCGGTTTGGTTCAAAAATTACTTTCACTTTATTTACAGGAGTAGTCCTGTTAACTGGCTCCATCGTTCCAGAAATTTAACGTCTCTCGTTTCTCCAAAATTGGATTGACCAAATTGACTATACTATAATTCATATAGCTACAGCGGATAACTTCAACTTTAAAAAAATCATATTAAAAAGATAGGAGTTTTCTAAAAAAAATTACTATTAGGGGCCGGTTATAGCTATCAGTTAAATCCATCAGTAAAATTTTTGTTTTTAGTTTTTGAACATATTACAGATTTATTTTTAGTAAAAGATTGATGCAATAAGATGAATCCTATGTTCAAGTATTTTTTTTCAAAAAGAAACAATGCATTTTAAGTTTTATTTAATTTATAAATCCATTTTAATTTTTTTAATGATGAAATTTCATTTTACTGAACAGCTGACTGCCAAAAGCCAAAAAAAATTCCATTTCGTTTTAATGTTGGTGTTCCTATTTTGTACTGTTCCGATCACATCATTAAAAATTTTACTGATGAAGGGGCCGATTATAGCTAACAGTAAAATCTATCAGTAAAATTTGAAACAGGAGGAATCTGAAATGTTTTACTGATGAACGTTTATAGCAATCAGTAAATTTGCGTCATTAAATTAAATGTCACTTTGAGGCTTCGGGCTTCAGACAATTTTTTTACTGTTGTTTTCATCAGTAAAATTTGTAATGATGTGATCGGAACAGTAAAAAATTGGAACACCAACAGTAAAACGAAATGGATTTTTTTTTAGCTTTTGTCAGTCGGCTGTTCAGTAAAATGAAATTTCATCATTAAAAAAATTAAATTGGATTTATAAATTAAATAAAACTTTAAATGCATTGTTTCTTTTTGAAAAAAAATACTTGAATATAGAATTCATCTTATTGCATCAATCTTTTGCTAGAAATAAATCTGTAACATGTTCAAAAACTAAAAACAAAAATTTTACTGATGGATTTTATTGATAGCTATAACCGGCCCCTAAGGCTCTTAAAAACACCCTTTATTTATTATAAAATAAAAATTACGTATTTGGGAAAATTCAGTTCGTAATTTTTACCAAATGTTTTCCCTAGCACGATTATCAAGTGGATAAAAGACTTAGTCCCGAGGTTCAGCAAAGTTTGTTGATTATGCATTGTATACAGTCTGAGGCATATTATTTTCTTTCGGCTTTGTCAGTATAGAAAACACTAAACGGAGGCTTTTAGGTTTAGGAGGGATAGAATACCAGTTGCAGAATATCTTGTATTTTTAATGTCAATAATAGAATTTTGTATTTGATTTTTTCAATAATATCTGAAATGGTATGTGCCCATCATTATGAAATTTGAATCAATATTCATAGAATGTTTTTGTAAATAATAAAAAATTCTTACGCACAAAATCTCATAAAATTCAAAAACAAGAAATCAAAAAACCATAACACACATACCCACCTATGTAAAAAACAAAATTAGTCTTCTCGTAAGGACTCTCAAAGTTATAAAGTCGGACTTTAGAGCAACAACCTTTTGCCAAAGGAATGAGGAAGTTTTGTCGAAGAATTTTAATGCAAATCAAATAATGTTTACAAACAAAATTTCATATTCAAATCACATCTTATTGTTGCCAAAAATACTCAACTCAAGTCTGCATCTGAATGGAATGGATAGTCATTTTTCGAGTCCTGAGGTATAAAAAGAAATGCATCTGAATTAAGATTGAATTTGAATTACCTACCTACCTACATACAAAAACAAAAAGTTTTATTCTTTCTAATAATTATTATTGAATCACTGAATTTATGGTAACAGAAAGTTTTATTCTTTGAACTGTCTGAAATGTTTTTGAAAAAGTAAAAGAGCGTGAATCATCATTAAGGAAAAATAAATTGAATTGGAGCGGCTGCGGGCGTCGTCGCAGACCAAAAGCGTTTGCGGTGGCGGTAAGCGTAAACCACAGTGATGATAATGATTTGTATCTTTAAAAATGTCCATCACGTTTGTCTGTGGTTTGAAAAATGATACTTATTAGCCGTAAAATGTTTCTTATTCCTTTAGTGAATCACATAAATATGGTTTAATATCAATCTTTTTAGACACCAGTGTTTCCCTATATCAAATTGATTGCTATATGATAAAAGTAAATTTAGTGTTTTTGAGGAGTGACTTTGAAGTTCGAACGGAATTATTTTCAAATGTTTGTTTAGAGACATACAAATTTAAATGTTTCAAATAACGAAGGTGCAAAATTATGTGTATGTTAAAACAACAAGTCAGGTCCTTTTATGAAGAATGGGAAAGCAAAAATACTGAAACTGTAACCAACGACATTTTTTTTAAAACAATGAATAACGAATATTTGTCACAATTCAAATTTACTATTGATCTTTAAGAATAAAATTTGCTTGTTCCTCGAAGTTCAAAAAATCAAAACTTGATTATTACTTAATCGGAAGTAATCGATCGAACCCAACCCCCTTTTTTGAATAATTTCACACAAACGTATTTCAGAAAAAGAGTCCCAAAAAAGGAGCTTACAATAAACTTTATTATTATTTAAATGAAAAATAAATCTAAATCGGTTGCTAGAACAATTAGAAACAAAAAGTACATTACCATACCCAGTCATAAAATCAGTCTTAAGCTCAAAAATATTTTATCACAAAACGTTCAACTATAAAACTAAAATAATGACTGTTTTTTTCCAAACAAAAGACATAAAGATCACAGCAACAAAAATATCCCTTATTATTGGTTTTAAATAAGTGGCTACTTGTAAGTTATAGGCTGCACCTTTGGTGCAAATAACTGCCAATAAAATTAAATGTAGCTATTGTTAGCAACTTTCTTACTCACGACCATAATATCTGAGTTAATTATCTTTGTTATCATCACATCAATTGCATCGAAAGTACCTACTCGTATATTTTTGCTCAAACAAAAGCCAGACAATCTGTCACTTCGTGGATGGCGGCTCATTAATGATACCACCTTAACAGTAGGAGCAAATCGTCTTCCCCTCTCAAAACGAAGCGAAGTTTCAGATCATGAAAGTGAGCCTGATGATTCAAAGCCCAATAACAATTTTAAGATTGTTTTAATATTTCAGACACGCTGCTGAAAATAACGCGGAAAAGAAATTTCAATTGAACTTACGATCTGACCGGGCGGGCGCCGAAAAATCTTCTTTTTTTTTGAAGTTTTTGTAAGAAAAGAGATCGTGTAAAACGCTAATGAAATGTTTCGTCAACATCATGTGTTGTGATGCTACCTGACAGATTTGAAACAAAAGGTTATTTTATATCAGTTACCGTGATGATTGATTCCTTTATTCGACGTTTGTAATTGTGGATAAGGCCGACACTCCAAGTCATCATTGTCGCTGGAGATGGTGATTAATTTTGGAATGTGTGATTAGCTCCTGGTAGGTATGAAGATAATTATTATTTTGATGAAAGTGATCTGCCATCATGTCAATCATCCCTATTGACGTTGCATTACAAGTTCAGCTACCTTTGTGGATTATAGATTGATAAATGATCAAGGAGGATATTAAAATATTGATGGATTAAATTTGTTTTTGAAATATGATATTATGCAAATAAGTAGGTTGATATTTATTAAAATGCAATATTGAGGTCAGTCAACTATTGACATTTTGTATTACGCAGAATTAGAGGTCAAGCACTCTGAAGTAATTTAAAGGATCCTGTTAAACTTAATAATAACCGTCATTCCAGAAAGTATTATAGACCGTTAGAGAAACTTTCCAAATATGTACTCAAAAGAAAAAAATACTGAGTTTCGAAATGCTTCATATAAATGACTTTTTTTTAAGTTTGCAATATTCATTAACCACACATTGCTACCGTTCACCCTTTACCTCAAAATATTTTTATATTAAATGCAAACTGACTACCTTCTATCTCCGAAACGGTTAAGCGTTTGGAAAATTGTTTCAGCTAAACATTTTAGCAAATTGCATACTTGACAACTTCAGTAAGAGCGTCAACACCATTGGACCTAAAAAAACGATTTTTAGCGGTCCATAACTTACGACGCAGAAACGAGATTTTATTAGACTTTTTTCGCAGTATTTAGAACACCAAGATGTATGTAGGTTTGAACAAATTTCCAGCTTACCGTTTTTGACTTTATTTCCTCAACTTTATGAGTTAAATTTTTCTCAAGTCGAATACCTTGAGCCTATTTGAAATTTAATCAAAACCTTATATGAAGTCTTTAATTTTTAATTTGAAAAATAATTACAACATTTTTAATTCCACAGTCGAACGATCATAGCTGGGGGTGAGACTACATACATGAAAAAATACTCGGTTCTAACTTCTAGTTAAAATCATAAATCTGTAAGCCCTAATTTGTAAACTGGCGTAATGAACATGTTCTTATTGAAAGTCCCAACATAAATGGCACAGGATTTGCTTCACCATGATGCTATTAGCTAAGATTGGCAATTGTTATAAAAGTTTCTTCATTTTGGGGTCTATTAGGTTCTTTAAGTGCTACCAATACTATCATTTGTGGTCTAGTGGAAACCTTTACAGCTTTGAGTCCATGCAAACAAATTATGTACTAGGGCTTTGCTTTCCAATGACAAAATATCTCAATTGTGGGCCACAGGTTAACCATAATGCCTATTCTCCTGTGGATAGTAGGATTCCTCCAAGAATCTATCAAGTAGAATTTTGATAGATTTTCTATTTGAAAACAAGATTTTAAAGTTATCAGTAATCTGCTAAATTAAATTATACTTTAAGGTGAATGGAAAGGACAGTAAAACAGGATTGTAAAACATGGGCACTTGCTATTGGAAAGCTATAGCCGAGAAGATTTGAAGGATTCTATTACTGTGCGTCAGTTTATGAAGATACTAATAGGTATAAAAGGGATTTTTCTAGATTCTCAGATGATACAATTCATTACCTACTATTGCCTGGACATGCGTGCTAGCTTCCACTTGAAAGACTTGAATTGTCACTGGCCATTGAAACTTTACGACCAATGGACTTCCACATGTTTAATAAGCCTCTTTTATGGCTCTTGTGTTCCACTGTTATATGATTTGGAGGCATGTAAATGGTAAGTTTTTAATTTATTGCTCATTCTCAAATCTTGGACATATTTCACCTCTTTAAAGGCAAGTTAATACAAATCCATACAAATATTAAATAACTTCAGTTCATATAAAATTTGACCTACAGACATCCTGTGTTGATAAAATGTATGGAAAATCGATTATGTTATGTTAGGGTGAGAAAACGTCAAAAATGCAATGAAAAGCCGGCTTAAAATTGTTACAAATTACAAAATAGAATAAATTAATTTAAAAAGAAAACAACCAATTTCTTTCATAATTAGTTTCAGCTGTTACTATTTTTGACATTTGATCAGAAA
This sequence comes from Eupeodes luniger, assembly GCA_951509635.1. Lineage (NCBI taxonomy): Eukaryota > Metazoa > Arthropoda > Insecta > Diptera > Syrphidae > Eupeodes > Eupeodes luniger. The sequence continues at coordinate 130,366,348 of OX608075.1, read as the reverse complement.
TTCAGCAAATTATGGCGATTATAGCAAAAATCAATTTAATGCATTTCATTTGAAGGGCAGCTGAAGTCAGTGTTCAAGAATGTAATTTTAAATTTTAGAAGGAAAAATATTCATATCAACTACATAATCCGATGATTAGGCTAAAGAGTGAATCAATGGTCGATTTTGACATTTCCAATGTAGAAAAGTTTGCCATAAAATCATTCCGAATCAATCCATAACTTATTCACCAGGTTCTGTAATCAAAAATTAATTTATCCTTAATTAAATGTATGAAGCAGAGCTAACTATAAAACACACGTAAATGGTTTTCATTTTACACTATTTTAAAAGGATTTATTTTGACATTTCATCATTTTATATCGCTCTTTAAATTTTAAGAAAAGTAACAGTTTTTAAGATACATTTACATAATAAGAAGTACAGATGGTCCACATCAAGAGTACGGAGAGAACACCGACCTCATTATATTTGTGTTATTAAAAATAATTCAAATATTTGCAGGCACTTTTTCAGCTTCTACTTGTCAAGTTCTGTTTGTGTATTTTCAATACAAAACTGCGTAAAACATGATAATTGATTCAACTCATATTTCCTTACTCAACAATTTTTAAATGTCCACTGTTTTCGTTTAAGAAATAAATCTCTTCTCTTTTGCCATTTTAATTTGTTAAAGAAAACATGTACCTTTGTTTATTTTGATGTTACTTGTTTTTTTTTGGTAAAAATGTAATGGATTTTTTCAATTATTCAAATATTTTATTTCCAACATCCACTTCCAACATACATCTTTCCTTTCTCAATGTTGTAGGTAGATTTTAAAAAAATAATTAGCCGTATTCATATGAAATGGCGGAAAACCTTAACAAACCAGAAAAAAAGTTAGAACGAACTGTCAAAGTTTATATGGTCCTTTTTCTGCAGGGTATTTTAATTTATCTCACATATTTGTTGCCATAAGTAGAAATGAAAAGTAATTTTTGCCTTCAATTTGACATTTTAGAACAAACACAAGAAAGAATCATGTATTTTTCTGCAAATCAAAATCAATTTTTGTTCGATTCACTTACTTACACTAAGTGAATATTGTTATATCGGCTTTTTAAATGTTTGTCATTAATACAAATCATATTCTCCTCGTTTAAATAACAGAATACTTTCTAGTGTAAACGTAGTATAATCCCCTAAGTGCAAGTGCTGAAAGGTAAATAATCGCACTTTTCAGAACGAGCCTGTTCGGTTTCCCTTTCAAACACTATTGAACACACCCAAATGCATCAACATTTAAAAACAAAACCTCAAACAATTGCCTGTCTCTCTTTCTCTTATTCAGCAAAGAAATAAAACAACAAACTCTAACTTTGACAGCCAGCAAATGCCAAAAAAAAATTGACTTACCAGAGCCAGTAGCAGCAGAACAGACAGAAAACCTGAATTTTTTTAATTTTCTTCTGAATAGATTTTCAAAGAAAAACCGGGATTCAAAAGTGAAATAATTTTAAGCGAAAAGGTCTTCAATTTGATCAAATAAGAATAGGTTAATTTAAGTCATGCTGTGTGATCAAATTTCGAAGTTGTCCAAACCAAAACACTAACGAAGCCGCTAAAATGAAACGCTCAATATCGCCGGACTTTTTATCTGCATCGCCAACTGCATCGGAAGCAAAACGCTTCGATCCTTTTGTTGCACCACCTAATTTCCAACAATATAACCAAAAGCACCAGACGCAGCAGCAAAAACAACAACAGAAGCACCAACAGCAACATCAACAACAACATATTCAAATCCACCAGCAGCAACAAATCCTAGCTCAACAGCAAATACAAGCGGCAGCGGCCGTTCAACAGCAGCAGCATCAGCAGCAGCAATTTCAATTGCAACACCAGATCCAGCAGCAGTCCCAATATGGAACCAATCCGTCGTTCTTCAACCAACAAGCCTACTTTCCCATGAGCCCAGTTAGCATGTCTCCCTTCTCCGCCACAGCTTCACCGATGATGTTCAACGGTAGCCCTTCGTGGAACTTCATGTCAACACCTCCACCTTTCTTCACTCCTGCTTCTAGTCCAGCAAACGGGTCATCACAACCGCCGCTGCCTCCGCCGGAGCTAAAGCCAGAGAAGCCGCCCCTTCCAAGGGATCCAGAACCTCCACTAGGGCACCCGAAAAAGAAGGACTTCTTGATGAGACCAGGTATCGGGTCGCCAAGCTATAATTCGCCTGGTCTCCGAGCACCTGGTTCAGCTGCAGGTCTACGCATTCGAGGGTTGAACGCGTTAAACGGAGCGATGTATAATGGTTTCAGCGCCGGAGCGATGAGAGGACCGCCTCCAATTAGACAGCAATCACCGAACTCCGGCATGAACTCTCCGTATGGCCGGAATCGTCGACGGAACCCGCACCACTTTCCTCCCATCAATCAACAAGGCCCCTTACCTCGCATGGACTCCAGTTACTTCGGGGATTATAATGAGTTCAATGAAGAAGAATACCCAGCTGGTCCGGAGAAGCTTACAATTATTATGAGCGAGGCTGATAAAGGCCAGATTCAAGTCAACAAAAAGGCCAAACGGAAGCCAATGTCGTCTCGATACTCGTCTCGCTCCAAAGAATGGGTGCGGGAAGATGCGGAAGCCGCTCTGGCCTTGGAAAGGGAGTATAGTAAGGCAGCCAGACGGCAAATGTTGATACTCAAATTCCCTGATCCCGATCTAAACAAGTACATTGTCAAGAAGTACTCGCCCTTCATAGAAACTGTCCACTTCCAACAGCCCTCAACACCTCGGTATTGCTTTGTCCAGCTGAAAGAGGGTGCAGACACAGCCAAGGTTCTGGAAGCCATCCGCGAAATTCCTTTCGGAACTGGCAAAATTTCGGCGGAGCCCAAGATTCAACCAGCCGAGGACCATAAGGTGTCGCCGGAAGAAATCGATCCTTACACTCTGTACATAGGAAACCTCCCCACTTCGATATCCGTGAAGGCAGTGAAGACTCACTTCCCCAATGCGCAGCGCATCGACATTGGATATGCCCAGCGCATGAGGTACACGCGTTATGCTTTCATTCGATACAGTTCGGTCGAGGAGTCAATGAAAGCCTACAAGAACACCGTGAACGCTCTGCTGGAGTCACGCAGTCTGATTGTGCGCTTCCGTCGGCAGAAAGGCAATATCGGACTGCCAGGAGAAACAAAGGCTATACCTCCGCAGCGTGATGGCAGAGAAGCGCCACCAGCTTCGAAGCCAAAACCTTGGGATGATGCAGAAGGAGATGATGACGATTACCACGAAGACGAAGATGTCTTTATGTTGGACGAGATTGAGGAGGATGATGATGATATCATTTTACAAGAGGATGAGGGTTTGAATTCACTAAGGACAAACGGCTTGGGTTTTGCTATGGTACATCCTAAAGACGAAATTGATGGGGACAAGGAACAGGAGACTGCAGCTTCTTCTCAAAAAATAAAGTCAACAAACGAGGAGACAACAAAGAAACAAAAAGAAGCCACAAAAACTCCCGAAGCAATCACACAACCACCAACTGCCCAATCTTCACAAAACAATATCCTAAAAGAAGCTGCCGCTCCTCAACCAACAACCCCGAGTGTCCAAGCAACAACCTCAAATGCCTCAGTTCCAGAAGAACCCATTGACACGAAAGCCAATGTCCTGGACAAGGCCAAGGAACTGTTACAAACAACTGCTGCCGGCACCCGACCGAAGTCCGAATCTCCGGATTGTATTTGCGTGGATCCTCCAGAAACGGCTAGGAAAGTGCGACTCGAGGGAGTTAAAGTGGAAAACAATGTAGATGAAAGTAGTTCCGATAGCGATGGCATTAATTTGCTAGGAACGAGGGTAAAGGATGAAGTTACTGATGTTCCTGAACCCCTGCCCCCACCTACAATGGATGATATCTATTTGGATGACTACGAGTACGATGACATGGATGGAGGTAATTTTTGGACTTGATTTTGGTTTAGCTTTAAAAACCTGAGAATTAAATGTTTTCCTCTTTTTTCCAGATCCTGAAGAGGAAGATGATGATTGGGCAGATACGAGGGCAACTGACTGGGAAGAAATTCGTCGTCGGGAGTTAAGTGCCAAAGAGGATAAACCAGATGTGAAGCAGTTAGGTCAAATCAGTGATACATTATCAACACCTGCCGCCAAGGTGCTACCAATTGTTGCAGATCTCGAACCGAAGTCGGAATTCGAGAAACTATACAATGCACATCAAGTTCACAACATAGGAGGTACTGACGACCTTAATGATATATTTTCCGAGATGAATTCAGATCTGGAGGACGACGATGATGACCAATTTTAAATTAGACAAATGAAAACGGTTTTTTCCGAGCCAAAAAAAAAAAATGGGTCAAGTCTCGGAATGATGTGAAATTAAGAACAAATTATTATCTTATGTAGCCAGGCGCCGCAGGAGTTTGGCGTGACTGAGCATACTCTTAAATATTATTTTAGAATCTCGCCAGTTAGAATCCCGAATTTTAAACTATCAAGATCTGATATTTTGAGGTGGGAAAATGAAAAATCGGGGATTATTAGGCGCGAGAAATGGTGCGATATTTTTCAGGTACAACTTTTATCACCGGAAGGGAACAGAACAGAAAATAAAACAAAAATAGGAATTGCAAAAATCATGGAAAATCGCGAACTTCTCAAATATGTAGCTAATTTTTCGGCATTTTATGTTCACAAATTTGAAGATTTTTACATAACTTGACCGCCGGGAATCAGGGATTGTTCGTACAGAAAATCAAGATTTATGAGGATTTGTTTTTTGATACAAGTTTTGTTGGCGTTATAAAAGAATTTTTCTTCTTGAATGTTACCAGAGTAAACTTTGTTTGGAAATGTTTTTAAATAAATAATACCCTTCCCCGAGTTCTAAAGAAAACGGCTTTGTACACGCTTTTTTCAGGAGTAGAGAATATAAATCAATAACGCAAAATATAAATTATTGTATATAAAATTCATAATTTTAGTCACATTATTCATAAAACCTGTGAAACAACAATTTATCATCCAAGTCATACAAAAATTGTTAAATGATAAGAAAAATCATAACTCATAGCATATAAACTCTCAAGTTGGGTTTTCCGAAACCAGTATAACATTATATTTTAGTTTTGAAAAAATATTCAAAATAATATTATCGTGGATTTAATCATCATAGTAAATATTTTTTTACGAAATAAATTTGTAAAACTATTTCTATGACAAAATAATTAACTTAACTTTGATGTTTGTTACTTACATTTTGTCAATGGCTTGTCTTTAAGTAACATTTTTTAATATTATTAAGCTACATTTAAATTGTACGTTTTTACACATAATAATTATTTATGATTTATAAAACATTTATATGATATTTTAGATTTAAGAATAAAACGAAAATTGATGTTTAATTTAGAGTTTAAGGATTAAATCAATAAAATAAAAAATGTTTTTCTGCAGTTCGGTGTTGAAATTATTGTTTAGAGAAAAACTCAGTGCTCTGAAATAACTTTCTTGTTATTCTAAGAGAAATTTGTGTGTTCTTTAAAACAGGCAGCGTCTGCATTCTTTTGATTTTGGTGTTCTCTGAAGTGGAGCGATCACAAACGCGATGTTGCCAAAAATGCCGCAAGATGTCTAGGTTTTTTAAAACGTTGCGTTGCAAGAAATTTTTCTCTCCGTCTGATCTGGCTACAATCTACAAAACCTATATACGTCCGAAACTTGAATATAACTCTCATCTCTGGGCTGGTGCTCCAGTAACTTATTTAAGCCTCTTGGACAGTATTCAAAGAAGAGCTTTTAAAATGATTGGTGACATTAACATCATCAACTCGATTACGTCACTCGAACATTGACGCAAGGTTTTTTGTCTCGATTGATTTATGCAACTATTTTGAATCATTGATGAGGAATTTAAAATTACTGCCACAAGGAGGTGAACTTACCTATGAATAGTTTTCATTAAAAGTAAAACTAGGTACGTATATTTGTTTGTAGTTATTTTATCCGTTTAATATTATTCGAAATATGTATGTATGTACTTTTATTGTTTCTTATATTATTTTATGTAGTCAAAATTTTGTAAGTGATTGTATTCATATTATAGTAGACTGTTATTGTTTCCGAAATTAATAAAATATTAAAATTGTTTTCTTTTTTTAAGTTAAAAAAAATGATTAGAACCCGAGGAAATTGAAGCCACAAAGGAGTTTATCCGGACGACGAATACGAAGTATGCCGAATTGAAAAACAGATAAATCATCGGCAATATTCATGTCCAGTGCCATAAGTTTTTCAGCAGCCAGAGGATGCCAGGCTCCGAATGTGCAAGCTGAGTTCATCTTTAAAAGAAAACAATAATTATTGGAATGTTTTATGGTTTTGTATTTACATATGTACATATGTAGGTTTTTAAAACTTACTTCTTTACTATAGTAATGGCATCGACCATTTAGCCTTGTTGATGGAATGTACTCGATAAAGTCAACATAGGGGCAGTGTGGTAAAAGTAAAGCAAGACCTGAAACAAACGTTATTAGAACTCAAGCGTAGTTTATATGACTATACATAGGTGCTAGCTTTTCAATAATAGGTTTCATTTTGATATTACAAAAATAGGTATTTTTAAAGGTAAATTAATGGACATTTATTTCATTTTAATAAGTATGCAATTAACCATTGGATAAGAGCAAAATGTCAATTCCTTATCCTTTTCATGAAATTTCTTATGACAAAGTCGCTCATTTGCGTTGATAACTTAACAAATGTCATCTTTGAGCCCTTAAATCAATTGGCTTCGTTCAATCTTAGTCAGATAGGGTAGCTTTTTGTAAGTGTTTTTAGGATGTCAAAAAAGGAATCCTAGCCTTAAGGTATCCGAGAATTTCTGGTATAGGTATGTGGGTATCTGACAGAACAGCTGATCCAACATACGAATATAGCTGAATTTGATGGAGCCTGAAAATTGATTTCAAATCTGTCCTTTTTCTAAAAATTCAGTGAGCTATTAAAATTATCCATTGAAAACTTTATTTTACAATCATTTTGGACCTCGAAATCTAAATGTTTGTCTGTGAGCCAGCTAAGAGTTGTTCAATATGCTATCTAAAAATTCATCTATCCAGGATACCCTATCCAACACGAGATTGAACGTAGCCATTGTAGAGCATTGGAAAAAAGAGTGAGGTGTTAAATCAGAAGAACAAAAGCAAACTTTTCTTGCAAAACTGCGAACTTTGAATTCAAAATTTTCACAATTTTTATAGCAAATTTTAACAATTTCAATGCAATTTTGAAGCATGTCTCGTTCCATTTTTAGTAATGGTGTAGTTTTTACTTATAAAATGTCAAAAATTGACAACTTCAAAGTGATTGCTGCCCAAATAGCGTCAATTCAAATTGAAACCTCTTATTGGAAAACCCAATACTTTACATTAAATTTTGAATAAACATTTATTTTAAGTTAAACTTAATCAACTTTAAAAATTGTTTAAAAAAGAAAATAACGATTATATAAACTTACCAATAAATCCAGAACTTGGTGGATTTTTACGAATCGGTTTTCCTGAAAATGTTTGCAGTCCCTGCCATAAGCGCCATATTGAATGCGGATCGATTAGATATGCTCTTGATTTCGGATAACGATTCCGATATATTTCGTAATTAGTAAATATATCATAATCGGCATTTGTTAGCCAATCTCCTAATGTTCCATTGTACTTTCCGGGATCCCAAGCAGCAATGGTGACATTTTGAAATATTCTTGATTTTGTAAAATTAAATTCAGCTTTTGTAACTACCTAAAGGAATTTATATACATAATTATTTTAAAACAAAATTTTTTGAGACTTTTATTTTGTATTACTTGTGAATTCACAACGCGGATTGTTGTTTTGCTGCCAACATCAACCTCATGTCCTCGAGTTGGAGCATGATTAAATCTCATGACAATATCGTGACTGTCTTGAAAATAGAAAAAAAAAGATTAACCAAACTAAGTTCCAAAATCTTAATTTATGTCGCATTTTACTATAGGTACATAAACGGTGAGCTCAAAAATGCCTTGTTTAAAATAACATACATATAAATAAACTCTACCCACATAACCAAAAGTAAGAAAAATATGAATATATGTGATTATAAAATAAAATTACCTATGAACCGTCCTAATTTTGATCCAGCCATTGATCCGGAACTCGACACAATTGCACAAGTCTTGATATTCTTCACATCACGAAATATTTTCTTCTTCGGAAACAATTTTCCAAACTCCAATCTATTAAATGGTGGATCTCTACGTCTCAGAACTCTTACACCAGCTTCCAAAACTAAACAACTCGACGGATAATACTGCTCTTCAAAACTGCTTCCAAACATTGGCTTATAATCGACATTATAATAATTGGTCTCATTTAAGGATTCACCCATAGATTTTTCCAAGGTCCGTACGATCTTTGTTCGAAAGGCTAAAGTCTTATTATAACAACGCTCGAGATATTTGTCATGACACATGAACAACTTCGGATCGAGTGTAAGTTTAGTGTTCTTTGATAGAGCAAAGCGAGGATGCGGTGATAGCTTGGTACGATTAACTGCTGGCTTTTCCTTACTTTCGACGATGAATTTTTCATTAGGATTCCAACGTACATGGAAGACACTGCGACGTTTGCGAGATGTTGTCACTGTGATACAAAAAAAAAACACAGAATACGATGTTATATATAAATAGTTTGATATTAACATGACAACAATCTTTTGGGTTTTATGATCAAATATGAGATAGACTCTGTTAATAAAAGTTGCCCAAAAGAATACAACCAGATAAGACTTTTAGTTGTAGTGGAAAGTTGTAGGAAATCGACAGAAAAACAACCTTAAAAAGATTTTTTGCTAACTCGCAATAAAATTATACTTTACCTAAGGTTTTTGTTCAATTTAGTTGGAATAATCACCGTAAAATTTTTAGAAAATTGAACATTTTTAAAATTAGAACAAAATTCAACTTATAAAATGCTTTTTGATGATATGAAAATTCATGATGTATGTATGTTCAAAAAAATCAGAGTGATTTTCGTAATATTAATCGATCTGAGGATTATTTTCAGCAATTTATTAACTTTTCAAATTATCCACATCAGTTGTTCATCTTCACCTGTCTAATAGCCTAAGCCTTAGACACCGCCTGAATAGTATAAGCCAAAACAGTTTTTAATGAAAAAACATAATGTCTACAAAATTAATTTTTTGTTCTTAAAACGAATTAGTAGCTTTAACAAGTTTCAAAATTTATTAAAACATATGTAAAAATAACATTGAAAAAGGGTGTCTTTGAATCTGAGCATAATATGCTGAAATTGGAGTTCGGATTTACTCAAAAACGTAAAGTTCAACATTAAAAGTTGTTCTTTAAAAATGTATCTTACAATGAATATTTCCGAAACACCGTTTTTTTGGTGTGATTTCACAGAGAAAGGTTTATTTTAAAAAAGTGACCCAAGAGCGATATAATAAGGTGATATACCGCACTGAGGACAACAAAATCCTTCGGAAAAGTATTATTTTCGGCAGAAACAAATAATTTCGCTGAGCAGAATATTTGAAATCAGATTTTTGTATACCTTTTTCTTACAAAAATTCTTAAAATTCAAAATTTTCTGAAGTAATTTTATTTAAATCTTAATGGGTAATTCATGGCTCGAGTTAAAATTAACGTTTTTTTCTCCAAACATCAGCTAAAACCTAAGCTAAATTTTGACAGAAGAACTTTGTGGAAACTATCCACTAAGTTCCAATTTAAGGCATGTTGCTTCACAAGCATCGCCAAATTATTTCTCTCGTCAAAACTCAAATTTCTTTTTTCGTATTTCACGGTTTATTCCGGCTTCGAAAGGCTTCCTACAGGAAATAACTCATAAATATCCATTTTATTTAAGCACATCACAGAATAAACACACATCAGACAATTTATTACACGACAGAATCTTTTTGTTTTTAGCAATGAAAATACGGTTGTAATGCAACTCAATTGAACATACCCATAGAAAATTTAAAGGGTCTGTTTTGAGACTATTTTTGTTAAAAAAAAATACTATTTATGCATATGATTCTTATATATTTTAGCAAATGATATATGTATTTGTATTTTCTATTGCGAAGATCATTTTTATCTATTAAAAAAAAGTTTCTGAGGAGATTCAACCCTGGCCATTCTCCCTTTTATCTGCGACCTTCAATAATCCGTCAAAATTTAGCTCGAAATAAATGCGCCTAATCTGCTAAATTTTGACATAATGCGTACCACTTGGCTAAAGTGCTTTGTTTATTTTTAGCTTAATTAAGTTTTGGAGAAAATTTTGTATAGAAGCTAGATTTTCATTCAATTAAAAGAATGGTACGAAATTTCAAAGAACGTATTGTAGGAAATGTCAAATTGACATTTTATAACCTCCATAGCCTACACTTGTTCAACCAGCCTCACTGATGGACTACTCTAGGCAGAAAAGTGTATCGTTTTGGTGTTTTTTGAGAAAATGTCTGCACTAACATATTAGCTTTGAGTTTGTGCAGGTTGGTGAAAACTGTCAAAATCAGAAGATGTTATATTTTACTGTATTTTGTTAACCAATAGTTGATTTTCTTTGTGTTCTGTTTTTCTATCAGAGACCTGTTTCTTATTGAAGGCGAATTTCTGGTGATCTAAGAACATTGTCAAAACTCTAAATTAAATTTGGAAAAAAAGTGAAAAAGAAATATTAATCCAATTATATAATTAATAATAATTCAATAACTCTTCTAAAATTGTGCTTTTAATTACTCATTGAAATTAATTTGTTTTCTTCTTTTATAACTTTTATACTACGTTTCCACCGGGCACTAAACCGAGATTTAGCTAGATTTGTCACAAATCTCCTTGAAATCTCGAAGATTTACCATACAAATTTTAATCTCCTCAAATGAAGATTTCAAATAAAACTCATTGAAATCTACTTGGAAACATTAGTTTGTCAAATCAAACAAACTTTTTTTTCGGAGAATAATTGTTGAACTGACCCATTTGAACTATGTACAAGAATATAATAAAACTAATTACTTACAGATGATGAGTGAACAAATACATATTTTTTTTTCTTTTCGAAAGGAGAATAATTTGAAGTTTGGTTGTTATGACATAAACCAAACGTCAAATTAATCTCCTTTTCTTTGGTGGAAACACCTCATGATTTATTTTAAATCACTTGCCTTAAATTTCGGATTATTTGTTGGTGGAAACGTACTATAAACGTATTACGCTTTTGCTTGAATTTGATCTGACAGATTTCATAAACATGACCTGAACTACACTACTCTACACCGGCATTTTTCTAGTAGAGCAAATTTATTTAATATAAAAATAGTGCAAATATGAACAGGCACAGGCCAGGCAGTGTCAGTTCGTAAAAAAATAAACAAAGCGAACAAACCTAAATAATAGGCCTGTTTTTAATTTCAATAGGGGTGGAATCGGCCAAATCCAAATAGAGCTACCAAACGCTTACGACTGGAATATTTTCTTAGTTAGCTATTTTTCGTTCAAAAAACACATTCCTGTGACCGACAAAGCTTACGAGATTCGAAAAAAAAAAATCAAGAAAAGTTAGAATATTATTCAAACACAGCCAATTTGATACTTTTATTTAGATGTTTTATAGGAATCAATTTAAAATTTCACCGTGGCAACAATGAATTTTGACAATTTGAATCTGAAATTGTTCAATCGAATTGAATTAAGTTGAATCATTTAACACAGACGGAATGAAAATGATAGTCAATTTGACAATCAAAAATATTATAGTCAATTATCACCTTAGCCGATTCCACCCCAGGTCCCCAGATATCAAAGGGATTTATTTAATTACTTAAAGTTAAAACAGTTTCAAGCTTAGTAAAAAGTAAAGAAAAGTATAGTAAAATTTCTTTTGAATTAACAATTGCTTTTTAGCTTAAAAACTTATTAAAATGTCTTTAAAATTATACTTAATCGTTTAGAATTTTACGGCATTTAAACGGACATCAAGTATTAGTCCTTGCATGAGTTGATTTTAGATAAATAAAGTTTTCCTCAAAATCAAAACAATTAATCTTTTTTTAAAATAGTGACCAAAAGATCCTTAATGTTGTGACTGCACAAAAAAACGAAATCCACGTTTAAAGCTTTAATCGTAAGTTCAAAAATAATATGAAAGCTAAGGAAGTTTAAGCTAAGGAAGTTTATTTAAGGCCCAAGAGTCGATTGTATTCAATTTTATTAAAAATAAGATGTAAGAAACCTTATGTTCCTTTATTTTTTTAATATTACAAACAAATAATGAAATAAGCACATTGAAAATAAAAGCTTAGGACATTTTTTCTAATTATTTGCTTAAGCAGAACAAAAATGACATATGTATGTATCTACATAATTCATGCCTATATTTAACCTTAATTCATTTAAATTAAATTTTAATTTTCTTAACATTTGAGAATACTATCTGTTATTTTAATGCATAATTTGTATGATATGTTCATTAGGGGTCAGTTACAGCTATCATTGAAATCAATCCAGACAATTTTTTGAATGGATATTTGATTGCGTTTCCCTTTGATTTTAAATACAAATTATATACCGATCGATTGGAAATCACACGAAAAGCTTTGAGAAAAAAGGGTAATTGCTCATTTATTTTTCTCCAAAAATGTATTTTTCTATTTTCCGGACTTAAGTTCATTTTCCTGAACAGCTGATACTTTTTGTTCAAAAGTGAAACGAATGACAGATTTCTGTCAGTAAAAACTTTTCGGTGGATTTCCATCAGGAAATTATTTCCAATGACAGAAATTTTTAATGATCACTATAAACGATATGCCAAAAAAATTCCAATGATTGGTTTCAATGATGAAAACCAATGATAGCTATAACATGTCCCTTAGACAAAATAGTAGAAACTACTTCGTTTCTCGATTCAACCCTTTTTAGCTATGATGGAAAAAGTGAGGTGAATAACATTATTTTCTACTCTCCTCAACTTTTCTTACCACACTAAGATCACTACTTATGGTCGAAACAAGTAAGCATTCGAAAACTTTGAATGCATAAATATTTGAGGGAAGATGTAGGTATGCACAGATTTAAATACTGTTTTTTTTTATTCCCTCATTCCATAACACCATTTATTCTAAAATTCGGCTTAGAATGTTTACAATAAATTTTAAAACAATAGCATAATTTTTCAAATAGTTTAGTTACGAACCTTTCCGAATTTCATCTTTTGATTCTAAATTCACCACAGCAGCGGGTGGAAATGGTTCGGACACCCAATGCTTCGAATGAGTTGAATTTGATGTTGCTGCATATCGTTTAGGTTTAGGCGAAAACGACGGTAATAACGACGACTTTTGAGCTAGCTCATTCGCATACGAACCGAAAGGAGCAGCCCCAGCACCAGCAGCAGCATCTAATGATGGAGGTAGACTTGATTTGGTCACAAAAACGAGCACTTGCAACGTTACAAACACGAAACTCCACCGGGCACTTCCATTAAAAGGCATCATTAAGAGCACTCTCGACTTAAAACTAATTTGTGAGCACACACGTGGCGCATATTATGCTTCCCCCTGCGCCGTTTCGATTCGAAGGGAGGGGGGGGGTTGGATGTGGGTTTCAATTCTCGACTAAATTTGTTTCGCGGCGGTAGCGCACTTTCCCTTTCGACGATTGACTCGCTTCTGAATTGAATTCCGTTTGCATCACACACCGACACCTGGCAAAGGATAAAAAGCTTCTCTCAACTTGACGAGTTTGAAGCTTTCAAATGAAAGGAAAAGTTTTTTATGCTCCGTTGGGGTTTTTTGGGTTGAAAATGTGGGGTTGGTGTTGGGGTTGTGGTGAGGCATACCTAAGGATGAGATTGGGGTTGGTCGGGTAGGGTTGGTTGTTGGTTAGCTTGGTTGGCTTGGTTGTCTTGTTTCGTTCGCGTTGATAGTAATTATAATGGCACTGATGCTGATGAAACTACTTGCGGTTGGAGTTGAAAGTGGGTGGTCGGTAGTCGGTAGTCGGAGGGTATGGTTCTGCTTATTAAACGAGGTGCAGGATACTACAAGTTGTTATGTTTCAATCAACCAGCAGCATCAGAGAGGCCTTATTCTAGCTGCCAAATGTGTACTGAGAGTACCGCTGACGCTGATAGAGTTCTTTTGACTTTATGCGCTTACGTTACTCTTGGTATTGATGATGTAGATACATGCGGCATCTGAAGTGCTTTGGTAGGGCGTAATTGAAAAATACCCCACTTTTCTTGCTTCGAAACGAAAACAATATCCTCATTATGTTGCTATAGGAACTCTTCTCGGCAGTGGCAGCGGCAGAGGCAGCATAAAAATGTTCAGTGCTCTGTTGTAGTACGTTGTTATTCTTTTAGTTGTTTTTTTTTTTTTTTTTTTAATTCTGTTGTAGCTCTTGTAGTAGCCAATTATGCCCGCACTGAGAGTAACGACAAGTGAATAAATAATAACTTTAAGCACACTTTACGTGCTCGTAAGGTATTTTTAACTGCCACAGACATTCAGGCATTGCCCCATGCTCCTTTAGGGAATAGCCAATTGGAATGGGCATGGGAATGGCAAATGAATTGCGAACTTCTGCTGGATTAATTATTTGTGAATAATTACTGCGGACTGTAGTGAGGTAGAAGCAAATTATTATTATTGTTATTATTATTGTGTTTTCTTATTCAAATTTTGATGACGGCCGGATTATAATCATTTTCTTTTTATTTTTGTTTTTGTTTTTGTTTAGGCAAACATTAAATGGGATTTTATTTTGCGTCACTCCTGGGTTTTATTCATTGCCCATATCAAAAGTGTGCTTATCGGATTTAATTATTATTATTTACGCAACTTTTTGTAAGGTACATAACACAAAATTTTAGGATGACGCTTTTTCATTTGGAGTTGTTGTCGTTTTATTAAGGTGAGAATTTAATATCAAGTGCAAGGGGGAGGTTGGTGTGTTTATTTTTAACTCCCAATTAAAATTTATATCGTATATTATTGAAAATTATCATCGAGTGTTTCAGCGCCTGCAGCAAAAATTAAACATGATATGTTGGACCATGTTGGAGCAGCAATAATACCGCATGTAAGGAAAGGGTTATAAGCTTTCAATGCTGCAGTTAAGTGTGTTTACATTGGTTGTTTTATTCTATGGCGGTAGGTAATTAATATTGCTGATAAGAGAAGAGTCATTTCTAGGTACTTATGGGGTATTTATCTGATGACCTGGTTATGTTATAGATATAGGATAAAATAAAAGTTTAGAAAGTACGAACATAAATAAGAGAATTGGATTTTTACTGTTTATATTGTGTGTCTAAATGTGAACTTATGACTTTTACAAAAAAAAATGTTCACCACCAACCCGCATTTGCAAAGGGTTTGTATTGAAGGTTGTTGTAAACTGGCACACGTAAAATTGCTCATATAGAATGCATAAATATTAAAAAGGGACCGAAGTAAGCTCAATCTTTATTGAAACAAAATCGTCTGCCTGAAGTTTGAAACATAATTCTGTAAAAATAAGAATTTTTTGAAAGTCTTTTCAAATGTTCTATAAGACAAAAATGAAGAACTGATGCTGCTTTTCTTTGATTCTAGTACAAAAACGTTATATTGATGACATGGCAAATGACGAATGACCAAACATCTTATATTTTTGGCACAATATGAGAATGTTATTGTTTGATTCGTTTCGTTCTTGCATAAATAATGTTGTTTCAACTCTACACAAATATTGTATTTTTTTTTACTGTTTGTAAATCTATAGGTTGTCTTCATTGCTATACTTTTTAAATCAAAAATAGACAAACAAAAATAATGAAAAATTTCATGTTCTAACAGTCTTATTTTTCAAAAACTAGGTTCCTTTTTGAAAAGTGGTAAATAAGCCCGATAAACACGAAATATATGAAAATGTACAAATGTTGTTTTATCGTCCAAAAGAAAAATTGGAAATTTTTAATTTCTAGCGTTCTTATAATAGAATGAATAAAAATATTTGCAGCATGTTTAAACCTTTTTGCACTCTTAGAACGAAAATAATTACTTTTGGTACACTTGGGCGTATACTTACTTTTTTTCTTAAATGAATAAATTGGAAATGTAGCACTTCCCCATACACCTATCTGACAGTTGTTTTAAATAATATTATGTCAATGTACAGGTTCTGATGAAGGGAAGGTAGCCTATAATGTGTGTTTCAAAGGAAACAATAAAAGTATTAAGTTTAAAACAAAACACTTTTATTCAACGTTTTCAACAACTTGTGTGAACTTCATGAGTCTGAAAATTATTTAAACTTATTTTCAAGCGAAAAACGAAAATATTTAAAAAATTTAAAGTTTAAACAGCGATTATCATTTTGAAAATCTGGGTTTGATTCGTTTAAAAAAATCAGAAAATAAATTGAATAAAAATAAAAATGTAAGTAGGTTTACATAATTTAAGAAAATCTTTTAAATAATAATGAAAAATATTAACGTCCAGAGAAACGATAGGTTTCGCTTACAATTCAATTTCATATTAGTAAAGTATTCTAACTGTAACACCAAATTAGAGGAATAACTCTGAAAAGTCTTATTTTTTAGATTTTAAACAGAGAGAATTTAGTTTTTTTTAGAACAAATATACTTACCACTATATCCCTTCTTACTCTCTAAATGTTTTTATTTGTTTTTCATTCCAAATTAATTTTTTTTTGTTATACAGTTAAATAAGTTTGACGTGAAAAATATCATGAATATTTTAACAATTTAGTGGATTAATATCTCAAACTAATGTAATTTCCGGTAAATGAAGTGAAAAACTTAATTGGGGCCTACCACGAAATCTCTAAAACCATAATCTATTAAGCAATGATCTAGAATACAGAAATCTCGAAAACAAAAATGGAAATATCAGAAAAAACATAGAAATAAAAAATAAATAAATTAGGTGGCGCAACGGTCTGTAGGGACTTACAACTTACAACCATTCGTGTGTTTGAGTGATGTCAGGAATAGTGGGGACCTACAATTTTAATGCCGAATCCGAAGGGCTAATTATGACAAGAATTACTCTTGGAGATGCAGAACCTACCCATGACAACAACTTTAGGTGGCACAGGCAGGGATTGAACCCAAGACTTCTATCATGATAGTCCAACGCAGTAACCATCACGTTACGGTTACTAAAATCTAGACTAAATTTTGTATTCATGTTCACGATTATTAAAATGGTACTCTCATTACCAAAATGTTGTCACAAAAATAAATATAATAATTTCATTTAATAATAAATGTACTTTCTTTGCCAAGCCAACAAATTTCATGAATTTCACAATTCATTTTGCTATCAATTTTTAGTAAGTTGTTAAAAATTTAAAATGGTTCCACACCAGCTTTTAGCATGTACCATAGACTTACCATTTCTTCTAGAAAAGAGTCCTATTTATACTAATTCAGGGAATGTCAGGCAGGTCCCTCTCTTTCGCCTTCCTCATCACCATAACAACTTTGGCATTTTTGAAAGTATTATAATTATGATGCGCTTATTTAACAACGTGCATATCAGTCCTTTCTCCCCTAGAAACAATCTGTAGAACTTGTTTAAAATTTCTTATACATATATATTTCTTATATAGAAAATAATATGCACCTTTACATGTAAATACAAATTGTCGGCTAAGCAATTACCCATTTTTTTAGGAAAAAATTCAAAAAAGTGAAAAAATTAGGATCAATCAGGTAATACAAATTTCGTAATATAAATTTTAAGATTTTTGTCATTAGAGAGTTTTGTCTTTCAATTTTATGTCATGATCCAGCTTAATTGATTCAAGCTGAATCTAGACGATAAAGATTAGCAGGCGAATTAATAAATAATGCTTATTCCACCTTTATTCCGCAAGTTTACTATACAGGAAATAAGAGTTAAGCTGTGAGTTAAAAAGTTTCATGAACAAAACCAAAATGTTCGTGGAATAGTAAAGAGATGTTTACCAGAAATATACTACAATAAATACGATTCCTGTTTGGTAACCTGAAATTTAGTAACCAAGTTCCGCAGACTTGGATTTTTTTTCGTATGGGTTTCTACACCAAATTGTGATAATTTGTAAAGACATCTAGGAATATAATATAATTTATTTGTATTCGAATGTGGGTGCAGTCAATTGCGCCAATGAAGCTAGGAACTCCACGTATATTTTTTCAAAATGTTGAATGGTTAATTACTGTTCAGAAATTGATTGGGCCACATAAACTGCCTTGCTTTAGAAACAAATGCTTTGGCTACACGAGCAGAAATTATACTTAAGAGGGTATTCTAGTGTAGAGACAAGAATTTCGCCCGGTTTTTGAAGCGTTGTATAAAGGAAACAAAAAATATTTGTACTATCAAATTTTCTTATCATTTGTTTATTGATTTGTTGTTCATACATAAAAAATTAATAAAAAAATTAAAATTAACAAAGTTACAAGCAGTCAAAGTGGGGGGTCTAAATAAAAGAGGGTGTCCTGGCGTGCATCATATCAACCCTCCTGGTGATCTGAAAAACAAAAACCAGACGGATTCTTAATTATTATAGATGTCGCTATTGTTTCACTCTTGGATAAGTTAAAAAAAAACTTTTTAACAAAATGGCAGCAGTTTGAAAAAAAATGTTCTTGTTGCATATTTTTCAACAATTCCGAATTTTTTAAAAATACTAAATGAGAAGTTATATTTTTGGGCAAAAACCACACGATAAAGAGATGTAAAAAGAACACCCTCTCCAAATTTGAAGTAAATCGGTCTATTAGAACTCGATATATCCTTACCGCCAGCTCGAAAAAGTAGTTTCGAGAAAAACGCGTTCAGTGTTTTGAGACAAGTTTTCGACAATTTTACTTATAGAATGATACAGAATACGTACATATTTTTAATCAGCGATTCCTGCTCAATTTAAAAATCTTCAGTATAAAGTTTGCCACAAAATTAACTTAAAATGAAACTAAAAGGACAAAACAGTTTCTATGACCTTCAAAACCAGTTTCTATGACCTTCAATTAACTTGTGAAATCATAGGAATATTAAAAAATCCTTTTAAACGCATATTCTTGAATGTCTAAACTTTGGAAATATGAACATTTTTTTTTTTATTTTTTCAAAATTCTACACTAGAATACCCCCTTAATGCAGACTGACTAAAGCCGTGCATATCAGCACAATCGTCTTGAATCTTTTTTATTTTAGTAATTTCAGATTATGATTACAAAAAAGTCCTTGATCGTAGCCCATTACTACCCTAGTATCTGATGGAAGTCATAACTTGCAAACCGACAGGAATATGTGCAACTATTGTGTCCCCATTTAGGTCATCTTCAACAACCTCAATAAGTTTCCTTATATTTTCCTTGGAAAACCTATATGAAATCCTCCTCTGGTTTTGTATATTTTTTTTTTCGGTTGGTTCATGGCTGATTGTCAAAAATTGGAACTGGTTTAAAAAATGGACAAATATAGCACATATTAAAACAAAATTAAATAAGCAATATTCACTTTTTTTAATTTCATTAATACATTTGACTCATTTGGAGTTTATTTCTTCGCTAATACACCTTCTTCGGTGGTTTAACTTAGTAAACATCACTTAGTGGGAATTTTGTTTTATTCATAACATTTTTAACTTAACCCATGGAATAAGACCTAACCCTTCACTATTTATTTGATTCAAGAACTTTGCAAATCCATCGTACAATTATTTGGTCTTACTTAAGCCTTGAAGTCATTTACAACGAAGTATTTTTAAAAACCTGATATGATGCAAAAATTGTGAGGCAAGATTAAAAATCAGGACAACTATATCCTTTTGTAAAGTATTTTTTGGTTTGTGTGGCAGAAAATGAATTTAATAATTGACGGTCAGTATAATTTCTTATTGAAGCTTTCTTCTTTGTCCGATTAAATTTCAGAGTATTTTTTTCTTTATAAATTATCAAAAGAAAATTGTATCTCCTTCTTTTTACCAAATATAAAATATCCGGTATTGAAGAAACTTTAAAAAATACCTAAACGAACAAAAATAAAAACACCATTTTATTTTTTAATTTTTTTCTAACATTTTAATGCTCTTGAAATCGAACCAACACGTACATTTTTTTTGTTTTTTTGTTTTTGTTTTATTTTCTTATAAGGTATAATTTCATTATAGTATCTTTCTATACTATAATTTCCATCATTAAATAATTTTTTGTTTTTGTTTTATTTGTTCTTATCAATTCATTTATTATATGTATTTCAGTGAAGTTATTTCATTTTATATTTATCTTAAAATTATATCAATATATTTTCTGTTTCATCTATTTTTTGTTTTTGTTTTTTTTTTTATTTTGTTTAAACTTAATAATCGTTTGCTTTATTAATAATTTTTGTATTTATTAATAATCCAATTGTTTAGTAATCTGAATGAAATTAATTTCTTTTCAAATGTATATACTAAGTGTTTCATGCTTGTTTTTTTTTTTTAATTTTTGTTAATAATTTCTCAATTTTAATATGCGTGTTTATTATTTTGTTAATTTTATTTTTGTCAAAAGTACCCATCACACAATCACACTTTACTCAAAAAATAAAGACGATTTATCGGCTGTTTTTTTTAAATTTATTTTGTTTTTTTTAAGAAATAGCATCCACACAATAACACAGGCACACTTTTGCTATTATTTTGTTGATAATTTTGTTTTTTATTTAAATTTTATATCTGACGGTATTGAATTGTTGTCTCTATTAAATTAATTCAGTTTGTTAATGTGTATTTTGATGCTTTAAAATTTATTTTTGTTATAAGAAAAACATTTTTGTAACATATATTTTCAATTTTACAAAATTTCCTTGTCATTTTTTTTGTTGATTTTTTTGTTTTTAATAATTTTTTTTCATTGTTTTGTATAAAAATTTATATTTTTATTTTTAAAATTAAAAAATTACTCTTTATTACAATATTTTTTTTTTTAAACATATTGGGCAGTTTATCATTTACTCATAATATATCAATCTTCTAGACCACTTTTGTTGTTGTTGTTTGTAATAAAAAAGAATTAAAAGTGTGTCATTTGTTCAGAATTCGAGTGTAAAATATGTAACGTGTGCACTAAGAGAAGGAGGGTGGGTCTTTTGTTGTTTTTCTTTTTTGTTTTGGAAAAATTAGAACTTCTATGGATTATTTAAGAGAAACATAATAAGTAAATAAAAAACTTTATAAAACTAAAATGTGTGTTTTATTTTCTTTTAATAAATATTTTGTTTTAGTGCGAAGTTTTTTTATAAGTATATTATATTTTACAAGTTAGCTTGCCAAATGTTTATATATTAATTTTTGTTTTGCTATTGACAGTTTTTTTTTATTGATTTTAATTTTTTTGAAGTTGTTTATAATATTTATCTAAAGGTACAATATGTTTGTTTTTTTTTTTTAAATAAACTATTATTTGAAGTTTTTAGTCAATAGTACACGATATTTGAAGTTTTACCTACACAGATGGTCTAAGACTATTTTTTTTTTTTTTTTAATTTATTTTCAATGTCTAGGGAAGTTTTTTTGTTTGTATATACACTTCGAATAATTTGTATGTTTTTGATTTATATTGTTTATTATTTTTTTTTTGTATTTTTGTATTTAATTTGTTATTCATGGCGTCCAAGGTTGATGGTGTTGCCTTTAAAATCTAGCATTCATGATCTATATTAAAATTACTAACAAGTCTTTGTTTTATTACAAAGATTTTCATTTATTATAAATATACGTTTAACACTTTATATTAAAACTTTTTTAATGTTATGTTTTTTTGTAAAATAATAGAATACCTATGTGCGTTATACGCTGACTTCTTTTAATCATTATAATTAACTCTTCCGCGGCTGAATGTTAAACAAATAAATGATTTTTTATTAAAACAACAGACGTTTTTATGAAAAGGACACCTCTTTTTATTGTTGTTTTGAATTTTCTATAAATGATTTTGTTTTATTTAGTTTTTTGTTTTTTTTTTTTATTGTTAGTTTATATATATTTTATATATTTTTACTTAGGGTATAAAAATTTGTGCATGGAAATTTCGTTAGATTCATTCGCTTGTTTATTTTATACTTAAATTTAAACTTTAAGAGAGAAAAATTTCTTGTATGCATTGGTGTTTTCCAGTTTTAATAATATATGAGGAGAAATTTAAGTTTTGAAACATAAATGACAGTAAAAGCCGAGTTTTTACATACCCATTTCCCATACTCACTGTTTCCATTATGTCAGTTATGGTAAATAAAACATTATTTGCAATGAAAAAATGAGTTAGAAATGTGTACCAGAAAAACACAACTCCATTATAGTATTTCGTTACTTTAACTTTGATTTCTAAATATACCTCTATATATTTATGTACAGTACATACTCTTCACGTCACATGTGATATACTATATTAATTTGTTTTTTGTTTGTTGAGATACACGTAAATTTTCTTGAACATAAAACATAATCAATAAAATTTAATTTTATATTTAACATTTAAAAATTATAATCCCCAGTCTACACATTTAATAGCCTACATGTATGTAAATACGTATAAAATAACATTGATTTTCCACTTTTTGTTACTTTAAAATTTATTTATTTTATTTTTTTTTGTATAAAAGAAATAATAAATTTGTATATTCTTCTTCTTTTTTTTTTTTCAAAAAAAAAAGAAATATGTCAGTAAAAAATTATGAAAACACTTTTTTTTTAATAATTTTATTTTTATTTATTATCCGTTACAATTACATAATACAATCAACAACAATTCTATATAATAAATAAACCCTTACATATTTTGTAGTATATTTTTTGTTATATTATTTGGTGGTTTTATAGTTTGTTTTTGTTTAAATATATTTTTTGTTATTACAATTATGTAATATGATATTATATACATTTGATGAATCAGACAAACGTATGATCTGATTTAATCAAACACTAAGAAATTATTATTTTTGTTTTTAATTTATCAACTTAATATTATTTGCATAAGATCAATTACTTTAGGTTGCACGATTATTTTTTACTTAAAAATAATTTTAAAAACAAAATAAATTCAACTGAAAATAGAAATGCTGTTGTTTAAAATGTATAGTTATGATAATAAAATATAAAATAATTAATTAAATCTTTTTGTCGAATTAAATTATAGGTAAAATATGTATCTTAAATATGTACTTTATATAGGCAACTATTCATGTTAACTATTTTAATAATTTTTATCGACTAATCGTTATATTTTACACTTTTATTTTTAACGCTAATTTACAAAATAACTGTTTTTTTTTCGCTACGATTTTTTTTTATTCTACTTTAAAAATGTTGATCAATATTATTGCGTTTAAGGCCAAGTAATAAAAGTTTTATGCAAGATGGCATGTACAAAATAAATAATAAGTGAAAATTAAACAAAAGGAAATAAATTAAATAAATACTCAGTGGTTTTTAGGGATAGTTAATTAGTTTATAATTACATTTTTGAAAATGTTGGCATAATACAAGTGCCAGTGTGATGAGGATCAAGTGCAATCATTGTGTTTCAAAAACTTAGCAGATGAAATCAATAACATTTTCAAAGAAGGACTTAAGATGTGGACATAAACAAGAACACTTTTGACGTTCGTTTTCAACTCTTTTATTTATTTTTTTGAAAACAAGGAGATAATTTGAATAAAATCAAACTATAATAAACTGAAGCACAATTTTTGTACTCAATATTTTTTTTTAAGTTAAATAGTTGACGTTGATGAAACAGCAGAACAAGATACAAAAATTAAAAATTTTGAGAATCGTATTGATCTTATGCTTCCAAGATTAATGAATATGGAAAATTAAAACTAAACACAAGGATCGAACTGATTGCTTAAACTTGTGTGCTAGATTTTTTACGTTGATATCCCTCTTAAAGGACTACAAGGACTTAACCATTGAGATATAGTAAAGCAAAATTGATACAAAATTAAAGTGAGTATAAATAAATCGTGAGGAAATGCGTGCTTTACTCATAGTAAATTATTATAGAAAAATTGATACCATAGTGTAGTGTTTACGCAATATTATTCTAGTAAAATCAAAACTCAAAAATAATTTAAAATATATAAAAATGTTTATAACAAAAGTGTAATAGCTAAAAGAAAAAAAAACAAAAAAAAACATGACACCATTATTTTCTTTTTCTTTTCTTATATTGTTGCGATGAAATTCATAAATCTGTTGTTTTAATAGATAATCATTAGTTTACTTAATTTTCTTCACATTTTTGTTTTGTTTTAAATTGAATCTGTCATCGAATTTATTTGTCAGCTATTTGTTATGTTTTTGCATTACCTCCTTTTTTGTTTTTTAATATAATATCTACAATGTCTTACATTTATAAATATTAAAAATACTTCCATCTTTGCAATTTATAACGATTTTTTTTCATTTTTTTTTCTTATTAGTTATTTTTTAGTATTTATCTAAATGAAACAAAAAAAGATAGTAAAGTGTTGTTTAAAACAACAATATAGAAACTTAAATAATTATGTCCGGCTATTTCCTTTTATTTTTGTTTATACTTCTTTTTGTTCAAGAATAATATCTTAAAATTGTTTTTGTTTTCTTTTTTATTTTAAATTTCCATCTTCGCCCGTCTTAATTTTTTGACTTAATTATTAATAATTCTAAAAAATATTAATATGTATTCTGTTATGTTTTTATTATGTTAACGTAACTTTTATTAGATTAATTATTTTTTTATTTATTTATATTTTTAAAATTAAGTTTGATGAATATTAATATATATTTGATTTTTTTCCTAAAAAAATTACCTTAATATATAATTCATTTTAATGTGCTACTTAAAAATTAATTAAAATTTCAATTCTCCCGTTGAACGAACGAAATTTTTATATCTCAATTTTTTGTTTTTAGTGTTTCTTTTTTGGAGATAGTTGCTTATTATTATTATACTATTATTATATTATTTATATTTCGTTCTTAAATATATTTAATTAGTTTCTGTACAAATTAAAAACAAAAATTGTTTTGGTTTTTGTGAAAAGATCTGTCCTGTTAATATTATATAAATAAATTAAAATTATCTGTAAAATTAAATAACAAATTGAAAAATATTACTGACAAAAAATTAAAAAAATAATATTTTTCACTCAAGAAAACAAAAAGGCTGCCAGCAGCGTAACAGTTTGTTTTCAAGGGCTTAAAAATAGTCTTGGGTTTTTGGGTTGTTATATAACATAAATTTATAAATATTTGTGCTGATATGACTATTTTAAATTTTCAATGTGTTTTTCTTTTTTATTTAATTAAAAATAAATGTACAAAAACTTGCTTTTGAAATAAAAGGATAAAAGTTATTTTCGTTTGTTTTGTTTTATATTTTGAGAGAATTGCATTTTTTGTATTAACATTAATTTGTAATATTTAAACTTTTAAAGAAGTTATTTTTGTTTATTACGGTTTTAATATTTTTTTTAAGGTTACATACTGTTTGTTGTGATTTTGTTTTTAATTTTTACTTTTACTTTAAAACTAAGTTGTTGGCAGTATAAAGTTTATTTAGCTTTGCTATGACAGATATTCTACAAACCAGTCACCTTAAGTTGTGGCAGAAGGAAGAATTTTGAAAATATGTTATTGAAAAATATTGAAGAAGGACAATTATAATTAATAACTTAAAATTCAAAATATCAAATGCAAGAAAATTAAAAGGTTTGACAGCAGAACTACTTTAATTAAGATTCCCGATTCTTACATTTGTCAAAGGTACTTCTAATTGAGTCTTGTCAATTTCAATCATAAAGAAAATAATGTAGTTTAAAACAATACATTTAAAGTCTACATAAACGATAAACTAAAATTTCGTTATTTAAGACGACTGTACTGATTTTACTGTTTTACTGTGTGTGGACTGTAAATTATTAATACTTTTCAGTAAATCAAAATAAAACGTGGATTGAAATCAGTAAACATTTTTCAGGTAATTTTGAACTAAGTATTTTAGTAGGACTTATTTCTTGTTAAATATTTGGCTTTTCCAATTTTCTTGACGCAATTGGAAATACTGTTTTAAATATCAGTAAATTTGGCATTTAGAAAATTTGACAGCTAACAAAACATATCAATGAATTTTGTCATTTGGCAATGAATGCGATACTTTCCGCCAACAAATTTAGCATGTTGTATCATCTTAGGTGTTGTTTTTGAATTAAAACCATTGTATCAATAGATATGACAAAATTTTAAGCTTTTTAAGTTTGTCATCATACCGCAAATGTTTGCCTTTATTTTAAGTTAAACCATATTTTCTGTCAGTGAAGTGTTTAGAAGTTATCCCTTTCTTAAAATTTAAATTTTACAGGTTCTTAAGTGACGATACAAAAATTAAGGAACATATAATAATAGAAAAAACAGTAAATTAAAGATTAAGGTACTTAAAAACAACATATTTGATGAAAAAAACGAAAGAGCACCAATTAAAAATCTATATACTTTAAAAGAAACTTAATTAGAAAACTTAAAAATTAATCAATTTTAAGTAAGTTTAAGGTTTATCTTTTCAGAATCATCTTCCTGTACATTTCCTTTACCATTTGTCTTCTTTAATTTTCTGTTTCTGTTTTGTTTCTGTTTCATTTATAATTTATTTCCTAATTTATTATTTTACAACTATAAACTTATAATTATCATTATAAGCCCAATTAACCGTCTCCACCAGTCATTTAAATTATAGCAACAGTAATAATAAAAACGATAGTTACTATCATTTGGAATATGTACAGTTACTAGGATATTGTTCTGAACTAAAAAACAAATAATTGATGACCATAGTAAAACAAATCGCTGTGATCTTAAGCTGCCTTTTTCGTAACTAGTCGTCGCCGATGACGCATAATATGGTATCGTACAGCGACTAGTTGTTGATGCAACTGGTTGACATTCGACAACCGGAACACTCGGCAGGTCAATGATGTCATCATAATAGTATACAAGGCCCGAGTAAGCATAATACGGCAGCTTTTCCAGATCAGCGATACTAGCTACTGAAGTTGCATTACTTCTAGTTTTTGTTGTTGTTGTATTTGTTGCGTTTGAAGAACTCGAACTTGAACTCGAACTCGAGGAACCACCAGAAGAATTTTGATCGTCTGGCGATGTTGCTGACGAAAATGGCGCAAGTCGTTCTTTTAAGGTCGCATTGGTATCTCGCAGGTTGTTATTGGCAGCAGCTGTTATATTTGAATTTCTTCTCCCCGAGCCATCATCGAAGTCATCACAGTATATACAGATGCCATGCGTAGGCGGATCACAGTAACGGTAACAGCATTCTGGTGGGCCATGATTAGATTTAAATAATTGTTCACCCGTTTCAGGAATATTTTGATCTAAATAAATTAATTAATATGTATGATTAAATAGAAAACCACAGTATGTTAAGATAAATTAAAAAAAAAAATAATATCAAAATTATTTACCCAAACAAAGAAATGTCGGTTCTCCTGCATACTGTGTCGGATAGGCTGGTGCACGATCACCCGGAAGCAAATATGGACATTTTTGTTCTACCGTCTCACACACACTACGACATGGTCGTATTCTTCTTCGTTTTCGAAATTCTATTTTTCTTTTCGTTCTAGAAATTTTAAATTTTAATATTAGTAAAAATTTAGCTTATAATCTAAATTAAAACAAAAATAAAAATTCATAATTGTTAGAAAAATTAATAATAAATAAGTTTTTTATTTTATTTTGAAAAAAGAAGGGTTTTCTTATTTATAAACGCATTCTAAGGACTGCATAAAGTTACAAAGAAATACTTTAAGCAGCGTGTAACTAACTCATAATTTCATAGTTTAACAGCACTGTATTATAAAATCATCTAAAGTTTCTGTTAATGAACCTTTATAATATTAATATAGTGATAGTATAGGATGTATTTTTATCTGCATGATAAGTTTTCATGATTTTTGACAGAATTTGATTGTTTAGTGATACTTTGACAGAATTGCAAACTGAGCTAACATGTTCAGTAAGATTTGTTAGTTATCATGAATTGTCTAACTACAAAACAATGCTTTGAAATTGTGAAAATTTTCTTTGACAAAAATGTATCTTTTGCAAAGTTCATTTAGCACATAGCCCAAAAAATTGTGATTATGGTAATGACATTCGTTTTTGGTAAAATTGTTCAGTCAATAAGCAAAATTGCCATGTATGGAATTAATGTATCTTTAAGCCGTCAACGAATTACAATTTTTACTGGCTATTGGCATCATCGGGTGAATGGTGAGCGCTGTCTAGAAATTCTGATTGATTATTTGTTTTCAATAATTAATCTGCTAAATATTAAGGAAATTTTAATCTATAAAATCAGCCCGAATTGTCATAGAGCGCGCTTAACCATCAATTTATTGCTAAACCAGCCGGGGCCGTCTACCTTCCCGGTTTGAAAAAATCGATTTTTTTTTGCATATTTCTAATGTTGACATACATAACTAAAAACATGCTCTGTGAAGGATTTGATCGAAAGCATGCTGGTTTACGGGATATCGAGCCTAAACTGCTAAAAGCATCGCACGATACATAGTTAGTTTAAAATTATTGAAGACCTCTTAGTTTAGTCTATAGCATCATACTAAAACTGATTTAACTAATAATAAATTTACACCACACTTTTCGTTTCTATTATAAATTTTAGACCGTGTGCTTCTTTTCAAATAGATACACGGTACTTTGAATATTTATAGGGTAATTTTTAATAGTTTCAGTTTTTCAAATATCATATAAAGCTTTAAAGTACATTGTAAAGCTATGATTACACAGTCAACGAAATCGGTCAATGCGTTGACTCTCTGACGTAAAAATGACGTCACAATCTGTCCCAAGAGTGTCACTTCGTGTGATTGTCAACGAACACTGGTGTCATTGCGTTGACGGGTACGATGACACTCTCGTTGACACACATTTTTGGGTCAACGCATTGACTTTTTTCGATGACCGTGTAATCTCTCTGTCAACGTCATTGGGACGCGTTGACGGAGTCGTGTCATCGCAATGACAGTGTCCCAGCGTTGACGGGGCAGAATTAAATACCGTGTCATCGTCTCAGTTTGACTGTGATTTTTATACATATAAAAAAAAACATGGCCCTGGTTTTTTTACATCATTTAATTCAAAAAATAAAAAAACAAAACAGGACATACTATGTATATTAAAATTTTAAAGCTGCTGGTAAGTTTTTTTTTTTTAAATTTAAAATAATGCCCCTTTCTTTGATAAAAAATTTATCAGATTATGATGCTATTTCAAGACAGGAGTCACTTGCCCAAGATGAAGACCAAAAAAAGAAAAAAGCGCAACGCAAAAGAAAAATTGCATACGCTTGGGCCAAAAAAACTGAAATATCGGAGTTGATTTCAGCTGTCCAAAAGCGACCAGCGCTTTGGGATGGAGGATGCAGCGATTATAAGCTGGCTCACATAAAATGTGAGTGCTGGAAACAAGTTGCTGAGGAGCTAGGGATCCAAAATGTCGATAGCTTTGAAGCTAGAAACAAATGGAACGCCCTTCGTAGCCTCTTCAAGGCAAATTTAGGCAAGAACCGAGCCAAAAAATCGGGCCAAGGCACTTCGGAAATAGCGACCGTGTCATGGGCTCACTTTTCCGAAATGATGTTCATTGAGTCTGCTGAAGTGCTTCAATCAGTAGAATCAGTTTCAACATTGCCCTTGGTAAGCTTATATTTTTTGTATAAATTCAATCGTAAAATATACATACATATATTTTTTAAGGAGGGAGCCTACACGGATGCTTCAATTCTGCATGAATTGAATCAGCAATTCAGCTCCGAAAACGTCGAAGAAAATCTACTTCCGGCTGGAAAAAAACAAAAAAGTTCATCAGCGTCACCAAGAACAAATTCCAGAAAATCCGGGAGCATGAAGGATTTGGCTGCCGAGGTTCTTAAGAATTTGCATCTCCATATTTCTTTTTGTCTTTGCTATTGCTTTTTATCTGAAAATGAATTGCACTTAAGTTAAATATATCTATATAATTATGTGCATTAATAAACTCACAATATTTATTTTATTTCCTCAAAATAACTTTGACTTGTGCTGACGGCTTTTTTGCTTTGTGTCAAACCGTGTGATCATCAAAGTTTTGCGAGTCAATGCATTGACACTGATGAGTAAAAGTCAGGTTGACACACCTGTGCGTCAACGTAATTTGGGACAACATTGACCCAATAGTGTGAATCGTGTGATAGTCAATGTTTTAAGCATTGATACTGTAAACGTTGACGGTGAGATGACGGAGAAAATATGTATTTTTTGTGACGTCAGAGAGTCAACGCGTTGACCGATTTCGTTGACCGTGTAATCATAGCTTAAGTTGTTTTTCTTTATAAAATAAAGATTTGTTTGTATTTGGACTCATTTCTGCCTTAAAAATTATTACCATGTTTTAACTAAGGTTATAACTATTAATAATGTCTAATGCTGACTTAAAAATAAGTCGTTTCATGGACCAGCAGCAAATTTTTGATTTTTCCTTTAAAATACATATTTGTTTGGCACTTATATGTTTAGAATAAAGGACACCAAATTAATTTGTTTTAGGTGAATGTTTAAACTTAAAGCGTTAATGAAAGTATTTATTTTATTAAGTATAAAGCGGATTTGTTTCAGAACAAAATTGTTTCAATTAAAGCGAGTTTACAAAAAAGCGAAGTGTAGTTATTCAAACTAATTTTTTTGAAAAAAAAACTGTGAAAACATCGCGCTAAATTTCTTGTCCCAAACAAATGAAAATTTCATTTGAACTGTACTGTAGACTATTATTTTAATAGATCACCTTTCCATTAGACTAAATTCCCACTTCAAATTTGATTACCTTGTTAATAGCCTTGATATCACTGGACCCTCTACGCATGGATCCTTGTTATTGGCAGTCGATATGGAATCTTCTCTTTGACGAGAGCTGCTCCTTTCTTGCTCGTCAATTGTGCTCGTCATTTTTGTATTCGATTTCGTTCGTTTGCAATTTGTATTAATTTTGTCAGCTCTTTTTGTAATTAGATGTTGTGGATGTTGTTGTTGTTGTTGTTTTAGTTTTTGATATTGTTGATGCTGTTGTCCTGATGATGTCAATGATTTTCTTGACAACGTCGATGATGACAATTTTGATATATGTGGAGACTCAATTGATTCATCTTCATCATCGTCATATATACTAAGACTATCCTGCTGAAATCTGTCGCTATTGAAATTCTCATCGTTATCATTATCGTTTAAACCATATCGATCCTGATCTTCGGGATGTTGTTGCTCTTGTTGTTCTTGTTCATGTTCCTGTTCCTGTTCCTGCTCCTGTTCTTTTTCCTTATTTTCTTGATGCTGCTTTTTATTGTTTGTATTGTTGTTTGTTGATTTCGATGTTGTTTTTGTTGTTGTTTTTGTGGTTGCTGAGTCTTTGCTGGAAACTGAATTATGTTCCGCAAAGTATGGTATAAGTGTACTGCATACCCAGCGACGATAAGCCTCCTGTAACATAGACAAACAAAAATAGTTTATGTTAAAAACTGAGTTAATTTAAAAAATAAGGTTAAAATTTTATCATATTGAAACACCTGCTGCTAAAAATTCACCATTATTACTTTTTACCCAAAAGTGACAAAGTTAAAATTTTAAATGTGAACTTAATTTGAAATGAAGGCAAATATTCACCATCAAATCAATTCATAAGCCAGGTATATATTTAAGAGTATATCAAAAAAGTTTGTCTATAATAGCATTCATTGAAAATTGATTCTCTATCCACCACACTATGCAAACTAACAATTAATCTATAGCTCTCCCCCCACGCCTGCCCATTTAATACCCATTCACCGAAAAATACTCTGTAGCCGTTCAACTACCCTCGATTTCGCTTGAGAGGGCTTTTGAGTTCGTTTTGGATTAAAAAAAAAGAAGAAGGAAACCCAAAGAATATGGCGCTCCACTAGGATTGCCAATTATCTAATCGTGATGTCAATACCTTTAATGCCCCCGAGAAGTCCCACCTTCTCCATTTTTACCTCCATCCCCAATACCACCCTTAGCACCAGCACCACACCTCAGTTTTGACCTCATTCAGACCCGTTGGGATTGATGAATACTGCAAGCGATAAAAGCATCATTATTTTCATGAGCTTTGTAACAACTTAAATTTTCATCTCTTCCTATTCATGCCCTCCATCTTCGAGTTGGATCGGGAGATATTTTAAGGGTACTCAATTCCCCTATTGTATTGTATTGGCACTGCAAAGTGGTAAATGGTGATGGTAATGGGGCATAGGGTATGGAGCATGGGGGTGGTGGGTGGTGGGTCAATTTCCATTCTTCTACCTGTATTCAGCTGTTCACTCACGCTGAAGCTGAGAGGTACGAGTGGAGCAGCGAGAAGACGACGATGATGATGATGATGATGACAGAGCGTGCATAGGGTTGTCATTTTGTTTTGCTTTCGACTCATGGAATTTCGAGATTGCTGTGCTGAGTGAGAGCCAAGCCAAGCAAAATATGGGACATTATACTCGTACACTGGGCTGTGCGGGTTGTGGGATGTGGGTTGCGAGATGCGGAATACAGGAGGCGGGCCTGCGACCGAAGGTGGAAGAAAGGAGATCATCGTTTTAATGATTTGCATAGGTACTTTGGGAGATTAAGTGTTTTATGGTGTCCTTGTTGTCATTTATTGGGCATTGTTTAGTTTTTTTCTTTTTTTTTATCTCTTCTTCGTATTCTCTTTTCTCTTGTTCTTTTTTGTTGTTGTTTCTTTGAAATTTTCGAAGTACCCACAGCCACAATACATATAACGTGGATTTTATAATTTGCTCCTTGTTTATCCTGGATATAGTGATTACGTCTTTCTTGTGTAAGTTGACGTATTGTTTGGATATTAAAGAAGTGGGAAGGACTTTGCTAGTTTTTTCCTTTATTCGTTGATGGTGATGATGTTTTTATTTAGTAATTAGACAAAGAAATAGTTACTTTTTTACTTCGAGGGTGGAAATTGAAATTTAAAATAAAATCAGAATCATTTCTAACAAAATGTTGATGCTTTGATCATCATCGTTCCTATTTTTATAAAGAGTTCAAAAAGCAAAACATTTTAAATGATTAAGGGGATATTTGATATATTGATACACATATGTTTGTAAGTTAAAAAGGCTTTTATTTATACAAATAGTAAAGTTAGAAATCGATGGCATTATTTTAATTATTTTTCATTTAAGAAACTCAAAAAGAGGAAATACATGCAATTTAAAAAAAAAGTACGTATGCCCCTCGTGGACCTTTGCTGTTTTGACGTTTTATCGAAATTTTAAGAAGTTATGCATTTAACTACATAGTTAATAATTTTCTAAATATTTCACAATTTATTAAGTTCAAAATTTTTCCGTTTTTCTACCTAATGAAATATTTATTGCGTTTTTTTTAAATGGTCTATCGTAACACGGTTTAAACAAAGTCAACACATACACATTTCGGAATGAACTCAGAAATACAAATTATTATTTTGTAATTTTAAATGCAATAAAATGTTTAGAGAAATTAAGTAGTAATTTAAAATTAGCAGAATCATCTTTTTAACTATATACTTATATATATAGGTTATAACCACAGAAACTACACAAAGAATTTTTTAAACTCAATTTTTATTTGTAAACAAAAGAAATAGAATCAAATTCATATTGCACTATTGAAAATTCATTTGATCCCATTTCCTGTTATTCTCATTAAGATAAATCATAAATAAGAATAAAATGCTGACAAAGTGTTTATCACGAAAAATAAAAGAATTAAAAGATAAAACGATAAAACGATGACAAAGAGTTTTTCATCGAAACACACTAGCTATCTGCGATAGTTTAGTTTACTTCTTAAGATACTCTCAGTTAATAAAGTCATAAAGAGCTCTGCTCTTTATAATAACTTTTAAAAACATCTTTTATTAAATCTAAATTAAAATTTATATATAAGTATATATATACTTATATACCTCAAATATATAACTTAATTGTTTAAAACTTTGCGTCAGTTTAAGATTCTTAATTAACTGTGTTTATCTTAAGTTTTTAGATAAATTGTAACGTAAATATTTGTTTAAAAATTGAGTATATAAAAATCAAGTGAAGTACCAATCATTCAAATTGAGCAATTGCTACCTGAATTTTGTAAGCCTTGTGGATACATTTCTTAAAATATTATGGCAAAAACTCTTTGGATGTTTTAGAGCCTATAAATCGTAATTATTGTACATATGTACTTTTAACAAAATAAGACAAATTAAGGAAGGTTAGTCAAAGGGTATTATAGATTTTTATTAAAAAAAAAATTAGGTGGCTCAACAGTTCGTTCAGAACTAGGGCCTAGTGACTTACAACTCTCAGCCATTCCTGTGTGCGAGTAATATTGTCAAGAATGGAGGGGACCTATAGTTTTAAGCCGAATCCGAACGGCTAGTTTGAGAAAGCACTTTTCATGACAAGAATTACTCTTAGAGGATTTGTCAATTCCTCGCAAGAGGCAGTACCCGTCAAAGAAAACTTTAGATGGCACAGGAAAGGATCGAACCCAAGATCTCTAGCATGACAGTCCAAAGCACTAACCATCATACCACGGTTATTAAGAACAAACTATTAAAAACCGAGATATTTTTAACAGTTTTTTTTCGAAAACTTAAAAAAAGTGATAAAAGGAATTCTTTAAAATGTATGCTTTAGAATGTTGGTATTAGGTCTACAATTGTATTCATTTTAAAATTTTAATATTAATTCGTAAATGTGCATGATGAGTGAACACAAACTTTTGACTCCGATGTGTTTTCCAAAGGAGGTTTTTCTTCTATTAAAAATAAGTTTAACATGAAATATGTACATAAAGCTCATCTAGATAATTTAAGTTGACCCGTTCAGTAAACTTGTATTGGAAGAAAAAATCAAATTGTTTATTTATTTTTCTATTTCTAAAAAGCCTCGTGTTCAAACAGTTTTAATATTTTCCTTAGATTCTTTTTCCAGATAAATTGTGTGTGTTTTTTTTTTTAACTCGTATCCTCGTATCTCTTCGTTTCCATGGTGAATGTGACCACGTGATATTTCCATCATTCAACACAACCTGATTCCGAGGACGATGAAATCCTAGACTAGGGAACAAGAAACTTGCAACACCCAATGACACGTGCTCATACAACTATATTATCCACCACGAGTCCTCCTCGAAAGCAGTCGAAATATATCAACTTTAATTTCATCAGTGAACTATTAGTTTGTGAAGTGCCATCTGTATTCAAGCCAAAACTCACTACAGCAGTGGTAAAGTGTGTTCCCGAGGTTTTTGAAAAGTTTTCTCGCTCGATTCACTTTTATTGAGAAATAATTACTTTTGATGCTATTAGTTATTTACTTAAGAAAATCGAATCATTCTCTGTCTAGTCAACGCAGCAAGAAGAATTCTAGTCTTGAGGACAAAAGCACCTTATCTATACCCCCTTCTACTATAACCTTAAAAAAAAATAAATAAAAATAACTGTTATTGTGGTGCTATGTGGAAGGTTCAATGAATGGACTGGGTTGAACTGAAAAATGTGCAGAACTTATTTACTTATTTACTTTTCTTCTCTATACATGTGCCTTGGTCGTAAATAAAGGAATCAAAGGAATGTGTACCACCTCCTTGATATTTTCAATATTTGAAGAATAAAGGGAGTAAAAAAGTAAAGTAAAGTAAAAAAAGAAAAACACAAAATCTTTTGCTTGTGTAATGTACCTCATAAAAGTCGAAGGACCTTTGGTCAATTTTATAAACCTTTTCTCGAATTTCATTTTACGTTTTTTGTTGTTGTTTGTATTAAACCAAAAGTATATATATGTAGGTGCGTATGTACCTAAGAAACGCCACTATACAGAATTTTTCCTTTTTTTTTCATCATTTATACGTCTTGACCCTTTTGGAAAATTTGAAGTAATAATAATACGCCACTGATGATAAAAGTCATCCCTTTGCCAGCCCAGTGCCCAACAATCTAACAAAGGACAAGATATACCCATCGTCAATTTCTTGGATAAATCAAAATAAATGCAGGTACAAGTCATACGTAGCTGCTCACAAGACTCAAAAATGTACACCTAAAGTGTTTTTGAAATAAGACAAAAATTGAGTAGAAGATCAAGAATTTAAGAATATTTGAGGGGAAATTTAAGATATTTGAAGTTTAAACTTTAAACCTCCTTTTTTCTTAAATTCCATGGTTTATAAACTGTGTAAAATTTAATACCGAAATATAGCTAATTTTTTTTTTACAAAGCCAATACTTATCATACATTAAGTAAGAGAATATCTTTTACGCCCCATAAGTGTATCTATATCTTGTACACTATCGAAATTATTAACTTAATAAACTCGTAATAAAGAAACATAAATAATATGAAATGAATACTTTTTTTTGCAGGTTGTTTTTGATGAGAAAAGATAAAAGTAATGCCGTCACTTTGTATGGCAGAAGTCTGTGGAAAATGGGAAAAACTAACTTGGATATAACAGCTCAAGGCTCTTAAGGGTATGAGGGTGGTATATATTATGGGGCGTGGTATACCTACTATAAGATACTCTAAGGGGGAATAGAACAAAAAAAAAATGTTAAATATGAACTGAAACTCAATGGATGATGGAAAGAGATATATGATGGGTCGATACTTTATTCGAAGTGCTTTTATTTAGTTTGCTCGGCAATTTGGTTGTCTGTTGTTCTTTTGCTATAATATAAATAAGGGCCGAGTCGAG
This sequence comes from Eupeodes luniger, assembly GCA_951509635.1. Lineage (NCBI taxonomy): Eukaryota > Metazoa > Arthropoda > Insecta > Diptera > Syrphidae > Eupeodes > Eupeodes luniger. Next base: position 130,329,403 of record OX608075.1, on the reverse strand, counting down.
ACGCAAGAGACGACAAGACAAAAACCATCTATTGGTGAGATTAATATTGTAATTGAGGTAAGAAAAAGATTTTAGCTGTCATGTGGGTTTGAAGAATAAGGCACTGAAAGTGTAATTTTGATTTAGTATATATATACTACACACATGAGGTGAGGTAAAAGAATTATAGCTTAAATTACAAATAATATCCTCTTTTACAGTATATTTGTTTTATTGCCATTCAATTCAATGAGGCTATTTTAAACATAATAATATTATTTATCTCTTTAATAGTTTAAAGATATGTGTATTTTTGAGGGGCTACTGAGTTCCGTGCAATGAAAATTATTCTATTGGGATTCAAACATAAGATATTTTATAAACTTAACGAGTTCAAATCAGTTTTTAGTAACCTTCATATGTCAAGGACAGAGTTTGACCCTTAGGAAAGGAAAATAGGATTTAAAAGGACATGTCGGTTCACATTAGTAAATATTACAATGACAAAGAAAGACATAATGTTTAAAAGCATTCCACATTCGCGTAGTGTGGCAAAAGATTCATTCTCTGTATTATACTGTTAAACCGATTGTATTCTGATAAGTATTCACAAATGTGAGAGTAAAACAGTTGAATTTTTAAAGGGGAGGAATGCTGTTTCACAGCACGGTACAAAAGGAGAGAGAACAGACATTTTGACTGTGTTCAAGCGATGTAAATGAATTAAAGAAGTTAGCGTCACCAATCATTTTGAACGCTCTTTTTTGAGTACCATTCAAGAGGCCTTTAAAAGTTTTAGCACTAACTCAGAGTTGAGAGTTATACTCAAAATTAACCTTAACATATTATCAACCCATGTCATCATAGGTTTTGACGATATCTACGACTCTACGTGTGTCCTTTTTCTTGTAAAATGTAAATCTATAGTTAGTTTGCATGTAAATCTTTAAGCTATAAAAGGAAGATAGTACAAATAATTCAGGAAGAATTGATGAAAACATTTTTCTTGCAAGTAGTCATTTGTCATTTTTGCCCACCAAAGAATTTGTTACAATTTGACACCAAATTAGCAACAATGTTCTGTTCCATGAAGCGTTTATAAAAGGTACATCATACAACCAAAAGCAGACAAAAATCTTTGTACCCAACATAAAAGATTATTCTAAGAAGTAAATTATAAAGAACATATCTTTCGTCGGAAATGACAACTGCTATAATAGTTGTTTGATACTAATTTAGAGAGCAAAGTTTAAACTTTTTATACATACGTAAAGTATTTAAATTACATTAGATAAAGTCAGAAAGAATTTAGCATGTTCATGTTGAAGTGACTATACATAAGGTAAATTTAAAAAAGGCTTATTTACTTTTTGTTTGGTAGAAGGATGAAAGCAAAGAGTTATTCATATGTTTCATGAGAAAAAGTTGCAAAATTTCTCAACCGAAACTAAAGAATCATTGACTTTGTATTTTGTGTAGGTTTTTTTAAAAACCAAAAAGAATCTTCAAGATACATAATTATATTCGTACCTATGCCTTTTTTTTACTTAAAAAACATGAATTTCAAAATTCAAGATGACACACAACGAATAACCAACAACCCTCATCATCTGCCATCTGACTTAGTTACTTAATCCCCTGCCACCAATCCTGAAGATTGCCTGCTGTCATTTTCCAGCCTCGACTATACTCTTATTCATATAAAGGTACAGACAAAAGTGTTTGTTTAGGTTCAAGTAAACGATGTAACCTTAGGGCGCAATGTTGCACATAAATATTTATGCTCGCTAAATTGTCAGTTAAACGCTCTATGGTGGTTCTTAGTCATACAATATGAAACTTTGAGATGCAAAGCTCTGGTGTAGCATAGCAAAGCTGGAATAAAGGAAAGTCGTCATGTCACACGGCTCGAGCACATCATAAAAAATACAGTATTTTTTGTTTTTGTTTTTTTTGCTTCTTTTTTCAAAAGCAAGGTCATGATGATTTGTATGAGAGAGGAATATTTTAGTCCCCTCTCATAGAATTCACACAGGACCTTGGCGCTATGAAACCAAAGATCCACGGAGATGCACTTTTGCATAGAATTTGAATTGTTATCCTTGCAAATTATTTGTTCAGCTTATATGCTATGGAAAAAGCTGTTTTTATCTTTGAATAACGCTATGAAAGGATACAAAATAATGTTTGTTTTAGAAGAATATTCATTTAACAATCACAATGACAAAATTAAAGTAAAACTATGTGAAAGAACTTAAAGTGATGATTAAGGATATGAATAAAGTCTTTGTTTTTGTATATTGAGGACACTAAACTTTTTTTTTCGATGCCACAAAACTTAAAGAAAATTAAATTATGTGAAAGTTTTGTAGAGCTTACAATTGAGTTTGATTTCTTGAAGTTCTCCTAAAATTTAAAAGCATTTAAGAAAGCACCAAAGGACCTATAGGAATATGTCAAATTATTATGGACTTTTTGCGGTAAACAAGACATCATGGCTGATGTAAAATTGAAATTGAAGAAAATTGATAAGTTGGAGACAATTTATTGTTGTTTTTCGTTTTGCAAGTCTATTTGCATAATTTAAATCTCAAATATCCAACAGAAGAAAAACGAGGAAAAAAACATTCGTTACACACAATCTCTTAATATTTTCTTCATGGTACTTTCTTTAAGCTAAAGGAAAAACTTTTACAGAAAAGACCTAAAAGATGAAACTTCTTGAGAGAAAATAATTACTTTTATTGATTTTCCACTCGAAGTTGGTTCGCCAAGCTCCAATTGATACCATAGTGTGGTTGATGCTCAACAAAAAATAAAAAAAAAATGTAAAAAAGAAAAATCATGAGATTCAAGAAATATACGAGTAAAAGTCAAACATAGAACTATGAGTCCAGAGAAGTTTGAAACACAAAGACTCATTGATTGTGGTTTTATTCTCCGAAGAGCCTCGCAGATATGAAATGATGCAGTTTTTTTTTTGTTCAACTTACTTTTTTATATGCTTACAACTTTGACAAATGGAAATATAGCAATTCAGCAAAAAGTTGGAGGAAACTAAAATCAAAAACCTTCAATGATATTATCTTGGATTGATTTCTGTAAAAAAAAAAAATTAAATAGCTGAAGAAGCTTAAGGAAAAGTTGAAAATTTAAACACTTTTGGTTAGGATTGGGATTGGATATAAATAATAGAACATTTATAGAACACTTCCTAGCAGAAATAAACAAAATACAGTAATATTTAGGTACCTTTATCAAATCGGCTTAAAGAGTTTTTTTTTTAAATTCTGCACGAAGAGTAGTAAGCTTCTCTCGATTCCAAAAGTACACCTAGATTAAGGAATTGTTCTGGAAGAAGAGTTTAAATCAAATTTCCTACTTTGAGAAAATTGATATTATGAGACGCTTATAAAACTAATCTTCCACAAGAATTAATAAGAAACGGGCTTGAAAAAACAATAGCAAAACAATTAACTTTGGATTGAATGGTAATGTGTCGTTAATCGGTTTTGTAATTATACTTTTTTCGATTCGGTTTTGAAAAATAAAATTCTGTCGGTACTGTTTTTTTTTTTTTTTTTTAAATAACAAAAAAGTCTTATGTTTTCCAATCCGTGTAAATAGAGCATAAACCTGGAAATATTCTTGAGGTTTTTTCTCACCAGTAATTTCCAAGAGTAATTCCTTTGCGTTTGCGTTTTTTTGGGAGAATTTATTTAACATATCATTTACCATCTTCAGTTTATATACTAGTTACTTAATGTACTCTGTTGACTTTTCAATGTAATCTATGTGATTAAAGATCTTTCCACAATTTACCATCAAAATTATTATAACGGGTTATCCATTTTGCGGTTTCTGGAATTCTACATCTGTCAAACTAAGATGATAAACAAATTTTTTTTTTTCAGTTGAAAGTCTGACATATACGAAAATAGATCGCTTAACTATCGCACAACGCATACAACCTACTACAAAAATGGTGATTCTGCCACAGTCACAGATCGTGCTTTAAGAGAAGATAAGGGTTTACATAATCGTCCAACTACGCAAGCTATTGGCAAAATTGTGAAGAAATTTTAAGAAACTGGATTGGTTAAAGATATTGTAAGGCCTGTGCATTATCGTTTCGCTCATACCACTGAAACGTCGAATGGGTGCGTGAACAACAGGCGTTGGATGGCGGTGATATTTCGAACAAAATTTTCTTCATCGACGAAGCACGTTTCTCACTCGGGTGGTCTGTCACTAAACGAAATTGTCGTATTTGGAGTTCTGAGAATCCTCAAGTAATTGAAGAGAGGCCATTACATCCACAAAAAGTCAATGTTTGGTGCGCTTTTTGGTCCGGAGGTGTGATTGGACATTACATCTTCGAAAAAGACAATGGAACGATTGTAACCGTCAATTTGGAGGGTTATGATGGCCATATGATAACCGACTTTTTGTTTGCCTGCTATTGAAGAATACGACTAGCCGCTTTATTTCTCGTCGTGGCGATATTAACTGGCCATCAAGATTATCCGATTTGACGCCGCTGGACTGCTTTTTGTGGGGCTACACGAAAGACCATGTTTATGCAGATAAACATTTAACTCTTCAGCACTTAAAAACCAACATTCGTCAAGTTATGGCTGAGATACCACCCAATATGTTTCAAAAAGTGGTCGAAAATTACCCCATAAGAATCGATGCTTGGAATAGTTCGCATGTTGGTCATTTAAACGTTGTATAGCGTTTCACACATAATGTCAACGTTCAAACTTTATAATAAAAAGAAATATCATGAACAAAAATATTGTACATGTGTTTTATTTACGTTTACTTCTGAAACCGAAAAATGGATGATTCTGTATATTGCTAAATTAAAATAAATTCCTTGTTTGCATGCAGATAAGCTATAACCTTAAAATGGCAACCATGGTGTAAAAGAAATTACTCAAAAAACATACAAATTATTTAAAATCAAAGAGGAAGTGAAAGCGAGAAAATAACTTCATACGTTTTTTGACTTGAAAATAGTGCTTAGAAACCTTTATGATGGTTTTGTCTGCGTGCTTTGGTTACATTGAAACACCCTGTATTTTGGACGATGGCCATATATTTCAAGAAATATTAAAAAAATCTTAAATACATATTAAATAAAAACAATTATTAATTATTACAATATTAGATCGACTTAACGTCTCTAAGAAAAACTAAGAAACAACCAAAACATTTTTGACTTCGAATAATTAAGTTTCAAGAATATTTTTAGTAATTTTGAATTGATTGGTATTTTTGAGGCCCTCAATTTTTAGACGGGTCGGCACTCGCATTTATACTAATTCATGATTTTCTTACGGCTTATAATGCAGGTGAATAAAATTGAACCATAGAAACGACTAAAAATTTTTCAGAAACATTTTCTATTAGAAAATAAACATTGGTGTAAATTTTATTCCAAAATAAATTCTATGTTTCAATACAAAATAAATATGCACCAAAATGTCATCAGTTGAAATCAGTTATTAGTTTATCATTTACATTTTCGGGGTATATTATGTTCTATAATCAGAAAAATTTATACATCATTAACACAATTTATGTACCGAAGATTTTTATAATTTGTGTACATCCGGTGTAAATTATAAACGAAAACGAAATATAAAATATACCAAATTGAAATTAATTGTACAAAAACTGCACTTAAAAGTGGTTTATTTTTTATATTTAAAATTTTATATCACGAAAGTGCTCAAAATACCCCAAATATTTTGGTGTATTTTGGCCGGTTTTGCTACTTGAGAAATAGGGTGAGCTGAAAACGGCTAATAACTGTATATATGTATGTTCTAATGATGACCTATAATATGACTAAAATCATGTTGATGTGCATTTAATAAAACAGGTTATTTTATATGATTCCCAACTTTATTATGAAATTCGAGTAAAACTGGGTCACTCTGGCGTATACGTACTTTTTTTTTTTTTAATTTAAGGTGTTTTATTTCTGGTACGTATTTTACGTATAGTCAAACCTACATAATTTCCATTATTGTATTTGCATATCAATTTCTTAAAATATTATTACTTCATGCACATGTTGAGCACAAATAGCTGTTAGGTAAGTGAGTTCTATGGTATTTTACACATCCTGGGTGTTAGTTTACTCGAACAGTACTTACTCAACATCATTTTTGTTGTTTTCGATGAAGATGATGTTGTTGTTGTTGTTGTTGTTGTTGCTGATGCTATTGTGGCATTGTTATTACTCTGTTTGCTATTTTCCATTTCCTATTATCATATCCGTTCTTATATAGTATTATTATTATTATTATTATTTCAATTTTGTTCCTTTTCGAATTTGCACATCCTACTTCTGCTTCTTCTTTTTCTTATTCTACTGTCACATGTTTTTGTCCTTTTGTAATCTTGTATAACCCTTCAAACATCTGGAGGGTAACATTGCAAGAAGGCATACACACGTTTAACTGTATAATGAACCGTTATCGGTTAGAAAATACAGCGAATCGGCAAAAACTTCATTGGTTATTGTTCATGTTTGTATTTCGATTGTGAATGTGTGTGTTTTGTTTTTCCTTTTGTGTATGTAAAACTCAGGCATAAAGAAGACACACAATGTATTCCTTTTCCATATGAAAAATGTCAATGAAAAGAAGGGAGGGGGTGAACAAGAATTGAGAAACATAATTACTTCGTTTTACAGGAGTATATCACATTTTACTTATAAGAACTGTATTCTGTTTTTTAGTGTTCTTCTGTTTTTTAGTTTTTTTTTTAACCGATGAAATGTCTTGATATTGAGCATGTTTTGAAAAATGATTAAAGGAAAATATACATATAAGACGACCTTCCTTTAAACGAAAACAAAAATAATTGTTCTTAATATTATATGGTCTCTTGAAAATTTTAAAGAACAGATATTTGTATAATAAAGTTCTTGTAAGCATTTTTTCAGTACTAATTTTCTTTCAGAATAAATGTCGCTAAAGGAGAACTGTTCCCTCTGAGCCTGGTACTTAAACTGTGTTATCCTAAAAATGAAGTACTAATGAAATCAAAATAAAATTCATAACGAACGGAGTGGGTGAAGTTTAAAAATTTGTATTTTTCCAAGTTATTATTTTATATTTTAGTTCACTAAATAGAAAAAGTTCAGTAAAAGAACCAATAAAAGAACACAATGCAAAAAGAAAAGATTAAACAACAACAAAATTTTACAACAAAACGTCATCGGGTCTTTGTAGATTGACAGTCGGTGGTTTGATGAAATTGTAATTATTTGTCTTGCCCCCACTAGCATCATCTTTTTCGTACACATAATAATGTACATGTAGTGTACATATATATATATTTGTACTGTACAGTGTACATATCTACCCTTACTATACCATATAGTGGCGTAGCCATCGTTGTCATCGTCATGCACTCTTCTTATGTCTAACCTTGTTAAATCTTCTGTCTAATTACTTTTCAATTATCCTTGATTTGGTGGGAGTAGTGTACTGTATATGTACAGTACACACATACACTATATGTATGTATGGATGTGCAGAATAATAGAGAAGGAAGCAAGAAATTGTTCCATTCTCTAGTTTTGTTGGGTTCTACTATTTTTGGTTTTCTCGCATGGTACAAGTTTCCAAAGCAGCGAGAATGATGTTACAAAGGTATAGCTCTAACTACGAAACACAAAAAAGAACGATAAGAACGACAACTTTCAGTTTGGGGTAAAAGTTATGGGTAGTGTACTTTTCTTGTCGAGCACAAGACTTAATTTAATTTGAAACCGAAGATGGAATGTTTTATATCTCCAATGTCTTGTGGTGCTGTGATGAAAGGAATGAAAATGGTGATGATGATGATGGAGGTTGAGGTGGAAGTGGAGGTCGCAGTGGTTATATGGTGCTAATGCTAGTGGGTAATGTATTTTTAGTGGTCAGTCAGAGCAAAGCCAGTCCTTTTAATTGGTTGAAGAAATACTACTCCTATCGTATGTGATCAAATGCAAGTGAATTTCAAATAAATCAATGCTAACATTTTATTAATAAATAATCTGTCTCTGTGTTATGGTAGGTAATTATCGAAAATTGAATTTAGAGAAATTTGGTATAGATAAAATATTGATACATGGTTTTCTCAATTTGATATAAAATTTGTTTAAATAATAATGAAGTGAAGTGAACGAATGTTAGTTTAGACATCATGCATCGTTGAAAAATTATTTCAGATATTTTGAAATCTAAGCAATGCTCTTAAGTTAAAACTGTTGATTACAAAAGAGGCTGGGATGCAACCTACACTGATAACTTCCCATCCCGTCTGTCGATTTGTCTTGCTTGCAAGTTTGTCTATATGTATCAATTTTTACCGAATTTGCGTATTATTTTTTATTACATTACATTACATTACATTTCACACTACTCAGCACATAAATGTACAGAGTAGAGAACACAGCACCTTGAGCAACTAGACTATGTAAGGTGATAACAACACAAGACATTAATACAAGACAGAAGGACAGAAGAGAAAGAACAGACAGAAGAACAGAAAGAACACATGACAACAGCACGCGGTAGGTTTCGAGACGGTCCCCCATCTGTCTACTAACCACGCTCACTGATGCTTGATCTCGGTGATCGATGGGAACCGAAGCTTTATCAGTGACTAGGCCGTTGCCTTATTTTTTATAGATTTAATTTTTTTATGAAAAAACGGACTTTTGGATTTTTATAAAAAAATTACTGAATATCGAAAACAATATTTTCTGTGAAATAAAATAAGTTTGAAGCCAATATTTGTAATTTTTGAAAAGCTATTTGAGTCAAAAGTAATTTTTTACCAAATTTTAGTATTGTTTTTTTTTTTAGGTTTTTATTTTTTGTAAACAAAATCTGTCAATTCGATTTTTCTCAAAATTTTTCCTAATGTTGAAAACAATATTTCTTATAAGTTAAATAAATAGCTGTCCATTCGATTTTTTTCAACATATTACTGAATGTTGACAACAATAGTTTTTGAAAGATAAAAGTAGTTTAAACCCAATATCTCAAAGTTTTGAAAAGATATTTGAGTCGAAAATCAATTTTTACCAACTTTGAGTAATGTTTTTTTTAGGTTTTTGTTTTTTATAAAAAAAAACTGTCAATTCGATTTTTTTCAAAATTTTATCAGATGTCAAAAACATTACTCATCGTTGCACAAAATTGTTTTGGAGATGAAATCATATTTCAAATGTAAAATTTTCGAGGTGACAAATATTTTTTTTTCATTTTTTTGATTTATAAAAAAAACCGTTAACTGGATTTTTTCCCAAAAATATATTTGTTTGGTATCACGTTACAATATATAATATAAAATTTAATTCAAGTCTCTAGCGTCATTGTTTCACGAGTTATTTAGGGTTAACTAAAATGTTCACCTTTTTTTTAAACTGCTATGGTAAAAAAACCACCAACGCAATTTTCTTGAGAGCCCTTTCTGCATTTTTTTGCCTTATTAACTGTACAACAAAATTTATGTATTTGAAGTCGATATCTTTTCTGGTTCTTGAGCTATGGACGACGAAAAAAACATCGCGAACGTACGGACGTACGAACGTACGTACACACGCACGCACAGACATCTTTCTAAAAATCTTTTATTTCAACTCTAGCGACCTTGAAACGTTGAGAAATGTCAAAATTTTCAATTCGACAAATCGGACCCATTACAATAACTTCCTATGGGAAGTTAAAAATATTGGTTTGTCTTTTCTCAATTTTACATACATTTAAGCCTATCATTGTACCATTGTTATTGAGTTAGTTCACCTGGGCGTACATGTACTTTTTTAATTAAATTATATTTTGTTGGGTTAAAAGTTATAAGTAAGTATAGCAAAAACGGTGGGTCGACAAAAGTATGGTTTTTTCTCCTTCGAATTTAAATTAGATTTTTCTATTAGTTTTGAAAAAATTCATTATTTCCTGTCGGTTAAGTGATATTGTAGTGTTTAAATGTTTGTCTTCAAAATACAATTCAAATCTTGTTAGTTGATTGCACAATGTTAATATTAGTTATGCTTATGACTTATCAGTCTTCATTTGCCTAATTATGTGTTTTGAAAGCCTTGAATCTTATTATTTTATTGTTTTCAAAAAGTACTTTTTTAAGTTACATTTTGCCTTTGATTTTGAATCCGAAAATTGAATGTTAGGTATCGGATCAAATTGGAAAAATACTCGTTTTGAAATTATTTTTATAATATTTGAATATATGTCGAAAATTTACGTGATAGCTTTGTTTGAAAACGAACTTTTTTTTCTCAAAGACCGTTTTAGCATAATTTGTTAACATAGTTTTTAAATGTTTTTTATTTTTAATAATTATTGTTTTATTAAGAGTAGGAAATTTAGTCAAATTGAACAAAAATGCAATGAATGACTGGATTAAAAATGTATCTTATGCTATTGGCTTAAGTTTGATATATTTGTGGTGTTTTTGATGATTTTTTGTTTTGTTTGAGGAATATTTTGTAGTTTTCATTCTTTTTTTTTTAAATGTGGACCTATAGAAAGTTTTTCTTTTTTTGAAAATAACATTTTATTTATCACAACAATAAGCTAACAATGCAATCAAATTTGTCCAAAATGTAATTTTCCTAAACACTGTTTTTGACCTAAAGTGCGCTCTTTATTATTGTATTATGTAAGTATTTGTGATTTGTCAATTGGCATGTCAAGCCAATGCACACATTTTCACATTGCTGAACTCTCACCTAATTGACAAAAATTCAAAGACTCTAAGAAGTAAAGTCACCCGCAAAAGCAAAAGTTCAACTTGCGCGCCTGTTAAATGTATCGGAGGGACACAAATGTGAACCCAAAAACGAAAAGCTCCTCCTTAACACAGAGTTTTTATTTATATTTATTTTTTCATTATTCCTATGTCGTCCTTTTTCGGTTTTTGTTGTTGGATTTTTCTTCTGACATTGCTTTCTCTAGTTTCTAGTCTCTTTTGGTGCTGTTTAAAGTTTCTTCGATAAAAATGTTCGATTTTCTGGCAAATTTTTTCGTGTGTAGTGTGCGTTGCCTTTTGCAGTCAGTGTCCTTTATATAAGTGGCAGCATCAGAGAAGTATAACAGTTTTGACTTCTTCGTGTTCCTTATCTGCTTAATATTCACATCCAAAGGACCCTCATATAAAATATACTTGAAACTTGATAAGCTTGGTGTTTTTCTTGTGTTTTTTTTTTGGTTTTTCGTTGGGGAATTGACAGAAGATAAAAAGATTAATACAAGAAAGCAAACAAAAAGAAAAGTAAAAGATACTCAAAACCTTTAAGTCCAATTTCCGGGTGTGTTACTTATTCTTGTACATTTTTCGGGTGCCGCTTACCTACTTTTTTGTGCGTATTTGGTAGGTGCTCCTTTTTTTCGTGTTCAAGTATTATTTTGGTGACTTTTTGTGTGCGTACACTGTACAGTTATGGCGGCACGATGAAGGAGATACTGATAAATACATTTTATCAGCATTTCCGTCTCTGCGAAAAGTACTTATGAATTTTAGGGACACGCGAACCCAAGATAAACGTGGGTGTCGTGTGATTTTCGACGAAATCGAAATCAAAGTAAGGTGAATACGAGAACCATTGTAGTTGATTGGCCGGTCTGAAGAAAGAAGAAAAGAAACAAAATGACTGATAGAGGCCATAAAACGACGCCGAAAAAAAAACGCTTATTAAAACGTTAGAAAGGCAACGGCGGCAGTCAAGGAACATTTTATTTCGCCAACGATTCACGGTTTATGTTTCTTCTGAGTGTTTTATTTTCTATTTTTCCTTTTTTTTTAGTCATTTCATAAACTAAAGTAGAAAAACGTTGTGTGGACGTCATTCGACAGCTTTTATACATTTGTTTGCTTTTTCTTCGTCGTGTGACACCTACGCATATTAGGTCCTGCTGTAAGTTGGAAGATGGACTCCAGGATATATGGATGGGTGTTTTGAGTATGTGTTTGTGTGTATTAGTGCACATGCCACGGGATATATTTCATTGATAATAATACAAACACAATGTATATTTGGTAAATCAAAATATGTATAATGTAGGTACCTACTCTTTAAGTGCAGACGACGGAGATGACGGAGACGACGGAGACGACGACCACGACGCACGATTCTAACAACGACGACGGTGGCGTATGACGTCAGCCAGGCTTACGTAGGTAAAGAGGATTAAAAATAAAATAAAAATGCTCTGCTCAAGAGTTGTTTATTTGATAGCTTTTAAGTAAATATATAAAAAGAAATCTTTAAGACAATCTGCTTAATGTGATAGAAAATTATTTTAAGGAATATTGAAATATTTTTTTCGAGAGACATAAATTAGGGACCAAAATACTTAAATTACTGAGAATTAATAAATAAAATATGAGAGTGTATCATTACCAGTACGTATGGTACGTATGTAATGTACATATATGCATATTTATATAATGAATTTCGCCGGGCCAGCCGCCATTGGGATGAATCAACCGAGGTGAAAAAGTTAGCTATTTACATTTGTGATGTTGTGAAAATTTGGACACGGATTTGTAGGTATTTATTGCCAATTTTTCAAACAAAATATATGTTCCATTGTTAACAAGAATATACATATATGTACATACCCACAATTCTGTTATGAAAAAGTCGTGAAAAGCAATATTTCTATTTAAGTAATGAAACGTGTACAACATTAGAAACAGATTACAATTCCTTAAAAAAATCCATTTGACGCATTGTTTTCTTACATACATATATATTAGTCCTATCAAAAATATTACGAAATTTATTTATAAACGTCAATTTTTAATTTCATAGTTTTTTAAGTTCTTTAAGTTCAATCCGGCCTACAAAAAATGTCAGTTGCAAATGTTTAGGGCCTCCTGATGTGTTTTCTTTTTATTTTCAGAGATTATAATTACTTCTTTAAGTAAAAAATATGAAAATTGTAGAACTAAATTAATTTCATTAAGAAAAAATAAAACTTCTTTTACAAAATATAATTTAGCGATTTAAATGTTTTAAAAAGCATTTCATTTAAAATGAATTATATACCCATGCTGGTTAAAATTAAATAAATTTAATTTCGAATCCAAATTATATAAAATTAAATCTGGTATTAAATTAAAGTTATAAAATATATCGTGCATACAAAATATTGTCATATGTAATATGTTATAGAAATTACTATCGAAAAGATCCTCAAATATACATAATAACTTCCTAAATGTCTGCCTGATTAAAATAAAACACCAAACAATAAATTCAGGGAATAAATAACAAACAAATTTATTGAATTAAAACTAAATTTAGAACACTGCCTAAAAGAGCCTTCAAAGTTCAAACAACTCGAGAAGATGTTCAGTTTTATATTTAGTCCAACAAAATACACGTAACCAGAAAGCCAGCATTTTTGAAATTAAGACTTGAACATTTTTTACCTGCAACGTATAGGAACTATATGGCAAGTTTTGCATTCGTAAAAAAATTCGAACTCGATATTTTAATCAATAATGATATTACGATGGTAGTCCCGCGATTCTGTCCGGTCCTGTCCTGTCTGTCTGTCTGTCCACGCTCCTACAGCCTAAGCCATTATGTCCATTGAGTTCAAACTTGGAAGTTAAGGTTTTGAGCAGATTCGCGTTAGGAGTTTTTCTCATTTTTTTTTTAAAGATCAAAATTAACAGTGGCCCCCATACAATTTTTTTGGTCAAAAAACGAAAATTCGAAATTTCTCAAAAACAAACCGATAGATTTTTTTTAAATGTTCTCTAAAATTTTATTTTTTAACTTGCTTCTTTTTGTAAGAAAAACATATTTTTGTATTGCTCCGGAAATGTATCGCTCATAGAACTATTACTTTGTTTTTTAATATTCTCAGCAACTTATGAACCGATTTAAATCAGTTTTAATTGAACGAGCTCTTATATTGCCTTAACAATATTTGATTATCAAAAGTGCTATTTTTTTTTGTTTGGATTAAAAAAAAAAAATATTGAATTTTTTTTTTCAAAATTCTATATGTCAAAAACGGGTTAATATATTTTTACGAAATTCAAATGTAGAGCGTATATTTACAATCACTAAACAACTGCATACCAAAAATATTTTTAGAACAAAATTGAAAAATTAATTAAAAAAAAAACCGATCTAACGATTTTCGAAGCAAGAATTTGAAAAATAGGGTTTTTTGATTTATAAAATGGCATTTATTTTACAGGTTTATTTTTATATCTTATATACATAAGTACTTTTTTAAACAGATTCTTTGCATACAGGAGCATGTTCGTGCGACCCAGTCGTGCATTTTATTTTAAACTGTATTTTAGAATCGAAAATTATTGAAATTTGAAATGAGACATTCTTTTCAGAACGATTTAAAATTGACGACAATTGTCAAGTACCATGAAATGATTGACACTGTCATAGATATAACCTCTACTTTTATTTGCATCACAGTTTAAGAAAAAATCGTAATAGTGCACTGGGGCGTATACTTACTTTTTAAGTGTAAAACTAGTAAAAAGTCGTTGCTTGTAGTTTATAAATATTTTGGCTTCAAATTTAGCTGCTTAGTTGCATGTTATGAACTGTTACATACAGTTCTAAAGAGTGTGCAATGTACAAAAGTACTAATTATAGTTAAAAACATACAAATTTAAATCAGAACTCGGGTTCTTCACCCCAAAAGTTTGTCTAAAACACAAAAAAGCAAACCTTACCAGTCCGATCTGAGATTGATTTGCATTAATAAAGTAGTTAATAAGCGAAGTAAACAAAATAAATAGTTGTTTGCTTAGCGAAGAAATAATTGCAGTGCGTATAATAATCAAGGTAAAGTTACCAAAATCAATAGATATGGGGGTGGATGAAGTTTGGGATGTTATGTACACCACATCCCGTTTGCTGTGTGCGGATGCAGTTTTGGGGAACTCATGTGCATTGATGTGCCTAATGAGTTTTCCAATACAAAAAGTATTTATGAATTGGTCTGCTTTTTATTCGGAATAAGACTATGCACCCTCATTTGTGTACATACGAGCACATATATTAAATTATGTTTATAATGAATATGCTCTTAAAAACGAAGGTTTATAGCAACAAACATTTCAGTTTTTGGTATTTTTCTATAAGCAGACTATAATGTGGTCTGCAATGAGATTGCCAGTACAGCAACCTCACTTACGCACTTACAGATTAGTTTTATTTGTGTGTGTTATTTGGATTACGCTTGAATTGAACATCTTTATTAACAAAAACTTTAATTTAGGAATCAAATTTGAAATTTATCACAAACAGCAAATTTCTTACCTTTGAAATTATAATTTTTTTTTTTGAGTTAAAGGAATTTATTCGATTGATTAGCGAAAAGACTAAAGCAAGTTCTGAACCAAAAATTATTGCACCATACACTAAAAATGTAGTCATAAAAGTATTCTAACAGTTCTACACCACTAAATCAACTTAAATTTCATATAACGCTTTTGAGCTAAGAAAATTTAACCCTAAAAATAATTAACTCAAGAATTTAAACGATTTATTAATACATATGTTGAACTAATTTTAAAATATTTACATTTGATCTAAGGTTAAATGATAAATCCGAGTTTTGACATTTTAAATTAGAAGGTCCGTTTAACAGATTAATTCTTGTTTACTTTTTGTACAAACTGTCAATTTTAAGACGTGTTAAGATGACCGTGTAATTTTTGTAGTAAGTAGAACGATTAAAATTCTGGAGTATCTAGTAGTTTTTGTAAATATTATGAAAATTGTGTACTTATTTTAAAAAAGGGCTGCTTTAAATTTTGGGAAATATGATTAATGGTGAAAAAGTTTGTCCCGCCAGCCATTTTTAAAATTTAGAATCCCTCGTTCAAAAATCTTCAGCAGTCAGTGATAACAAACACAAGGAGGCATGTTTGTTTTTTTCTGAACGAATAAATACGTCTTCAACAAATTGTATGTATGTTTAATTGCATAAACTATCCATACGTATAATTATGCCAATCCATTCTCGTATATATTCAGCAATAGAATTATATCAAAAAGGAGGTACAAATTGTTTATACAAGCCTTAATATTTTTTCTATTAGTTCTTGAAGTTCTCAATCCTAAGATATATACCTATACATATGTATACATAAAAGATTATGATTACGATGATAGGTAAGACAAATTTAATTTTTAAAAATAAACTTTTGATATCAATAATTAGGGCTGACATAAACACTCTGGACAATAGCCACTCTTCTCAATTATAAATTGTAAACAAGTCTTCAAAGTATTCTTAACATCCTTATGCAATTAATGTCTATTAAAATAAAAATGTTACGCAATTCATATAAAAACATTCTATATAACATATACATGTATATAATATCTATGTGTATGTATTTATACTATTGTATATATATGTATGTACATAGAATTGAATACACAAATTCCTTAAATCGTGGGTCTACAATTCTACATTATACTTTCTGCTATTCCCAACGCTTGGATGGCATTTCTACTTCTTGGGATCATGGCATAGAATAAATCCTTCAACATTTACTTTAATCACTGAGTAAATGTTGTGCATATATCATTTAAAATAGTTGGTACAGTGGTACAGATAATAAAGAAAGAAGGACACAAAAAACACGAATATGTATGTATATATTTTACGAGATAAATCTGTATGTATATATGCATAATATGTGTGTGTGTGTGTATTACAACAAGAAGGTCCTTCTTGGCTTTGGCTGAGGAAAAGGGGATTCGGTGCGAGAAAGCGAGAGAGAGTGAGAGCGAGAGCAGGATTTTAAGACAACCCTTAACTATTATTCTCTTCGCAATCGCAACTTGAAACTTGTACTTGTAACCATGACTAAGTGTTGAGTAGGTATTCCTGTGAATAATAAAGGGGGTCACAATAGCGCTTCAGCTTAGTTAACTTTTTTTAGTTTTTTCTTTCTTTTTTTTTGGTTTGTTACCCATATTTTTTTTTTCTTGCTTCATATTTCTATTCTTGTGCTGGTTTTATGAGTCTTGATTAGAGAGTCATCTGGTTGCTGCTTAGTAAAACACAAGTTAGTACACATGCTTTTTTTTCCAACCCTCTCATCACCCTCAAGTGTCCGGGATTATTGTGTGCAGGATAATGTTATAGTGTATGATATATGTATATGTATGTATGTGTATTATATATGTAAAAAAACAGATGAAAAATTATCAAACAAAAAGAAATAAAAGAAAATTTTATTGTAACGAATGTCAGAAATGAGGAGAAGCATTGAAGAAAAATATAACAAGTCATGTGTGGCCTGCCTCTGGAAGCTTACTCTCACTGAAGTTACTTCCATGGATATTTGTATTCTTAGTTTCGTATGAAAATACTCGTAAATTTTTGAGAGAGAAAGCTTTTTGGTTTAGTATTGTACTATAGTGTTAAGTTACACTGCTGTCGAAAGTACTATTCATGCTGACTGTAAAGTAAGACTTTTAATACCTATGTATTTTGAATGGAATTTTATGTAAGAACTATAAAGGCCTATTTAAATGAATGTCTTTGACTTAGGATCCATGATATAGCTTTAATTGATTTTCATTATTAATAGTTTTATTTAGAGAGTTAAGACTTATTATGAAAGTCAAATTTGTTATGAAAATGAAGCTTATAATTTTAGATTTTTTTTAATTATGAAAAAAACCAAAAATATGTTTACAGTTCATTTTAACTTTTTAGTTTTTCAATGATGAAGTCGTTTTTAAAGAAAAATTTAATTTTTAATAATTTTTAATTATAGATTTAACTGACCTGTCAATAAAATTGCAATAGTTGGTTTTAATAATGAAAATTAAATTATAGCTTTCATTAATGAATATTTTAATGATTGTTATAAGTAGAAATATAGTTTTCCGTCGCCTTTTTTGGTCTCTTTAATTTTTGCAATGAAACAAGGTACTAATCCTTGCCACAAAGTTGGGAAAGTTAATGTGACTTAATTGTTTCATTGCAAAAATTACAGCGACCAAAGCGACTTATTACAATAGTTACACAAATTGTTCAAAAAATCAACTCAATTGAATATTTAAATGAACATGATTTCGCTCGAAAGGAGAGTGACATTACTCAAAATTTCAATGGTTATAAATTAAATTTTCTTAAAAGTATAGGTATATTTTAATTTTATGTTGAATAAAACTGACAATAAAATTATAATTTTCCGAAGGATTTTCATGGTTTAGTTTGAATCCGATTTCATAAAAAGTTTGAGATAATAAGGTTTTAAAATTCGAAAAAAAAAATTGAATTGAATTTTTTGGAGCGTTAAGGACTCATGTAGTATCTATTTTTGCCACCTAAATGGTTTGCTTCTCCAAATCTATAATCAGTATCTTCAATATTCATATAAAATAATTTCAGTGACTTATACCGTATTTATGCTATTGCAGTTGAAAACGTTATAAAATAATTTGTTTGTTTATGTAAGGAATTTGTCGTCTATAAAAGGTCATCACATACAGCATTTAAAATATACTGAAGAATATAACAATAATATACAAAACGGTCTCTTTAAAATCATTTAATCGAAACCAGCCACAAAAAAAAGGCAATACACAAGGTTTTTTTAAAACTTTAAAGTCGAATAAAAC
Organism: Eupeodes luniger; assembly: GCA_951509635.1. Lineage (NCBI taxonomy): Eukaryota > Metazoa > Arthropoda > Insecta > Diptera > Syrphidae > Eupeodes > Eupeodes luniger. The sequence goes on along the minus strand of OX608075.1, from coordinate 130,310,748 downwards.
TAACGAAAACTTCCGATTTTGGTTAACATTTTGAAAGAAGTATATTTCAAAAACCTAATGTGATATAGAAATTATGAGGTAAGATTTCCATTCAGGACAAACAAATATTTTTGAACAGTTTGGTTTATAAACTTTAAAAGCTTTATTAATCAAAGACAATTATTATGTTTCTACTCTTTTGTAATAAAATCTAGTTTAAATAAAAAATCATTTAAGAATTGTTTTTTAATATACATGTACATATATTCGATGTACATTTATCTTCACTTAATTAAATTAATTTTTGAAAAACTCATAAATGTCAGTTTTTGGACTTGTCAATTAATTCATTTAGCAAAATAAAATCCAAAATCCTAAAGCCAAAGTTTTGGTGCAACTGTAATCAAAATATGATAAAAAAAACATTATAAAATAAAATTCTGGAAAAGACTTAAGATGTAAACATAAATGTCTAATAAATTAGTAGGAGCAGCAGTCCGTTGAGAGCTATAGACTAGTGACTTACAACTCTCAACCATTCCTGTGTGCGAGTAATGTTGTCCGGGATCGAGAGGACCAACAGTTTTAAGCCGAATCCGAACAGCTAATTAGAGAAACAACTTTTCATGACAATAATTACTCTTGGAAGATTTGTCAATTCCTCGCAAGAGAAAAAAAAAACTTTAGAAAGCACAGGTAGAAATTGAACCAAAGACCTCTGACATGACGGTACAACGCACTAACCATCACGCCCGCCACGGGTACTACAAGAAAACATAAATGTGTATTGTATGAAAATCAACAACAGCAAATAAAATTATTAATTAAAATATTTCTTGTTTCAAGAAAAACAAAATACCACTAAGGTCTATTTTGTTCTTAGGTAAGCCATAAGCCCATATTATATCTATAACTCCTACACTTAGTCATCAAATGTCCTTCCTTTATTACGCTTGCAAGGTATACATTAAATAAAACGACAGCACTGCATAGTATGTAGTTGTGTTTTCAAGAGTGGTGAGTACTTTTAAATATCAAGAGATTTACCTCAATATTGAGGTAGGTAGCATGTTGTTTTTTCTTTGCGTATGACATAATTTCTTATTTTTCTCTTATTGAATAAATTTTGACAACATCTAAACAGAAAATTTAATTTTTTCCTAAATACTTTACGAGTTTTAAATTCTATTCGTAACAAAAAACTAATAATCTCTAAGCTTTAAAAAATGTTGGGCATTTTTTCAAAATAAAAAAAAAAGAAAAAAACTATGTAGGTATATTATACATATGTATGTAGATACCCATTATGAGACTTATTATGCCTCGACATCCAGATAGTATTGATTTCCTATCGCAATTTCATATAACAGTTTTGTAATATTAAACTTCGAGTCAACATCGTGTCCTTAATTCCTTCATCATTGTGCATTCATTCAGTGCTAAGTCCTTGCACAAATCACGTGCATTATTGCATGCATGTGTTTTATCCGACAGTGAGTCTATACTTACAACATTATATGAATGTGTGTGGGTGTGTGTTTGTGTTTGTATTTGTTTGGTTACAACAAAGAAAAAGTAATGATGAAAGCAAAACTTAAAACAGATAATAGGCAATATACATATACGAGAATGTATACATAAATATGTAGATTGTAGATATTTGAGGGAGAAAATAAAATTTAAAAAAGGATACATGTAGGTAGGTATACATAACTCTTAAAAATATATATATAAATGTATAATAAACACCGCTAACAATTTGAAAAGCTTCCAAAAGAAGATATTGATTCGCCCTAATTCTTGTTAATTTGAGCAGGCACATCAATACTACCGCACAACTGATTATATTTATATAAAAGAAGTTAACCTATACAAAGGTATGCATGCGCGAATATGTAGTATATGTATGTATGTATACATCTACCTTTAGCCACTATTGGTATTTTTCTTTTTTATTTTTGAATTTATTCCTATACATTTCGTAGGTAGTTTATAGATGTATGTACATACATACATAAATATGTACTTCTTTTAACTCCAGATTCCTCTAGGGAAAGTGTCAAAGGGTTAAGATAAACCGAACTTTTCGCTCTTTTAGGACACAGTATATTTTACTCATTAAGTGGCCTTTTTCTGAACTATAGTTTTTATATTCTGATTTTTTTTTTTCAAGCTCAAATTAAGATATTTAAGGTACAGAAATTTGGAATAGTTTTTGCTAAAATCCTTTTGACCATTTTGTACACAAAAGTTTTATTAAGAGTTGTAGTAATATTCAAAACTATTCACTACATTAAAGTAAAATGTGATTTGAGTCTGTGTACATATCATAGCAATTCAGGACCAGGAGAGTCTTGAGAATCCTACTTTTAAAAGGCATACGGGGCAAGTACTTATCAGTTACGTGAAGGAATTATGAGCTGTTTTTGTTTTTTAGCAGCATGAGAAGTTTTGATAGTTTCTATGGTTTGACAGTTTCGAATGTCAGACTGAGTTAACATTTCTGCTAAGTAAGAGGTTAGGCAGGTCATCGTTTTAGATGGATTTGTCAAAAAAACAAAATTGCATCTCAAGCTATTAAAAAAGTACCTGATGTAATCGTATATCTTTTTCTAGCTCTTTACGATGATATACACAATTTTTAAGAACATTTTCGAAGAGTTATTTTCCATTTCGTGGGGTTTACGTACATTTTCTTCCATAAAAAGGCTGTTATTTCTAAACGGGTGAACATATTTGAACTTTTCAAAAATCAATAATATTTTTATATTCAATTTAAGTCAACGTTAACGATTAAAATAGAAAACATTCAAGTTAATTTTAAGGTTTCTTTGTGGCAGCTGAGCCATGTTTCACCAAAAACTTTTCACTTCGCAACTTTGCACTTTTACTTTCCAAATGCCGTTTAAAGAAGAAACTATTGAATTGAAAAGTGTTAATCTTTGCAAAACACGTTTTACCAAACTCAAATTTGAAAAGTACAAAATATTTTCTGAAAAGAGAAAAGTTTTGTTATTTTTCAAAGTAATTGTTCTTTCTGTTTTACCAAAGGATAAACTTTGCAAATTAAATTTAGAATTTTAAAAAGCTTATCAGTAATATGCAAAGAAAAATTTTCATTTGCAAATATGAGTTTGTTTTGAAAACTTTTCAAAAACTAATACAAAAATATATAACCTTTTTTTTTAAATGAGGAAGTAGATAGAAGTGAACATAAGCTATTCTTTAATTTTGACGAATTTACCATAGAACATGAACTTTGCATTTTATGGTTAACGCGTTGATTCATTTCAATTTCAAAAATGTCTGATTTTGTAGAGGTTTTTTAATCCATCGACATTGTAGCTGTATTTTGATTGCATTGGGCATTTTATAGCAAGACAGGTTTCTTTTAAAAAGTTGTTGTAATTTTATTTATAAAAAAAGTGAATCTCTTTAAAGAATATTTTGAAAACGAAGAAGTTAATAACGTGACCAAAGATTAGTGAAACTTAGAATTAACTTCGGTATCGGAAATTATTTTTCGACAAAAAATAGTTTTCGATTAACGAAAAGTACTTTCGAATTTGTGTTGTATAAAATTAGAAATAAACTACAATTCAATAGCCAAAGGAATATGTGTTATAGCTTTTGTTTACACTAAATTGAGCTTGGAATGGAGCCCAATATCACGGTGTTGCATCAAAGCACAGAATAAGCAAGGCATCTTTTTCAGAGTATTTCAATGAGTGTCGAATATTATTATTGATTAATTTCTCTCTAACACTATTTGTGGGCCCAAATTGTTCAGAAATAGCCTAGCAATTCGTTTCTCAAGGAGGATTTCCTTATGTAGCTGGATGAGTTGACAGTACCACGATAGATATTGATTCACCAAAATTTTTTAAATGCATATTTGATCTTTATAAATAGAATCTAAGATTTACCTTGCAACTTTTCAAAATACGAAATAATTGCAAAACAGTATTTTGAATTGGTGAAACACTTTTACTTTTCACATTTCAAATTAAATCTGAAAAATTGAAAAGTCTTTTCACTTTCCAAATTTTTTAAAACACTTTGCACTTTACTTTACAGGATATTATTTTTTTTCAAAGTTGCAAAGCGAACAATATTTGGTTAAATAGGCCTCTGGTTATTATTTTGTTTTTGTAATTATGCTTTTTAAAATTTTGCTTTATTTGCATTCAAATTAGCAAAATGTTGCTTTTCAAACTACTGAACAAATTCAAATAAAAAGATCTATCAAAAATTTCAACTAAAACATTATCTTGACTTTATAATACTGCCTTCATTAGTGATTTCAAAAACGTAAAATTTAGATGGATTTTTTTTGAAAAGATACACGAAAGATGATATGTTATCTGGGTTCATATAAAGAAAATTTAAACTTAACTCATCGACTTTTTATTTTACTTTGTTTCTAATTTATCTACGGATTTATATTGCAGTTATTAATTATTAAAAGTATTGTGTTTTATGCAGGAAATACCATTAAGCACTGTGTCCTAATTAAATTAAAATGAAGCCGCAGTGGACAAATTGTATGTAGTCAAACATTAATCTATTACCTATGAACTATATGTATTTTTAATTTATTGAGCAAGTTTATGCATCAGAATGAGTGTAAACAGGATGTTATGAATAAATTGAAACCAATATGAGACATCAAGCAATTAGCTAATAAACTGTCTCTATCTCTCTATAAATAATGACACTTTGGATACATTGAAATCGAAATAAAATTTAAGTAAATAAAAGACTCACCTTACAGTCCTTGCATTGATGTATCAGTGAATATATTTGCCGACAATCGTAGCGAAATAAAATTTCAGCTAACTCGCATGTGATACGGGTGGCCAATGAGTCCAAATCCAAAATATCGGTTAAAATTCGAACACATTGGGGGCCACCGCCCAGTGTTACATTTAGGGCAATCGTATGCAGGGCACTTAAGACGGTACGCTCACAACAATGCTTCAAACGTAGATGGCGTAGTTTTTTATCTAAATCACTTCGAGAATTTTTACATAATTGTGTAGGACTAGAGTCATCATTATCGCCCAAATAATCAAGGCACTGTTGTTGTTGTTGGTTTTGGTTGAATTGGTTGCTGTTATCGTTTATATTATTTATATTATTATAATTATTAACATTTTTTCTATTATTTAAATTATTTTTAACAATATTATTATAATTATCTAAATTATTATAGTTATAATGATGATCTTGTGTCGACGTTGACGAGGACTGTGCGTTTGCGTTTGCATTTGGATTTGCATTTGCGTTTGCATCATTTTGCATAATGTCCTTATTTGGATCGTTATTGTGATCCTTATGCTGATGTTGATGCTGCTGCTGATGGTGTTTATATTTTGTTTCCACAGTTTTGTCAGCTACCATTTTATTTGCATTTATTGAGGCTGTTGATACGGTAGCAGTTGTTCGTTCTACTACTCCAGGCGGTTTTATCGTCGTTAATTGTGAAGAAGAGGATGTCCTTTTGGCAGAAGCCGCACCATTATTTTGTGTTATCGTTGCTATCTTCACAGGCCTCGCTGCTGCTTTTGATGTTCCATCAATTTCTCTTCGCACTTTCGACATAATATTATGAACTGGATTAAAATTATTGTTATTATTCAAATTTATTAAATAATTATTATCATAATTATGTAATTTGTTATAATTAATATTAATGTTATAAGAGTTAGTATTAGTATTACTATTATAATTATTTTTATTTTCTAAGTTTAATTGTTCGCAAGACATTGGACACGTTGGCGGGCCAGGACCTTCATCTACCCATGCCACGGGCAGCGAGCCAGCCGTGCACTGACCCTGAAAATATATTAAAAAAGTATTTCTATATGAGTAAAATATTTCAATAAACATTTTATTAAGAAAAATATCAATAATCAAAAATAAAAAAAAATGTTCGCCTATCTTCACTTCATGAGGAAAAACATAGTTTGACGTCCAGTTTGATGTTTTATTTAAGCAAGAGATATATTAAAAGATATTTGCACTAATTTCATTATTTTTTTTAAATAAATAATTACGAAAAAATAAAATTATTAATTTTTAATGCGTACATATGGGAGTTACTTTGAGTAAGAAAAATATATAGATTTAATTGGCCTCACAAAATGCACAGAAACAAAATTGTTAGTCCTTTTTGTACGTGTAACCTTGTTTTCTAGGAGTTCTTTTCAGCCTCAGATTAGAAACTCATCATAGCCCTTTTTTATTTCTGTTCTCTAATTTCTATCAATATGTAAGTATAACAGATTACCAACCTTCAAAACCAAACAAAGTTATAGAACAAAGATGAAAATAAAAACATACTTAATGAGAAACGTTGCTGCTTATGTGGTTTTAAAATGACCTTTTTATTGCGATCCTTTAAAAAAAATAAAAAATAAATAAATAGGAATTAAAAAAAAAAAGAAAATACTTAAGGTCAAGAAAAAAAAAATATAAAACATTAATTAAAAATACATTGTGTAACAAACCAACCAACAACGAAGAAGAAGGAAAAAGCATAAAATCAAACCAAAAAGGTTTAAGCACAAAAACATTATACATAGGTACATATTTTCAATTGTTCTATTTACATATATATTATATACATACATACAAAGTCTTTAGGTAATAACTAGACTGCAGGCTATTCACCTAATGTGATGTTTGGAATGGAAAAGAAGGTCAGTAAAACAATCTACTTATGACCTCCAAGAATAAAAAATCAACGAAGGTGCTTATGTTTAATTTTTAAAATTCTTAATAATTGGCAAATAGTTTTGGCAACAAATTTTACAAAACTCGTGTTTTATTAAATATATAGATAAAATATACGAAATATGAAGGGCTTTTTCCTTCTTTTTCAAATTATTATGCTAAAAATTAAAAGATGTCCACTCAAATCAGAGAAGGACATTTTATAATATATATCTACTAATTAATAAAATTACGTATACGCCCAGTGTGCCATTTTTAGTAAAAGAGAGTGCGTAAGTAAACCCTTCGGTTATTCCAAATAGTTCAGCAGTTTTTAGGTTACAAAAGATGTATCTTATATTTTCTTTCAATTCCTCAAGAGTCAAGTTGTCACCAAATAATAAATTTATAAAGTGCGCTGCATGACAAGTTTCATCGTCTTGTTGGAAAACAAATATCTTTGATGTTTAGCTGATATTTTTTGGAAACAAAAAATTAGTCACCATTGTTTGAGAGCGCTAACCATTCACCTTAACGGCAGACCCTTCCTCATTTCAAAAGAACTATGGACCAATTAAGCTGGCAGAATGTAGTGGTCATTCGGTGATGGCTTGAAGATCGCCTTTGCTCAATATTCGGCAATTTTTCTCATTGACGTAGCCATTTAATCAGAAATGAGTTTCATTATTAAACAATAAATAGACGAAGTGCTCTATGAACTTCGAAAACATAGAATCTAGAAGTGTAGTTTTGGTGTTAAACGATCTATGATGAATTGCCAAACTCCTTGCTTTACAGAAATGTCAACAAAAGGTCATATTTTCAACAGTCAAACCATAAACAACAACCATGGAAACTTCTCACGGACCTAAAAAATCACCGTGTTCATATATGAATTCACACGTAGTTTGACAGTCACGTTAGCTTTTGATAAAACGTAATTAATAAACTCTTAAGGTTTTAAGGTTTATCAAAAAGATTGCCCAAACAAATTCTAGTCAATTGTATACCTTTTTATTTATTCATATAAATACAAAACTAAAGGGTATATTATTTTTAATTATTTCAACACTCATCTCATCTTCATACAAAACATAATATTGACACACATATTTGTCCTCACTCAGGGGTAACACTTAAAATGTTCCATTGGCTTGAGATTCGTCTTTTCGACGCCTGAGTAGGCTCCATTTGTATGCGCTTTGAGTGGTAATTTTAATGTTTTTTTTTCTTTTTTGTATTTTTGTTATGTGTGCACAGTTTTCTTAATTTGCCCCGGGGTGTTGTCAACAAGTATTCTTGTGATGAACACACATTGTGCATAGGTTTTGAACATACATACGTATATATGTATAAAGATGGCTAAGTATTTTAAAAATGCCTACTCTGTGTGTTTTTATCTGTTTTGTTTTTCTGTGAGTCATTCATATGTTTCAAAGGAAAACGTTCCAAAGTGTTAGAAGGTTAAGTTTTTCCAGTTTTGTTGATACTTCTAGAGTATGTAGCAGGTTAGTTAAATTTTTCAAAAAGAACGATTTATATTCTTCTATGTTTACAGCATCAATTGAAGCTCTTCAGGACGACTAAAAGTGTCCAAATAATTATTGTATGTGTTTAAAGAAACGTATGTATGTATGAGCAAGACCTTAAGAAAGATCTTTCCCAAAAAATTTACCGACATCAGCAATCTTTTTCTCAAGATTCTTAAAAATAACCAATTTTTTAATATTTTCAAATGTGTTCTTTTATAATTTTTCTTTTAACTCAACCAGTTTTAATATTTTCTCATCCCTGTTCAATTATTGTCCATACATGAATATGTCTACAAAGATAAACATAACTATGAACACTTGAAGGCACACAAGATGGAAAAAGTAAATCAATTGTGTATCCCTTGGGTCAGGATAGCTCGTCTTCTATAAATCTTTTTTCAAAAATGATTGCAATATTTCCTGACTACTGGATCTAGGTTGAAAATCATTGATAGCTTTTCCCAATGGATTTTCTTATACCTATACTTGTCAAATAATGTTCAACCAGCCAGATTCACCTTATTCTCTCCAAACAATTCCCTAGACATAAGAAAATCTGAAAGAAAGTTTAAGACAACAGCTATGGATTATATCTTCTCTATGAAAAGTTAGATTAGGATGGTTACAATTTTTTTGTTGAGAGCGCGCATAGTATTGGAATTATTAACTGATATTCCTTTTATTTTCAATGAAGGCCCCCAATCAAAGAGTGCATTCCTCAAAACAGAGAGGTTCATCTTTTCATCAGAAATCGACAAGTTTACCTAAATTTCGTGCCTATACATTGTTTTCAAAAACCCTGCAACATGTCATGTTACCAAACTAACAAAGGAAGAAGATCTAACTTTTACCCTCGAAACTCTTGTGCAAAAAGGAAACTCATTCCAATCATGTCATATCCTGGTATAAAATATGTAATCCTTTTTCGTAATATTGATTTGAACAGTACGTTCTCGTATTCTTCGTAGGAGCGAAGAAGAACAAAAACCTGTTAAGTCCATCCGGTATGGTAATTCCTGATGGATTGTTTTTCCATTGTTTGAATTGATACCTATAGGAGTACATAAACAGCTAGTAGAGCAGCAACAAGCAGAACAGGCAATACTTAAGGACGTATCCTTTGACAACGACTAACGACAGTATAGTGTATATGAATATGCTTATATTTTTCCAGTGAAACGTTATGATTCCATAGTCAACCGAAAAGGATACTCATTACGTTTGCTTGCTGAATAGAATAGAAGAAAGAAGCAAAAAGGAAAAGGGACAATAGTCAATAGTAGCGGTGGTGGTGGTGTGGTGCATCAATGGCGTCAATGATGGCATAAGATAATAAATATTTGTCTATATAAGGATATAATATATATTGATAAATTGTTTTCTATAGCAAATCACTAGCCGCAAAAGTGTGAGTATTACCAGTTGCCCTACCATATACACTGACACTAGCAAACATTAAAACATGGACATCCCAGTGTTGTAAAATGTGCGCTAACAAAGGGTACTGTTTTGTCTAAGTTTATAAACAATCCTGGTGAACATTGGCTTGGTATCATCATCCATAACATTATTAGGGTGACCATTGATCAATGTATGAATGATTTTTAAGAAAACTTAATAGGTCCAGAACTATTTTTCAACTTTAATGTTACCGATTTTTGAAGGTATCGGATTGTACAAAGTTTGGAAACATCAGACTTTTATTGTGGTACTAGCTGACCCGTCGACCTTCATACCGCCTAACAGTCAAAGATAAGCCTTATGAGTTGTTAATCGTCATGGGGATGGTAATTGGTAACTGAGTTTATTGGAAACTTAAAAAGCATATCCGTTGGTTTAAGAATCATTTCGTGCGTTATTTTGTATGTTTGTGGTAAGCAGTTATGTTCAGGAATACTTTGCTGATGAGATCGTTTTTCGATGGGATAGAACTGCAGACATTCGGATAAAATGAGATCAATCCACTCGATTCATCAACAGAAATACATTCATAACCGATAGTAGGGAATTGCTTGGGAAATTCTTCAGCAGATCGCTCGTTCAAAAATAGCACTCTCATGTTTGCTGAAAGGTGATGATTCACACAGCTCCATAGATTTGATGATTTGAGGCAATCAGATAAAATAATTGCGCCTTTTAAAATTATATAGTCTGCGTAAATCTTTAATGGTTCAATCAAAAGCTTCCAATCGATCTGACAATTTTTTTTCTTTTAAATTTTTAATTAAGTCACTTGTTTATTTGTCATTTGTTCTATACTCATTTAGCTCCTGTATTTTCCAATATTTTTAATAGTGAAAAATCAAAAACCATGATAATAGGTTCAGCCGTTCTCGATTTATAAGTGTATGAACAAACCCGACTTTGTTTTACGTATTAAAAATAGAAAACGTAGTTCTATCGATTTTACAATACTAGCGCTTCAAATGTATCACATCGGGTTTGATGTATACATTTCTTTTCCAATCCAATTTTCCAATTTTGGAACAAGGTGACAAGGATCCAATAAGTCCTTTAAGTATTTAAAAGTAGTTACATTTTCGTAAATAAAATAAATTGATTTCATAATTAGAAATGGTCACATTGACAAAAAGAATTAAACGCATTTAAATCGAATGGATTTGCTTTTACCACATCATGCACAATTCCACCCACTGCCTTCTGCCCCATCATACCACAACGGACACACAAACCACGCTCTGTTCCTGCTGTGGCCAAGTTGTGAAGGGATTGATTTTGTTAAAAATGGCGTCGTCAACCATAGGTGCCTAAGTGAATGGTGAGTTATTGTGCAGCCAAGCCAAATCTCTCTGTGTGCTGCTGCTGCTGGCGCTGGCTTTGGCTGCTCTTGCTCTATATAGAGTAAGGGTATTAGCCGGGGATATTTGTTTTAGACAGGATAATTAGGTTAGATATTCTCTTTCCCTCTCCCTCTTTCTCTTTTCGTCCATCCATCACTCTCTTTATTTCTCTGGCTTGTAGTTATCTTAATGAATTTTTTATTGAGTGGATTCAAGCACGAATGAACTCAAATTGTGTAATGCACACACCAGTCTTTGTAAGTTTATATGTAATTTTGAGTATGTACTATATACCCTTTTTTCCATCATTTATATGTTCATTCCTTTAGGAGGTGTCCTAGATCATTTATATCAGAACGCAATGCATAACTCATTGTCAGAGCGTGGTAGTACTGTAATTTGAACCGGAATAATAGAAAATGACGTGTTTTTCAGTCATCATTTACTTTTTAATATTTTTGAATTTATATTTAATAATTTTGTTGACAATATGGCGACGATGGAAAAATGTGCATCGAATGTAAGGTATATTATTTTTCAATTGTTTTGCCTTCATTTCGAGGAAAGGTAAGAATTCTTAAAGACTAACTTTTGAAAGATATAGTGTGTGTTTTAAATATGTTTGTTGTTGTTGTCTAAAGGATATGGTCAAAAATACCTTGGAGAATCTTTGAACTAAAATCTTAGTGAAGCTGGAGTAGACTAAACATAGAATTGATAAAGATGTTTGGTCAAAATGTAAATAATTCAACTCTGAAATTTTAAATCTTTTTGAAAGTGCTGTATCAACAATACACTCTTTCCAAATACTCTATTTTCAAAAAATTATACATATATTTCAAGGTACTGTATTCTCAAAAAATGTATTTTTGAAAAACTCCCTGACTGTTCTTTAACATTCCTTAGAAAATAAGTCAGAACAAATGATAAATCAGAATATCTCTGCCATTCTTCAGCTTATTTTCAGAAATAAACAAGTTTTTTTTTAGGATATTTTATTCCATTTATATAAAAACTGGTTTAAAACACGATGACGATTAAATGACGACCCCATTTGACACACAAACAACCAGTTCTTTTACTGGTATTCTGCATAAAATTGGAAAACATTTCAATGTAGCAGCTTTAAATTCGTTATTTTCTTGGGCTTGCCCATACAAATCTCCAACGGACATTTTGAAGTGAATCTCGTTCGTCTGTGTGACTTTCTCAACCATTTCTATGTGCGATTACTGTTAACAGGGATGGAGGGGCCCTACAGTTTTAAGCTGAATCCGAACAGCTAATTTGAGAAAACACTTTTCTGGACAAGAATTACTCTTGGAGAATTTGGAAATTCATCGCAAAAGGCAGTATCCGTGAAAAAAACTTAAGATGGCACAGGCAGGGATTGAACCCAAGACCTCTGGCATGACAGTTCAATGCACTACCAATCATGAAACGGGTACTACTTCGTCATTTAAATGTTGTCCCAAAAATCAGGCTCCGCATGAATCAATAGAAGGCACTAAGATTTCAGCTCATTCTTTCGGTGTGTTTCAAAATATCGCTGATAAATGGTAGAGCAATTGAAAGCTTAAATAGGTTACATCCAGATGGCGCACCCAGTAGATAAATTATAAGCAGCACTATTTCGACCTAACAGTACTTCGAACATACGCTCCTGTCGTAAATTTTATTTATTTACAAGAATTTAACTCAACTTCAGAACACAATATCAGAAAGTTTTTTTGAAGAAAATGGACACATTTATATGTTCAGGTCTCAGTATTTTCAACCTAACTAGCCTTCGATAGAAAATCTCAATGAAAGTTGTGTATGCTTTTCAGGTTGAGTGGGTATTCTATGTGCATTTGTTTCAAAGAGTGTAAATAAACCTATTTACACGTTGTCTATACTTAAGTTGTAAGTCATATAGTTTAGAAATACAACCCTTAAAGTCCACTGACAAAAACTACCGACTATTTCAAATATGTATACATTACATACAATACTATACTATACTATGTAGCATGCCTATTTATTGTATATATATATACATAAACCTATGCACTATGCACATTGAAGAAAACCATTCAAAAGTTTCGAGAGGTATTTGTTAAAGAGAGGTACTTCTGTAGAAAGAAAGAAAACAAAAGAAGTCATTAAGGGGGTAATATTTATTCCTTTACACCCACTTTCACCCCCATTTAGTCAAAGTAGTCAAAGTATAGAGAGTCTCTAATGAGCGTCCTTCTTTCATTCTTTTTTTTATTTTTGTTTTTGTTTTTGTTGTTGTGTTGTTTTACTCTCACTTTCCCTATCATTAAGGTTAACAGATAGGTACCTACTTATAAATATACTTGAGTCTTGTGACAAAGATGAGTTTTTTAAGAATTCAATCACCAACAACGAACGTAAGCAAATACTTAATACAAAAATTGTCGGAGGTTGAAGTGAAGACGGCCGGCCTGGCCTGTAAAGGAGGAGCATTTATATTATTCCCCCACTCTCTTACCTTAGGTTTTACATTAATCTAGAGCAGTGTTACACAGGTAAGAGACAATCTGTAAAGCCCTATAACTACGAGTATACACTACGTTATGCTACGCAACGTTTTAAATTACTACCTTATGATGTATAATGGTGATATATTATTATCATTCCGGTGTTTGGGTGACATTTTGAGTTGGAGACATCTCCGTTTTTCTGACATGGCAAGGCACTTCATTTTATTGTTATGTGACAGTGCTACAAAAACCTTGAAGCAACTTTTAAACAGAGAACTTGTTTCTCATAGAGCGACATAATCAAGTGTTGCAGTTGTAAATGTAACAGTTACATGCAATGTTATGAAATGTTTTAAGTTGGATGGATGATAAACTATACATAGCTTTGCATAGGTATTTCATATTTGGTTTTGATGGTATTTAATTATATTTAGTGCGTGCTCAAATTAAACTTAAATCTTAGAACCGAAATACTACACATTATCTTCTTTCACATTTCCTTTACAGAGGTACAGAGGTCTCTTTTACTTTTATTTTCAACTTTTTGTTTTGAAGGTAATTTATGCGGTAAAAGTTTGAAATTCTGAATAAATTTTCATCATCTTTTTATTATATGTAAAACAATAATAAAAAAATTAAGATTTGTTCATTTATATTTGTAATAGAAGATTTATCTGAATTAATTGCAAGGAAAACGAAAACGATATTAATATAAGGAACTTAATTTGTCCATCCCTACTTTAAACTCTTTTTAATTTCTATTAAATAGCTTGTTTTTTGTTTTAAGAGCTTGAAAGCTTTCAACATATTAATACAAGACAAAAGTCTTGTAGATATTTTTTAAATATGATTTCCGACCTAAGTCCGGTGTGGCTATGACTTACATAGTACATTGAATCACTTCAATATTTCACTACAGTTTCCAGTAGTTTGTCGTATGACGTTAATGGTGGCTTGAATAATAGCTTCCGATGCTGTTTTTTTCATTAAAACCGACGACTTAAAATAACCCCATAAATAGTTATCGTGAGGCCCAGTTTTGGACATAAAGTTCTCACAAAATTGATAATACTATTCATTCACAATAAGGATAGATTTTTACTCATTTCAAATGAAAAAAGAGGCTGGGATGCGACCCACACTGATAACTTCCCATCCCGTCTGTCGATTTGTCTTGCTTAAAAGGTTTGCAGGTTTTCGTGTTTTGTTAAAAAAGTTATAAGTTAAATTATTCTAAAAAATTTTAAAATCACCAACAACATTTTGCATATGATGAAATAATTTGATTTCAAAATCTATTTTTGTTAACGAGATTTTTAGTTGAAACCCAATCTTTACCAATTTTAGTAGCTTTTCTTAAAAGTTTTTATTTCTTATATAAACAAATACAAATTGGATGAATGAAATTAATTCGAAGTCAATATCTTCTATTGTTTACGAGATATCGAGAAATGAACATCAATGTTTACCAAATTTTCGTACTATTATTTGTAGATTTTATTTTTTATGAAAAAATGGACTGTTGGATTTTTATAAAAAAATTATTGAATTCCGAAAACAATATTTTTTGTGAGATAAAATATGTTTGAAGCCAATATTTTTAAATCAATTTTTACGAAATTTTAGTAATGCTTTTTTAAGGTATTTATTTTTTGTTAAAAAACTGTCTGTTTGATTTTTCTCAAAATTTTATCGAATATTCAAAACAATATTTCTTATAAGATACAATTAGTTTCAATCCAATATCTCAAAGTTTTAAATCGAAAATCAAATTTACCAACTTTTGTTATTTTTTTCAGATTTTTAATTTTTGTGTAAAAAAAAACTGTAAATTCGATTTTTCTCAATCAATTTTTATTAACTATTATTAATTTTTTGTTTTAGGTTTTTATTTTGTGTAAGAAAACTGCCAATTCGATTTTTTTCAAAATTTTACCAAATATTGAAAACAATATTTCTTATAAGATAAAATAAGTTGGAAGCCATAATCTCAAATTTTCGAAAAGATATTTAAGTCTAAATTCAATTTTTACCAACTTTGAGTAATGGTTTTTTTAGGTTTTTATTTCTTATAAAAAAAACTGTCAATTCGATTTTTCTCAAAATTTTACCAGATGTTGAAAACGTTTTTCTTCGTTGCAAAAAATTGTTTTTGAGATAAAATCATTTTTTATTCGTAAAATTTTCGAAGTGACAAATTTTTTTTTTTCAGTTTTTTTGGTTTATAAAAAAAACGTTAATTTGATTTTTTTTCCAAAAATATACTTGTTTGGTATCACGTCACAATATATAATATAAAATTTAATTCAAGTCTCTAGCGTTATTGGTTCGTGAGATATTTAGGGTTAACCAAAATTTTCATCTTTTTTTTAAACTGCTATGGTAAAAAAACCACCGACACAATTTTCTTGAAATCCTTTTCTGCATCTTTCTGCCTTATTATCTGTATAACAAAATTTATTTGAAGTCCATATCTCTTCTGGCCCTTGAGCTATGGACGACGAAAAAAACGTCGCGAACGTACGGTCGTACGAACGTACGTACACACGCACGCACAGACATCTTTCTTAAAATCTTTTATTTCGACTCTAGGGGCCTTGAAACGTCGAGAAATGTCAAAATGTTCAATTTGACAAATCGGACCCATTACAATAACTTCCTATGAGAAGTTAATGAGGACTAATTAAGTGTTGTGTTTTGCTAACTGTCGATGCCATCTAACCAAAAACTGAGGTTTGTTTTTTAAAATAAATGTTCCCAATTTGGAAGCGTTTTTAACAACACTTTTGTGCATCAAAAATACAAAAGAATTTAAAATATTGGTATTTTTCGATTTCTGTTATAGTAAAAGATATTTTTTTAAATTCTCACTTTGAATTATTTTTCATTATCTTTAAGTTTAAAACTCGCTTCATTTTCTTTGAGATGGAACATTTTTCAAAAATTCGAATTTTCTTTGTAATCAATTTCAATATCAATCCATTTTATCATTATTTTAAATAACTGAGTTGTGTATGACTAATAAAACAAAACTTTTATTGCTCTCTGTGTTTAAACGCACAATAATTCAGAAAACTGTTAAGTATACTATACATATCCTACCAACCCCCATTTACTTAGAATATAAGTAAAATTAAACGTCAAGGATTCCAAAATCGTTTTGTAGTACTCAAGTTATCATTCCCTCACAGCTCTAGAATAGACAATTACAAAAATTGGTCCAACAAAGAATGAAATACAAAAAAAAATCACTAAGATTTAACAAAGGAAAAGGAAGTTAAAAGCCACCCGCTATATAATGAAACATAATTAAATTGCCAAACGCCAAGATGCATACTCACCACACACCACACTACACCACTCATTTTTAAGGACTATAGCTCTCTCACACTCGCTCTTCTTAAGTCTTAATAACAACAACAACTACAACTAACAACTCGAGATTGCTTCATTCAATTTTGTGGCCAAAAGCGTTTCGCAAAAAGAACTTTACACTTACGGCACGACTAGGCTACCACTGAAGCGGCAGCGGCAGTAGCAGTTATAGTCACTAACAAAAACAACAACAACAAGGAAATCTCAAACTATGCCTGCGGAAAGTACAAAGCAACAAAAATACAAAAATACAAAAATAGTAATAAAAAGTAAAAAAAAATTGTTAGCCAGGCTCTGTCATATGCTTCTGATTCTGCTTCTGATGCTGATTCTGCTTCTGGACCGATGCCGTGCCTGTGGTGCACAATGGAAAGACCTGATATATGTGCAGCAAAAGACGCTGAAAGGAGGATTTAAAATGATTGTGTTGGTACTTTTGCAACCTTTATCGTCCTCTTACAGCGCTCTTTAACATTAAAACCTCGCTCTTTCAATCTATCTGCGTTCTACGTTTTGTATATACGAAGTACGAGTAAGATGCGAACTAAAGAACTGAAGTATTCTTTCTTAAAATGCTCAATGTGAACGTATTCGTAGCTCTCTGAATCTAACACTGAGTGAATGGGGATGCTATAGGTTAGGGGTTGGGCGGTTGAGGTTCGAGGTTGAGAACTGAGAGTGAGGGTGAGGGTGGAATTCTTCGAAATTGCCTCGTGAGTCGTGACACATAGAGGACAATAGAGGTAGCAACAAAGCCATCCCCCTAAACTCAAACTCAAACTCAAACTCAAACCCCAACCCAAAACCGTATACTACCATCCTTCGCATCCAGACTTGTACAGCCTCAGACATTCAGACACACATGTGCAGTAGAAACTTTAACCGAATGACAATTCACCATCACCATCCCTATCGTCAACGCCATCGTAGCCAACATAGCCCCAGAACTCAGTGTACTGGATATTTATGTCAAGGATACAATAAAATCAATTATTTGTAACGAACAACAGCGTGATTACATCATTTGGAATGGAAAGTACCTTTTCCTGAGATTACTTGTCTGTTTTTCGCTGTTGCTTGTATTTTTCTCGTTGCGAATGTAGAGTCCTCTGATGCTTCTGTTCCAGCTCCTGCTCCTGTTCTCGCTTTTGCTCCTTTCATTATGTATAGGGTATTGAGTTTTTCTCGTTTTTCGTTTTTCGATCTTTTTGTTGTTGTTTTATTTGTAGTCTTGTCTTCTTTGAATCACGTAATACAAACAACCTGAATGGAGTAGAATGAAGTGTGGCATGACTATGACTATGACGGCCAGTGGTTATTAACTGCTAATATTGATGCCTAAGGGAACATCATATACATATGTACGAGTATCTATATATGGTTCTAGAGTGATGATGTTTCGATTGATATTAAGTTTACACGAATCAAATTGGTACAATTTTATGTTTTTTTTTTCTTGCCAACCTACAAAGGTCTGTTCTGTTCCCCATGAGTTCTTTTTTCTTGTATCAAAATTCATTGAATATGATATTTTTCTTAAGTCTATAAGTATCTGCGTAAGAATATCGGTGTATGCATAAGCTCTTACGTAAGGGTTACGCTATACAAGTTCTTCCATATTTCCTTATTGTATTAGGTAGACATTTTTTTTAACGGAAACTTATATGTGGTCATATAACTATAATGACAGTTGTGAGTTCTACCTTAAGAGGGCAGAAAAATTGTTACGCTTTGCCTTAGGTAGGTATGCTTTTTAAAAATTTAAGCAAATAATTGAAAGCTTTTCTAAAAAATCTAAAAAAGAGGCAGGGATTGGACTCGAACTGATAAATAACCTCTAGTGGTCCTTCAAATGATAATTTGTTGCAATGAGTCAATAAGTTGTCATTTTAGGAACTTTGAAAAGTATATACCATCAATAATTGAAGTTTAAGCTGTTTAGCTGTTTAGTGCGTTATTTTTGGTAGGATTGTAAGTTTTTACTTAACATCTATAATTATTCACGTGATATTCGAGTCCAGTTTTTCACAATTTTAAGTTCTTGTTTCAAGGTTTATATTCAACAAAAAGTATCAACTATATTTTTCGAAAAATGTTATCTAGTGTTAATATCAACATTTTTTATAAGATGAAGAAGTTTGGGAGACTACTCGTATATCTGTATTTGTTCTCAAGAGAATATTTTGACTTTAGCTTTCCTTTATTCCTTTAAAATACACTTATAGTTGAAAAGGTAAAGTTTTTCAACTTGTCTGATACATTACATTCTTAAATGAAATGGACGACTGGGTGGTATGAACTTCGTCATGTATAAATAGAGTCTGTTTAAAAATATTTCCAGAATTTGAAGATCTAAAAATGTATCCGCAAAAATGTTTTTTTTTTCAAAAATTTAAATGACATTTGATTTTTAAAAAAAATAAAATGGTTAACTTCCAATAAGAAGTTATTGTAATTGGTCCGATTTGTCAAATTGAAAATGTTGACATTTCTCGACGTTTGAAGGTCTCTAGACTAGAGTCGAAATAAAAGGTTTTTAGAGAAATGTCTGTGCGCGACGTTTTTTTGTCGTCCATAGCTCAAGAACCAGTAGAGATATCGACTTCAAATACATTTTTTTGTACAGATAATAATGCAGAAAGATGCAGAATGGACTCTCAAGAAAATTGCGTGGTTGGTTTTTTTTACCATAGCAATTTAAAAAAAAGGTGAAAATTTTGGTTAACCCTAAATATCTCACGAACCAATAACGCTAGCGACTTGAATTAAATTTTATATTATATATTGCAACGTGATACCAAAAAAGTATATTTTTGGAAAAAATTCCAACTAACGGTTTTTTGTATAAATCGAAAAAACTGAACAAAAATATTTGTCATCTCGAATATTTCAAGAAGAAAAAAAGATTTTATCTCCAAAATAATTTTTTGCAACGAGAAATAACGTTTTTGATATCTGGTAAAATTTTGAGAAAAATAGAATGGACAGTTTTTTTACGAAAAATTTAAAAAAAATTAATAAAAGTTGGTAAAAAATTGACTTTCGGCTAAAACATTACTGAAATTTGGTAAAAATTGATTTTCGACTTAAATATCTTTTCAAAAATTTGAGATCAAACTAATTTTATCTTATAAGAAATATTATTTTCAACATTCGGTCAAATTTTGAGAAAAATCGAATTGACAGTTTTTTTTAACAAAAAATAAAAACCTAAAAAAAAGCATAACTAAAAGTTGGTAAACATTGATTTTCGACTCAAATATCTTTTCAAAAATTAAAAATATTGGCTTAAAACTTATTTTATCTATTAGAAAATATTACTTTCGTCATTCAGTAATTTTTTTATAAAAATCCAACAGTCCGTTTTTTCATAAAAAATAAAATCTACAAAAAAATAGTAAGCAAATTTGATACAAAATATTGAATGGAAGATATTGACTTCAAATTAATTTCATTCATCCAATTTGTATTTGTTTATATAAGAAATTAAAAAATTTAAGAAATCCTACTAAAATTGGTAAAAATTCTTTTTCGACTAAAAATATCGTTAACAAAAATAGATTTCGAAATCAAAATATTTCATTATGTTATGCTAAATATTGTTGGTAATTTTTAAATCTTTTAGAATAATTCAACCAACAACTTTTTTAACAGAACACGAAAATCTACCAACCTTTTAAGAGAGACAAATCGAAAGACGTGATGGGAAGTTATCAGTGTGGGTCTGATAACTAACCGACTCTTTTTTTATAATTTTTATTTGAAAATCGTTAGAGCTTTTTTTTTTTAAATTCATTTTTAAAATTAATTTTGTAGAGTAAGTGCGGCAGATGTGGCCTACGTGGTTAATATGGCTTATAGCGGTAATTCCCAAACCGGAAGCCGGAGCGAAAAAAAAAAAAATGTTGCATTACGAACACGTTCAAACCGGTTTAGCCTCAGTCTTTCGTGCTTAATGTGGGGCTACGGTTGTGGTAGATATACGGGCACTTTGTTTTTTTAACTTTTGGTTGTAATTTTTGGTAAGTTTTCTTAAGTGTTTTAACATTCAATTTTGAGTTAAATTGGTAACTTCTTTTTTAAATTAAATTGTGTTTAATATTTTCTTAACATATGTGGTATTATGATTTAAAAAAAAAATTTATAAAGTTTATATATATGGCCCACACTGGGCCATATTTAACACCAGGTAGGCCATATTTGCCGCAATTTTTTTTAATATGATTTTTGAAGTTCCTTTAAGTTTTTGTTTTTAACTTTTTGTTATGTTTCTTTTTTTAGTTAAAGTTTTTAAAAGCTGAATTAAAATTGTTTTGTTAGACTGTTTAAAAAAAATAAATGAATTAGACTTAAATTTATGGTTTTATTTAAAAAAATGTTAAGGGTGGGCCATATTTGCCGAATATATTAAATTTTTCAATTTCAGTTCAAAAATACTTTTAGTATGCAGTTATTTGGAGCTTATTAATATGCACACACGGACTACATTTTTTAGTCTTAAAAATTGAAAAAAACCGCATTACGCGAATTTTCTTAAAACCTTTATTTCTAAATTTGAGGTCAATTGACCCCATGGTTTGGGCTGTAGAGGCAAGGACAGATAGACAGACAGACGGACGGAATCGGGGGACCAACTTTTTTCGACGTCTTTACCATCGGAACATCATGTTTGATATGTAATTACACTTCAGAGTTTTTAGAAAGTTAGCTTACAGCAAGCGTCACACTACGATCAGAGGCTCATCATAAGTGCATGTGTTAGTTGTTAGTAAGAAAATAGTACAATTATTATAGCCTAACACACGCACAAAATACAAAACAAATAATTATTAACATTTAACATGAATTATTACAGAACATCAAAAAAAATAAAATAAAAACGTTTACGATAGTGGAGCACTGGTTCTAAACAATGATTTTAATCCCACCTTATTTAAATTTAAATCAATCGATGAACAATTTAAGTTATATAAAATGCTCATTCGACTTAAAGCTTCATTCTTTCCATAGTTAGTTCTATGGAAGTCGATATGTATAAAGTCAAAAGTACGCAGGTAATGAGTTCCGTCTCGGTAATTTAAATGTATACAAGATAGTAAATAAGGTGCATCAATTTCACCATTAATGAGTTGATGAAAAAAAATTAAATCATTATTAACACGCCTCTGATGGAGAGTTTGCAATTGAAGAAGTTGAATACGATGTTCATAGGGAGGAAGATCATAAGGATCTTCCCACGGAAGACCCTTTAGGGCGAAGCGAATGAAATTATGTTGAATTGATTCAATACATTTCTTATGAATTTCGTAATAGGGGTTCCATACCTGCGAAGCATATTCAAGATGAGGACGAACATGACAATTGTATAAAGAAAGAGTAACATAGGGATCATTGAACTCCTTTGCCCAGCGTTTTATAAAACCAAGCATAGAACTTGCTTTATTAACAATAAAATTAATGTGATGTGTAAATTCTAAGTTGGAACAGAAATGAACACCTAAATCTTTAAATGTGGAGACGCGACCGAGTTTTTGCTTTGATATACAATAATCAAATACACTACCGATTCGTTTTTTAGTAAAAGTTATCGTCTGGCATTTAAAAGGGTTGAGGGTAAGGCTATTTTTGCCACACCAAAATGTAAAACTATCAATGTCAGCTTGTAAAAGGATGCGATCTTGGGTGGACTTTATTATCTTAAAAATGTTCATGTCATCAGCAAAAATAAGAACATCACTTGAGCGTAGACATGACGATACGTCGTTTATAGATAGGATGAATAGAAAAGGGCCAAGATGGCTTCCCTGGGGAACACCAGATTGAGCAACAAAAGGTTCAGTATGACAATTTCTAAATTCTACCTCATAGGATCTGTTTTCAAGGTATGATTTGATCCAAGCTAAGAAAAATGGTGGAAAACCAAGAGCTTTAAGTTTAACTAAAATAATTCCGTGGCTAAGTTGGTCAAAAGCTTTGGAAAAGTCAGTGTATATGCAGTCAACTTCATAACCTTGTTCTAAAGCGTTTGAACATATGTTTGAGAATGTGTACTATGTCGCAAGTAAAAATTGGCTGAGATGAGATTCAAGTTTAAAAAATTCGAATTGATACCTTTAAATACTTGCATCTGACTTTTTTTTGTCAAGCCATGTTTTTATCAACCAGTTTAATAGTATTCTTTAACTAATACAATACCAATAAAAACAATATAAAACTGTCAACTAAATTTTTTTAAAACTAACAAAATGCCAAAAACATTTTCCTTTTTACTTTTATTTCTTATTTATTTTGTAAAACGTAAAGATAAGTTGAATATAATTTAATTAAAGTTAACCATTTTATTTCCTCGTGGGATATTGCAAAATCAAAATTGTCACTTTTTTCCAAAATTAATTGCTCATTAATTTTTTAGGAAAGCCTTCTCCAAATTTGGATACCATTCTTTTGTACAAAGGTACAAAGAAATTTACTTGTTTTTTTGTATCGCTTTTAGTATTTACTTTTATTTATCTTAAAATAAAAATTATCAAAAATATTAAATGAAGCAATGAAAAATTCTAAAATTTATTTTAATTTTGATGAGACCAGAAGTGTTACTAGACTGTTAAGACAAATCCCTGCTCGAACCTTTTATATAAACAGTACACATACAAACCCAAACAAAATTTTTCAAAACTTATGCTATTGCCATACGTTTTTTAATAATTTCCTTGACACTCGAAAAGTACATATCTATCGCTATTCGGCAATTTGCAATTTCTCATTGAATCAAGATATAAGTCTAACGAATCTTATCTGAAGTGCAGTTTTATATTTGAATAGAAATAAATATCATTTGTTATTTTGGCAATGTTCCCAAAATATCAACAGAAAAAGGGACGAAAAGAAAAACACAACCATCTCCTTAAAAACCTTTCAGCCTAGTGATGCTGTAATAATTTTGTCTTTATTCTTTTTCTAACAAACGAATGAAAGTCGAGTATACTTTTATTCAAGCGCTTCCACTCGAATGTTCCTCCCCTCTCCACCCGAACCCTTCTTCATTTTGAGCCACAATAAAATGATAATTGTCCTCCTGGCATAACGGATAAAATAGGACACTTAAGAATCATTTTGTACTTTTTAACGATGAAAGTTAAGTTTTCCTTTTTTTTTTTGTTTTTGTTGTAAAAATAAAATAAAATAAAAATAAAAAGTATTCCAAAGCCCAGAAGAATAACTAAAGAAAAATTGTGTGAGTTAATTTTTGTGAGTGGGTAAGGTACTATTTTTCTTTCTTTTATTTTAAAGTTTCTGACACTTTTCAAATCAACATCATTCAAAATTTTGATGGAGACAATGTTGAGAATAGTAGAAGTAATAAAAACAATCAATTTTAAAAACAGAAAATATTTATGGATATTATTATGCTGGTTTGTAGTTTATTTTAATGATTTTTATGAGCGATAAATTATAAGGAAATTGATAATAAATTTTTCAGAATTGCTTTTAAGTGGTATAATTTTTTTAAAATTATTTTTGAAAATAAAATCATTAAGCAACTTCTGGGAAACCTTGAAGTTCGAAAAAGCATAGATTTTTGTTAAAAATACGCAGGTCCTTATTGCCGAGATAAATACAATACTATACTACAATTAGTGTTCCACAACTTTGATACTCTATGGATAAGCGTGTGGTCTCCTGGTCCTAAGGATTATGCCATAAAAGTCTGTGACATAATATTAATTTTCAAGTAATGTTTTCCATAACATCTGAGTTTTGTAAACGGTTTGGTAGGGGTCAATTAGTTTACGCTTTAGTCGTTCACCTTATTCAGAAGATACCTTATATGAGTAGAATTGCCAATAATGGTTCTTTAGTTTTTAGTCCATTTTAAATAGCAGACATTTTATCAAATTGGATGTTACTAAGAGGCTTGATGGGATTCCTGCTATTTTGTTAAGGCAATGGAAATTAGCCAAAAGGAAATTCTTAGATTGCTTGAAGATTTCTTATCTATCACCAATTTTTAAATGGGGTTCAAAACAGGATATAACTAATTATAGACCGATTTGTAAACGATGTATTCCTAAGGTATTGGAAAAGCTAGTCGTTAATAGGTTAACAGATTATTTCAGAATCATATTTCATTTTCTCAACATGGATATGTAGCAGGGAAATCAACGGCAACAAACTTGGGTTTATTAAACAATTACATCATAACGGAGAATCGTCTTCAAGCAGATATTATTTTTACAGTATTTGCAAAGGCATTTGATAGAGCCAACCACAAAAAACTCCTAAAAAACCAACTCCTCTAGGCATTCACTCTTCTCTATTAAATTGGTTTAAATCATATTTAGCTTGTAAAGTTCAAAGAGTTAAAGTTGATAGTTCGCTCTCAAAATTTGTTTCGGACCCATCTGGTGTTTTGCAAGGAAGCCATTTGGGTCAATTATTTTTCTTGTTATTTCCATACAATATACCGGATGTTTTTCAAAATTCAAGCTGCCTTCTTTTCGTAGACGACCTCAAACTATACCGTAATATCTCCTGTCAAACGGACTGTTTTCTTCTTTTGGAAGATCTATCAAGGTTTGATATTTGGGGCAAGCAAAATCGCCTTCTGTTATATTTTTCGAAATGTCAAGTTTTTTCGTGTTTCCGAAATTTGGATCCCACAGTATTTGATTATAACATCAACCACACACATTTGGAATGTGTTACTAGGAAGAAAGATCGTGGAGTAATCTTAGACACAAAAATTTCTTTTTTACCTCACTATGATTTTATTATAAACAAAGCAAATCAAATGTTTAGTTTTCTAAAAATAAACACAAAAGAATTTTCAGATTCATGTACTTTAATAGACGCAGAGACATAACGCCCAACTTTTTTTTTGGGGCTTATGTCTTACTTCGGTGGGACATAAAACTAACATTGAATTTGGGCCTTAAGTCCTACTCAAATATGACCTAAGTCCCAAATTTGTTTGTTAAAAATGGGACATTGTCCCCAAATTTTTGTAGAGCCAACAAAGAATAAAAAGTTTTTGTATTTCAATACAATGAACAATAATTTTTTGATACGGTGATACGCTTAGGGTATGTCAAGTCGCCAGGCAGGCGCCAATATCAACAGCTTTTTTGAATAAAAGCACCTGTGGGTGGGTGGGATCTCAGGATTTAAACTCCACAAAACAAAGTCTTGTGGTATTGAAGTGCTCCAAGTTTTGTCATTTGGTGATTCTTATTAAGTGGCCCCAAATTTTTATTTGGGGCTTCGGTCTTACTTGGGTGGGACTTAGGGCCCAAATTAGATTTCGGTTTTATGTCCCACCGAAGTGAGACATAAGCCCCAAAAAAAAAAATTGGGCGTTATGTCCCTGGGCCTTATGTCTCTGCGCCACTTTAATATATCTTTTTCAATTCTTTGGTAAGGCCAGTTCTTGGATAGTGTAGCTTACGGTAATTTCCTTATAAATTTAAAGGATTGCATTATGTTTTCCTTTTCTTCGAAAATGTATATTAATTTGTTGTAAAAATTAAAATTCAGTTTAGTAAAATTTAATAAATTTATTTAATTTTATGAGCATATCCCCCAACAGTTACATATATTATTTAGTATCTAGACTAGACTATAAAAATTGATTGATGAAATAAAACTAAAAATAAGACTAAATATTTACATATATACACATAGTCCAAAAAGTCTCTGTACAGTAGCTTTCTTTTTATTGATTCTGAGATAAGTATTTACTATAAAAATATATTAAAAACAAGAATTTTGAAAATCGCAATCGCAATTTTTTTAAATTTGGTAAAAATGAGAAGGTGGAAACTAAATTTTTTCAATGTTACCACTTTGGTTTTTACATTTATTCCTAATACTTTTTTTCAAAAAACAACAATATTTTGGCTGCTGTACATAGACTTTTTGGACTATGTGTATATACATATGTAAATATTTAGTCTTATTTTTAGTTTTATTTCATCAATCAATTTTTATAGTCTAGTCTAGATACTAAATAATATATGTAACTGTTGGGGGATATGCTCATAAAATTAAATAAATTTATTAAATTTTACTAAACTGATTTTTAGTATTTCAAAATTATCACTAATTGTTTATCTCCACCAAAAATTGTTTCAAGATAATTAGTGCAAAATTAGGAATAGCTAAGTTTTTAGGAGTTCAAATTTTGCTGTCTAGCCCTTTTTGAAATATTTTGCAATTTATGTATTATCTATTCTTAAGTAATAAGTAAAGTAGTAAGTATTAACTTGTGGCTAGTAGATTACTATTTTTCTTTTATATGTTTATCTGAACACGCCTAAACAGTGACAGTTAATACAAAAAGAAACAATGGACTTGGAAATTAAAATTAAAGCTGACATTTTGGACAGAAAAATATGCTACAGTCTTTTACATTTAGCTATGTATTTGCCTTAATCGTTTTAAAAATAAATTGTATTTCTTTTTATTTTAAAATTCTTTTTATCTAAAAACAAAGTCCATTTCAGTAAAAAATTTAGTAAATGCTCAACTAAAGAATACCTAACCCATATAATTCGTACTATTATTAACTCGACTATAGATCCTTCCAGAATCCATAAGAAACCTTAGCAAAGTATCATCAATAAACCAAATTCCTTCGAAATAGTGTCAACATTTCAACCAATAAATAGCATAACTAATTCTTCAAAAAAAAGGTATGTTTACCTTCTAGTGGGAATCCATCCATCTATATCATACCATATACATAAAATATACACATACTTTAAAACAAAGACCCAGCATAATATGAAGCTCATAAATAAAACACTCGAACACACAGTTTGCATAAGCTTCCGATCCTTGGCAATATTCCCAGATCTAATCAGTGATGTTATCCAACCAGAGTATACATAAAAATATATATTTATTCACTTTTATGTTGTCTCTGAACACGTACTCATATACAAGTTTATTTTTTTTTTTGCACATCATCCCCCGCCCCCGTATATTTTGTTTCTTCGTGCAGAAGGATACATCTTGTTGTTTTCCCTTAAACCACTGACATTGATAAAACGTATTTTAAAGGAGCAAATTCACAAGTTTAAAAATAAATTGTTGTTATATAACAAGCCTACGGCTGCGGCGGCTGTTTTTGAGCTCCTATGAGTAAAAAATGATTATGTGTCTTCGATTTGTCCATTTTTGAGTTAACATCTGGGACATTTGGTCTGGCTATTGAATGTCCTTTCCTTAGCACAAAATAATAACTCAAAGTGAGAGTACATCAAAGCAAACATGTGTATGGAATGTAAAATGAATTTACAAGCAAATAATTCATACAACAAAATAAAAAGTCCTTTAAGTTCGAAAATAAATCGGATTTGCGTATTTTGAGACTGAATAAATCATAAAGGTAAATACATTTGAATGTTTGTGCTTGTTATGATAAAATTAATTGGTCATAAAATATTAATCGAAATTTTGCACGCCATCACTAAGACCGGGCGCGGCAACGCGACGACACGCACGTGGATATTCAAATAAAAACTGAATGTGTCCTTTTTTTCTTTGAATTATACATAACACTATTTTTATACTTGTGTTTTAAAGTAAAAAAGGGCAATTTCCGAAGCTACCATAAGAAAACTTTAATTTTATCTATAGAACGCGAAAAAAGTAGTCAGCCCAATTAAGGACTCAAGTCTATAGCTTAAGCCACTGAACTAAGTTTTTTGAAACTTGTAAATTCAGGGTCTGAAACTATTGGATACAGTTAAGGAAAAAGCTGGAACATTTCTGGCTTTTAAGTAGAACTGTCATGTCGTTCCCTCAGAAACAAAGTGACAAACATCAAAACATTTTATTCATCTATAAAATTATGTACAATTATTTTAGAAATAATTTTCTTTATTAAGAGTTACATATTTGCATTTCAAGACATTGATTCTTAAAACAATAATTTTTGTCAGCAAGTAATGTAAGTGCTTTTTGTAGGCTTAATTTTAGTTCAATTTTAAAACAAATATGTCACTTAATATAAGTGACCTAAAATTTATCAGGTCGAAATAATTGTACTACATGAAAACAAATATCAAACAATACTTTGGTTTCATTTTTGGTACAATTTAGGAAAATTCGAAATACTGCCTGTTTGTTTTGTATATTTTTTAAATAAATACTATGAAGCCATAAGTTCTGTGAAATACTTTTTGATAAAAATGAATCTTTGAAGAATTGTTATTGAAATTTGGTACTTAACCTCTCATTTAAAAATTCAATATTTATCGACGTATTTTAAGTTTACGTTTTAGAACTCCATTATATTAACAACCCCATTCGATGCACAAAAATCAGGTCTTTAAGGAGCTTTAAAGCAGCTTTTTAAGGTAGTACTTAAAGGTAATGAGTTCATCAATGTTTTTAGGCTTGCTGGCATATACTTTTTTTAAAATTACTCCACAGAAAAAACAGGTACCGTTAAATTATGAGAACGAGGAGGCCAGTCGAAATCACAATTTTTGGAGACAAAATGTCCTGGGAATTTGCAATGTGTCACAAGGAGTACCCTTGTTTTTGCAATTGTGGATAGGCTAACGTCAACGGTAGCGTTCATGGTTCATAGTCTCCCCAATACGGTGGGTACCGACTCATAGTTAAAATTGCCTGAATGACGTTTCAAAATTGTGTTTATCTGTC
The DNA here is from genome assembly GCA_951509635.1 of Eupeodes luniger. Classification (NCBI taxonomy): domain Eukaryota; kingdom Metazoa; phylum Arthropoda; class Insecta; order Diptera; family Syrphidae; genus Eupeodes; species Eupeodes luniger. The sequence continues at coordinate 130,281,183 of OX608075.1, read as the reverse complement.
ATAATCGTAATACATCCAGATGGCGTATCAACAATTAAAAACAATTGACATTTCTTGTTAAAAGGTATTGTTTCTAAAGCCTAAAACAAGTCTTCTTATTCTGTTCAATTGATCATCAGGATACAAAATCTTACTCAATAATTCAAAGTTAAAAAACATTAACTTTAAAATACTTACCATTCAAAATTAAATTTCAAATTTCTTGTATGATAATTTTACAAACTGTTTCATATGCAAAACCCTTTGAACTTAATGCGTACTTAATTTCTGTCAGAGGGATTACAATTTCGTCAAAATTATCTAAAATAGCTATCGAGAAATTTCAACCAAAATAAAACTGATTCTATGGGAGTCAAACATCGCTTTTTAGAAAATCAGTTAAAAGGTCAATTCTACCATTATTCCTTTCTTTTTTTTAATTCTGATCGAACACAAAACAGAGACTTAGAGAGAAGCATTAGTTCTGAAAAGGTTACTTTCAAAAATCTTGTATTTTTTAAATTTTAAATCATACACTTCAGTCTTAAATGCTGAATTGTCAAACTTCATGAAAAATTGTATAAAACACAAATATTATAGCATTTAAAATAAATATTGAAAATAATAAAATATTAATATTTTTAATTGTAAATAACTTACCTGAAGATCCGGAGCTGAACTTGGTTGCGCCAGATCGCAAGCTGATAACCAAGGATTTACACGTGACAAAGAACTGGTGCTTTCGAATATGTGACTATGACTAGGTACGCTTCCGGGGAAGAACTCACTATCCTGTTCCCGATCGTCGTACTCGGTTGCGTCGTCACTCCAACTACTACTACCACCACTTCCACCACCACTACGTCCGCCGATTACACCAATTTCTTCAGTATTCTCACCGTAATCCTCGACGTTAACGTAACTTACTTTGTCTAACTTGAAATTATCGAAGCGATATTTCTGTTCGATTTCGTCGTTATTGCGATCGTAATTGTAAATCGTAAACGTGTTTCGATAGTCGGACGATAACGAAGACGAAGGATGCAGCGATGCGTCGGATGATGTGCCAGATGATCCCAAGGAATGAAACAATGAATACGAAGAGGACAAGGCTGATGAAGATGACTCTGAAGAAAGAGAAGACGATGACGCAAATGATGAGGATGAAGATGATGAGGAGGACGAAGACGAAGATGATAATGACGAGGAGGAGTAGGGTGGATGACGATTTGAACGAGTTCGCTGCTCAGGTGGCAGATGCTGCTCTTGCTGATAGTAATGATATTCGCTCGTCGGGGACAACAACAAGGATGACTTCGGCGACGACGATAGCGACGACGACGAAGAAGACAATGACGATGAGGACGACAGTGACGATGACGACAACGAAGATGTTAGCGATGAGTGTTTTTGTTGACTGGTGCTGGTGCTGCCACGCCGAGCCCCCGAAATAAACGCAAGCGCCATCACGACCAGCCCGGGTCCTGGCCGCATATTGACCTCGGGTTCGGCGGTGCTAGCATGGTGCAGGCCCGCTTGAGACGCGCTTGCGACTCCAATTGATTAGTGGATATGATGGGCTCATGGCCCCATCATCATTTAAATTTGTTTGTGGTATTTTGCAGCACTGTTTTCACAGTTTTTGTCTATCGCAATGTGTATTCCTTTTTTGTCCGATGTTTTTTTTTCAAAAATTAAAAATTACAACTCTTTTTCTTTTAAACAATGTTTTATGTTTTAGTTTCTTTTTGTTTACTTTCCCACGCGATTTAATAGAATTTTCTATTTCCTACAGCTTTAGATGATGGCACAATATTCAATACATTTTCGATTTAGTTCATCTTTATGTTTCTTCATTTCTTCGGAGTTTGATTTTTTACATAAAAGTTATACGTTTTTGTTGAGATATAAGATTTGTGTTTTGTTGTTGTACCAAGTCCTGAAAAAGAATAAAGTTAAATTAGTTTGTTTTTATATGATCTTATGATTGCAAATTAACTTAAAAGATTACACTTATGTTAAATTATAATTGAGCAATAAATAGGGAAAATAATTTATTAAACTGTTTAAAAAAAATCTATAATTTATTCCAACCAGAATTTAACTGAGAGTGAAAGAATTCCTTATTACGAGTAAGCTGAACAAAATATACCCCAGACATCATCATTTAAGCAAAAACTAATTAATAATTTAACCCACAAGTAGGTGTAAGAAACAAACCTATAATCCTTGAAGACAAGACGGATCAAAAAAGTAAATAAACGAGCATTGGATCCTGTATTTTTTGGTGGTTCTACTTTAATACAGCCTCGGGGAACCCTTTTTGTTGCAGGGCAGGTGTACAAAACAGTAAAGTAAGTATTTTTGATTAAGCAGTAAATAATCCCAAGGGTGAAAAGTATAGTATGAAAACTTAGAATTAACAAAAATGTACCCATATAATTTCTATACTTCCTACACGATTTAATTTCTCTTTTGAATGAACGTTAATTAATAAATCGTTTTAATTAATAATTTGGTTTTATATATGTTTGGATGTTGGATGATTTTATGATAACCGTTCTTAAGCGATTGTGGTTTTTAACATAATTTTAAATTATTCACAGTTGTTTTAATGTTTCGTTTTCGAACTTCGATATTGTAAGTGGTTCGAAACTTTTTTTTAATAAAGAGTTAAATTTGCACAAAATTTTGTACAGTTAACAATTATCGGTTGGTATGAACATTCATATTATTCAAACTTATTTCTGCTGTTAATTTGTCTCAAATGCGAAGATGGTGTGGACCATGTTGACTGAAGTTTTAGAGAGTCCATGCTATCAGCCCGAGATTGGGAGGGTTGTAGAGAATTGACATGAAGGGCTTATTGCAATAGAATTGTAAGCCATCTTCTTATGTCTTTAATAGTGTTATTATCACGTTATTGAATATCAAAAAAATATCAACATTTGAAAATTTTCCAAATTTTAAGGAAGATATTTAGAAATTATTTGATTTTATTTTTTTTTCACGATAATTTTTATACTTTCGAAATTGTTTGTATTTTGGAGGAATATAAAATAAACTTTATACCTACGTATTTTTTTTTTGTTAAATTAAAGCAAATTCAATACTTTTCTGCTTTTAAGGCTTTATTAACAGTGGTAAAAGTAATAAAAGCTTTTGAAAAACAATATTTGTAAGTAGTTATTATGTACTCTAAATTTTTTTTCAACTTTTCTGGTCAAAATCCATAGATTTTGGATTGTTAACGTTTTCTAAGATCAAACACAACTTTGGTCAACTGGTTGGGTCTCCATAAGTTTTTATTGGTATTATTTATTGTTACTTTATTAAGTGAATAAAAGTAGTAGTGGCAGAGGTCTTGGGTTCAATCCCTGCCTGTGCCATCTTAAGTTTTTTTTTCACTGTTACTACCTCTTGCAAGGAATTGTCAAATTCTCCAAGAGTAATTCTTGTCGGATTCGGCTTAAAACTATAGGTCCCCTCCATTCCTGACAACATTTCTCGCACACAGGAATGGTTGAAAGTTGTAAATCACAAGGCCCTATTTCTCAATGGACTGTTGCGCCACCTAATTTATTTATTTTTAAGTGAATAAAAATAAGAACTTTCTAATTCTATGAATGTGTGACTGAGAGTGTTTAAAAAAAATGTCAATACTGGAAAAAAGAGATTTTTGATCCATTCGTATGATTTTTTGATCAGTTTAAGTTTATTAGCATATTTTTATATATTAAGCAAATTTTCTTTATAAATATAAGATTCAAAAAGAATACTAGTATAAAGCAATGTTTTGTTCCAATTGTTCCAATATTAAATACGATTATAAGACATTCTTAGCATAACACTTGACTAAAAATGGGTATTCGTTGAATTTCCACTAATTTTCCATTTTTGAATATCACAGTAGAATATTTATAAATGTTCCGAGTATGATCCGAGTTGATGCTTTGGTCCTACATTTTTGACAGTTTAGTAGCTTTTAATGTGTGTTGATTGACTTAATAATGATTTTTTGCTCAAGTAAATGTAAACGTACATAAATAGGAGACTATGGGAGGTAGGTGTGAAAAGGGAAAAAAGTTTAAATTTGAAATACTAGATGTGCTTGATAATTGTTTAACTATTTTTTCTCCCTAAATGATGAATATTTTGGCCAAATAAAAATTCTCGTAGCATCGTTTTGTGGAGTTCTAGGGTTCTAAAACTACCCTTGTCTTATACACTAAGGGCATAGAACCTAAAATTACGTTTGCTATGGTCAATAGTTTTCACATACATTGTTGATTTTTTAAAATGTTTAAATTTGTTTGGAAATGCAAATAAAGTAATTAAGCAAATGCTAATTAACATTTAAGATTCATACAACATGTACATGCGACAACGAGTACATGTAAATTTATATATCACAATAAATTATCTAGGAGAAAATAATCAAGTTGGTAGGCTTGTTTCAATTTAATACTGAGAAATACAAGTGAAAAACTTTTCTTTTTTTCACGGTCTTATATTATAAACTGGATCTGTTTGTATTTCAGTTCAGAGCTTTAAGCCACTCATTATCAAATCACGGTTTTTGACGAAACTTCATTGAAGTAAACATTTTAAAACATAAAAGTTGATGTTTTGAAATATAATATATGTCCAAATTAGCAAATTAGTGTTTACAAACATTTAGTTGAAAAATAATTTATTGCAAATTTTGCCTGCACTTGTTTTCAAGTTAAAACTTTTATTTCTTACGTTTTAAAAACCTTTTAAAGTTTAATCTTCCTTCTCCATTTATTTATTTAAAATAAATAAAATATGTACAACCTTAAGTTTGAAATACGTTTCACTTCACGCACCTGCTTTAGCTTTTGTTAATTCAAATTCAAGAAAATCATGTCAAAAACAACGTGTTCCAGTTCCAAAAGACATCGAACAAAAATGCAAATAAATAATTGCTAAACTTTGCTTTTGACCAAAATGTGTCAAACAAAAACTTTTTTAAAATGTTTTGTGTTTGTTCCTAAATTGAAGACTCGTGTAACAGTCTGTAAGTTTTATGATGGGATGAGACATTTTGAGATTTATGGATTTTCTGGAATTTGCATAACCTGGATATAAATTTACACAAGTTGTTCCCGTGTCGTGTTGTGATGTAGATGTAGAGACAATGATCAAATTAAAATGTTTGGAAGGAACACAAAAAAAGATAGAAAGAAGAAAACTTCAATTTAATTACCTCAAGAAATAATGAATTGAATAAAAATAAGGACCTCTCGTATATATGTATATGTATAGGTAGGTACTGGTACACTCGCAATCGCTGTTTGATATCGTATCCACAATCGACAGAGAAATCCAAAGAAAATCGAAGAATTTAGAAAATTAATCCAATAACATATCCCAAAAACGTGTGTTCGTTTATTTATAACTTTATTTTTTGTTTGTAATTGTAATTCGTTTTATTTTTTTTTTTCAAATAAGGTTCCAAAACTCACAATTCTTTTTTCATTTGAAAATTAATTAGTACACTTTTTCGCGTTTCATTATTTTAATTCCATTTTATTCGATTCGAAAAAAACCTTCTCTATGATGATGAAAAACACTAGAAAAAAAATTGGAAAACTAAACTGTTATACAAGATAAGAAAAATTTAGTACAGGGAACTTTTTCCGTATCTTGTCCTACCCGAAACACAAACACATAGAAAACTTTTTTCCAATACAAACATAGGTTTCCTTTTTTTGTTGTCGGTAACTTTTAGTTTCACACTCTCATTCGTTCCGATTTGGAAAATTGAGAAAAATTGTAATCCACTCTCGTTTCACCTTGAATTCAACATTTTTTTTTTTTTCGAATTACTTTTCTTTTACAATTTTACTAATTTTTATGGTTTTAATAGCTCGAAAATCATTTTCTCTTAATTCAAAATTTAATTTGTTAGTTATCCTTATCATATCACACTTAGTTAGATAAAATGTAATCTGATGGTCAATTTTGAAAAACTTTTTTTCTTCATAGAAAAATCATTTATATAACACCAGTGAATTTAAGTAGCTATTTCTTTTTTGTTTGGTTTGAGGGTAGTTTTAGGTATAACAGATTTAAGAAATGAACATTTTGACATAACACCAATCGACTTGGAATTTGACTTCAATTTTAACTTCAACTTTCAAACTTCGTTTTCGTTATGGTATTTTTATTTTTGTTTGTTTTTAAATAAACTCTTTTTTTTTATCATATAACAACACACAAATTGGATCGTTGTTTAAATTACATTTAACACATTATTTAACGCGAAAAGGATGTGAAGAAGGACTTGATTTTGTTTTAAATATATTTTGTGTGTGTCGTCGAATTCAAAAAATTTATGTACATGTTTGTATAACAGAAATAGGTTTATTGTTCCGTTTTCCAGTTATAAGGATTTTATTTGTGGTAGGTACCCTAAAGCAGATCCTCCCGAAAGCGAATTTTCAATACCTAAGTGGTTAAAATAGTGATGGTGATGGTATAGTACACGCAAACAGAATATAAAGAAAGGAAAATTGAAAACGTTTTTCCTTCTTTACCATCACCGATGTTCTTGCTCACTCGCTCTCTTTGGCTCCTTGTAACCATGCATGTAGATATAATTTTCTTCCAAGGAAGAAGAAAATTTCTCTCCCTTTTTTCGGTTATTTTTTTGTATTTGTTTTTTCTTTCTTTTTTCTTTTTCTTTTTTTTTCACTGCTTAACAAAAGGATTCCCGGGACGGTTTTAGTTACACGACTATTTTCTTTGTTTCTTCTTTGAACGAAACGAGGAAGATTCCAAAAAGAAATGTTTTACATTCAACTTGAACTTAAAAAATGAATGACGGCATTGTTTCATAACACATATTCCGTTTTTGTATTTTTGTAGGTATTTCAAAAACTTAATCCGTTATTACTACTGGAGGAAAAAGAAAAATGGGTAAAAAGGACATTTGAGGAATAAATTAAAATCTCTTAGCAAATATACAACATACACACACGCCGTAGGTATCGAGGAATATATTTTTTATTCGAAAGAAATAAGAAGTTCGAATACCATAAGTATGCAGCACTTTTTGAATTTGATAGAAAACGTTTTTTAGTTTTTAATTAAAAAGTTACAAAACTCATCATAGTGTATTGTATTGAAAAGCATCGATAGGGATTTTAAAACAACAACAAAAACAAAAATCAAGAAAGGAAGAAAAGTATAGTCGAATATTTTCCCAAATTTTTCTTCTTTTTTTTTTCTTTTCCTTTTTTTCACTAGCTTTAGGTTGTCTTTTGCCTTTTTTCGAAATTTATCAGCCCACTTTAATTGAACAGTCCACAAATTCGATTAATTTTCTACATGATGTTTATTTGCACAAATTTAAAACATTTTTATCGTGTTATAATACAGCTAGTGTTTATTTTTTAGCTCTTTTTGGGGCACCAAGTAATTAGAAAATATGTACTTTTTAACTACCAAAACGTTTGCGCGTTGCAGGATATACCGTTGTATCCTGCTTCTTGTCTGATGGCCCCAAATGGCACTGAGTTTAGTTGGTGTAGATGGCGCTTGACTGGAAAAAGGGATAGTTGCTAGAGATAGAGACCAGTGAGTCGAGGAAGTGCTATCCAAAAAGATGAAAAGTTTGAGAGAATCTGGAAGGAATAGAGAACAACGGAGCCGGGTTGGAATTTAGAGATATAAATTGGAAAATGAAATGAGTGCAGCGCATGTATAGACCATAAAACTAACGGAATACTTCAGCTTCAGTGTCAAAAATTTTATGACTCCCCCGCTATATTACATCAAAAGAGAGATAGAGAGAGAGTGAGAGTTCGCTAGAGAGAGCAAGGAAAGAGAGTAAAATATTGAAAGTTTTCCCTTGAAATTCGACCCCTAAAAACATCAGAAATCTGGTATCCTGACTTTGATAGATAAGGAAGTTTTATGTAAGAGTTCAAAGCTTTTTCGCACAGATGTTAATAGCTCTGCTCAACAAAAGTTAAGTTTCCTTTTTTCCAAAAGGCAAAAGGCACAGACCACGGAGCGTGGAGCGTGGAACATGGAGTGGTCCTTCTTCTTCCTCTTTCAACTCCAACCGAAAAAATAAGCCAAATTTCCCAGTTAAATCGAAAATTTTTTGAGAAGAGTAGGTTATTGTAGGTAACTGTGTATGTACCTTCTATACCTTAAATGTATGCTGCAGGTTATATAATGAACGAAAAGCTTTTGGTTGGATGAAACGAAGAGCTTTTTTCCTTTTTACTTGGAGTTTTTGGGTACACGAGCACTTAGGACATTTCTTGTTTTACGAAGTACTCGTACCTACATTAGGTATATCCTTTATAACGTTCTATCTATAATGAAATGATACGTACAGAGTTTTGTGAGTGTACTGATGCTGATGCTGCTGGTGCTGATGCTTGTGCTGGTGCCGCTGTCATTCATTAATTTTGGAAGCCTTAATAATGCCACGTTGATTTATTTTTGGTGTTGCCCTAGGTTATAAACAGAATTAAATCTGTGGAAAATGTTAAATGAAGCAATGCGTAACAAATATATTTTGGTTATTCTTATATATATTTTTTTGTTAAACATTTCCAAAGAAGACAATGATTGTCTGATTATGTATATTTTTCCACGTGAATGTTGTAGGTGCCTTCTGGAATTTTATCAGAGACTCTTTTTATTTATAATTAGAATTATCTTAATTTTTTTGTATATAATTTGATGAAAAAAAAAATAGTTAGAATCAAATTTTACCTTTGTTCGTACAAAATATCATTAAATTATGATTTTATGTCCCCAACCACTACAGAGAGTATGTTATTTGTATAAAATGCATATTCTTCATCCTATATATGTAAGTTAAAATTTCGCAGACAATTTAAAATTGTATATACCTAGTATATTTCAAAATTAATTTAGTACTTTATTAAGTTAACAACGAATTAACTAGTATTTTATGTTTAACAGAAAATTACTCCCCTAAAACATAAAAGCTAGAAGTTTCAATTTTCTAAATTTAGCTCAAAACCCTTTTATAATAAGACCCGTATTGTGTGTGTGAACACATACGGTCCATAATACAGTAGTTACAAAAAAATGCATGAATCCAAAAAATACGTCTTTTATATTATTTTTAGCCTGCAGCTTATACATTTGTATGTGGCACAATATATTTCTAAAATTATGACAGTTTATCAGACATGTTTGAAAACTATGATGATCTGGAACTTTTATCAACACTCTTAAGAAGTGCATTAATATTGGGATCATTTAAACGACTTATAAAATGTTTAAGGGATTCAATAATTATTCTTTCCATTTTTTTAATTTCGGAATTTTTTGACCGTATTTTTGTCATTTTTGGATTACATTTTGTTCAACGATGTGAACAGGTTATTATGTGGTTTTATTTTAATTCTTACTTATCTCAAACTGTGAAACTATAAAGCGTAGAATTATTATATTTTAGTATTTTAGCAACACCCTTAAACTAAAAATTAAAAAAGAAGGTTAAAGAAAAAACCAAAGCAAGGGTTTTAACTTATTAAAGCTAAATAGTGTATAAGTAATACATTTTTCCAAAATAGAAATCATTTCATAGTCAATTTTGTATGGCGAAAAATCATCTACACTAATATTATAAAGAGGAAAGATTTGTATTTTTGTATGTAACGAATAAACTCAAAAAGTACTGGACCGATTTTAATAATCCTTTTTTTTTTAATTAGAATGCTACATTATCTGTTCCTATTTACGTCTACCCGTGCGAAGCTGGGACGGGCCGCTAGTTTCATATAAATTTGTGTTAATATATTTAGCACCTCATTGGTGTGAAACAATTTTTTTAAATGAATGCAGAAATTTCAGGTGAAAAAATGTCCCACATACGCCACCTAATCACTTTAATTAAGCTTCTAAGTAAAACTATTAGCTTATTTCTGAGTGTGGTACTGTTACAAATTGTAAATGATTTTTGTATAGACACGTTTATAAACCATAATATAATAAGAACTGGTTGTTTTTTAAACTTGTTTAAAAATTTGATTTTCCATGCTCTAAAAATTTAAAACCGTTCATTTTGTTTTTGTTGTTCATTTGAGAAAATTTCAATTTTCCAGAGCAACTAAATTTTGTTATCAGTCTTCTAAAAAAGGCTATAATTAAATTGCAGTTTTGTATTGTTGTGTTCTTAATAATTCTCTTTAAAAATTTACTTTAATTTACTGAATTAGTTTTGTACATTTTTACAGCTTGATTTATTTCATAAAAAATGTTATGAATATTTTGAGGTTCAAAACGAAAAAGGTAGACTTAGTTTGTGATCGTACACTTTTTTTCAAACTTGGAAAAACAAGTTTAAAATTAAAATTGTTTTAATTTTCCAATTACATATTCAAAAGCTTAAAAATGTCAATGCAAATACGTGTTTGTATGTATGTCATTTCTTGGTAATAAAATTTAAATGTAAGAAACAAAATAATTGTTTATCAAGTTTTTTTTTACAATAAATTAACGCAGAATATTTAATTAAATATAAATTTTCGTCTAATGGGACTCAAAATAAAAAACAAAAATACAACGTTTTTCTACTTACCTACTCCACTATTAAAAATAATTCCTCGCTAGAGACTAAAGAGCCTAAGAGACCAATTAATTAGTGCATTTCTTACGTAGGTAGGTTAGGTACTTAGGTATACGATAGTAAGGAATTCTAGGAAAATATCAAAAAACTGGTATATATAGAGAAAGGCAAAGTTTTACTATAAGTAAACAAAATTCCTTAAGAAAACAAAATTCATTGTGTAGGTACAAAAATATAGAAAAAGAACCGAGAGAGCAAATTGATTTGAATGTATTGTGGTTCAATAAAAGAAAATCTATAATAATCACAACCTGGAAGCCATACCAAAAAAAAGGCTATCCTTGATTTTTGTTCGATCATTATAATTCTGGTAACAAAATTTATCCCAAACAAGCAAATTGGATTTTTCTTCTGAAGAATACAGAAAGCTTATCCTCCCTCGCTCTCAGTAAATCCCCACTACAGAGCCACATTCAAAATGAAAATGAACAAAAAAAAAAAAAAACAAAATTAAATATAAAACAAAAATAACAAAAAATCTATGCGCATACAAAATAATCAATAATTCTGACACATGCTCCTTGGAATCGTACTTGTCATACTGACACACACCCGGCCTTCTCAAGGCGCAGGATGGAAGTGTGTGCAAATGCTTTTGTTGAACATTAGAGAAAAAAAAAACACACAAATATTAAAAAAACATCCTTCCTAACCAGCCATTGTCATTTTCAGTTTACCACCCTGACAACATTTTTCAAAACTCAAACTCAAACAAAACAGTGGTGCCTTTATGTCACGCACAGACTAAAGCTCCGACAAGCGACAACTATCACAATCAGGAGCAGTTTCTCAAATGCACGGCCAGGAGCACACGTTTCCAGGGGGGTTGACCAAATAAAGGACGAAACAAGGCTCAAAGAAAGCTAGCCATATAGCCACCGCACATGAACATGACCAACAACAAATTTAAATGCATGCAGCGCCACCCAACGGTAAGTTTTGCCAACATAAACCGAACTTGCGCACTCGGCCTCAAAATCTGTGGTTACAACGTATTTTTTTGTGAATGAAAATCTAGTTGTAACGAAAATCGGAAGGAAGGGCAACTTTTTCCTCTTTTTATTGGAAAATAAATATGGGCCGCTGACCCATACACCGGGCAAGTGCGTGAAGCTCTCCCACAACATTACATCACACCGCACCGCACCAACCTACCTATCTATGAGAATAAAGCTTTTAAAAAGAGAAAGTTCATTTTTGATTTGAAGAATTTTGGAGAAAGCTTATGGTCTATGGGTTAGTTTTTATTTTTAATACAGTTTTTATTTGTTCATTTCACTGCAGAATTTGGAATTTTAAAACAAAAAATATACGAGTACATATGTAGGTACTTACAAACATTAAAGTTTTGAAAAAGCATAGCATGTGCTTTTATCTCAAAAAGTATATAGGTTAAACCACGTATGGTTCTATATTAACGCCATGGAATTATGTACCTATGAATGTTTATTGAAACAAAAATAAGCTTCTGATTTGAAAAGGTATCAATATACCTATGCAGTTGTAATAATTTCAAAACGGTTGTAAGTCAGGTTGGGTTAACTTTTCGAAAATAGTCTTGGGGTCAATAATTATGAAAGAAGCAAATACAAGTCTTGTTAAGGTGTACATATAGGTTAAAGAATGCAACACTTGTTTTTTTTTTGAGAATAATTATTAGAAAAATTAGAATACAAAACTTAACCTAAATAGTTTTTCAAATCACAATTGAATTTGACTTTATCATTGTTGATTTTATTGGCATAGATGCGAAGTTATTGATTGCGCTGTCAAAAAACTTTCAAAACCTATCAATTCTGCACTGACAGCTCAATAAATAAATAATTATTATATTTTCTCTTACTTTAGCAGGAATGTATTGGTTTTGTGTAAACATAAGTACGCATTTTTAATGAGTAAACGATAAGGAAGTCCAAATAATAATTTCGGCAGTGTCTATTCGTCTTGACCAACGTTCATGTTGGAGTATTTACAATTCTTCAGAATAGAATGAAAATATTTGTGGAAAAATGAGAACAAGGGTTCACCCTTAATGGTGTTTCAAAACAATGCTATCACTTGTAATTGTTCAGTATTTTTGGTGTACAACTCCAAAATAATGTCCTATCATAGAAGATAGTTTTAAAAAATTAAAAAAGAGTATGAGGTCTTACAAGGAAAATTTGCCACATCGTTGGAAATTCCCTCAATTACTCTTCTAATTCACGTGATCACATATTTTTGACATGGTGTGGAACTTTCTATTGTATGGTTCTACAAAAAATATTTGACGAATCGTTTTAATTCTAGGACGAAATGTTGTAATTTTTTTTAAACTTCTACCTTATTGAAAACAGTTTGTTTTTTAAACTTTTCCACAAAATCAAATTTGTTCAAACTAAAGCCTGTCGGTTTTTTTAAGCTATGTCTTCAATGTATTTAGACACTTGATTTGATTTCAAGAAAAAATAAAATGCACGACTGGGTCACACGAACTTGCTCATGTATTTAGTCTGTTTAAAAATATTTTCTGTGTTTTAATATTTAAAAATGCATCGGCAAAAAAGCATGTTTTCAAAAATTTAAATGCCATTTGATTTCTCAAAAAATTCTTAATTTTTCAAAATTTGTATTTGAAAATCGTTAGGTTCATTTCTGGAGCAATACAAAAATATATTTTTTTTTTACTAAATGAAGCCAAGTTTAGAAATTTCGAATTAAAACCCAAAAATTTGTTTGGGGACAAATGTTATATTTAGTCTTATAAAAAAGGAAAAAACGCCTAATGCGAATCTGCTTAAAACCTTTATATCTAAGTTTTAACTCAATTGACCCAATGGTTTGGGCTGTAGCGGCGAGGATAAAAAGACAGACGGATGGAATAGTGGGACCCACTTTTTCGACTTCTTTACCATCTTAATGTCGTGTTTAATTAAAATCTCTAGTTCGAAATTTTTTACGAATGCAATACTTGCCATATATACATATATGTCGTAAGTAATAATAATTAAAAATAATAAAATATAAATATCCAAATAGTTGAAATAAGCATTTAAAGACCAATTTAATTTTTTAAAATTAAACAATAAATTAAGACTAATTTTCCCTTTTTTAACTATTATAAGTATACATCATTATATATTTCCGCCATTTTTTCCTTATTATAACCACATTTAATTGTTGAGGTTAAAAAAAGAATTCTTATAGGATTTTTTGATTTATCTGCCCTCAACCGATGATACACGCAACCTAATTAATAAACATCGAATTTTTCTTGGAAATAATTCGTAATCCTTGTGACGAGGCCGGGCCGGCCGGGCTGATGCCCCAGGCCTCCAACCCTGCAAAGGATTAGTTTAACAGACATCGGATTTGCGTGCAATTTACATGTTCATTAAGGACTTCACGCTAAAAAAGCATCCAAATAACGCTGAATGTAAAAATACATTCAATATTATTTTTTTTTTTAAGAAAATTGCCATTATTTTGATTATTTTGGTGCGTGCATAGAGTGAGAATTTTGTATTTATTTTATGGAAAGAAAAAATAAAGAAGAAAGAGCTGCGTATTGGAATTTTTGAGGTCTGTTGAGTCTGCTACTTGAGTTTTGATTATAATGCCATAATGCCACTGACTCGGTTTCAGCATGTTGGTATTTTCAATGTCAAATGTCGAAACCTCGAAACACCTTGACTCTTGACTATATGGTGGATTTATTTTTGTAATTTTTATATATTTACATACGTGCATACAAATATGTTTGAATGTGTGTAGCTATTTGCTTTTATTATTACTTTTGAAGGATATGCATGCGGGGCCTTTCGTAAAACATCATCAATATTAAATATGAGCAAGAAACACACGACAAAGTCACAATAAAAAATAAATAAACTTATGAAAAGAATTTCGTATACAAGAGAGGATCTGGATTCTGGAACTAGACCAAAGAAGTTAAAAAAGAATACTCATAAGGGAAAATGTTGTATCGTCCACAAACGGCAACCCCCTTATTCTATATTCTTCAACAACAATATTGGAACAAAACAAACAAAAATGTGTGTATGTATGTATGTATGTACTTGATAGTTGATATTATATTGTGTATATTTTGAAGGCTATTCGTAATCTGTGATTGATTGGAAGCCTTGATTTATGATTAAAGTTTCAGAGCAGAGTATCTGAAATCCATATTTATTTGTAGACATCTACATTATAGGTATTGACTTTTTCACCATAATATTATTAATTTTTATTGGACACATAACATAGAAAAGCAAATACCTTTATCGATCAGAAAATTGATTCAACTATGCAAAGGCTATTTTCGCACCATCTCATTCAATATTAAAAACGATGTAAAATTCATGTGGAAAAACTTGCATCAAAAATTCAATTTCAGCAAGTGGATTATAGTTAATAAATTATGTATCTTTAAAACTTTTAAGAATAATTACAGTGTGATTCTTAGAAAACGAAAATTTGTGCCCACACAAATGATTAAAATTGATTATACAGTGCAAACTCGATTAACACAACTAACAGAAGTCGGGAAGTCGTAATAACAGAGGTAGTTAGACTAACTGGGTCGTATTTATAGATATAACGACAATGTTATGAGAACACTTTAGTGAAATCAAAACAAACTTATTTTTAAGACACACGAACACAAAATGTTCGAAATTTATATGTATACTAGGTATATACAGAATAAAGAAGTTAGATATTTTAGATTGAGTTTTTTGCAAATTAATTTTTTTTTTTTTAAACTTGACTCTCTTTTATTTTTTGTAGCCTTGGTCGAGATTCAGCTCCAGTTGCAAACGGTCCTGTTTTTATTTGGATTTTCAAAAATAACAAAATACATATTTTTCATAAATTGTCTTTGCTGGAAAACCTTTTCTAATTCTGATAAAATATCACTTTTTTTTTTTTAAATTTTGAAATATTTTTTAACGCCCATCCCTTACAAATTTTCCATTTTTAGTTGTGTACTATTCTTAGAATTAATTTTGTTTAAATAAACTAGCTTGCAATTAACAGCAGGAATACAGAATCAAAAGGAGAGCATATAATACGGAGAAACATCAAAAGTTGCACAAATCGTAGCATTTTTGAAAAGATTTGTTGCAAATTTTTTCACCACTTGACCGACCCGACGGATTGAATGTATGTATATATATATATTTAAACACTATTGGATTTTCGAATCCAATATTAAGTTTACAAAAACCAAAAGCTAAAAAATTAGTCTTCAAACAAAGTTATGAAATAAAAGAGTGGTTTTATTTTCCAGATGGGAAATTAAAATTATCTTTTATTACCTGGGAAACCTTGGCCGAAGCCGGGATTAAAAACCAGGATCTTTTATGACAACAAAATTACAAATAGAGATTTTGAGATTTTGAGATTGACAGAAGGTCAAATCTCGATAAAAAGGTAGGAAGAATATATAAAGTACGAAAATTATTAATTATTAAACAAAATTGGTAAAACACAACCAAGAAAAATCAATCCAAGAAAATTTTCGACAAAAAAAATCAAACGGTTAAACATTTCCCGTAGTACCGAGAAAACAGACTTTTGACGCGAAGGTCAAATGGACGAATTAGAAACAAATGAAGGACACCAAAAAAAGCAATATTCTTAGAAAAAAAGAAAACACTATACTTAACAGAACAAAATCTTCAACTCAATAAAAACTTAAAGAAAAACTATTGTACAAAAAATTACTTTACGTAGGTCTTTTTAAAAAAAATTCCTTCACACAATTTTTCGTTCGTCTAATAGCTTTGGGCGCAATCCAAAAAGTGCCATCATTATGGCGAGCCTTACGATTCCGGCTACTTGCCCTCAGGCAATTCTCTCTGATCTTATGCGTGGTGATCGATCTGTCTCGGTCACGCAACTTCCTCCATCCATAAGATTGGGGTGTGCGACCGAGAAGCCAGGTATTTTTCATCGAACGCGATCTCTGTTAAGAGGTGATGCGATCACCCAGTAGCTCAGTGAATGAGTTCAGCTCTTCACCTTCGAACCCATTCCAGCCAAGACTTTCCGGAAAATCGTGTAGAATTCCTCGCATTACCGAGTACCTACACACGCTCGATTTCGTTTGAGGAAAAACTACTTATGGCATATAATAAAAATGAAAGTTATTAAAATATTCTTGGAGTGATTTTCTATCGTTAATACTTTATGATGGGCTCTCGGCCATACTTAGTTAAAGTTGGTGTGACTTTCCTACACACATTGTTGGGCATGGGTATCGTCTTCACGCCTTGACGATATTGTTCAACCAATATGTGGGCCAACCGTCGCACAGTTCGTTGGTGTGGAATCCTTTCGCACACTTTGGTAAGACACGTTACATTTGCTTTCCCAAAATGCTAAAAGAGCAGGTCACTGCTGATGGTCCAGGTTTCTACTAAACTCTTTCAGAATTTTGGGGCCGCAGTAAGATTTGTTAAGGGTGGTTAGCAGAAAGGGAGGTGAAACTTGTTGTGGTAAAATTTACCGCAACAGTATCACTTATACATTCCTACAAATTTAGTGTTGCGAAAATCGAGTTGCAAGAATCGTGGGTTGCTTAAATCGAGTCTATTCTGTATAAACATTATTTACACGTAAAACTCAGTGAAACAAAGAAAGTATGATTTCAGTCACATCAAATGATTTCATATATACAAATGTAAAATTTGTAGAGTTTTCGGTGCAAAAGGAATTCTAAAAAAAACATAAATTGAAAACAAACAACTGTTTCTGTTCTGAATTAAGATCATATTTAAGCCAGAAACCCATCATTAAAAATATGTATGTATAAGTTCGATTTTCAAAATTAGGTACATATCTACAAAAAATGGATCTAATAGTTCTGACGTTTTCGTTTGATATAGAAAAGCATACCTTTGGTTTACTAAGTCTTTTCAAATTGCTTCAACTTTTAAAAATTACATAATCAATTATAAAAATTACATGTACCGTTATTTTACTTACAAAAACTAAGAATAAAATAGTTAAAGAAAAAGAAAAGATCGTTTGAATGTAGGTAATTATGAAAACAATAACAAAAACACGAATATTTTGCAATTTCGGGTTTGAAGTTTTTGAGTTGCATAACTGTTTTTTTTTTTTTACATGAATGTATGCATTATCTCAGGTATTTTTTATAAGCTTGAGAACTATAAATAGTAAAACAAAAACAGAAATATTTTCGGAATAAACATTTTTTATTATTATAATTTGGTAGACAATTTTATGATATTCATTTTTTAAATATGATTACCGTGTTATGTCCAACAATGACAAGAATTACATATGTACATATTCCATTCGACCAGTTTATTTTTTGATTACTTTTTTAAATGAATCTTGCCCATTGGTGTTAATGGTGGAGTTGTTGGTTAGTCTAAAGTCTAAGCATGTCGTACATAATTGCATATGAATTTCATGTGATGAATAGCAAAGCAAATAGTAATAAAGCAACATTTTTAAAACATATTATAATATAAGTTTTTTAGATAATGTTGTTGCATTTAAAAGTTATTACCCAATTTTTTATTTTGTTGATTTCAAATTTTATTTATAAAAATAAATACTTTAACAAACTTACTTACTTACCACAGTACTTTGAGAGCGACTGTGTGATTCTCAAACAACCAATATTAAGACACAAACCATTATACTCCGAAAAAATAAGTATTTGAACAAAATTATAACGACTTTAGTGATTGGTTTAAGACTATGATAAGAAAAGCTTTTTTTTTCAAAGCACAACCTTTGTAAAAAAAAATAATAATGAAAATGCAGAACCTTTGTATATAAAAACCGTATTCGAAGACAAAACGAAAATCAATATATCGTCGAAGCATTGAAGTTTTACTTTGGTTTTAAAAAGTCCTCACCAGAGCACTCGTAGGTATACATAAATATTTAAACAGTTTTATTTGAAATTTGAAAATTTCAAAATGACACATAATCAAATAAATATATTTCCCGTCGATAAAGCTAAGTTGTCAATGAATTTACTTGATAAAAAATTAATGAATTTAATATTTTAGTATTTTTTTCTTTTGAAAATAGTGGCCATCCTTATTAATTTTCTAGTCAAACTATGAAAATATGCTGTGTCTCGTTTAATTAATTTCTTATGCGACAATGAGGTACAACAGGACGTATGTGCACTTTTTTTTTTAATTTAAAGAAATATTGTATTGATAAAAACCAAGTAGTTTTGTGAAATGATCTCGTTCTTTTCGAAATCCTATTATATTTTATTCATATGGAAGAATATAATTACGTGATCTCATTTGTTACTTAAAAAAGTGAATAATATTAATTCTTTAAAATTGTTCATAATTTCACTCGACAACTTGTTAATTTGTTTATATTAAAATTTGTAAAACGAAACTTTATATTTTGGAAAATCTGTCCAGCAGTTTGAACTTCAGCAACTTCAGCAGGTCTGAATCATTAATATAACTAGATTCTGAGTTCTGACCTCGAATATAATATAACATTTTAACGTGATTTTTGAAATTTGAAATTTCCCTTTTATTTTCTATTTCGTCATAATATATTTAAAAAAAAACACCATTAAGAATAGATATACTATACATACATAATGTAAGAAGAGTATAAAGATCCTATTAAAATGCAATGTGTCGTCGCGTATCAGCATGCATTTGGCATTAAATGGTTGCCAAAGCGTTTATATAAAATTTGGAATTTATTTCATTAAATTAAACAAATATATGTAACTGTTAGTCAAGTCTTAGATCTTATTATATGTCTGAGGAAAAATTAATTATTATAAATAAACAATGATTTTTGATCAAAAACTTATTTACAAAATATTTTATCTTATCATATCTCGTTTTTATGTCTATTCAAATTATTGAACGATTTAGTTTCTTATGGCTGAAACACAAACACGCTTCAGCTTTGGCTTCGCCTGACGTTTACGAGTTCAGCCAAAAGAATTCAATGCTTGCTATCACAATGAAGCTTTGACCTCACGCTTCATTTGACAATCGTAAGAAAAAGAACGTAATGTAACGTAATGTGACTCCAAACGGAAGCTCTAGTTCAAATTTGCTGAACATTTGCTTTGTCTGATAGCTCAACAGCTGTAAAAAAAATCAACAAACAAAATACACTTACTTTTGGAGGGGTTCCCATTGGTTATTATGGGCTGTGTTAGCTATTTCCGCGATAAATTTAATTTTTTCGATTTAAAAATTAATTTTTTTTACTGCACGAAAAATCAAAACAAACTTTTGACAAAAAATAACAGCTGCTAATGACAGAAGTGCCATTTTAGAAATGTCATATCAGAAATGTCATTCAAAGCAACTTCGAAGAGGGCCCATCGTAACGCAGACGAAGCTGAAGCGTGTTTGTGTTTCAGCCATTATTTTTTCATCACTTCTTCAGTATTTCATAATAAATAAACACAACAAAAATTCTGATGGTGGAAAAGGAAGATGTTTAATCCATTTGTAATAGTTCATGCCTCTATAACTATAAGACATACATTTTGTTCAGCTTTCTTTATTAAAAATGTAATAATATCAACAAAAAATGTTTAATCTACATGTTTTTAGGCCAAATTTTTCATCAAACCTCTGATTCAAAACCAAATAAATTGTATCACATTTTTATTAGTTGTAAACTTATAAGATAACATGATGATTTATCGTGGAAATACATAACTTTAAGTTGACACCATTTTGTCAAGTGTCATTATTTAGTGTAAAGTTATTTTTTTTAAGTTTGTTTTGAGATTTAAACATGAACTTGAGCAAATTTGACCCAAAACAAATCCAAATTTTTGTAAGCAAATTTTGCTTAGCGATGAAGCTCACTTTTGTTCCGAACTTCTTTAAAAAAACATGCTGGCCAGAATGTTACAAACAATGGTGACCGCTATAGAGCAATAGGTACTAACTTTTTCGTTCATAAATTGAACAGCCATGACTTGCAAGAGTTGTGGTTTCAACAGGTCGGCGCAACATGCCACACATTTTGTGCCAAAATTAATTTATTAAAGACTAGCGGCCCGTACCGGCTTCACACGGGTAGACATAAATAGGTACAGATATTTAAGTTATAAGCATGCTAATTAAAACGACCATGAATCACTAAATAAGAAAACATTTTTTTGTCCTATCATTAATACTCTTCGCAGCGTATGCGATGAAAGACATTTTATGGCTAATTTTTTGTACACCTTCGGTTGGTTTTAATAGGAATTTCTAAAGATTTCTATAGTAATCTAGTACTATATAGTTTATACTACTCAGTGATAATGTAGCTTTCTAATGAAAAAAGAATTATTAAAATCGGTCCAGTACTTTTTGAGTTTATTCGTTACATACAAAAATACAAATCTTTCCTCTTTATAATATTAGTGTAGAAGTGTAGAAGTGTAGAAAACGATTGCTAACCGCATAGTTTCACGTGTAATTTGACGATACTTGACTTATTTCTGTGAGGATATGTAAAGATGGACACTAGCATATCTTCACATATCCTCTGATAAGTCTGAAAAACGGTTGACCATTTGCAGGACAGCATAAATGTAAATGTTGGAAAAAGTCATCAAAATTGTTATACGCCAGAAATCATGTATAAATTATAGTGACTATTTGAAAAAAAATCGTCTTTGTTTTATTCTATTGCAGGGTTCTATACCTCTAAAAAAAACACCTTTAATCTTTTTAGATAATTTTGAAGTATTTAAATATTCTTTAAATCAGGTTTAACTAGGAAAAAGCATCTAATATTCTAAATAACCCAAAGTGTTAACCATAACAAACTACAACATACCTTCCTCAAGACGTTCCTGCTTAACTAAACTGCTGTTGTAAGAGTCGGTACAGCCCCTTTGGCTTTGTGCACTAGAAAAGGTTCGTTTTGTGCATAAAAATAGTCACCTAGATTATCGCGGAACTGGAAGAGCCGGTTGCGCTGCGTTGCGTTGCGATTGCTAACCGGCTCAGCACAAGTCATTGTTTGAAAACTGAAATCGAAAGAAAATATAAGGTTCCAATTCCTATATGTAACTTTAACTTTCATTACGACTTATAAGAACTTGTATACCTACTTAGGTTAGGCACTCTCAAGAGTCAAGCCTAACTGATAATGCGTCGCGCTTATAAGAAACTTTTTTTTCTTTTCACTTGGCTAAGGTACCTACACCAATAATAATCTTTGAAGTTTGAACCGTGAGTTTAAAAAATGAAGCGAATTCACGAAACACTCAAAAGAGCGATCGGTGATCGTTTTCAATTAAATTTCTCTTAATCACTCTTACGAGCCACTTTTCGATTTTTGAGAGTTTCTCGAGGTAACGTCTTAAAGAGAGTGTTGGAACTTTTGTTTCTTATTGAAAATACGGTTGTGATTCCATATGTTGCTCTTACCTGTTGAAATTAAATTTTGAATAAAAAACCTGTTGGAAATAAAACATCGCCGTCTTGGTCTATATGCGGGTGTTTCTCTTTACAGTTTGATTTCGCCGCCACAGACGCCTTGACGTTTAATCTTTTTGTTTGATTTGTTGTTGTCTGCTTCTTCCAGGTTTTCTTTTCTTGTTTTTTTTTTGTTCCATATTTCATGGATTCGTTTCATCGACGTCGTCGTTGCCGTTGCCACCGTCTTCGTCGCATTGGCGATCGCAGCGACTTGTCAGTTGCCTCAATCGTCTGTAAACTGGCATTGCGGTTTGTAACGTGCGGCGCGAAAAGCAAGGCAATATAATTCTTGTCGGTCTATTTTATTTTTTAAAGTTTATTCGTTTTGTTTGTTGACGGATTTTCCAAGATTTTCCCTCATTATAAAATTAAAAAAAAAAAAGTTGGTTAGTAATTACCGATATAAAATTGTAGATTGTAATTAACTTCAAAAAAAAAGTTAATGATCGTTTTGCTTTGGTTATAAAAAAAGAAATGAACCTTATTTCTTCTTGTGATACAGTTTGAAATAAAAAAGTCCAAGTGCTGGAATATTTTATGTTTAGAGGTACTAAAAGTTTGCATATTTTTTGTGTGTTGTGTTGTGAAAGCCGGTTTTTGCATGGATGGCGACAAAGCAAAAGAAAGAAGACTCCCAAACTTATTTTGCAAATTTTGTATGCCAAAAAATTCAAAGAAATTGTAAAGTACCTAATTGCAAATAGGTATAATCTTACAATAAAGGAGTTACAAAAAGTTTTTTTTATTGCATAAACTTTAGTGAAAATATAATATATTTTATCTTAAAATTGTTAATTTATGATAACGAAATCAAAGAAGGATTTAAATGACTTTTTATGACTGCAAACCCAGAAAAGGCAAATAATATAATAAATAAAATTTGCCAATAAAATTACGTTTATTGAAAATACAAACACTTTTATAAAGTTGGTTAAACGGACCACCATCGGTAGCTTGTTATAAAGAATTGTATCCATTTTTGATCAAATCTGGAATAAGGGAACTATGAAATCCCACACAAATTACCTGATGCAGAAATTACATATTAAAATTACCTGTGTCTTATATCTTATATACAAAAATGTCTTTAAAAAAAACAAAAACACCACCACCATTAGTTGCATATATTTTGAAAATAATTTACTCCTATTCCATAAATTAAATTCACATCTACAAACAAAATAAACTAATTAAGAATTTTATTATGACTTAAAAATTATTTCAATATATGTACATACTTCAAAAACGTTTAAAAAATCAAATTTCTTAGCTTTCTGTTTCCATTTTTTAAAATTGAAGTCTTTGCAAACAAAGTCCACGTAAGGACTTTTATTTAATATCTCAAGGAATAAAGTAGTGTAGTAAATACTTTTATGTGTACATGTAGAAGCGTAAAGTAATTATCAATTATTCACCTTCTAGACGGTTCAAATGAAAGGGTTAAAGCGTTCTTAGAAAAAAGGTTAATATTTCTAGCTAAGGAAATAACAGATCCAGGTGACATTTTTGTAAATACTGAGTTCTAAATCACCTTATGTAAATGTCACTTATTTAGTTTGTGCAAAATAAATCCAGTTTATATCATTTATATTAGCACTTTTTTTAACAAAATACTTTTTGTTTTAATTTCGTTGAAAACATAAGTTATTGGTGCAAGTATAATGAAAATAAAATAAAAAGATTTATAAAAATAATACTCACAAAAAATTTTAAGATCAGAGTTGTCAAGATTTAAGTTTCTTAGTAATTGCAGTTAGGTTTTGACTAAAGCTACTAGTAGAAGGTGAAAGTAAACGGTCAACGCGTTAACTCTGACGGAAAAATGACGTCAAAATTTGCCCCATGGGTTTCACTTCGTGTTAAAAAAAATGTTGTTAATTGATGCTCACGTTGACACACATTTTTGAGTCAATACTTTTGCAATTTTAAGTGGCCGTGTAATGTGTGAGTCAATGCAATTGACACACGGTGACTCGTTTTTGGAATTGTCGGTCGGTCATCGCAATCACTGCATTCCAACATTGTCAGAATTTAATATAAAATTAACGCATGGAAATGTTTGACAGATTATTACGATATTTAATTTTTAAATTTAATTTTAAAATATAAATGAGTTCTTTTTCTTTTTTTTCTGTATTTTTTTTACATGTTTTGATAATAATTGTTATCAGAATAGTGAGTTTGAAAGAGCCACTGGCAGTGCTGGGACAGAATCCCAACAGAGACAGAGGAAAGAACAAAAATAAGAAAAGATTAAGTCATAAATCACGTTTGCCTTAGATGGATAATACATTTTGTTGGGCCCTTCTATCAACTCAAATTAGATTCAAAGGCAAAGTTAAGGCTGAAAATGCGCCCTTTTAAATTTACTTACAAAAACATCCTTTTACAATAAATATTTGGGTGACTTTTGTAATAATTGGTTTTAATCGATAATCAAAGTTTTTGCGAGTCAACGCGTTGACAGAGATAGCTTAAAGTCGAATCACATTCACGTTAACGCATTTTGTGACACCATTAACCAGAGAGAGTTATTCGTGTGATAACCAACATTTAATGCATTGACAGTTGACACTGTGAACTGTGTTCGTTGACAGTGGGTCACAGAGACAATGTTCTTTTTTTAACTACAGAGAGTCAACTCATTGACCCTTTACGTTGACTGTAGCTTTAGAAGTTTTATTTTAATGAGTCTTTTGACTTCCAAAATAACTATAACTTCTCAAATTTAAGCAAAATGCATATATGTCATTTTTAAAGTTATAACTTGAAGGCAAGTGAAGGAGTAACTTTTTTTTTAATTTCTTAAATTAGTAAGAAATTTAAATGCAGTGTTTTGACTTCACTTCTTGTACAAAATAGGTTACCTACTTAGTCTCAAATATGTAGCTATATTTAAATTCAAAATTGTAAACGTCAAAATAATTTACTGTCAAAATTTGACTTTATAAGTCTTTACATCTTTACTATTGTAAGTCCAATGCACATAATTAAAACATTTATTTGATCATTTTCACAATGAAAGCAAAATATCTGTTGGAAAGTGTTCCTAGACAGATTTTATCTTGGTATTCATAATTTTGTCTTAGTACTTTCCAAAAACTATTTAACGAAAGTAAAATATTAAACTCACTAAGCATACACAAAACTTACAACCTTGTTTCTTAGTAGAATAAAAAAAGGAATTTAAAATTATAATTTAAATTTTAGTTGTTATTATTTTAATATCAGTTCATTTATTATTAATAATGTTTTTTTTTCAAATTTTAGAATTTAAAATACTAAATTTTGGCTACATTTGTAGAAACTAACAATACTGTATTATGTTCCTTTTGGATTTCCAAATTTTCATTTTTCGGATACAAATTTTTAAAACGAGATTTTCCATATTTCATTCACACATTCACATTTTTTGTACAGGAACTGGAAATTTGTTTAATTAAAAGAATATTATATCGATCAAAAGAACGCATTCATGTTTACATGTCCGAAAATTTAAAAAAATTAAAAATATAAAAATAAAAAGAACAGTTTGTGTTTACCTAAGAAAATCATTATACAAACGAAAATGCATTTGTTTAAAAAAAAAAAATTAACAAATTCCACAAAGCTCCTTTTATCTTTCTTTTGTTTACCTCATGTAAATAAAAAAAAAAACTATGAGAAATACATCAAAACAAACTAGATAAAAATCCCAAGGCCCAGACAGATTTGCCACATTTGCGTATGCAATTTCTTACTCTTTATCTCTCTCCTCTTCGTTTCTTTTCGATTCTTCATCTTCTAGCTTTTGTATAGGCTCTGTCTGCACTCACGTTTAAAATTTCAAAATCACAACCAAAACCAATTACCTGCGATTTAGTCCAACATGTTGCAGCGCTTAAAAGTGTGGCTGCCTATCTTCTTTTGTTGTGACATCATAGACTAGCTTCCACTTTTTCCACCGACCTGTCCCTCTCCCATGAACTCACTCCACATCACTTAGTTCTACAAATCCTCCTCATTCGTTTAATCTAAAAGCCACAAACTGATCAAATTTCCCATCATTACGTGAGCAAAAGGCGGGAAAACGTTTTTTTTTCATATTTGTCATTTTATTTCTTTTGGGTTTATTTTGTGTGTTGTTGTTGTGTCTATTCTATAAGCTTGTTCTTTTTAGAGCCTCTTTCTTAAAACACATCTATGTATGTATATTAAAATTTCTTGAGAGATGAAATTTCCTGCGCTTGCGGCTTTGGCTTTTCTTCAGAGCACGCGCCAAGAAAATCGGAAATAATCGAAAGTATTTTCTTCTTTTTCGTCTTCACATCACACCAATATCACTTTGGTGGTGATAATTATTATTATGTATTATTGTTCTATGAATTATGGTACATGTGGGTTTTTGAAAATGATTTTCTGCTGATTCTGTTCTAAATAAAGATATTTTGGCAAAAATCATCATCATTATCGATAAATTGTTGTTTCGTCTATTGTTTTGTTGGATTTTTCTTTCAAAACTTAACTATCTGATACGGGGTCAAGAACGAAAAAATTGTCTTAATTAATGTTGAAAATGTTAACGCTTTTTTGGTTTAATAGATACCTAACACTTTTTGACAGCTAAGTCACTTAAGTCTATAGCGATTATTATCACTTTTCAAAGTTAAAATTTAGAAAGGTAATATTTTCAGTATACATACATTTTTTAACGTTCCATATTGAGTTATTGTATAATCGGTCTGATTTGTCTAATTGAAAATTTTAACATTTCTCGGCGTTTCAAGGTCCCTTGAATGTAAATAAAAGATTTTTTGGAGAGAAGTCTATGTGTGCGTGTATACGTACGTTCGTACGTTCATACGTTCATACGTTCATACGTTCATACGTTCATACGTTCATACGTTCATACGTTCATACGTTCATACGTTCATACGTTCATACGTTCATACGTTCATACGTTCATACATTCATACGTTCATACGTTCATACGTTGATACGTTGATACGTTGATACGTTCATACGTTCATACGTTCATACGTTCATACGTTCATACGTTCATACGTTCATACGTTCATACGTTCATACGTTCATACGTTCATACGTTCATACGTTCATACGTTCATACGTTCATACGTTCATACGTTCATACGTTCATACGTTCATACGTTCATACGTTCATACGTTCATACGTTCATACGTTCATACTTACATTAGTTCATATGTTCATATGTTCATGCGTTCATACGTTCATACGTTCGTACGTCCTCACGTTCGAGAAACTTTTTTCCTTCTCCATATCTCAAGAACCATTATAGAGATTTTTACAAAAAAAAAAAAAACACAACACACACACAACACAACACAACCGTACTTTAAGTTGGTAAAAACTAAAAACTGATTTTCGACGTAAAAATAGAAAATGTTGTTTTCGACGTTCAGTCAAATTTGTATAACAATTCAATAGTAATTTTTTTCAAAAAAATTAAAATGTACAAAAAATAGTGCGCAAAATGTCTAAAAATTGATATTCCATTCTCGATATCTCGTGTAAACAATGCATTGACTTTAATATGATTTAATTTTGTGTTAAATTTTCTCAGAAAAATCAAATCTGTATTTGTTTGAAATAATTGGTAAAAATAGGTTTTCGAATAAAAACCTCGTTAACCATACTAAATTTTGAAATCAAAGTATTTCATCATATGCAAAGTATTGTTGGTGTTTAATTCAAAAATTCAACTGACAACTTTTTTTAACAAAACACGAAAACCTACAAAAACAACAAAAAACTTATAAGAAATGGTTTTCCACTCAAGTATTACGAGAGCGAAGAAAGATATTGAGAAAGATATTGACTTCAAATTATTTATCGAACACAAAATATTGATATGAACTTTTAAAGCAAAATTATCAGTGTGGGTCGCATCCTAGCTTCTTTTTATTTCTTTAAAATAATCCACAATAACAATATTGAAACACATATACTTAAAAAACATTAACAGTCTTATTTAATAGATTTCGCTAAACAGATGAAAAGTTATACAGTACATAAGGATTTATGTAGGCTCTATGTAACGTTGCGAAAATTCCCATTTATAAAAAAATCTGCTATACATTTTAGTTATACAATGCTTATATCAAAAAAAGTACCAAAATGGAGCAATCTTTCCATTAAAATTAAAATTATTAAAATTAGGAAATAACAAAATAAAGCTGTCAAATATAAAAATTGTATTAAATGAAAAAAACATGCATACGGGTGTTTCTTTAACAGCTTTAAATAATAAATCTGTCCGTTTGGCGTCTATGATTGCCTGAATTTTGGCTTCCATTGTTTCAAGAGTTATTGGATAGTAAACTAATGAATTTAACAAAGCCTAATAAAAGTAATCGAAAGGCTTAAAGTCACAAGAACAAGTGGTCAGCTAACAGGACCACTTCTAT
The DNA here is from genome assembly GCA_951509635.1 of Eupeodes luniger. Classification (NCBI taxonomy): domain Eukaryota; kingdom Metazoa; phylum Arthropoda; class Insecta; order Diptera; family Syrphidae; genus Eupeodes; species Eupeodes luniger. The sequence goes on along the minus strand of OX608075.1, from coordinate 130,252,677 downwards.
AAATAAATTTGTTTAGAAATTGACTTTTCAATAAATTGATGTCTAAGCACGCTTTATAATAAAGGCACCGTGTAATCCGCACCAAATTGTCAATTTTTGTGGATGTAATGTTGATTCGTTATTAACTTTAGGATTGTCTTCTCTTTATACATATATTTATGGCAATTATATGAATTGCATGAACAGATTCATTTTTTTCAATGTGAATTTCCACAATTTTGAAGCGCTATTTTGACGTTTAACCATTCATGATAAATTGCCAAACCGAACCGCATAGAAATGTCAACAGAATTAGACATTCTCAACTGTCAAACCATATACTTCTCATGCAACTAAAAACCATCCACAGGGATTACGGATTTTTGTTTAACATTTTGCTTGGCTTGCATAGATTTCCGTTAAAAATGAGAAAATAGCTTATTTATGTCATTTTCAAACATCTAAAAAAGCAATTCATTTCGGACTCATAGTCCAGACACAGATTCAAATTCAAATTTAGATCCAGAGACATTATCGTGATCATATTCTAATGAGACTCAAGAATCTGCCTGCACAGAAAACAACCTGACTATGCACTTTAAGAGCGCTTGTCTTCATCAATTTCATGCTGTAAACACAAATTACAAGAACTGATCTCACTAATCGCGTTACCTCATTCTCTACCTCTTCTATGTGTCGTCAACGCTAAGTTATTCTGCCACGCTCGTCCGTCATTCCGTCCGTTCTTCGTTGATTGTCGTCCAGCCTCCATCCGTTTAACAAAATCCTTTTCATTATTTAAAACGTCAATCTTATCTTACATATTTTCTAATTCTCAAGAACAAAAAGCTTATATGTAGGTACCCCAAAACGCAACATCGACAAAAACATAGATACATCAACGAGAACATAGAAAACAAAAATCAAAAAGAAAACGTCGAATGAAAATATACACTCATTTGTGTGCAAGTACACTCGCACTGTTACAAATGCTTTTCCGCCAGAACAGACATTTACAGTTAGCTTGTCTAGTGGCATAGTATTAATGGCTAGCTGATGTGAGAACGTTTATCTAAATGTGAGTCTGAGTGTGTGGAGTAGAGGAACATTCGAATTTTCACGGGATGGATTTTTTGAATTTTCTTTAGTTGAGAGAAAATCGTCGCTAAGCTAACGTGAAATCTATTTAATCATTCAAAGCTTTGTATAGATTTATTTTTAATTTATCAATTTATATTCGAATTATTAAATTTTCTTTAATTTTTTTTTTAATTTCAAAATCTGCAACTGAGGAAAGTGCAAATAGATCACATACAAAAATATTAAAGACTTTCCCTTTCTATAACCAAAGCAAAACAAAATTATACTTTTCTTCAAAAAAAGAAAGAAAATATATAAAACAAAAAAGTGATCTACATAAGTGATTTTGTGTTAAAAAGAAAAGTGTTAAGTAATAATTTTAATTTAATTTTTTTTTTAATTTTTCTTCTTACAGAATCGAAACGAGTTTAATTTATTTTTTGAAATTAATTGGATAAACTGTGAAAAATATCACTTCAAGTGAAATAAATATTTAAAAAAAAAAAAGTGAAACGAAATTAAAAACCAAAAAACAAATCGAATTTTCAATAAGAAAAATAATAATAATTTTTCTAAAACATCATAAAGAACAAAAAAACTCTATTGCAGCCGCAACAGATTTTTGAAATAGCCGAACCAAAAAATCGAAAACTTTTCAAGGTGAGTTTATTTTAAGCATTTCGAAATAGCTGATGAGTCTTCTTTCACTGGTTTGCTTGTAAATGGGTGACAAATTACGTGCATCTCTGTCTTGCGTACGTCTTAGACGATCTGACGATCTCATCTCCTCATCTGATGGATTCTGAATTTGCGAATCTTAAGATCTAGAATATTGAATAAATAAATAGATAGATAGATAGATAGATTCGTTTTCTTTTCTAAGTAAACGGTTCGGTTGGTTTGATATTGTAGAGAATTTATTTGGCATACATCAGGACTAGGTATGTATCTCAAAATCCGATCTAAATTTGTATTTTGTAGTTCTTTTTGCATTTTCTTTTCTCATTGTTGTTGTAATTTTCTTGAATTTTTGTTTTTTTGTTTTAAATTTTGAAGTTAAGGCCAATAAATATTTCGAAACTCATTCATGGGAAATTTTAAGGGGAATAACAATTTTAAAGGTCGCATTCATAAATCAATTATTTTCACTCAGAGAATTTCACATATGAGTAGAGAAGGTATATTTTCAATAAAGTAGAATCTTCATTGCGGTGTTGGTAGACGAAGAAAAAGATACAAAATTTTGTACGATCAGTGATGCTTGATCTATTTTCAGCAAAATAGAAACATAAAATACAAGAGATACGAAATTAAGGACAAACAACAATATCTAAATGCTTTGGTCGTTTGGTGGCGCGCAGTTCGCGCAAATCTTTTTTTTTTTTTGATTTGCTTAGAATTTCACTTGCGATAGCGTGAATTCGAATTCGTGATGTAATTAAAATTCAATGATATAAAAAAGAATGAATTTGTTTGTTTCAATTTTCTTGAAATGTGGTTTTTGTTCGAGTGAGCGCTCGCCACTGCCTCTGTGGCATTATAGAATTTGGGGTGGTGTGAAACCTGAGGATTTAAAGATTTTTGTATTTTTTTATTTCTGTATGATTCTCTGCTTTGAATCAAAAAATTCGATGTATTTTAATCTTCTTATTTTTGAGAATAATATTGATTGGGGGATGTTAAAAACTATCGAACATTATTGAAATTGTTTGAATTTCGTTAGATTTCAGCACACACGTTTTAAGTGTGACGCATTTGGTGAGAGTATAAAATTTTTATATTTCAGCAGCAAAAATAATGAGAGATTTTGAAAATTTATTGATGCGTGGATGTGAACGCAAATATTTAATATATTTTTACATATTTATCCGATGTTCAATTCTTATGAAAAATATATAAAATAAATTTAGTTTATTTTAATTACTTTGGCAAAAAAAAATATTTTTTAATTGGTATATTTTTTAATGTAAAAATTAATAGATCATTGTAAAAACAACATTTATAAATAGAATTTTTGATTGTGTTCAAAAAGCGGCAATATATTTTACAACATAGCTGTGTTGTCAATTTTATCTTGAAAATTAGAGGAAGTTTTTTGGCTTGTGAAAGGGTAAAGCATTGTTCAAAATATAAAGAGTGCTTGACTTTCCGCTTTAGAAAAAATGGCATTTAAAATCGCTCGATTCTCACATAAATGAATCACATTGATAGTTTTAAGTGTTTTGCTCTCTGTACGTGTTTACGTTGGACTTGGATTTTATTGGTTATTTTCTTTGAATGTATGTTTTAAAATCAAAACTTGAATAATTCAATATTTTCATCGCAAGTTAAAACATCAAAACAAATCTAATTCGTTTTCTATCCGTCATCACCTTCCCCAACACAAAATTTCTCTTCTATTCAATTTTTACAAAATTAACCATTTTTACTCGCTACAAGTACTCATATTTTAAGTATGAAATTTCTATCTTAAATAAGAGTACATGTATGATGTATCTGATGTGAACTGTGAACGCCTTTATGTTTGCATCTTTAGTGACTTATGAATGCCAGAGAATAAAATGCAATTCATTGATGCACGAGCGTGACTATATCGAACGACGAATGATTTAAAGCAATTTAATAGCATATTTATAACTTCAGACACATTTCAATTTGTTTACATGTCAAATATCAAAATATTCTTGTGGTGTTATTCTTTTTAACTTTATTTTTATGTACCTACACTGCACACTCCCTATAAACTTGTTTAAGCAGCATTCAAGAAGATTCAATATCTATAAAAGAGATATACGAGTATAAAAAAGCCTGAAGGAGAAAAAGTGAATTCTATATTTAGGCCCTTTAAAGATTGCTGATGTCGTACTCGTATCTTCAACCATGTCCCAGTCCTAGTATCGGAAACACAATGGATAAAAGGACAGGCGTGTATATGAGTACAAGTTTTGGTCTTCTTTTTTGTTTATGATAGCTTCTTGTGAACTTGGTCACGAGTTAAGAAAAAAATTCAAAATAAATATTGAAGAGAAGAAATCTTGATTTGTTCTACAATTTTGTTCTAACATCAAGAATATCTTTTGAATACGTATCTTTTACCTTGGAGTTGCTAATCGATGCGTACAATATTTGATTGACTGAATTTGACCTGATTTGTGTTTGATATGTTTAAGAGTTAACATTTTTCAGACTATTCCTTTAATTTTCTTTTTCATTAAAAAAAAAATAGATTAGTGCAATATTTTTGAAGGTTAAGTAAAATGTGAAAGTCAAAAAGAGATTATTCGTCTAATATCACACGATTTCAATATTTTTCTATCTCTTAACATTTTGCCGAAGTTGAATCAAAAAATTGTTACTTATTATTAAATATTAAGAGAATTAATTACTTTTTAAATGTTTAATTCTTAACAATAGGTTCTTTAAAGTTAAGCGTAGTTTTATTTAAGTGATGATCAATTAAGGACGTAATTATGTTTAATGTTGTTATCAAGCTGAAACATACCCTACCTAAACCTCAAGTTTTGACTCTGATAAATAACTTTGAAGTATTTTTTTATCAAAATACTATTAAATCACACAATAAACTTCAAATAGTTTAACAAAAAGTTATGTCGTTAAATAACATTGACAAAGCACGAAATATAGAGCTTTATACTTAAAAAAAAGAACAACATAAAGATAAAGATAACAAAACCAAAAAAACAAGCACATATTGAAGTTTGAAAAATGTGTATTTATCTTGAAAGTACTGATGAAAATGCCAGAAGTAGCACCCAATGATTATTCTTTGTAGAAAATTTAAATTATTTTTTTCTTTCGTTCAAATAAAATGACGTACATAGTTCTTTTTTTTTATTAATATTTATTAAATACAAACACTTCGATTGAAATCAGCAAACACAAAAGTTGATAATTTGTGAGTCAGATGTGGTTTAACACGAACCGGCTTATCAATTTATTCACCATTCAACATACTATTTGTTTACTAACAATAATGATAAATGATAAAGGGGAAATAGTGTTACTATAGTGAGGAACTTAAAGGTACAAAAAAGTTTTATATATACACACATATGTACCTATGTATCTACAAACTTATAGATAGGTATTTACATTTTTTAGCTGGGTATGAGGTAAGCTATTGATTTGGTAATTCATGAATTCAGTTGGATTTTATCAACATTCAACGTATATTAATCATGAATATTTTTATACTATGAAAATAAAACGTGAGATTTTGTTTTTTAATCAATATCATGTAATACTTTTAAAGAAAGCTAAAAATACATTCAAAATTAGTCATAGTAATATTAAAATTTCAATCACTTCACTGCGTAAACAAATATAACTTAGAACTAGTTACTTATATTATATTTAAGTTTTTAAATTACATGAAAAAGTAATAAAATATGGAATTCAATTTTTGCTTGCTTTGGAAAAAATATCTTTTATCTTCGTGATTTTTTATCGTCTATGAAACAAATTTTGAAAAAAAAAATAAAATAAATCCATTTAGTTCGTTAGAAAATAAAACTTCTTAATACTCTAGTTCCCAAGTAGTATTTATTTAAAAAAAAAGATGAAATAAACAGACTTACATACAATCTCCTTTAAAATGTAGCTTATCACAAAAGTTTGAAATCGACTTTATTTTCTTACAAATATAAACAGAATTGTTCAAAACTATTTCTTTCTAACACCAGGCCCATAGCCAGAATTTAGCTTAAGGGAGGAATATATTTATTTATGGTCTTCTGCTTCGAAAAAAATTCTTCAGTACGTTTGGGATACCTTATTCCACCGGCCATATCTACAAAATAAGCAGAGATATCGACTTCGAATACTTTGTTTTTTAAACAAATAATAATATCAAGATTATGAAGAAATGACTTTAAATAAGTTATCTCACGAAAAATAGCGCTATTGACTTTAATATAAATTCCATATTGTACGTTTTGATGTCAAAACAAAATAGGTAGGAATTTAATTTTTTTTTATAAATTAAAACTGAAAGAAAGTATTTGTTACTCGAAACAAGAAATTGTAAAACCTCACAAAAATAATGTTTGCAAGAAAAAACAAAGTTTTTGACATCAAGTAAAAGTTAAAGAAAAATCTAATTATCAGTTTTTTTTACAATTTACAAAAATCTACTCAAAATTGATTTTTGATTCTGATATCACAGAAAAAAAGAAATATATCGAATTCAAACTTATTTCATTTTTTACGAAATATTTTAGTTACCATTCGGTAACATTTTTAGAAAAATCAGATTAAGAGTGATTTTAAATTTTTTTTATAATAAGTGCACACTCAAGGAGATATTACTACCCTTATTATGCAAAGTCAGAATTTGAGAATTAGAAAAGGGAGAGAGGGTATAAAAGGCCTGAATATTGCAATGACTTGGAAAGAAACAGTGTGGTAAGGCATTCCACATTCACGTAGTGCGGCTAAAGAACGAATCTCTGTTCTTGACAGTACGACCGAAGTGTAGCTCGAGGGTATACTGATGAGCATTTCCAGAAGTATTACGGATGAATTGTTTAAGGGAATTCAACTGGCTATTTTTCTAGAGCTTAAACTGTCAAAACAAGGGTTAAAAAGGGTGAGACAAGAAACTTTACGACGATGTTCAAGCGATTGAAAGGTACTAACAATGATATTATCACCAATCAATTTCAATGTTCTACGTTGAATATTGTCCAAGAGGCTTAAGTAAGTTGCAGGAGGAGAGATGGATGTTGGGTGTTATACTCAAGCTTGGGACATATATAAGTCTTTTAAGATCAGATCAGAAGGGGAGACAAATTTCTTGTATCGCTTTAGGAAACCCAAACATCTTGCAGAATTTTTGGCGACATCGCGTATGTGCTCGTTCCACAAGAGGTGGTTGGTGAAACACATACCGAGAATATCTAAATGTTCAGTCTAATTGATGCAAGTGCCATCCACTGTAAATGGCAAGGGGGGTGTATCTCGCTTAAACGATACAAGACTGCATTGCGTTTAGGTCGGGATCTTAATATATTTTGTGGTTGTAGTTCAACATCCAAAGAAGCGGGATGTGAGTCTGAAAACGAATATGAAAAGCTAAGAGTACTATTGTCAGCAAGACAATGTATTGGATAAGAAGTTGCAGACAGGAGGTCATTAGTAAAAATGAGAAAGAGTGTTGGAGATAAAACAGATCCCTGTGGTACACCAATTCAAAGTTTTACGAAAAATATGACTAAATTGATTTAGAGTCTTGATTATCTTGACAGAAAAAGCTTAAATATTTATTTCGTTGAAAAGAATTTCATTTGCAAATTTTAAGGGGCTAGAGACTCTTTCAAATCATTCAATTCACCTCCCCTGCTGGTACGCACCTGACTCTACGATAACAACTATCAATTGAAGTTCTTTTTCCAGTTTACTATACAAAGAATTGCATGAAATAAATTATGCATATTAATAATCCATGACCGATTAACATAGAACGGACATGAAAGGAACAACACAACAAAAAAGCAACACCAACTGAATACATAGCTTCTGCTTGTTAACGTTCAGGCTCTTGAGCAATAAGCATGTTCGAATGCAGTGAATTTTCCTTTACGGTTCTTGAAATCATCAGTAGATATAAGTGAGAGAATTTGTTTCTGTCTTGACTGACAGTATTTATGTACATAAACAATCAGGGGATTGGGGTTGGGGAGTTGATAAAGGCGAGACGATTTCCTATTCGCAATCGTCCATTATGATTTTTATAATTTGCACATAAGTCTACAGCAGCGTTGCTCGGCGGCAATGGTGGCTCCACCGCAGCCGCCGCCGCTGACCGAGACGCTTCTTTGTTTATATATTCAACAATTCATGAGGCAAAATAAATATTCATAGTTAAAAAATGAGAAGATAGATTGATCTGGCGCCGATTGTAGTTGTAGGCAATAAGTTTAAGCTATACCTACGGATTCTCAAGTCTGTTAATTTTATGCGTACAAAGAGGAGGACTTATGAAATTTTGAGAGGTTAATCAAATCAATTTATTTCTTCCACATGTATAAGATAAGAACTGAAGTGTACTAAAATGCTTCCAAAATATTACGATCAAGTCTCAACACTTTTAAATTAGAAAAAATAGTGTTGTTTGTCAGGGAAATATTTGAATTTTCTACTTACTTTAAAAAACCTGAACAAATTCGTTATATAGTAACCATTTTAAAAGCAAATTTTAAGATCTTAATATTTTGTTGACAAGTTCTTGACTAACAAAATCTCAAAATTAATTTGGATCTTAAATCAACAATACTGTTATAAATATTATAATTTTTAAGGTGTGTTTAGCTCACATACATACAAATAAAAATGTGTATTTATGAAAATATTCCTGTATTTGAACTTGAACACGGAATTCAAGTAAAACAAACTTTCATTCCATTAAAAAAAAACATGCATAAAAACTGCAAGATATTGTGCAGAAGTCTTTATGTAGAAATGTATCGTTTTTATGAGGAATATTATAAAAACTCAAAACAAAACCCTTATCGACGAAATTAAATTTAAAGTGTACTATTGGCATCAAAAAATAAACATAATAAAACACTCCGTCTCCTTTATCAAATAATTGAGTCATAAAAATCACACAATAAATCGTCCAACGCTGCAAGCCAATCCATAAATAAAATTTTACACAAATCAAAATTTTAATTGCATTGACGTTTGAGCTAATGTTTTTTTTTTAAGTTTAAGAAAGATCATAAAAGTTATAACATTTTTAATTCGATTCATGAAATTTTAAAGAACGTACACCGTACATATCTAACTGGGAGACTGGATGTAATTACATTTTAATGTTTCTTTCTTGTATTTTCTCCTAAAGTATAGGAAATATAAGCCCATTGCTACGATAAAAGTTAAAGAAGACATTTAATTAAATAATAAATAAATTGGCAGGTAAAAAGAAATCAATTTTATAGTGCAAAACGAAGGTACCTCAAACCTAACTACCTTTTTTATATTTGTATGTGATTGTTTAACTAAACATTTTTGTTGGTTTTGCCAAATTGTGTTAAACACAAATAAAAATAATAATAAAAAAAAGAAATTACATCTTTTGGGAGAAAACGAAAGTATTTATAAGATCTAGCTTGTAGAAAGCTTGTTAGATATGCGTCATGCGTCGTATTTCTATCTACCTGATTTTTGCAGATAACTTTTATTTTCATTTGTTATATTATAAAGGTATTCACTTCACCTAAACCTACACTGTTGTTTTTGTAAATTTTTTTTCTTTGTTTCTTTTATTAAATGCTTGAGGCAAATAGTTTTGTGAAGAAATAATCTTTTAAGATTAAATTAAAGATCCATTGTTCTCAATGGCATTATTTTCAGGTTAATTTTTCATTAGTCAATCGTTTACTTTTTTTTGTTGTATAATATTGAAATGTCATCCCTTTTATATTCCGTTTCATATATTAGATGTGTGTTTAGTAAAGTTTACAGAGGTAATTAAAATGGTATTTATCTTTAAGCTGTTATCCGGATCATGTTTTAAATTCAATAATTTTACTAGAAATTTGTGAGCTGTTGTTCCTATTAAATCAAATAATTTGAAGGGCTACCAAAAATAACGCCATTTTTGGAGAAACAATTTCTTTCTGGTTCAAAATAAAAAGAGACCAAACATTTTGTTTCGGAAATAAGCCAGAAATGTTGGAAACTTTGCTAGAATTTCCAACAATCAAGAAATTCTATTTCTGACTTCCTTTTATAACCTCCACTGATAGCTTCTCATCGCGTCTGTCGATTTTTCTTGCTTAAAACTTTAACAAAATATTTATTACAGAACTTTTTGTGAAATAAATAGTTTGAAATTACTATTTTTCTTTGTTCTTGTAATACTTAAGTCGAAAACCATTTCTTATCAGACTTTTGTTTGTTTTTTAGGTTTTCGTGTTTTGGTAAAATAGTTGCCCAGTTGAATGTTTCTAAAAAATTAATTACAAATTAATAAAAATATTTTGTATGTAATGAAATAGTTTGGTTTCAACATCTTTTTTTTTCAACGGGATTTTTAGTCGAAACCCAATTCTTACCAATTTTAGTAGCATTTCTTGAATGTTTGACGAGATATCGAGAATCGAATATCAATTTTTACCAATTTTGAGTACTATTTTTTGTAGATTTTAATTTTTATAAAAAACTGAGTGTCGATTTTTTAAAAAAGTTCTACTGAATGTCGAAAACAATATTTTCTGTAAGATGAAATTAGTTTTAAGCGAATATCTTTAATTTTTCGAAAGATATTAAAGTCGAAAATCATTTTTATCAATGTAATATTTTTTTATGTTTTATTTTTTTGCAAGAAAATTGTCAATTCGATTTTTGTCAAAATTTTACTGAATGTTGAAAACAATATTTTTAGAATACGAAATTAGTTTGAAGCCAATATCTTTAATTTTTAAAAAGATATTGAAGTCGAAAATGTATTTTTACCAAGTTTTAGTAATATTTTTTTTTAGGTTTTTATTTTTTGTACAAAAAACTGTCGTTTTTCTCAAAATTTGACCAGATGTCAAAAACGTTATTTTCTGTTGCATAAAATTATTTTCGAGATAAAATCATTTTTGGTTCGTAAAATATTCGAGGTGACAGTTATTTTTTTTTTCAGTTTTTTGGTTTAATAAAAAACCGTAAATTACATTTTTTTTTTCAAAACTATACAAGTTTGGTTCGTGAGATATTTTGGGTTCACCAAAATGTTCCCTTTTTTTAACTGTTAGGTAAAAAAACACCCACTTTATTTTGTTGAGAGTCCTTTCTGCATCTTTTTGAAATATTTTTTTTTTATAACAAAATTTATTTGGAGTCGATGTCTCTAATGGTTCTTGCGATTTGGACTACGAAAAAAGCTTCCCGTACAACCGTACGTACACACACGCGCTTAGACATCTCCAAATAAATCTTTTATTTAGATTCTAGGGACCTTAAAACGTCGATAGATGTCAAAATTTTCAATTCGACAAATCGGACTGATTATACAATAACTTCTTATGGGAAGTTAATGAATTAAATTTGTTTATCTAAGTATATATTTTTCTTAATTGCAAGAAGTAAAACCGTATTGAAATACATGTCAGATATGTAGGTTTCTTAATTATTGAGTTAGTCGAATAATACTCGGTACTGAAAATAAGTGTTTCACAAAAGCGAGACGAAATTTCAAAGGCAATTTCGCGTAATTGGGGTCTACCGTATGAATTACAATTGTTATGTGAACAAAAAAACTATTTTTTGGCAAATGAAGCAAATTCGTAACCTTTAATTTTCATGGTTAGCGAAATAAAAAAAAATCTCTAGGTAGACTTTATGAATTGTAACCTGTGTTTGGTTGAAATGAAAAGCAAATTGTTCAGATATTTTCATGCCATAATTTTTACCTAGACATCAATTTCAATATTACTATAATAAGACTTCAGTAATAGGTAAATATTATTTATTCAACTACCAGCATTTTTATTCAATTAAAGAAAACAATTTAAGTAAAAATATAGCAATAAACAAATAATATTTCAAGCTTATACGTTCATATATTTATTTATTTAATACCAGAAAAAAGAGGAAATTCGTATATTATGCTTCGTAACAAATAGTCGCCCATATTTACATTTTACAAAATTGCAAGCACCGATAAAAAAAATTTAAAAAAAAAACAACGCTTGACTAAGCGATTCGTACACTCGGTGCGCCATATTTTTATAACTAAAGTAGTTATATATTTTACTATCTACACATTTTAAATTAAGCGCCCTTTATTGTGGTTTTCTTTGTAACCACAACCACTGCCACTGTTTTTATATTGAGTGTAGAAATAATAATTGTTAAATGCAATTTTTGGAAATTCGAAACGAGCGAGGTGCAATCTGTGTGACCCATACGAGGAATTAAATAATTTTCAATGCTAAATTCTTTCCGCCGAACAGAGTTGTGACATATTTTGTATCTTTGTTTGTTTTGTGAATAATTTTTACCTCTGGAGCTTTTCTTTGTATAAGACGACTTATAAGGTGTGAAACAATTGCACAAAAATATACAAACTTGATTTTAAAATAAGCAGCTGACTTTAAAGTGGTTGTGAGTAATAATATATTATACTGTACCTTTATTTATTTTCTCAGCTATTGATGGATGAATTATTTTATTCAGTTTACAATAAAATACTTATTACTCAATGAATATGATGGTTTTCTTACTGAAAAATTATATTTTCAATTTGTTTCTTACTCCAAGAAATGTTTTTGACAATTAAGCTTCTCGGCTCTTGAAATTTTTAACATCTTTAGAAAATATGTTTACCAACGCAGTTTTCCTAAATTTTGAGTTTAGAACTAAACACCTTCTTTTTCGAAAAAAAACAAGTAATATTATTTATTACTCAGCTTTTTTCAATCAATGCATTGGAATAACTTGTGCATACAAAACACTATAATCTGAAATGACTAAGTGGGCCACATTGCTCTCGAAATAGAACACTTGATTGCAAGAAACTTTTAGCCACGATATGCTTCAAAATTGAATGTATTTTGAAAATATTTTGGGAATCCTACAACATATGTAAATAAGATCAATATTTTGAACAATTTAGTAAACTGTTAAAGTAAGTAGTTTAATGAAAAATATGAATTTTCTAAAATGATTTCGAAAGCTAAAATCCCAAAATATCTACTTTAACTTTTAGACATTTTTTTTTAAACCATATAACTCAAGAGTTGCTCAAATTTCAAATTAATAGCTTCGATCTTAAAAGAAGGTTTTTTTTACTGTGATGAACTGTTTTGACATGTTAATTGATTCACGTAAATAAGTATTTTATTAAAATGATTAAAATGTTGACAAATTGCTCAATATTTATACAATTTATAACCAGTAAACTTGTTTTAAATATGCTTGTTTTATTTTAGTATTTTTTGAACATTTTCAGTTTATTGTATTTTTTGAATTGTGCAATTAGTTCCAAAGCAATTTTACAGATCATTTATATTTGACGCATCATAAAATTGGTAAATTAGGATTATAAGAGCTACCGATTTATTTTACGTTTCACAATTCCTAGTGCAACAAATTCTTTATTTATTACAAACAATTATTTTAAATTGATATTGCTTTTGCTTAGGTCGTACATATTGTGACTTAAATCTTCCCTTTTTACATCTTCTGACGGAAATTCCGTTGCCGTTTTTGACCTAAAATTTCAATTTTACGATGCAAAACTATTTAGGTTGGATTTTATGTCTTCTCAAAGATTGTTCATATGCACCTTTTGTATCTATTTTAAAAATATATCAATTTTTCAACAAAACTCAATAACATGTGGAACATCGTGTTTCTTTATTAAACCACTCTAAAGATGCTCGAATTACGTAACAAAATAACCATAACCAATAAGCTTTTACATTTTTAATTTCTTTGAGGAAAACAAAAAGAACAAAAAAAAAACAGAACAAGAAGAATCTGAATCTTTTAAAAATGTTTTGAAAACTTAAAGTCCAAAACATATACAAATGGTTATTATTTATTTATTTGTATCTATTTTCGTCTGAAGCACAAGAAACAAAAAAGATTTTAAAATGCTTTTTATATTCACTAAATTTTTAAAATGTAAACATATCTATCTGTCTGTATACCAACATGAATTGAAAATAATCTCGCAGATATTTTGAATGTGGATGCATCTAAATGATATTCAGTTTAGATACTGACGAAATTAAAACAGTGATTGGATTATTTCGAATAAGGTCATAGGTAGTTATGTCTTGTTTATAAAAACAATTTGTCTATCTTTTCGGTAAATGTAATGAGATATTTAAGAATTTTTATAATTTGTTTATAAATAGACAACATCAATTAGTTGTTTAGCAGGATGGAAGAAAAACGCAAACAATTTGGTTGAAACTTCTTGGACGTGGCTAAATTTAATGGTCTATAAAAATATAAAGGTTAATAGCTTTTGATATTTTGAACATACATAAATAAAGAAAAAGTAAAAATAAATAGAACTTGAAGAATGACAGGAAATGCTTATTACGTCAAAATTAGTCAGGGTTAAATATTTAAATACAGAATAAAATGAAAATGGTCAATTTTACAAAAACATACGTTTTTATTGAAAGGCAAAAACAAAATCAATTGTTGAATAATTCTCTTTTTCAGGTAGGAACTCAAAATAAAAGTAAACAAAATTGTGAACTTTTGGTAATTCTGGTATTCGGTTACTTCATATTTCTTTGTATTATTCACCGATGAGTCAGTCAACAATGAAAGTCATTTATCATAACAAAAATAAAAAAATACTTTTCGTAGTTTTTGCTGGCGTTACAAGAAATAATACTCAAGCTATAGGAACATTATCGAAACAACAATTTAATGACTTTTCACAAACTGAAAATTGAATCTGAAAATAAACAACAATGCTTTTAGCAAATGCCGCATTCGGCAAAGTCACACTCAAAAAATATAAAAAAAAAAAACAATTTTCTTTTAAGCCAAAACGATTAATTTGTCAAGACGTTAAGTTAAAAATATACGTTCGACTTTTGAATAGTGCGTAGGCCGTTAGAGATATACCAGAAAATAAATGTCTCTGATTTTGAGCAGATTTATTTATTCTGTTTTTCTGTTGAAATTAACTTATAATTGATTGATTATGACTGAACAGGAATATAATATTTTACCTAACTATATTTTTCTTAACAAGACTCTTAACTATAAGCTATAAGGAGATGGATTTTATCTTGTCCTTCGGTCAACAGCAACATAGTTTGTAATTGACCATCAGTCTTTAAAAATTGGCAGCGTTAACGTGATAATTTCTATACTGAAACAAACATGGTTTTATTTAAATATTAAGTACAAACTATACTGTGTACCAGATTATATGTAAAATATTTCTGTATTTATTATCATTTTAAGTTTAAAATTAAAAACAAAACAGACAAAAAAAAATGTCAAATATCCTATGACTTGGCAAAGAGCCATATTCAAAAAATATTCTAAAGACCAAATTAGATATAATATGTATGTTGTTTTCATTTCGCAACATGCAAATATTCAATTATATCACTGTCTGCTAATTTTGAATCAAATACAAAATAATTATGAAATAAATAAATCAAATTTATTATTATGTATATTTTGTTTTGCAAATATGAAAATCTTCAAAGCCCGCACATTATTAATAAAATGATTAATACAAGATTTGTATCTATTGAAAGGAATTGTGACAACATTAAGCAGCACCAATATGCCAGGCGGGCGGTGGTGGAGTGCATAGTTGGTGGTGTTGACCTATTTTAAACATTCAATTTTCAAACAAACAAATTTATTTGATTTTACACTGGCAAATGAGAAAAACATCACAAACAAACAAAAACACAAATGCATTCAATTTGTCTAGGGGTTTAATTTTGCGTGTTTTTCCCTCTTTTTTTTTGTTTAATTATTTATTATTTGCATATTGCAGATATCAAATCAGAAAATTAATTAAATCATTTCATTATATGGAAAGCAAATTTTTATTACTACTCATAAATCAGAGAAATTGTTAAAAATAATGAATTTTCAAATTTAAATATTATCTTGATGATAATGTGTGATATGTTTGTCATAGCATAAATATTTACATAATAATTTTTGGTATTTATATTTGTAATTAATGATAGCAATTTTAAACCATTGAGTTGAGTTGCATATCTATCTATCCATTATGTTGTTTGTTTGTTTGTTTTTTTTTTTTTGAATATTTAGCAACTCAGGTAAAATGAAAGTGAAATGTCATTAATTTATTTAAAGCAGTTTTATTAGTTTGCTTTTTGTGTACTTAAAAATAAATAAGCTAATAGACATCCTAGTTTAATGTAAATATTTGTTAAATTTCATAGAACTTCATTATTCAAAAATAGTATAAATACCAGCAGAAAGCTTACAAATTATGTTAGTTAATTTAAAGTAACAATCATGTTAGATTAAAAGTTATTGTCATTGAAATAATTATTCTTTATGCTCATACATCTACAAAGAATTGCGGCCACCTGATCCGCGGTTTTCCTCTATTGCGCTGTCTTGTTAGCGTGGGTTCGAAAAATTTTCTGGCTGGAGCATTGTTTTCCATGCACTCTACGTGCCATAGCCACCTCACTCGTTGGACTTTTAACCTTCTGGCTAAGTCTTGAGAGTGAGACACTTTGGTCGCTCGAAAGAAGGCAATTGCTTTCTTAGCCCAAAGAAACAGTGGTTAGCAAGAGTAATTCTTCGTTTAATCTCAGCGCTGGTGTCGTTTTCTGTGTTCGTAGTGGAGCCTATGTAGACAGAGTCCTTAACTACCTTAGAGTTACGTCTGTCGATGATAACGTTTTAACCGAGACGAAGGTGTTGTAGGCCCTTACTTGATGGGAGCTCTACACTATTCTTTCAAGATGTCAAAGAAATCGCATGAGAGCGTATCACCTTGTCTTAAGACTTTTTTGATATCGAAAGGTTCTGTTACGATGTTTCCAACCTTTATGGAGCAGCGAGAATTCTCAATGGTCATCCTGCAAAAGACGGACGTGCTTGGCAGGGATTTCAAAACTATACATGGCTCTATACAGCTCATCACTGTAGTGCTTACATATGCAGCCTTGAAATCCATAAAAAGATGGAAGATGCTGATATGATGTTCTTGGATGTTTTCCAAGTTCTGCCGTAATGTGAATATTTGATCGACTGTGGACTTTCCTGATCTAAAACCACACTGATAAGGACCTAACCTTGACGATGGGCTTTAGACGTTCACATATTACTTCAGAGAAGATTTTGTAAGCGAGGTTAAGTAGAGTGATGAATCTATAGTTGGTGCAGTTTATAGAATCTTCTTTTTTAAGTATCAGCAAACAATCCTGAGGTTCCATTCATCGGACATGCTTTCTTCCGACCATATATTTCAGATGAGTTGGTGCATTCTCGTAACCAAATTATCTCCAGGTGCTTTGAAGAGCTAGGGATTCAAGCTATCTGCTCCAGCGGCTTTGTTAGACTTCAGCTTATGTGACAATCTTTTCTTCGTCTAAGTCGGGAAGACGGGATTGCTGGCTTTCGTCGTCTATATTGAATGGATCATCCAGCGTAATACAGTCTGCAGAAGTAGTTCTTCCATATCCTCCGCATTGACTGCGATTCTACTATCATGTTTCCACTTTCGTTTTTGCAGCTTTCGGTTCATTTTAATAGCATACTTATTTCATTATGACCAAGCTGTATCAAAAAGAATTTTTTAACACAGTGTTGGATTTATTTCATTATCAGTTATGGTCGTATAGAAATTTCAATGTGATCCAAGACCATCAATATTATTGAATCTTCGCAAACTCCTCAATTCAGCTTATCAGTATTTTTAAATAAGAAGGTATTGCAAATCTCAAAAAGTTAAAGCTTTGTACGTTTTGAAAATTTCAGCAAATAAGGAAATCGAAATCAAAATAGCTTCTAGCCAAAGTAACCTAATTTGTTCATTTTTTCATGGACAAATTCATCAACTCTGTACAAATTTTGATTGTCTAAATTGTTTCAATTTATAAATTATAGAATTCTAAGCTAAACATGTAAGATATTAACATATCCAAAGTAATATGGTAGAATTGGTTAAAGTACTAATAAATATCAGGACACCCTGTCATATTTTGTTCACTATAAAATTGTAAAATATTTTAATGAACTGTTAGTGAAACTGTCCAAAAATAACTTCCAAAACCTGTGTTGCTATAAGATATATGTATGTGTTAAAAAAAAATATAAAAATTGTTGTTGATTGTTTTTTTTTCTCACAAACATTCCATCGAATTATAAAAAACAAATTTGTTTCGATCTAAATAAGATCGGTCTGCCAATTTCTCCACTTAATCTTTATTGATGGCCAAACAATAGAAGCAATTGAGTGAGAGCACCTTCAGAATGATGATTGGTGCTTAATCAATTTCTTCTCGCTAAACAACACTCAATGAAATACAAATTAAAAAACAAAAAAACAATCAAATTGCAAAAAAAAAACGATATGAAGACAATTTTGAAACGCTGGCTGGCTGCTTCAAACATTTAATCATCATTGATTCGTCTTTATAGAGCTGATGTCATCATGGCGGTGCGCATTTAGCATGATGTTTCAGCAAATCACTCAATGACTGACCCCCTGAGTAGACACATGAGATAACAAAATTAAATAAAAAAAATATAAAGACTCACCTTATATGAACAACAATGTTTACTATCGGATATTAAAAATAAAACAAATAATGTGGTATCATATTTGTTTTATGTTTTATTTAGCTGTGTTCGATGTGGTTTTCGATTGCATGACTAACTTTTAGACACGGAGACAGAACTCCATTGCATGTTGCTCCAGACGTTAAGCAAATGTCTTTTTTCTTTTACCTCTTCTTAGTCTTCATCAACTTAAACTTAAATGCCAAACTCCAAATGAGTTTTTTGGCTTTGAAGCTATGTTCATGCAAAATAATTGCTTAAATTGGATTGGACTGAAATTTGATGGAGAGAAGTTTCAAGCCACTGCACTGGGTCTGGGTGAATCAAAACACTTTGACTTCAATTTGATGCACTTAGAAAAATGTAAGTTTTCAATTTGAGTCAGGGAAAATCAAAGCAACAAGTTGCTTTGAAATAGTCCTTTAGAATCAAGACAAATCTTGTATGCATTTGGAAACTCCATGCAAAAGGGAAATTTTTAAAAAGTTTTTTTCTTCAAACTATCGGTTCAAAACCAAAATAAAAGCACAAAACAATGTCACATAACCTCAAACACCTCAGCCATGAAATTTCTTTAAGTGTGATGTTTCTGTTTTCAATAATCTTATCTGCACTCTACATACCTCTTCCCAGTGAATTTCTGAGCTTTTTGTTTTATTTTTCCAGTGGCTCTCCTCAGGGTTGGATGTGGTAATGAACTTAAAACACCGCCAGGTTTTTCATTGTTAAAGCCGGTTACATTTCTTATGTATACCTCTACCTTTGTACCTATAACTAAACTGAAGGCGTTCTAAAAGGTGAAACCTTAAGGCATTGTGACGGTTATTTTGTTTTCTGTTGTTTTTCTTGTTTTAAACGAAAAGCCTCTTTTATGTCTGATGAAGTCTTGGTCATATTTTATCGATTCCAGGAAATACACGACTTACTATATTTCGAGTGGGTGGGACTGTGAGGTGCAAATTCAAGTCAGTTCCCTTGCGACAGGATTTCCATTTCACCATTGCCATTTAAGTGTCTGATGATTGTTTGTAGTTTTTCATTTCCGTTTTGCTATAAATCAGATTTATAACCAGTTTTGTGATTTTATAGCTGCGATTATAAATACACCACCACAAGTTGGTAGCTGAAAAATATAAAAAAAAACTATCTTTTATATCATTTATATGGAATGGGTGTGAGAATAATTTACACGCAATTGTTGTAATTAACTGAATTTACCGCATGTTTACACACAAGAATGTTTTTATTCTGAGTCGTTTTTTTTTTTTGTATATAATTAACAAGAATGTTGAAAAAATAAGAATTCATTGTCAGACAGCGGGGAGCATAGAAACACAGACCCGACAGACCAGACAAACAATTACTGGAACAAAGAACGTCATTCAATTATGAGAATGTTTTCAGGTTAGTTCATTAAATGGTCATTGCACTGCAATTATGGGAAGCTAATTTATTAAGAAATCAAAATTTAAAGTGTTTAAAGGTATTTGAATTGGTTCATTATTTCGAACTTTTTATTTATTTCTTATGTTGTTGTGAATTGCTATAAAATCACTTAATACTCAAAACTTGTTTACTTGGATGCCTCCAGAAAAATGTATAATGTATATCTACCTACTTGAAAGTTCAGATACTCAACGAACACCACAATAGCTTTAAATAGATACATTAAAATTTTTGAAAGTAGAAGCATACTTTAGACTCACTTTAAAAAACAATAATTTTACTTTAACTAAAAACACTTGATACGTAGAACGAAAAGAAACAAATAATGTTGGTATTAAAAAAATCTAATTTTCAATCTTACAACAATAAATTACCAAATATTTCATGGATATCTAATTTTTCATGGAGTTAAGTTTTAAAGCCATACTTATTTATAATTTTTAGGTTAATGAAGAGATAAATAATTGCAACAACACTGCAGAATCGTAAATTTAGTACAAAATTCGAAATATTAATTTAGCAAATTTTAGACTTTTCTCACAGTAGTTATATTCTTGTTAGGAGAACAGTTCCTTCAGAACTTTTTGATCTTTTATAAAACCTCAAAGGAAAGGTTTCATACAATAAACTTTATCAGGACACAAAGAAAAATATAAAAACGAGGTCGCTTTGACCTAGTCATACATCACTCATCTTATTTACACCTCTTACACTTACACAATATCTCAAAAAACATGCTATCATTGCGATGTGAAAGCAGGAAATCCTTAATTTAAATAATCAACTAAACTCAATATGCCAATTTTTTCTTGTTTACTGCACAGTACAAAATAACCTACATCATTAAATGTTTACCTTATACAAATTTTCTTTCCTCCTTGCCACTTAAAGCTCCTCTTTATTTTTTGAAAAATTCAAAATCGACAATGCACCACAAGAGTTTTAAAAAGAAAAAAAAAATTATGCAAATATTATTTAACAACACTACTTGTAAAAATATTTCCACATGAAACTTCAAAGTGCATCATATACAGAAAAGGCTTTGAAAGAATTTTCCATCTGTCACTCGAAAACCTGACGAACAGCGTGTTTTCGAGAGATGTTGCTTAGTATATTGCTGATGATGTTGATGATGACGATGACGATGACGGAGTTGAGAGACATCATGGAAAGTGCAGTTGAGTCTATCATCATCAGTGTGATTATCAACATCATCAGTGACGGTGCCGGTGCCGCTGCAGCCAACATCAACATAACGCTTTCTAGCCATTTGGTTTCCTGCCTCATATTCGGAATTGACATAAGTAGTCACCTAAACGACACACTTGATCCTCGCAATGAGAGTTCTTCAGAAAATAAAACTTGAAAAAAGTATTATCCTCAAGGAAATGAGGGAAACCTTCAGTAACTACGATGACGATGACGACACGTCACGCCACGTCAAGCGATAGATTTATACGCGCCTCCTGCTGCTCATTAGCAGTTTAGCACCTTCTTTGCTTCTAACGACTGCCATGCCATCCATGTAGGGTGTGTGTATGTTAAGTACGCTCAGCTCACATGTAGTATAAGGATTTCCCTGAAGGGGCATTACAAGCAAGTGGTCCCACACTAAGCGCTAAACACTTGCATAAAAGAATTACTGCAATTGCGATGCACTAATGGGATGTTTGTAAATAAAAGTATGGAAAGAAGTAGAAGGAACATGCTAATGTGCAATAACCGCGGAGAGGTTTTTTTTTTTTTAAAGCCTACGTGAGTTTTGATCGACATCTTTTATAAAATAATTAGTCATTAAGATTTATTTGCATCCAATCATTGACTAAGTCATATTCAATGAATGACATTGAAATTTCCAATAGAATTTTTTCACATAAACATTCCCGGAAATCAATTGGAAGGTGAGCACTTTACAATTATGTTTCTAGACATTGAACTTAACTTCAAGTAATGTGCAAGCTAAAATGTCTTATTAGAGATTATTCCTATGGAATTATAAACATATATTAACTGGCGTCCAACAAAAGCAAACTGTTTTGTTTATGTAATTCCTTTGGAATCTTTTGATGAATTTTTATAAAAATAAATTAAATGGCGCCCAATGAAAGCTTTGTCACAGCCAACAGCTAACTGTCATTTAAAAACTAATTGAAGTTTTTTATAAAAGTTTCCATTTTGAGAATCTTCAAATAATGAAGTCATTAGCGTACAACTTCTTTCACACAGCCTCTCTAGATGCCAACATCCATTATACGAGTATATGAACAATTATAACGTTGTTGTTTTTGTTGTGTACATATAAGATGTTGCTATTGGTATCTGCATGTATCGCTGCTGCCTTATATGGGCGGAATGCGTTAAAATGCGCATAATTGAACTGCCACTCTAAGTGAACATATTGTGTATACGAGGCGTATTTTTCCTATAGCATTTTCGTGAAACTTCAGAACGTTTTCTAATTATATACTCGTGCAACATCTCTTAATTGTCTTTTACCCAAAGAACAATGTATCTTCGAATTGGTTGTACGTGAAAAATATGGAAACAAAACATTTTACACAATCCTGTAAATGATTCCATCGCGTTAATGGGATTCTATATCTCTTTTGGTACGTAATGTAGTTTGAATATAAAGCTGCAAAATAAATATAGGCCCTGTATGCCCACCTTAAGGCATCTCCCTGATGTCTGTCTCTGTCTTGGTCTTAGTCTCGGTTTCAGCTTCTTCCACACATCCAATTAACCTCATTTGTAATGCGATCGGTTCCAAATGGAGAAGTCTTTTAATGTTATCTCTTCCCTAGGGGAAGGACAACACTATACTTAATCTGCTGACTATTTCACAGTTTCATGTCTCGTTTTTTTCTTTGTTGCAGGTAAATTAAAGCCATGGCCCAGCTTATGCAAATTCAACTCCAAAGATACGACGCCCAACCGTGGGGATTCCGTCTTCAAGGTGGAAAGGATTTTGCTGCACCACTTGTCGTCCAGAAGGTAAGTTTTTATAGTTTTCTATACTCACTGTATACATTTTTATTATGTGCTGGTGCCTTTATTCTTCCCTGCATCCACTGTGCATATACAGTACACATATGAGTTTGTTGCTGTTGTAGAGTACACGTTTATGTAGCACTAAAAGTACGTGTGTTTGTGACGTTTTAATTATAAAACGTCGTCGTTGTCGTCGTAGTTGAGAAAGTGATTAAAAATTCAAAAAAAAAAAAAAATCTAGGTCCGTGGGTCATACAGTTTTATGTTTTTATGCACTCGATGTTTTTGTGCAGCAAAATCAGGGCCATGAACACATTCCGTGATGTGATATGGAGCCGTGTAGATACTTAACGTTTGATATTTGTGCTTCACTGTAAAGAAATGAAAAAATGAGGCTTTGTTTCTGAAGCGAAATTGCAAGTAGGTACCCGAAGAGTGACGCTGATGTGGGTGTCAGATTATTTTTTTTTTTTTTTAAACTACGGATGTGGCAAATGTGCACAGAAATGATAAGACTTTAACTTTTTTGTATTTTTCTGTTATATGAGGATTTGTAAGGGAGTTAAATATAATTAAGCCTTTCAATTTATGTGCTGTAGTGTAAAATGTGTAGGAGTACGTTTGTGGAATGACCATGATTCTGGAACAATGGCAAGAGACAAACATTGAGGTGGATATTTACTTTTAATTAACTTATTTAAAAATAATTTGATTTTATCTTGCGTAGAGGAACAAAATGTACGCATCTTTATTTTATACATATTTTTAAATATGTTAAGGACTCTGAAACCAAGAAGGAGATTGAATATGAAGAACCTCCCTGCAGTACTTCCTGTTGGATTGAGTGTTCCATTATTAAATTTAAAGTGAAATCTTAAAACGAAAACTAAACTGGGCCCGATTTTCATAATTTTCTATTTTTTAGAAACTCCAAATATGTATTAACTTCCCATAGGAAGTTATTGTAATGGGTCCGATTTGTCAAATTGAAAATTTTGACTTTTCTCGACGTTTCAAGGTCCCTAGAGTCGAAATAAAAGATTTTTAGAGAGATGTCTGTGCGTGCGTGTGTACGTTCGTTTGTACGTCCGTACGTTTGTACAAGAAGAGATATCGACTTCAAATAAATTCTGTTATACAGATAATAAGGCAGAAAGATGCAGAAAGGGCGTGGGTGGTTTTTTTTTACCATAGCAGTTAAAAAAAAGGTGAACATTTTGGTTAACCCTAAATATCTCATGAACCAATGACGCTAGAGACTTGAATTAAATTTTATATTATATATTGTAACGTGATACAAAACAAGTATATTTTTGGAAAAAAATCCAATTAACGGTTTTTTTTATAAATCAAAAAAAAAACTGAAAAAAAAATTTGTCACCTCGAAAATTTTAAGACTAAAATATGATTTCATCTCCAAAACAATTTTGTGCAACGAAGAATAACGTTTTCAATATAAGATTTTGAGAAAGATGTAATTGACAATTTTTTTATAAAAAATAAAAACCTAAAAAAAACATTACTCAAAGTTGGTAAAAATTGAATTTCGACTCAAATATCTTTTCAAAAACTTGAGATTAAGGCTTCAAACTTATTTTATCTTATAAGAAATATTGTTTTCAACATTCAGTAAAATTAAAAAAAAATCGAATTGACAGTTTTTGTAAAAAAAATTAAAAACATAAAAATAAAATTTACAAAAGTTGGTAAAAATCGATTTTCGACTCCAATATATTTTCAAAAATTTGAGGTAATGGCTTCTAACTAATTTTAACTTATAAGAAATATTGTTTTAAATATAAGAACAAAATTTGAGGAAAATCGAATTGACAGTTTTTTTTAACAAAAATAAAAACCAAAAAAAAAATTATACAAGTTGGTAAAAATTGTTTTTCAAAAATTTGAAACATTGGATTCAAACTTATTTCATCTTATAAGAAATATTGTTTTCAACAATTGATAAAATTGTCAGAAAAATCGAATTGGCAGTTTTTTTTACAAAAAATAAGAACCTAAAAAAAAACAATACTAAAACTTGGTAAAAATTTACTTTCGACTCAAATAGCTTCTCAAAAATTTAAAATATTGGCTTTAGACTTATTTTATTTCACAGAAAATATTGTTTTCGATATTCAGTAGTTTTTTTTATAAAAAACTAACAGTCAGTTTTTTCATAAAAAAATAAAATCTACAAAAAAATAGTACGCAAATTTGGGAAAAATTGATACATATAGACAAACTTTTAAACAAGACAAATCGACAGACGGAATGGGAACTTATCAGTGTGGGTCGCATCCCAGCCTCTTTTTTTACTTTATAATTTTTTAAATTGTGAGTTATTGAAAACGGTCCGATTTGTTGAATTTAAAATTTTGACTCTTACAACGTCTCAAGGTCCCAGAATCTAAATCAATGGTTAGAAACGTCTTTATATATTTCGAACTTACATATATGTACATTTTATTTTACAGATAATAAAGTTATTATGTGCAGAAAGATCTTTTAAAAAATTCGATCGGTGGTTGCTGAAAAATGTGTATTATCTTGTGAATAATTCATAGAACATAGAAAATAAAAGTGATATTGACTTCAAACTTTTTTTCATATAATTGTTGCAAATATTTAGTAAAGTTTTTCAAGAAATTCAATTGACAGTATTTGTATTAAATAAGAGCTCTAATACAATTATTTCTAAAAAAGGCTCTTAAGTCGACTTATTTGTTTTTAGCTGTTTATTTTTTTTTCTCTTTCTACAAACAATTTTTCTTTTTTATTCTCCTTAAATCTTGTAAAACAAGAAAGTTATGACCTTTTGTAAAATTGCTTGAGTTAAATTCGTAGAGTTTTGCAAAAGGTAAAACAACATAAGTAGAGGATGATTTGTCTTATGTATTAATTTATTTTATTTATCAGATAATAGGCATCAATAATTTTGGTTAAATATGTTAGGTTGTTTTTATGTTCGATATTAATCAAAAAAGTAAAATCGCGTATGTCAACTTAACATACTTTATAAATACTAAAGGTTTAACCGACCTTAGAACATCTTAAGGTACTTAGTAAAAAAAACTCTAGAAGTTGTTTTGGAAAAAGTACTTAAGTCAAAATTTAGATTTACTATTTATATAATTTTATATATAAAGCCAAAATTACTTTAAATTGTGTCTTCATACCCTTCTTAAACAAAGTTTGCAAGTTAAAAATCGACTTTATGAAAAACTATAAACATAGACTAAAGAGCTTTTACCTTTTGACCACAGATTTTATTGAAGTCTCGAATTTCTCATACTTTAATTTTGATTTAAATGTAGTCATTTGAAAATTTTGAGGGAAGTTCTTAATGTGTGTCACATCTTAGCCTCTTTTTATCGAATCAATACAAATTATCATGGGCCTTACTTTGTTCTTGATATTTGTTGTATTCCTATGCGTAAATATTTGTAAGAGAAAATGCACTATGCATATTTAAAATGAAACCCTTTAACTTTTTAAAAGTCACAAAACTTCTTCTAAACAGATTTCAAAGTTAAAACATCCCTATGACCATGTCAAAAATCTATCGTTTCTTGACCCTTATGCTGCCTTAAAAAATATCATTGAATTTGAAGGAAGTAAAAATTATTTTATTTAATTTATTTTCTTTTATAAGAACAATAAGTAGGCATACCAATTTAATTGTTATTTACAAACAACAAGCTCTCATATGACAGAAGTTATAATTAAGTTTGATTAACTAAAATCACGTGTCATTTCTAGGTAAAATAATACCGGTTTGTTTTTCTGTTCAATGATTTCTATGAGAGAATAATAATAATTGAAGTCTAATTATAATTTTCATTATACGATTATTATTTTCAATAATGCTTGCAGCAAAAGTTTATTGAATGCATATAAAATTCATTGTGTACGTAATATCGAGAATAGATATCAAATAAATTGATATCTTCTGTCAGTTAAAATATCTGCCACTGTCAATTTAAATATAAGCTTCTATAACTCTAACTCTGTGTATCGAGTTATGTGGTATTGGTGTTGTGGAACAATTAGCATAAATGACGACAAACATCACCGACAGGGAGACAGCCATTTGATAGGCAGATTGAATGATAAACATAAACTCACATATGATCCGGTATATCTCTTGTTGACCGAAAGTCCATCATCATCATCATCTCACTGAAGCCTATAACATAAGGCATATTGTAAGAGATGAGAATATATAGACTTGGCTTTGGTATCTTGGAAGACATCGTAGGTATGTACGTACATACATCAGCATCTTGAACTGACAACACGGAATTGATATGCATGCACAAGCAAACACACTTCACAAATCCAAACTGACTGGCACTGGGTTGAGAAGAGTTAAGATGAAAAGATTGATTGCCATATTTTTCTAGACAAATATCTAAATTACGTATAGATCTTTATTTTTGTTTGTTGGCTTTAGGTAAAAATGTTAAAGCATTTAGAGGTTAAAACATCAGACATAAGAGACCGAAGACCGAACAGCGACCGAGAATTAGTGAAAGCTAAGAGTGTTTTTTGGAGAAGTTCCAACTAAAAAATAAAACGAGGATGATGGAATATTTTTAGAAAGTCAGGCCTTGGCCCTCTATTTTTATATATTAGTTATTTTTTATTAGTTTCCTTTATATTTTTGTATTATATGAGCATCATCATCAAATTTTTATCACCAGGCCAGACAAAAATTTTACCATCTCACGAAATGAACTAAATGCTAAATCACAAAAATATTTAATTTTATTTTGGAACGTGTGCAAAATATTTAAATGTTTTTTATTTTTCTCTCAATTAAAACAAAAATATAAAATATTATGTTTCTATTTTGAGATGAATGAACTAGATTTATAGTGTAGGTGTTGTATAGATGGCCATGAGGAAGAGTAATAATTATTCCAGCTGTAAGAAGAAGGTCAAATATTCAAATTCAAGTGTAGTTCATGAAAATATGTCAAAAGTTTGATGAAAAACATTCTCGCACTATTTTAATTATAGAAGGGAACTAATATCATATTTTAAGGCACTTAAAGGTCACATTCGAATTTATTAACATTCTAAAAAAACAAGGTTGGGATGCTACCCACACTCACAACTGCCCTTTAAAAAAATGTATTTAATTTTTGAAAAAAGCCCAATTGAAACTAAAAGAAACTCGAAAAGTATTATTATTGTACCTATGAACTTTGATCTGTTTTCTGTCGAGGTATTTGAGATTTGACGATTAACCAATTTCAGAATTTGAATGTTTTGCAAATTTATTGTAAAAAAACGTCAATTTGTTTTAAGGTTAACGACAGCTTACAACAATATTTTGTATAAGATAAAATAAATTTAAAATTCAAAACCTTAATTTGTATTAAAGATATTTGACTCGAAAATCAGTTTTTACAATTTTTTGGTTTCTATTTTTAGTAAAAATTTGTGTATTTTATTTTTCCAAAAATATCGTTTCTTTTTCGAAATTTTTGTGTTGATAAGAATTTTGATAGACGCTACAATGTATAATATGAAATTAAGCTGAAATCGATAACGTAATTTATTTGTGAGACATTTGGAGTCAACCAAATTGGAATAATGAGTGCAATCGCATTTTTTGAAATCGTTCATTGCCCTAAGGACTCAGTTTGTTTTTTTTCTTGAAAAGGAATTCAAATTGAAGAACAAAAGAACTCTAACTATTTTCGACGCATTTGAAGCCGAAATAAAGTGCACGACTGGGTCGCACGAACTTGCTCTTGTATGCAAAGAGTCTGTTTAAAAAAGTATCTATATAATATTTAAAAATATACCTGTAAAATAAGTTTGTCTTCAAAGATATTATATGCCATTTGATTTATCGAAAAAACCTCCATTTTTCAATTTTTTGGGAGGGGGTTACATTTAATACAGTTAAAATAATTTTAAAAAAACTAATTTAAGATTCAAAATTTTACCTGAAAAATAAGTTTGTCTTCAAAAATTTAAATGCCATTTTATAAATCTAAAAACCCTTGATTTTTCAAATTTTTTTTTTGAAAATCGTTAGAGCGGTTTTTTTTAAATTAATTTTTTATATATAAAATTTTTCAAGTTTGTTCTAAAAATATTTTTGGTATGCAGTTGTTTAGTGATTGTAAATATACGCTCTATATTTCAATTTCGTAAAAAAATGTTGAACCCTTTTTGAGATATAGAATTTTGAAAAAAAAAAATTTCAATATTTTTTTAAAAATCCAAACAATAAAAAATTGCACTTTTGATAATCAAATATTGTTAAGGCAATATAAGAGCTCGTTCAGAAAAAAAAATTATTGAAACCGGTTCAAAAGTTGCTGAGAAAATTAAAAAACAAAAAAACGGTTCTATGAGTGGTACCTTTCCTGAGCAATACAAAAATATGTTTTTCTTATTAAAAGAAGCCAAGTTAAAAAATAAAATTTTAGAGAAAATTAAAAAAAATCTATCGGTTTGTTTTTGAGAAAATTCGAATTTTCGTTTTTTGACCCAAAAAATTGTATGGGGGCCACTGTTAATGTTGATCTTAAAAAAAAAATGAAAAAAACGCCTAACGCAAATCTGCTCAAAACCTTAACTTCGAAGTTTGAACTCAATCGACCCAATGGTTTAGGCTGTAGGAGCGTGGACAGACAGACAAAATTGACCGGACGGAATCGCGGGACCCACTTTTTTCGACTTCTCTACCATCGTAATATCATGTTTGATTAAAATCTCGAGTTCGAAATTTTGCACGAATGCAAAACTTGCCATATAGTTCCTATATGCCGCAAGTAAAAATATGATGTGAAAAGCAAAATTGACCCAATCATATCTACCTATACCTTTCCAAGACCCAAACGTCTAAAATTTTCCACTACTGGTTAGGTGTAGAGTTTCATGATTATTTTCTCAAATTTTCCATAAAAAAAGACATCAATCTTATTCCCGGTGTGGTCTTCTGCTGCATAATAACATTCAGTCAGTGAAAAAAAATCTATCATTCGTTGAAATTTCCACAACACAAAGGGAAAAAACGGAACAAAGGTTTCGGGATTTTTCCACGAGGTATCGTATCTCATAACATCGCGCGTAGTTTATTCTAAGCCAGAAGAACAAAACGCAAACAAAACAACAACAACAACAAAAAATAGAAGATAAAATATACCCACATACATTTCCGTGAGTGTTGACGACAAAGTTGATATTCATCCAACTCACGCAAGCCATCATCAGACAAACTAAAACAGACAATGCACGAAAATGTTAAAAAGGACCCGTCCGTCGCGTCCGTCAGGAAAAAATGCTTTGAACATTTTTATTCGAGAGACGAATACAAAAGGAGCGGACAGCTATTGTGTTCCTTTTTGGCAATAAAGTGTGCTTGGGTGGTTTTGAATGTATTTTGATTTTTTAGCAATTGTCACTTTATTTTTGTATATTTCCCTGTGTAGGTAGGTTATGCATAAATAGGGACGTATTCATGCCTCTATTCTCTTTTGAATAATTTTAAACATAAAAGTTTCCATTTTGCTAGCAGTTATTGAATTAGAAATGTTTAAGTTGCGTGGTAACAGCCAATTGCGAAAACGGAAGTCCTATTCTTCAAAATTTTATATTCTGAGAATAAAAATACATATTTTTATAAATTATCCTTTTCTTTCAAAAATTCAAAAAGACGTCATTTATTTTAAAAGGTGATTTTTTCTGTTAATTATCCTTTCAAATCGCTTTTATAACTTACCATAAAATGCGACTTGAAAAAAAATCCAAATGATGGATTGGGAAATTCTTTCCCGACTCAATGAGCATCCAAATAAATTATTAATTAACTCGAAATGCAAAAAAGTAATTTTATATTCAGTTCTGCATTCACCGCGTTTCTTTTTTTTTTGCATTTATTTTCTTAACTTACCAAAGGATTAAAATGCACTCATCAAAAATCATTAATAATATACCTGAAAACATTTCGAAAGTTAAATACAAAAAAAAAACTAAAAAAAGAATCATATTAAAATTGACGTTCCTGTCAAAAATGCGCAGACAACCGAAAACTTTTGACTGAAAAATAATGAACTTACCCAGGGGTAATTTCATCAATTACCTTATCCAACCTGCATTTGGAATAAATTTATAAAATAAAACGAGAAAGACCAAAATACATTTTTAAAAAAAAAGTAAAAACATTTCCCACTGAAAACATTGTAATCATCGGAAATGTCAGAAACGCGTCGTTTACTCATCATTTATTCCATTGCGGGTGGCTAGAGTTTTCCTTTTTTTTTTATTTGATCTCATAAAAAAGATTTAATGAAATTACCCACCATCCAAAATTATTATAATGAAGTCCAACCACGCTACTGGAACTGCTACTGCTCTGGCTGCTCTGGCTCTCTCTCTGCATTATGGATGGAAAAACAGGAAGGCAAAAATTCTGATTTAATTTCCTCGTTCCGCTCGTTCCACCATCCCGCATTCAAAAATCAAAAAATAAAATAGGACTTGTTTTTAAGTCTGTGTGATTTTCGTTTTACCTCTCTTATGCTCTGTGTTATTTTTGTTTGCGAAAAATAATCAAAAAAGAGATAAAATGGTAGCGAAAGCAATCGCGCTGCTAAAGCTTGAATTGTGAACTTAAAAAGGATTCAACTACTTGTGAAGACAAAACAAAAATGCATGGCAACAACCCTTAGCCAATTTCGATGCCGTTGCCGCTGCCGACACGACGACTTGACGACGACCCTGGCATAAGCTTTCCACCCCATTCCCACCCCCTTGATTTTAATCTGCAAAGCACACAAACGCAAACACACAAGTTAACTCAAATTTCAGGGGGTACAAAATTGTACATACTAATTCATATTTAAGGCATAAATAGTACTGCAAATAGGGTTTTCAACTCCATGTTTTTCCCCCCAAATATGGCATAATTAATGATGGTTAATTCATTGTACACCAGCAAAACAAAAAAGAATTTAAATTGAAATTGGGGATGATGTGAATTAAACCAGCTGAAGAATGGGGTATTGTTTTGGCTTTGTTTTGATTTTGTTTCGGCGCCAACGACAACAACGACGACGACGCCAATATTGTTGCAAGCTTAAGTTTTCATCCTTATTTTTTGTTTTCATACTGTAAGACCCCTTTTCGAGAAAAAGTTCTGAATTAAAAATAAAACTCACTTACCCATTTTTCCGGTCGCTAAACTCCAATTTCTATTACAAAGGACTATTTAAGTTTCAAAAATTGATTTGATTGATGATATTTTGCTGAACATCGCAATGGGGGGAAAAACATAGTTGGGTAAAGCATTTTACATTCTTGATGTGCGGCCGAAAAAAGAATCTCTTCGCATACTCAAGGGATTCTTATTTTGTACCCTTAATATGTTGAAAATTTGAGAAAAAAGAGAAAGAATTTAGAGAAAAAACCGGTACATATTGAACTTGAAGTTTAGTAAATCTAAATTATATGGAAAAAGCGCTTAATATTCTTAATGTGTGACTGAAAACATAATCTCTGTTATTGAAAGTTAATCCGAAATTGTTCACAAGTATAAATTGATAGACAGTCTACATTTCTACACTGATAAGAAAAGGAATAGAATATTTAACATATCTTTACCATTCTATCTTCATTCTGACAAAAATTCAAATAAGATACAAAATTGTTTTTAATTGGTAGTTTTGTAATAGCAATTAAACTGACACAAATTTAAAATCTTTTGAACTAAGAGCAGTTATTTCCAACCCACACGCGTTTGTGTTATTTGTTTATTAATATAAAACCTTTAGATAGATTCAAAATAAAGAACAACAGAAATACAAACATTCGTGTCATTGTAAAAATTCATGGTAATTAACTTTGCGATACGGCTTTTTAAATATAAATCCAATAACTGAAAATAAATAAGCAAATATAAAAAAATATCCTCAATTGATGCCAATTCAATCAGTCGACCGGATGATGCGTCACAACACAATATGAAAAACCTCAAGAGACTCATCGACCACGTTATAATTTATGTGTCATTGAATTTCCGGTTGATATGCAACACAATTATTATCAAATAAACATTTAATTGATTTTTAAAAATAATATAAAATCATTTTTTTTCAATATCACACAATATTATATATAAAATGAGTATAAATCCAAAAATTAAACATTATATATTGAAATTTCAAAATTAATCGTTTCTTTGGTATTACAAACAAAAAAAGAAAACAAAATCTGAATAAATAAAATAATGTAGGTAATTCATGCGAACTTATATGTAGATTGATTTTACAGTATTTTACATTGGCTATAAACCTATGTACATATTTTATGTTTGCAAATTAAATCAAATTGACATCAGTCTCAATTAATTGGAAACAAGAATCAACTGACCACAAAATCATTACAATTGAATAGAGAGGTCCTCTCGAGTTGCAAGATACTCGTTGCATGAATTACATATAGGTACGTACGACAACTTCGGTTTCGATTGCATCCATCGGATGACAAAATGTAGACATCTTGTTGTGGTTTATTTATTGTTTTTTATTTTTATTTATATTGTTTTTATTATGATGATGGGGTTTGTCGGACAGCAATTAAAAACAAGGTTCATTGTTATGCAATAAGTTTACTGTTTCAATATTATGACCGTGAATTTACAATGAGGGCAACAAATCGCACACATAATTCTGCCGCCACCGCCAGCCGACGACGCCACAATTTATTTGTAGTTTTTTCAGATTTTAATCAACAATATGATGTAAAGAAACTTTCGTGATAAATATTCATCAATAACTTAATATTCTTAAAATGAAGTCTAAATGATGATAGACAATTAAATTTAAAAACAAAATACGTAAAGTTCTATTTTCAATAGAAATTTTCTAAGCTTGAAGTGAGACAATTAAAATCCGGCATAATCCGGATAATATAGTGTAACATAGGTTACCTGGATGCAGATGTACTTCAGGATAAGTTGAATGTGTCATGATGATAAGTGTACGTAAATAAAATACGCATAATTCATCGAACAACATTAATTCGAATTTTTCCGAATATTTACTCATTTGAGTATCAATTTGGATAATTCGGATTTTCATTTTTTTATCCGGTTCATTTTGAGAAATTCGGAAATCTGAAGTACATACCATTAAGCTCTCAATGAGATATTTTTAATAAAGTAATCTCGCTAGTTTTCAATTAAAATTAAATGTTAATGCTTATTTTGTTTATTATTCAACAAAAAAAAATTATTATTGTCTGCCCCATCCAATCAGCAAAATTACGCCAAACAATAAAATTAAATTGCTCTAAAGACCTTGTTCCCATCTTGAATATGTCATGTCCGGTTCCACCAGTCCATATTTGTGGTCAAAGAAAGTGTTGTATGAAAGGAATACTCATACTCATTGTTAAGGTATGTAACGCTTTATCTTTTCTGACGTGTTAGGTACATATCTGCGCTTATATGATTTTCACATATCTGCGTCACTCATACCGGCCGTGTGGACTGTGGGCAGTGAATCACACAATTTGCTTGGGCTTGAACATTTAGCTTATAACTCTCTTGAAGATGTGTGTTAGATGTCAGATTTAATGTCAGATCAAATGACGCCTTTTTGTATATGGTGGGTCACTTATGTAATGTCTATCAAATATGTTTATATGAATAAATAACTCACTTCTTTTTTGTTCCCTTGTGATATATGTTACAGCATGTATAGGCAAAGGTAGGTTAGTTATCTTACCATATACGAGTTTAGTTGTTAAAATTAAGTGCAACAATGTGTCACCTCAAAACCTGCTATATTACAATTTGTAACATATACAGCTTAAATATGTACACATATGCATTGCATAACTAATTGAGATTCGAGGCATAGTAATTGTCTTAATGGAATCATTAATTTGCGTTAGAAATTTAACAGATTAGCAGTTTAACACGTAAATTTGTATTCTAATTAACAGAGAAGGTAAAATGAAAAGAAAACACAAAATACAATTTTAATAAAATTTGAATAAAATACAAATAAAAGTACAGAATTAAAAAATAAATACCGGGTGCTTTTTCAAGAGATGTAAGGCAGATTATATTATTGAAATGAATTTCGGTCAATAATTTTGTGGTATTTATTTTTTTAAATATAATTTCCGGCATTTGGTCAATTACATTCTCACTTCTTTTTTTCTTCAAAAAATCTGGCCTAAAATGCTGCCAACGTTTGAGCCACACCAAACAACCACTTTTATTAGATTTTTTGATGATTTGATAGTGGCTTGAATATTCAAGTCATTTAACTAGAATGACTGTAAAATGGAAGAAGTGCTTTGCGAACAGATTTATTTTTTTTCAAAGTCAATTTCCACAATTTTGAAGCTCTCTTCTAACATTGAACGATGGATGTTGAATTGTCATCATGGAAACTTCTCATGCAGCTTAAAAGCACTCTTTATTTTGGTGTATTAAGTCCTCAGTTTATATATGAATCTCATACCTTTATAACGTCACGTTTTCATTTAAAAGACAAATGATGTATTACCACACTATAGAACTTAAAAAAAAATCGGTCTTAGATGATTCCCAATATTGACACGACACTTAATAACTTTTTATGAAGCTCAAGGCATATTTCCATTATACTTATACCTACTCGTACACTTAAATAACCCGAACAATATCATAAATTTAACTTCATCCCTTAGCACTTCATAAATTGACTCCTGAGTGCCGATGCCTGTCGTTCCCATAGATAACGACACTTTTAGTGACAAAACACATTGCTCGTCCTTCTTTAAACAAGCATAGGTACCTACATAATATTCCAAACGATGATATTGTCAATACCTAAGCACATACTTGTATATATTCACATTATGTGTAGCTAGTAGGCACTTTACCTACATAATGTGTGATATGTGAGTCTAGGGAAAAATTCGGTCCACATCACCACCCCACCACCCCCCTCCCCAAAAATATAAAGAAGCTTTTCCTTTATTTTCACTTTTAATGTGAAAATAAATGAGAAACCATCCGAACGAAAGACTTCGAGTATAAAGCTACTTAATGTGAAATAATTGAATGCCTCCGGTTTACTTGCACAACATTTTTAACACTAATTGATGGTGACAAACTCACACACATTATATTTTTCAGTAATTTTTGTATTTCTTCTTTTTTTATTTGTTTAATGGGAATTTATTGAAACAAGGATTAGTGTCTTAATCAGCTCACACTTCCTTATCCGTATACCAAGACCAACCATGTCCGTGGTCAATGGGAGGGTCTATTGGGGTGAGAATACCACTTTTTATTATTACAAAAACATACAAAATGACTCAAGACTTTTTTGGTGATTCCAGAAAATTAAATTACGTATTTTATTTGTTGAAAAACAATTACATAACTAATAAAAAAATGTTTTTAAATTTAAGATTTTTTTAAATACGACGTAAAATGTGACATACATATAAGATTTTTAAAATTATATTTCTTATTTTTGAACATTATTTCTACTTTGAAAAAAAAGGAGCAAGAAACTGTAAGTTACAACTTATGTCGACTTAAGCTACCATTTCTTTGCATTTTCATACTAAGTACTTAAGTCATTCAAAAAATGTTGCCTTATTTTTTTGTTTATTTATATTAATTTGGGCTTTGGCTTGTTTTAAATTTAATGTCTGTTTTCTTTGTTTGAAGAGTTACTGAAAGCAAACTAAAAGAATGATAAACAAAATGGAAAATATGTGAAATTAAGAAGACGATTTTCCCTTTCTTCAACTTTGCATTCTCATATTTGTCAAAACGGAGCTTCAAGTCCCCCTCCCCCCCTTAATATTTCTTTCAAATACCCTTGCCTGGTGTTAAGATCTCTTCTATTATTTTTCGATTTAAAACAAAACATTTTTATTTTTTCGTATCTTAATCGGGCGCATATTTGCTTTTAAATTAAAAGTATGCTGCATGAATGGCCGCATACCCGAAAAACCGAAAAAACAATGGAATTGGGCACACTGCGACTGCAGTGTTAAACCTATTCAATGCTTACAGTTAGGTAGCAGCTACTCCTGCTTTTGTTGTATGTACGAACATTTGCATCTAGCCCAGGAAGTGAATCCGCTAATTTGTTATCGTGCAACATTCGTTTGTTATTTTGCAACTGGGTGTTTGTATATTGTTTGAAGAAAATTAAGGCCAATTTATTGCTCCAACTACAATGTTTGTATAAATAAAAAAGAAACATGTTAAAAAACCAAAAACAAGAGTTTCTAATTTCGACGCGAAATATTAGGCACAACCAGAAGCAAAGCAGTCAATTTGTGGTTGGGGGTGCTGCGCGAGCTCCCCGAGTTCTGCCACTGATTGCAACATAGATATTGGTTTTTTTTTTGTGGCACAAATAGACAAAAACACACATCAATATATATCTATGTATATTTAACAGTACATAGGTAATAATAATTGTTGTGTCCGCACTCTTTGGGGCTTATATTCAATGTGACATTGCATTCAAATCAATTTAGTGTTCAGTTCGTTACGTTTTACGTTGCGAATTGAAATTTTGTGTGTGCGTTTTTTTTTAATAATAAATATAAAATTGCATAATAGGAATATTATGGTGTTTTTGTTGTTGCAGTGCTGTTTCAGGCTAAAATGGTTTTTGAATGATTTTAACGATTTGAACAAAGAGCTCGTTCGTCGAAGGCTAACGATGTAGATTTGCAATTAGTTGATACAATTACAATTTTTTTTAAGGATTTTTGTTCTAACGAGGACATAAAACATTTGGGGTGTTGCAGATTTGCTTATGCATCAAGAATTGAGATTTGGTAATAATTGTTTGTTTTAATAAAAAAGAACTTTAGTTTTGCACATGCAATTTAGAAGAGCACCACTTGGATAATGGATAAAGTTTATTATTTTGTTTTTGTTATAAAGAGAGAGAGAGAGAGAGTGAAGGACAGGTGCATTCACAACAAGTTGATGTGATATTCAAACTAAATGATGATGATATTTTAAATTACCTCGCTTTTATGTATCGGGTGATTTTTGAAGAGCTTGATATTTTTAAATAATATTTCTATACAGAAATTTTGATAAAAATTGTCATGATATTTATGTTTTGTATATAGTTTCCAGCATACGTCAGCCACTGCTATGAATTAGATATTCTATTTAAACGGCTCAATTTTCAACTATTTCTTCCACTAAATATAGCCATGTTCTTTTGACTTGATAAAGCCCCATACAAAGTAACTGAGAGTTTACAGAACCACTTCTAAAAATAAACTTTTCATCAAATTGATTTAAAACCAAATTTTGTCAATTTTTAGATGATTAACTTTTGGAAACACAAATTCAGTCACCATGGCTTGAAAGCACTTGGTATTCCCCGAAAAATCAGCGCTTTCCATAATTTCTAAGGGAATAAGGACCGATGACGCTTCCAGCGTCAAGTGGAACTGATATTATAGTAATTCGTTATTGGATTGAGGATTGTTTTCGCCCTATATAACGAAATGTTGCTTATTGACGAAGCCATTTCAGCAGGAATGAGCTTCATTATTAAACACAATTCTTCGGAAGAAGTGATTTGAACATGTGTTTCTGTAGGAACTTCGCGATCACATTTATTTTTTTCAAAGTGAATTTCAAAAACAATTTTCTGTCCAAGAGATATGAACCGTAGAACTAACAGAAACACTTTTTAAAACAAATTTTCTGAAAACAAGCAAATTAAAGAATCCAAATAATTGTTTGAATTTTTGTATAGGAAAAAGGGTCTTTGGGAAGTATGCACTAATGATGTTTCTTGTAATAGAACTAGTTAATTTGTTTCTGCTCTCTTGATACAGCTGAACTTTTTTTTATAAAGGTTGTATGATTGATGATAGCGTTATATTTTGTATTCATTGTTATTATTATTTGTTAGAGACTGACACCATGTAAGACTTGCTAGACCTGCAATTATAAACGCAATAGAAATCCAAATTTAAGTGAAGATATTATACGTTCATCGATATCAAATACCAAGTGACTTTATATGGACCTTCCCCCTTTAAGCTTAAGTATAATAATTAATTTACATCCTAATCAACCAGCAAATAGCTTGTTCTCTAAACAAACATACAATTTAACTAATTGCCTAACCTTCTCGTTATGCCTCTGTTTATTCACCTTATGTTTAACACCCAAAGTTAATTTGAAAATGCTCGCACCAATAAACATTTTGCACGCAAGTCTTACCTAATGATAGTGATTCGTTGGTTCGTTTATATAAACAAAATCCTTTTCTGGTAATTGATACCCATTAGCTGCTGTTAGCTCGTATCATGACAACATATAGTTGCGATCAAAACAATATCGCACCATTAACCCTCAAATAACATCGCCCACAAATAAATCCATCGAACGGAAAATATACCATCTGCAAACCTTCTCACATCCTTTCATGGCTCATTTAGCCCTCTAGTTCCGATTCGATTCGATTCGAAGCTCCCATCCAGGATGTTAGGTGTGGAAAATATTTATGTATTTTTTGTTTCGTTTTATTATTTTGTTGTTCTAATAAAAATTTGTCATTGTATATCGAATACATTCTCTGTCATCCTGTCAATATTTTAAGGATGAAACAATCTGAAAGAGTGTTGCGTTATGAATTTCCAAAGAAGATGATAGCAATAATCAACAATCATTTGCACTTCAATACAAAAGGACATTGTTCTTACAAATCATATCTCAAAAGAAAGAAAATATACAAAACAAAACACATACATATATCTAAAGGAAAAGAAATTGTTAAGCATTATCCTTACAAGGACTTTCTTGAGTGCTTAGAAAACAATTTTTTGTTTCATGTGTTTTTTGTTGTTTTGTTTTATCTGTAAACACAAGCGGAAAATAGAAAATAGAAAAATGCCTAAAGAACTCATCGAGGCGGATACGCACGCACACTTCGTCATAAATATGTGTTTTCGGGGGGGTACAATTTTCCAAATAAATATCCGCAATGGAAACGACTCAGCACGTTCGACAGAGAGCTTAAATAATGTGGTTGTCCCCGACCAAGGTCGGCTACGGCTTCGGCTGTTAGGAGGCGTAAGAAGGTGTATGGAGAGGGAGTAGCTAAGGGTTTGGGATTGAGTTTCCGTCGGGGGGCGTGTAGCGGCTGCTGCTGGTAAGCACTTTATTTTATGGTCATGTGCGTTAAATGTGTATATTTCGTGTTAGCTGGGTTAGGGAAGTAAAGACATGTACACAATTCGTGTATCTACCATCTAGATGCCTGTCAGCCTGAGAATTGGGAACCCTTTTAGTTTTATGTACGTATGCATAACCCAGGACTGATGATGATACATTTTGATAGACACACAAAGTCGTATATGTACGTAACGTATTCTGTGCTCACAGCTAATCACAGTTTCGGAAACGTTGAAATTAATGAAAGGACATTAACCCGATTGATGATGCTTATCGAAATCGAAACAGGATACACACGACTGCATGACAAAACATCATTAATTCCTGGGAGGATTATTTGGATCATTTTCAATTTTCTCCCGAAAAATTCCTCACCATCTCCTATCCGGGCTAAGGATGAATGAACTTTGTATCCAATGTTTTTTTTTTTTGTATAAGACTCAAGGAAAATGAATCATCTTCAGGTTATTTATGAGCCCGATGCACAGTCAAAAGATACATTTTTCTTCCTAAGAAGTTCTCCTTAAAAGACCATGGAATGCAGCAAGCGATGTTATTTTTTGTTTTGTAACTTCTTTTTGTTGTGCGCCTCCGCAGGTAAGATATAACACACTGTATCCATTCTCATCAAACCATCATCAAATTATTGTTCTTAGTCATTTCTATATTTAGAGGAGAACGATGATATAGGGAGACACACCGAAATTCTTGAGAATTATTCCAGGGCAATCCTAGGAAGTGACTCATGAGTCGAGCATGCATGGTAAATCAGATCACACACAAGCTATGTACCCTAATCTTAATTTTATTAAAGATTTTGTTAATTTATACCGACATTCATCAATCGGATCAACTCAAGAAAAGGAATCCGTGGATCGGTCGGTGTTGTGAAAAAGATCTTCTTTTAACTCTTAAAAAGGGATTTCCCTAATGGTTTTTGAACCTTTTTTGATAGTTTTTTTTTTTATTGACCTCGATAATGTTTACTTTCCGTAAAGCTGGTTACGCCTTATTGGATAACATTAAAACAGACCCTTTTTCGGCTATGTTCTTTGTCTGCGATAGGTTTAGTAAACAAATAACGAAGTAGAAACTGTCAAGTTGCTTCTGTAACTTAGGTTTATTATTGTATTTCTTTTTAAGGTCTTTTCCAAAAGTGCTTCCTGTCATATAAAAAAAATGAGTTTGCGAACTGTTTGTTTTAATGTGAATTTTTGAGTTGTAACCATTCATTCAACCACTGCATCCTAATAAATGTCCATTTCAACTGATTGACCAAGAAGTAAAATAATATTTTCTGCTTTAAAAATGTCCCACTCAAACAAAAAGAGTAAATGTTAACATTATAAAAGCAATATTGGACTAAGAACACAACTTTGAGGAACGCCGAGTTTTATGTTTAAAAAACTTAATGAATCTTTTAGGTGTTTAATAAATTCGAAACAAAAAATTGTTCACTTGAAAAATAGATTTGTTTTAGAATCATTAACTTACACTTTCTATGACATCAGTTTTAGACTTAAAAGCAGTTTTTTTTTGTTTTAATGAACCCATTTCCTTTTAACGAGATTATGTATTGGTGCCATCAAATTACTTTCCTCAAAGCACAATATGTATACGATTTATCCTAGATTCCTGAACGAAATGACATTCCATTTACCTAAACACAAAACCGATACTTATCCAAACATCAAGGTTTCTTTTGAAAAATCGACATCAATTTGCTTTTTATATCAACAACAACATTAGTCAAACTGTCAACTATGTAGGTACCTACAGGCTACAAGGATATACCCAAAACAGGAACCCTATTATATGTATAGTATTTGTATATTGTCTCAGGTAAAAATATCCTTGATCAACAACAAATTGGATTATCCTTTTAAATCCTTCTTCGTTTTTTTATGTTATAAACGGATACATACGAATAGGTACCCCGAGTTGTATGGATGTACGAAAACGAACAGTCGATAATTCCTCACGTCTTTATTTGCTCAAATACGAGTAGAGTACATTTTCTCGGTCCGTATAGCGCAGTGGTAGGGTAGTGTAGTGTTACTGTTCCCTGTTAGTTCATTTTCTGCACTTAACTCAGGATACTTGAGTGTTGAAAAATAAATACGAACATCAAATAAACTTCCGTCCACAAGCAATTGCGAAGCGAATCTCTCTTTTGAACCTTTATTGTTCGATATTTTTTCCTTCCAATATCCATTGAGTAGGAAGAGTACAACAAAAGGATAACAAGGAAGTTAAAGTACCAATATTTGATACAATACACTGCATCAAGTTTACCAACGGATATATCCATATAAGAGAAGAGAGTGGAGTAGAAGCGGGCAAGAGTATGGGGATTGGGGGAGATAGTAAATTTTTCAAGATAAATCGATTCACGGTAGAAATGGGAGGAAAAGACTACAACCAAATGCATCCGATTGCTGGGTTATCCTTTTGTGGTGATTTTTTTTTTTTTTTATTTTTCGCAATATATTCTTTTAAATGGGTTTTTCTCCGAAAGAAGCTTTTTTTTACCAAGAAGTGTGTGTTATTAGAACAGATCAGATAAAATAAGGAAAGTAAAAGAACATCAGCGCCGATTCTAATCGGTGGGTATAAGGGTTTTCCAAGTTAAGATGTGGAAAGTATTTATTTTGACCATCCTTTTTTTCAGACCCATTGGTCCAATTCAAGTTTGAAAGAAATCAATACTTGATTTTTGATATGAAATTAGGATTTATCCTTTTTTAAGAAATTTTTTACTTTAATTTCTTGTTTTTTGTTGCAAAAGTCTAATTCTTATTCCCAATTCAATGAGTCTATGAGTAAAATTAAAATAAAGTCTTAATAACAGTGTTTCCTACTTAGGTAAAACATTTTAGTCCTTTGATGACTTGAATAAAGTACTAAATGTCTTTTAATAAAAACGGTGCATCAGAAAACGTTCAAACAGTGACTGTTCGTGAAAACTTAAAGTTTTGGGACGAAATTATTTATTTTGAATGTCAGAAATCCAAAAATCATGTGGATTTAGCAAATTACTAAAAGTTAAAGTTTAGCCATTCTGTGATGTCAACTTTAGTAAAATGTTAAAATACGGTGTGATAATATGTTTAAATCTTTTTTGCTTTGTAACTCACAAAAACAGCTTTAAGACTTTACTTCAAAATTTCAAACTTAGAATTACAAGTAATTGTAAAATATTTTCCATACATTTAAAGGTATAAAGAAATAAATAAATACTTAATTATTTTTACGTAAAAAAGTAAAATAAATCTTTTTATTTATTCCAACAACAAAATTGCAATCAATGGATGAGAAATCCAAATTAAAATTTAATTTATAACCATTTTTCATCCGTACAATATCTTCCACACTGTACTCGTATGTATGTAAGTGTAACCATGTTAGCCCTTGACATTAAAAGAGAATCCATGATTCTCCATTTATAATTTCGAATGTTCGATTTTTTCTCTGTATTATACCTATACAGTACACCTACCCACCCGCCCCCAATAAGGATTACCTTAATTCCTTCGATTCGATTGGTTTTTTATAAAGAATTTTTTTGTGTGTCATCCCAAATGTAAACCAAACACAAAAAAAAGGATCGTATCTCAACAAGGAATATTTTTGGCGGGCAGAAGGACGGAGAAAAAAAAAATCAGACAATTTTTATATCCACCGAAAAGAATTGTACTCACATGAATCCAAAGCGATATCAGATTTAACATTGACCACTTTTTCCCTGCTGGTGACTTATATCATTGTAGCCCCCTTCTCATGTCCTCGAAGCAATGCCCGAATTGATGTGGCACTTTGTCAAATCCTTAGTGAGAGCAGCACCGAAAAAGGAACCATCCTCTGGATCGGATGGTGTATTTGTATTTCTGTGATTTTTTTGTTCTTTCTGTTATTTTACTTCCCAGTGGTTGGTGGCTTATCTTGGTGTTTTATTGTACGTTTAGTTCTATTATGCCATAAGCTACCCCGCTTGGAGGAAGTGAAATGCCACCCTAAATCATATAGAACTAAAACTTGGATCCGGAACAAATGCGATTTTTTATGTTGTTGCCATATAGGTATGTGCTGCCTTCCACAACTCGTGGCAAAGATACTTCTTCTTATTCTTCTGGGTGATTCTTTTTTACTGTTGTGAATATACGTGTTTTTGCTGTGTATAAAGTCGAAAATCGATGGCACAAAATAAATCCTGTCCAGAGTAAAATGTAATTCAAACTTTGAACAAAGAACATGTTTTTCACGTCGCGTCGCACAACAATATAACACATAGGTACCAACACAAACAAAAATCAGATTGTTATGGCAGGTCCTTGAAGTGCATCGTCGACGAGGCCGTATCCGTATCCGTATTGCTGTTGTTGTAGTTGTTGACAACGAAAGCCCAAGGACTTAAAAACAAAAAAACCTAAATATTAGTCGAAATTAATGACTCTAGACTGAACTTCCATTATCCCCCATGAACGGAACTCTTTTTCTCTCACTCACATCTGCCGTAACTTTGGGTCGTCGCTTAAGTCAGGATGTACGTTCGTGTTGAAATAAACTTGGCATTGATAGAGAAAGAAACACAGACTTGCAGTACTTTTGTGTATTTTCAAAAAAATAAAAAGAATATAGGTACACATCTAGCATCGCATTTTCAATGTAAAAGAAGTACACATGTAAAAAGCACCACTTTAAACTGAGACAAAAAGGACTTGGCTAAAATCCTAAGCACCAAGTTGAGAGGGTTAAATAATTGTGATGCCCATTTATACAAAAGGCCTTTCAACACAACTACATGACCGTTAAAGGGACTTATTTTTCTAACACCCAGCATCAGGAGAACGGGTAAACCTTGTATCTATAAGGTG
Source organism: Eupeodes luniger (assembly GCA_951509635.1). Classification (NCBI taxonomy): domain Eukaryota; kingdom Metazoa; phylum Arthropoda; class Insecta; order Diptera; family Syrphidae; genus Eupeodes; species Eupeodes luniger. Next base: position 130,207,833 of record OX608075.1, on the reverse strand, counting down.
GCTTTTGCTGAAGTGTGAAGCTGTTGACCCACATTTTGCAATTCCTATCGTGTGCTTAAGGTTTCCGGAAATTCCTTATATTATTGTTAGCGATGGCGATGGCGAATGGAATGTAAAGATTAAGGCTAAAATTTGTGTAACATCGACTGGAGATTGGATGGATTAGATTATAAGGCAGCTATGTATATCCATACAAATTTACTTTAAATATAAAGTTTAATGTTTGGATTAATTGTTAAGCTTTTTAAATGATAAAGGTACCTACTCGTGGATGGCTGGCGTAGATGAGACAAAATAACACCGGAAATTATTCACTTTAGAATACAAATTTGTGTTGCCTTATTAATTAAATTTAACTTTGAACAAATTCTGAAACTAAGCTTATTAGACTTGGAAATTCATATGTAAATATTAGGTTTCACAAAAATACACTTCCTTCAGTCTTAATGAACTTTCCCTAAAACTATATTATCCACAAAGTAAAAAAAAGAACAGGTAAATTAGTTCGTGCGAAAGAATTATAATGTTATAAATTAGTTAAGAACACTAAAAATTGCGTTTACGCCTGAATGTACAACTTGTTCTAGGTCATTTCTTAAAGCTTATAATATTACGAAAAAAGAGGCTGGGATGCGACCCACACTGATAACTTCCCATCCCATCTATCGATTTGTCTTGATTAAAAGTTTGTCTAAATGTATCAATTCTTACCAAATTTGAGTTCTATTTTTTGGAGATTTTATTTTTTTATGAAAAAACGGACTGTTGTATTTTTATAAAAAAAATTACTGAATATAAAAAACAATATTTTCTGTGAAATAAAATAAGTTTGAAGCCAATATTTTTAATTTTTGAAAAGCTATTTGAGTCGAAAGTAAATTTTTACCAAGTTTTAATAATTTTTTTGTTTAGGTTTTTATTTTTTGTAAAAAAACTGTCAATTCGATCTTTTTCAAAATGTTTCTTAATGTTAAAAACAATATTTCTTATAAGTTAAAATTAATTGGAAGAGATAATTTAAAATTTTTGAAAAGATATTTGAGTCGAAAATCAATTTTTACCAACTTTTGTTAAATGTTTTGTTCAGTTTTTATTTTTTTTGTAAAAAAATGTCCATTCGATTTTTCTCAAAATTTTACTGAATATTGACAACAATATTTTTAAAAAGATAAAAGTAGTTTAAAGCCAATATCTCAAAGTCTTGAAAAGATATTTGAGTCGAAAATCAATTTTTACCAACTTTTATTAATTTTTTTTTAGGTTTTTATTTTTTGTAAAAAAACTGTCAATTCGATTTTTCTCAAAATTTTATCAGATGTTAAAAACATTATTCTTCGTTGCACCAAATTGTTTTGGAGATGAAATTATATTTTAGTCGTAAAATTTTCGAAGTGACAAATTTTTTTTTCAGTTTTTTTGATTTATAAAAAAAACCGTTAATTGGATTTTTTTCCAAAAATATAATTGTTTTGTGTCAAGTTGCAATAAATAATATAAAATTTAATTCAAGTCTCTAGCGTCATTGGTTCATGAGATATTTAGGGTTAACCAAAATGTTCACCTTTTTTAAACTGGTAAAAAAAACCACCCACGCCCTTTCTGCATCTTTCTGCCTTGTTATCTGTATAACAGAATTTATTTGAAGTCGATATCTCTTCTTGTACAAACGTACGGACGTACGGACGTACAAACGTACGTACACACGCACGCACAGACATCTTTCTAAAAATCTTTTATTTCGACTCTAGGGACCTTGAAACGTCGAGAAATGTCAAAATTTTCAATTTTGACAAATCGGACCCATTACAATAACTTCCTATGGGAAGTTAATAAAGTTCCTTCTTTCAGAATGAATTTTCAAAAAATAACAAATAAACTGTGAATTACAGTATTAAGGGATCCAAAAAATTGAATTTGTAGATACAAAAAATTGATTTTGAAAAGCCAACGCGTTAAAACTTAAAAAATAAAATATTTATTGACAAAAAGTTATAATTCGTGTTCATGTCCATTACATGCTTTGATAAACTTTTTAAAACATTTATATATTTGGTTGTACGAAAAATGTTTAACTTGACAATAAACCCCAGAATAATTTATCAATCAATTAGTACAAAAAATGTTTCTTCAGATAAGGTTTTTTAACATTCTGTTTTAATACAGAAAATACTTTAAAACCAATACAGTCAATTAACTATTAATATCCATTAACCTTCTTCATCGATGGGTATTATGGTATACGAGTATATTTTGTTCTTGCTGTCAATTTTTGAAAATTCTCTTTATTAAAATATCGATTTCTTCTTTAAAGATTTCTTTGACGAATCGAAATTCCATTTTTCTTTTTTTTTATTTTGTTTCCAGTTTTTTTTTTATTTATGAACTAAGACTTAGTCATAATCTTAGGAGGTCCTGAAGCTGAAACCTTTTACCTTGACTGGTAAAGCCGATTCCATTATTTTTATCACTTTAATCCAAATTGGATGAGTTCAGCTGCTTCGGTGAGCTTATTGTTAGGCAATGAACTCTCCCCATTTTTCTTATGCTTGTGATGGGATTAACAACAAAACGTAAAATCTTTAACGCACTTTTATTTTTTTGCCCACAATTTCTCAGGTGGAAGCGTTTGGAATTTGAAATTTTGATCGAAACAAAAAAGATGCGGTAGATGGTTGGATGTGTATGCTATGTGGGGGGTATTATTGGCTCTCTATGTCGTTGGTTGAAGTGGAAAAAGGCAATATTATGATGGTTCGAGCACTTAGTAAAGCTTAGATATTTGTGTGTTGGATCCCTCAGAGTAGCTCACTTGTAAAGCTTTATTGGATTCTCGGAAAACACAAGAGGGAGTTGTTTTTTCTCCAATATACACCTTTATATACATACATATGTATACTACACAGTTATGATGTGGTTTGTTTTTATTTTGTGTTTGCTTTGTTTGACTTAATCCTATAAAATTGAGCTTGAGCACGCATATCATGCTGCAAAAACGAATATTGTTTGCATATTCATTTTCCGAGACAGAAAACTACAATTTCAAAAACACAAACAACCATTTATTTTTGAAGTTCATACTATACATACACATACCCACGTTAAGTTCAAAGAATAATGGTCATTAAAGTGGAATGTTCATGTTAAAGCGCACTGATTTTGCATGTGAAGTATAGGAACACATGCAATTTGGCTATATTTCGGTAGGTGGGAAGTGAAAATACAATTAAAGCTGCGTCATGTTTTTGAGTTTGTACTTAGGTACTATATGAGTAGGCCAACTTTAAGAAAACATTTAAAGCTAGGAAAAAAATAATTTTTTAATTTGTTACGTCTTCCAAAAAAAAACAGAATACTAAAAGCTTTAAGACGAAGACCTAACATCATTCTGACTAAACTTTCGAACAGCATGAAATCATAGTACGTAAGTGAAAAGGAATCAACCAGAATTTTGAAGTCCTTGTTAAGACTTACAAACTAAGTCGGAAATCAAAATCAGAATGTGAAAAAATTTACACTTTTAAAATTAAACCTACTTTCTTTTCTCCGGTTCGATAACACACTTTCACTTCTCCGCTTTCGAGGTTTACAAAAAAGTTTCAAGGGCTCTCTTTCCTTAAGTACTTAACTGTGGTCCCTATGCGTAGAGGTAATTGGCAAATTTATTAAGAAACAAAAAATTTTACATCGCCACTTTTTCCACAACACTTACAACGACAGTGTGTGTTCAATGTTCATATGTATCTTCTCATTCATCCAAGCTTTACTTGCATTAAATTCTTGTATTCTCTGAGGCGTTTTCGCCAAATGGTTGTTAGCGGACATAAGAGAACTCTTATTCCATTCTTGCTGTCAGGTTCAAGGGGAACGACAATGAAGTGCTACGTAAAATAAAAATTAATGCGAAACAAGTTACGTGGAATAAGAACGTAAGGTGATATTAAGAGTCGTTTGCTTTTGCTGTTGTGATAAAAGCCAACATTTATTTATATAAATAAGATAAAGATTAAAGAAATATAAATCATAAAAAGAATATTCTATAATACAAATATTAAAACATATTATATCAATTTGTAGAACCTCATTCAAATAAATTAATATTATATATCACACTTTTGGTATTAGAAATATGCTGAGCAATTATTTAAAGAAAACATCACCACCTCAGCAACAATGATCCAAATCATTTTAATTTTAATTTTTTAATTTTAAATGATATGTGATAAAATTTTAATAAAGTTTATAATTATTTTTTTTAAATAATCCATCAGCTAAAAGTTGAAAATAGGTTCAAGCTGGACGCAAATTGTTATTATTCAATAGAAACCTTCTCAGGCAATTGTATTGAAGGAAAATTACCAAACACTTACTTGTATTGCAAGTTGTGCTGTGATAGTTTTATTTACAAAGAATAATAAAAAAAACTATTTATTATTATTGTTAGAATAAATAATTAGTTAAGTTTTTAATTTTCAGATACAAATATGTAAATTCTATGAGTTTTTGAAAGTATCCAAGTCGCATCGTGTTCAAATGAATATTTTGTATACCTTCGTTCTTGTTGATTCTCATTAAACTAAATAATAATTTTATGAAGTTAGAGTTTGTTAATTATTTTAACGAATACTAAACCAGACCTTGTAGTTCTGTCTTCGAATTTAAAAATTGCTAAAAATATTTACCTCAATTTCATGCCCACTTTTTGGTATATAAGGGACTACCTACCAACCAAATTTTTAGCCTTATTTCACTTTCTTTTTGTTTTCGTTTTTTTTTTTCTCCTAGTTTTCTTCTTCTTTTTTTTTTGAAATAATAAAATACAAAAATACATTTTCGGATGCTAATGCGATCTTATTTATGATGCACTTAAAAATTTCCTTGTAAGAATCCTTTACTACTGGTACGCGAGGTTACCATCCAGGCATATAGAAACCTACTTTGGGGTTCTGTCCTGGTGAGATGTGTTTTCATAGTCGTTCTTTTTTTGTCTTCTTGTTTTTTACCTTATTTCTTTCTTTTTAAGTTTTGCCAGAATTTGGCATCAGAACTGTTGTCGCTGTTCCCTTCTTGATCCTGGCTTGGTGCAATTGTTATGCAGCATTTTTCGTACTTTGTTGCTTGCAACAAGAACAAGAAGACATCGTCGTCGGTCGTCGTCGTCGTTGCAGGGATTGGGAAGGGGCTTAAAAAACCATTCGCGTGTCTCTTTGCTATTCTGTTTTATTTTCGTGTTTTTTTTTCGTCTTGGTTGTGCTGCAGAAAGAAGCAGCAATTCTTTTGCAAAATTGCATGTTGTTTGTTTTGGCGGTGGCGAGATGGCGATGGCGATGGCGGTGGTGCTGGTGGTTGAGGTTGAAGGATGGCTGCGCCCTTGGAATGCGTTGTGGATGCGCTGCGGTTGAGCGGAGGTGTGCTTGAGCAGAATGAATTGAAGAGGTAGAAATGAGCCGAACCAGAACTCGTTAGTCTTTGGGGAATACCTATACTATTTTCCTTATAACGATTTATTAAAAACACAACAGTTCACTTCGAAATTCCAATTATTATATATATTTTCTCTCCGTATTTATAATGTTTGATTTTAATAATAAAGTTGTCAAGGCGATAATTACAAACAATAATGATTATTATATTTTAAAGTAATAGTAGAATGATCTAAAGTAGATTTCTAATAAATAGTGAACACTACATTCTCTCCTTTTTTTAAAAGTTTAAATGAATAAAAATAACACAACATGAAATTGAAAGAAAATAATTATTGATACTCATATAACTCAATTACACGCTGAATCATCAAACGAGTTTGATTTATTAGTTTGAATTGTCCAATTTCCATTAATTTTCTTTAAATGAACAATGTTCCGTCTTGTTACTTCACCAGTTGTTGAATTCTTAACTAAAACATCTCCTCCCTTCTGTTTGATAACTTCATGCGGTATTTCACCAAAGTTGGAATCTATCTTGTTTTCTTTTCGCATTTTCTTCACCAGAACTTGGTCACCAATGGTAAGTTCACTTTGAGCAGCTCGTCGCTTTTTGTCAGCGTACAGTTTTCCTTTTTCTTTTTCAATTGCATCTTTTTCAGTAAATTCCTGATTAAAACCTTGATCTTGGTTAATTAGTGATGGAATTTTATCTTTAAGAAGTCTTCCGTAGAAAAGTTCAGCCGGAGCTTTTCCTGTAGTAGAATGTGGAGTGTTGTGGTACATAAGCAAATAGTCTATTAAATCTTCTTTCCAATTGGAGCCTGTAGCCTTGCTGATTTTTATTCTTTTAAGTATGTCCCGATTTTGTCGTTCAACTTCACCGTTTTGTTGGGGCCAGTATGGAATTGTGTTATATAATTTTACGTTGAACTCTTCACAAAAATCTCTAAACTCCTTACTGGAAAATTGTTTACCATTATTTGCAGTTATTGTTTGAGGATATCCTAATCTAGAAAACATTTTCCTCAGAGATTTTATAATTGACGTTGAAGTTATATTTTTTAAAATAACGATTTCCTTATAACGGCTGTAATAATCTACGACGACAAATAGATGTTCGTCACTTGGAAGAGGTCCCATTAAATCTATTGCAATATCTACCCATGGAGCTGTTAGTATTGTTCGTCGTTTCATCGGTTCAGGAACAGTTGGCGCTGAAACAAGGAGACAACCTCTGCAGTTTCTTACAACATTTTCGGCATCTTGGTCGATTTTTGGCCACCAGACTTTTGTTCGCAACCGTCTTTTTGTTCCAACTATTCCTGGATGTCCTTCATGAGCAAATTCAATTACTTTTTTACGAAGCTGTTGTGGAATTACTATTTTGTTTTGCCGTAGTAGTATATTCCCATAAAAACAGAGTTCATTTTCAAATACTTTGAAATTAAGAACATCTTTGTTCCAATTTTGTTCATACATTCCTTCCTTAACGCGTAGTATTTCTTGATCGTTTTCTGAAATCCTGTCAATTTCTTTCAAGGTGAATGCTTTGGGAACGCTATTGCTGGCAATGTGATGAACATGTTCTTCGGAATCAAAATTCTTTTTGATTATAGGATCAACTATACAGAGTCTTGAAAGTGGATCAGCAATGTTAGATTTACCTGGTTTATATATGATTTTATATCTGTATGACTGTAATCGAAGAACCTATCTCTCAATTCGTGCACATGGCTTAGACTTTAAGCCAAAAATTGTTTCTAGAGGTTTATGGTCAGTAACGAGTTCAAAGTCTAATCCATACAAATATATATATGAAAATGTTCAACTCCCCAAACTAAAGCCAATGCCTCTTTCTCTGTCTGACAGTATCTTTTCTCACAATCTGATAAACATTTGTTTCCATATGCAATTATTCGTGGCTTCATTTCGTTATTAAATTGTATCAAAACCGCACCCAATGCCACAGGACTTGCATCCACAATCAGTTGAGTTCTGTCATAAGGATCATAGTAACCTAAATATTTATCATTTTGTAAAATATTTTGTAACTCTTGAAATGAACGCCGTTGTTTTTCACTTAAAGAAAGTTCTGATTTTCGATTACGATTTTCAATTTTTAATGCGTCACGTAATGGCTCGGTTAGAGTTCCCAGATTTGCTATAAATTTACCTACGTAGTTTATGAGCCCTAAGAAGCTTTCAAGCTCTTCAACAGTCCTAGGCTCTCGAAATTTTTGTATAGCATCTATCTTTGAAGGTGATGGCTTAACGCCTTCTGCAGAAAGAAGATGTCCCAAAAATTCTATTTGTCGGACATTATATACGCACTTAGCATCATTTAGTAAAATATTATTTTCGTTTATAACATCCAATAGTTTTTTAAAACGTGCGTTATGTTCTTTTTCATTTTGACCAAAAACAACTATGTCATCAATAAAATTAACTACACCTTCACATTTACATAAAATTCTTTCCATTACCTTTTGAAATATTTCTGGAGCGCAATTCATTCCAAACATTAGCCTCTTGTACCTGAATAAACCACTATTGGTAATAAATGTGGTTATGTACCTTGAGTCTGGACAAATTTCTATTTGATGAAAAGCGTTCTTTATATCCAAACGAGAAAAAATTGACGACTTCCGAAGCTTGGGCAAGATAAGATTCATCGTAGGCAGTGGATAGTTTTCCCTTAATATTGCTGTATTTGCTCTTCTCATATCCACACATAAACGAAGATCTCCATCTTTTTTCAAAATAGGTACTATAGGAGATATCCATGGCGAATGTCCATCTACAGCTTCGATGATGTCTAGTTCGAGTAATTCGTTTAACTTATTTTAATTTTTTCTTCTAAAGGAATGGGTAATTTTCGACAAGGTTGTATTACTGTAGGAATCGTTTCGTCAATAGAGATTTTGATAGTTAATTTTTTTATTTTTGGAAAAGTTGTTTTTTCAATTGAATTTAAAAGTTGTAAGTAAACCTACTTTGAGAACTCCAATTTCTTTCGCCGTTTCTTTACCCAGTAAACATCTTTGACCAGTTCTTATAACATAAAATTTTGCATTTTGTTTACTACCTGTATATCGGCGTCAAAAGATCCTAAAACGTCAAGTGCTTGTTTTGAACCGTAGGCTAAAAATATTTTATTTGGCTTTTTGATTTGGTTTCTAACCAAAACTCCTTTCTTCTTCATTTCCAGACAAGCTCCTTCTGAAATAATATTTGATGTGCTACCAGAGTCAATTATCATTTGAATGGAAACTCCGCCAACCGAACAAGTTATTTCATCTTCCTTTTGGCTAGAAAAATGAAAAATAAACTCTTCGTCTTTTACCTTTTCAACTGACCGTATCGATTCCCTTTTCAACTTTTTGTTTCGGAATGTGCTGTCAGTAAAACCTTGTTTTGATTTGGTGCGACATTTGGATTCAAAATGACCTTTTAATCAGCATTTACGACAGTTCTTCATTTTTGCAGGACATTTTGAGTCTTGAGCTGAGTGATCTTTTGAACCACATCGAAAACATTCAAATTTTCGAGAAAGAAATTTATTAATTTTATTAATTTCAATGGTGCTATTATTCTGTTTGCTGTTAAAATTTTCCATTTGAATGTTAACTGTTTCTAACGAATAAGACAGAAAAATAACATCATTTAAACTTTTAGAATCATCCATCTCTAATATTTTCCGTCTTAGCTTTTCAGAAAAACATTTCTCAACCACTTGGTCTTTAATATGTTCATCCGGATTTTCAAACTTACATTTCGATGCTTGACGCCTTAACCGAATAATGAAAGCTTCAAATTTTTCGCTTCTTTCTTGAAACATTTGTCTAAAAATATGTCTTTCATATGTTTTATTTTGACACGGATTGAAATATTCTAAAATTGGATCAACATTTGCTCCTGGTAAATTGTAAAAAATTTCTTGGAGATCTTGTCCACCACAATGAAGAAGAGTTGCCCTCTTTTTAATAGATTCTGTGGTTCCAGAAATCTGAAGAAAAATTTCAAAAGATTGTTTCCATTTTGCCCAGTTTATTCCCAAAGATTGAGAATCTCCGAAACAGTCAAATGTTCTTAAATGGGGTATATTTTCCATTTTCCAAATTGATCCCTGTCAATCAAATTGATATGAATCGTAAATACAGAGGCATGAATTTAATCAATATATCAATATTAATGAATCAAATCAACACAAATTATGCAATTCTTAGAATTTAATCTACATATATGAATTTAACTCATCCATTCAAATTTCATCGTTACGAATTTAATCTTTACGAATTTAATCAATACGAATTTAATCATTTCGAATTTAATCCACAAAAAAAAAATTCAGACATATTATACAAATCGTCTTAATAACCAATGCATCTTTATAAATCAATATGAATTTAATCAAATTAAGATTTCTTTTCCTCCTTTCCAGAAAAAGATCTTGCAAATTATGACTTACTTAATTTTCGTTTTTTCTTGACGAACTTAGAATTATTTTTGATTTTCTTCCTCCAATGTTTCCTTTTTGGTTTTACAAATTTTCTTCCTCGTCGCCAAAATATACTATTTTCCTTATAACGATTTATTAAAAACACAACAGTTCACTTCGAAATTCCAATTATTATATATATTTTCTCTCCGTATTTATAATGTTTGATTTTAATAATAAAGTTGTCAAGGCGATAATTACAAACAATAATGATTATTATATTTTAAAGTAATAGTAGAATGATCTAAAGTAGATTTCTAATAAATAGTGAACACTACAATACCTATGCCTTCTACCTTACCTTACCTACACCTTATATATTTTTTGGTTTGAATTTATTGCTTTTTCAAAAGAGGGGGAAGATGAACTTTTCGATTCCTTCTTCGGAGTGTATCATTATGTTTTTTTTTTTGTTGGTTTTGTTATTTTACACTTGGATTTAAAAAGTTTTTTTTTATAAATTTAAAGTTTGTATTTATATTTTTATGTTAATTAAAGAATGATCAAACACGTTTTTGTATTAAATCTCAAAATAATATTTACTTTTCTTTTTTTTTCAGGTAAACTAATATATTTGAAACTAACTACTTGCAGTGAGTAAGAAACAGAACTACGTATATTTCTTTTTAAACAGAAAACATTTTAATTTATAAATGTATATTTAAATGCAAAGTTCCTAGTCCCAAAGGTATTGAAATCTTAAGCCTCTATAATCTAAGAAGAATATTACTTTGAAAGTCGAAAGTAGTAGGTAGTTTTAGTTTCCCTTCTTCGTATTTTTGCAGACTAGCATATTAAAATTGAATAAGTCAAAATTATAGCGATACTATTAAAAGGACTAACGAAGAAAACAAAAATCTATGTTTAACTTTTATTTTCGTTTGCCTAAATTAAATTGCGTAGAAGCTTATTAAGTTGTTCTTAACTAAAATTAAATTTCTGAAAGTATAGTAAAAGCTATAGGTATTTAACTTTGAGATAGTTGGGGATAATAAAAGCTAATAATATTTATACTACCATCTACTTACAATCATTATTTTAAATTAAATAAAAAACCGTTTCAAAGTCAAAGACCTATAAGAATTACGGCCAAGAGTTTAAATTTGTATTTCAGAGACACGACGGATATGAAAATTATAGCTTAAGCTGTAAGACCGAGCTCTGATTATGTTACATGTTTGAGCAGCGGCAGCGATAAATCCATGAATTGTAGTTTTAATACTTTGAAGCTGTGACTATAACGCTGTTTTTTTCTCATACCTAAAAATCTATCAGTCTTATAAAAACGCTCTTAAAAATGTTAAGCACGCAGTACAAATAATGTTTGTTAAAATAAGACTTTTCTGCTCTCTTTTAATCCTGAAAAAAAATTTAAATAATGCAAAATTTTACGATTATGTCTAGAGTTTCAATTAATTTATCATATCTCTATAGCTTTTGGTATTTTTTTTAATTTTCATAACCTAAAAGGATTTGTGGGAACTAGCAACGGAAAATTGAATTACTTATCTTTAATTATTTCCATTAGTATTCCACTGGTGAAGCTAACTGGTGTATGTATGTTAGTTATACTCCCTCTTCAAAACAATCTTTCTTTTTTATTCCTTTTTTTGTTCCTTCATCTTTTCATTTCTAACTCCTCGTTCTGGAGAAGTTTTCAGAATCATGGAGGCAGAGGCAGAGACTGGAGGAGTATAGAAAACAAGTAAAAAAGACCAAAACGATGTGGTCCACGTGGCAAAGCGGAATTCCCTTGCCATTCCAATTCCAGGACCAGACCATCAGAACATACAACACACTACTCTGACACCGACTCTCGACTCGACTCCCATTCTGAATCTAGACTCCAGGCGATTTCATACATTTTTGCGCGGAAGGTAAGTTTTTTGCTCCTCTTTGCGCACTGGCAAATGAATGAACAAATTCCCAAACCATAACTTGAGAAGCGTTCCATAAATTTTCGGTCGTAAATTTTGTTGTTTACAACCATAGTCGACTGCCATTTTCTAACGAAAGTCGTCGAGTTGTACGTGCAAAAAGCTTACAATTTCACACCATGGTTTTGTGGGGATGGGCGGTGGAGGTGGTGTTTGAAAGGACGTGGCCGTGGTCTTGTCCCCGTCCTCTCCAACTTCCCTCTCTTGGATTTTTGGACTGCTATGCTGTGAGACTGAGATGGGATGGGGTTGATTTTACTATGCATCATATCTCTGGCGTATTGTTGTGGTTCAAAGATGTGGGTTAGGTTTTATGTATAGGAACTAGGAAGGTGGGTAGGTATATAGGGTTTTCAGGAATTGCATTGGTAATTTCAATTTGACAGCTCCAGCATTTGTAGCTCAGTTGGCAAAGGGCATTGTCAGAACTTGTTTGTGGAATGCGCGAACATAAAAAGTATTTCTGGTCGTTGTTCACATCTTTCTGAGGCTGGAATGTTTTGAAAATGCAAATTTTTGAATGGAAAGACAAAAACGAAGACAAAAAACAAAACGTTAACTGGACATTATTTATAACGCAAGGACTTCAAAACAGTTTAACAAAGTTATGTATATGTGCGTCTGATAAGGCGTGTCACTTTATGTGCAACTTCCGCTTTTTGTTTTAGATTGTGTCATCTAAAGTTCACACATTGTGTCAACTGCATTTTGACACGTAAGTGACCGCCCTCCGCCCTCCGCCAGCCGCGATATCATTTTATCCTTTGCTGCCATCTGTGCTACCAGATCACAGTTACAAAGTCCATATTTGGAAGGGAAAATAAATGGGACTAACTATTCCCATTTCCCTTGATTCTTAGTCCCTTTTTTTTATCCCAAAATGCTGAGACTGACGTCGGATAGTTGTTTTAAAACATCGCCACGGGCAGAGGGGGGATAACGTAAAAAATATGTGTTTCTCGCATTTATGATGATTAAAGATCTTAAAATCTGTTTACGACAGCACAGCGCACCGCGGTGTCGGTGTTTCATGCACGCAATCATCTCATCGTACCCCATCGTACAATGTTAGTGGAGGCGGCGCGGCGGCAGCGTAAGGTAAATTTTCGCCATCACTGCTTGCTGAGCTGATGCATAAAAAAGAGAGATTAATCAAAAGTCATTTAATATTGCATATTTGCAGGGGTTGTGTAAAATGGTTATTTTTACTGAAAGCAACTGGCATTTATATTACACAACATATTTCAGGCGTGAGTGATGGCACAGGTAAGGTAGGTAGGTGGATGATGGAAGTTGGAAGGAAATAGGATGGCAGTGGCAGAAGGGTAGTTATAACATTTGATGCATTTTCGTTCTCATTTCGTAACAATTGTTTGAAATATGAATGAAATCAGCAGCTGAATTCTGAATTTCCAGGGAATTTAAACGAAAATGTTTTTGACAGGATAAATTACAACATCATCATCATCATCATTGAATTGAGTAAAGTATTGGAAATTTGGAAATTCCTTGAATGAATGAACATACATACATGCATATGTATGTATTGATTCAATAAATTCTTCGAAAATTCGGGTTTGTTTTTTAAAACATTCCAAACAATGGTAATGAACATTCTTCAACAATAGGTTGTCAATTAACGTAGACTGCATCATTGAATTGTTTTTTGAAACCATGTTAACGGTTTAAGTTTTATAAAATGAAATAAAATTAAAAACAAAGCCTTATAAATAATTTCAATAGGGTATCACGTTTGTTTCTAAGAAAACTAAGATTCGAACAATCTAAAAAGAAAAACAAACTAAACAAAGGTGCGGAATATAAAATGTGGAAAACACAGAAAGACTTCAGCACAACACAAATCAAACAAACCAAACAGATACAAAGGATAACAGGGCCCCCGGTAGTCGACACAAAACCAACCAAAAATAGAAAAAAATAGAAACACAACTCCGTTCAGGTTCAAAACTTTACAACATGGCTCATACAAAGGTACAGTATTTGTATTTTGTGTGTCCTGTACAGCTACAAAAACAGGATAGATTTATGCCCAACAGTAGAAAAATTGCATAGGAAAAACAGCAAACATGCTTTAGCTAAAACAATGTCCAAGGATTCAACTAAAGGTGCGGTGTGGCAACTGGAGTTTTCCATTTATATGTTCCTAAGAAAAAAATGCAATAGAAGCATTTTTGGAAACAAGCAAAAAAAAACAAAAAAACAAAAAAACTTTATGGTAGCCATAGCGGCATGAACACTTGTTCTATCGTTATGGAGACATATCCCTATGGTATAATCCTTATTTATTTTTGTATGTGTTCTTTTGTATCTTTAATACTAAAGTAAGCAATGTGTGTATCATTTTTTCTGTTTTAAAAAGTCGTCGCCCGAGAATTGTTTTGTTGTATCTCCCAAAAACACGATTTTGAGAAATCGCATTTAAAGGTTTCCGTTACTATAAAAAAAAAACTAAGCGATTAAGTTTTTTGTTTTTTTATTAGAATATATTGTGTGGAGTATCTTCTTTTGATTTATGTATTTAAAACTGTCCTAGCTATTTTGGTTTTCAAATTATAAAGCTTTTTCCCCAAAATGAGTTTGTCGTATACGCCACCAAAATAAGCTTTTGTTTCCATCCTATACACGTACGACAAAGTAAACGCACGTACGACATTTCAATATTCAAGCGTCGTGTTTATTTCAATAGGGATTAGTATGAGAACCAATTAAAAAAAGTCAATTTCCAATGATAACAATTAAATTTTATTTATTTTATAAAGGTTAATATAGCAATACATACAGTCCCTGGCCATATTATTAGACGCACTGCAGAATTTTTATAATTATTAGATTATACGCAATATTTTTAACGTTCAAGAATGGATGTATGGTTACATTTTTATGCAAGATAGGGCTCCATGCCACACAGCCCGGTCCATAAAAACTTATTTGAGGGAAGAAAACATCCCTCTGTTGGACTGGCTAGAAACATTCGCCGCGAACCTCATAATCAGGCCCCTGATATGAACCCAATTGAAAACGTGTGGGAGCTGATGAAGAGGGAAGTAGCTAAAGATGTGGTCACTTATTGAAAGAGTGATTCACGTGTCGAATCACCACCCACAAATGTAGGAAACAGTCAAATCATGCATTGACAGTATGCCGCGCAGAATTGAGGCTCTTATTAAAGCAAAAGGAGGTTCAACAAAATATTGAACAAAATTACAAAAATAACAACAACAAAACTGAAAATATTAATTTAAAAAAAAAATCTTTAAATCTGTTGCTTTATTTCTAGGAAGTAGTTTATATTCTGCATACAAAATAATTCAAATGCATTACAATATTCGAAAACCTGATTAAAATAGCTGGAAATTAAGATTTTGCAAAAGTGCGTCTAATAATATAGCCAGGGTACTGTACATCACATTTATTGAGTCTTTGTTTAAAGGCAATCTTGGTGTGAAAAAATCAACTTGATTAAAAATGGTAAAAAAAACAATAACAAAAAAGTCATCCTATGACCATAAAAATATTAATGTTAATATAGGTACAAAATTAAAATCACATTTTTTTTCATAAAAACTAACGGAAAAGTAATTCTATGACTATGAAATAGGTATACGATTAAATCTTTTTGTACCTCCAGTTGAAATCTCTATACACGTACGACAAACCAAACCGCAATATTTTTTTTCTTGTTTGTGTTGTATTTCTCTATGATCAGTCCTACATTATATGTGAGTCTCATACAAGTACGACAAAACAATTTTAAGGTTTTATTTTAAATTTTTGATCGTATGTTTTAAGCCTATACACTTTCGACAAAACAATATTAAGAAAAAAAAAGAGGGAAAACACATGGAATTTTTGTCGTATATGCCAAAAACTGTCGCTTACGACAAAACAAAACTCAAGGGGTGATTATTTTGTGGACATACGACAAAATGCATACTATTTACCTCAGCAACGGTAAGAGATAGGCAAACTCTGACAACAGAAATGAAAAGAGCACCTTTGAAAACATAATAATGCATATCCAGTTTAAAAAAAACCAATTTGGCGCTTACGACAAAACAATTCTCGGGCGACGAAGTGTTGTTTTTAAAACAACGTTTGATTTAAAAATACATTTATGTACATAGACAGTAAATATGCTATGTATTATAAAGCTTTTTACGCTATGATGAACCTTATGGTGCAGTTGTAATATTGTCTATTTTGAAACAGTCAATATAATTCACACGAAATAAAATAAATGAAACAATTTTCCAATAAAAATGTGTAGGTATAACTTTATCGAAAAAATCAAATTTAAAAAAAAGATACGTACAACATAAAATTGAATTATAGAAAGAATCAATGTTTTTTTTACTTTTAAAAAAGCTTTTCAATTCAATTTGATTTCAGAGGATAACCAAAATGAAATAAATTGATTGAAATGAAAGACCAACTATACAAGCTCTAAAATAATGTCAGATAATCTGGATTGTCATGAAGTTTTTGTATTTTATTTTATTTTGTTTCATCATAATATGATTTCATGTTTTTATTTTTTACAAATAGTTTTCTATTTTTCTATTGGGAACTAATGAATAACATGTTAGTGATTTATTTTCATGTTTTTAAATTGATTTGATTAAATCAGAATATCGACTAGTTTTTGTTTAAAAAAAAAGTTATCATAGTAAGTGCAACTAAATAAATTTCCACAACTTTTAATAACAATAAAAATAATATCCAAATTGTGTTCATGTTTCTGGGAAAAACGGAAGAGGTTTGAGGTTTTTTTATCGCACATGAAACACTTTATAAATTTATCATTTACATATTATGAAGTAAATATAAGTGTTTGTTTTATTGAAAATTAAACAGATTAATATTTTGGATTATCAGCTTTTATTTTGGCAACATTCGATACCACAGAAACATTTTATTTTATTTTGTTTATGTATCTTTACGTACAATGTTCATTGTACATAATGTATTAACATATGCTGTCTTCTATGAATTTACGGTAAGGGAAGCAGTGAAGACCTCTCGTCTTATTTTTAAAACTTCTTGTTTGACTGACCTGTTATATTGTTCTTATCTAAAATTCCATAAATGAAAGGAGATGCAGAACTGTAACACCATAGAAGTCTTTAGTTTTAGTCTTTATCTGGATGTTTGTCACTGTTACTTTTTAGCAGTTATTCTTATATATGTAAGCATATTAGACGAAATTTCATCAACAAAATGTTTTAAAATAATATTTGAAAGAAATATTTGGACATGCAAAAATTTAGACATAATTATTTTCTAATGGTATTAAAAAAATATATAGGTATACTAGTTGACCCAGCCACGCGTTGCTGTGACTTACTTTTTTGGTCATACTACATTGTTGTAAACTATTTAAGGTAAAAAGTAGGAGAACATCAGACATGGGCACAGCCATTCTTATTACAATGAAATTATTATTTACGAACTAAGACAGAAACGTTAAAGCAGATATACAAAATTATTGTGTGGGATTTAAAGGGGAAGGACGTTGAACACAATTGATCAAAATTTTCGTACAGTTGATGTAAAGCAAAAATTCAATACAAAAGAATTAAATTTAAAATGTATTATTATTATTTTTATTCAAGTTTGTAAAAAATGAGTAGGTATATTACAAAGTTTTTAGTAAATAACATGTGACAGTTAAACTTATAAATGAGGTAGGTAGGGCGGATAATTTAAAATCTTCTAACAATAATATTTATTATTTTGGTAAATATTGGACATTGTTTGGGCTTGGGACTTATTTATAGATATGGCAGAAGCTAAACGAATTGGAAACTATAACCTTCTAGAGAGTATGGTAGAATCTGATGGTATCATTGGAATACGTGGCAACAGGACCACTTTTCCTTTGAACTTTTCAGTTAAAATGGTTGCTTCGAGAATATTTCCGGTGATCTTTTTGATGACCAAACGTGTATCGTTGTATAATTGAAGTGGATTCAGATTGGGCAGGAGAATTAAATGTGAATTAATCTTTAATCGAAGATTATGTGGTAGCATTCCTGCTATATCTAGTGAATTTAAAAATTCAATTGGGAAATTTACACTATCATTTTCATTAACAACAGAATCGAAATTATTAGACAAATAATTTGTAATAAAATAATATTGCGATCATAAATTGAGCTGTTAGCTATCCTATCTTATAAGTTGGATCAATCTGCACACCGTGTACAAATTTTGTTAAAATCGGTTAAGTTGTTTAGGAGTCTATCGCGGACAAACATCGCGACGCGTAATTTATATATATTAAGAAGAAGATATATAAATATTACGTATTTATTATAAATTTAAATGAAAAAGTAAGAGTGGGATGAATGCAAAACTTTAAGGGCTTCTGTCGAAGGGTATCCGTCAAGAAAAATTGGTTTGCCTTTTGTGTAGAATAAATGTATTGCATATGATTTTAATTAGATAATTTTACTAGACTCCTTTAAACGCTTATGTCACCACTTCGATACTGTTCCAGGGGTCTGTCCTTTTCGACTTTTACTATAAGTGGACCTGTATACATGCAAAGTTCATTTTATAAATGACTTTAATATGATCCTGGTACACAGATTTGGTGGTTTTGTTCTATACCCTGAGACCTATTATTGTTTTGTTTTTGTTTATTGTCAAATGACTTTATTGTTTTGTCAAAACATGTAAAATTAATTTCTAAACATGCATTTGACCGTTTTTGAAATCAAAGCCACCCACCTACGACCTATACTTTTTTTTTTCTAATAAATTCTGTGTGGTCCATAATATTTTCCAGCATCTGATAGCTTGTTTGTTATACTCCCAGAAGTATTAATTGACTTTGATTTATGAAATCCTAATTTGTTCTTATTACAACTCAATTACTATACCGATTAATCAACGTGCGCGCTCGCATAGTGCACAGGACGACGGCTAGGTACGTGTCGGCATGTGCTTTATATTTCCTTAAAGAAAACCTCATACCATATACCCACGTTACCTACCACCTTAACATAGGTAAACAACACAAGCCTCAAATGGGATACGCAAAATAAGTATAGAATAAACTAAGAATACAAAAACAAAAATCTAAAGAAAATCTGAATCAGCATGATATGAATATGAAGCCATAGAATGATAAATATGGGTCAGAATTCATTTATATATATGGCTCGAAATTAAAATTGCTGTCTTAGTGCCAATAAACAACAAAGGCACAAAATAAAATTCGCATAAATTCTCAGATTGAAATCATAAAGTTTGTAGCGCATGACCCAGGTGGCCAATTTTACAATATCTATAGTATACTTACCTAGGAACAACAACAGGGTGATCGGTTTTCCTTGTCCAGATGTTGCCGCTGCCGCTGCCGCTGCTGCTGCCACACTCTGCTACCGCTTTTCTTCTTGCTATACCACCAACCAGCGTCCACCATTCACAATATTATACACTATAACTTGGAAGTATAGAGTTGGTCTACTAAATCATTTTTCTCTCAACGACTCTATGAGTTATTGCGTGGTGCAAGGATATTGAGACCGAAAATTCATTTACCTTTTGTTTATGGCACACCTGAGGGCAAGGCTGACTTGACTCTAAGGGGAGGCAAGAACCTGTCCTACTGTTTGTGTAAACTCATATACAGTTATTTTTACATATTTCTACATATCTATACTTGCATGTTGTATATATATGTACGTTCTTACGTGTAGAAGTTACATATATTTGTACAGAACGAGTGGTGTTTTGAGATCCTTGTCTTGACTAAATGCCATTGTAAATTACCACAAAATAATTATTATTGATTGTCAATAAGTGTTAGGATAGTGTTTCGAGCAAATTTATGAATGTTGTTAATGGGGGCGTGCCTATTACAACTCATCTTGTTCAAGAATAAAACCTACATAAATTATATTTCTTAATGTTTCATATTTTATTCTTGTGCAAAAGGTTCCAGATTGATGTTGATTTGATAGTTCAAAATGAAAATTACATACATACATTTATTAAAATATTGTTGTTTAATTTTAAATGATTTAATAGGATCAATTGATGATTTTTTAATTTTTTTCACATTTTGCGAATTTAAAGATCACAAAATGGCTACTTTAATTTTTAGTATTTTGGTACATTCACATGGCTTTAAAATATTTGACTTTTCAAATGTACCTATGTACTGTACATAGTCTGTCCCCTAAGCTTAGGTTTGTTCGCTTTGTTTTTTTTTCCACAATATTTCACTATTAAGACTTGTTTAGATGCATATTCTGAAAAATTGAGTTAACAATCAATCCAGTTGACATTAAACTCTTTTCTTAACGAAATCCTATATTTTAAATTTATATGTGTTTTGCTTAAAATACACTTTTTAGATAAATAAATTAAAAATTCCTATCTTTCAAAAATTCCAATAAATTTTAAATCTATTTGCACAAAATTCTAACCAATCTATTTTTAAGGGAATAACAATTTACTAGTGAGCATTTTTGTAAAATATTTAAACAAAAGCAGTAAACGAAGCAAATTGCTAACATTTAGAGCAGCCATTCCGTGGTTTTAACTAAAGCAAAATATTAAGGCATTTAAAAATAGCTAAATCACCATTTTAATTTAGTAAATTGCTAAAAATGAATTTAACAATTTTCTAATTCGTTTAAAACTTTGCGCCATTCTATTTAACAAGCCAAATGTAGAATTTTTATAAAAGGTGATTTCTCATACTTATTTCTTATTTATTAATGTGTCCTCATTTATGTTGAAAATATTTATTAAACTCACATGTGTGCATATTTTAAAATATTCCTGTTTTAAAAATTAATATCAGTTCAAAATTTAAGTATTAATGAAGGTACATAAGATTGTATTCCTATTCTTCATCCATTTCTCCCCAGATGAGTCCTTAATTATGCTTCGAAATTACGCGGATATGTATTGAATATTTTAAAATGAATATATTTCTGACAGCTAAAACATCGGTAGCAGCAAGGGCGGATCCAGACTTTTAGTCAGGGGGGGGTCACACTTAACATATAGATGAGTTTTTAGTCACCACTTAAAAGTTTTTTAATGTGCTGTAAAGGATGCTGACAAATAAAAAAAACATTATGTGCATCTTAACCTTACATTTGCACATTTCAAGGGCTAAAGTGACAACTTTAGTTATAAAATTATTTTAGAACACTGTTGTCCAGCAAGGTATGGTCTAACTATTTAATTTTGACGACTCCCTACATGTGAAAGCATTCCATACAGTTTTCTAAATATGCCATATTTAAGAGCTTAAACATAATAGTTTAGAGGTTTTTGATGCATTTCACGCAGAAATGTAAAAATTGAACGAAGCTTTTTCCAAAAATAATATATACTTTTCTCTTTTCTATTTATATTAATGCGAAGAACGCTTCAAAAATTCAAAAACTCAGAAAACGAGAGAGGATCTGATATGAAGGATTTTCGGGCTTTTTTTGACGTAGTTTTTCTGAATTCAATTTTCGGGAGTCTATTATTACTATCGCTATCAGTCTGCTTACTCGTAGATGCTGGTAAATATTTTGATCTTAAAGGATTAAAAAAAATTTAAAAATTGTAGAGAAAAAAATGTGTGGTTCTTGAATTTATGGATATAGGTGCATTAAAGTACATAATTTCTCTAAACATTAAAGAAAAACAAATTAAGGTAAAAAAATAAGTTGGGAAGAAACTTTTCTGCAGCACTCACAAATTACACGTTTCAGAATCTCTTTTCACTTCAAATCTCAAGAGATTCGAAGCCTTTTTTTCAACAGAAATGAAAAGTTCATTATGTTTTTCAATTAGCCATTAGTTTAAGAAAAGTGTCACTTGTGCTGTTTTTGGGACATTTTTATTTTTGAAATTTTCTGTTTAATTCTAAGTTCAAGAGCATCTAAAGCAAATTCACTTTAAAAAGAAGATTTATTTAATTTTTTAAGATCTTACTCAATAAAAAAACAATTTTGAAAGAAAAAAATGCACGACTGGTTCGCTAGAACTAGCTAATGTCTTCCAAAAAGGCTGTTTAAAAATATTTATTATATTTTAAGATTTAAACATGTATCTGCAAAATAAGTTTTGCTCAAAAATTCAAATGCCATTTTATTTCTCAAAAAACCTAGATTAACTTATTTTTTTTTTGAAAATCAATAGAGCGGTTTTTTTTTTAATTGATTTTAACATATACAAATTTTTAAATTTTTTCTGCAGTTGTTAAGTGCTTATATATATTTTACATACAGTGACCCCTTTCTGAGATATCGAGTTTTGTAAACAAAAATCAATATATTTTTAAAAATAAAAAAAAATACAATGACATTCTTGAGAAAACTTAAAAAAATAACGGTTTTATGAAGGGTACTCTTCTCAATAAATACCGAAATATGTTTTTCTTGTACAAAGAACCAAATTAAGAAAGTTAATTAGAAAGTTTAAAAAAAAAATATCGGTTAATTTTTGAAAAAAAATCGAATTTTCTTATTTAAAAAAAAACGCCTTACGACAATCGGCTTAAAACCATAATTTCCCAGTTTGAACTCAATCGAAATATGTAGAGGCCAGGACAAACAGACAGACAGACGGAATAAGAGGATCCACTTTTTTCGACTTTTCTATCATCGTAATGTCATGTTTGATTAAAAACTCGAGTTCTAAATTTTATACGAATTATGAATTTTTTAGACTCAATTGAAGGCGAGGTTCAGGAATTTAATTGACGATCTTTTATTCAAAGGTTTCTTGTTAAGAACCTAAATATTTGCTCTTTTTCTTAGAAACAAATTGTATGAAAATAACTTAAAGCATTACTTAAGTTTTTCCAAATTGCGGGAAACAAAAAATTTAGTTGTTTTCGACAACAAACCACTTTTTGGAAAATGTCATTAAATTAGTAACAAATCTTTAGATGAAATCTTTAATTAAACAACTTAACTGTATTAGCTTTTTGGCTCATATGACCCCCCCCTGGATCGTCCATTGGTCAAAAGTTGATGAATTTGTGCTGCATTATTGGAAAATTCAAGGGAGTTCCTACGAAAATAAAAAAAAATTATCTCCCAGGGGGGGGTCATGACCCCTACGACCCCCCCCCCTGGATCCGCCATTGGGTAGCAGGAAGAGGTCAAATTTATCTATAAGCTTAGTCTATATTGGACTGTCCCAATATTTATATCCTTCTCAAATTTATAAGGATCAACTTTGTGACAATTCATTCCATTTTAATTCTGCTCCTTCATAAAAGACAAAGAAAAAAAAAAAGGATATCAGTCTTCTTCCACCATGACAAATACAAAGCCTTCTTCTTAAGGACGCTAATTTATAAAACAACGACACAAAATATAGGTATTTACTCCTATCAGTCCTTCATCCTATCTAATCACAATATCTGCGTATCTCTTGTATATACGAATACAATCAAAAACTTTACCACTCAATCATTGTGTAGAGCCGACACGGGGTTCCATTTTAAATATTTATATTTATTATCCTTTACCACAACCCACATCACAAAGTTTTGTTGGATATGGCATATAATACCATCTCCCTCTCGTAATCTAATATTTATTACAGTTTTAGGTCAGTAAAACTTTATCAGTATCGCTTGGCTCCCCCGCATATTACTCGTAGATCCCAGCTCAGCTGATCACATCCAGCCTGCATCATTTCCCTACTAATCACATATTCAACACCATAAAATGATACCAGATGTGACACTCTCCTTTTATTGAATTGGTCCTTACTTTAAGGACTACAATAAATGAGAGAAAGAGGAAGAGAGAGAGAGAGAGAGAAGCGTGTGTTTTGTTTTATATGTAGTTTGTATTTTCATTGTCCTTGTCATGAAGAATTTCAGCTTATCATATTTTTGTTTTTATTTGAAACAATCTAACACACTTGCTTCCATCATCGCACCATAAGGAAGATGACATCCTTGTTCGCAGAAGACGTACTTTCATACAAACTTATATGAATATAAAGCTCATCCTGGGTCTTCGTGAATTTTCAAATTCTATTCATTAAACGTGTAAACAATATCTTTCAATCTAGAGAAAGGCTGAGGCATGCTTAATCTCATTTTATGTCGCAAGGATTTTACGCAAATGAATTCTGCGTCAATTAAATGGTCTATTATTCGAGGAATGGTAGGGTAATAATATTTAAATTGGATAAAGTTGCTCCATTAAGTTGAAAAAAACACACACGTCTACACGTTTGACGATATATGTACATATAGGCGTATACATATATAACATACCCTTTCGAAGAAAATTTAAGGATACCAAATTAATTCAGTGATGAGATGACGAAGGTGCTATGCTTGCTTACATGTGTAAGGCGATACCTACACATAAAGTAAAATATTTATATCGTACCCCAATTAGAGAATGTATAAATGTATGCAAAGAGTACCTATGCCAACCAACATCCTTGTTAACTTTGCCTCTTCTCAGTGAACGTGCATAGGTTAGTAACCTACTTACGAAGAATTAGTGCATTGAGGTACACTAATTGGATCTAGTGTTTAGAATAAATGCTGTTTAAATCAAATAAAAACCTAATTCCAAGTTGGCAGATCATGATTAGGATGTGCCGGAGCTTAATTTTAGTTCAAAATATTTTTCCTGCTAAATGGCTTTACATAACGAATATAAATAAAATAGGTCTGCGTACTAATTATTTTTTTTTAATGGAAATCGAAGATTGATGAACTATCCAAGAATTTACCCATCAAGGAAACAAAACTGTGATCGAAGAAAATAAAAGAAAAGTTAGAACTGCACAATTTTCTCCATAACAAAAATAATAATTCTTCTAATTTCACTAAAATAAAATTTTGAAAAATTACAGAAATCACAATAGAAATATGTACCAACGATAAATACCTTTCGGAAAGATGTTGACATATAGGCAAATAATAATAAAAAATAAATAAAAATATTCCTGTCACAATGTTAGTTGCCATGCTCCTCCGAAACGGCTTAACCAATTTCAATGAAATTTTGCATATACATTCGGTAGGTCTGAGAATAGGTTTTTATCTATTTTTTATTTTCCTAAGTGTTTTATGGTTTAAATGCATCAACATCGTACGCGGTGCAACGATCTGACTATAGTGTTCAGTGACGCTATGAAGTGTACTATGAAGCATTGATTGATATTGAGGATCTTTGCATTATCATTGCTAAATTTCGGTATGCATTCACCAAATCGAAATACATCTTATTTAATAGACACTGAATTTAATCGTGAACTACAATACAATACTGTAGAAATGGCAACGATTTTCGCTCGCAATGTCCCATTAATTATTGAAAAACAAAGAACCATTCATGACCACATCATGCTTGCAGTTTCGGTAGGACAAGGTGGATTCTTTTTTTTTGGATGCACCAGGTGGAACTGGCAAAACATTCCTTATTTCGCTAATTCTTGATAAAATACGATCAAATAATAGTATCGCATTGGTTGTTGCATCTTCTGAGATTGCGGCAATTTTATTGGATGGAAGCAGAACAGCTCATTCAGTGTTTAAACTGCCACTAAATATTCAAAATAACCCACCGCGTCTGGGTACAATACAAAAAACAATCATTCACAGTCCTGAAACAGTGTTTAATTATCATCTGGGAAGAATGCACTATGGCACACAAACATTTGCTTGAGGCGTTGAACAGGACATTGAAAGATATAAAAAAACAACGACAGACTTTGACGGCGCGGCGCTGTGTTACTCCTATCAGGTGATTTCAGACAAACACTTCCCGATATTCCGCGTTCAACGTACGCTGATGAGATCAACGCATGCTTAAAATCATCGCCACTGTGGCGTAATCTTGACAAAGTACAACTGGAAGTAAATATACATGTTCAAATGCTTGCAAGATCCATCCGCTGAAACATTCTCAAAACAACTGTTAGATATTGGCGACGGAAAAGTTACAAATGAAACTGGATGCATAAATTAATTCTTCGTGATTATTGATTCACAAGATGCTCTCATTGACCAGATATTTCTCGATGTACGCAGACAATATACAAATCATGAGGCTGGCAGAAAGCGCAATTTCAGCAGCAAAAAATGCGGATGTCAACGAATCAAAAGATACAACATTTGGTATCAGGAGACTTGGTGTCATACAAATCTTTTGATACGGTTTGTGATGTTTCCGAAGCGGTGAAAGCGAAGATTTACCAGGCATTCCACCGCATAATTTACAACTTAAGGCTGGATCTCCTTTAATTTTATTTCGTAAATTGAACCCACCATGGTTGTGCAACGGCACGCGATTAGTTATTAAAAAATTGATGAAAATTGTTATCGAAGCTATAATTCTAAATGGCAAATTCCGAGGTGAAAATATATTATTACCGCGAATCCCTATTATACCCATTATTTGGTGATTTGTTATTTTAATCTAAGTTTGTCACCGTTTACAGTGCTCTATATCTCTCCCACTTATATACCAAGTCCTTACATCCTTAAACAATGAGTTATTTATTTCTAGCAAAATATTCTCTAGAAATTATTTTATAAATATTTGCTATTTGTTGACAAAAGTACTGCGGTCTTTCAATTATTTGTATGCCAACAATAATTTTAAACTTTTGTCCTATAACACATATGTAGGTATAAAAACCATTTTCCTATTGAATGTTAGGTCACACAAATATCATTTAGATAACAGCACAATATTTTAAAAAATCTGAAGATTGTAGCGAAAAATTCAAATAACTAATCGTAAGAAAATCATTAACTTTCAAAAATAAAAGTACAAAATTCCGGGAAAGTATGCAAATTATTTTGAGAAACAATTTTTGCAACTTTCAAGTAAACCAAGAACTAAATAATATGCAAATAGATAGCGTAGACGATTTTGTTTCAGAATAAAAATAATGTAAATGTTAAAATTGCTCCCCAAAACATTCTGCTGAGAATTGAATTCGAAAGAAATCTGTTTTCTGCTAAAAAGAACAAAAATAATGTTGCATATGTACATACCTATGTTTCCAATACTTAACAGCACACAAATATGCAACAATCTTTATCCAATGCATATTTTGAGCAGTTGAAAAATGATTTTTTTATTTTAAAAAATGTTTATAATTGATATTTTCATGTATTTCTTGAATGCAAATCAACATAAACTAAAAGGATATTCATTCATTTAAGTGTTATTTTTGTTCATTCAATTTAAGAAAATAGTCATTAAATCAGTTTATTCATTGTGAGATTCAAATTAAAAAAATAAAGATAATTTTCTGAGAAAAGACTCACGATATATCGTTAGAGAATTATTCTTGTATGAAACTGCAGTACAGTTAGTTTAAAAGAAAAAGTTTATTTTTTTTAATGCGGTTTATGACACGAAAGTTTTTTATTTTTCTTCCATTTTATAACGAAGATCCTTGTTATCGCTTTAGTGTATCATAACCGTCATCATCGTCTTGCTGTAGAATAAACTCTTTATCGACGTGACACCAAAAGAAAATTTAAATATCCTTTGCATCCTTAATTGGAGTTTTAATTGCAGTAACTCTGTCCTTTTTTTTTATTATAAGGGAAAATATTATTAAAACAATAAATTAAGAAAAATAAAAAACAAAAAATTAATTACTCACTGCAGCTATATACAAAAGAGAACAAAATAATATTAAGAGAGAAGCGAATAACAAATTGATGTCCTTCCTTTCATACTTCCTCCCACAGATTAATAGCGGTAGTTTAGCTGAACAAGCTGGTCTATTGCCAGGCGATGCTGTCATTAAAATTAACGACGTCGATGTCTACAATCTGCGACACAAAGAAGCTCAGGATCTTGTCGTAAGGTCTGGCAACAATTTCATCGTCACAGTCCAGAGGTATGGCTTTATATAATGAATGCTTATTTGATTGGGTGAATATTTTTCTAAATATCCTGTTTTTAATAATTTGTATAGGGGAGGTTTAACATGGCGCCCAGCAGTAACTCCAACTGGTCAGATGCCATCCCCGAACTCACATTCACCATATCCCCAAACAGTGACGAAAACTTCTCTAGCTCACAAACAACAAGAAGTTCATCATATTGGCAGTGGATACAATAACTCTGCTCGTCCTTTCAACTCGGTAAGGATGTGGATTTGTGTTTTTTTTTTGTTTTTCTTATAAATGGACCGCAATCGTTGAGATCGAAAAAGAGAGGATGTTGTGAAGTTTTTATACTGATTGTGTGATGATGATGATAGCGTGGTGGAGAGGACGATGCTTCTTACACCGCCATCATTATCATCATCATTACTGTTAATATCCTTCATTGTTCTCCAGTGAGTCCTTGGACAGAAAAAGAAATGATGAAACTTATTTCTCAAGAATCGATTATTTTATATCCCTTATTTTTTGTTATTCTCTTCTTTTCACTGCATTTAGGTTAATGGAAACGATGGTCAAGTAAAGAGCATTGTCAATAAGCAGTACAATACCCCAGTTGGCATTTACAGTGATGAAACTATTGCGGAAACTCTTTCAGCTCAGGCGGAGGTTCTAGCTGGCGGTGTTCTTGGGTAGGTATCGAAGATTGTAAAGGAAGAAAAAAGAAATAATATGCACAAGAAGAAAATTAATAGACATACTGTATTCTATAGGAAAGAAAAAGAATAAAAATTGATGGGGTTGGGAATTGGAAAGGCGATTATGGGGAAGGAAATCATTTTTTATTCTCTTTTGAGCGATAATATTATTTCCATCAGCAGGATATTCTGATAGGAAACGAAAAAAGGAATTGAGTTGTTTAGGTTAGATTCTACTATAAGGAGGTAGTTATGAGTTGATAGAGATATTATTGTTAAAGAAAATTTGAAAAGAATTCACAAGAATATCGGATATTATTATAAAAAAAGTAATAATTGGGACGAAAAAAATAAGTATACGCCACTGTGCATAGTTTTTTTTTTGTACTAATATAAAGTTTTACTTTTTAAAAATTGATTTAAATCATGAAATTAAATAAAATACTTGAAACTTTATGTTGCAAAAAATTTAGTATTCTTATTTATAGCATATCCATTCCCTTATTATGCGAACATGAAAAGACAAATTAAGTTTTATGTTTTTTCTAATTTTCCTGTTATTAAAATAATTTTTTTTTTTAAATAATAACAATTTCAGAATTTATACCTTAGAACCATTAGAACATTTAAATTTGTTCTTGATGAAAACTGAATGGCAACTTTTAGACAAAGGTAAACCAAAGAAATATCAAGCGCCTTGAAAGTAGGGTCACAAAGGAACACTTTGTGTATATATTAAAACTACATACACCATAGGGCCTAACACTAAAATTGATTAAAATTTTAATAAAGATTCATCAACTTCATTTTGAATAAAAGAAAATAAAATTATTCTTACCTTTGGCCAAAAGCTGATCTTATTGAAAGAACTAAGCATACAATTACAACGGGTTATCCATTTTGCGGTTTCAAAAGTATACAGCTGGAATTCGACATCTGTCAACTAAGTTGTTAAACCAATTTTTTTTCCAGTTAAAAGTCTGACATTTACGAAAATGGATTGCTTAACTTTCGCACAACGTATAGAAATAGTTAAAACCTACTACAAAAATAGTGATTCTGCTATAGCTACATATCGTGCTTTAAGAGATGATTATGGTTTACATAATTTTCCAACTGCTCATGCAATTGGTAAAATTGTGAAGAAATTTAAAAATATTGGATTAGTTACAGATATTGTAAGACCTATGCATCATTGCTTCGCTCGTACCACCGAAAATATCGCTGCTGTAAGTGAAAGTGTTTCCAAGACCCGAATGTGTTGATTCCTCCTTGTTCTCAGGAATTAGGACAGTCTTACGGCACATTATGGCGTATTTTGAATTTGGTTCA
Source organism: Eupeodes luniger (assembly GCA_951509635.1). NCBI lineage: Eukaryota > Metazoa > Arthropoda > Insecta > Diptera > Syrphidae > Eupeodes > Eupeodes luniger. Next base: position 130,178,071 of record OX608075.1, on the reverse strand, counting down.
CACGACATCCGGAAATGTGATTGGACCTTACTTCTTCGAAAACGACTATGGAACGACTGTCACTCTCAATTCGGAGAGTTATAGTCACATGAAAACCGGCTTTTTTTGCCTGCTATTGAAGAATACGACTTGTACAATATGTGGTTTCAACAAGATGGTGTCACATGCCACACAACTCGAGCGAATATGGTTTTATTGTAAGAGACATTTCCTGGCCGCGTAATATCTCGCCGTGGCGATATCAACTGGCCGCCAAGATCATGTGATTTGACACCGATGGACTTTTTTTGTGGGGCTATGTAAAAGATAGTGTTAATACAGATAAAACTTGAACTCTTGAGCACTTAAAAAAAACAACATTCATTAAGTTATGGCTGAGATACCGCAAAATATGTTTCAAAAAGTGGTCGAGAATCAGCTCTAAAGAATCTATGCTTGCAACAATTGGCGTGATGGTCATTTAAATGATGTAGTGTTTCAGACATTATATTAACGTTCAAGCTTTATAATAAAAAAGAAATATCATCAAAATAAATATTTTATGTGTGTTTTATTTACGTTTACTTTTGAAACCGCAAAATGGATAACCCTTTCTTTTTCTTTTGAGATGCATAATATTTTTACTATTCCAAAAAAAAATACAGAATTGTTAAAAATACAACTTTTTTTATTTTAGAATCAACTTCAAGAAAAATGAGAAACAATACCAAGGCGATAAATCTGAAGTATTGAAATTCTTGCAAGAAGAAGAAACCGGTGAACATCATGAACCAGGTAATGAAAACTTAAAATATGAACATTACTACGAATTAGCAAGTATTTTATCTGCCTTAAATAAAAATGTTAATCTCTTTGTTTTGGATCAAATTTTAGAATAAAAAAAAAGAACTTACATATGCCATTTCAATGTTTAATATTAAATGTTTTGCATGTTCAATGTTCAACCAAGAATATCAATTACACTCTTGAAAAGTGTTTCGGGCAGAAAAAAGAGCATACAGAACGTGCTTTTTTATTTACTTATCAAATTTTTGGATTTTTGCCAGAAACAAAAATTATTTTTTTTTAAAAAGATCACAGTAAGACCTTGAAACGACTATTTTCTTTTTCAAGAACAAAACAAAAACCTACATATGTACAATGTACATGTACTTCTCTCAATATATAATGGGAAACTTATTTTATTTTTAACTTCTTTATTGTTATTTATATATTAAATGTTTTGTTGTTATTTTTTATTCTTTCTGTAAGTTAATATCCAAAAAAATATGTATTACTTTCATAACTTTTTTTTTGTAACAAAAAGCAATTTTCTATTCATCACGTTTTCTGTGTCTAATTTTGTTTATTTTATTTTTGTGTGTTTTTCATATGAATTTGTTAATAATATTGTCCAGTTCAACACAATCCACCACAAATAATCAACAATCACATACCAAGTCAAAATCAGTCAAATGTAACCAGGCATGTGAAAGCCCCAGTCGATCGTCCAAAGCCCCCAAGCACTGGCGGACTCCCATCTGGACAAAACATTTGCACAGAATGTGAACGTCTCATTGTGTAAGTGTTTCGAAAACAAACTCTCAACTCTTTTTTGTTTAAACTTAATCCCGAATCCCTATCACCACAAAAAACACACAATCCTTTTTTGTAATAACTCGATGTTGCGTGTAAGAGTGTTTTATATTTATTGGTTAAAATTGCAATTTATCGCAAAAGCAGCAAAAAGGTAAAACAAAAAGAACTAACTTAAAACAACAAATTTAAAGAACCCCGTAGTCCGGCAAACTTCTACTGGACACACAGCCATGCAATAGGAGGACAACGACCACGGTCGCGACCTGTGACACCATCATCGAAACCGCACGATGAACGAATCGGAACTCCTTTGCAGCAGAACACTCTGGCGCCGAGTGCTTCCCATCGACCTAGTCTCCCTAGCCACCATCCCGAATCTAGAAGAAGGGATGATGCCGAGGAGGAGAAACCAACATCACCCACTCCAAGCGTGGATCCTAGGTTGATAATTCTACCGGTGTGTCCGGCGCTGCAATCACCCGAATACAAAGCCGAATTGGAAGCGGCAGCAGCTGCAGCAGGAGTAGCTCCACGGGAACAGAAGCCACTGACCAATTTGCCGCAGTGTTCCATTTGTGGTGTAGGAATTGTGTAAGAATTAAAACTTATGAATACGATTTTTATTGTTGTAGCAGTTTGAGTTCTCTCTTTACGAATTTAAATAATTACTCGTATATGAATCTACGAATTGAAGGCTTGTGTGTTAAATTTATTCCTCATCCAATCCCTTTATTCCCGAATTGTTGTACATTTATTCGAAAAGCTCTTAATCCTTTCTTGTTTTTTTTTTTTTTTCTTTTATTTTACTCGTATTTCCAACTTCTCGTACATACATACTTACATAACCTACAGTGGTGTTTTCGTCCGCATCAAGGATAAGAACCTTCACGTTGAATGCTTTAAGTGCGCTACCTGTGGCACTTCGTTGAAAAATCAAGGATACTACAATTTCAACAACAAATTGTATTGTGATATCCATGCTCGTTTGGCTGCTTCACAAAATCCACCAAGTGGAACTGAAGGATATGTTCCTGTACCAATTAAGCCGTAAGTACTTTCCCCTTCCATCTTATATTTACAAAGTATATTCTACACATTTTGTTCCTTGTTTAATTTAAATTAGAAGCAAAAATTGAACATTAATTTAGCTCTTTTACTCAAAAAATTTACATCAGATTACATTATTCGTTTCTACCAGATTTGTTTTTAAGTATTTTTTTTTTTTAACAAAAACTTTAATAAAATAAGCTTAGTTTTCAAACTAAAACAGTAAAATAATAACCAAGCTTTAATTGCGAGAATAGGATTTATTTTTTTGTTTGCCGAAGACTGGAAAACAAAATAATTTAATTGAACAAAATTTATTTTTGATTTCGGAAAATATTGTATGATTTGTGATGCAAAAAATATGTATCACATACATAAATATCTCACGAACATGTTCATATAAAGCTACTCATTTAAGGGTTTTTATAATTTATTTCAAAGAATGTTAAAAACAACCAAATTCAGGTTTATTTGAATACAAAAAAGAGGCTGGGATGCGACCCACACTGATAACTTCCCATCCCGTCTATCGATTTGTCTTGCTTAAAAAGTTGTCTAAATGTATCAATTCTTACCAAATCCATTTTTTGGAGATTTTATTTTTTATGACAAAAAAGACTGTTGTATTTTTATAAAAAAATTACTGAATATCAAAAACAATATTTTCTGTGAAATAAAATAAGTTTGAAGCCAATATTTTTAATTTTTGAAAAGCTATTTGAGTCGAAAGTAAATTTTTACCAAGTTTTAGTACCTATTGTTTTTTTGGTTTTTATTTTTTGTAAAAAAAACTGTCAATCCAACATTTCTTAAAATTTTACCGAATGTTGAAAACAATATTATTTATAAGATAAAATTAGTTTGAAGCCAATATCTCAAAGTTTTGAAAAGTTATTTGAGCCGAAAATCAATTTTTACCAACTTTTGTTAAATTTTTTTTTCAGTTTTTATTTTTTGTAAAAAAAACTGTCAATTCGATTTTTCTCAAAATTGTACCAAATATTGAAAACAATATTTCTTATAAGTTAAAATTAGTTAGAAGCCATAATCTTAATTTTTTGAAAAGATATTTGAGTCGAAAATTAATTTTTACCAACTTTTGTAAATTTTTTTTTCGGTTTTTAATTTTTTGTAAAAAAACTGTCAATTCGATTTTTTTCAAAATTTTACTGAATGTTGAAAACAATATTTTTTGAAAGATAAAAGTAGTTTAAAGCTAATATCTCAAAGTCTTGAAAAGATATTTGAGTCAAAAATCAATTTTTACCAACTTTTATTAATTTTTTTTTAGGTTTTTATTTTTTGTAAAAAAAACTGTCAATTCGATTTTTCTCAAAATTTTATCAGATGTCAAAAACATTATTTTTCGTTGCAAAAAATTGTTTTGGAGATGAAACCATATTTTAGTCGTACACTTTTCGAAGTGACAAATTTTTTTTTTCAGTTTTCTTGATTTATAAAAAAACCCGTTAATTGGATTTTTTTCCAAAAATATATTTGTTTTGTATCACGTTACAATATATAATATAAAATTTAATTCAAATCTCTAGCTTTATTGGTTCATGAGATATTTAGGGTTAACCAAATTTTTCACCTTTTTTTTAAACTGCTATGGTAAAAAAACCACCCACACAATTTTCTTGAGAGCCCTTTCTGCATCTTTCTACCTTATTATCTGTATAACAAAATTTATTTGAAGTCGATATCTCTTCTGGTTCTTGAGCTATGGACAACGAAAAAAACGTCGCGAACGTACGGACGTACGGACGTACGGACGTTCGTACACACGCACGCACAGACATCTTTCTAAAAATCTTTTATTTCGACTCTAGGGACCTTGAAACGTCGAGAAATGTCAAAATTTTCATTTTGTCAAATCGGACCCATTTCAATAACTTCCTATGGGAAGTTAAAAATCTGTTCTTTCAAGAAAAAATTAGTTGTTGTAGTAAAAAGTTAAATTTTTTAATTTCTTTTTCTAAACGTTGATGACAATTACCTCGAAAATCAAGAATCTTAGAGTTACAATATTGAAAATGCGTTATCTTAAGGCAAACTCTTTTTAGCAAAATTTTTGTAAATATATTTTTCATATATAAATATTGCAAGCCATTTTGAAATGGTACTCATATCATGTTTTCAATCTTCCAAGAAATCAATAAAACTTTAGTTTTTTGGCAACAAATTATTAAATTATTAAACCAAATAAAAGAAAAGACCCACGCTGATTGCTTCTCATTTGTGTTTTTTTTTAAAATACACCTGTATTTGTTCTCAAGACATTCTGAAGATATGCCTTTTTTTGTAATTGTATCAAATATTACAAACAATTTTTTCTATATAAAAAAATAAGCTCGAAGTCAAATTCTTCATTCCAATTATTCGGGTCGAATTCTAATTTTTAATTTTCGGGTCAAATTCTAATTGTTAATTTGTAGGTCTGTATTTCTTGTTAATTGTTTATTTTTCTAAAAGTTGCACTAATTGTCAATAACGTTATTCTTAGTTGCAGAATATAATTCAGGACGTTTACTTCATTTATTATTCGTAGGTAAAATATTTAAGTTCACAAGTATTATTTTTTAGGTTTTTTGATTTATAAAACAAAATTTATATTTGAATTTAATAAAATGATAATAATTGTAATAAAATATTTTAATTAAAATTAAAAGCGTTGAAATGAATTAGTTGGTGAGATATTTTAGGTCAACCTTTATTTTTCTGTTTTTACAATTTGACAAATTGGACCGTTTAAAATTAATTCCAACAGGAAGTTAAAAATCAAAAAAAAAAATCGAAGACAAAAATAAATTTAATTAAAAAGAGGTTGGGATGCAACCCACACTGATAAATATCTTTAATTTTGAAAAAGATGCTCAAGTCAAAAATCAATTTTTACAAACTTTTAGTAAAGTGTTTTTAGGTTTTTATTTTTTGTAAAAAAAACTGTCAATTCGTTTTTTTTCTCCAAATTTTACTTGATGTCAAAAACATTATTTTTCGTTGCTTAAAATTATTTTGGAGATAAAAATCGTTTTTTGTTCTTAAAATATATAAAACCGTTAGTTGAATTTTTTTCAAAATTACATTTGTTTGGTATCACGTCACAATATATAATATACAATTATTTAATTCAAAACGCTAGCGTAAGATATTTTGGGTTAACCAAAATTTTCACTTTTTACTTGCGACATATAGGAACTATATGGCAAGTTTTGCATTCGTGCAAAATTTCGAACTCGAACTTTTTTAACTTGGCTTCTTTTAGTAAGAAAAACATATTTTTGTATTGCTCCGGAAAGGTACCGCTCATGGAACCGTTATTTTGTTATTTAATTTTCTCAGCAACTTATGAACTGATTTCAATAATTTTTTTTTTGTGAATAAGCTCTTATATTGCCTTAACAATATTTGATTATTAAAATATTTGATTTAAAAAAAAATATTGAAATTTTTTTTCAAACTTCTATATATCTCAAAAACGGGTCAACATTTTTTTACGAAATTCAAATGTAGTGCGTATATTTACAATCACTAAACAACTGCATACCGAAAATATTTTTAGAACAAAATTGAAAAATTTTAAATATACAAAATTAATTTAAAAAAAACCGCTCTAACGTTTTTTTTTTTTAATAATTAACCCCCTTCCCATCTCACGAGATCAAATCCTGTGAACGAGCCTGAAAGAGCGCATTATTTTGACAAAATTTTAATTACATTCCTATCTTTTATCCAAACTAATGCACTTGGTACATATTTATGTATTTTTATAACTATAACTATTGTAAATACCAACTATGGCCATGTAGCGCCACTGCATCGGATTAACGAATATGATATATTTAATCAACAATCTATTTTAAAGTGCCTATCAAGAAGTCTTATCTTGGTACCTTTATATATATGATTTTAAAATATTATTCTTTAAGAATAAGGTTGTTTCACACATATTTTACTTGCCTTCGCCTATATAAAAGAATAAATATTTAGTAGAAGTTAAAGAAACGGGCGAGAAAGAGTATATATAGTTTCTATTAGAATCACTTTTTCAACGTATACACATTATAACTATATAGGTATTACGTACAACCTCTACAACTACTGCTTACGTGTCACTTCATAACTAAAATCCAAAACGCACAAGAGCCTGACTGTAAACAACACATGAATAGCAATTTCTTGTACATGTTCGTATGCTTGTTTTTTTTTTAAACCTTAACGAAAAAAATAAACTGAACGTAATAACCCCATGTTTGCGCTAAAAACTTGTAACGATTTTCAACCAAAAAAAATAAAAAATGGAGGTTTTTTTGACAAATCAAATGGCATTTAGATCTTTGAAGACAAACTTATTTTACAGGTATATTTTAAAATCTTATATAGGTACTTTTTTAAACAGACTCTTTGCATACAAGAGCAAGTTCGTACGACCCAGTCGTGCATTTTATTTTAAAGCTGCTATGGTAAAAAAAACACCGACTCAATGTCTTTGAGAGTCCTTTCTGCATCTTTCTGCATTATTATATGTATAGCAAAATGTATTCAAAGTCGATATCTTCACTGGTTCTTGAAATATGGACGACGAAAAAAGCTTCCCGAACGTACGGACGTACGGAAGTACACATGCACGCGCAGACATCTCTCTAAAAATCTTTTATTTAGAATCTATTGACCTTGAAGCGTCGAGAAATGTCAACATTTTCAATTTGACAAATCTTCCTATGAAGTTAATAAAGACCTAGCCCTTGAAGATTTACATATGTCTATAATGAACATTGACATTTTTTTTACAAAATTCCTTGTAGATTTCGTTGCCAATTTTCTATACAGTTACTTTCACCCTTTCATCAAAGAAATATTGTTCTCGCCCTTATTTAATGTTAAAAATAAGAAAAGACAAAGCGATCGAACAAAAAACTGCCCACAATGACATTGAAGTACAATCAAAATCATTGCATTATAAAATCTCGAATAATTGTAGATATATTTTTTGTATAGCTTCCTTCACCTTTACAAAAATTTCAACTTCAATCGAAAAAAAACAAAAATCTATTTTTGTTATAATTAAATAGATTCATCTTCCCTCCTTCTAAACCTTTAATTTTTTTTTAATTACTTTCAAAACTATGTATCTATGCACGAGTATCTACTTAGTTTGAATAAAATTTGTACTGATTTATTTTTTTTCTTTTTTTTACAGAAACACCAAACTGAGTGCTTCAACTATTTCCGCGGCTTTAAATAACATCGGATACAATGGTTCTCCAACTAATGGAACAACCACCCCATTGTACTCTGCGCCACCCAGCAATGTAAGTAGAACAAAAACTAACAGTAAATGTATCTTTTTTTTCAAAAAAAAAAACACTGAGTGCATTCTCTAACAAAGTTGATTAAATCATGTTTTTGAGTTTGAGTTTGTTCACTAAAACTATCGTTTTTTTTTCTTAACCACGTGTACTTTTCGGTACAGGCCTGTTGTTGTTGTTTTTTTAAACACTTTTTGCAGGTGTGAAAAATTTAGAACACAATCGGTACATTTTTATTGCATTGGTGTTCAAATTAATAGATTTATTTTTAACTTATTGTTTGAATTTAAATTAAAAAAAAAAAAAGAATTAAAACACAAAACTATTTTAATCTGGTGACAATGTAGTTTTTAATCGAAAGTACTTTTGATAGCAAAAAAAAAACACCAATAAACCAATACACTCGACGGACTATTTAAAATGGGCTAATAATCAAATAGGGTTGCCAGATCATTCTTTTGTAGGGAAGGGATGTAATAAAAAGACTTATTTTTTTTTTACTAAAAAATATCTCTTCAAAATTGTGAAGTTTGAATGTTTTTTATGATAGTACTGCTTGTTTATGCCATTCCATTTGGAAATGTTTGAAATAACCTAAATTTATGCATTCAGGACATAAAGTATTGTTTTTAATCACTCTTGTGTTTTCAAATAAATACAAATACATTCCTGAATCTGAACATCTGAAAAAAACCTATAGGTGATGAAGTATATTAAAAGAAGATCAATTCTTTTTTATTTCAGGGACTCAGAAGAATAGTGACCTAACTGATTTTTCAATCACTTACATTTCTCATACAAATAATTTGCGTGTTTTGTGTGCTAGAATATTTTGTGGTTTTAACTGTGTCAAAACTGATTCATATTTCAAAATATAAATAAATGAAAAACTGTCCACAATATGTTTCCTTATTTTGTTTTCAAAAAAAACTTACAATTTTGAATTTAGGTTTGAAAACTTTATTGTAATGATCAAAATGCAAAAATCTTTCAAACCAATCAATCACAACAAAAAACTGGCGACATAGCTTTAAAATAAGAACTATATAGAATACCTACTTGAAAACCACATGAACTAGGTACCTAAGTATCTATTAAAAAACAAAACAAAAAAATAGAAGACATTTTTCTGGCATGAAAAACTAAGATTTAAATTTAGCTCCCTCTTTCTATTAATCGGGGCATACTCTTGTATAATGACTCTCAATGTACCTACTACAGAATGCAGATGCAACTTCGCTTCCTGCAAATTAAAGGTGTGCATCTGTGCACAAATAGATTGGCAATTGCACCAACACCTTTTTAAAGAACATTTTATTTTATATGCGCGATGGCGACGGCGACACAAAAACTACCTATTTTTATTGTCTTTTTTTTAATTTATTTTGAACTCATAGATCGCAGAATGCAAATGAAATATATCAGAGATTTTTTAGTTCGACATTTCAACGCGTACGGATGGTGTCCGTGTAGCCGGACACTAAAATAATAATATTTTTTTTATATTTTTCAATATATCGAATAGAGAGTTTATTTAAAGTGATTGTTGTAGTAAACGAACGAAATATAAATTTAAAATAATATTGAAAATATAAAAACAAAGGAATAAAAGTCAGTTACATAATCATAACCATTGCCCTTTATAGAAAGAAGAAAAGTTGCTATTTTAAAGAATTTTCAATGTTGCTGCGTTACTGCGATACTCTGTTCATGTGATTAAAAAAAATTAACAATAATTTTAAATTAATTTGTTTTAGTTGTTGTATTTTTTGGAACGATATATAAGTGTAGCTAGAGGAATATATTTTAAATTTTAAGGATACGTTAATGACCTTGACCTAGTACGAACTTCACTACCTTTTTGTTCAAAACCATTTAGTTAAAAATAAAATAAATTCGAAAAAATAAGTTTTTAAGGAATTCAAGTATTTATTTTTAATTCACCAGAATCGAAGAAAAGAAATATAAAAATCGAATTTATTTGATAAATTTCAGCTCTGCACAAGAAATTTATTTTTATAAAATCTGAAATGGAATTGAATCCATTAAATTTAAAAATGTATTCATATTTTCTTATCTTGTTTTAATGTTCAGTCAGTTTTTGAATTTTTTCGGGCAGATTTTAAGAAAATTAAAAAACTAGTTCATTTAATCTGCCAAATTTCGACAATACAAGCTTTGTCTCTTTTGTCATAGTCCCAAAATTTTCAAACGTCAAAATAAAGTTTATTACAAACATTCCCTTTTTAAATTTTTAATTTTGAAAAATAGCTAGTTCTTGTTAAATATTTTTTATCTCGAAATTCTAAAATGAAATTAAGATAAAACCAGAAGCATTAAGTGTTTAATCAAAATTTAATGTTAAAAAATGTAGACTTTTCTGTCTTGCCCTTTAGTGCAACGAATCTAAAAAATTTCTCAAATGAAGTCCTAAAAGTTACACCTAAATTGTGGTTTTCAAAAATCGAAATACGACCCTATTATTTTTTTTTAAACAAGGACATTCAATTTAAGATTTAATTTTTATTTTTTACAAAAGTATTTTTTAACTAAAAGTTTGTATGTTTTATTTTTTATGTTTTGCCTAATAACACTTGTTTGCTGCCCTTTTGCCTAACTTAACAAAAAAAACACTCAGATTGAAAGCACAAACATTTCTGATCTACCCCTGCCACCACCTCCGTCACCAACACAACTTCAACAATTCCAAATACAAGATGCATTTTGCAATGGCAACATTTTAACCTCCACCACCACCAACAACAACAACAACAATAACTCCACCATTAACAATCATTCACGCACGAACAGTAGCCTCTCGACAGCCTCATCGTCATCCTTGTCCTTGTCACCCTATTCGTCAACAAATGGAATCAACAATAACAGTAGTTGCAGTCCGATCAACAACGCAAACATTGAAAATTCCTTAAACAATCATATTGGCAATGGCAACACTGCCAATAGCAATAGTTATAATTCAACATCAACTCTGTCATTAGACCGATTTGCATCTTCATCATCGTCACCAGGACATTCGCGACAACAGTCAACTTCGTCCTCGACTGGAAGTGGTATCACTGCTACAGACTTTCAGTTGCCGCCACCTCCACCCCCACCACTTCCTCAGCAACAACAAAAGTATCATCAATTCAATCAAATACAACAGCATCAACAACAACAACAACACCCGAACTCAATGACAATTAATCAAAGTGGCAAGCAAAACGAAAACGATATGAACTCGAACAATCGATATGCATCATCTGGCGGCAACAACCCTAGCAACGGTGGAGCCTCCGTCCAAACCAATGTATATAGTAAATTTTTAAAAGAGTATTCAAATAAAAAATTAAACAGTAACTCGAACACAAACAACGACAACACTGAATCGTCCTCAGACGGGATTAAATTATTTAACTTCCCGCAGGGTGTCAGCGGACAAGGATCAGCCCCCAGTGGTGGCAGAGCTGATGATTCAATTAACTCACGCACCGGGCAGGACGGCGATCAGTTCCAATACGTAACGTTGCATGGCAACGTAATAAGGAGCGTTATCCCACCCGGTAAGGGAGTTTCAGTCAACTACAAGGTAAGTGCCTCGTGAGAGGCTGCAAATTTGTTGCATACTTGGCTGCGCATTTATTTTTTCTTATTTACTCTGTTTAATGTTGTGATGCAATGCACATACAAATTTTATGTACATTTTTTTTATACCAACCGACTACTCACTATACTCACTCACTAAAGCCAACACAAAATTGCGGTTTTTTAAAATGTTGAATCGAATTAAAAATGTACGCTTTATTTTTCTGCACACTGTATTCCAACAGGTAAATCAGGGTTTCGCTCGTCCATATGGTGCTCCAGCTCCGGCAGCTGCCCCCAAATCACCAACCTCATATCCACCACCATCAGCTGCAAACAACAACTGGGGCCAACCTAGGCCAGCTCAACAGCAGCAGCAACAGCAGCAGCAACATCAACAGCCAGCAAATAATATGTATGCTACTTTGCCAAGGAGCAATGCTGGTCCCCAAGGTATGTACATATATCACAACTCAACCATTGACACCCTCTCTCAATTCAACTCAAACCAGAGAGTGTCAATATTGAATTGGAATTGGATTAAATAGGTTTTGTGTTAAATTGGGAACTAAATTTATGGAAAGTGAATGAAATGCTAAAATTGTATACTCGTATCTACCAATATTGCTCTTATAAGGGCAAAAACCCAAAAGGATACAAATTAAGGGCTTCGGCTTAGAGATGTTATGATCGTGTCTATTGCATTTTTGAAATTTAATCTAAATCAATTTGTACTTTGTTTATCGATTATTAACTAAAAGTTTGTGTTTTGATGATTCCTCTTGGATTGGAAGAATCTTATCGATTGGAGAAGAATAAGTTTTATGAGAAAATAGTTTGTCGATTGCAAAGTATAAATGTGTTTGAGGCTTAAAAGCTTATTTTACTCTCTACTCAAGTCATTGGAGATATAATTTAAATAACCAATTGTTAGTAGCTAAGCATCTAACTAGTTAGCAATTTTATATTCACTTAGCTTCAACTAGTTATTTCCAACTTTTAATTCAATGCTTAGAGACTTACTTATTCCTTTTAGAAAACGGTGCATCTGAACACGCCTAAAAAGTGACACTAGAGTTCGTTAAAAAACAAACAACTTCGTAAACAAACCTGTATCTGTGGAACGAACCTATTAATTTGAAGTGTCAGATACTCTGAAGCCTAACGGATTTATCAAATTACTAACAATTGAAGTTCACATTTTTTTTATACATACTATAGAAAAATTGTAAAGGATGGAAAGACAATGTAGTGCCAAATTTATTAGCAGCTAGTTTACTGAAAGTTACAAAAGTTTTATCGGATATTTCTTCTTTATTTTGTATATTTATTATATGGAAAATGATTTAATGGTATTTAGTTTTCAAATATGATCTCTGACATAGGTCCACTACGATTTACAGAGTCCATTCGATCTGTTCAATATTTCAATAAATTGATTATAAGGTGTGCTGTATGACAAAGCTAAAGCACGACTCAACAGGGTTTGCTATCCATCGCAAAGGCAGCTCCTTACTCATTTCTATACAAATGAGGACATTATCATTTGTCAAACTCTTTACAACTGCCATCAACACTTGACATTATTTACGCCTTTAAGGTGTCTGTTATCTTTCAAACCAATTTTGCAAACCAATTTTCTGTATGAACTCATGAAAACATTGGATCAGAAGTTGGAGACAAATTATTACGAGGGCAAAAATACGGCTATATTTTATTTTCTCTTAAAAAATTTAAAAAAAAATAAATTTAGTTCTTAAATATTTATAATAACTTTTTCTTCGACCGATAAGAAAACCAATTCCACGAAACAATTTCACACAAATAAATGAAAAGTTATGATTTTAATATTTTGGCATCCCATTCACTTTTCCATTTAAAAAACTTGTATATTTGGCTTAAAAAAATTAAATGTTACTGACAAAAACCTGTTTTTTTTGAAAAATATCCCTATTAAAAAATAAATCTGTCTCCTCTGTGACCAATCAATATCCACCTAACAAAAGAAATCAAAAAATATAATTAAACTTTTACACAAAATAAAAAAAAGGAAAACACAAAATACCATAACAACATCAACTATATGTATATCTCAAACCTATATCATTTATGTTCTATTGTATATATTGTTATGTATGTTACTGTACATAGGACGCCCACACTCTTTCTATGCAACACAATACAGAAAGCCCATCACCACCGGACCCAATAATAACTTCTACCGAGGTATGCAAAATCATAAAAATGATATACAAATAGCTACACAGAAAAAAAAAGTCCTTAAAATAATAAATAAAAGAGCTTTTCTTGCTGAAGCCCTTTATTCCATCATTTGCCCAATACAAATATTGCATCTGATATTTTATTTGCTTGACTCGCTTGTCGTCCTGCGAGGATAATTTATAGATATTACCCTTCCGCACACCAATCATAATAAAATGAGTTTCGGTTTTAATATTTTGTTGCTGCTTTTTAAACCACCTAATTATTATTACTATTGCAACAGTGGTCGGACTGCTACATAAATTATTATCAGACGCTTTCATTAATTTCTTTAGGCCATTGATTAAATCATATTGGAGTCCTTGGGGGAAAATTAAAAACAAAATGTCACAAAAAAGGGGTAAAAATCATAATTAACCTCAAATAGATGTTACTCCTCTCTACTTACTTGATGGTATTGACTTCTTGGAATGGAGGATGCATTAATATCCTTAAATATTGCTGTATGATTGAATTGACGGATCCTTTCATTTTTTACAACATGCATACGAGTAGAACACGGTGCACAAGTAAAAACGGAAAAAAGTGTGCAATTATTTTTTTAACATCCTTCCTTATTGGCTTAACAATTAACGAAATTAAAATGGATAAATACAAAGTGTATTTGTGTTTATGTGCATTTTCTGAGCGTAAAATTGAAACAACAAAAATGCAAGTTACACGCTTGAAGAAACAGTATTCTGATGCATTTCTGAGTCCTTTTGATTATAAAATGTTTCCTCTCTTAGGTACCGATGGATGTCGGTGTGATGCTGTATATTTGTTATTAAACTTGTAGAGTTGCAATTGATGTGGCAAATGAGATAAATATACATTTTTTTTTAAATTATACACTTCCACATCGAATATTTATTACTTTATTACTTTTTTTTTAAATTTTAAAATTCTCACAAAAAATGAACAACATCTGGTACTTTAAATTATCATTAATATTATATTCGTTCAAGTCTGAACAAAAATCCTACAAAACTGTTGTATATTATATACTATCAAAAAAATAAAAACACCAATATTCGTACATGTATTACATTCAAATTGTTGTTGGAGATAATATTTTTAAGAGGATTAATTAGTTGGTTGGAATTAAAACAAAAAAAAAACAAAAATATGAATGAAATTGCATACGATTTAATGTGCTGAACACAATATCATTTTGTAAGAGTTGCGTTTTTTTCCTTTTTTGGAAACAAACAAATTTAATTTTATTTTTTATGAAAATTATAATTATGTAGTAGCAATTGGGGGTACTTAAAACAAAAATTCATTTTAATATGCAATTGTTCAAAAGAGTTAAGTAGTCTAGCCGAAATGATGATTGTTAAAAAATGGATTCAAACTTAAAACTAAAGGTTTTCTCTTTTTGTTGCTCAAATATTATTATTATTCATGTTAATTAGGTATATCGGCTTAAATTTTATATTACACACACTAAGAGGTAATATGGAATTTATCATAAACTTAAAGCTTTTAAATTAAAAAAAAATATTTGTCGCATGGAATAAGTTACGAACCAAAAAATAATGTTACCTCTATAATAATTGTATCCAACGAAAAATAATACTATCGATGTCTGGTGTAGTTTATAGAAAAATCGAATTTCTGTCAAAAAAACCAAAACCTACTAAAAACTGTTAAAATTGATCTTCGACTCAAATGTCTTGAAAACAATGATGACTTTAAACATATTTTTTTTGTGTTTTAAAAATTTCGTTCCTAACATTTAATACATTTTTTAGTAAAATCTAATTGACAGTTTTGTTTGTAAAAAAAACAATTTTAAAAATAGCAATCTGACTGTTTGTATTACCATTGGCGTGATGGTTAGTGCGTTGGACTGTCATGCCAGAGGTCTTGGCTTCAATCCCTGCCTGTGCCAATTAAAGTTTTTTTGACGGGTACTGCCTCTTGCGAGGAATTGACAAATTCTCCAATAGTAATTCTTGTCATGAAAAGTGGTTTTTCAAATTAGTCGTTCGGATTTGGCTTAAAATTGTAGGTCCCCTACATCCTTGACAACATTACTCTCACACAGGAATGGTTGAAAATTTTAAGTGACTAGGCCCTAGTTCTCAATGGACTGTCGTGCCACCCAATTTATTTATTTTAATCTGACTGATTGCAAAAATAAAAAAGAGGCTGGTATGCGACCTACATTGATAACTTCCCATTCCGTCTGTTGATTTGTCATGCTTAAAACTTTAACAAAATATTCATATCAATATTTTCTGTGAGATAAATAATTTGAAGTCAATACCTTTCTTTGTTCTGGTTATATTTAAATTGAAAACAATTTCTTATAAGTTTCTTATTGTGTTTGTAGGTTTTCGTGTTTTGTTAAAAAGGTTGTCAATTTAATTTTTGATGAAGATGAAATTAAAATTTTTTGTTCGAAAATCAATTTTTACTAAGTTTCAGTAATGTTTTTTTAAGTTTTCATTTTTTGTAAACCAACTGTCAATTCCTTTTTTCTCAAAATTTTGCTGAATGTTGCAAAACAATATTTTTAATAAGATAAAATTAGTTTAAAGTCAATGTCTTTGAAAACATATTGGAGTCGAAACTCAATTTTCACGAAGTTATAGTAAAGTTTTTGTTTTAATTTTTTATTTTTTATAAGTTAAAATGTCTGCTCTATTTTTTTTTTCAAAATGTTAACATATTTCAAAAACGTTACGTTACTTTTCGTTGCATACAATTATTTTGGAGATAAAATAATTTTTTGTTCGTAAAATATTCGAAGTGACAATAATTATTTGTTTTCAATATTTTTGATACCGTTAGTTAATTTTTTCAAAATTGCATTAGTTTGGTATCACGTCACAATACATAATACAAAATTTAATTCAAGTCGCGAGCGTTATTTGTTCGTGAGATGTTTTGGGTTAAATAAAATTCTCATTTTTTTTTAAATTGCTATGTTAAAAAAAACCCTACTCAATTTTTTTGAGAGTCCTTTTTCATCTTTTTGTCTTATTATCTGTAAAACAAAATTTAATTTAAGTCGATATCTCTTCTGGTTCTTGAGATATGGACGACAAAAAAAGCTTCCCGAACATATGGACGTACACACGCACGCACAGACATCTCTCTAAACATCTTTTATTTAGACTCTAGGGACCTGGAACCGTCGAGAAATGTCAAAATTTTCAATTCGAAAAATCAGAAAAAATAACAAAAACTTCCTATGGGAAGTAAATAATTTCCAAAATGCAATCAATCAATGGGAAGTTGTAGTTATGATATTGAAATATATTAATTTTATTTTCAAAATGCAAACTAAGTTAATCTTCCTTCAATTTTTGGGATTCATTTTAATGAAAATACGATTACACTCAAAAATTTATATAGCTTAATACAATTTTTGATACAACAAAAATATAAAATTGAATACAAAAATATGACATACAAAATATTCTTACCAATTCCATCGCGGAATTATAAGAAATATATTTATATTTAAATCCTTTAAAAAGGTACCTTTACAACATAACCCTAAATTTCAATATCCCAGCTCTGCTTCATTCATCATTTCTGGTCACGTCGTAAATGTGACACACAGCGCCTGATAACACTCGAAATGACATTGTCCTGTCATCATACATATTATCCATTGCTACCTTTATACTTACCTTCTCGTCCCTTATACCTACCCTACATATTCATATATAAAATCCAGCTACGTAATATTTCTTTTTCAACAATTTTATGGGTCACATCTCAACCCAAATATTTAAAATGAGAACATTTCATGGAGAGTATTTTTCATACAGTTTCGGTTTCCTGAATATTATGTCATAATGTTATATTTTTTTGCTGTCGTCCTTTTCGATTTTAATATATTAAATTGGGAAAAAATGGAACAGAGCTTTAGGACATGCTTGCGCCATCGTCATCGCCATCGCCATCGCCATCATCCATCCAATACCACCAACAAACAGAAAAATAAAAGTATACAAAAAGGTTCAAAAAGGAGCCAGAAAAAATATTTATATTAATATTAAACATCAACATAATACGGGTCAATTGAATGATGAGCTCTCGAAATTGCACAGATAAAAATATTTCTTAAATGGGAATTTTATATCTCGTCCTAGAATCATTTCGCACACAAATGTATAAGTACAGAAATATACACTTTCGTCCCTTTGGAAAAGTTATCAAAATAAATGAATAGCATAATAATAGAGCTAATTTGTACTCTGAATTGGACTTTATTATTATTGTTTGGTCGTTATGATCTTCTCTGTAAGAAGTCCGAGTCAGGAGCCTGCAAGGAGGGACATTTTATATGTGATTATGGGTTGTTTTTGTTTTCGGCCATAAGAAGAAAACAACTCCTCTTTGGAAAACATGATTAAGATATGAAATTGGGCAATGTTAATACTGTTTAAGATGATGTCTGTTGGAAATTGATTTTTGACGATTTTTATTTTTTCTGGAGCCGTTCAACTTATATTTTTTGTTTACACATTTTTACAATAAAAGATAAGAGGAAAAATATGGTTCTCAATTTAATTTTGTATTTTTAATATATTTTTCCCTTGAAAATAATTTTTGAATTTTAATACAATATATTCCTTATTTTTATTTTGTTTTGTTTTTTAACCTATCAGGAGGATACCAATATTACTGAGATGCATGGCAGCATGAATAAGGATTAGTTCCCAAAACCATATTTTATTTAAAAAAAAAAAACAAACAAACGTAGTTCTTTACTTCAAATGAATAAATATTAATTTTCCATGATGTAAGATTACCAAAAATTGATCCTTGAATAAAACTCCAAAATTATGCACTTTAAAAAAATAAACATACCTTAATTTTTTTGAAATTATTATCCCATTCGTCAATAATAATAAAATAAATAAATTCCCAGGTATGTTGTGTTTCAAGTTTATATCAAACAAACAAAAATTCTAATCCGACTAATAAATTTGGCTTTTAATTTAAAAATAAAATCTTCTTCATACTAAATTCACATTAAGAGTAAAAATTAAATTTAATTTTTATTTACTTACGTTTACGTTTAACGTTATAAAAATTAATGTGAAATTAACTTTATTTTAAATTCTCCATTAATGAGTGCTTTTAGTGTTGTGAGAACTTCTTCCTTAAGTTAATTTTTTCGAAACTTATTTTTATAAAACTTTAACTGCACGTTCAATTTAAATTTTAAAATATACCAATTAATTGAATTTATACCAAAATTCAAATAAATTAAGTAAAATATAAGATTGATTTCTTTTCAACTTCTTTTGAATTGTTAATTTATAACCCGGATCCAATAAATTTATTGTATCCAACGGTAAGTTTGAATGTTTCTTTTTTAACAATTTCATTTTAGTTTTTCAAATTCTTAAACTTTATATTGACAATTTTAAGTAAGATGTGACCATTGCCAAATGTAAGATCTTAGATTTTTTTAAACCCTTTTGGCGCTAAGTTCAGGGTTATTAAAGTTACAGGAGTTTTTCATAATGGATTTAGACAAGGACGATTCATTTCTAAGTTTTAAATCACAACAAATTAATGTTCTTAAGACTTTAGAAATGTCTTATGTTTGGCCTAGAAAGTGTCTTCGTTTCGTGGAAAATAATATATTGTGAATTATTTTGCAAGAAATTGCCAAAAAAGATTTCTATCGCGTTCGACAGCCCATAAATCCAGCGTCGGCTGCAAAAAGCCTTCAGAATAATTATTTAGAAAAATCTCGATTCCTTTGATTTTAAAATATCTAGAAGTCTTCGAATTTTATTTAAAAATCAATCAAACGAAATACGGTATAAAAATAATATTTGTTTTCTTTTTATGTATGTCCATGATATTTTTCACAAACAAAATTATCTTTAAAACATTTTTATAGTCTACAGTATGACTTTAATATAAATAAACTACTTTATTTTTCCACATGTAAATAAAATAATAAGAAAATTCACTGAAAAAGCTCTTTCATCATTGTCAAGGAAGAAAAAGAGTGAAGCCATAAACGACAATATAACAAAAGCGATGAAACAGGAACACAACACATCCTTTTTGTAAAGTAGATAAGAAGAAATGCATCTTTCCACTTTACTTAACAATTCACCGAAGCATTCACGCGAAACGACAAAAACAAAATTATAATTTCCTCCCTTGCTTCCTTTAGTCAGGAGCAAGGATAAACATTTTCCCAACATATGTTCCACATATACACGTAAATTCATACATAATATCTCTCTATTCTATGCCCTAAACTGTATGCAAGATAAAAGGTAATATTTGTAGAATATGTCTCCATGAGTTTTCTAAGGTTCAATCGCTTTATATTCCTAATAAAAAATAAATAAGAAAAAAGCTAGAGCTGAAAATCTATGGGGTAGACATAGACGTAGATGTAGAAGTAGGACTACAAGTACTCTGACTCTGAGCAAATTGATTTTGGGGTTTCACATTGTTTTGAAAATTGTTTATTATTCAAAACAACAAAAACATAAAGAGTGTGGAAAATGAAACAATATTCAATTTAAAGGTTGAATTCGCGAAATAGAATTTTATCTGTTTTATAGGATGAAAGTTTGTTCCTCGTTTTTTCAATAAACAAAAACATAAGCGAATATGAAAACGTGAATAAGTTTAGTAGGTTATTCCAAAAATCGAATCAAAGTTTAGAGATTTATGGTTGCGTTATTTTTTACATTATTTTAAAATTAAATTTAAATCTATTGTTGCAATTTGTATTTGTTTTTTAAAAACAGCTTTAGTTTTCTTTAGAAAATTCACCTCAAATATAAAAGGGTCCGGCCGATAAAAAAATTAAAAGTCACTTTAATGAAATTAGTTTTGTCGTAAAAAAATGAATTTAGAAAATGTCTCTATGATTTCTGCTGAACATGTATAACTTCTAAGTTCTAAAGATTGAATTATTTCACAACTCTGATTAAAGGGTAACAAAGAACAAAAATATTTTGCAGAATCATGAAATTGAAAAAAGAATCAAAACTTCTCGGGACTTTTCAAAAATATTAAAAACAATTATAAATTATTGGGTTCACATTGAGAACTTCCAACATTTGTGATATGTATTATTTCATTAAACTGACTATTTTTTAAATACCAATCACCTACACATTTTTTAAAAACTTATCATAAATTCCTCAGCTTTACATATTTCCGTTAGTAATTTCCTTTTGTTTGTGCCTTTTTTACTCATTTCTGTGTATTAACATTTTTAAGTGAACATAAATTGTAAAGCTTTGCTTTTGAGCATCATTATGTAAATATCGCTTCTTAACAGTTTGAATTTTTTACTTTTCTCTTTTTTGATTTTTGAAAAAAAATATGAAAAAATGCGAAAAAAAAACATTTGTACAAAAATGCGCATTTCAATTCTCATAATTGTGGTTCTCTCTGCAAAAAATAAATTAAATAAACATTAATACTCATGCTATGTCACATATTAAATTTTTCATCATACTCCATACCACCGAAACCCCCTTTACTCGTACATAAACCACACATCCTCATTCCCCCTCATATCCGAATCTGTTGTTGTCCGAAATTGTGACTGTTCATTTTGAACTTGATAATCGTACCACCCAAAAACCCTGAACAACAGAATATGAGCAACATCAATATTATGAGTGCGAACATCATAAGCATATGGAAGAACATCGTGCCGCGTCATATTTTGAAGAAGATCATGAGATCTGTGAGGCAAATCGCGAATCTCGTAACTCTTTTAACTGGCCCCCACCCAGGGATGACTCACACGATAAACCCACTGCTGCTCCCTTGTACATAGCTCCGCCGGAGACTCAACATGTTGTCCCGAAACCTATTCAGCATGAAAAGCATGTCTGTGAGGAGCAACAAGCTCAAGAGCGTTTGCAACAAGAGCAGGAGGAACAACAGCAAATGCAATGGCAAAGCAGGTCGGCTCCACAGTTGAGTGGTCTTAGGGGCATGCATGCCCCGGAGATTGAGTCTAGTTCCGATAGCTACACCTCAACTTGTACAACCACAACGACAACTTCAGAAGAGTACCAAAGAATGTATAACGCTCAGGTGCAGGCCTATCAGATGCAGGGCTATGAACAGTCGGGATCAGAGTTGGATTACCACATGGACATGGAGGTAGCTGCAATGCAGCAGCAAGGTGATCAGTGTTACTTGAGTTCCTCGGAATGTCTGTCGGGACGAAGAAGTGCCCAGGAGTGCGTTGAAAGTTTAGCGGGAACTCTGAGTACATACCGTTTGGTTGACATGGTCCGAGAAGTCACTCCAAGTCCAATACCACCTCCAAAGGCACCCCGTCATGTGGAATTTGTTGATGAGCCACAAATGGAGCCCGAAAGAAAACCAAAAGACCAACCGAAAAAGGAAGCCCCTTCAAAGCAAGAAGAGGAGCCGCAAAAGCATCCAAAAGTGGTTGAACCATTACAGCAGCAAAAATCTGTAGAAGAACCTGAAATTAAAAAAGAGGTCTACAAAGTTTGTGGTGAAGAGTCTAACTCTGAAACTCTAGTTGTCGAAGATCGATCAGAGATTCTTGAAAGTCAACGAATATTCCAACCGACTCCGGAAATTAAAATCGAGATTCCACCGGTGAAACCCATTCCGCCGACAAATATTCCCAATCCTGTACCCAAAGAGTGGATCAGTCCAATGGTTCGAGCTTTGACAACAGCTCCTGAAACTCCAGTTCATATGGTGGAATGCCTATGCCCGAAGCCATGTGATTTCACTTGTCAGTGTAACCCGGAGACTATTGAAAAAGAAAAACAGGAGGAATGTCAGAGGAAGAAGGAAGCAGCACGCGCTCTTGAGCCCAAGCCTGAACCAGTGCCCGAGCCAGCGCCAGAGCCAGTGTTTTTGCGTGAGTCACCCCCGAAAGGATCATTTATTACGAACGTTATGACCACCGCGCCTGATTTCAAACTAGAATTCACTCCAAATCCTAATAACGAAATAACTCTACCCGAAGAAACCGAACCGTATTTGCCTCCTCCGATTGATATGACTCCTTATGAGCGGGAAGATCGGAGACCTAAGTCACCGTTCTTGAAAGCACTCACAACTGCTCCCGACACGCCTTATAACCCCTTCGGTCATGATGTCTGTTCTCAGCTTCTTGATCTCCCTACTCCCACTGAAAAGCTTTCGATGGTCGATGCACTCATCACGGCGCCCGATCGCCCTTACACTCCTCTGAATCCAGAGAAGGCAACACAGCTAATTGAAGAGCAACAGAAAGCTGAGCAAAAGAAACCTTATCAGTTCCAAGTCCTTTCTAACGATGATACCTGCGAATTCTCTCGAACCGAAGAACGCAAAACATCCGCCTTTGCCAATATGACTAACATATCCTCCTTACCGCCTTTCCAACCATCACGTGATCCCCTCCCATCTGCCACTCCTCGCAATTCTGTAGTCTCCATTAAACAAGAGTCCGTGGCTAACGCCAATTATGAGTCCATGCGTCGTGAATCTCAGCGCAACACATCTTCCAATGTCTCGCAAATGTCTTCCACTTGTTGTTCTACCTCTTCCAAGTCCGTCCAACAATACCAACAACAACAGACCAAAACAACCTCTTTGTCAACCACCTCTTCTGCTATTCATTCTAAAGCCGATTTAAGCTTGAGCGCTCGAGAAATCGATGAGATGTTTGAAGATCATAGGGTGCCCTTCCCGCCACCTTCTCCATTAAGTCATTTAAAGTCGCGCTCCTCCCCATCTGGCCTACACAAACCCGACACAATACCACAGTATCAGAGAAATTGGACAGTTTTGCCAACACAGAGACCCTGTCGTACCCCGGAACCACCTGAGCTTAGAGAGAATGTACCGCTTGCTTTCGTAGATACACCACCATCGCCACAACCGACAATGGCGGTAGCAGCGTCTACCTGTTGTAAGGCCACTTGCTCAACTGCTCAACAACAGCAAAAGCAACAATGTCATCAACAACAACTACAACAACAATCCACTAATACTCAACAAAGTTCAATGAAGTCTTCAATGACCACGCACACTGCTGCTAGTTCGAGCGCAACTGCCTCCAGGACTATGACGAGAGCCAGCGAGCAAAAACAGCAGCAGCACCACCACCAACAGCAACAGCAACAACAACAACATCAACAACATCTCAAGCCTACTCCTACAGTTCCCATAATTGTTGAAGACCGTTCTGGTCCAGTAACTATGGCTTTCCAATCCCTAGATGAACATCAGCCTCACGACGAATCATATCCGCCGTCGAGGCCATACACCCCGTCGCTGATCAACAAGCCAGCTCCTATCATACCGTTCTATCAAACCCCGGAAAAACTTTGCTTCGAAGAGTGCCCGGCTACAACAGGTCATGTCTTTGATCGTCGATCTGTTTCGCCTTGCCCCGATCGTGCCAAGTCCCCGGCTCCAGGTCCACCACCAAATCCACTCAGTGCCATCCGTGCGCCAAGGCTGAGGGATAGTGACTTGCCGCCCGCATCTCCTAGAACCCTCCAAGTTGGTTCCATCACCACTGGACAATCCTACCTGGGTGCTCAGCAGATGCAACAGCAACAGCAACAGCAACAAGGACAGCTTATCTCGCACTATCAAACTGCTAGTCAGTCAGGATCGCATAGTTACGTTGAAAAGCCCGAAGTTGTACAGCAGCGCCAAGTTGGCGATCTTACTATCCAAAAGCGTGAAAAGGAGTCTCGTCTTGCGGAAGAAAAGAAATCCCAACTTGAAACCAAGACTACATCACAGGTTGGCAACACCCAGATCGAACGTAGACGCAAGGTTGTGGAAGAGTATGAGCACACACAAAAGGCCAAAACCATCGAAATCCGCACCGGAAGTAGCTGCAGCAGCACAAGTGCCAGTGCTAACACTAGCACCGCCACCGATGTCCGCAGTTCGTACGGCAAGACCGGTTTCGTAGCAAATCAAGCCCGTCGGTTGTCTGGGCTCGAACAGGAAATCACCAATCTGACCAGTCAGTCACAGGCAATTAGCGCTCGTGCCGCCACACTCACTGACACCACATTTCCACAGTTACATTCACCGGAGCCCGTCTCTAAGTTCCCCATTAAGACTGTTCTGTCTGCACAGTTTGAACCTCAGCCGCAGAAATATGTCGTTTCTTCGACCTCTCCTAGCAAATTGGTTGCTCCGCCACCAGGCTTCAAACAGCAACAACTATCTGCTTCTTCTGCACAATCATCGGTTTCCCAAAAACAACAAACACATACCGCGCAATCATCATCGTCATTAGCTGCATCAGCAGCAGCTAGCTCAAGCTGCTCCTTAACAAATGCTTCTGCTACTAACCAACAACATAGCCGTGCCAGTGCCATCCCGGTGCCTGCCTATAAGCCACCACCTTCACCGACCCACCATCTCCATTCGGGTGGCATGCGGTGTCCGGTAAGTGGCAAGGTGTGCACCGGTGCTGGCAGTGGTTCCGGCGGCAATGTATGTCGTGCACCATGTTCACAATCAATGCAATTGCAGCCGAGTAGCAATAATAACACATATAAGCCGACCGCTTCCACAGGTCCGGCCGGTTTTAAGCCACCGCAAGCTCAAGCTCAAGCTCAAGCTCAAGCTCAAGCTCAGACTCAAGCACAAGCTCCGCAATCGCAGCAAAAGCAACAGCACTTGGGTGCAACTAATATTTCATCTTTGAATGTTAGTGATTCACAAAATTCTTCTTTTGCACCTCCTCCGTCTGCTCCTTCTTCGGCTCCAGGCACAGGTCCAAGCAATATTGGCGGCAAAGGTAAAGCTTTTGGAGCTACTTCAGCACCCAAACGAGGTCGCGGTGTCCTAAACAAGGCAGTTGAGTCCGGTGTACGTGTACCGTTGTGCAGCAGTTGCAACATGCAGATCAGGTGATGCAAATTAGTTCAATCTTCTGTTTTCGTGTGTTTTTATTTTGTTGGTTTGAAATTATTGTGTTTTTAATTTTTTAATTTATTTCCTGTGCTTTTGACTAAAAATTTCGATACAGGTCCCCAAAGGAAAAGAACCGAGTTTTCAAGTGGAAGTTCATAGTTTTTTAATTACACTTTGCCTTTAACGCTTTACTAAGTCTGATCCTTATCTCCTTCATTCCTGAAACTCAACTCAATTTGAGTTTTGAGAAAGAGTCGTTTTTGTAAAAGATGCAACATATTACAACCTCCCCCAAAAATCCAACACTGTCAGCCATTTTTATTTGCTTGGTTTGTCACGAATTTTGATTTAACATTCTCCCAAAAATCTTTGCATGTTTTATTTTTGTGTGCTAATTTGTTCTTTTTTGTGTTTTTATTTTTAATTGTGCTTTTCCAGAGTCTAACACTATTAACGCTCCAAAACAGACATTCCCCATTGCCTCGTCCACATTACCACGTAGGAAGCCCACACTTGCCAAACCCACTGTGGCTTCACCAGTGATGGCGGGCTCTAGTCAACCAACCGATGCAACAAGCATGCTCTCGGATTCAATTGGAAAAATCACCATAAACAATAAGAATAACTTTATGGCTGAAGCTGGCAAAATCATTTCTAACATGCTGGAATCAAGACTGGCAAACAATTCGAAAAATAACAGTACTAATGATCTCACAACACTTAGCGGTAGTAATGGCAACATTAATACTTTAACCCGGAGTCCAATGGTTGTGCGTAAGCGTTTCGAGCTGGAAGACTTTAAAAATGTCGATCCAACGGCTCCAGCTGATTTAAAGCCTACTCAAGTAGTAATGCCATTGGAGCAGAAAGTTCAGCAGCCCCTTAAACAGAATAGTGTCAATCTTCTTGCAACAATGGAGGCAGGTCTGAATCAGACAAAGCATCACATGAAGAATTTGTTGGATATCTGTGATGCTAAAAATTTGCAAAACTCCGCTGTTAATAGTCAAAATATGACAACAAACCCAGAGGTGAAAACGGCTCTGGTAACAATTCCCATTCCACCACCCCAAGTTTCGATGGGTTTGCAACAAAAAGCTCAGCCACAGACACCAGTCCAGGTTCCGGCTGCGCCCCCAGCTCCAATTCAACCCTCAGCCACTGAACTTGTGCCCCTAGAAACTGTGATCTTTCGCAATAAGAACAAACGCCCCAACAAAGGCGGAGAGCTCTCTACTCAAGCCAACGACCGGCGCTCATACATAGAACGCGATGAGCCCACATCAGACATTCATCATGTAAATCCTCCGGTTTTTGAAATTTCAGTAAAACCTACCAGGGGAACAGCTGCTGAGGACGAACAGGGAATCGATGAGACTAAAGCTGTTGTAAGTCAGCTTCTCAAGGACGGTAAGCGTCCTGTGTGTTGTCAATGTGAAAAGGAGATCAGCAGGTAGGTAGAAGCTGCATGACTTTGCCTTTGCATGCTTTCTGTTGTTTAGTTGAATGCCTTTAAAATTTTTATTTGGATTTTATTGACTTTCAAATGTCTCTTTTGTGAACAGGGGACCTTTCATTACTGCTTTGGGTCGCATCTGGTGCCCCGACCACTTCATGTGTGTCAATGGTAATTGCCGCCGTCCATTGCAAGACGTTGGATTCGTTGAGGAAAAGGGCGACTTGTACTGCGAGTATTGCTTCGAGAAGTACTTGGCTCCAACTTGCAGCAAGTGCAATGGAAAGATTAAGGTGAGTTTTGATGCTTATTCACATATTAATTAAATTTATCGAAGAAGTTAGAGCTGATCTCAAGATAACTAATACAAATATACTTTTTTCCTAAATTATTTAAGGGTGATTGCTTGAATGCTATTGGAAGACACTTCCATCCAGAGTGCTTCACTTGTGCACACTGTGGAAAACTTTTTGGCAACACTCCATTCTTCCTAGAAGAAGGTCTGGCGTACTGCGAAGCTGATTGGAATGAGCTCTTTACCACTAAGTGCTTTGCATGTGGATTCCCAGTTGAAGCTGGTGACAGATGGGTTGAAGCTTTGGGCAATAACTATCACAGTCAATGTTTCAATTGCACAGTAAGTTTTCTTCAGCTAATTAGAAAAACTATGAGCTAAATGTTAATACATTTTTAATCTCGAAATATCTCATACCTTAATAAAATTTGTTTTTCTAGTATTGCAAAAAGAATCTTGAAGGACAGAGCTTCTACAACAAAGGCGGACGTCCATTCTGCAAGAACCACGCGCGTTAAAAAAGCCCCATGTCAACAATATTGTGTTTTAAACCACTTCAGGGAATGTGCATATTTAAACCGGAAAAACAGTAAAAGAAAAACAGAAACTATATTTTACTCTTATTGCTTAGCGCTTATCATTTTATTAATTTTAATTAAAGAACAAAAAATGTGTATGTTTTTATTATAAACAAATGAAACGAAGTCAATTTAATCAATGATGGAGAGAGAAAGGGAGGATATTAAATTATATATTTTTGTAAAAAAAAAAAAGAAATCAATCAATATTTTTGCATACAAAAGTTATGAGTAGTAATTTTGCTAGTGTAAGTTTTCTTGTCTGCTTCACTGTTCAAACAACAATGTCGCAAGTCAATTAAAGATATCTACATAACAGCCTGGTGCTATGCAATGCAAATTGAATTGAAACAGACTCCTAAAAGTATATACCAATCCATAATACGTTACTACTCATCTCTGTTTTAAATTATTTTCACTAAATTAATGAACCGATCTTATTTCGAATTATTATTTTTGCTTGCTTGAAAAAAATCCGAATTTTAAATATTGTAATTTTTTTTATTAATAATAATTATTAACTTTGTAAAGAAAAAAAAAAAAACAAAAAACTGAGATAGATTATTGTATGTCTTAATGTATTTCTTAAATTTTTAAAAGTAGACAACTTCTTTTTTAGAACACACTTTGGGTTCTATTTGAGGAAATTTTGTTTGTTTGAATTTGTAATATATTAAGATTTAAATGGAAATTGTAAAACATTTTGAGAAATAAAGCTATTTTAATTTTAATTAATTGTTTATTAATTTTGATGAACAAATTAAAGCTCAGTCTTGAATTTAGCGTCATTATAAGGTGGCTACTAACAGGAAAAGCTGAAAGACTTAGACTGAATTTAGTGAAGTGTGGTAGAACATTTTGGAAACATTGAAAACTTTTTCAAAGACCTACAAAATTTGAAAACGAAGTTTCTTTTATATACTCGTAGAAGATCTGAGGAAGAAGCATTGTAAGACTTGTTTCTCATTTAGTCAGTGAATAAATAAACTAGAGAGCCATGTTAGTAAGTTTCTAACTTCAAAAGATGGTCTTACTAATTTTAAAAGATTTTATAATCTTAAACATTTAAAAAAGAAATAGAAATGGTAAATCAATAATTTAATTCTTAATCCATATGAATTCCGAGTTCATTGCATTTCAAGTCAAAAGATTTGTTCCCCAACGTTAGGTTTGTTTTCTATGTTTGCTTTTTTTAAACTGTGACTGCAGACGTGTTTAGGGACACTTTTTTCAGCAAAATAGTAAACCCTTATTGTCTATAAATTATTAAAAGAAATCAATGAAAAAACTTTTTTATTTTTATTTTTTTTAAACAAATTTTATTTTTATTATATTCGCCATTTTCTATGTAAGAAAAAACCACGAATTGTTAAAACTAATAACATTCAATCATTTATATATATTAATGTATGCTCAGTGAGGAAATCAATAAATCTAAGATTGTTTAAGATTCCATTCCGAATTTTATATTATAAACATTTAAAATTTACGTTTTAGTATTTACATTCTTTATAATTTTTTAATTATCTTTATACAGATTTAAATTTATTATTATTATTATTATTTGTTTTGGTAAAAATAATAATACAACTTGATAAGTAATATAATTACAATAGTCGTTAATCAAGAAAAATATATATGTATATGTATGTGAGTTTCTTTTTAAATATAACTATACTTGTACATAATAATATTATGTTGTCTACATTTTAAACTTCATGTGAAAACACAAAATTTTTGTAGAATATTTTTTCAAAATTTCGAGGATTTGTATAGAATTTAACTTATTTCTTAAATTAATAGTTTATTTTTATACAATTATATTTTATTCATTTGTTTTTGCATTATTTATTTTATACAAAGTTGTTTTTTTTTTTTATTTTTAAAATTTACATAGAAATGAAAATTAATGAACCATAAAATTATTACATAAATATTAAATAGCTTTGGGTGAATCAGTGATGACTGCTTTACGAACACTCAACACTTTCATATGATACATAAATAAAAATAGTACATAGTTACGCGTTAGATAAAACCAACAATATTTTTAAAATTAAGACAGAAATAATAAAAATTCGTTGACAAACTAAATCGAAAACGGATAACGTAAAACGTAAAACGAATAACACGTAAATCATGCTTCAGTCCGAAAAGGATACTCAAAGGACTAAAAAGTAAACTTAACCATTTGCTACAGATGCGCCAAAATATCCATTTCACCCTGCGAAGCTGGTGAAGAAGGCTGCATACTGTTGTGCTGAAGATTTGAGGTGTGGTCCTGTGCTGATATTGTGACAATTGTGACAAGATCCTTGGTCTTGCCAGTTGTCATTGAAGAGTCAGGTGTTTGTGAGGACATTGCTGAGTGAATGTTAAGAAACCCGATTGTTGGGTTTCGGTTGTTTGCACCACCACCAGTACTGTTTGCTAAAACTCTGGGATTGAGTTTTTCACTTAGTTGCAGTAGCTGCTCTCGTGGGTTTGACTGTGCACCACTGTCATTGGGGCTGCTGTTCTGGAGGAGCGATAATGAAGTGCGGTCCCCAGATGAAGGATATTCTTTGGAGTTTGACGATGACTGATGGCCATCGTTGCCAAGCGCTGATGGTGTAATTTGTTTTTGAGGCAGCATCTTGCTGTTGCCCGTCGCCGCCACCGCTGTTGCTGTTGTCGTCGTAACAGTTGTGGCATTATCCTTCCTATCCGACGAATTGTTGTTCTCTGGCACAGAAGCCTCTTGGGAATTCCTTGATAATGAAAAATTTTGCTGCTGATGGGTTTGCTGCTGATGCAGATTCTCACTAATAATTGCATTGTACGCTGGAAGCGAAGAGTCGAGGTTTGACGATATTGTACACAGAGATGATTCAGGAATATCCTCGTTTGCTAGAAGGCGACCAGATGGTGCGGTTTCAATGCTTCTTTCACATGAGATTATAGCTGGAGTGGCATTTCTGGAGCGGTAACTGGGTGGTAGACTGTATTCAGAGCCAGGACCACCACCACCGCGTATTGTTGTGGTTAGAGGTGCTCTAAAAATATATAAGAAAACAAAATGTGGATTTTAAAATAAATATAAAACATAATGATTAATGGAAAAAGTTGTTTAGTGCATTAAAGTTTGTAACTTAAAAATATGGTGTCACCTTTTGTAATCAAACTTGAGTAAATGAAAATTAAGTAAATTTTCTTTCGGAGTTTGAACTTATGTTATCTTTATTCAGATATGTAATGCATTCATAAAATGTTCAAAGAAATTAGGTCTTTATTTTGATTTTCGTATTAAATTTTGTATATGCCCCAGAAGTTCAGTTTGTTCGAAATAACCTTAAAAAAATATGTATGAAGTCCAAAGTCTGACATTGTTCCAGAATTTTTTTTAAGGACTACAATACATAAGAACTACAAACCTTTGAGATTAAAAATTCGATATATTTCCTAAACTAAATATCCAAACAATTTTAAACTTGACAACCTTCCAACTATTTTCTGCAATGTGCCAAAATTAATTAAGCAAATTAATATTTGGGTCAAGAAAACCTGAGAAAACTTTTCTACGAACTTTGGACATTTTTCAGTCCATAATATACAGGTCTAGGTTAAAGTTTTAGTATTTAACATTTGAGTTAAAAAATTAACGTTAATCAATAAAGCCCATTACATCAAAATAAAAAATAAAGAAATTCGATCAAGATTATCCAAGTTAATGTTCAGAAAAACCACCCTTTTGTCAAAATCAACGTGCAAATGTTTACAAATTTTATTTTTTGACGTATTTTCAACTCCGTGTCTGTTAACACTCAACCATGTATAAAATTTCGATTTGTAAAAATATTGTATGTGTAACTGCCTTATTCCCAAAAGATTCAATAAAATAAACAAAATCCATCAGGCAAACAGTTATTGTGTTGGTGTTTCCTTGAAAAGAACAATAACACTTCTGATCCTTTCAATTTACTGAGAGTACAACAAAAAAAATAAATAAATTGAAAATAATGAAATATCCGTTCACGTATATCCAATAAACATCCCTTTTTTTGAGCAAAAGAAAGGAGATATTGTTCAACGGCAATTCCTGATTTACGTTTCAACAAAAGCTCAAAGGCAAATCTAAACTGAATTTGTTACTTTCATAATATAAAAGAAAGGAATACTGTCCTCCCTATAGTCTAACCTGTCTGCATATAAACCAGTATCTTTGTACAAAGGTACATATTGGTTGTATTTATATGTACGAGTATGTACCTACATACATATAAGCTTCTATAGGGGCAAACATTTTGAGAACAAAAGTAACAGGAACAGTATTATTTGTTTTCCATATTGTCCCATTTTCAAAAGAGAAGGGTTGTTGTATCCAATGTACATTTCAAACACTCAGTATCACCTTCATATAAAAGTTTCAAAATACGTATAGGTTAATATATACATATGTACATAGGTATGCCTTATTTGTACGAACAAGGACTTGATGTGATAATAAAGACGAATTTCTATTTAAGTCCAGTTTTGGGGAAAAACATCCGTCTGTCTAACTAGTGGGATATGACATATTTCAGCATCCTTTTTACTTATTTCTATTTGGGGATGGATGTTCTGAAATAAGGTGAATTTCATAAGGAACATAAGTTCTTTTTTTAATTTAAGGACTGTGTTTTCTTTTTAAATAAAGACTTAGCTTTAAATTTAAATAGATTTTTTTCCTTGAAACGAGAGATAAGTAATAAAGTAAGCTCTAAACTCGTTATTGTACGGCGGCCGGCGCTGAGACATAAGGCTCAGGGACATAACGCCCAAATTTTTACTTGCTACATATAGGAACTATATGGCAAGTTTTGCATTCGTGCAAAATTTCGAACTCGAGATTTTAATCAAACGTGATATTACGATGTTAGAGAAGTCGATAAAAGTGGGTCCCACGATTCCGTCCGGTCTGTTTTGTCTGTCTGTCCACGCTCCTACAGCCTAAACCATTGGGTCGATTGAGTTCAAACTTCGAAGTTAAGGTTTTGAGCAGATTCGCGTTAGGCGTTTTATTCATTTTTTTTAAGATCAAAACTAACAGTGGCCCCAATACAATTTTTTTGGTCAAAAAACGAAAATTCGAATTTTCTCAAAAACAAACCGATAGATTTTTTTTAAATTTTCTCTAAAATTTTATTTTTTAACTTAGCTTCTTTTAATAAGAAAAACATATTTTTATATTGCTCAGGAAAGGTACCACTCATGGAACCGTTATTTTGTTTTTTAATTTTCTCAGCAACTTATGAAGTGATTTCAATATTTTTTTTTGTGAATAAGCTCTTATATTGCCTTAACAATATTTGATTATCAAAAGTGCAATTTTTTATTGTTTGGATTTTTAAAAAAATATTGAATTCTTTTTTTTTTTTAAATTCTATATCTCAAAAACGGGTGAACATTTTTTTACGAAATTTAAATGTAGAGCGTATATTTGCAATCACTAAACAACTATATGCCAAAAATATTTTTAGAACAAAATTGAAAAATTTTATATATACAAAATTAATTAAAAAAAAACCGCTCTAACGATTTTCAAAAAAAAAAAATTAAAAAATCAAGGATTTTTTTATTTATAAAATGGCATTTAAATTTTTGAAGACAAACTTATTTTTCAGGTAAAATTTTGAATCTTAAAATTCTTTTTTAATTATTTTAATTATTTTATTTTATTTTTAATTATTTTAATTTTTTATTTTTTTAATAATTTTAAATATTTTTAACTAGTTGAATACACAAACAGTTATTGTTTTCGTTAGGTATGCTTACAAGTATTTTTCATTTTCGGGATGAGTTGTCCTAGGATGAGTTGTGTCTTGGGATGAATCACAAGTTTTTTGACAAATCAAATGGCATTTATATCTTTGAAGACGAACTTATTTTACAGGTATATTTTTAAATCTTTTATAGGTACATTTTTAAACAGACTCTTTGCATACAGGAGCAAGTTCGTGCGACCCAGTCGTAC
The DNA here is from genome assembly GCA_951509635.1 of Eupeodes luniger. Lineage (NCBI taxonomy): Eukaryota > Metazoa > Arthropoda > Insecta > Diptera > Syrphidae > Eupeodes > Eupeodes luniger. The sequence continues at coordinate 130,144,077 of OX608075.1, read as the reverse complement.
ATTTTATTTTTTTGGGGCTTATGTCACACCCGAGTGGGACATAAAGCCGAAATTTAATTTGGGCCCTAAGTCCCACCCAAGTAAGACCTAAGTCCCAAATTTGTTTGTTAAAAATGGGACATTGTCCCCAAATTTTTGCAGAGCGAAAAAAGAATATAAAGTTTTTGTATTTCTATACAATGAACAATAATTTTTCGATACGGTGATAATACAAAAATTAGGAAAAACAAAAAAGTTTATATTCAACATTATTTGCGGGATCTCAGGATTTTAATTTCCCTTTTTTCAGGATTTAAACTCCACAAAACAAAGTCTTGTGGTATTGAAGTGCTCCAAGTTTTGTCATTTGGTTATTCTTATTAAGTGGGACATTAACCCCAACATTTTTAATTGGGGCTTCGGTCTTACTTGGGTGGGACTTAAGGCCCAAATTCAATTTCGGTTTTATGTCCCACCGGAGTGAGACATAAGTCCCAAAAAAAAAGTTGGGCGTTATGTCCCTGGGCCCTATGCCCCTGCGCCTAATTGAACACCTTCCTATTAGTGTTCTAAATATTGATACAAGGTCATTTAAGATCCTTTGCCTGAGTCACTTAAACTTTTTAAACAAAGAGGGCAGAAAGTGTGCAGAACTAAGCAATTTTGTATTTCTAGAAACCAGAGAGCACAATAAAAGTGAGCAATTTGGTTCATTCAATGTATTTTCGAATCATTTGATAAAGTCAAATATTTTCTTAATAAACTCAATGGTCCAATCAAAATGTACAAACAAAATTCAAACATCGGAATAATTAGCGTATCGATCGAGAACTAGTACAAATTTTTAGGTCGTCATTGTTAATAAGTGACGAAAAGTTCCCTTAAATCCCAAATCACATGTAAGCATAAGAAATATTTAGTTTTTTCGAGATTTCCTTTTTTTAGGTTTTACCTTTTGAACGGAAAATGTTAAAAAACAGTTTTATATATATTATTATTGATGAAATGCAAACTTTTTTTGATTACGAAGATTTAACGATTGCAAAAAATGTAAAACGTTGATTTTTGAAATCTGTGATGTGTATGGGTTTATTTTACGATTCTTCTATTGGATATATGTACATACCTTAACATGATAACAACTAAACCAAAACCCCCCTTAATTTTGCCTTATTATTAGCAGTCATACCGTTTTCGCAGCTTACATGGAGAAAATTGATTATATTGTTTTTAAAGGCGCTATAAATTGAGGGCCGTTATTTCACAAAAAAAATGATCAAGACAAAACATCTAGAAAATTTTAATGTCTTCGATTTTTACTACAAAAAGTTTTCGAATTGGTGCCATAAGAAAAAAGATATATTTATACAGAATTGGGCAACCCTGCTTTACTAAAATATATTGTAAATTTTAAACAAAATCAATAACTGGAAAATTATAGAAGCAGTATTTTTTAGAGAAATTCGTTTTTTTAAGGATCAAAAAGACTATAGTTATGTACAGTATTCGATAGTATCCAAAATTTCAGTTTCGCTAGGATTTCCAAAGAAGGTAATATTTTTATTCAAAGGGGATGTACTCCTGACTTTATAGGTGGCAACACATTAAAGATTATGACAACATTTTTAACTATGACTTTAGAATTTCTAAAAAAAAATTAATGACAGTATTTAATCATAAGTCATAATTAATAAATTTGTTCAATTCTGTGAAGTTATCCTTATACCAAAAAATTGATCCTGGTGAAATTCTCCTAGAAGTCACTTTTATTCCTAATAAAAGCCAGCATTGTTATCCAGTTGCATACTACACAGAATTATTATTAATTCTATTAGGCAACCACCGGAATAATGTCCACCAGAAGGGTAGACGGCTTTCCTCTTCTAGACCCTACGCCATCAGCAAGGACAAACAACAACATCAACAACAACTTATCCCTCTTTGTTCCTGTATACTGTCTATCTTGTTCAGTCTTAATGTTAAATAAACGGCAGATAGAGAATAATGGCAATGACTACGACTATGACCGACGACGACTAGACACTGGGAGAAAATATCGAATCCAGGAGCATTGTCTGCTTGTTGATTGCTGTACTGTACCGCACCTACCGTACCGTACCGTACCGACCATGGTGCCAGTGTACAGCAAATTTCGTTCATCGCAATCATAAATATGACAGAATGAATGCGAAGTTGAGGAGGAGGAGGTGGGTCAAAAATATTTGTAAGCGTTTTCACCTCATGCCTTTCCCAGGTCCAGGCGAAAAGCAAAGCAATGTCTTTCATCAAAACAACAACAGGTAGACGACACGGACGTTCAACGTTCCGTATACGTAAAATTTTTGATGTTTGCATTATTTTTGAAAGGGTAACTTATTGTATTGCCCGAACAAAGGGGTTTTCACTCATCAGATTTTTGAATTCACCAAACATCGTTTTCATGTTAAGCTATTGCCGAGTATTGTTGTTGTTTTATAGTAAAATAGGGTTAATTTTAAGATTTATGGACGCACCACTAAGAAGAGAGAAAAAGAAGAGAATTCTTCCATGTGTATACATAGTTTGTTCTGGAATGAGAGGAAGGCAGCCTGTGGATGGAGGGTTAACTAGGAAGAAAGATTTGGGAAGAATAAATTTACATTTTGATTGATTATTTATTCAAGGGGTGATTATTCTTTGCATCACTGCCGTGATTGTGACACCAGCACGTCGTCATCGTTGTGTCGTAATCGTAGTCGTCCTAGTAGTCGTCGTCGTTGGCGTCCTCGTCGTCATCGTTTCGTCCTCATCCTTATGCTCGTCGTCTCTAATACTTGTTAGCCTTGTTTTATCTTTTTATTTTTTAAAAGGATGATGTTTTATAAAGAAATAAACGGTAACGCAGAAATGGAAAATTCCTAGTTGGTAGGGGGTAGGACCTTAAATAAATTGGTAAAAAAGTATACGACCCCGAATATACAAAATCCCAAGAATGTCTTGGATTTTTTGATTTATGTGAGATGGTTGTTTCAAAGGAAATTGAATAAAATCATTTGTTTGTATATGTGTTTGTCACCATCTTTGTATGTATGTATAAAATATAGTCACCGTTATCACACAGTGGGTGGCAGCCAACAAAACACACACAAAAAACAACGAAGAAAATGTCGACGCTGTATGTAACTGGGTGAATATTTGAAAATTTATGTTCGTGACATTTGTGTGATTTAGGCAAGACTTTAATTAAAAAGTCGTGTTGTTTGGGTTTTTTTTCTTTCCGTAAAAAGGTTTTTGATTTTTAAAATCATCAAAGAAGCTTACAGGAATTTATACTTATAGGTACGTTTTTTTCTTATATTTTTATAAATTGATTGGAGCAAAAACAATGTTTTAACAAAAAGTAGGTAAATGTTTTCGTGAGTTATTATTTATAGAGACTTTGCTTTTTGTTTGATTTAATACCAAATATAGATGGGAAATTTTTTGATAAAATTGATGTCGGTAATTTTTTTTGAAAAATTAAAGCCAGTTCATATGTTTCAAACAGAAGTTAGGATACGTCTCACATTGATAGCTTACCATTGAGATTCCGTTTAACATTTGAAATTGAAACTTCGAAATTCATAATCAATAATTCTAGTTTAGTTCTAGAAGTATTCTAGTTTGATACTATAAGTTTTGACTTCTTCCCACTGGAAGTTATTGTAATAGGTGCGATTTGTTAAATTCGAAATTTTGACTTTTCTGGACCTAGAAGCAAAATTCATAGTTTTTCGACAGTTGCATGTTTGTTTGTGCGTATGTAAGTTCGTACTTTAGAGATAACTTTTTTTGTAGGCCATATTTAAAAAACTTGTTTTTCAGAACAGATAATAAAATTAAGGTTAAATTATGAAAGGAATTGGTGCTTTTTTTACTGCAGCAGTTTACAAAAAGGTGATAATTTTGGTTGACTCCAAATATTTCACGAACCAATAGGTTAGGTTGTAGTACCCGTGGAGTGATGGTTAGTGTGTAGGGCTGAGGTTTTGGGTTCAATCCCTGCTTGTGCCACCTAAATAAAAAAAAAATTCACGGTTACTGCCTCTTGACAAATCCTCCAAGAGTAATTCTTGTCATGAAAAGTGATTTCTCAAAATAGCCGTTCGAATTCGGCTTAAAAAGAAACTGTAGGTCCCCTCATCCCTGGCAACTTGACTCGCACACAGGAATGGTTCAGAGTTGTAAGTCGCTAGGCTCTAGTTCTCAATGGACTGTTGTGTCACCTTATTAATAGGTTAGGTTAGGTTAGGTTAAAGTGGCTGTCTGTGATGGAGTAGGACGTACTTAGGAAAGTCTGATGGCCCATTGTGATACCACATGAATCTTGAGGCTTTCTTCTAAGCGCAATAAAACCAGTTTGAGTCCCTTTCGAAACGTGAGAGACTGATTATGTTAATATGACTGATATCGTTTAGATCCTTATAGAAGAATTTTCCTGGGTAATTCTTGCGTTTTTTGGCTAGAGCAGGGCATTTATAGAGGAGGTAAAGAACTGTTTCCTCCTCTTCCTCATCCATACAGCTTCTGCAAAAGTCATTTCAAAATACGCCTAGCTGCGTGGTGTGCTTTCCTTTTAGACAGCGCCCGGTTATGGCACCGAGTATCGAGCTTAGATGCGATCTGCTTAGAGATAGCAAGCATCTTGATCGCTTTAAATCTAAAGTGTAGGCAAGATGTTTTTTGTGACCTGACACGTGGTGATGACGTGATGTTATTCAACCTGTCAACCTGGTGTTTGCCTTCTTCATAGCGTCCTGCATTAGCAATAGTTTACTTGCAGCGAATGGTATTGTACCATTTCTGGCGAGTTCATCTGCCCTACAATTTCCTGGAATGTCTCTTTGGCCCAGTGGCCATAAACTGTTGTGCCATCTCCATTAGAGATGATTGATAGTTATGGACTGTTATAGAGTTTGTAGAGACAGAGTCCAGAGATTTAATAGCGGCCTGACTAGTTGATAAAATACGGATATCAGATGTTGATATCACGTTGATATCAAGAGGTGTTAGGTACTGTAGGGTGTCCAGTGCCGCAGATGGGGTCGTGCAAAGCGATCCGCTAATACGTAGGCAAGCTGAACCAATAACATTATCGACTTTTATAAACAATTTTTTTTTAAACAAAAAAAGCAAAGAACAAATATTTTTCATCCCGAATATTTTACTAAAGAAAAAAAAATCTAATTACCTTAAAAATAATTGTATACAGTAAAAAATAACGTTTTTCACATTTTGAATAGTTTTAAAAAAATGAAAATGAAATTAATAAATAAGTGACATTTTTTTTATAAAAAAATACAACCAAAAATTAAAAAATTAATTACCACTCAAATTTTGAAAAAAAAAAAAATAAATTCAAACTAATTCTCCTTGTACAAAAATTTGTTTTGAACTTTCGTTTAAACTAAATAAAAATTATTGAACTGACTTCTTACCAAAAATGAAAAACTAAAAACTGCTTAAACTTCAATAATGGATTGAATACTTTTCGAAGTCTTAAACAACCATTTGAAATATTACAAAAAAATAATTATCTTAAAGGCCATCAATGGAAAGTTATCAGTGTGGAACGCATCCCATGCTCTTATTCCAAAGGTAAGGGCTCACAAACGATGGATTAAAATTTTAGAGACCTGAAAACCTACAAATTTTTTAGTCGTCAAATTGGACTGATTGCAATAACTTGCAATGAGAAAAAGTTTCAAGATTTTTTAATTAATTTTTATCATTCTGATGTTGACTTCAAGAACAAAAACTCAAAATTTGATGTGCTTATTAGTCAAAACCTATACTTTTTGTTGTGAGTTTTAAAAACAAAATATTCTATGTTCATAATTATGAATAAAATTCATGGCACATCTTTAAATTTTACATCTCATTTTTTACCATCGTCAAGGCCATAGAAGATTCATAAAAATTCATGAAAAAGTTAGATTCAAATTTAAGTGGGTTATAAAATCAAAATCACAAAGGTGATCTACATTTTAAAATCTTGAACTGATTGTGAGAGGCCAAAAAATAAAAAGAAGAAAAACCTTGAACCTTTAAAATTATCCTTTAATTTTAAGTCAACAAATTTGTTTTACGTGAAACAACAAAAATTTAAATACTTTTTCCTCTCGAAACATCAAAGGAAAAGGAAAAGCCAAAGTCATATCCATTTCCCGGCTAAAACCAAAATTTATGAAAAACATAAACTTTTCTTAATTAGAAGTCATTATATGATCAAAGAGGCAATTTAAAACAAATAAAAGCACAAGCCTATACGCAAGACTCAAAATGGATGGTGGATGGATGGTTGGATCTTGGATGGATGGATGGTCCTCAAGGAGATAAAAGCGAAAGCCTTGCGGCGGGAATAATTTTAAATGGTCAATTATAATTGAGGGTTTTTCGAGCCTCATACTCCTAATGTTTTCTTTTTGTGCGTTAAAGCCGTCGTCGTCGTCGAGTCGCTCGTCAAGTCGGTCGTCACTCGTCGACGACGTGTTGCTATATCATCGTCGGTCGTGTCTTCTTTGTCGTGAGGATGTTGATGGAGTTCCATAACTTTGTTATTATTTGTTGGATGAGTTTATTAGCATTGACTTTGAAGAGGCTCTCAGCTCAAGATTACAAAATAGAATAGATACATTTTCGGTTGAATGGCTTTACTTACAGCTCACTGAAATTTAATCTACTGAGAGCGTTCTTTCTTGTTGTCCTTGACAGAGACAATACCTATGTCTATATACAAAAAATTGAAGAATCTAATAAAAAATTGTGACACAACCATCACTCAGGAGTTGTAAAAGCAAGGAACCTCCATCAAACTGACAAAAAAAAATGAAATGAAAAACAAAAATACAACATATCCCTTCAGACTTGGGCGCGAAAGCGAAATTGCAGGACTTATACAAGACCTAGTACGTAGTCTCGTAGTCTCACCACAGGTGGTGGATGGTGGTCCTGACTGTAAAGTTGGAAATTGTATACTCCGTGGGGAGCCATATTGCTAGCTTTTGCCGTGAAAGGTTATCTTGTCATTGATGTAATTGTGGTCGTCTGGGATGAACGCAAAAGAAACAGCGCAGGACAGGAGGAAGAAATTTAATGATCTGCTACCGATACTATAAGGCTTTATATTATTACAAGGGAATGCTTTTTACGAACCGACCCCAACTCCACCCACTCATCTAATATATTTCGTCGCAAAAACACCACAATTTGCACCAGTGTATGTATACACGAGGGTAATTTATTGTAAACGAGGATGTATGTCCTATGGCTGGAAACTTTTGGAATGGAATTTATGGTGACACATTCGAATTTTCTATACCTACTTCATAAACACACAGAATGGTGGGCAAGTTTGGAATTTTTGTAAATTACTCTTTTAAATGACAAGCGTGCAGAGGTGAGATGGGCTTCAAGTTATACGACCGATGCGGTAGGGTCACTAGGGACATTGAAGGCTTTCGACTTGTTATGTTTTATTATATATGCTTATATGAGAGTGAAAGGGGTTAGCAAAAACCGTTTTTAATTAACTTTTGGGTCGAAAAAAAGCTTATATGTAAAATTCCTTAAGGTAAGGTCATTTATATGGACCACAACAAAACAAAAAGAACTGCTATTTTTGTACACAAGCTAACACATTCAGAGGTTTCAAATAATTTTAGTATCTTCAGATTGACATCAATATTTTTCACAAAAGCATTAAATGTCCTTTACAAAATTGAAAAAGCATTTACGGCTAATGGAATACAAATCAACCCCTGAGGTTCATCATAACTTTTGCCTTAATGACAAAATAAATCATCTAACTTTGAGAAAAAAAAGTAATATTTATTGTTGTTTACCTTAAGAGACTTCCTGTATGAGATCGATATGTTGGTGGTGGTGAACTTCCTCGCACAACTCCATTCTGTCTGTCACGGTCCAGAAGTAAAAGTCTGAAACAAAAAAAATTCAACCACACAAAAGTTTATTAATGTGCCGGAAATATTAAATGCTTTTGTTTATGGGTGTTTCTTTCTATAGCAACTGCTTTAAGGACATTTTTCGGAAGGAACGCAAGACTTGTGGAGAGCCACATGCAATTTATCAGTTATGCCTCTTTCTTGTATAGAGCCAATATTTATATCCACCCATTGGAAAATGAAATTCTATAGTAATACTAACCTGAGCCGATATTCCTGCATACTGGCCTGATACGATGGCGGTGGTGGTCTATGTTGAAATTCAGGATACAAAAGGCCATGTGGTGCACCACCGCCGCGACTGCATGGCCTTCGACCACAACGTCCGAGGTCAACACTGGAACCTAATCCCAAGCAAGGCGGACCACCTGGTGCTGTCAAACGCCATGCAGCACCACTAACTGTTACAAGGACTACACCTACACCTGGAAATATATTTGAAAGGAAAGACAAGAAAGAAAAAAACACAACATGAGTTTGGAATTTTCTAGGACGATAATAATTAAGGGTAAATTGGTCTATTGTATTGGTCACATGAGGCTCAGACGACGTGTATTTTAATGGCACGACAGAACTTAATGTTGCGAATCGTAACAGGAAGTAATCATTTTTAAGGAAATTGTTCATGCGGTACACATATAGTGGATAGTTAAGTTTGATGTTTTTTATGGTCTCGCGAAAGGATGCGTGCGTGTTGTACGGATTGTTACATCGGTGGCCGCATGCAGTAGCACACGTTTTGGTGGGAGTACATAATAAAAGGGTGAACGCGAAGGAAGCTATAGAAATTGTACACGTAAAGGACATTTGGAAAACACGACAATTGGCCAAAGTGGCATGAAACGACCAAATTCTTCTTTTTTTTTAGAAAACAAATTGAATAGGTATATTTAAACTGTAGTATATGATTAAGGACTATTTATTTTCACTATGAAATAGGTGCTTTAATTTTTAGTCAACCCAATGAAAAAAAAATTTAAGATCAATTCAGAACAACATAACAAAAGTCTAAAAATCCAAGAAATTTTTTTTAAACTTGAATTTTTCATACATTAAAACTTCAGAATTAAAAAGAAAAGGTGCAGTTTCGTTGCTTTTTCGTATACTTTGCCATGATGAAAATGTTGGTTTTACTGAATAAATTGACAATGACAGTTCGATGATTAATGAAAGGATGTGTTCACAAATTTAATTCAAAGTTGTCAAGTCTCTAGCAGAAAATCCCAGTCTTTTTTTATATGAGTTTTACCTACTTAAACAGGGATTTCCAATATTCATTTTGAACAGCCCTCTTTTTGTGTAGCTGTCACATTTACAGCTGTCATCTTTGACATTTTTCAAGTAAGAAGGACGCCATTACTTGAATGTAAACGATATACATGCTTCTATACAACGCGAAACCACTCATGTTGAAAGTCTAAATACAGAAATTGATCATTTTTCAATGCCAATAATTAGAAACTTCAAAAACCAATCAGTACTTCAATTACCAATTAGTAAGGAAAACTAACGATTTTCCAAAGCTAATATAACGGTGAAACCTTTTGTTGTCCATATAATAACTTCTAAAGGAAACCCTAACACGGAGAAATGTATATTTTCTTCAATACAAATATACGAACAACAAAAGTGAAAGTTATATTGATGGCGGAGCACAACGGAAAACTAATTTTCTACCAACAATTAGATTAACCCTTTACCGTATGAATTATTTCCAACAAAGGAAAAAAATTTAATAGGCTTTCAATTGCTTAATTAGATCATTATAAGACATGTTTAGTGAAAAAAATTAAAAAAAGTTAATTTGTTTAAACTTTTGGGAGAGAAGCCAAATTTGGCTTCGTATGCATTAAAGGTTTTACAACCTTTACATTTCCGTTAAGAAAATGTTTGTAAGAACACAAATAAAAATTAAGGGATTTCAATAAAAAAATAAATTTATTGAGCTCAATGAAGTTTAGAAAAACAATTTCTTTTTTCATTGTAACATAAATGAGATTTACATTTCGGGCAATAGGTAAAAGAGCGGTAGGAGCAATCGATTTGGCAAATTTGTCTGTTTTTTCTAATTTGTGGGAAATGACCCACATTGTCGAAACGAATTGAAAGTAGAGGATAGTCTTGATTCCTTTCAGGACGCTTTTTTTTTGGTGTTGTTCCTCCCCCCCTGGTGTTGTTCTGGCCCCCTTTTCAGGATCGGTGGCAGAAGAGTTGCAGGAGATCCAAGTCGAGAAACACTTTGGGGACGTCCACGGAGTTTTAATACTTCCTTTTCAGGTTTGCATAAATGCTCGACTATTTCAAGTTTGAAATCAAACAAAGGTTGGTGAAATTCATGTTGACGACGCCATAGAATCTACGCATTCACTATGCATAAATCTATCATGTGAAAAAATACTCGCTTGTACCACTTCTTCGATCGTAAGTGTATTCGATATAATCCCAGCATCGAATCAAGAAGGTCCACTCCACCCATGTCCTTGTTGTGAACATCAACAGCTTGCGGAGCAGGTAGAATTTTATATGCCTTATCTTTTCGTGAATAATGACTTTTCTCTGTTACTGGATTCATTCTCACATATGGTGACATCAGAGTAACCATTTTGTTATCGGTATAGGACACTAAACTTAGCTGAACTCCATCAACAGTTGCCACTTTTTCGATCATGCTTCCTTCATCAATTTATTTTTCGGGATTCTCGAGTTCGGTACGCCGCAGCCGTTGAGCTTCACGGTTCCCAATGGCAAAATACCATTTTGGGCTATTATACCAGTTATCAAAAAATAATTTGTGGTTGACATTTTTTGCCACAGTAAATGTTAATCTGGTGACGACATTTCCACTAACTCCCAGATCTGGAGCGCCATCAGGAAATTAATTGCTCTGGTGTCCAGCAAACAAATCGAAATCGTAGCTAAATCCAGAAATTCCACTCAGAACTTGGTTCTTACATCCCCATTTATGTGGCTTGGCTGGATTGTACCTACTGCTTCAGTTCATGGCGACATTTTGTTCGTATAGTTTGTTTATCAAGGGCGAGAAACTCTTCTTTATTTTCTCCAAAAGTGGCCTTATCTTGAACAATTTGTCGTGTCCATCTTGCCCAAGTGGAATTAAATTATCATTGTCTCACGTCATTGTTTTGTAAATGATCGGTTGTCCTACAGTTTTATTCCAGTAATGCCTTGAAGATGGAAATCGGCAACAGGACATAAACGTTACCATTCCGATGAATTGCTCTATTTCATCTTTTGTGATACTGACCGTATTGTTTATATTATCCTGGAATGCTTTTTTATTTGATTCGTCCGTTATTTGGTTAGTTACCTTATCAGTAAACAGGAATTTAAAAAATTCTGATGGGGGTATTTAGGGCCTTTACTGATTCTGGTAGCTCAGCCGATCCCCCAAAATATGAAGTTTTCCTTGATGTACGCAGGAATATGTCCCTTTCTCCATGAAATTTGATTTTTTTGATTTTGTTTTGTTTACCCTGGATTCGACTTCATCGTCTGAATCTATGTCGGTTTCTTCCACCACAACGTCGTTGTCTTCTTTGTTTTCGAATTGCATCTCAGTCTCTACTTCCATATCCGAGTCACCTGCCAATTCATCATCACTTTGCACTCCATCTCCAGGACTAGGATTCACAAAATCGGATCTTCCGTAAAAACGACGAGTTTTCATTTCTTCAGTTAAAGAACAATTAAATACACTTATTTTACTTTAATTAACAATTATTGTAGGTAAAAGTGAAAAACAAGTAAAAGCTAAAAAAATGTATACATTGAAAACCCTTTACTGCATACGAAGCCAAATATGGCTTGACAACATTTACCCCCAAAACTGACAGAATAAAATAATTTTTTTTTGATTTTACTTATTTTTAGAAAAGATAAATATATAAGTTATCATAAATATATTTTTTCAACTAGATCACTCACTTTAGACAAAAGTTATTAATATTCAAAAATGTTCAAAATTTAAAACTTCCCTTTTCAACCACAATTGCAAGTCAACTGACTTTGAAGGTCAAATTTAACCCTATATATATGGAAACAGATAGATAAAATTATTCTTAATTCATTGTCAGATATACCTTAAAAAGGGGTAATTAGGCATTTTAATCATTTCTCAGAAAAAAGGGGTTAAAAAAGGATTAAAATGTAAAAAGCCATAAATGGCTTCGTATGCAGTATAGGGTTAAGTACTGAAATGTTGACCGGTTATCCACTCTTCATCTCGGCGGTATTATTATTATTATTGTGGCAGTACACTAACCTTACGTCATACTCGTAGTCGTATACAAAACGAACGTGATTACCATGACGATTTTCTATTCGACCACAAAAACTTTGCCCATTTCACTTAATGTTGAGCGCAACAATAGCTAACAATCATAATAACTGATTCCCAAACCTGAATGCTTCTGATGCTCGAATGCTCGCTCCTCCGTTCCAAAAGCTTCTCCATTTTCTTGAATATAGTAGGTTTAGGTACTATGACTACATAGACTTTTGTATATATGAATACAGATTCTTCTTTTTAGTTCATTGAGTTTCGTTGGCTTCCTTTCCTGCAGCGTCTTTTTATTCAATGATAGAGAGTCCTTATTAACGTTGGAAATGCGGAGTACAAAAAAGTTCCACTTTTAACAAAATGTATGGAGCAGCATTCTAAGGACCACCACGATAGTATGCGACAGCAACAAAAAAATATCTGTATAGGGAAACTCTTCTTCTTCGAATAGACCATCAACGATGATGATGACGACGAGACGACGATGTTGAGGAAGAGACGTCCGACTTTGGCAGTGATGAAGGCGACAACGACGACGACGATGGCAATGGCAACGGCAACGACCGACTTCGAAAGGAGAAAACAGGAAGAATGTTGCCTATTTCTGCATCATGGTGCATCCAAATTATGAGCTTCCTTGTGCCAAGCCAATGCAGATGCAAAATTTTGTGCAGAACAGTTGCAAAGTAGAGGGAGTGCGCACTCATCGAAGCATCCTCAAATTAGTTTAGAGTTTGGAAAATGTCCATTTTCATGGCAGTGCGCTTTAGGGAAATTAATTTTAATTTTTGGTTTTGCCTTTATTGTCAAACCAGTGCACGTAGTTGAGCTTTTTTTACGGTTTTTGAAAAAATGTTATTTTTTGAAAGTTCCTCCATAATATAGCCATTGAGAAATTGAAATTGTATATTTATTTTATAAGTGCGGAATTGTATTTATTAAATTTAACTTGTAGAAGATTTGATTGTTAAATCATCATGGTTGGGTATTATGTTCTAAGTTTTGTTGCCTTAAGTGATGAGGAACAAAAAAAAAATGGAAGCTTTGTTAGATGAAGAACTTTTATAAGAGGATTAAGTTCTAAAAGGAATGCGAGCATAAATTATAGTTATTTTTAACTATGAGCAAGTATTTTGAAGACTTAAATTACTTAATCACATTGTTAAATTAAGCGTTAAAGGCTTGAATACTGAAATTTGTTTTGGAATTTTTGTCCAACTTTCTTTGAAGAAGAACCTTTTTGTTTCATAGCCATTAAGCATCGAGATTTCTTCCAGTTCCACTCTGAAGTAACATTTTGGAATTTATTGTATTAGAAGTGTTGTTATGTACTTTTGTGACCATGAATTCGTACAGGACATTGGAAGGTCCTGTACTACTTTTTTTTTGAATGACGGTGTTCACATTTGAGGTGAATCATTTTGAAGTCTCATTATTGCATCTCTTTCCACCTTCATGGTTATAAAGAGACACGAAAGTGAGATAGACATTTCGATTTTTTTTTAAAGGTTGGGATCGAGATAAAATTATGCAATTTGAAAACGAGTTGCTTCAAAAGAATTCGATGTGAAAATGGTTAATACAGTTTTGACATTTTTGATTGGCATTCTTTAAAAAATTGATGAATCCAAAACCATAAATGTCTCACATTTTCCAATAAACCATTGAAAAAACAATGTAGTTAATTAAAAAACAAACAATGTCTCCCACATTTCTTTAACACTTCGAACATTATCTACCAGCATACAATGTTGACACTTTAATTTAACACCAACAATAAAATTCTCTCATTTTTATTTTAACATCCCTCTCTTGCAATTTCATGACAGTAAACATTGTGAAACGGTAATTAGCACTATATTAACAGAACACCCATTCATTTGTTCACGTGAGTCCATACCGCCACCACATCCGCCGCTGGTGTATATGCGCAGGTATCTTTAATCTTCGTCTTTTTTTTGAATGCGGAAGCCAACTCATGGAAAGTCATCCATGTTCCATGATGGTGTTTTGGCCAAAGAACGACTAAGGCTAACTCTATGAACAAAGACGAATCCCAAAAGTCAATACTAATTTTATTGTTAACTATATACCACTCTCTCGAAATACTCGTACCTAAGTTTAATACTAAATTTCTCTTTGTAATTTGCAGGGCACATACAATGTAATGTATGAAATAAAAACAAGGGAAAAACAATCAAGTGTGATGCATCCTCCACCTCACCCCAAGCGCTTCTTTTCGTACGCTGACGCGCCGCGTCTCTCCACACCACTGCTGCTACCGCCCTCTGTGCGCCAACTTGATGGAATCGGGTGTGTGTGAGCTTTTATTGTTTCACGCCAATTTGTTATCCGGGCAACCGTGAAGTGTGCTGATGCACTTCACATCTTTTATTCTCATCGCACAAACATAGGGTGTTGTTTTGTTTTTGAAGGTTCCCTCCGTGTGTGCGCCATTATTTTTTGTCGTTTTTTTTTTTTTATTTTTTAACGCTAATTTAAGACAAAAGGTGGTAATAAATTTGGAAACACTTTAAAAGCCATGACAGTTTTCTTTGTCGAATGACATGGCCCCGGCTAGGCTGGGCCAGGGGCATTTATCAACGTCAGATCACACAAATTACTGTTAAACATAAATTGCTACATACGCACAATAGTAGTGATCAATTGGGAAATGTTTTTCTTTGTATTTCAAACTCGGCATGAGGATTTTAGTGTCTAGCAAATGAACGAATGCGAAATTGCAAGTGAATTTTCTTTAAGAGACAGAGAATCGTTTGCCCGGGCGCCACTTTTAAGATATTCTTTTCGTTTTTTTTATTAACTTGTCGTATGATTTAATAAATTCGGTGAAAAGTGTGTACATTTTTTAAAATTAAGCAATTTTATAGGCTTTATGCTGAATTTAAGACTTATGGGACCCACTTTTTTCTCAATTTGAACTTTCGTGATAATAGAACTGATCAAAATCTCGAAGTAAATTTTGTATGAATCCCAAACTTGTCCCTTTTGTTTCTACGGCATTAAAAGTAATAATCCATGTAAAGCTCTATGATGAGCCAGTGGGAATAATCCAGTCTTCCAACGTCATTATGTAACTGACCACACCATTTCCATCAATTATTTTTACTACTTTATATCCGAAACAGAATGATAATTATTTTGTTATTTGAAAATTCGCCGCTTCATTGATTGCAGTTGCATTTGCCTCGAAAGGATAAGCCTTATGATGTTTTTGGTTTTTATTTTATTTTTTTTGTTGTTGTATTTATTTTTATACCAAACCAAAAACAACAACAATAAAGTCAACATCAGGGTGAATGATACTCACTCTCGACTGACTCGAGAAGTCCACTCCGCATGGCAAAATGCAAATTTATATCACGGTCGCGAGGAATAAATTAATAAAGCCATACAACAACAACAACAACAAAAAAAATCACAACTTCGATGTGGTTATCCGGTACGGCTCAATTAACTTTGAGCTTTCATCCGGCAGAGTGGATATACATAATCGTTTACTTAAAAAAAAAAAAAATACAAAACACAAAACAACAACAAGAACAAAATGACCCGCGCTTTTAAAACAACGCGAGGATTTTTAATTGAAATCGGTCAATATGCAGTCGGATATAAAAGGTGAATGGTTTAGGATCTTGTTTGCTTTGTTTTTCAAATTTCCTTCGCCATCATCAGGAAGCTTCGACGACGACTGAGGATGTACTGTATCTGTATAGGGTGTACAATTGTACATATCTACAATATTTTCGGTCAAAATGTTCAGCGAATATCTGAATTTTTTTGAGTTTTGTTTTCCAGTGAGTTTTTCAAGAGTGAATTCTCTAAAACATTCGAATATGTTGTTGGCTTACTGGAATGTGTTTCCGCTTTTTATTTTCCAACTATTCACTGTTTGTTTTGATTTTGACGAGAGAGAGAGATGTGGAGATATGGTCTGGTCTGATCATGGTGTTGCAAAAGGCAAAATAATGTTAGCCCTTAGGAGCGAATTTTTGTACCAACTTTTTTTCGCATATATTTAAACAATGGATTGAACTGTATGATGGAGAAAAACGCTGTGCTCTATGGACAGAAATGTTCTGATGGAGTTTTTTTTTGGTTTGGTTTCTGTTAAGTCAGTTTATGTTTGCTATTGAATTTAGATTTTCAAGTTCATTAATTGCTATGGGGTTAAGAGCTCGTGGGTAAAAGTATTTTGTTGAATTTTCATTGAAATTCATTTTCATTGGGACTTTTATGTTTATTTGAACTAACTAGTCTATTAGGAATGACAGAAAAAAAGCTTTTAAAAGAACGATTTTTCAATGGAAATCGCGCGGAATTCAATTCAGTAAAGAAAACCATTTAAATGGAATTGATTTTTGTTTTGAATTCTCTTGAAATTTAAAGCAGTAATTTGAAATATTTTAAAGCACTTTTTCCAAATGACAAAGGTAAGATTTATTATTTCCAATTATCACTCAGCTTGACAGAAAGTTGTGAAAAATTAACAAAAATCATTCAAACACAAGCACGTCAAACGAATGCCTAACCTATTTACTCGGTTTTACAAATGAGCTTCAATAAATTGTAGAGGTAATTATAATAAAGACTGACTGACTTATAGAAATCAATTTTAAGTATTTCAACATTTAACATAAATAATAGTTATAACTCACCGATCATTAACAACGCTGCTGTTAAATGTGATGATGGCGGACCAGCCAATCCTGTCGCCCCCAGAGCAGCACCCCCAAGAGCGCATGCCACACCACCCAGCGCAACTACAGCAATTAATGCACGTAATGGTGGCCCAGCAAACCATTGACCACAGCATCCTTTCCCCGATCGTTCTGAAGGTGATCTGAAAAAATAAAAATAAATAGTTATTAAAAAAATTACAAATCTATATTAAGGCATAAGCTATATTATAGCCAATAATAAATTATTCTGAAATACGATCGGGTTTGTTTTATTTATTATTTATTTTCTTTTTGTCGATATGGCTTTGAACTACTTTCGATTAGATACTCTATAGATTGTGTTAGGCACGTTGAGCTTCAATCTACGTCGTTTGCATATTAATTTTGTTTTTGTTTCTATGAATAAATTGACATTTGGCACGCTGTTATTAGTGCTTGCCGCTAATAATGATTAACATGAACACGTAGAATTGTGTAGTTTTTGGAAATAGTTAAGTGGTAGTAAAAAAATATTGTCAGGGAGAAAGTTCTAGTTTATAAAAATTAAGTGTTGAATTTTGAATTTATGGGAAAAATTGCAATAATAAATATTGGAAATAACGCAACAAGACAGATATCATGTTAATTTAAACATTTGACGTTGTTAAATTTATTAGTTCAATGCAACATCAACATCAACGGCGAGTTGCCCTGAAAACGAGCGACGATGGGAGCGGAAATATGTAGTATCACACGTGCTTTGTATTCCTAAAAGATACAAATTCATCTTTCGGGGAAATCCAATTCATATCCAACATTATTATAGCCACTTATAAATAAAAGAACAATTAGATGATAAATAAATATTATATGACACTCGTCACAAAAATATCAATCAAAAAATGGCAATAAAAAATTATTGGCAAACATTATTTGATTGAAGAATCTCTTAACAATCTCTTATAATCAATTGAGATAATAAAACTCATCGACTGATAAACTTCAATAATTCCGTAGAAAATGAATGAGCTGGTTTTCAAAATATTCTCTGTTATCGTTTAACTATTGATAACGATTGGTTATATTTTTTTTGGGTATAAAAGCGAATAAATGTGGAGAAAATCTAACATTTGAATAAATAACTTTTTTCAAGTGAGTCAGCTGAAGTAAATTTAATTTATTTATTATTATTATTAACCTATAATTGTTTATTTTTGAAGAAATGAAGACCTTCAGTGTTGTTTTGGTTTTGGTTGCCTTGTTTGCCGTTGGTGGATATTCATTAAATGCCACTTATGGCAATGTTACGAGATATAGCGCAGTGTTGGCCAGGGAGAGGGTTATCAAATTTCCCCGAAATGGACAGTATTTAACTTTTGATGTGGTCTTCCCTAAAAGTGTAAGTACTGCAGTAAACTTTACAACTCCAAAAATTCAGAGAAAAGTAAAAACAATTAACTCAATAAACAATCTCTTTTTCAATTCTAGGGTCAAACAAATAACAAAACCATTGGAGGAATTCGAGTTACCGATCACTTCAATAACAAGACAGGAGCTTATTCCACTTTGTGGTCTGGAGGTCCAGGATTCCGTTTTGCTACTATCAATTTGAAGTCACAATTGAGTCGAGGTATTAACTCAACTGTGGAAATTTACGCTAAATAAGAAAATGAATAAAGTGCATACATAATTTTATTCATAATTTTTTAAAACAGCAGTCCCAGTTTTTCTCAAATAAAATCAGCCAATTATAGAAAAAATATTTTATTTATGTGTTTTTATTGACTTTGTGTTGAGTACTAATTTAGTTTATTTGACAAAAAATGGTCAAGTGATATTTTTGTACGGTGTAAAGTTATATTGGCTGATAAAATTTTTTATTTTTATCACTAACTTTAACAAAAAAAAAGGATTCTTAATATTTTATAAGTCTCATTTTATATTTCAATTTTTTTCCCCAAATTTCTTCAAATTTTATATCAAAAAACTGTAGAACCCAAAAAGTGAAAAATTAAGAAGATAGAAATGTTTAGAAATTTAAGTTTTCTGATGTACAGAAAAGCCCTGTGGAACTCTAACACCAACCATCATTGTTACTTTATTTCTGACGCAACATAAGAAAGTTAATTCTCTTCAAATTTTATTATAATTCAAAATTTTACGAAAAAAAAAACAACCATATTATAATACGTACCTAAGTCTTTATAAGAACGTTATAATGAATGCTTTTAGATGACAATCGAGAAAGCAATTTAACTGCGTCAAGCTGTCATTTGAGACATTCGTACTCGTACACTAAAAGGGAGCATGTTTCGTTTGTAATTTAACGACACTTAAGAGGCAATAACTTTAATGGAGAAAATATGTTATAGGCCTAAAAGAAAACTATTTAATGATCTTTATGACAGAATATTATGAGGAACCACATTGGGGAGTCAAATAAAAAAAAAAACATAGGCCGTTAAACTTGAACATCTACAATATACAATATTAAAAAGGTATATGTATACTATAGTTATATATACAACAGTAAATAACAGTTTTGATTGAGACTAAATAAGGTCTTTTATTGACATTTAGTTGAATTTTTTTTTTTTTCTTCGTTATGTTTTTATTGAACGAAGTTTAATGTGTGATTATTATAGTCATGCTATAAAAACGCCTTCAACTATAGAAGCTTTCAAAAAAGTCTGATAATTTATTTATTTTATTATTAACATCAAGTGTATACTTGTGCTCGTGCGTTATTTATTATTTTTTGGTCATTAATTGAAGTGCCTCCCTGATATAAATTTTCTAAGAAAAAGACCACTCAATTATTAAGTATAAAGAAAATATCTACATAAAAAAATTAAATTAAAAAATATGAATAATATTTGTTGCAGCATTGACGATTTTTGACATTATATAAGATTTACAAATAATTTTATAAAAAATAAATTTGTAAAGGAATAATTATATTTGTACAAATTATTGCAAAAAAATACCCTCTAATGAATTTCAGTTTCAATAAAAATTCATATTTATATCTTATTATATCTTAAGGAATTCTGCAGAAAAGCGAATAAGACCACTAGTCTTAGATATAGAGATATTATTTTATTCCACTTCCACAACAGAGAGGCGGCCGGTGGTGGCGGCGGCGAGGAGTGGCGTGGGATTATTTTAAAATAAATTGAATAAGTTTTACCTTGTAGTTGTGCCATAATAATTGCCAAGAAACAGTTTTGCAGCTAAGAAATTATTAATAGCCATAGAAACTTGCAGCTTGCATTAAGTTTAAACAAAGAACATGTTTATTCGATTCAATAAACAAAAAACTCAATTTAACTCAAGGATGTTTTCACGACTTGTATATACACGTTTAGTTTGCCTAAAGTTGTATGTTTTATTTAGTTTTTATTTAATTACCCTTTGTTAGCCAACGAATTGAATAAAGATACATTCATTCACTCGTATATTATACTTAAAACATGCAAAGGTCTCTCACAGAGAGAACTGCCTAATAAATGTTTTTGAATGTGGGTTTGAAGTTCAAAAATAAATAAGCAAACAAACATAAATAAAAATAACCTTGAACTAGTTTCAAGCATAAAATTACAAGTTTTAAAACAATAAATATCTAAATAAATAAAGTAAGTGTTATGAGACTATACAATTTGGCTATCAGACGTGAGGCGGACCAGCCCGCAAGCTATTTTTAAAGTCATTGTCAATGGCATTGTTTAAACATAAGGTACACACATTTTTTTGTTTGGTTTGTTTTGTGTGTTGTTTTCTTTTTAAAAATGATAAGGAAGTTTTGGGAAGAAATATATCAGGGTTTCCCCCAAAACCAGGTAGTGTTTCACTATGGGGTAATTGATCGGATTGTTGATTTGGAGGCATCCAAAAAAAGGGTACATACATGAAACAAATAAATTAAAAAAAAAATGTGATATACTGGAGCCAAATATATGCACACCATTATTACGATCTATCATATCTCTTAACTTCGAAAGCTGGTAATTTTTAACGATTTCATTTTCTGAATTCTGTTCGAGTAGGCTCCTAGACCACAAGATAGACATTTATACCTAGATGATCCTATTCAAACTAATTTACTTTCATTTTAACTCAGGTTTATAAAGAGTGTTTTCTTAGATGTTTCAGAAGTTTCAATGGTTTTTGTTTATTTTTTGACATTTGACAAAAAAGCTGCCATAACGCCGAGTGGTAACTGTGCTATTGAGTAATTTGTTGTTTTCAAAAGTTAATCAGCTTAACACAGAAGACATTTGTCAACAGCAAAATGGCACATACTTTTAACGATTAGTCTATTACAAAATCAATTTAGTGACAACTTTATTTCCAGAAGTCTTTCCGCTAACTGCTCTTTCGGTAATGCGACTTAAAACTTTTTGATCACTTTGTATGGAGCTATTTTAAGTTATTGGTTAATGCCCACAAACCAGGAACTCTTGAAACATTTGAAGCCAATATTCAAGCAATTATTGACGCCATACAGGAAGTGACTCATTGATATGGCGGTCATATGGCGGAAATCCGATTAAAAAAGAGCCTGGAATGCGATCCACTCTGATAACTTTCCATATCGTCTGTCAATTTTGTGTGAGATAAATAATTTGAAATCAATATTTTTCTTTGTGCTCCTAGTTCTTGAGTTGAAAACCATTTCTTATCAGTTTTGTGTTGTTTTTTTAGGTTTACGTGCTTTTTTAAAAATATTATTAGTTGAATTTTTCAAAAAATTAACTTAAAATTACCAACAATATTTTGCATATGATGAAATGGATTGATTTTAAAATCTATTTTTGCTAACGAGATTTTTAGTCTAAAAGCAATTTTTACCAATTTTAGTATTATTTGAAAATTTGTATTTCTTATAGATACAAATACAGATAAGATTCTTCTAAGAACAAAATCTTACGTTAGCAACAAAATTTAGCACAGAATGAAATTATTTTGAAGACAATACCTTCATTAATTCACGAGATATCGAGAATCGAACATCAATTTTTACCAATTTTGCGTACTATTTTTTGTAGGTTTTAAATTGTATAAAAAAATTGACTATACATTTTTTAAAAGATGAAATTAGTTTGAAGCCAATATCTTAAATTTTCAAAAGGTTTTAGTAATGTTTTTATATGTTTTCATTTATTGTAAAAAAAACTGTCAATTCTACCTTTCCCAAAATTTAACTGAATGTTGAAGAATATATTTTTTATAAAATGAAATTAATTTGAAGCCAATATCCTAAATTTTTGAAAAGATATTTGAATCGAAAATTAATTTATACCAACTTTTCGTTAAGTTTTGTAAAGAAAGCTGACAGTTCTATTTTTATCAATATTTTACTAGATGTCGAATACGTTATTCTAAGCTGCATACATTTTTTTTTGGAAATGGAATTATTTTTTGTTCGTAAAATATCCGAAATGACAATTATTATTTTGTTTCAGTTTTTTTAGTGTATAAAAATTATTTCAGTTAATATCACGTCAAATTATATAATATAAAATTTATTTCAATTCGCTAGCTTTTGGTTCGGTTTTTGTTACCAAAATGTTCCCTTTTTTTTCTAAATTGCTATGGCAAAAAAACAACCCACCCACATTTTTTTGAAAGTCCTTTCTGCATTTTGATCTGTATACCTAACAAAATTTATTGGAAGTCGATACCTGTACTGGTTCTTGAGCTATGAACGACGAAAAAAACTTCCCGAACGTACGTAAAAAAAATCTTTTATGTAGACTCTAGGGACCTTGAAACATCGAGAAATGTCAAAATTTTCAATTCGACAAATCGGACCGATTACAATAGCTTCCTATGGGAAGTTTAAAATATCGTTTCATATTCAGATAGGATGTTTTTTAGCTACTTTGAGTATTTTAAATGGTTGTTTATGGTTTGACACTTGACAGAAAAGCTGAAATAATGTTGCCATACTTATTGATTTGTTGTTTCTGAAATTCAATCAGCTAAATATATATCGAAGATATTTGGTAACAACAAGACGGTGCAAATTTTCATACAGAGTGTTTACAGATTTAATAACAGAAGTTGTTCTATTAACTTCTCGTTCATGCGACTGCAACCCCTTGGATTACATTTTTGAAGCTATTTTAAATCAAATACAATCCAGCTGCTCTTGAAACATTGGCAGCTAATATTCAAGGAATTATTGATTTCATTCGTCGATTTTTTGCAAAAATTAGTGAGAAATTGCACTGACCGAATGGACTATGTGACTCGTAGCCCCGGCGAAAATCATATTTAAAAATAAATACCGGATTATAACAAAAGAATTAGTTTCATCAAAATTTTTGTCTTATTTAAAGTCCTCAAGAGCTTAAAAAATACCCCATATTTATTATAAATTAAGATTTACATTTGACACATTTGGGTTATCCTTCTTATCAAAACAGAAAACACAATTATTTATATCGGTCTTCACTCTCTTTACCATTTTTGCAATTTTATCGAATCTTTTCAATTACTATCAGATCAATACCATTTATTGTTGATTCTCTTTTTCATCAGAAAAAAAATGAATTTACGAACAATGGAGAAGAATATTGCTCCATTATAAATATGAAGCCGACAAAACGAAATCAATCTATAAAACTTATTGTTATTGTACTTTAGTGTACATATTATATAGGCGACCGATTGAAGACCCGAAGACCTATAACTTTAATGGATTTCTTTTCTTTATCATCATAATTTATATTTTTTATTTATTTTCTTTTCAATTCAATTTACTAACATTAAAAAATGAATTATTATCCAAACCCTCCCCCTTCCCACAGCACAGCAAACACAAGTTCTGTTCTTTCATAACTCCATTTCGAGGATTAACACTTGAAGTTCTTATTTTTTTGTTTTTGCCAGGTTGTTATTTGTGGGAGCAATATTTACATCAACTTAAGCTCGTAAATGCTCGCGAAGAAGTTTAAAAGTCAAAATTTATTATGGAGCGATATAAAATAAAGTAAAGTGACTTTTATTGGATAACATCGACTTAAAAAATTCTCAACAAAATCGTGAAAAATATATAGAGACTGAGAATTGTCAGCTATATATAATATGTATAAGCGGCAATAAGTCCACCGGATGGTAGAAACGGTGTTAATGGAAATTACTTGTTTAATGTTCACTTTAAATTGCTGCTAACAACAAAATCCAAATCAGTTTCGAAGTTCACATTTTAATAATATTTTTGGTATACCTCTGTACAACTTGGCCTTTAATGTTTTGAAAATATTTGCTTAAGCTTAAAATATATAGGGGTGGGTGTTCCAGCGGTTATAGTTTGGAAAGGAGTGTTGCATTCTTCTAAAAAAAATATGCGTGAGTATTGCAAGAGCTTGGCAGTGGTGTAATTTTATTTCATAGTTTTCATTAAATCATTGTTCGAAACAACATGGATTGCTGACTTAGGAGAACCTTAAACTTGATGTCGTCTCTGTGACAGACAAAAGATAACGATGTTAGCCAAAATGACGATTAAAGTTTTTATTGTACAATTGTGAAAACGGCCAAAACAGCCAAAAACTAAATATTTGATATGGAGAAATATGGCTAATGATAAGTTGACAATAACTTGGTTATTGGTATTCAACTTTAAAAGAAAGTTAAAGTCATATGGTTGGAGGACATGTTTTAATGAAGGATTCAGCTAAAGACTTTACGCATTGAGTTCGTAGCACCAAGCTAGGAGCTTGCGTACCACTGACTTACACAATAAAGAAGTCAGACAGTATAGCAATGCGGAAGAAGAATTATATGGATAATAGAATGTAGAAGATCAAAAAGCTTTTGAAAAAATTTGATATCGGTCTAAAAATTCTGAAATGTTCCAAAATAGTTATGTTCTCTAATTTCGTAGCTTCTTTTATACCAAAATAAGAGCTTGACAGTCTTTATTGATCATTGATTCTTCAGCATTTTAGTTTTGCGACAGCATAATCCTGCGTTTCTCTGAGTTATATAACTTCTTCCAAAGAACAACCTTAAGACCCCGACTATTCAAGAATGGCTTTGAAAATAAGGATAATTTATTATCCTCGTTATAATACGCAACCTAACCCAAAAAAAAAATACCAAAAACCATTAACATTTTCACTTGGGTTGCCATGTATCCTATAGTTCTATCCCTGATACATATACCTATTGCCACATCTATACGGAGTCTTATAGCCATAGCCAGCCATTCATCCATGTGGAATTCCCTAAACAATTCCGTTTATTTCCTTGAACCATGAATGATGCTTGCCACCTAGATATTATTTGTTTAGCAGTCAGCCCAGTCAGCCAGGCTGGCATGGCACAGAAACAGAAACAGGCACAGGCACCAGTCACAGCTCACAGGCACATCCTTATGAGCTGGTTTTTGTGTTTAGTCATTTTTCATGCTGTGTGCTATACGGTTTCTGTTCCATTACGTTGAAATCTTGTATAGCTAGATGTGATTTATGAATTTATACACATCACAGACAATGAAAGACCGCCCGCTGAAGTTCCGCAACATCTCGCATTAAGGACGAATGTTTTAGAAAGCGAATATACGAATACCTTAAACAGATATAGCGGATGCAAAGGAGCCATTTAAGTCTTTTAAAAATGAATTCGCTCCGGCTCAGCTAGCTCTATATAAGGTACACCTAACCTATAATAATCGGGTTTGGTTTCTTATTTGAATTTCTTCTTTTAAAGACACACAATTTTAAGTTCTAAGACACCTGGAACTGCGGAATGGTATCATCATCTTATAATTCACAAACATGCGGGGTATCTTATAGGAGCATCATTTCTGGGCTGCGTACATACCTGCTCAGTGTTCATACAACAAGGAAACAAGAGCGTGTGCCAACACCTTTGCCACATTATCATCTTCTTCTTCTTTTTTACGCAGCATCACACCGAAACAAGACAAATACACCTGGTTCAGGTGTTTGAGGTTATAAAAAAAAAAAAAATATGTTAGTTATCCTAGGAAAGGATGTCAGATGTGCGGGCTCTAAAGGGCATTGAGGAATGGGTTGGGTATGCATTTTGGGTGAATAGAAATGAACATGACTCGAAAACTATAACTTGCTTTTCAGGCTGGAAGATGCATCTGCTTCAAAGTGTCTTCAAACAAGAAGGTTAAGGAAAAGGGCCTCATTTCACTTCTCCTCACAGATGTCGATTTGGTATATAACATAGAAAGATTTTTCCATTGATAAATAGAAATAGGCATAATTATATGATCATTCGGAAAGATTTTTTTGAGGGACTGAACAGGAACACCTGAAGGTGCAGCATATGTTATTCTACTTTTATTCTATACCTACATTTGTGTATACAAAACTTCTCGTATAACCTACCTGACGACTAACTCTATTTGATTTTTCGGGTAAATTGAAAAACTTGGTTTTTCTTTACTTTTATGATAATTAGACTAATTTCTTGTGATACAACTATTAACACAGAATTAAATTTTCTGCAAGATACGTTTGGAAAAAGTATAAAAATAAATATGCTATAATAATTGCTTGATGATAAGATTGAAAGAAGTTATGTGTTTCCAAATAAATTATTATCTACGTTTTTAATAAAGCTTTTTTCAAAAATAAATAAAATTAAATTAAATTAAATCAAATAAAGACAAGCATACTTGCATACTTCCTTTATTTATAAATATTTCAACACAGTTTGAATAAACATAATGAATTTAATAAGGCTTTGGCATAGCTGTCAGCTCAGTTGGCTGCAAAGTGTATACAGCGATTTTAATTTACATATATAATAAAATTAAAATGAATTGATTTAAATAAATTCAGTCATTAATAGATTTCTATACTTATAATTTGAATTTAAAAAACAGTACAATTATTTAAAATTTATATCATTTAATAATTCTATTGTTTCTTGCATTGTAAAGCAATTTTTCTGGAAAAATCTTAGTCTTTGGTGTCTTAACACTTGAAAAATGCTTATACAATGGAAGCAATCTTCTTTTGCAAACCACCAGTCCTTATTCCGAATTTCATAAAGGAGCATTTTCTTTATCAAACGAGCATCTGAATGTGAAGCAACTTTATAGATGTAGTCTACCTGCATCTTAAGGGTGTTGGTAAACAGTTTTGCAACTCCCGTTTCTAAATAAACTGCGTAATTCCATTTGGCAGATTAAAATTTTTTTTTATGAAATTTCTTTGGAGCTTTTCTACTACATCAAACTCATCCGTTCTCCAAACTTGTGCTGCGTAACAAAGAGATGTTTTAACAACACATTCGAATTTTTTGTATTTAGCTGACAGCAATACATTTTGGTTTGAGAAAATATTCCTCCATGGTATATTTAGCAACCTTTGGAAAGACTTCGCCTTTTCAATTATATGATTTTTGAAATCCATCGTGTTGTTAAACTTCACGCCTAAATAATTGTAAGAACCAACCTTTTCTAACCAAACTGTGAGAAAGTCTTGTGATTACTTTGATTTTGGATTTTTCAGTATTTATTGCAAGTCCCCATGTGTTGCAGTATGTTGACAACCGATTTATCATAAGCTGCAAATTTTCTGGTGACTCTGAAAGGATCACTAGATCATATGCATACAGTAGAACATTGATTGTAGTGCCAGCTATCCGACTCCCACCAGAAAGACATTTTCCAATATCGTTAATGAACAACGCAAACAGCAAAGCACTCAGAGCCAGAGGGCATCCTTGTTTAACACCAGCGTTAGTATCAAACCATTGTGAGAACGTAGATTCATCCTAAACCGCTGCTTCTGTACCATTTACCAATATACATATTCTTTAATACATTTAAAATTTTGAGGAGATTCCGAGCTGAGAGAGTTTAAAATAAATTGCATTTCTGCTCACAAGGTCGAAAGCTGCTGTTGATTTTAAATCAACAAAAAAGCGTAAATCTTCTTATTTCTGGTTTGGAACGCTTTGACAGTATTGACGTTAAAACAAATATCTGATCCACACAGTACAATAGTTTTTCCTGAAACCAGCTTGGAAGTCAGTTAAAATGCTGTTATTCGTTGCACTAAAACACCGCTTAATATTTTGGCCATAATGTTCATAAATGATATTCCCCGATAATTTTCGACGTTGTTTGGATCACCTTTCTTATGAATAGGGAAAATAAAAAAATGTTTGAACGAAGAGGGAATGAAGCCGGTTGAAAGAATGTTGTTGAAAAGCTGCTTTAGCTTATCTCTAAAAGCTGGTGTTGCATTTTTGAAGTATTCATGTGGTATTCCGTCTTCGCCTGGTGCTTTTCCATCTTTTGCTCTTTGAAGTACGATTTTATTTCATTTACGTCTATTTCACAGTCCAAAGTTTCCTCAATAACCAGTGGTTCTGCATAAGCAAATGACAAATCAGATTGCTTTGAGAGGTTTTTGAAGTGGTATGAAAGATGATCTGCAGACATATTTGTACCAATTACAAAGTTGGATCTATTTATTTCTTCAGCTAAATTCAAAAAGTCTTTCGAATTACTGGCCAGCCTTAAAGATTTTGCTTGAGTATTTTTTTTTAATTCAGCTTTTTTTGTGCGACATAATTGCTTGTACTTGGAGTTTGATTCAACGTACCATTTTCTCAGTTCCTCAGTATAACAGTTGCGTATAGTGCTTGTAAAAGCGAAAATGATTTTTTTCGGGCTTTCACACATTCTTAAACGAAAACCACTTTTTTTTTGAATTTTGGAATACAACCAGAAGGTTGAGCTGGTGAAGAATTTCTTATAGACGATATAATTTTCTTTGAAAACAACTCGATATAGATCCATTAACTGAAGAAGTCTCTGAGATATGCATATCTAGATTATTTTTGGTAGGTATTCAACCTACAGTTTTACGCCGAATCCGAACGGCTAATTTGAGAAAGCACTTTTCATGACAAGAATTACTTTTGGAGAATTTGTCAATTCCTCGCAGGAGGCAGTACCCGCGAAAAAAAAAACTTTAGATTACATAGGCAGGGATCGAACCCAAGACCTCTGGCATGACAGTCCAACGCACTTTTTTTTTTTTTTTTTAACTATCTTAAAGCTAGACAAAAATTCATAAAACTAGCCTAACTAACCATAACTTACAACTAACTTACTGGTCCCATACGGACACTCTAAGTTAAACTATAACACTTAATACTAATGCCTTTCGGCCCTAAGATCTATTTTACTTCAATTAACTTTTATTTATTTTTGTATTTATTAGAAAATTTGAGAAAAAACTAATATCAATATCCTTTTTTTATAGTCCAACGCACTAACCATCATGGCACGGGTACCACAAAAATAGGAAATAAAGTACAATAAAATAAACAGAAAGGACGCTTATGTTTAAATCATTAAAATGTGTCCTATTGTTGGTTCAGAAATTTATTCAAAATTGAATAAACCTATAAAATTCAACGATTTTTAAAATACGGAACTTTCTTATCAAATTTCGTTTTCGATATTTAGCAATGTCCTATCTTTTCAAGTTCTTGACTATTCATGTGTGCCAGTAATTCCAATAAGAGAGGGAATTTTTAGTGTTATGCCAACTTTGAAGGCTTTTCATAACAAGTGTACCATTCACGTTTCTGATTCTGCTAAAATATATTTTTCTTTTAGTCTATCTGAACACGTCTAAGCTCGAGATGGAATCAACGGTGGCGTCTACAGTTCCAGTAAGGTTGAACTACTTAGTGAACACCTTATAGGGCTTCTACGACTTATTCGGAGCCCAGGCCTATAAGGAGCGGTTTATCCGGCTCCCCGTCCTTGGAGTTATACTAAGGATCTGGCCCTCCAGGTTGGGGGTTGTGCCGTCGGGGTGACTTCCTGACCACGTAAAAATTGTCTAGTTGCGAAGCACCAACAAGCCTCGGATACGGACGGATTCACTGTTGATCAAAAAAGGACATTGAACAACGACGTCTTGGACAAAACGTCACCATGGACAGCTATAACTTCGAGGTAGTTAAGGACTTTGTCTACCTAGGCACCGCTATAAACACAGACAACGACACCAGCGCTGAAATCAAACGAAGAATAACTCTTGCAAATCGCTGCTTCTTTGGACTTAGAAGGCAATTGAGAAGTAAAGTCCTCTCTCGAGCATCTAAAATCACCATCTATAAGACACTCATCATCCCGGTTCTCATTTATGGCGCTGAGGCCTGGACCCTGTCAAAGAAAGATGAGAACGTCTTAGGATGCTTCGAGAGGAAAATTCTTCGGGTGATTTTTGGTCCCGTACGTATAGATGGAGAATGGAGGAGAAGATATAACGACGAACTGTACGGGCTGTACAGCGACACTGACCTAGTTAGCAGAATAAAAGTCCAACGGCTTAGATGGCTGGGTCATGTAGAGCGAATGGACATCAACGCTCCAGCCCGGAAGGTCTTCGAATCCAATCCCGAGGGACGGCGCAGTAGAGGAAGACCGCGACTCAGGTGGCGCACTCAGGTGGGTGAGGACCTCAACCAACTTGGCGTGCGAAACTGGAGACAGCTAGCTAGGGACCGAGCTGGCTGGAGACGCATGTTGGTTGAGGCCCAGGTCCGCCCGGACTGTAGCGCCACCTTAAGTAAGTAACACGTCTAAGCAATGACAGTTCCTGAGAAAAAAAAACTTGTCTGAGGAATGGACCTGATAATTTTATTTGGAAATATTGAAAAAAGGTAAGACTAAAATGCTTAAACGTTTAAAAAAGCCTTTTAAATGTTGATCCAGTATGTTCCAAATTTTGTTGGTTAAATGACGTTTGTGTTTAAGACCGGATAAATATTTCTATGTGTTAAGTCCAACCAACATCACATAAATTCATAAGGCAGTTAGCCTTTAATTAAAAAAAAGATGAACAATAAATTAAGTACAAAAATTGCATCGATAATATCATTTCATCATTTACATACACATAGTTGTCGGTCTATTTAAAGTGTACTTTAATTATTAGTAGACTTATTTATCTAAAATAGATTTGCATCACTAAATTTGGTTGTATAATAAATTAATGCACATTTTTATTAATTTATACAATTTGTATGGAAAGTGTGTTCATAAAAGCATTTGCTTTTTTTTTTTATTGTTTCTATAAATTATGAGAGTTTCAATAACACAATTCATTAGGCACGCGTCTAACTTATAAAACTCAACACCTCTCGCATATAGTTTCTCTATATTATATTTATGGCACGTCATATAACATTTGCATTCTCAAAGTGATGCCAAACTACAAACAAATGCATCAGCATTAGGTATGATACTTTAATTATATTGTAGCAATATAAAACAATGATTATGGTCTTCCTCAAGGCATAATTACATCAAATTATTTCTTACAGATGATTGCTTCACTTTCGAAAAAATAATAAAACATTTCCAACACTTTAAAGGAAAATCAAATGCCTTTAAGCTTAACAGACATTACAAAGGTACATACGTATAAAACTGGTTGCTTTTTGAGTTTTTTTTTTTGAGTTTGGTTAAATTTATAGCTGGCGTCAAAATGACGCTTGAGTCTAGATTTAATCTGCAGTATATCCAAACAACAGATTGGTATCTTAACATATTGCGTACAAGACCCAAGATTAAATTTTAGTTTTTTTGCTTTGTTTTCTTATTTTTGTATTTTTTGTAAAAACGAAAAAACAAAAGAAAGAACCTAAAATAAATCGAAGATCAAAAAACCTTTTCAATGAAAAGCAAAAGATACTAAAAACGACAACTTTTACTTTTCTTCATGTAATCTGATATGAACGCTTGAATAAATATCACAGCCTCCAAATGTGTCACGGTTGGTATTACAGGCGTCAGCAAAAGTCACAGTCGTCGTATTATTTTCTCAAAGAACAAAATTTGTGGTAAGCTTAAAATAATATATCAATGAAAAGTAGAATATTTTGAGAAATTCAGTTTTCGAAAATCTTATCGAATTTGAAAAAAGTATTTACATTACATTTACAGTTTTAAGTTAATACTTAGTTTTTAATAACAGTTTAAGTCAGTATTTATAAATTAACTATATTTCTTTGAGCTGCACGAGAATTTTTTATGGTTTGACAGTTCAAATGGTCAAACTGATTTGACATTTCTGTTCAGTAATGTCCGGTTATTTATCAGGAATCTTTTAACGCCAGAACAATGGCTCAAAATTGTGGAAATTTACTTCTCTGTTCTCTAAATTCATGAAGCACTTTGTCAATTTTACATTGCTTACCGATGAAGCTTTATTTTCTAAAAATATAATTTTCTTTACAGATTAGTGGGTTTTTTTTATCAATCACTGTATCTTGCAGAGATCAACGAAAGCGAAATTAAATTTCCATAAAGTTATCGTATCGTATCCACTGGATGCAAAATTTATACACATATCCACCAACATGTATCTATAGCTATTATATTTTGTTAAATGTTTTTTTTTTTAAGCCCAGGTTTATATAACTTTGCAACTTGGCTGCAAAACAGGTTACCGGCATCATCGACAATCTAAATGTATATTCTATAGCCACTTAAGCGTGGTGTTGGCGTGGATAAATCTTTAACTTGTTTTGCTAATTTTGCAAAAAAAAAAAAAAAACCAACACTTTTCATGGAACCGTTTGAAAACAAGTTTTGATGCAGTTTTGACATTTTGGGATTGTCGTGATGCCTAAGCTTTATTTTATTTTTATCCAGTGAATTGAGTTCGTTTTTGCTAGATAAAGGTGGAGTTTGAAGATCTATTTTAGCTCGAATATATATGCAGCAGGAAGTAGATCACGAAAGTTGGTTGGATTATTATTTGGTCTGTGAAATGGTGGCATTTAAAATGGATGCATATCTTTTAGTATGGATTTTTATAGACAAAAGGTATTACAGTAAGTTGAACACTGCCAATAAAATGGGTCGATTCAAATTGAATGACATAATAGGTTGAAGCTTTTACTGTCAACGTTTTATTTTGAATGAATGATATCAGTTTTATATCTTTAATGAGCACTAATTAGGATAGTGAATGCACTGTTAAGAGGGAATTTTTAAGATATTGGTGCAAGATTTTAGACGATTTAGTTAACTGTTGAAACCATTTAAGTAAGTTTCAGACTTCAAATTTAATGATTTAGCTGATTTTAATAAATTTAACACTATCTTTTAACAATCTGTGTTAGGGTTTAAATGATAAAATTTGCTAAATCCATATGGCTTTAATGTTTCTAACATTTCAAATTAATAGGTAATTTTTCGAAATTAAAGTTTGATTGTTTTACTTCTTCTAACAAACTGTGTCACTGCTTAGTGTTCAGATGCACGTTTTTAATATGATAAAACTAGCAAAATAAACATTTTGGAATATCTTATGAACTACTAAGTATTAAGAAAACTGCTTTAGTAAGTAAAATGCTTGATTTTTGGGCCAATCTTCTTATCGGATGACATCTGGAGCACTTTAAAAATCAAAGTTGATATTGCTTGAATTTTAAGAAGCAAAATTAAACCGCTTGGAATTTTTCGAAAAATCTTTGAATTTAGTTCTGAAAGATTAAAAAAGTGGGCAAAAATTGTGTTTCAGGAATGGTTAGATAATATTTAACTGCAAAATGATGAACTTGGCATTTGATATCGAATTAAAGCTGGTTGCTCAAGCCGTATTAGCTGTTCTTATCCTTTTAATTTATAACATCAAGTTTTAAGCGTAGCGGAGTCAGACAGGGCTGTATTCTGTCGCCAATATTATTTTGTAATTGTAAGTGATGTACTGCGCGCAGCGTTGTCAGGTAGCGTAGGGACTTTGACATCCTATTTAAAGCACTTGGATTACGCGGACGCTGTTTGCTTACTCTCCCATAGGATCATCGATCTCCATCAAATGGCAACAAGTGTGGAGAGAGAAGCAGAAGTCCAGTGGAAAAAGTGGAGTGCTTTCAATAACTTGGAAGTACCGTCTCCATCGAAGGCGGAACCGAACAAGGCGTCATCTGCCGCATCGTCAAAGCAAAAGCGGCGTTCGGTTTGATGTCGAAAATTTGGAGGAATAACTCTATCAGCTTAAGAACAAATCTACGACTGTTTCGCACAAATGTCGAATCTGTGCTTCTTTATGGGTGCACCACCTGAAAGGTTACTTCAGCCATTACAAAAAAAGCTGCACACCTTCGTGAATAGATGTCTTGGCAACATCCTAAGTATTTTTTGGCCAAACCGCATTATACGAAGGTGTAAGTGGCCATGGATAGGACATACGCTTCGAAAAGGTAACAACTGCATTGCACACCAAGCAATGCAGTGGAATCGCTTACACAAAAAGAAGAAGAGCTGGACGACCGAGAAGCACATGGCGCAGGACAGTTGAGGCGGAATCAGCGTCACTGGGCAAGAGTTGGAAGGAGCTGAAACACATCTCCGGAAACCGCACACGATGGAGCGTAGACGTAGTAGAGTCCCTATGCCCCTTAAGGGGTTCCCAACGGACTTAACAGGTATGATGACCTAAGTAAGTAAGTAAGTTTAAAGCGTGAATTGGGAAAAAAATAAGTGTTACCATTTTTTGAAACTTTAAATTCGCACCTTTTAGATTTATTATTTGATTGTTTTTGTCAAGAATGTATTTTGTTTTTAGCTAAAACAAAGACATTATCTCAAATCTGTTAATTAATAAACAACTTGAGAAAATTTAAATGATTTATGTTTACATTTTGAATCCCACCTACTCATGCAATAATCATACGTTTCTCTCGAAATCGACCTAATGATGATTTTGTAAAAAAAAACCTAACAACTATTATTCTCTTTTATCTTAACTATAAAACTTTTCATTAGCAAACTACTTTGGTTGCTTAACCTACAAACTAGATTTTCTCATGTCATTCAGTTTTAAATTGGCTCAGTTATAACCTATAGAAGAAGCAGTAACAAACGCCTCTTTGACGACTTAGACGATCATCATGACTCCACTCTCATTGTTAGTACCTTACTTAGAAAGACGGACGGACTTGATGACTTGTATAGTTTTTATTTTTATGTTTTTTGAAAGTGCTTGTGGTGACTTCACTTCTCCGGTAAGTGGCATGGATGGCGGTGACCTACAAAAAAGCCACGAACCAAGTTATATAGACGACAACCACGACGACGACTCTCAAGTTCTATACTGTCGTTGACGTTGTAGTTGCCGTTACAAGTCGATGGATTCGCTTTCGTCGTTGGATGCTTTCAGTTCAGCAGACACTTCTACAGAATTAAACTATTGATTAAGATTTTTAATTTTCCCTGCTGCCGGCATAATTATTAATTTTTTCTTTTCTACGAGTGTTACCAGAGAATTTTCCGTCCGTCCGTCTGTCTATCTCACTGACTGACTATGATAGTGGCATTTCTGTGTCCCTCTTTTGTGAGATTCTATCTTGGTTTAAAATCTAAGTCGCAAGTAAAATAAAAACACAAACTCAGAAAAAAATATCCGGGACTCCGTGAAATGGGCTAACGCAATTTAGATTCTTTTTCTTTGTGGCATCTCATCGTCGTCGTTACAACTCAACGCTGAACGTTCTGCAGCGGCTCTTATGGCATCCGGGAAGATGATGCTGATGTTGATGTGGGAATGTGGGTCGTGGTCGTTGGTCTTTGGTCGTTGCATTATCATTAGATATTGTATCTAATCTGAGGTTGCAATCGAACGAGAGAGTTTCTTTCTTGTTTCAATTTGAATTGTTGTTGGTTAAAGTTGAAGTTGAACCTGTATAATGGCACTCGAATACAATATCTAAATGATAGATTGCCTAGGCACAGAAGTTGTTTAACTCGAGGATTGATATTTCTATAAATCGTGTCTAATTATTATTATTATTTTTTTTTGTCTAGTTGTTGTGAAGGCCATATACTACCTACTTAAGCGCAATAGCCATTGAAGGAGCTGGTTTACGAGAACAGAGGAAAATAAAAGCAAGAATAACATATGAAGCCTTTGAATTGAGAGACCTATTCAAGAAATGGATAAACTCGTAAATATGAATTTGATATGATATTGAATCTTATTTTATGTTAACAGTTAATATAGCTGCTTTGTTCATTTATTATGATAATGTTGAAGTTTTTTTTGAGGTCGTTTCAGAGGGCTACATAAAGAAAGCTTGCAAAGACTTTGTTGAGGTGCAAAAAAAATACGTTTTTATAAACCTACCTAATTGTAAAAGAGAAAGTACGGATAAATGAGCCCAATTAGCAAACCTCGAATATCAATAAAATTTATGAATTTACTGGAGTTAAATATTTAATTAGCTTTGAGTTGCAAATTGAATTAATACACAAAAATGTTACTAATTTTTATTCGCTCTTTAGGGTGAATATGAGTTTTAAAAATGGTCCACATGAAAACAGTCATTATTTTAATGAAAAAGTCCACCGTTTTTTAATATAATTTATGTAAATATCTGTGCGTCGTCGTCGTCATCAGGTGAAACGATTTGTTTAAGTTTGAAACTATCTTTGCCCTAGAGGAAAAATTA
Source organism: Eupeodes luniger (assembly GCA_951509635.1). Classification (NCBI taxonomy): domain Eukaryota; kingdom Metazoa; phylum Arthropoda; class Insecta; order Diptera; family Syrphidae; genus Eupeodes; species Eupeodes luniger. Next base: position 130,107,649 of record OX608075.1, on the reverse strand, counting down.
TATACTTTTCTTTAGTAACTAGCATACACTAGAAAATAAAAATAAACTTACTTTATAATTTATGTATTTGGTTTTAAGATTTCATGAACTTGCGGGAAACTTTCTCAGAATCAAACGTACCTGAGAAAGCTATAAACAAATATTTCAGAGTTCCAATTACCATCAGCTTTGGGCAAAACAAGCCATTGGCAAAAATTAGGAGGTCAAGAGCTAAGCTAAATCAACAAAAAACTTTTTAGAATCAATTATTTAATTTTAACGCAGTGCGGTTCCTAAAAATATTTTACTTTAGAATTTGTGAAAACTTCAGTTTATTTACATAAGATGCCAAATCAAATTAATTTCCCCCTTTTTTTATTTCATGCTTAAAAATAAATACTTCATCAAGTCTATAATAATGCCTCATTTTCTTGTGCAACACAAAAAGACCCCAAAAACTCAATTAATTCCGATAAGTCAACCATTAATCGGTTCATTAATATTTCACCAGAAATGTCTGTCAGGCAGATTTCGAGAATTATAATAACTTACAAATAATAACAGTAAAAAAAAGAAAAACTCATAATCAATTTCAGATGCTTTACAACAAGTGCCACTACTGTGCTGTGCCTTCAACTTCGACAATTCGAAGTTTTATTTATCCCTTAAATCATCTTACACAATGTGGATTAAGTTTAAGGCATGGTATCCAATCCATGGACTTTCAGATACTTATGCGAGTATTTCCTTATATGCGCTACACTTTGCATTTTAAGGCATCGAAAAATAAAAGAACGACGCTTCTGGGACTTTGTTTCATGTGGAAAATGTAGGGCAGAATTTTTTGAAACAAAATGCACCAGACGTGCAACATGTGTATGAGATAAAAATAAACTATCAAAATATGGCCTTATGCTTACATGGGGACAGACTCATAACTCAACTTCATAAGCAATGTGCAGAGTCGTTCAATAATAATATATACAAAAAAAAGCTAGCCCCTGGTCTTCGTTTTTTTTTTTTTAAGCGGATTGGAGGGTTACTAATGAAAATAATTCATTGCAGTGTTTATTTTTAAAATTTATACATCGTGTCTTTATGTAAAGTATATGCGTGCCAGCTTGGTTTTCCACAGGGGCGGATTTTAAGGGAAGTGTGTTCTTATCTTGATGGGCCCTATTGGTTGTCAAAGAAGCTTTAAGACTTGTGTGAGACTTGTATGAAAACATATTAAAAACAGGAAAAGTTTGAAAGGTAAATAAATTGAAAAGATTCATTTTAATTCTAGCCCATGGTATAAATCCGCTCCTGGTTGCAACGATTATGATGCATCATCACGCGACTAAATGGCGACGACACAGATTTCAGATTTGGATATGATTCCTTTCGGTTTTGAAAAACAACAAAAATAAAAACTATGGGAGAAAAAAATGTTGGGATTTTGCCCAGAAGTGTTCCAAATTTCATTTTAATTTGTCCAAGTGGACGTTTTTTTTTTCTTGTTCTTTATATTTTATTTTTATTTTGTTAAAAACGATTAATGATGCTCCATAAAACCGATATGCACTATTCTCTCTCAGAATATGAGAATTCACGATGAAGCTTTATAGTTTTGATGGTTGCTTGGCTTGGCTTGGGTTGGGTTGGCCTCAATGTTAAAATTGTTGGTTTGGTGGAGAAAGAAAAAAAAAAATGAAAAACGAGATGTGTCGTCAGCTAGTGAAACGTGATGATTGTTTTGTGAGTTTCGAAAGCGAAAACGAAGTTTTTTTTATGACGTGTAAACTGATGTAAAGTGTTAGAGTTTTTGGCTAAAGAGCTAAAAGTTTTTCCGCACACATCATGTAACACATTTTCTGGTAGGTAGCTATATGTAGTTTGAATTTATTTCGTTGGAAATGTTATTTTAAAGGATGACAGGACGATTATTGGATTCTTTTGGTTTGTTAGAAAGCCATGAATGGGTAAAAGTTTAAATTTACAGGAATTGTAAAGTTGATGTTATCTTATCGTCTGATTTGTGAAGTTTCAGTCGATAAAAATTAACTTTAATTACCTTCAAAACCAACTCTGATTGATGGAAGACTCATAAGCGAATTGGTTCAATCTCATAATAACAACTTTATAGCTATATTCATATATCAGACTTTATTTATGTATACATACAAAAATAGCTTAGAATCCCACCAGATTGTATATTTTTTGTTTGTATATTTATTTCCAAATTACAATATCGAATTCCCTTCACAAATATAAGCGCGTGAAAAACATTGGCATAGAAATCGACGTTTACAGGAGCTATACATGACTTTGTTATCAATTTAAAGCTTCATCTACATCATGTTATAGGTTGTATAGATACAAGTTTTTAAATATATACATATTATACTATATTCCTTTAACATGTGCATTCTATTTAAAACAAAATGAAACTGCATGAATTTATTAAATCTTTTCTATTTTTCACTATAGTGAGAGGATAAACTGTGTGATAGAATTTCCACATGACTGGGTAAAATAAAAGCAGTCAACACTATTACATGTAGCAGACAGGTCTATGAGAATGTAATACTGGGATGTTCTGAACTTATTTTAATAATAATCACATCATGAAAAGCTTTGTATATGAATTATTCTAAAGTGTATAATAATATATGTATGTCTAAAATTGAGTTTTTAAACATACTATGCATAGATACTGCTACTGCATTGTTGGAGCATATTTTGATATGGTTTATGTAAAGCCTTAGAACATTGTTTATTGAATGTCTAGTCTAAAGGTGATTTTGAAAAATATTGAATCAAATATCTAGTTGTTTAGTGGGGGCAAAATAAACGATTTAAACAAAGAGGCTGGGATAAAGAACTTAGAAAAATATGCAATCAATACTTCAACTTTAAGCTGTTTTTTGTGGAGATATTAACCAACGACGTTAAAGCAATTAAGAGGACTATATTTGGTATAATTTAATTGTTTTCTTTTATATTTTATAAGATGAAAGATATTTAAAGTCAAAACCTTCATTTTTTAACAATACAGGATTAGAAAGGAGATGCCGATGCACATAAGTTGTGAATATTGTATATTGTAATGAGTGGGAAATATTAGGCCTGGTAAAGCATTCTACATTCGTGTAGTGCGTCTAAAGAAAGAATCTCTCTTCTTAACAGTACGTCTGAAATTGGACTCAAGGGTAAACTGATGGGCATTCCTAGCAGTACGGGTATTACGGTTGAATTGTTTAAGGGGAGGAATGCAAGAGGCAATTTTACTAGAGCATTGTTGGTTAAAATATCGATAAAACAATGATAGACATGAGACTTTTCAGCGATGTCCAAAAGAAGTAAATGTTTTGGTAAGAGAACAATATATCTTATCGATTTTTAGAGCTCTCTTTTCAATTCTATCCAAAACACTCAAGTACGTTATTGGGGCACCAGCCACCAGCCCAAATATGAGAGTTATACTTGAGTTTTGCACGAAGAAAAGCTTTGTAGATTATAGCCAGATTAGAAGAGGTAAACCACTTCTTGCATCGTCGGAGAAAACCTTAACACTTAGCAGCATTTGTATCGATGTTAAATATAAAATTACTCCACAACAAGTAGCTTGTGATGCACATATCTAGAACTGAAAGCTGTTCAGTCTCTGTTCAGACATGGATAGTGGCATTGGGGGGTATTTACGCTTTTGATTTTTTTAATGAACTTATCATACGCTGCCGCTGATATTCCACATCCAAAGAACAAAGGTGAGAATCTAGAAACGAATATGAAAAACTGAGAGTACTGTCATCAGCGAAACAATTTAGTGGGTTAGAAGTTTCAGACAAAAGATCATTTATGAGGATCGGAAACAAGACGGAGCCCTGGGGCATACCAGCGTTTATTTTGTGAGCATCAGATTTGAATCCGTCCAATACCACTTGAATTGAACGGTCCGAAAGATAATTACTAACCCAACGAAAAAGAAATTCATCAATACCAAATGTACGCATTTTTGATAAGAGAGCTTGATGCCAAACTCTATCAAATGCCTTTCAAATATCAAGTGCAATAATCTTACTTTCTCCAAAAAATTTGTAAAGATTTTCTCCACTGTTCGGTGAGATAAACCATGAGATCACCAGTGGATCTATTACTACGAAAAGTCGAAAACCGTACTGCCGGTCATTAAGAAGCTTCCGTTCTTCAAGATATTTCTTAAGCTGAAAATTGATCAGCGTTTCCATGGCCATGGAAAGAAGGGACGTAAGTGCATTTGGACGTTAGTTAGATGGTGAGGAGAATTTGCCTTTTTTAGGGAAAGGCTGGACAAATGCAGTTTTTCATCCACTCAGAAAGCGACCTGTAGAATAAGACAGATGGAAAAGCTTACACAGTGGTTTTGCCAGCTTTGAAGAACACCTCTTTAGAAGAATAGTGGGGTTACTATCTGGGCTAGCGGATTTTTGAATTTCAAGATCTTTTAGTATTCTAGCAACTGTACGAGTGCGAAAAAAGACTCATAGACTCGTTTGCGCTGTCAAATACAGGAAGAGTCATGACACTCATTGGCAGCATCGGATTAACAGCAAAATGTGTGCAAGCAAAGTGGCTTTATCAATTGAGCTTACAAAAGGAATTTCATTGGAAACGAGTGTAGGAACTGATGATGACGTGTGTTGCGCACATTTTTTGCTAGAAATTTGTACTACCTTTGAGTCATTGTAGTATTTTTTGTCGTAATTTCTGGTCATGTAAAAATTTAATGCGTCGAATATGTCCATTACAGGTCTTTCTAGTTTCTTTGAACTTAATCCGGTTTTCTTCAGTGGGGTTGGATTTATAAATCCGGAAACTTACATTTTTGATCCTTATAACCTCTTTACAGCTCGAATCAAACCATGTCACGTCACTATCGAGAAAGCATAGTGACCAACAAAAGTCCCTAAAGAAGTCGTTAAGACCTTCCCAATTGGCTTTCTCATATTGCCATACGGTTCTCGTAACGGTTTTCTCTTTAACTGTTTTTTTTTCGGCATGAGAAATTAGCAGATATGACACAATGGTCTGAAGTGCCTAGAGGCGATAATACACTGATAGGATATTTATTAGGATCAGAGGTAAGAAACAAGTCTAGAGTGTTATTCTATAGAGTAAAAGTAATTTGGATATAACTCTTTTTGTTTGTTTGCTAAAAAGGTGCGTATACGTCACAGTATCCCATAGAATATAGACGATTTGGTTAGTTTTCTTTGCCGTTCAAGTATCTCTTAAATGGGTCATTATCTTCCTAAACATTTTATTGAATCAAAGGTAATCCCTCAAAGTTATATTTTATGTATTAATAAAACAAGAAACATAAGCTTTGAAATGGAAATCATTTTTTCACACACTACATCAACTTTTGAATTGAAACACTGGTACGTTCTTTTTATCGAACATCGACATATGTACTTACACAATACACATGTTGGATTTAAAATTAAATTACAACTTTTTTTCAATCGTTTTGGAAGCCGTTTTAAGGCTAAATTAAATGTATCTTTTTACCTTACAAAATTGATACAGAATCAAGCGAGCAATGAAAAAAAGAATCTCCTGCTCAAATAAAAACTGAAAAAAAAAAATGAAAACATAAAAGCAAGCGAATTCGGTTAGGTACCTTTCAAAATAACATTCAATTATATGAACCGTCTGGCACGCCTTAAATATAAAGGCAACAAAAAAAAAAAAAAACAAATATCCTAACAGCTATTAAAGCAAGACACTTACTTTGCAAACCTTAAGGTCGTCGTGGGCGACAAAAGGTGCACAAGAAAAAAAAAACAGGGAGCAAAATCCTACTGGAAAATTCTAAATACATACATTTATGTACATACATATATACATATATATAAAAATATATATTTTTCCAAGTATGGTTTTTCCTACATCCTTTTTTTTAAGAAAGTTAAAAAGAACGACAGAATAACAAACAAATAGCAAGAAAAAAAAACACTCTTCTTCTTCTTCGTAGTCTAACTCTGCTTGGCCAAAAGAAAGAGTGAACAAAAATATAATATGGAATCTGTGGGTGGCATGCTGATGACTTCCTTCAACATGATGTCTCCCTGTAGTGCTGTTTTCCTAGCCTTAGCAGTATCATAGGTAATTCCCAATAAATTGATGAATGGATAAAGTAGAATAAAAAAAAATTAAGAAAAATAAGAAAAATCGTTTCTTTTTTTTTCATTATTTGCTTCGTCCTTAAGTCTTTCGTTTCTTTTCATATCCGTTCTGGGGGTGAGATTTCCTCTTGAAAAAGCCGTTGCCTTGGACACAGTCATTTTAAAGAAGCTTGACATTCAATTGCTTCTCCAAAATCCATCCATCGAATCGCCGTCGCCATCGCCATCACCATTGCCATTGCCATCGTGACTTAATGTAGGTACTATAAGAATAAAATAACGATAGGAAGAAAAACCCACGGTTCGAGTAGAAAAATCAAGAGGAAAACGAAATAATTGAAAATTGTATTCAGTCTCTCTTGGGTATTTTTTTCGTCCTTTTCCTTTGGTGATGCTTTAAATGTCTTCTTAGAGCTATCACCGAGGGAGATCACGGACGACGCCAGGCCGCGGTGGAGGTCGGTTCCTCCTAAAAACAAAGTGTTTTCTGTTAAGGATGATTTGAATTTCGCGTATGGATGTAATCGATTCCTTCACCGATAAGACTATAACCCACAGAAAAAAACAACACCATTTCCGGTTTCGATCTATATATTCTTTTTGTACTTTTTGTCTTCTTTGTTTAATATTTAAATTTCGTATTTTTGTCGTTCAAAGTGAATTACAATGAATTCAAATGGGATCGTTTTGTTTTTGTTGATTGAAAGTTGTTGTACGTAGGAATCTTCGAAAGTGACTGGAGATGAAAATCTTGCTTTGCACATGTCACCAAGTAGAATTATGATTTCGTTCTGCTTCAATTTTTGTTTTTATGTCTTGAGTCAGAAATATATTCTTTTGTTATCGTCTTAAGTTTTGGCTTCAAGAAAGTTTGAAATATATTAAAATAACTTAAGGAATTTCTAATTTTTAATCAGTAATGTTTTGTTTTTGTTACTCAAAATACAGCTTAACATGACCTTGAAGTATTATTTTGTTTTAACATTTTTAATAAGCTTTTAAATTATGTTTTAAATTATGTTTTGAGAAATTGTCCTAACAACATTTATTAAGTGCGTTTTTTTGGTATTCCATATATAGTACAACAAAACGATCCGCAGTAGCCAGATTTTTTTATTTAAAAATTGGTACAACTGAAAGAAGATCTGTCAGAATAATAATAAAAAAAAACACACAAATAGAGGAAAGTTTTGTGAAAATCAAATGTTAAAATTAACTTAGCAAAAAAAACTAATAAAATGGACAATTTTCAAGAAGAAATGGTAAGAAAATATCTGGAAATTGAGATTCTATAAAAAAAAGTTCATTTAACAATTGCTTCAAGGAGGGGGTTTGTTCGTAGACTATTACATTAACATGTTGTGTTGAAGCGAGCTTGAAGATCGCATCAATTCTTTATATACCTGAATCGAGTTGAAATGAGCTTAATTTGACTCGATTCTCGTCGGAGATCGGAGTGGAGTCAAAATTTGAGAAGAAAAACCTATGCGAAGGAGTTGGTTTAACAGATAATGCATTATGGTCTGTTTATTTGCATGTTTGTGTATAAAAAATTTAGTTTTGTTTTAATCAAATTAAAAAAAAAATTGCACATGGAGTAGGTAGCATATTCTTATATGCTGCTGAACTATTCAGTTTTTTATTGTTTAACACGAATCAAACTATCTCACTTTCACTTCATAAGAAACATCGAAACACCATTTGCATTTAAGAAAATGATGTCAAACTTAATCATTTTTAAATCTTCTTGTGCGGATGAAACACCAACAAGATTTATGAAACACAGCAAAACATAAATATCTTTTCTATTGTTTTCTCTTGCAAAATAAGCCCAGTTAGTCCATTTTCACTAACAAAACTAAATAATATCAACAGTAATAGATTGATTTTTTTCCCCAATGGAAAACACACATGATTCCAATTGCACAACTACTCAACGAACACAGCCATCGTGACTCAAATGCAATATCAATCGTACCAACATTTGAGAACCAAATCACATAAGATCCATTCGAGACTCGTATAAATGTCAAAAACCCATCCATAGTAAGATTCTACTCTAACTTTTATCGGTGTTATTCATACTATGGATATTGTTTTTGTTATTCGTGTAAAATCCTACTATACTATGGATAGATCTTCCAACAAAACACGGGTATTGAAAAGAAATCTATGTTCTCACGTATCTATAAGCAACATGGACACATAATTTCTATTATAGACTTTGATAAATTAGATAATTTATGTTACGCCCTTTTAGTTTACGTAATAGAAATTCTTCAGATTGCCTGTTCAAAAAATAAGACAAAGATATATTTTTAAGGAGATTCATTGAAACGCAAATCTGTTCATGTTTTTTATCTTCTCTTTAAATTAGTGAATCAACCTCCTCCATCAAAAAACATCAGACAAAAGATTAATTTTGTATTATTACTTCTTAAAAACCACTTAAAAAAAACACTGAAAGTTTCTCTATAAATCTTATAATCAAATTAATTCTCAAAAGAAATTTTTGACAAAAAGAGACATTACATAACTAGACACCTCCAATCATTGAACTAAAGTGAAACTCTTTTTTTATAAATTTAAATGGCATAATATCATTAACTCCTATTTCCATTTCAAAATAATTATCATTAAATAAAAATCTCCCAGAAAGTCTAATGGCTCCACCAAAAAAAAAAGACAATAAATAATAACACTAAATTGGACACAACAATCTTCCGTCCACAAACAAAAATTTAAAACAAAATATATACTTTTACTTTTAGCATGACACAGATGGAAAATAAAATCAAAACAAAAAATAAATTAATTGAATAAAATATCGCCGGCATAGCTTTGCAAATAAAGTGAACGGAAAACGTGAATTTCGATATCACTACTCTATACCTTACCTACTACAGCACCAAACCAACACAAAATGTTTTATTATATTCATGATTCATGAAATTAAAAAAAATAAATGAGTTTCCTCACTTAAATAAAAAATATGATTGCAAATTTCCATTCATTCAAAATACAACAACAAAAACAAAAGCAGACATAGCGAAAGAAATGAAACCCATTAGGAGAAACAAAAAATCGAATTAATTAAACGAAATCAGCACTAAAATAATATAAACATGAGACATGACAGACTACAAAAGAAATAAAACAACAAATAAACTTCACAAATAAAGTACTTGACAATAATTTACTCAGACAAAAGTTCGAAAAAAAAATGTTTGGTGCTTTGGAAAGGTGATAGTTTAGGAGACACTTTCGTTTTATTTTATTTTTTGAAATGCAGCAACTATTAGACTTGATATCTCATCAAGTCAGAACATACTTAAGGTGTACAAAAACATCAAAAACGTTTTCATGTTTGCAGATACTATTTTTAGAAACCTAATTTTCATTTAAATCAATCAAATAAATTTGATAAAGCTGTGGGGACTTTCAAATTAAGTCTTAAAAAATAAGAATTGCAGTCAAAGCAAAAGGGGGTTTGTTTTCAAAACAACTTATTTGATCTTATTAGAAAAAGCGTCTGCGGGATTCGACCCACACTGATAACTTCCCATCCCCTCGCGTCAGTCGATTTGTCTTGCTTAAAGCTTTAACAAAATATCCATAACAATATTTTGTGTGAGATAAATTTTAAATTTTTTTAAAAGTTGTCAATTAAATTTTTCTTAAAGATTAACTAAAATTTACGAACAATATTTTCCATATGATGAAATAGTTGGATTTTTAAAATCTATTTTTGGTATTTCAACTATTTTAGTTGAAAACCAATTTTTACTTTTACGAGACTTTTGTGCTTTAAGACTTGGGCACGAGCAATATTTCACAGTTTGTATTTTTACACAATGGAGCCAAGTGTTTGAGACTATTTTTTGGAGAAACCAGGTAGTCAGGATAGCCAGTTCTGAAATTAGATCTTTAGCCTAATTTAAAAAAATATGTATTGCCAAAACGAAGTGCCGAAAAAATAGTCTGATTGAAAAATAAAATGAAGTTTTTTTTGCAGTTGAATTGAAATTTGAGTGCAATCCGTGACTAAAATTTTGTATCAAATTGTGATTAGTATTAAAGGTGTATTCATAAATTTGGGGAGAGAGGGGGGGATTGGGATGCCATACTGATACTGTTAAAATTTTTAAAAAATATAGCTCAATATCCGTTTTTCCAATCTAGCAATCCTAATATATTCTCCATAACTCAAAAATTGAAAAGATTCCTTCACGTACTTGCCATCCCAAAACCTAAATCCATGGCATTTAGAGAAATATCTGAGGGAGCGTTTTTACGTACTATTGGGACACCTTCCTCCTTTAACCAAATCTAAAGAACTAGCAAAGAATTTTGTGTTATGTGCATCTCAACACCAAGATATGTAGAAAGAGCCCTTAAAAAATTAAAACGGTGGTTTTTGTCCACAGAAACTTAAAAAAAAATAATATTTGTCACGTCGAACCTATATAACCAATAATAAACGATAAAGCCTGCTGAATAATTGTATGCCTGGAAGAATTTTGTTTTAGATCCTTATAATTTTTAGAAAAATGGAATTCACAGTTTTTTACAAGACATAAGAACCTAACAAAACAATACTAAAAATTGGGCATCAGGTCCAAACTTATTTTATCTTAAACAAAATATAACTTTGCAGTTTCAGAAGTATAGGGCTGGAATTCAACATCTTTGAAACTAGGTTGTGAAACCATTTTTTTCCAGTTGAAAATCTGACATTTACGAAAATGGATGGTTAAAACCTACTACAAAAATTGCCACACCCACATATCGTGCTTTAAGAGGAGATTATGGTTTACAAAATCTTCCAACTACGTAACCACTTGGGAAAATAGTGAAGAAATTTGAAAAGGCTGGATTGGTTAAAGATATTAGTAAGGCTTGTGCAATCGTGTGCATCATCGTTTCGTTCGCGTACCACTGAAAATATCGCAGCTGTAAGTGAAAGTGTTGCCGAAGACACGAATGTGTCGAATCCTCGTCGTTCTCAGGAATAGGAACTGTATTACGGTACAATATGGCGTATTTTGCATTTGGATCTACACCTACATATATGTATTTAAAGTCCAGCTGACACAACAACTATAGCCAGATGTCGTAGATACGTCGAATGGGTGCTTGAACAACAGGCGGTGGACGGCGATTTTTCGAACAAAATTTTTTTTTCGGTGTCAAAGCACATTTCTCACTCGGTGGGGTATGGTAATAAACAAAATTGCAGTATTTGGGGTTCTGAGAATCACAAGTAATTGAGGAGAGGAAATTACATCCACAAAAAGTCACTGTTTGATGCACTCTTTGGGCCGGGAGGTGTGATTGGACCTAACTTCTTCGAACTTGGACAATATGTGGTTTCAACAAGACGGTACCACACAACTCGAGCGAATATGGCTTTATTGAAAGGGAAATTGCCTGGCTGCGTAATTTCTCGTCGTGGTGATATCAACTAACCACCAAGATCATGCGATTTGACACCACTGGACTTTTTTTGTGGGGCTAAGCGAAAGACCGTGTTTATGCAGATAAACCTTTAACTTTTGAGCACTTAAGATCCAACATTCGTCAAGTTATGGCTGAGATACCGCCCAACATGTTTCAAAAAGTGATCGAAAATTACCTCAAAAGAATCGATGCTTGCAACAATTCGCGTGTTGGTGATTGAAATAATGTAGTGTTTCACGTGATTTCAACGTTCAAAATTTATAATAAAACAGAAATATATCGAAAAAAAAATATTTTGCATGTGTTCTATTTAAGTTTACTTTTGAAACCTCAAAATGGATAACCCGTAGTTGTTAACTTTAGTTTTCCTACAGTAAAAAATAAAATACTAGCATAGATGTAACACTAAATAGATTTAAAGTCACGAATATCTTAGCAAAAAAACTGCTTAAACTTTATTTATATATTGCATTCTTGTTGAAGAACCTTAAATACAAATTTGGCATATTGCAAGAAAATAAATATTTTAAATGGTATCATTGGGAAATTATCGCCTTTCTTCAATCAATGTTATGTTTTTTTGACCTCAAACTATTTTTTTCAAGAAACCTATTCAACAAAAATGAAAAATTCACAAAAATTATCTAGAACAATTATTATTATTAAAAATTAGTAAGGCTTTTGTAATCAAATCAATATATCTCCATATTTCAAAATGCGTTTCAGTTTATTTGACTGACTCAGAAGCTTAACTAACGCAATAAAGCCTCAAAGTAAGTGCTTATCCATAATAAAACTCCTTTTAAAGTGAACGACAAATTCAGTCACGCTCATTGATTTCATGTTGTATCTTTCACTTGAATCTATACTAAAAATGAATTCATTCTCTATGATATAACTCAATTTGCCGCAAGAACTTTCAGCACAAAAACCGCTTTATATACCTTGTATCTCGATAATACAATCGTTCGTTCAAAATTGTAAAAAAAAAAAACAGAAACAAATCAAACCAAACGCTATTATATGACTCACCATCGTTGCATCGACCGTGTTACGTGCATTGCATAATCTTGCGCAAGTAATTTTAGCTGTTTGTTAATAAAATTACAGGTAAATCGGTTCGGTAAAAGATACATGCGAATTGGTAGCTCCTATTGGATTTTTATATGAATTATTATTACTTTGGTTATTCAAATTTTTCAAATCAACAACTCATGTTCGTAAAAAGATGATAGCTAAACATGTATCTGGGTTTATTTTACGAGGATGCTCAAAATCAAATATGGTTTGGAAATCTCAACGGAGAGTGTGATGTTAACTTTTAACTACTTTTAATAAAATTTTCATAATTGCAACATGAACACAATCTGTAGGATGGTTTAACGATAACTTCAATTCAAGATACATCAGTTGAAGATACTTGTATCAATTTGAATATTTTTTATGTATCGCTCAATTAGACCATTCGTAATCTTACCAATTTGGAGTTACAAAATATTCTCTTCACCAACAACAACAAGAAGACAAATTGTATAATAGTTATCCTTCTTATGTCTCAGTATCTTTTATGTTAATTAAATTTTTATAAAGTACAAACCCTTCCTGTAAGACGGCGGCAGTGATGGTGGTGGCATGGGAATGGGAAATCCCCCCCTTATATTCATTACACACTCTTAATCCGAGAAATAAGCAAAACAAAAAATCATATCCGACAACATAAACAAAAGCCCAGAGTACCTTACACAAAAACAAAAACAAAAACAAAAACAAAACAACAAAGCAAAGTGAAATCTTTTCCATTTCCATTCAAGGGTATAATAAAAGGCTTTGTGCTTAATCCATTGGAAAACAGTGAAAGTACTTTCTTTCAGATGACCTCCTCGAGCATATTGTAACTATATAGTCGTATTTCCCCCCCAGAGACAGAGGGCAATGAGGGCGCGGTATGGTGGTGTGGCATTGAAGTGCGTCGCAATAGAGCGGTGGTGGCAACGAAAACGACGCACGACACGTCGACGACAACGGACGGTGGTGGATGCAAAATGGGTTTGAGTTTATTTTTTAGCATCTACAACACCGCTCTTGATGTTTTTGATTCTCAGCATTACTTAGAGTGAGAAGCAGGGTTGCCATTTCATATATTTTTAAGGATTTTTTGATGGATTGTGTTTATTTCACTACCAAGTTAGCTTTTCAAGAATTTGATTGTAAAATATTTTATTGATTTATAATGTCAGTAATACAGAAGTCGTATGAAATTAGCAAATCACAAAAAGTTAATGTAGCCGTTTTCTAAATTTAACTTTAGTAAAATGTTAAGAGATATAAGTTGTAAAAACCGTTCAAAAGTAGAACAATCGTGTCTTTAACTTTTCTTAATAGATTTAAACATTTACTAAAACGTTTAAAAAAACCTCTTTGGTAGCAATCGCCAACAAAATTTAGCATTGTTGTCTAAAGTAAAAATTAATAATACTTTTCTTTTTTGTCCTGAATTAGAATTCGACCTTATAATTTTTCAATCAGTTCAAGTTTTTAAAAACAATGTACGAATTTAAAAATCTTAAAAATCCATAATATACTTTTTTAAGGCTTAGATAAAACAGGACATAACAATACATTGAATTTTAGTCTTCATGGCTTTGAAATTAAACAAATATTGAAAAAATAACACATGATATTATATTGACTTTAATCAACCAGGTTTAACGTTTTATTTCGAATCTTAAAAGTTGATGTCTCGATATTCTCGGTATGTGTATCACCAACCACCTTTTGTGGAACGATCGCATAGGCGATGTCGCCAAAAATGCCGCAAGATGTTTCGGTTTTCTAAGGCGATGCAAGAAGTTTTTCTTCCCCTCTGATCTGGCTGTTATCTACAAGACTTATATACGCCCAAAGCTTGAGTATAACTCCCATATCTGGGCTGGTGCTCCTGCAACTAACTGAAGCCTCTTGGACAGTATTGAACGTAGGGCATTTAGATTGATTGGTGATATAACCATCATAAGATCATTTAAGTCGCTTGAACATCATCGAAATGTTTCTTGTCTCACCATCTTTTACCATTATTTTAACGGTTTACTGCTGGAACACAATGGTGTCGGAGCCGGAGCCGGAGCCGGAGTCGGAGTCGTAACTGGAATAGCTGTCAAAGTATTCAATGTACGCAAATGCAAATGTACGAACACAACGCAACGCAACTGGAATCGGAGCCGCAGCCGGAGTCGGAAGAGTTGACCAACTTTTAACTTTGTCGTACGACACATGTGACGTTTCCATTTTTTAAGTGAATAACTTGGTGATTATATTTTTTTCTAATAGTTTTTCAATAAAAAAGTGGACAAATATTTAAATAAGAAATAAAAGTGAACAAAAAAATATTTTCTGAGAAATTTGATGTGGTTGTAAACTGCAAATAAACCAAATAACATCAAAAAGTCGTACGACACATTGTGTGCGTACTTTTTGTGAAACGTACGACAACTTTTCCGACTCCGGCTCCGATTTTGCATTGTGTTCCAGCAGTTATGCTCTAGAGAAATGGCCAGTTGCATTCCTCCCCTCAAACAGTTCAACAGTAATACTCGCTCTTCTAGGAATGGTCATCAATATGCCCTCGAGTCCAACTTCGGTCGTACTGTCAAGTACAGAGATTCGTTCTTTAGCTGTACTACGCGAGTGTGGAATGCCTTGCCACATTCTGTCTTTCCCAGCTATTGCAATATTCAGGAATTCAAATCCAATGTGCACCGACACCTCCTTTCAACCTCTCTCTCCCTTTCCTAGTGCTCACACTGTGTCTACATAATAAGGGTAGTATTATCCCTTTGAGTGTGCGCTTATTATAAAAATAAAAAAAAAACGGACGTGATAGAATGATTTCGACGACAGATTTTGACCGAAAATTTTTAAAGCGTTGAAAAGTGAATTGAGTATCGAATAAATCAAATTGCCCCTCAAAACTGATTTGGAGTACTTATACTTATATTTGAAATACTTAAATAACTCAATTATCCCAAAATATTGAAAAAAGGGCGAACTCTTAAAAAAATGTAAACGTCCCTTCTTTGTATTAAACTAAAATCGATTTTGTAAAGTTGTTAAAAGGTTGCAAAAGGAATAATTCAATCTCAAAATACTATCAAGGCAACTCTCAATAAGATTTGAAGAACTTTTAACATTTCCATCCCCAATGATTTGTTGTTTTGTTTCCTTTTTGTTGCTTTATTAATTACTTCTTTTAAAAAAGGTAATACCTAAGTTATGTGGAGGTTAGGTAAGGTACTTTCATACCTTACCTACGCTCGTATAATGTCACCCGGTAGCTTTGGTGTTTGTTCGTTTTTGTTTTTTTTATTTTTTCACCCAAAGCCATATAAATCTTGATATCTTAAGATAAGGTAATCTCAAGCCTATTAATTTGAATTTAATTTTGTGGAAGAAAGACGAATAGCAATAAATGTTTCAAAAAAAAAAAGAAAACGAAAAAACGAAGAACAAAAACAGAGAACAAAGATAAAAACAATTAGAATGTAAATTAGTAAGGGATTTGAACTCAATGCCACTTGAGAATGTTCTTTTACTTTGATTAAAATGCTTGAATAAGTCAGTCATTTCTTTTTCTTCCTTTGGTATACGAATACTCGTATACGAGTTTTTGGAAAGGAAGTCAAGTATAATTCAAATTGTCCTTTAAATGGAAAATACTCGTATACAAACAAAACAAAATCGAGTGGTTTGATGATGGAATTTATTTTTTTAAGCGCAATTTCAAGAGAGATTTGTTAAAATGAGAAGCTTTTAATTAAATTTAAAAAAAGACTAAGATAGGGCAAAGGGATATTGGAGATTTTTTAATTTAGCATACAAATTGAATGTGGATGAATGATTTTTCGCTAGAATTGTATGGAATGAAGATATGACCATTTTTGAAAGAACGCAGCTAATTGTGAAAAAATCTTTCGGTATTAAAAATGAACTTTTAATGCAAAATACTTATTAATTCTTCAAGATTTTCAATATCACTTGAAAAGATAATCAAAGCTACAATTTTTAATGATAACGAAAAAACCAAAATCATTCGTTTGAAGAAGAATTTTGCGTTTGCAGAAATTCAGAAGTCTTTTAAAATACCTTTTTTGAACTTTAGCATTTTAATGAAGAAGATATCTTTTATACTTAGGTAGAGCTTCTATGTACTAATTTTGTTCGAAACTGAAGAACACCCGAAAATAGCCAAGTAATATAATAAATTAAAAACAAAACATATCCACCAATTTTAGAAGATTTAATTAGTTTTTTTTATGAATTACTTTGCAATTAACTTTAATTATTCTTTTTGGGAATAAATAACATTAACTAATTTTATATCCATCAAGGCTTTTTAAGTGTTAAAAGCAAGCTCAAATCTAACTTTGTAATCATCAGCTTAATTAAACAAAATTAGAAGCCACTGAAAACTGGAAACATTGTTTGCATGAAGTCAAAATATACACATATGAATTTGTCTACATAATTCAATACATTGTTTCTCAGAAAGTATTTTTAACATATGCGTCTTCCAGACTTACAAACCCCAAGATCTTTTGAACAAAGACTCTCTGTCGCCGTTTTCGTTGATGCTGTTGATGTTTTTGTCGTTTTTGTTGTTGTCGTCGTCGTAGTTGTTGATGTCAACAAGGTGCTTGACCAATATAATTCACATGACAAGCAATGGCGCCGCTACCACCGCCACCGCCACTAATGACAAAAGCATCAGCAGTAACCAAGTTCTTTGCAAATTTAAACTTGAGCTTGAAGCATATATCATTGTTTGTTTTTACTCCAACGTTGAGTTTAGATTATGATGATGATGATGACGACAACGCTGCTCTGTGGTTACAATTGAGTACACTCTTGTTCATGCATACCAGATGAAGTTACAGAGCCAAACAGAGTGCAATCACAATATTGACAAGTCTAGAACAATATAGCTCCGGTACAGTAGAAGGTAGGTTAGGTTTAGCGTCGAGTCGTAGTCGTAGTCGTCGTCGTCGTCGTCGTCTTCTAAAGTATCTGAGAAGTAGTATAAGAATTCCCAGCGTAGAACTCTAGAATCTATAGAATTCTCGTACTCGTATACAACAAAACTCTTGCCCTACCCATATGTTGGAGCAGGGGAATGCTTTATGAAGGTTTGGTAGGAACTCAATGGTAGTAAAATATAGCTACATAGGTTTGTAGGAACATACCAATGTTTACCTACTTGTTGTATCTAAGGCATACCATACTTATTATAGACCTGCCATTTCCATCGCTCTACACACAACGTCTATCTATATTTAATGGCATGATGGTGGCTATGGCTGAAACAGGATATCTCCTGGGAATCAAATTGATTCTGATGCAATTTCCTAATGCACATTATGTTTATGAGGAGATCACATTTCAAGTTAAATTATGTGCTTGGCTGTTCACCTGATAGACGAACTACTTCGATAGATAACGACGACGACGTCGACCAAATTAAATATATTTGCACATATAGTTCTGACGAGCGAATGAGTATAACATATTTAAGGCGTTACCAGTATAAATTTAGATATACGAAATATCATGTACAAATTTATGTTTGTAACCTACATCCCATATATTACATACCTACCGAAAGTATTTCTAATATATATAACTAATAGAATTTAAGCTCCCAGGGCGGCTACTATGAAATTACCATAGCGTTAAATTAATTAATCTAAAATATCCAATGCATCTGTCTAATTTTGAAAACGGTATGTAATGTATCTGAAGTGTAGTTTTTTTATTATTAAATGAAATGCAGTAATTTAATTCAAAATTTGACATTATTCGAATAACATTGATTGACTTGAACTAGAAATTGCTCATAACTCAACTATTTGAAGGTAATATTTGACTATTTTGTAAACATACCATTTTACTAGTTAACAATCTTTTATTGTATTTAAAGGGGGTAAAGGTATTCCAATCATTTAGTCGTTTTGCTAACAATACTAATTTTCGAAGCATCTGAATACTTCAGAATAATGACAGTTGTTGAAAATAGGCAAACATACCTTGAAAAATTTCAATTTAAAATGGCATATAAAATGAACAAATCACTTAATTCTGAAATTGCCATTTTGTGATTTTAACTTTTGTAAAATATTAAATGGGTTAAAAATTATAATAATTTTTATTAAAATTGCATACAGAAAAATTATCAAAAGTTCATTTTATATAATACGAGTCTCGAAAACTAAATGTTGGTGGATTTTTCGAAAATTCAACTTTGTATAGGGTAAAATGGGGTAAGCATGTAATGCTTACGTATTAAAATAAACAAAGAAACACAAATAATAATACAACTTCAATCAGACTCTTCAACAACGTCAGCGGAGTCAGTTAGTGCTCGTTTCAAAGCCAATTCGAACTATTAAGAGAATTTTAAAAAATTTCTTTAATTATTTTAAGCTTTGCTTGAACTTTCAGAACAGTTAAATCATTAAATTTTTTTCAATAACTCTTTATCAAAGGCGAAGGAAGGTGGTAAAATGATTTAAAGGAGTGATAACATATTCATATGTAAACCTTAAACAAATATTGAAAAACTTAATTTTGCTCTACAAATTGAAATCCAAACAAAATGCTATATTTAATAACAGTTAAAAACAGTTAATCCTCCTCCCCTTAAACAATTTACCCGCGCTTCTAGGAATGCCCATCAGTTTACCCTTGAGCCCAACTCCGGCCGTACTATAAAGTACAGAGATTCATTATTCAGGCGTACTACGCGAATGTGGAATGAAATAACCGTAAATAATAATTCAAAAAAATTTCATCAAAACTGAATTTTGGTGGATTAATGTATTTATATGTACATTCTTAACACTCCCTTAACATTCTTTTTATTTTCGACTTGAGAAAAAAAACTAGGGGGGAATTTTTCCACAAAGTGATTAAAAGTCATTTTTATAAATAATTCGATTTATTTAACAAATTCAATAGTTTTTTGAAAATGTTGTTTTTAATCCCTCAAAATTGGGGGCTCAACCGGGATCTATTTCCTACGTAATTTACTAAAATTTAAATAGTTATAAGACAAATGAAGCCCTGCGAAAAGAAAAAAATAGCGAGCTCTGTACTGTATCTCCTTTAATAAGATGATTGACAACTGATGGAGTCGTAAAGTAGTTAATACTCATTAAAATCTTTGCAGTGATTTTAAGAAACTTTATAATGAGCCCCTTCATGACAAAGTCTAATTGAACAATAATAAAAAATATAATTACTTTAAAATCTACTACTACGTAGTTTTTGGCGAATGAAGTTATTCATCAATAATAGTGATATTGTTTATGAGAATAAATCCTAAACAAAGAAAATTATATTTGTATATTATTCTTTTGTCACTTGTAGAGTAGATAGAAGTGGAAGTCAAAATAAACAAAAAACAACTTCAATTTTAAAACATTTTTACTTTGTTTCTGCTTAGCTGATTTTTTTTATAAAGAACTCAAAAATAGCTATGGTTTCAAATTTTGTAATTATTTTAATTTTCTAATATGCACACGAATTTAAATGACAATTTAAGTAATCGGTTAGTAATTACACTATAAAAAAATGTCTGATTTATTTTTTTATTTATTTTTATTTTCGTGAAATTATAATAATTGGATATTAATAAGAATATTATCAAAGCAATAGACAAATTGTTGAAAGTAATTTTTTAAGGTAGCTAACAATCCTGCAAACACGAAATTATTTAGTTTCTTAAGTCCTATATACAGCAACTTTGGAGACCATAAAGTTGAAGTCAAATTTGATCAAAGTATCTTAGAATACGCTTTCGAAATGGCAGGTACACCTTAAGTACCATAAACCAAAAGCCTGGACCACAAATTTATGTCATATCATAATTATTTTACTTTTGGTTTCTTTTTCCATTTAAGCCTTTTTTAATTGGGCAATTGCCGACCTAGACGTATTATTTTTTTTTTGGTGCTCTTAACTTCTTAATGGTTTCCTTATAAGAATACAAAAAAGTAAGAAAATAAATATATTTTATTTTTTTCACTTAATGGTGTTGAGAACCAAAAAATAAAAAAAAAAAAAACATTTGGTTTATAAACGTGCTAAGTGTTTTTTTTTTTGTTTCTATTAATTTATTTCACTCCGCATAAATGTTGTGTGCTACCATGTTGGATTTTATCTATACGAGCATGATAGGACATAAGATTTTCGAGTTAACATTTTTCAAGAGGTCAAGGAGAATTTTCACATGAACCCAAAAACGCATGTAAATGTTTATAATTAAATACAAAAAAACACATAAAAACAAAAATAAATCGTCTCAAAGGGGTGTCTTTATGAATCTATAAAGATTTCAGATAAGGTACTTACAATAGACTACGATAGACACAGGCACATTGGTAAGGTACGTGCAGATGGACAAAAAATTGTGTTTGATTGTTTGCTTCTTACCTGAAAATATAAAAGATAAATAATTATAATAAGTAGATATAAAAAAAGACAACCTTCATTAGCTTTACAAAAAAAAAGTTACATAATTTCAAATTTGTATTCAAAAAGCAATCAATTGTGGATTTGTTTGAGCTTTGTTGTAAGTGTAATAAGGTGTACCTACGTGAAATTTGATGAAAATTGATGCACAAACACGTTGTCAGGCATGACTGTTGAAGGATTTATGTTTTAAATAAAATTTATAGTTCCCCATATGAACACTTGGACGAACATACATACTTATTTTTAAATTATAATGAAGTGTGGTTACATTGTTTGTGCATTACCGCCTCTTTTTTACAGAAAACTGATGTTTGAGGAAAAGGCCAATGTATTTACGTATTTGAGTTCCTGTCTTGAATATTTTGAGTAGTTTAATATGCATAATGTTCAATTTTTCAGAATTTTGTAAAATTAAGTAGTTTTTGATCTTTTGAAACAAAAAATTCAGTGAATCGTAAAATAAATAGTGAATTTTACAGTCACGTAGAATGATAAAATTCTAGAAAACTACTTGGTGCCTATATTCAAAATGCAATCATGCACATCCAATGAATTTTTATAAACTTCTCTTTCCCAATGACTGAACTTAACATTTAATCATTTAGGTTTAAGCTTTAAACCATTTTTCCACATAAATTCCGATAAATGTCAAAAGCTTGGCAATCGTTCAATTTCCCAAAAAAATAGAAAAAAAAAACATTTCAACATCAATCAAATATAAAACAGCTTCATTTCTGATGGTAATTTCACTTTGCATTCAAAATTTCAAATATCAAATGTAAGCCAATGAATCATCATTAAAATAGCTCTGCCATGTCATTTCTTAAGACATTTTGAAACAACAAGAAGCTGCCTATTATTCTATACAAATGTATAATCAAAACATATCCCAGGGGAAAGTTGTTGTTTTTGTATAGAATAAAATATTATGATGCTCTTGCAACTGTCATTAAAATGATGATATCTATGATTGAAAACATGATCTTAAATTAACTACCTACAAACTTTATGTTAAAAAATCTTATATTTCATTTATATGATTATAGTTTTATTTTTTAATTTGATGGAGAATCTGCCTCGCGGTCATATTTTATGTTTTCATTTTTATTTTTATTTTTATAGAAAATTTACAAATGAATGACTCGACAGAAAAAGTGGGCGCTACCAATAAAATAAAAAAAGAAAAGACAGACAATATTATTTAGGCTCATAACTTATGTTTGATCTAATTTTGTAGATTTTGTGTTTAGCTTGCAATTATTATTAATGTTATCCTGTTTTTGTCTATACCTATCTACCTTCATAAATATACGAGTGTATATATGTATAATATTGGCAGCTAAAAACGATATGAATAATGAAAGGCTATAAAATTAGTAATATTCCCTGGAACTGCCCTCTTAATGTGAGTTGCTTTGACCACCGCAGGTCTTAATCCAATCAAAATACAAAACAAAAAAAGACAGAAAACAAAATAATGAAAAATCCAAACGAATACCCTTGGGAGAATTCATAAATAATTCTGTGCTGCCAGTTTCCTCCCATTTTATTGCAAACTCAGAACAATACAACCTACAGCAAAAACAACAACAACAACAGCAACAAAATCGCAAATCTTTGAGGCCTTGGTTGGTTGTTTTGTTATCCTTTTGAATAGCTTTTATCTTAATCTGCATAGACTGCCAAATCATACTCTTCGTCTTCATACAGACTTGAAGCACGATTTTTATTTTTAAAATTTAACTCTTGAGGAGTTCTCTGCTGGGCTCTTTACAATTTATAGATACTTTTGTTGTTGTTGTTGTTTTTGGTGTTGCCCCACCCAAAGATCTTATCTTTGATGGTATAAATGTATCTTAAGCTGAGGTCGAATTTCGATGAGTTTGTTTTTGTTGTGTTGTTATAAAGTTCTTCTTCTCCCGGTCTTTTCGGTCCCGGCACGTTTTTTGTGTGTTTTTGAAAATTTCTTTTCAGCTTATTGTAATTTAGCCATTGATATAACACCGCTTCCACCGCCGCCGTTCCGTGGCATTGTTAGCTTAAAGAGCAGCATAAAACATCAAAAATTATACTTTTGATCCGTGGAAATGGAGAAGAAGGTATATCCTTTGTATAAGTGGTTTTCCGAAATGCCGATTGCAAATTTAAATGAAAACAATTTGAAATTATAATTTCTTCTAAAACCGAAAGGGGTACAGTTTGAAGATGTTGTAAAAGTAATGAAATTTGTCTTGAAATAAAATCGGATTCGAGATTTTTATTAACTTATCAATATTATATCAAAAACAAATTGTATTAGTTGTTATTAATCCGTTTATATTATATTAAAATTACATTATGTCAAAAAAGATAGGTGTCATTTAGAAATTTAATGACAATTTCGGTTGAATTGGAAAATTTTGGCGAACAAAGAATGGAAATTTCTGTTGATTGCTGTTGATTTCAAAATTAATTATCATTCTTCAAAGACATTTCAAAAAATGTATGTAGCTTACTAACAAACAAATTGTTAACAGATTTTGTTTTTTCAACAGGGACGCTACAAAAGTAGAGCGACAGGGACAGAAAATTACGCCATACTTCTTGCCGCTCTTTTGACATTTCTCTTCAGTAAGGTTTGCCATTTCATGATGGAAAGATATACGAGTCGAAAATATTAAAATTTATTATAGAAATTCGGAGTCAGTTGCCTCAATGTTAAGAGCGCTACGTTCAATTTATGGTCGTCATAATCGTCCTAGCAGATCAACAATTGAGCGGCTGGTGGAAAAATTTGAATCCACAGGCACAGAACAAAATGTTCCCGTGCCAGTGAGACAAAGAAGTGCCCGTTGTGTCGAGAATATTCGTTCTCAAATGTTGGGCATCTCTGTGACGTTGTTGTGGCAAATTTTGCGAAAAGATCTTCTCTTACATCCTTACAAGATTAAATTGACGCAAGAACTGAAGCCGCTTGGCCACCAGAAGCGTCGTATGTTCGTGAATTGGGCTGAGCAACAACTTGAAAATGATTCGGATTTTCATCGAAAAATCATCTTCAGCGATGAGGCTAATTTATGGCTGCGGTATTAGTGAGGCAGCAATCCACACGTACTGCATGAGTCATCATTGCATCCCGCCAAAATTACGGTTTGGTGTGGTTTATGGGCCGGAGGCGTCATTGGGCCGTACTTTTTCCGGTATGATCAAGACCAGCACGTTACTGTGAATGGGGATCGCTACCGTTCAATGATAACTGAATATTTTTGGCCCCAATTGGATGAGGACTGAGGATTGGAACAGGACTTCGCCACAAGCACACAGCGAATGTCACAATCAATTTATTGGAAACCAAGTTTGGAGAACGTGTTATCTCACGAAATGGTCCAGTCGCTTGGCCGCCTCGGTCGTGCGATTTGACGTCGTTAGACTATTTATTGTGGGGCTACGTCAAGTCTATGGTCTATGCCAACAAGCCAGCGACGACGATATTGATGAACTTCGTACGAATATCAAACCTGAAATTGCAGCAGTATCGGCCGATCTATGCTTGAAAACCGTCGAAAATTGGGTTCAGCGTCTGGACTTCTGCAAGCGTGCCCATGGTGGCCATGCAAAATAAAACGAGTTCCATAAATAATAGCATCAAATGTGCTTTCACAGAATCAAAGAATTGCATTGATATCCAAAACCGTTGTTGTTTCATTTAAAAAAACTTTTGTAGCGCTTTTATTGAAAAACCCGATACAAAACAAATTTAAAAATTATATTCTTCGAAAATTCAAAGAACAAAATTATATTAACTTGAAAATAAATGTATGCAGCGAAGAATTTGAAAAGAAATAAGGTATTGCCTTTAAACTGATTTTATTTTATACACAATATTAAATGTTTAAAATTTTCTAACATTTTAAGAAAAAATAAAAAATATCGAGTGCAAATGAGTTACATATTACAGACTCTTTCTTTTTCTAAACAAAATTTTATTCTTGACCTTTAAAATTTTACGAACAACAAAAGTTCAGAAATTATTGGCTCATTTTCACCTCACCTTAACTCCTTTCTTATTAAATACAAAAATAATTGCTAGCACTTCCTCAATTTACAAGCAAACACTTGAATCAGGCTCCAAAACAAAATTAAAAACGAAGTGAAAAACAACACTTCTCGTATACCTATACAACATCGAAAACCAATTACAGTCCGATTTCCGCCGTTGAATCATTCATGGGATTGGCTCTCATTCGTACCGTAATGCTTAACCACAATCAATAAATTTGCTATATCCCAAACCGAACTAACCACCCATACCCAATTTAAAATTCGACCAGACACGAATATCCTCCTGCCCACGATTATTCATTTGGTGAATCGAAAACGAAGGAATATTTGTACGTCCCGTCCGCGTCGTTATTTTCGTGTTCAAAATGTTAGGTACCTAACTCTGATGTCTGATGGAAACAAGTTTAGTAAACGCGCACCGCAGTTCCGCCGTCCGCGTCGTCACCGTGCCGTACGAAAAAATATCATCCCCAGCGACGAGGTAACGAAAAAAATAAAAAGTGAAAGTCTTGCAAATTATGATCACGATAAATCTTATGGTCCGACTTTAAAGACCGACTGAACAGAAGAAAAAGATCTACATACAAACAAATCCCAAAATGAAGGTGTTAAGCAGCAAACTCTGGCGGCAAATAATGCCAAGTCAATTTCTATACAAAAAAGAACAACACAAAAAATATTGAGATTAACTATCCATCTGTCAAAAATGAAATGTACATTTTCTAACAATAATGAAATATATGTATGAAGGTAGAGCTAGTTATTATAAGTTAAGCCTAAAACCCAGCACGACCATCAGTCATTCAACTCTGAACTAAACCTTTCTCCGTTGAGTCTTCAGTCAATCAGCCAGCAAGCCGTGTGCTCTGTTAACAAAAACGAGTGATGACTTTACCAAAATGGGAAGCCCTCTGTGCGTTAAAAAATATATTTGCTAGAGTTGATGCTATGGGTCTATATGACAAGATGTGCAGTAGGTATATACATAGACAAAAAGAAGATTAAATACTTCTTAGACTCTTTTACTATAGAAGATTGAAGAAACGGTATATTTTGCTGGTAACTCTGTGGAAACTTGTACAATGTACATGAGGTAAATATCCTGTATAACTACTATACCTTGTGTGCTTCCATCTTCGCCAAGGGTAATACAAAATGTAACTGGTTTATCATTGATGAAGTGTATCACGGCAACAATGATGACTAAGAGCGTTGATTTCAACATTGCTTATAGTGTTGCCACTTTAATTTTCGAAATTGATGAAGAGATTAGATATGATATCGATATGTCAGCCTTTCTCATTTTCAATTTGTCAAGTTTTACTAAACTTTCAAAATTTTTGGAATATTGCTCTATAGGGTGTTTTTTTAGCTGTGTGAAAAGTTTTTCGATAGTTGTTGCCTAATGTTTGTTCATTTAGCATGACTAGTTTAAGGCCAGAACAATGCCTTTAAATTTTGTCCATTTTAGGTCAAGCTCTTAAAAAAAATATCCGACAAAAGGATGTTCCTCGATTTTAAAAACCATATTAGGATACTTCATTTTTTGAGGAGGAGGTATAGAAAATTTGAAATTTTAAGCACTATTTGACTTCTTTACTTAAGGGGGTATTCTAGTGTAGAGACATGAATGTCGCCCGGTTTTTGAAGCGTTGTATAAAGGAAACAACAAATATTTTTAGTATACATTTTTTTATCATTTGTTTATTGATTTGTTGTTCATACATACAAAAATTAATAAAAAAAAAATTAAAATTAACAAAGTTACAAGCAGTCAAAGTGGGGGGTCTAAATAAAAGAGGGTGTCTTGGCGTGCATCCTACCAACCCTCCTGGTGATCTGAAAAACAAAAACCAGACGGATTCTTAATTATTATAGATGTCGCTATCGTTTGACCCTTGGATAAGTTAAAAAAAAACTTTTTAACAAAATGGCAGCAGTTTGAAAAAAAAAATGTTCTTGTTGCATATTTTTCAACAATTCCGAATTTTTTAAAAATACTAAATGAGAAGTTATATTTGGGCAAGGACCACACGATAAAGAGATGTATGAAGAACACCCTCTCTAAATTTGAAGTAAATCGGTCTATTAGAACTCGATATATCCTTACCGCCGCGCCAGCTCGAAAAAGTAGTTTCGAGAAAAACGCGTCTAGAGTTTTGAGACAAGTTTTCGTCAATTTTACTTATAGAATGATACAGAATACGTACATATTTTCAATCCATATAAAAATCCCTCCTCTACTTCAAAATACTGATTCGATGTTCTCTGATGAAGACGAGCAGTTCTACCCTCCTTTGACGCCTTTGAAGTCCGGAATTCCGAGCGCTCGACCTTCCGAGTTTCTATGACCTTCAAAACCAGTTTCTATGACCTTCAATTAACTTGTGAAATAATAGGAATATTAAAAAATCCTTTTAAACGCATATTCTTGAATGTCTAAACTTTGGAAATATGAAAAAAAAAATTTGATTTTTTCAAAATTCTACACTAGAATACCCCCTTAAAGGAATAATTATTGGCGTAGTTGAACTGTTGATCGTGGTACTCATTCATCATTTAAAATTTTTGTCAGCTTTATTATCTCTGGACAGCAGTTTCTCCGCTGAACTAGATAGTATTCCTCCACTTCTTTTAAAATTTTGTAAATACAATTTAGAAGCCTCGCTGTGTTATATTTTTAACATGTCTGCGACAAGGTATATTTTTAGATACTTGAAAACATTCTCTGATTACTCCTCTGCATAAATCTGGATCTAAGGGATCTGTGGAAAATTATAGACCTATTGCTGAACTTCAGTTAATCCCAAAAGTATTTGAAGCAATTGTTAAAAATAAACTTCATATGTAGTTTAGTTCGAAATCATATTTGCATATGTGCAACACAATATTCTTTTGAAAAAACTTGAGCTGCTAGGGTTTCACTCGGCTTTCCTTGATTGGATTAAAAGTTAGTTGGACGTAGCCAATATGTTAAAATTGGTGATGTTTTATCAAACGAAATAATGAACTTTTCAGGTGTACCACAAGGCAGCCACCTTGGGCCACTCGTTTTTATTCTTTTTATTAATGATTTGCCAAATTATATTTCTTATGCAAAGTGTCTCTTTTCTCTTATATGCCGATGATCTCAAGATTTTTAGCTGTGATCTCCATTAGATCCCAGTAAAATTCAAACTGATATTGACTGCATTGTTAACTGGTGTACTATAAATGGTTTATATTTCAATATTCAAAAATGCAGTTTGTTAAATTTTTTAAGATGCTAAGATCCATTAAGTTTCAATTACAAAATTGAAAATCATCCATTATAAAGGTTAACGAGACAAAAAGATCTTTGACTATAAAATGAGTTTTTCACTTAAAATTGACCACGTTATTTCTAGAGCCAACGCAATGTTGGGTTTTATTTTTAGAAGTTCTAAGTCTTTTGAAGATCCATAAACTCTAAAAACTCTTTATTTATCCTTTGTCAGACTTTTGCTGGAGTATTGTAGCATTATATGGAATCCCTTTACTCAATCAAGTATCCTTATAATTGAAAAAGTTAAGAAAAGATTTACCAGATTTGCTTTAATTGAAGTTTTTAGAAACTCAGATATTCCATCATAATATGAGACCAGGTGTATATTAATAAATTTAAAAACTTTAGTGCTGAGAAGAAAGCTATGTATTGTATATTCGACACTCTTTGCTTTCGATGTTTTGAATTCTAATATAGATTGTTCTAATTTGCTTTACCTAAAATCTTTCATTCGCTCAAATTTCAAGACTTATCTAAAGTGAATTTCTAGTTATGTAATTGAAAAGAAAAGCAAAATGAACAATACAAAGTTAAAAAATGTTTATCATAAAAAAACGGTGGAAATGATAACGACTAAACCGGACATACATATGTAACAGCTGATCTTATAAAGGTATAACACATTCCAATACAATTTACCGATTGGCAATCCTTCAAATTCTTCTTCGAAATGTTCTTAATTTAAACGTAAGGAGAATTCCAAAAGAAATGTTTGCAGTATCCATCGATCCGTATATGCATTTTATTAGGATTTTCTACTTTCGATTCCTTGAAATTTATTTTAGCGACCACAAAAGAGCCAAAGTTAAAGTTCTTAGAAAACAGGAGAATATAGAAACATGTAATAATAGAGCAACTGGGATGTCGTAGATGCTTTGGGATATATTTGGGACATGACAGCGTTTATTATTCAAGTTTAGAAACGATAAATTAGTTTTAGGAATCGACAGTGTAGTTCATCTGACGAATTGCATAATGAAGTTTTATAATGAATTCGAAAAGTCCAATGGAGCGAGTTGACTCACCGGGAGCAAAATTCTTAGAATTCTGCAATCGACATAAACATTAGGTTTTCATTTCAACCGCAAAGCATAACACTACACATGAAAAAAAACATCAATCAACATTTCATCATTCATCTATCATTTTTAAAACCTTAAATAAGAAATAAGACATTTAGACTATCAGATTTAAAAAAAAAGAAGTGGGAACACTGTTCTCCGTAAAGTCGTTGAGTTGGATGCTGTTTCTCAGCCACAATAATTTTGTCCTCCGCAAGAAAGTCTTCCATTCAGCACAACGTTCGAATACGTAGGTACTGGTTCTGGTACTCGTAGTCGTACAGTACATGTCTGCTAGATCAACTTCCTCTATGAACTTTGTCTTCTTTTTTTTTCTAACATTATTCCATAAAGAAGGCTATTTTCAACTTGTACAATTATAATGCCCCATAGATTTTGCAACAAACTTGTAACGTAGTTAATGTATAAGAGCTAAGAGGTTTTGTAAACTGGGTCTTTCTGTGCGTGCAAACTGTGCAGTGTGCAGTCCCCTCCCGCACTTCGGTGTCATTTTCAATTTTACCAACAACGTGCTCTCGATTTCTGAAGTTGACCGTCGTTGTCGTCGGCGGGGGATGTCAATACCACAAACGAACGTCAAAGTGATGGGCTGGCTGGAGGATACAAGGAGTGAGATTAAAAGTCAGTCAGATGGGTGATTGATGCCATGGCAACTCCTAATTGCGAACTCATTAGAAAACATACAAATATACACAATTCCCTGCCCTTTCTCCAACAAACCAATCGAAAACGTGATATTCTCAATACCTACTTGCATTATAGGGTGCACGTGGCTCTCTAATGATCAATCTTTCCGTCTCATAGTTTATCTTTAGTAATATGAGACTCTTCCATAACCTAAAGATGTTTTTGTTTTTCTCATATTTTCTTCCATTTTTATTTTGTTCATCTCATTAAATCTTTTCTAGAGGGTGACTCGTTCCTTCGTGATATGTACGGCTTTGTAGGGTGTACGAGTATACGAAAACAAAACAGGTATGATTCTGTAGGTAGGTATAGGTAGTATAATAACCTGGAAAGATTAATAAGGATTCAAATTTAAGCATCATTAAATGCCGTTACCAAGGTGACTATGGTAAGTGTAGTAGGTATTGTTATTACGGAGGTGGAGTGTACCTATAACAACCTTGGATGTCGGATAAGCTTCATATAGCGCAGGAATATAGATGAAATAAATTGAAATTGTAGGAAAAGTTTTCCTTCATCTCGTCTCGTTTCGTTCGTCGTTGAGGGCTAATCAGGTTCAGACTTTTGCAAAACTGTGCTTTAGGATGAAAGGATGATTGTTTTTTTTTGTATTTGTTTATGCAAACTCGAAATTGTTGCATTTGAAAAATATCCTGAGGTGCTTATTCCTATAATGATGGAAATACCTCGTAGACCGTAGAATCATGCAGAAGCAGTTTGAAATGCTTTATATAACTTTATAGAAACAACAATAACAACAAGAGAATGAAATTTGATAATTACATTTGCAACATGGAGGTTATAATGTAAATTTGTGTATTTCTCATTGCTCTGGAAAACTTATTCTATACACGCAAAATAGTTATAAGTTATAACTATGAACTAGAATTTTTCGAAATTAATCTGAGAGCAAATTGCACGATGGCTGAAATGTTTTGTACTTTAATTACCCGTAAAATGTATAGCTATTCATTAAGTAAGGTACAATACCTATAGACCCGAGATATTAAATTGTATCCTTGGATACAAATACATGTACCTGAATAGTATCTAGGATATAATTTTGGGTTAAACTTAGATATTGAATGGGACTGTTGATGGTAGCAAACAACAAGAAAAAAAAAAAACCTTAGAAGACCTAAATATCTTGTGAAATCGAGCAACAAGGTATCGAAATTAAGCTCTCCCAGGTTCAATTGCTGAACCTTCTCATATTATTTGTGGTTTAAGGTGGATATGCGGTTGAGGACACCAAGCACTAACGCAATGAAATTAAGTTAGCAATTAACTTTAATCACCTGCCTTCGGGTTCTATTGAGTGTGCAAAGTGTTAAAAGACTCTTCTAATTGTAATGAGCGGCATCTATAATGGCAAAAGATTTTGAAATAACATATAGACAATAGACATAGAATACGAAATCTGAATTGAGTTTTTGAAACAAATGTTAATTCTAGTACTTGGTTTTAAAATACGATGTTGAAAATGTGTAAATTTCTGTCATTTAAATTGTCTGGTTCATAAAGATAACACAAATAATTGAAGCTCTTAGTGTCAAAGAGAACATTTTCATGAAATTTCCATTATGATAAACAGAATCGCTTAAAACTGTTGTTGATGTGACATTGTATGTAAAATAATTTAATCTAACAACTAGACATTTCAACTAATAACAAATACAGTGCACATGCTGATATTAATAACACTACTGCGATAGAATTGGAACGCAATTATAAGGGTTATCTAGGTTACTTTCATCTGAAACAAAATAAGAGTGTGTTAAAGAAACTTAAAACTTAATTGCTAAATTATCATATAACTATGCATTCAATAATTGAAGTTTAAGCTGTTTTTGTAGAGAGGTTTGAAACTGGCATTTTTTTGTAAAATTGTATTTAAAAAAACTGCCAATTCGATTATCTTTTAAATTTGACCAAAAACATGTAACAATATTCTGTAGGTATAAGATGAATTAAAGTTGAAGACAATATTGTTCTTCCAATCTTAGAGGAATATCAATTCGGGGCCAAAAACGCTAGTCTGTTTATTGGATGTTTTTTTTAAATTCATACTGATATTGTAAAGAAAACACGAATTTGAGTGTCTTTAAAGTTTTTTTTATCAATATCTTGATATTATCTGTAAAATAATAAGTATTTGAAGTCGATACCTTTGCGAGTTTTTGAGATATGGTCGACGAGAAAACGCAATCCCGAGCGAACAGACATTCACTGAATACAGTAGAGGAAATTCCCATTAAAAACCCTACAACTTTCCATGCACAACTCATTGCATCGACTGCAAACCTGACAGCACTTTTTACTTTTGTATCCAATATGATCTGTCAAACCAAAATGAAGGCAACAGTTGTATGTTTAACATTTTTGTATCACCTTGAAAGATTATTCGTGTTTGATTGCGGAATAAAATAAAAAAATTGAAATTTAAAGGCGGAAGTTCGTAAAAAAAACAGACTAATTGAAAGTGGTTGTTTCATAAAGTTGTTTGAATGCATTATTGAAAAAGGTAGGAAATCATTTTGTGTGCCTTAAAAACAGATTCTGAAGATTTTTGTTTACAGAATCTCATCATGCCATGTGGAAGAATTTTAAGTGCAAGGTCAAAAATCACTGCATACAAAGATTGTGGCCTTTCTGATCGTTAAATCCCTAGAAAAATAGGGAGATACAATAAAATTGTTTATAACTTTTTCAAGTAAGGTGACAGTTATATAAAAAATTGCTAACCACGCGCAAAATAAAAAGCTTAAAACACGTCAAGTTCGAATGATATCGCGTGAAGCCATCAGAAACAAGCTGTTTGCTTCGCAAATTAAGGCCACACTTGACTTGATTATTTCAAACCGACGCGTTAGAAAAATTTTAAAAGCCAAAGATCCAAGAAGCCATTTTTAGAAGCAGCCCATAAGTCAGGAAGGCTATAGTTTGCTGAAAGTCACTTAAGCTGGACCCAAGAGTGGGTAAAAGTTCTGTTTAGTGATAAAAAAAAATTCAATTTGGATGGTTCAGATGGATTTCAGTCATATAGGTATGACAGAATTGAGAATGAGTCGCAACTTCGGTGGCGGCAGCGTTATGGTTTGGGCAGCTTCTTCTTCAAATGAAAAGACTGAAATTTCATTCGTTCCTGGAAGGATGAACTGAGAAATGTATTCTGAGTTGTTAGAAGAAGTTATGGTTGAGAGAGCTGAAGAGTTTTGCGGAGATGACTTCATATTCCAGCAGTATAACGCTCATATCCACTTCTCTCGAAGGATGGATGAGAGAATAGTTTGAGGAGAAACAAATAACATTTCTCCTCTAAATCCTATAGAGAATCTCTAGGGAATACTAGCCAGGCTTGTTTATGCCAATGGGCGCCAATTTAACAACGTTCAAGAGCTTCGAGATGCAATAATTGAACAACGGGCTACAATAACAACCGCGGAAGCTTGTGGAATCCTTGCCAAGACGAATGATGTCGGTCGTAAGAGCAAGTGGTGGCTCTACAAAATATTGATTTAATCAATAAAAATTTTATGATCACCAATTTACCGTTGTTTTTAATAAAAACATAACTGTTTTTATGGGAATTTCCTCTAATGTATTATTGATTTAGATTCTTAGGCCGCGTTTCCATTTGTAAGAAAACTTCTGCAATAAATGTCCGATAATCTGTCCGACAGTGAATTGCAAGTGGAAACTACCAAGCAAGTTCTATCGCGACAGTACTTTCATAACTTCTTGCGAGTGTTTGCAAGTGCAGTTAATTGCTAGTTTAAACACTTTTGCATCGACTCGCGACAGTTCTTGCAGCTTATCGAAACAGTTTCATATATATCTCGCGCAAGTGGCTGGTCTTTTCTTCGGTGATATTGACTCTCGGAATCGAGTGTCTTGTTTTTTTTATAATAGGACCAACTTTCAATATCAAAACTTCTAAATCTATTGCGGTCACGCGAGTGAAATTGAAGTATTGCTGAGCATCTTCAATATTTAATTCGTTTAATAAATTATAGAAGGCACCAGCTTCCCGTCTTTTCAAAATCCAATCTCGAACCCAAGTTGATCTTTTTTTCTTTTTTAATAATAAAATTATCATCGCAGCTGCTAATCGTTGACGTTTTCTCGCCATGACTTCAAAATTTTAAGTAAACAACCAGATTTCTTGCGACATTAATTGTTTTCCTGGTGTAAATACGTCTGCAGTAAATTGCGACAGTATGATACGCGAGCTTCTTGCAAGACATTTATTGCAGAAGAAATTGCAAGAATTCACATGACAATGTAAACGCGACTGCAAGAAACTTCTGCAAGATTTCCGCGAGTTGACTTTCAAATGGAAACGCGGCCTTAGAATCTTGAAGTGTCGATAAATGTCAAAGTTTATTACTTCAAAAACCGCACTGATTACAATAACTTCCATTAGGAAGTTTTTTGATACTTTATTTATGCACAGTTTCTATTGAATATTACGTACAAATAACACTCCTTTTTTCATAAACCCCACCACAGGAACACACCCTTTTAGTTTTTTTTTTCATAACCAAACATAAAATTCACTTTTCTGATTCAAAGCATTAATCAAAAGTGAATCAGAACATAAAGTATACAAAAAAAGTATCCTACAATTCATATGAAAATATTACATTGCAACAAATCTACACTTTCAGACCATTTAAGAATAAGTGTCTCACGGAAAACATATCAGTAACAAACTCTTGTATGTTTATACGAATACCTAGAAGATCTCAAAACCCCAAAAACCAGTCCAGGCAACTTTCCAGATTTGGCTTTTAAAAAAAGAAAAAAAAGTAAAACAAAACATAAACGTTTTTCTTTTTTCATTTTTCTTGTCTGTCTCTTATTTTGTTTTCTTTTTTTTGTTGGTTGTTCTGCGGTTTGACTCTTTTGTTTGAGTTTTTAGTGTTAGCGTTGCTGCCAAAGTAAAGAATCTCCCCCACATCCACCAGCCACCATCAGCTCCCAAAACCCAAGACCCAACCGTCAACCGACCGACTACTGGCCAAGCCCGCCAGTATATATTTCTTGGTTTATATTGCTTCGTCGTCGTCATCATCATCGTCGTCGATGTTTGGCTGATGCTTCGATGCTATACGAGAGTAGCCATCGTTTCTTGAATCCTATAACTGCGCCATATTCCTTCCTCCTCCATTGACTGCACTCAATTTGTGAGGAAAACTTTTTTGAGCAACATCAATTCAACACAGGCACCACTAAACAAGAACATAATTTTTGTTGATTGCAGAATAAATAAAGAAAGGCAATCATGCGTTGCTGCCCCCACCGCACCGCACCGAGCCGTACCGTCTACCTTGTCATCATTCATTCGGCTGCTGCTGGCTGTGGTAAAACCCGCGCAGTTTTGGAAGACACCAAAGTCGACCATCACAACACAACACACAACTTATGTATTTGATGACAATACCCAGTGAGCGCAGCGCACCCGCCAGCAGCCAGCAACCAGCCAGCGCAGTGTTTGACTCTTTCGAATCATCCGCTTCGTGTCGTCCACTATAGATACTTATAGGTAGAAAGATGGCTGATGAACAAGAAGCACAGCACACCAGAAGGAGGAAGAGTATTATTACTGTTTGGGGCTTGGGAGGAGGAATGGAGTTAAAGTTGGACGGAGTCAGAAGAAGTGGAGTCACCTTCTCCTCATAAAGTGTGTCAAGCGACCGCAATGCTCTGGTGAAATCAGGTTTAACTATGTACGTTTCTTCGTTTTGGCCAAGTGTCGGTCGCTTTAGTTTTTTGTAGTTGATATTACTAACAAACATAGGGTTGCCATTTAGTTTGATTTAAAAGAAAATACTCAAATAAAGTGTGCTCTCACCTTAATTCTCAAATGTCAGAAATAATGTTCAATTGGCAACACTATTTATGAGGATTGTCAATATGACAGCTGACAGTAGGTTTGTATACTTAAGTATTTTGTAGTGTTTTCAAGATTTCATATACATTTCTAGAATATTGAACCTCCAAATAAAGGTATCAGCCAGTGTTCTCAGAAAAACAGATACTCATCAGTCTTCTTAAACACCCCTTCTTGGTAACGTGATAATTTTGTATGAATAAAGCTTGAAATTACCCTACATCAAAATTACAAAAGATGATATGGCAATCATAACTTAACTAAGCTAACTTATTTCTTGGAAAAAATAAAACTGCTCCAAACGCTTATTTGACTTGCTCCCAGCTGTATCTCGAGACTGTGCACCACGAAAACAACAACGACAACAACGATGATGGTGATGATGATGGTGATGGGTTGCCGGTTCTTGAGAAGTTTTCTTATATTATGGTTTTTTCTGATGTAAACCGAGAAGATGAATTGTACTGGGTTGGTTTAGGTTTTTTTTTTCGTTGGGGAGAAAGGGGGATAAGGAAGGTTTCACCAAACAAAACACAATCTTCTTCACGTTTTTGCATCTTTTTAAATTCCATTTCCAGAGCGATTTCTTCTTTAGAGCACACAAAACAACAACAAAAAAACAAAAACGCTTTTCATTGCCATCACCTTGGTGGTGTTTTCATATTCTTGAAAATGTGGTAGGAAAAAGGATAGGGATGTGTAAACCACCATCAACAATGAGGCATGGGACTCGTATCTGCGAATATAAAGCACGAGGTGACTCATTGAAGTTATTTTTTTTGTTTTTCATTTTTGTCGTTTCATTGTAATTTTTGATTTCAATGCGAGAAACTTAATTTTTAATTAGCATAAAGTTCACAACAAAAAAGAAAACAGGTTATTCAGAAGACTTAACCAAAACATAATTTTGAGAAAGGAAATTTGGATAATTTGGGCAAAGTACAAAGTTTACTTGTTTTTGTTGTTCCTCGAGCACATCAGGCATACTGCCTGTGAAATTTTATAGTGTGGAGATATGGTTAATGAGGACATAATGATTTTTTTTTTTTCAATCTTATGGGTTTATTATAAGAAGATTCAAAGTTTGATGATCTCAAGAGATTGTAAATTTGAATTGATAAAAATAAATTTTAGTGGTAATTAAATAAATTATCGATGAGAGACTCTAATTATTGTCATTTGATAATTTATAACTCGATAACAAAAATTGATAAATCAAATTACTAAAGTCATAAATGAAAAGATAGAAGGGTTGCCAGACTATCAACATGTGACGCGTTCAGCTCTATTCTAGCAAATCTGGCGTGTTAAGTAAATTTATAGGTAAACAGATATTAGATGAATACTTTATTTTCGATTCGATATGATTTGATTGATTGATACAATGTTAAACTTAAAATTACGAACCCATGTTCTGCCATCTGCTGATATTGAGTAGCTAAACATAATTGTTAACCTTTTTAAAAACAATTCTCATTAGCGGATAGCTTTATTGACCAAAAGCCAGTGATAAAAAAAAGTCAAGTCATTTGCAAAATTTTCTAAGGCAAATCAAGACAAAGTAAGACTCGGGGCTTAGAACAGGGAAAACTAAGTCTTCTCGTGAAGAAGATAGTGACAGTTTTACTCAAATTCGAACTAAGTCCAGGCTTTTGCAAAAAGTTTATGATTTTCACCTGATTAATATTGATCAAATTATAGCCAATTCTAAAGGGACTGAGCAGTCCAAACGCTGTAATAAAGAGACGACAGAAGCGTTCAAAGGTGTGGAAAAATGACCTTAATGAAGTTATTTGCAAGAATATTATTCTACCACCATCTGATTTAAGACCCTTCCAGATGTCATAATACAAAGAGACGAAAGAATATTCCTTGACGAGCTCCTTGACAAAAGACCTTACAGTTTTGCCCAAATTTTCTAAAATTTTATATTTTAATAATTAATTTAATTGAATTCAAAAGTATTTAATTCAAAAAGTAGTACAGTAAAAGCCCAGACTAAAACTCTTTTAAAAGCATCACAAAAGACCTACTAAAAATGTCAAAAACCCGAATTTCATAGCAATGTTTTAAGGATAAGGTCTAAATATTTATGAAAAATATCATTTTGTAACTTTTGTTAGTTAAAATGTTGCTTTACTTATATGATAAGTATAGCTACAAAAAAAATTGGACTGAAATACTGTTCCAAATATACCAGCAGACCTTTTTTAACTGTTGAAAACACGGGATGACAAAAATATTCGCCTCGAACATCTTTAAAACGAAGGAGTCATATTCAGCAATATTCCGCATTTTACTTTCACTCAAAATGAAATAAATGAAATCGAAACTAAAAAAAACTGGGAGAATTTAACTCAACCCTTTAGAACTATTGTTTTTTTTTTTTAATTGATGAAAAAGCTCCTGCTCAATTTTTTAGGCAAATTTTTAATATCAAGCAAATTATGTAACGCTGAAAACTAATGTTATCCTTTTTCAAATAGATCCTAGAACCTAGCTGATTTTATTCATGCTATTATTATACTTCATTCCTGAAGTTTAAAAAATATTTTAACATATTTTTTCCAAAAGTAAAAACTCTATGATAATATTATTGTTTAACTGCTTCTTAGTTTCAAAACCAGCTATGTACATATTTACAGAAAATATGATTTTTTACTGCAATTTTTATCTTAATTTAGTGATTAAGGAATAACAATTCTTTTCCTTATCTTTGTTAAAATTTAAGTACTTATTTCAACACAACACAGGTACATTCATACAGTGCTGTTGGAAAAATATTGGTCAAACATTTTACTACTCTTTTTGAGATCAGTTCTTGGAATTTAGGAACGCTACGGGTTTTTGCAATAGGTAGCAACATGTCATTGAAACACCGTATAAAACTTGATGTTATTATCAATAAGAGCTACATTTGGCTCGTGATAGCAGTCCAATAGCAGCCGAAGTGATTTTGTGGAAAAAAAAAAAATCAGTTCGGAATATTTTGTGTCTGTCACGTCTCAATTTGACAACACGTGAAATTTTTAAGAGACTGAATATTGATCAATAAACTGTAAAAGTTCATTGTTTGGTGTTGTTCAGTCGTCGGCATCGGTTCAGGACTTCGGTGGACCTTAAAAATGATCTTTGTCGGGTTACAGGCAAAGCTATTTCGTTAAGCTCAGTGAGAAAAAGGCTTTGTGAAAGCTGGACTTAGAGCACTCAATCCGTTACTGAAGCCGGATTTTTTAAAAAGAGTCAAAGAAAAACGATTGTTCTGGGCTCAGGAGCACTTAAATTGGACTCAAGACATGTGGAACAATGCCCTCTTTTCAGACAAATTAAAATTCAAGATCCATGTTGGAGATGGGAAGATCCATGCGCGAAAAGAACCGAAAGAAAGACTAAGCTCTGATTGTATTTTGCGGATGCCAACTAAAACTGAAGGTTTGATGGTGTGGTATGCTTCTCTGGAGTTGAAAAAGGTAGAATGAGCGTTCTAGAATCCAAAGTCAATGCAAAAGTTTACCTTCGAGTCCTGAAAAACGCATTGGAGTCCACGATGCTAGAGCTTTTTGTGGACACTTGCAATTTCATTTTTCAACAAGACAATGCTCCTTGTTATACAGCCAAAATTGTAAGTATGAACTTCTTTTTAGTTTTACCATGACTGACTAGTATTAAGCTTTAAAAAAAGCTAAAACTTTTATGACTAAAAATAAAATTTGCATTTTTTTTATTTCTAAGGTTAAAAAGTACTTCGAAGAAAATAATATCGATATACTAAGTTGGCCTCCCTTCAGTCCAGATCTCAATTCAATTGAGAATATTTGGTCTAAAATGAAACTTGAGGTTGCGAAGAAGTGCCCAGAGTCAGTTGATGAATTAAAAAAACTACTTACCCGGACACAATAACTGCATCCACCTATCTCAATCAATGTCTCGCCGATGTGCAGCCGTAATAAAAGCAAGAGGAGGTCCAACAAAGTACTAATTAGATACAACATGTTTCTGAGAAGCAATAAAAAAAAAAAAAAAAAACTGCACCAAAAAAGTATTTGTCTTTAATCCTTAAAAATGAGGCAGGTACCTACAAAACTCATTTTTCGGTATAATCACTTTTTGCTCCCGTGACCATTCTAGACAAATCTCGAAATTCTTATTGTATCATAAAACGATTTGAACCGCACAATAAAACAAAACCTCATTAAAAAATATGTTGTTATTTCAAGACATTTGACAAAATTCGAAAAAAAAAACGAAAAAAAAAAGTTGGGCTAACATTTTTCGAACGGCACTGTATATGGTATGTCATAAGCTTCCAATTTGTTTCCAATACCGAACTGTGCAATAAGGGGTATTTTATTTAAACAACAACTCCTTATACGATATGGGTACTTTTGAACCTCAATCATGTGGATTTCGTCAAACGCGAACCCCATTTTGTCGTCTTCAGTTTTAATTTTATTTCTCCAAAAAACCATATCAATCCCATCAAAAAGCCCGAACCATTATTGGAACAGGAAAATAACACGTTCTCTTTTAAAAGTTTATAGCTCATAAAATCCTTAGCTGTTCTAATCATGTATATCATTTATTTTACCACTCTTTATCCCCTCTCTACGTCTTCACTCCCTTTTCTTCACCATTTAACATGTATACTGAAAACACCTACACTTAAATTTAATGGACTTTCTCCGAATTTATAGCACAACCTTGGATCAAAATTAGACCATAAATTCAAAAACCAGACCTATCACCGCCACACTCTATATAAGTCCAAGTGCAGAGTCTTTCCCGCATTCGAAACTGCCATCACTCGACTTGACACAGTTCTTGATGTGTTTATTTTGCTTGTTGCTGATGTTTCCAAAATTCAGAGTGCATTGTTAAAATGTGATGATGGAAAAGCAGGTATGAGATTCTGATTAGTATTCAGCTCGCTTGAGAAACATCTTTAACTTGGGGATTTCTTGTGCTTGTAGTCGTTTTATTCACATGATCTACATGATTCTTCCCATCCCAAGTATAACCATCATTAAATCAGCTAAAAGAAAAAGTTATTATAACCAAACCCAGCATTAGATGTTCTATGTTGGTATAGCAGACGAGTATATCATGACGGACGTCTCGACTTGTTGTGGGAAACAGGCATTAAGGTCAAGCTGCATGCTGATTTGAAGACCTTCAGCATTCAGCAATAAGATTTAAATCAACGGTTCTTTACAAAAATAATATATGGGCATTATTTTATTTTTTAAGTCAAGAACAGTATACATTTCTTCATCCCTTCCGGGGCTGGCTGGCCTGCAGGGCTTTGGTGCAAATTAACCATGAAATAGTTCAACCAAGCAATGCTTTTCGGTTCGGTCAGCCGCTGCAAAACATTCAAGCACAATGGTCAAGTAAATCACACAGAATTCAAGACAATGGGTCATTGTGCACTATCATTATCATGATCATCGTCATTAAAATCTTCTTCTTCGTCGTCGTAGTCGAAGTTGAAGTCGACGTCGACGTCGACGTCCGTCGTCAAAAAACAACAAAGAAACACACAAAATTAAAAAATAAAATAAGAAAAGCAGGAAACTCATTCGGTTGGAAATAAATTGGCGGTAGGTTAGGTATCGTATGCCTTTCTATATCTTAACGACTTAAGGTTATTTTATTTTTCTGTCCAGCACGCAGCCGTTTTTCATGCTTGGCTAAGGTTGAGGATCAGCTTTTGTTTGGCTGAATATGATGGCTGTTTGCTTAGATCTCAAATTTTGGGGGGAGTAGTGTGCAGTGCAGTGCAAACTACTGACTCGTAGAAAATATTATTTGTTCAGAAAGTCATATGGGTTTAGTATGAGGGGGGAATGTATGGATTTATTAATGTTTAGAAAGGTTAAGACCAGGCTATATTTTTAAAGTTTAATGGATGCTGACCAGAAGCTTATGAAGTTCGATAATTGAATAAGAGTTTTTAAAATGTATGAATTGCAATTTCAAAAGTTAAGAAAAGAAGATGTGAGTGAGTTAGAAGTTGATCCATATCTGATTACTTCGGTACATAAAACGAAGCTTATATCTTGCAGAAGAGCTTATAGAAGAACGCTTTTAGTTATATAATAACACATAACATATTATACAAGTGGACTTATATGTATAAGGCCTCTGACCTTTTGATAAAATTAACTTAACCA
Source organism: Eupeodes luniger (assembly GCA_951509635.1). Lineage (NCBI taxonomy): Eukaryota > Metazoa > Arthropoda > Insecta > Diptera > Syrphidae > Eupeodes > Eupeodes luniger. Next base: position 130,065,350 of record OX608075.1, on the reverse strand, counting down.
AAGCCACATTAACCATAAACAATATCACAATAGAGCTTAGGCCCTATACGCATAAGCAAAAGCAAATAGACAAACACAAAACATCCCTTAAGCAATTTCTAAACTTTCTTCACGATTCACGAATAACAAAATTACTCTCAACGCAAACATAATAATAAATATTCACAAAAACAGAAAATGTATTCCCAATTAATTAAGCACATAATTAAATCGGAAATATGTGTTTCTTGCCACCACACCGTGGTTGTGCGTCTCTTGTTACTATACATCTACCACTGGGAAAAACGCCGTGAAAGTGTTTTGTTTCAGTAGGCGAATAGTCTACCGCCACCTCACTATACCGCCTCCCAACTCCACCGCCGATGGTCGGACTCAAGATGAGTTTTATATCTCCCTCGGAAAAAGCTTACAAAAGAAAGTAAAGGAAAAAATAGTAGAAAAATAGAAAAAGATTTGAGGGTATGTTACGGCATAATTCGAAAGGAAGTCACGTGCACAGTAAATACAACAACCCACTCCTTCAACCGCCCAGGACTATCTAATATATGGAGAGGTAGTTATTCTTCGACCCATTTCTTTCATCGCATTTTATATACCTATAGAAGACATACCTATCTAACATCCTTTACGCAAGACTATCCAATTACATTATTCTCGCAACAGTTCATCCCTTAATTACAACCAGCCATCGCTAGCGTCCCTTAAGGGAGTTGCATCATCAATAGATGGTAAGTAAGCAAAAAAAAAGGGTCGTACTGTACCGATATCTCTTTCAAGAAGAAGGGTCGAAGAATAATGTGTTTACATCTAAGACAGGTTGAATATGGCGTAATTGCTGAGACTCATCGTCGTCGTCGTCACGCACCCTCTCGCACCCTCATTCCCGCAAATTAACATCTTACATCAGGAAATCCAGCATTATATATTTTTTGTCCTTTGTTGAGAAATCTCGATAAGAAATAATGTGGCTTTGTAATCGCATTATGCATGTGGTATGTTCGTAAGCCTATGCGCATGGAGAAGCTAGAAGCAGTAGGCACATCCTGCCGATAGCACCCTGATTGCAGTTTATATCTCAGTTCAACATGAAACAGAGTCTTGAATCTTATCAAAAAGAAGCTGAATGTTTGTTGTTGGGGGAACCATTGCCATTGTGAGAGTATCCTTTGTAAGAGAAAAAATAAATAAAAAGGAATGGTTCTCAAGACTACCGAGTATAGTGCGTTTCTGTCTTTTGCAAAATTACGTCCCATATTGTAGCGGAGATGGAAAAAAGGTCATTTACCTTCAGCACCCCACTTTTATTACTACTCAAGCAAAAATAAAAATACAAAGGTAAGGAAGGCGCGTAGGGTCTACCTATATATAGCTTCTAGCTATAGGTAAGACCATTCTACAACATCGCACCATTCCCATGAACCATGAACGAACAGCGAAGAGAGTATTGTTCTCGAAGCTGGAGCCGCTAACAATTCCGCTGAATGCTGAACGCTGCGCCACCGTTGCCGTTGCGGTGAATGGCGGTAAGGTTGTGGTAAGGTGGTGTTTTGGTGAACAACCAGAAGGAAAACATAACATTTCTCGAAAAGAAAACAGAAACTCCATCAGATACAAAAATACTATACGTATCGGAGGGGATATATAGAAAATCGAGCTATACACAAATTTATGCTCTGTCACTCATTTCGCTTGCAAGCACATCCGTCTGTGTTGTGCTTTCATCGGATTTACGTTTCAACCTCAGGTGGTTTCACGGGTGAGATTTCAACGAACTGTTGTGTATAGCCGTATAGGTATAGTTCTTGTTTTTATGGCATAAAACCGACAAATGTAGCTACGTATATATGTAGAAAAAGATGCGAATGCATTAGCTTTGCAGCACACTTCCAGATCCAGGGAGCCGAGCGCACAATATCTGGAAAACACATACGAGGTGTTTTGTTATTGCACTTTGGAAATATATTTTTCGATGATAGATACGAACGAGTTCATCGCATCACATCGCTTCAGCTTCAACTTCAACATAATATGCCACTTCACCTAACCTCTACGAAGCTTTAACAAAGAGAGTTGAGCAGTTTCAAGCAACAGCGCGCTATTTCAATGAACAGTGGGACTTTTAAATACTGTTTTTTGCCTAAAAGAGGAGGAAATAATTTCTAGAAAAAAATATATACACACAAAATGTTTGGTGATCATCAGGGTTAATAAAGAAGCTTTACTGACTGTCAAAGTTTATAAAAAAGGACATTCAGAACATAGAAGGTTTGCTTAATATTTTTATTAAAATTTAAACTTCCACTATGCCTAACTTCCAAAAAAGCTACGGTTCCGAAGAATTTTTGAAAACAAGAAGATTGGACATGTCTTTTTGAAATTTTTCTTGTTGGTTTTGAAAAGGTTACTTTTATTTGTATCACTATCTACTGTCCCAAATAAATTGCCCCACTATGCCATACTGACATGACAGCTGAGAAAGACGCATAAGGTACACACAACATATAGTTTCAGTTTTAGATAGATTGCTACGACGACTCTAATATATCATGTGGCGTTGATGGTGAAATATCCCACGGGCGGCGAGCACAGTCAGTCTCAGTTCTCTATGGTAATAGTTTTTCATTTTCCACTTTATGTTTTGTCTACCTTTACGTATAGTATAGTGCTACGTTTGTAGTCTAGTGTAGTTGTTGATGTTTGTTGTCAGAATGTTGCACACACTTAATGTTTGCGTTACATCAAGAAAAAAAAAAAAATAATAAAAATTTTAAGCTCTATATAGAGGCGGAAAATGCATGACTTGCCATCATCAAAGAAAGAAGATGGATTGCAATTTGTCGCAATTGTTTAATGGAGATAAGCAATAAAGTCAAACGGTACATTTTATCAAACGTACTGTGCTTTTTCTAATGCCACAAAGCATAACTAAGACATCTTGGGTAGAATATTAAAAGAAATTCTAGTGACATCAAAGATTTCCTCAGAATGAACAAAAAGCAGTCTGAAACAACTTTTTACTGTTCTAATTCGAGAAAAACAAAGTTTCAAGTAAGTATTTGAATGCCCTCTAGCGTTAACACAAAAACAAATATATTATCCGTCACAAAAGCTGCTTATTTTAAATATCTGGATGCCTTGTCACTTTATTTTGATGCGTTATGCAAGTGCGAGATTTTTAAACTCTTAGTTCTTTGGTCTACTTTCTTTGTTTTTCGAATCATTGAAACAAAAGAATGAACATAAACACAATTATTTTAATGAACATTCTTTTTCTTTGTTCGATATTACGGATTTCCTTAAAGACAAAAGCTTAAATGAAGTGTACCAAAAAATGAGGAATAAAAATAGTGCGTATACGCCTAAGTGAACCATCACATACTTTTTCTTGAAATTACGACGTATATATGAATTTGCGTTTTGACAAAAGGTGAAAATACTTGTATTATTGTTTCACAAAATTAAGAAACCTCGACAAAATGTTACACTGACGAATTTAATTCGGATCTGTTCGAAGCTGTTCGCAATAAATCACCTAATGACACAGTTCTGTATGAGGGAGACACTATAGCTCACATGAGTTTATTCAAAATCTCTTGTGACTAAAAACTTTAAGGACGAATCTAACCCTTTTTGCGACACAACTTTATAAGTAAAAATTCATGTTATAAAGAATACAAACCTCTATTTTGTAGAACATCTAATCAAACTATGTCGATTTACAACAAATTTCCCAAGTGAGATCCAGTAAAAATGTCAGTAAAAGCAAATTACAGCAAACAAAAAGTATATACAAAATGAGTCTACATATATGTACAAAAGTATATATTTATATAAGTAAAAGAAGGTACCCGAAAACAAATAGATATTTCAAACATAAACTCAAATGTTCGAGGATACATTTACATGGCCTTAGAGAGACTTTATAGGACTGCGTGGGAAAACCATTTTGATATCTACCCTCGATTTTGTTGCCGTATTATTTTCCCATAGATTCTATAAGTATATACATACATCTGTAAGTAGTATTAAGGTTTACCTATAATACAATGCTTCAACATTTGATTGAGATAAAAGGTGAATAAATGGATTCAAATCAATCGATGCGGGATGAAATACAAAAACAAAGAAAACAAACTGAGGTGAGACAAGCCAACCTCAATTAAATGTGCGAACATTTTCGCCAATTTTTGTTTTTATTTTTTTAAAAGAGCTGAAAGAGGTAGAATGAAGCTAAATCGATTTTTTCGGAATTTCCAATCATCCTATCTGACTCACAGAAACTTATTTAGATAAAAGTCAATTGAGCTGAGAGCTAGAGAGATTTCAATGTTTGATTTTTGGGCCAAAAAAACATCAATGAGGGTGGACGGGGGTTAGCGCATGTAGGACTTATAAAATATGTATGTATGTGGGTGAAAGTAAAAGTGTAAAACAAAAATAAATAAAATTTTGTGTTGGCAAAAAATTGTAAACTTCTTGCTTTCACTTTTATCTTAAACTTCGAAGCATCATATACTCCTACATCATTATCATCATCATCATCTGATTACGAACGGAACACCTACCAGCATCATTAAATACAAAAAAGAAAACAATGCCAAGAAGTCGAATCAAATTTAGACTTTAATCTTTCCAAAAACTACTTTTGTACCTATGTCCTATGCTATGACTATGACGTTATAATAATTGGTGTTTGTCAAAACAATAAAACAAAACCTTTTGTAACATGTGAAACAATTTACTTTGGGTCGTCATTGTTTGAAAACATAAAAGACTTATTAACACCCGGAAATACAACAAAGCTTCTATATTGAAAGACATCATAATAAATATTTACACCTTTTCATTTTTTATGCAATGCAAACAGAAAAAAACAAACGAAACTTGGATAACCCATAATTATTTATTTATTTTAAATTTTTGGTTGTTTCATTCTGAATATACAACAACTTTCTCCCAACAACAACAACATCCACACCATAGCAAAGTTACATAATTTTGTTTTATTTTCTTGTGTTTTTCTCTTCCATTTCTTTTATAAATTTTTATCTAATACGAAAATAATTTGTATCCATTTGTTGCAGCTTGAATGGCGATCTGAAATTAACTTTTAGACGAAATCCAAAATAAATTGCTTAGAGTAAAGCGTTATATGATTTTAATGACGGATCTTTTGGGGGATAGGTTATAAGGTTTTATTGTGTTTTGTTGTTGCATCAGTTAATTTTTTCTTTTTTGTGTGATATTAAAATTAATTTTCTTTTGGTAATTAGTTGCTTGTACTTTTTATTTGAGTTTTTGGACAGCTAGATAAATTATGAATGCAAACAGAAGGCGATAGAAATCGGAAAAATTTCAAAATCTTTTATTATTTAGTAATTTGTTGGGTTTTTCTGTAAAGGATTTTCCAATAAGAGGTTTTATTTTAAATAAATCGATATTTGGCAGCTGTCAATTGTAAACTACTGATGTTTAATAAGAAAAATCACACCATCATTACTAAAGATGGAGAGATTCACACCTCAAAAACTTATTGGATTGTTAAAAGTCCCTATACAAAAAGGAAACATTTTGAAGTAACAGCTCGAAAAATTAAATTATTTTTGGGTCATCTTACAGCGTATTCTGAGCCACCAATAGTGAAACTGGTAAGAAAATACGAGCTTTATCGTTAATAATGTGAGAATCGAGACAGTGTCGCTCAAGAAGAATTCAGAGTGTTGTGCTGACGATGACCCGGATTTATCGATATCTCATCAATATTAGCAATTACACGGAAAGAAATACATTGCAAATATTACAACTACAGTATGGGTGTGAAAGCAATACTGTATGGCTTAGAATATTTCCATTGGATAAAAAGTTGTAAGAATAGTTAATTTGGCCATACTGAGAATAGTAACGTCAAAAATAGTTATAGCCGATACGCCAATGCCAGTATGGGAGTCAGGCCCATACTGACTGAAGGCATGTACAACGCTCCTAGCAGAAAAGTCTATACATTATTGTTATGTCCCTTATACTTACATTGGAGTAATTACTATTGACAGTAATCCAATAAGGGTATCGATTATCACGCCATAAATTATCGCTGGAAAAACTAGTAGCATTGCGACATCTCCTGTACAGTATATGGCTGAAGGCAATGCTGTCTCGTCAAACGTACTATGCGCCCTTGTGTTACAAGCAAAGATTGTGGTATGTACAGTATAGTACATAATCCCATACTTATAGGAGTTGTTGCAAGACAATGTAGGAATATCACCGATACTTTTTTAGTATGGGTCTCCAGGCCATACTAGCATTGTCATAAATGCTATACACTTCTTTCCGTGTAGGCATTGCACAAAAAACATTACAACACATTTTTTGTAAGGAGTTAGATCTTATGGTTTTTAAATTTTAGGTAAAATCATTATCAAAGTTGTATTTTCGCTAATTTTTAAATTTGCGAAAAAATGATGCGGGCTAACATCAAAAAATCATCTTCGGTGACGGAGCCCTCTTACACCCCGGAAGGTACTATGAAAGAGTATTTGGCACTCGAAAAGTTAAAGATTTATTCTTGAAAAGCTTGCCCAGCATTTAAGGTGTCACTTTTTGGTGCATAAATTAGTATCACTTAAAAAATATTCGTTTTTTTGATAATATCAAAATGAAACCTCTTATTGAATCGGAATGGAAAAACTTCAAAATCTTTTATTATTTAGTCATGTGTTGGGTTTTCTATAAAAGGTTTTCTAATAAGAGGTTTTATTTTGAATAGGCCGATATTTGACAGCTGTCAATTTTTAAGTTGTCAACTTTTGATGTTTGAAAAGAAAAAAATACGCCACTACTATAAAAGGAATGAATCACTCCTCAAAGATGAAATAGACTTGTTAAAATCACTACAAAAACTATGAACATTTTGCAGTCATAGCTCGCATTATATGTCATCGTGGTGCACCATCTCACTAGGCAATAGTGAAACTGACGGCAAAGTTAGAGTTTTTGGGAGAAGTTTGTGATTTGAAGAATAGAAAAAGTGTGCGTCGGTTAAGAAGAATTGAGACAGGTAGTGTTGACAAAGATCCAGATTTGTCGATATCTCATCGATCTTTAGAACTAGGCATTCTATAAACGACATTGCATCGTATTTTCATAAAGAAATAGTTTGTTTTTTAAGTTTATTTAAGATCATTAACAGCGTCGTACATTTTCTGATTTTGTCTTTGAAATGCATCAAAATGATCCAGAATATCATCAAAAAATTATCTTCTTCAGTGATGAGGGTTTCCTTTAACTCAGAAAGCTACTATAAAAAATTTTTGGCACTCGGAAAGTTCAAGCACTATTTATGAATAGTCTCGCCATTCACAACGTATAACTGTTTGGTGCTCTAATATTCGTTCTTTGCTAATATCAAAATAAAACCTCTTATTAGAAAGTCCTGCACATCCATAGAGACGCTCGTACTTGAGACTTAACAATTAGAAGTATGAATTCTTAGAGAATTAAGACATGGCTAAATGCACTATTCGACAAGTTTAAATTCCAAATTGCACTTTTTCAATTGATTTTGATAGCCTTAATTCAAATCCGACTTTAAAATTATTCCATCACTCAAGCTTCATAAAAATACATACAAACAAGGCTTTTTGCGTCTATCTAAATTCATAAAGTAGTTTTTTTTTCGATTTAATTCCTGATGAATTTCGAAATCTATAACCCATTTCTTCGATATTTATTTGAAATATTTATAACACTTCATAAAATGTTTTAAAAACCTTTATAAGTTGTTAAATTTTACGTGTTTCAAATTAATCTTTAAGAAACGCTGAACCATTTGCGGCAAACCCGTTTTCAAAAGAAGAAGGCAAACGGATTGAAAGTAATTTGTATTTTTGTAACGAATCCGTCGTTTAAGTTATTCTATTTATCTAGCAGGTTCTTGAAATCTAATACAAAAATTACAAAAATAGTGTTGATTACTTTCAATATCGAAATCAGCACTAAAACTCTAAAACGTATTTTCCAAAACTATGAAAGTATTTAATTAAAGGTTTACTAAAAACTTCATATAAAATCAAATAAGAACTCATAACTAATAAGAATTTTTAGAAACTAAGTAAGATACTAAAGCTTTAAAACTTTAAAAAATCATAATAAAATATGTTGAGTAATAATTTATCATTGAAAAGCCCGGTATTGGGTTGTTTTTAGGATTTTTAAAGAGGCATATTTAAAAAAAAACCTGATGTGATAGAAAAATTTAAAGATGAGATTCGATTTCAGAAATCTTAATCCTTTAAAACAGTATTGTTTTAATTGTGCAACAGAAAAAAATCACTTTATTTTGTCAATTTCGAGCTTTTTGTTCCTGTTTTCTTACGAAAAACATAATAAATCCATTTATACTTTTAGCAGTCTTCACATTTTGGAAACAAACACATTTGAAAGTATTTCACTCGCTTTCGACTTAAAACCCATTTCGGAATTTATGTTTTTTTTGTTTTCTAAAATAATCAAGCCATTGGCTCTTATAAACAAAATTCTTTACAACAATTTTTCGTAATGAAAGTCTTAATTTCTGAAAGATTTCCAGTGGCTTAAATTCCGTTATGCTAATTTATCAATATTGCAAAAAGAAGTGATTAAGGTGCCAATTGTCGTTGTGGTGTGACGAAATGCCATCTACATTAAACCATCAATCAAAAGACTTCATTTCCACTAGCCAAATTAAATAATTCCCACAATTTAATTTATCTCCATTATATTTGCATAATTGACTTCTTATTTAAGACTTCTTATCACAAAATCTAAATTAGGAAGCTTCCCAGGCCTATTGTATAACAAAAATAACAAATGGAAGCAGAGAACTAAAATTGAAAACAGCTTTAATTGGTTGCTTGAGATGGATGTTTAAGAGTTTTTCAATTATGACATTGGCAACGATTGCCTTAGAATTTTTATATTATGGTAACACTGGTTGTTCAGGACAATAATAAATTAGTCATTACCCTTCCCGAGCACCTATACACTAAAGGGTTTTATAACTTTATAATCACAGTGTGTGGAAGTTTCACCCGTTTCTTGTGGAACTTCAATATAAAAGTGAAAAATAATATAATAACTCACCTTCTTATTATGGGCAGGGGTATCGAAAACCTTCCGTCACCAACCATCGTCGCTGTGGCCGCAATAGGAACCGTCGATATAACCGGTGTGATAAGAGACGCTGCATGTGGCGGCAGTGGCGGTGGAGGAGGCGGTGCACCCTGTGATAGGGGCAACGCACTATATGGAGGAGGGAAATGACTATGCAAAATGTCCGGCAGCATTGGCCGCAGCATAGCTGCTGCTGCCGCCGACATTGTATGATGCGCAGGATGTTGCAATAGGGGAGGTTGTTGCGAAGGCGGATGTGAGTGCGAATGATGTCGACTTAAACGTTGGTGTTGTTGCATCTGCTGTTGTTGATGGACATGCTGTTGTTGTTGTTGCCGACGTTCACGACGTTCGCGACGTCTTTGTTCACGCGATAATAAAGCATCCGGATGCAAGGGAGAACGAACAAGTGCACTGTTGCCATCAACGCCCCCTATATGACCACTGCTACCATTAATGGCACTCGTCGCAATGACAGTGTGCTGTGGTGGTCCACTAGAACCACCATTAACATCATCTCTTATCAAAATGGGAATGTCATCCGTTTGACATTCGGTGGACGTGAATGTTCTAGTTGGTGACAGGTGGGGTTGTTGTAATCCATTTGTTGTCCCGGTTGTTGATGATGTAGAACATTGTATATCCGTTAGATTATTATTATTATTATTTATTTTATTTACATCATGGATTTTACTACTTTTAGGCACTGAACTACTGCTACTATTTTTGCTATTAATCACACTTCCTTCACCAACACCAACGCCAACACTATTCGCGTAGGTGCAATTGACCACACTGATTCCGTTATTCGCGATCGATTGGTTAACAACGAAATCACCATGACGGGCAGTATTGGGGCTATTGTTGTTGTTGTTGTTGTTGGTGATGTTGCTTCTTACATTATTGATGCAACTATCATTTACTTGAATAGTTAGACTTGGCGCACTTCTACTTGACAAAATTGCAACATTATTGTTGTTGTTGTTGTTGATATTGCCTTTAGGGTGATGTGCATTTGCATTTATTGAATTCGATAAAAATACACTACTCGTTGTAACAGACACGTTTTTGCCACCACGATTATTATTGGTGTAAAGATTCTGACTTTGAGATGCACTCACTGAAGCTGAAGGTGCATCTGTCCCAGTTGCGGGAATATTGAGACGCATCGCTAAGGCTACGATGTCTTCAGCACTTCCACTAAAACTATAACTTCGATTCGAACTAAGATCATTAACAATTATTTCGTCGTTTTCACCATCACCGCCACAATGCGAAGGATGATCGATATCGGCTAATTGCACATGGCGTGATTTCGGATTTCTACCACCGCCGTTTTTCAACTTTAACCCTCTGAGAGACGACGACGAGTTTGATACAGTTGTTGCAGCAGTGGTTGTTGTTGTGACTGTAAATGACAATGACCGACAAGCAATTACTCCAAGACCGTTCGCGACGAAAGTACTCAATGAACTGACTTCACTCGATTCACCCAAGTGCGATCTCTCTGTCATTCCCTCATTATCCGACGTTCGTGTTTCGTGTTGCAGTGTTGTTGAAACTTGTTTGAGTTGCTTTTGTGGTTGTTTTTCTTCTTCTTCTTCTTCATCATCATATTGCTGTTTGGTAATGTTGGTTATGGCGATGTCGATGGGGATCTTTGCTGCTGCTGAATGTTGTTGATAGTGTTGTTGTTGTTGTTGTTGGTGTTTTTGTTGTTGCTGATGGTCCATTGGTGTTGCTGTTGCTGGAGTCAGTTGATTGACCTCGGTTTGTTTTTGTTCTCCGTTTGCTTTGTGCTCGTTGTCTTCAACTTTGTTTTTGTCTTCATTCGTCGTCAACGGTCTGACGTCACAAGTGATCGGTAAGGAAATATTATTGTTACTACAAGATGTAATGTTGCTAGACATTTCGTTGTTGTACTGTTGCGGAGTGTTTTGTTGCTGATGGTGGGCTACACTAGTCGTCGAAGATGTTGATGATGAGACCGATGGCGATAATGATGAATTACACTGAAAGGAATAAAAAAAAAATATTTTAATTTATTTTTTAAAATTATTTTTAATACATGTCGATAAAATAAAAGGGGCGACTTTCCATTACCGCAGCACGAATTTCCTTCTGATTTTTTTTTACAGTGTAAGGTAGGGGTCTCAATAGAACATGTTTTAAATATTAAGGCGAGGAAACACCGTTAAGTCATAAAAAAAAATATTTTCACTTTCGGACTTAACCCTCCTTTTTTTGTATTGCGTTTTTTGAGCATAAAACAAGTTTTTTTTAATTAGTACTGTGTACTAACAGCTAAGTATCCCCCCTGCTTGGGATCACTATAGGATTTGGGGTGGGTGCCAGTTTGGGTATTGCAAAGTACTTTTCGCATTTGAGCACTAAAATCAAAGATATCCCCAACAAAAAAATCAAGTATGGCAACACTGAACAAAAAACAGGTAAGAAATGTCAAAATCAACCATTTTTGCTTGTTTTGTATGTAAAAAGTGAACTTTGAAAAATAATTTAAAATAGAAATAAATGTTTCCTGGCTCTAAAATTGCTATAATTATTATTTATTTGCACATATCTATCAAATAAAAAAAACCTCATGTCGAAATTCGTGCTACGGTAATGGAAAGTTGAGCCAAATAGAATGTAAATTTAGTATCAATCGGAAATTTTGTAAAATTTTAAAGAAAACCAAAACTAAATTAAAAAGCCTTCAGATTTTACTTTTTTAGTTATTCAGCAATGTTGTCTGAGAAAAATTGAAAGATTCTTCTTCTTTCTTTCAATGGTTTATTTTCTTTGACCTCAGCTTCTTTGCGTTCTGTCTAAGCGTATGTTTTTAGAATCAACAAAGGGGACATTTTTAATATCATATTTAAAAGCGTAAATTTGGTAAAGAGCCTTGTTTTAAGCAGATTTGCGTCAGGCACTTTTTCCATTTTTGTTTTAGATCGAAAATAACAACAGTAGTCATACGAACATACAAAGTATTGTTATTATTAATATTTATTAGGCTTAACACAAAATGTACAGTCCAATAGTTAAAAACTAATAGTTACCAAGTTTTCTGGCTGAACATACAAATTTTTTTGACTAAATAATGAAAATTTGAATTTACTCAAAAACTAACTGATAGATTCTTACATAATTTCCTCTAATTCTTTTTCATAACTTAGAAAAAATATATTTTTGTATTGCTAAGAAATTTTATCCCCAGTGAACCGTTATTTTGTTTTTAATATTTTTAGGAACTCATGAACCGATTCCAATATTTTTTTCTTTGCAAAGGCTCTAATATCGACTTAATAATATTTGATCATCAAAAATTTCAACATTGTATTTTGGCTTTTTAAAAAATATTATTTTTTTTAAATTCGATATCTCGAAAATGGGTCAACGTGTTTTTACGAACAACAAATATAAAATGTATATTAATATGTCCTAAATAACTGCATACCAAAAATATTCTTAAACAAAAATTGAAAAATTTTAAATATAAAAATTATGCTCAACACATTTTAAACATATAGTAAGCTTTGAAAATTAAATCTTCTTTGGTGTTTTTGAGTGTTTCAAAAGTAAGCGAATTTTGATTTTAGTTGAAAAATAGGAACTCCTTATGATGGATAGACTAATTCAATTAAGAAAAGTTTCCAAATTGTACCAAAATTGTAGTAGATTTTTTTCATTTGAAGCTTTTTTTCTAGAACAAACTTCTTTATTAACATTTTTCAGGCCGTTTTTGATCGCGCACTGAACACTCCCAAATATCTCCTTAAACGAAAAAAGTAATACAACTTTTAAGCTCCGAACACACTGAACTAAGTAACATAATTTTCAATATGACAGTTCAGGTTTTGGTAAAATCAACGTTGCCGGAACTTTTTTTTTTCAAATGCCAATGCTGACAACAGAAATGCAATTTTAGGACTCTGGTTACCTTCTACGAATAAGTAAATAATTCTGAAGATGTCAAACATACATATGTAATTCTTAATTTTTTTGATTGCACCTTAAAACTTAAAGAATAATAAGAATAGAAAAATAAACAAAATAAGAAAAGAAATACAATGAATTTATCAAATAACAATATAAAGTTTATTTGGTATTAAGCGTGTTGACAAGTTTCAGCAGTTATTAATTCATTAAACGACAAATGTTATTTAAGCGTGAAAAAAACTTTGCACTACCTTGTAGTAAAACTTAAAGTACGATCATGAATTTTGATATATTTCAAAATTCGCCGATAATATTTAGTCTCCTAATTCTATCCAAAATTTTGAATCAATTTTTATTTGTCAAATTGCATTTTTCTAGAGAAGAATTTAAAGCGTTTGAGTGCACAATGTTTCCATTTCAGCCACTCCTGTTCTGATACAAAGAAGAAGAAAGAAACAATACCTTTTGTAATTGACAAATTTATTTATTATGTTTGTTGAAAGTTATAAAACAATAATAACGCAATTCATAAAATTCTTTGTTTAAGAATCCATATCCCCCACTTATGAAGCCCTTTTTTTATTACAGTTTTAACAGTTTTTCCATACAAAACCAAAGTGAAGTTGAATTATTGTCCAATTACCGGACCAAACAAAAGAACAAAAAAATTATCTCACACACAAAAATTCCCCCATTTCCAGTGATTATTTTGTATAATGACATGAAGAGCTATGTATATTTATTTGCCCTCGGGCATATAGAAATATTGTGAATCCCTAGGGTTTGAGTGTAGGTATATATAATGTATATTTTTGAGTAAGCTTTGTTCCAAACTCCATAGTCCATAACTCTTGCAACGTGAACATATCTTGCCTAGTAAGTAGACCTATACGCGGAAAAGGTTTTTTTTTTAAATTGGATCGCGGACCTATATCTTTTTTATACCTTCCATGACGATAATATTCAGATTCAGAACTCAGTAAAGTACATTGACCGCGGTATTGCGTACATATAAAATTTTACAAAACATTAATTTCCAGCACGTGTCCAGGCGATATAGTAACTTTTTTTTAACCTATCTTTTATAACTCAACTCAACGCTTCCTGGAGCGTGAATGCGATTTGGTCGGCGCGGCAATGGTGGCGGGAATTCTATAGTAACATGCATCAATTATGGTAAGCTCCCCTCTTAAAAAATCGAGGCCTGAATGTGCGACTCTTTCTTATGGTACCTGCATTAATTACGTCACCACTCAGTATTTTATCATGACAGCATATGGGCAAGAACACGTGGATAGGTATGCCCTCAAGGTGGGAGATCTCATCGACTATGTACATTATTATATGAACAGTCGATTGTCTAATGTCTATAAGGAAAGAAAGGATGGAAGGGCAACAAGAGTGAGTAATGCGTTACGCTTCGATTTTAATGAGGGTTAGAGATTAGGATAAACAAAAACAAAACAAAACAAAAATAACGGGAAACCTCATGGTAATTAGCCGTTCCTATAATAAATGTTTAATGTTTTGTTCTCAAAGAGGGAGATAACAGTAATTGTTCTTGACTTGCCACATATTATGTACCAAGAATTCTTCGAACTATTAAGAACAAGAAAGCCCTTTAACTCATATTCAAAAAATTCAAACTCTATGAGTGCGTCGATTGATTGCCCTTATACTTAATGTACTCCGCACTCATAAGTGCACTCTTTTTTCTTTATCGATGTCATTTGTTTAGTTAGGAAATGGTAATTGTGATTGTTTCTTGTTTGTTTTGTTTGTCATGGTTGTTATTTGACTGATAAAAAGACAAATTTTCGACGGACCGACAGTTAACAAAAAAAAAACATAGATTATTTTATTAGGAACAATAGTGCCGTTATGGCGTCAGAAGTTTAAATAAAAGTTGATTGCATTTTAATTTGTTACATTAGCTCTATCCCCTGGTATAATGGACGATATCTCCATAAGATTTTAGACAAAAGACAAGAGGAATATTACATATACATATTATTAAATAAGCCTGACATGAACTGATAACTCAATTCGACATAGGGATGGCAACGAGACGAGACGAGACGATACTACTTTTGAAGCTTCCGAGACGAGACAAAAAATTGTCTAGGGGCTAGTCGGGCTTTTCGGGTTTTATATTGAAAAATAGTTTGTTTTAATGCTTCTTCGAATTTGAATGCCCCTACTATTTGGCCTATCGTTATTAGTGAGTCTTCCACGAAATACAATTCAATCCCCCTGTATGTTCTTTGATAACAATAAAATCCGATGGAACCATTTGCACGGATCCGAATGGTCCAATTTTCAATGATTCTTCCGCATAGATCCGCCTGAATTTGAGCGACGGCCTGTGTTATGTTCACCTTTAGGGCATCGGTCGATTGTGGTGTATTTGCGTAGACCTGCAACTTCAAGAAACCTGTCAGGAAAAAGTCTAACGACCATGTCGTCTAGGTCCATATAGTTCAATTTGGGCCATAAGAAATTAGTTATCATCGTCTAACGTCGTTTTCAAAAAAGTACGGACCTTCCAAACGATTCGAAGCCAAGTCAGCGAACAAACGGCATTGCCTATAATCATGAACTTTGAGCGGGTCAGTTGGATCTTGTTCGGGTGTAGGCCTAAGTTCCGCAAAATTCGCTAGGTTGAAGTCTGCGAAAGGCCGAGTTCTTGTGCTCGTCGAGGAATAGACTGCCCCGGGTTCTGCTGTACACTTTCACGGACCGCGGCGATGTTCTCGGGTGATCTTGCGTTCCTTGCACGTACGGGTGTTGGATGATTTTTTACTGAACCGGTCGTCTCAAATTTGGCCACCAAACGTTAAAAAGTCCAATGTTAAGGGCCACCATGTCTACCGTAAAATGGGGGCAATGAGCGCCACGTTTCCGTTAACAAACACTCATTTTGATAATAAAGTTTTATCATTTGAACGTGCTGTTCAATCATGTAACTTGCCAAGATGATTTGGCGTGAACAACTGAATAATATACAAAAGATTTGACAGATGTCACCAAAACAAAATGGCTGCCAGGGGCCACCAAAATCTACCCGCGCCAATTGCAAACCCTTTACATAGGCGTAACGAGACGAGACTACCGATGAAACAACTGACGAGAAAAAAGTGAGATGGAGATTGATACCGAAAAGAGACTGAGAATTTTTGATTTTGACTAGACCGAGACGAGACTAGCAAGAGTCTAGTGACCAGCCCTAATTTAACTTATCAACATTTATTTTGTCTTCAAAATTTATTTTGTCATAAGAAAAATAAATAAAAGTCTAGGAAAATTAGATAAAAATGGCCTTACTTTGACAAAATTTCGACGAAGCTGAATTTTTGATGTAGAGCTTCATTTATACGTTCATAACACTCTTTTACATGTCTTCATTTATAAGTCCCTAACACTCTTTTTAAAAGTTCTCTTTTTTTAATGAAGCACAAAATTGTAGATATGAAGGGGAGCCAATTCCAGTTTTTTGAAAATTATGAAAAAAACTATGGACTTTTGTTTAACAAAAAAAACTGTAGCATTCTATGCAACACAACTTTCAATACTTATTTCGTACAATTGATAGATTTGGAAAAAATTTAGAAACAAACTGAAGGCAGTAAAACTATCGATGAAGTCAGTGACGTATGTTCGTTTAAGTTATGAAGTTATAGCAGTCCAAAGTTAACTTTATTCGTATTTTGTTTGGATAATGCTCATAAGCTTTCTTGTAATTCAACTTAACAATCTCTAAAATGGGCTTTAACGTATATCCGACAAAATATCTTTTTACTTTCTCGCAATTTTTCGCGGTTCAGTAATTTTTATAGAACTAAACGATAATTTGCCGATATTCCTGGGTTATAAAAACCATCATCCGAATTTTTAGTTAATGTATTTAGATTTACTGTAAAGTGTGGTGTTTATTTTTTTTTGAATTTCTAAAGCAAAATAAGAAGGAAATTGTAAAAGAGTTAAAATAGCAAAATATCCAATTTAAAATTTGGTAATTTTCAAAATTCATATATAAGACTTCCGAGTTTTTTTAAAGTTCCTATTTCCAGATTTAAGTTTATTTGTTTTTTTTTTTACGAAATGTCACTGTTTAGACGTGTTCAAATTTTAACAATTTTGTAAATTTAGTGAACAGCTAAAAAGTTAAAAAATCGTTAACAAGATAGATGCTAATCCCTACGAAATATTTTTAAAATTATTTATTTTAAATTTTAAAAACTCTTAATATCGAAATATGTTATATATTTTAATCTTTAAATTAATTAAGGACTACAAATTAATGACTCTGAATACGTAAAAAACGCGTATTTTGAAAATCTCACTAAGCTTTAGTTAAATTTCAACTCAAACTCACATAGCATTTATTTGAATTGAAAAATACGAAACTTCAAACACAGTGAAACCTATTACCTCAACCCAAAAAATTAATTCCACATAAGTTCTTCTAAAATTGTCTAATAATATTAAAATAAGTTTAGTTTTAAGGAGGAAGAAACATTCCTTAAATTAATTTAATCATTTTTAATTTTAAAAATTTACACCTCATTAGAAACAACAAGAAATCTTACCTGTATCACAAAATTGTCAGTAAACGAATGAACCATCCGGCCACAGCCCGCATTCAGTTCGATCGATTCACCTTCACTGCCAGCAGCATACGCCGCTGCCGTCCGTAAATAGCCACTTGCTGGAGTAGCTGACACAGTCACCAAGTTGCTCAGCACTCGTGTTGCATCCTTAGATTTTGTGTACAACGAATCATACGACGGAGGCTCCACACTTAGGCATTTGTTGAGACTAGGAATCGGGCCATAGTAAGGATAGCTGAATCGAAAGTTGTCGCACCGGTCGGTCTTTCGAAAGTAATCCGAACCGCCGCCGCCACCACCGTAATTGTTGTTAATGCTGGTACCGCTATAACTTAAAATACTACTGCTACTGTTATTGATATTATTATTATTTCTAACACTGTCATGTTGATTAGATAAAGGCACGAAAGGTGTAATCGGGTCGTTGGACCCGAAGTACGGCATGATTGCCGCTGGTGGAGCGAGGGTCAGTCCGCCATACTGATAGTAGTCGTGGCTGCTCTGGGATTTCCTCAACTTCCTGTTTAGGCGTTCGTCGTCATCGTCCGAGGAGCTCTCTGTTGGTGTCCGTTCGTAAGGGGTCCATAGCATCGAGGAGAGGGCCTCCTCAACGTCAGGTGGGCGCCGATGATGGCTGCTGCGTTGCTGCTGCTGCTGGTTTTGTGTCTCCCTCTGTTGATCCATCATTTTCAATTGTCAGTTGGCGCTGGCGGATATGCATTTCACACAGATGGGGGGCTTGTCACTTGCTGTTGCTGTTGCTGGAGGAGACTTGAAGTTGGTTCCTGTGTGTCGATGGAAGTGGTTGATGCCCACTGGCACTTGTCATCATTGTTGGGATCACGCACGCTGATGCTCCTTCGAGTCGAGGCTGTTGAAGTTGCTGTATCGGGAGCCATGGTCTTGGCTAAATGATTCACTGTCAACTTCATTATCATCGTTCTATCATCTCTCGGTGGGAGACAACACAGGCACACTTTAAAGTTGTTTTTTTTTTGTTGTTGTTTAAATTCGAAAAAGTGCGAGCGGATGGCTGTGGTGGGGCAGTTGAAACCAAAGTGAAATGTAGCTATTAATGGCACTATCGAAGATTTGTGTCGCCACAAAAGACCTCGCACATCTGTGACTGAGCTGTGTGTGATATCCGTAAAAATACTTTCACCCCAACGACGTCAACGACAACAACGATGACAACGACAACGACAACGACGACACAACGATAACGATGATGATGCTGCCACTGCTCTCTGCTGATGCGAAAAATTTAATTATGGTGCTCGTTTGATTGCATTATCCAACATGGCTGCAGAGTGATATGAAAATTATTATCATTGCTTGACGATTTATTTCCGTTTTGTTGGGGACGGCTACTTAAGAGTGCGGATACTCGTACAAAGGAAAATGAAGTCCATACGAGGAAAAATTGATTTTCTTATTTTTATTTTTGTCTCGCTGCCTTTGTTGATGGATTTTTATGCAGCCTGCAAGTAAACAAACAGAGAAAATGTTAATAATAGTATTATGAGATACTTAAGCTGAGTAGTGAGTATGTTGAGTATGGGCATAACAAAGTGTTGTCATGGGAAAGTTAAATTTTATTTTAATGAATGATGACATGAACTCGCTAACCTGAGTTGAGTGGATGATGAGGCCTGTGATTATTAACAGAGAGCTAAGAAATGTATAACCACTACTTAAGTGTTTATAACATTTTTAGTCATTTATTATCCATTTTTTGTCGTTTTAATAAAAAGATGTACCTACTTGAGAAGGTGAGTGAAGATGTTTAATTTTCTTTGAAAATGCAAGTCGATTATGTTTATGTTGGAGAATATACTTTCTCTTAATAGAACTTGATTGTTTTTAATATAAAGCTCCAATTAAAATGGAGTTTTGGACATCTTAAAGGTGTTTTTAGTTTTATTAATCAATGTCATCAAATTGTAATGAAAATTAAGCATTATGAAGAATATACAAAGGGGAAGCTAGATAAAAACACTTAAGGAACTTGGAGAAAGGAGTAGAAGATAGTGTCTTTAATCATATTGTTCCCTTAGTTTTTAAGTTATTACTTTCCACTTAGTTTTAAGACTAATTTTCAATCACAATAACTTATCATAATATTATAATTTATAAACTTTGTTTATCGAATGCTTACGAATTTTTAGGATAAATAATAATAAATTCTATTTTGGAATTCAAAGAATTGTCATTATTTAGAAGTAAATACATTGGTGACCACGAGTTAAAACACTCTAAGGTACCACAAGTTACCACATTATCACAGCTCCATGGTATTCTCCGACCCACGGTAAGGTGTCTAACACACACAGTTATAAGGTATCCCCCGACCAACGCACGGTAAGTTGCCATTATTAAACTAAACACCATAGACATCTAACACCAACGCAGTGACTGATACAAAAATCACAAAAGGAGCAATTGCTAACGTTTCTATAAAAGTTCCTACATTTTGGAAACAGAACCCGGACTTGTGTTTAATCCAGTTTGAGGCCCAGTTCCAAGCCATCAGTGAAATCAGTTCAGATACCCCAAAGTATTGAAATTTGGTGGAAAACCTGGAAGCAGATGTGCTAACTAAAGTACGAGATATTCTTAAAAGCCCATCCGCAAAGGAAATATATAATGATCTGAAGACATGACTTCTGTCAGCATTTCAGGAGTTGGAGAGACTTCACACTCTTTTCAGCGGCCTCACAATTTGGGGGGAAGCCTGGAATCAGATGTGCTAACTGAAATACGAAATATTCTTAAAGCCCACTTGCCACGGAAAAATATAATGGTCTGAATACAGGACTTCTGTCAGCATTTTAGGAGATGGAGATGCATCACTCTCGACGGAAAATGGCCATCTCAGCTACTTACAAAGATGAAAAAGCTTGTTTGGCCCACAATTTCTGAAGATATCCTCAGGACCTTATGAATGAAACAATTGCCAAACACAAACAAGTCCATCTTATCGCGTAGTGAAAATCAAGACCTTACGAATTCGTCGCAGAATCATTCAGTGTTGCTGGAATTTCTGAATTACAAAATCAGATCGCTGATCTCCAAAAGCAAAATTAAACAGCGTATTTTTAGTTGCATAAGAAGTTTCGGTAGTTGTAGTCTATGGTTTGAAACTTGAGGATTGCAAACTCTGTTGACATTATACTGCTCAGCAAGGTTTTTAATTCATCATGAATCATTTAATGTAAGAAGAACTATTTTCAAACTATGGAAATTTGCTTTGAACAAATTAAATCTGTTTTAGAAATTCATGGAGCACTTCCAACTGAAGAATTGATTTTATTGATGAGGCTCATTTCTGTAAATTGCAGCTTTGGTAGACGCATGCTGGAAATCAAATTTAAAAATGTATGCTATGAAATTATCAGCATGATTATAATATATGTATATTAAAAAATTAATTTTAACAGTATTGCTGTCGTTTATTATTGTTTAAAGTTTTCAAGTTTTTAAAAGAACATCAAAAGTATATCAACTGATAATAATAATGTTCTTAAAGAAGTGTTGTAAATCATTTTAAGGTATGAAATTGAGATACCATCTACACAGATTATAAATGGACAAGATGCGAACATAATTTGGCTCAAAAAGATCCTTTGGTCCATTTATCGCAACACTACGATTTAAAAAAAGTATGAATAAGACTATTGCTGTAACAGTCTAACGATCTGACCCCAATTTTTAGATTTTGTATATTAAAAAACACTTATTTTAGATGAACTTAAAAACACGCAGATTTGCATATATTTTAAGATATCAAACATATTGCAAAAAGAAAGCCCGACGGGAAATTGTAACCAAAATCTTTATTATTATACCAATCTTTATTCTACCGCTCTTTCTATTTCCCTTTGCTTTACACCAAAGAATGATGGATTAGAATTTTCATTTTAAATATCTTAACTTAAAGATGAAATATTTTTAAGCTGATCCCTGATCTACTTAGAAAATTGATTTTACAGAACTGCTAATTAAATTGGCTCAAGGTTCATCATTGCATGAATGAGACTTTTAAAATTAATATTTCAACTAAAAGTTACTTTGTACGGAATTTTAAAATTTCCTGTTTTTGATTAAAACCAACAAACCATGAATCCATGAATTTCAAGGAAAAAAAACAACAAAAAGAAAATAAAAATTGTTGCAACTCATCTTCATCACAAAAATGCTGACCTCATCCCCATTACAAAAACCTGACCTAGTTTGTTTGTTCTCTTTTGCCTTTTGGTCGTATCTCGCAGTGAAATGAAAAATAAGTTCCCTCTTTTACTATGTATGTATATGTATGTTTTTCCTTTGGGAGCCGTCTATTTTGTAGACGGATGTTTCTCTGACGTCCGTTTGTCTCGGTAGCTTGTTGTCTTTGGGTATTGGGTGGTCGTCTGTTTTCATCCCTAAACCTTTATGTTATCCAACATTAAAATCCAGCAATGACCTATTGAAAAATAACCAAGAAATCCGCATTGGGTAAACAAGCTCTAACTTACTGATGCTCTGCTCATCTCAACGTCAGGAATGTCAAACCGAGACACCATCAGTAATACAAAATCTAAGCAGAAACAAAAACAAAAGCAAGACGAAAACACAATAGCCAGGAAATGCCGGATAAAAAGATAAACAATTTCATCTCTGCAATCGGTTTCTAACATCCGTACCAGATGGACAATAAATATTTCGCAATGGTGTGGCCGGCGCTGTGCGGTGCGGAATTCATAGCAAAAAAAGATATACAATATGACGAGGAATCGTCATGCCCCAGGCCAGCACATAAATCAAAACCGAAATCACATTCTGTCAAATAAGTCCCAATTGTTTTGACCTACATTCACCATCACGCTTCCAGGACCACACCTTTGCCCTACGATGATGGTGCGATGGCGATGGTGGTTTAATGGTGATGCTGGGTTATTTCGCTTTGCTTTCTCTGTCGGCATTGGAATTGGTATGGTATGGTATTGTCCTCCCTAGGGTTGACCGAGGACAGTTTTTCGTCCTGCTAATGACTTTTCCGTCAGCATCATCAAAAATTGTATCTAGCTGTGTGTACATTAAATTTTTCTTTTGTTCAGTAATTAGAAAGGGAACGGTGGTGGATGAGCCATTATTAACAATTACACTATTTAATCCTGGTTAATGCCATTAGCTGTTACTTCTGCGGTAGCCTTGAAAACCACAAAGACAACATTACGGTAAATTCAATTTACCCTTGGAATATGGAAGCTTTTGAATGCTTATTAACGTCCAAGCAAAACGAAAAATGTTCTTTAGGTGATTTCCCTTGAGGACGTTTTTTTGTTATTTCACAACTGACAAATACAAAAATAACCTACAAAAAGTAGCTGAATTACATTAGTAGCTAGGGAGCTGATTTTTTTTTAAAAAGGACGAAATGGCGGCACGGACGAAACAGGTTTGCTGTCATCATCACCATAATAAACAGTAAAACAAGGAAGTGGGTTAGGTACCTTAGAGCTTGCAGCAGACTAACCAAACGACCTCGACTTGTGGCAACATTAAACACCAATGTTTATATGCAAACTACTTTCGTGGTATTGACAGGCGCGAATGCAGGACTTTTAGTAGGGGTAAAAGGGGAAGAGAACATGTATATAGGTTTTATGATCAAGAGTTTTGAAAGTTTTTAAATGTTTTACAACATTCTATAAAAAAATTTTTAGCTCTATCAAGTTGATGGAAAATCGCTGACCAATTTCAAAAATTTCGTTCTTTCCATTCAATTTTATACAAGGCAAAATGTTAATTTTACATGTAGAAAATATTAAAACCACAGTTTAAGTCATTGATTCTAATAGATTCATTTTTAAAAGCGACATAATTCTTCTGTTTTGTTAAATATTTGACAAGGTCAGTTTTGAAAACTAAGTAAGTTTAATACACTAACAGTCAATTCCTTGACAAAGTTCTAAAATCAGTTTAAGAACTTGATCTAAATAACTATCGGTTTATATTTAAAAATAGTTTTAAAAATATTTAGAACTCGAGCATTTCTTTACTTTCTAGAATTTCCTTAGAACTCAGTGTAAATTTACAATTGAGTTTTAAGGACTTAAATCTCGGTATACAACAAAGTTCTGACGAATAATAAACTGCTTTTATAGCACCCGGTAAGACTTTTTGACATACATTTCTAACATTCTATGACATTGATAGTTTGCCAGTTTGAATTTACCTGATAACAATTTTTGTCATTTATTTCAGTTCATTAAAAAAAATTGTCGATTTAATTTAATTTGCATTTTCATTATTATGTCAACCAATGTCGTCTTTTAAAATGTGTAGCTTATTTGGTTTTAATACATTTTTGAAATGCTCGCTGTGCATAGACCTAGATATGTCATTATTGATTTATATAATCAGTGTGTTGCGCACCTAGTTTTAAGAAAATTCAGACTGAAAGTTGTAGTTATTTTTAGTCCAAAGTCGTTCCACACTTCAAAAGTTGTGCTAATTCTTACAAAAGAGAGCGCGCGCGAGAGAGTAAAACATTTCACTTTTTTGCCAGATTTAGTCCGAGAAATTTCTTCTCGCGATTTCGGGGATGGCTGTCAAATTCGATTTGACGTTTACGGCAACTAATGACAGACAAAAAAAACTATTGACTAAGGGTTGCCAAAGTAATTCTTTTATTTTCATTTTAGTTTTGGTTAATATGAATATTGTTCATATTTTCTATTTCCTTTGATTAATCAAATAATTTTCATAAAATTTGTATCTTTTTATAAAACTGTTACTGAAAAGAAATTTGTTGTACAAAAAATATGTGTAATTGTTAATATTAATTGAAAATTGTAGTGAGTTTTTGGGAACTGTTGTCAGGGATGGAAGGGACCTACAGTTTTAAGCCGAATCCGAACGGCTTATTTGAGAAAGCACTTTTCATGACAAGAATTACTCTTCGAGAAGTTGTCAATTCCTCGCAAGAGGCAGTACCCGTGAAAAAAAACTTTAGGTGTCATAGGCAGGGATCGAACCCAAGACCTCTCGCATGACAGTCCAACGCACTAACCATAATGCCACGGGTACTACATGCTTAAGTTGATTAAAATTTATCAATGGTCTTCGGTAACTCTGCTCGAGTAAATTTTTTTTACGTTAAAAAGGAGTCTAAACTCGTGAAAACCGTTCCAGACATTTTGACAGTTTGCTTTCTCTCTGAGAGCATTTCATCCCCACTCCTCAAATTTGACATTTGACCAACTTTTAGTGCGAGAAATGTCTGGAACAGACCTAATACCTGCGGTTAGAATGATCTTGGACCTTAAGATAACAGAAATTAAGTACGTCCGTACGTCTGTACGTCTGTACGTTCGCGACTTTTTTTCGTCGTCTATAGCTCAAGAATTAGAAGAGATATTGACTTCAAATAAATTTTGTTATACAGATAATAAGGCAGAAAGATGCAGAAAGGGCTCTCAAGAAAATTACGTGGGTGGTTTTTTTACTATAGCAGTTTAAAAGAAAGGTGAAAATGTTGGTTAAACCTAAATATCTCATGAATCAATGACGCTAGAGACTTGAATTAAATTTTATACAAACGTGATACAAAACAGTTATATTTTTGGAAAAAATCCAATTAACGGTTTTTTTTATAATTCAAAAAAACTAAAAAAAAAATTTTCACCTCGAATATTTTACGACTAAAATATGATTTCATCTCCAAAACAATTTTCTGCAACGAAGAATTATGTTTTTGACATCTGATAAAATTTTGAGAAAAATCTAATTGACCGTTTTTTTTTATAAAAATAAAAACCTAAAAAAAACATTACTCAAAGTTGGTAAAAATTGAATTTCGACTCAAATATCTTTTTAAAAACCTGAGATTATTGCTTCAAATTTATTTTATCTTATAAGAAATATTGTTTTCAACTTTCTGAAAAATTTTGAGAAAAATTGAATTGACTGTTTTTTTTTGCAAGAAAATTAAAAATCATCTGATAAAATTTTGAGAAAAATCTAATTAACCGTTTTTTTTTATAAAAATAAAAACCTAAAAAAAACATTACTCAAAGTTGGTAAAAATTGAATTTCGACTCAAATATCTTTTCAAAAACCTGAGATTATTGCTTCAAACTTATTTTATCTTATAAGAAATATTGTTTTCAACTTTCTGAAAAATTTTGAGAAAAATTGAATTGACTGTTTTTTTTTGCAAGAAAATTAAAAATCGAAAAAAAATTTAACAAATGTTGGAAAAATTGATTTTCGACTCAAATATCTTTTCAAAAATTTGAGATATTGGCTTTAAGCTACTTTTACCTTTTAAAAATAATGTTGTCAACATTCTGTAAAATTTTGAAAAAAATCGAATTAACAGTTTTTGTACAAAAAATTAAAAAACCTAAAAAAAATTTAACAAAAGTTGGTAAAAATTGTTTTTCCACGTAAATATCTTTTTAAAAATTTGAGACATTGGCTTCAAACTAATTTTATGTTATAAGAAATATTGTTTTCAACCATCGATAAAATTTTGAGGAAAATCGAATTGACAGTTTTTTTACAAAAAATAAAAACCTAAAAAAAAAAAATACTAAACTTGGTAAAAATTTACTTTCGACTCAAATAGCTTTATTTTATTTCACAGAAAATATTGTTTTCGATATTCAGTATTTTTTTTTATAAAAATCCAACAGTCCGTTTTTTTCATAAAAAAATAAAATTTACAAAAAATAGCACGCAAATTTGGTAAAAATTGATACATATAGACAAACTTTTAAGCAAGACAAATCGACAGACGGGATGCGAAGTTATCAGTGTGGGTCGCAACCCAGCGTCTTTTTTATTATTACACATTGAAAAAAATCGTAGACTTCAAGTTTAATAAAACAATGTTCCCTGATCATTGAAACGTCCAAAGAGTTAGAAACATTACTTAATCGAATTCTAACACCATAGGCCCTCAAATTTGAGGGTCTAATAAATCGAAGTTTTATCTCAGACTTATATCTTTATCAGAGCTCTTACACTTGTGAACTTAATGAAACAATTAACTAGAACTTAATAGAGTTCCAATTTTTTAAAAAACAAAGTTTAAGAGACTAGAATTTAATGAAGGAATTGGCCATAAATATTATATATTTTTTTAAATAATTATATTAATCTAAAACTTGAGTGTAACTCACATATTTGGGCAGGAGTTAAAATAACAAGCTTAATTCTTTCAGACAGAATCCGCAAAAGATTTTTAAAAATGTAAAGCTATAGGATTTTTATATCGCTTTAACATTATGTTTATATATTTAATTGCTTTCGTTGTTTTACCGATAAACTTATGAGCAACATTCCGTCGAAATAGTCAGTTACTCGTTTTCAATCTTTGTGCTGTACTGCTGTCATACTTGCAATTTCTGAAATTTCTACCAGTTTACCCCTTAGTTCTTAGATAGATTCTTTTTTTCAGCTGCACATCAAGAATGTGAAATTCTTTACCAAACTCTCTTAAATCCTTCTTTTTTTGCCGTAGGTCACACGTTCAACGTATATATGCCTGATTCATGTTTCAAATTGCTTTTGACTGAACTAACAACTTTACTTTTAATTGATGAAGATTTTTGAGAAACGCACAAGGTTGCAACTACAACTGGTCAAATATGTCTGGTATTTGTTGTGTACTCCGTTCTTTTGATTTTGACCTGTCTGTCTATAATTAAGAAATATATCTGCAATCCTCTTGCACCCGTATCTGGTTCTTGATATTTACATACTTAGAATCAAAAGGAACACATTTTTTTATTTTCTTTGATCCTTGAAAACTAAACAAAACGAGGCCACTTTAAAAATGCTTATACCATCAAAACAGGATAAGAAGAAAATTTGTTTGTTTTCTTCCAAAAAAAGAGAAAAAGAAAATATCAGACGAAGAAAAGAGTAAAACTAAGAGATTGTGACGTACTCAAGTGTTTTTAAATTATATCTACGTATAAGCTAGTTAAACAAATAGCAATGCTTTTAATAATACAAGTTGTGTGTTTTTCACTTCAGTCTATAGAAACCATAGTCTAGAGGTAAGTTCGTTAACTTTTCATTAATTCAATTGAATTAGTTTGAATGACTGTCTGCTTGTCTGCCAGAATAAGAAGAAAACAAAAATTGAAGGAGCCATAACCTTCCGCA
Source organism: Eupeodes luniger (assembly GCA_951509635.1). Lineage (NCBI taxonomy): Eukaryota > Metazoa > Arthropoda > Insecta > Diptera > Syrphidae > Eupeodes > Eupeodes luniger. The sequence goes on along the minus strand of OX608075.1, from coordinate 130,037,484 downwards.
TCCTTTATTTTCTGTACCAAAACATACCTTCTCCTATATACATATACAATGTGATAGGAAAGACTTAAATAATATACTATAAAATGGTAGTTTAATAGGTAGGTATATATGTGTAGATTATATATTTATGTGTCTATAACTATTATATACAATGTTACTGAAGAGGAACGAAAATTAAGAAGAATTTGGAATGGAATGGTACCTATTTCGCAAACGGAAAGATGCTTTTGGAATTAGGGATTGAAGTAGGTAGGTACTTTTCCACTCTATTTGAGTGAATGAATATTTATTTTATTTAAGATATTTGCTTAAAGGGTGAATTCTCCGAAAGTTTCTTTGGAGAGAATAAAATTTCTTATGCAGCTCTTTCATTTTGCTTGTCTTTTGTCTCTTTCTTTCAATCTGTTTGCCGATGAAGGATTTCAAATAACTCAAACTCTAAGAGTTCTCAAAAGTTATTCAAGTGTGTATGGGATAGATGTTTTGGGTAAGCTATGTATTGAAGGTAAATATAAATAAATTAAAATTTATTCTATAGACATTGTGAAAAGGATCTGTTTTATTGCAATTTTACTTAAAATCGTACTCATTGTATGAGTACTTGACCCTTATGTATGTGAATTTGCAGAATATCTTTTCAGATATTATTTTTAATGAGGAAGAAGGTGAAATGGTGTAATCAGTCTTGAATTTTTTTAATAACTAAAAAAGGCTGCAATCTTCTCATAACTTCAATGCCGATCCTTGTAAGAAAAAGTATAGTATTAGTGAAATGGTGGTTAATTTCTCATGATTACGGTTGTGGATTCAGGGAAATCGGTACAGTTCTTTGCCTATGAGCGACTGTTGATAATTTCCATATATATCAGAACAATTATGATTGAAGTGTTTTACTGAGAGCCTTACTACCTTACTATGCGGTTAGAAATTCAAATCAACTAAGGTGCATTGCGGCGTATACGCAATATTTGTATTATATTTTCTGCATATTACTAAACGTTACGTTGACAGATTCTTCGCACTACCAATATTGAAGCACATAGTAAAATCGATTGGATAAGGCAAATTTTAGATCGCTGTGAACATTTTCTTTTTTCTATCTGTAGTTGTTTTCAGTTTTCAAAATTTCCCAATTGTTTCCTCCAAAAATAAATATAAAATTAAACTATCTCACAATAATTCAATTGCCGTAACGTCAAATCTTTGAAAGAGGTTATTGTAAACAATCCTATCAAACTAGGAAATCTATCATAATTTTGACTTCGCCCCGTCAGTGTTCGAGAGGTATAATAATGTCTGCACAAGATTCATGTAATCCAATAAATTCATCGTATATAACCAGGAACCATATCATCAATTACTCTTTACCACACTATCATTCCTATATCGCATATGGATTCCAGGAAACAGGCTAATTTCAACCAAAGACATTATTTTTCATCAGCCACACTTTTGCATAGGCAGGCAGGCTGGCAGGCAGGCATATGATGCAAATTTTCATAAGATTGATAGTTTGATGATCCTAAAACCGACAACCCAGAAGAGCGGTCTATAATACAGCGCAAAAATGATATGACATTTTGTTGTTTTAATATTCACAAGACACACTTTTTAGACTTTGGATAAATGACACAACCTATCATCGCATCATAGTCTTATTGCATTTAAACCTCAAGCAAGTGCAGTATTATAACCAGTATACGAATAATATGATTGTAGATTTCAATCGTTGGTACAAAGCAAGTCGTATGATGTCTGTGGTGCGGAGGGACGACGACGATGACGCTACGCGGAATCAGTAATGCAATTCAGCTTAAGTTACAGAAAGTTCATTTTTTGCAGAAAGTGAAATTGAAATGGCTTTGGGTTTGCCGACCCAGTCGACAATAATTAAATTAGCCACTTCCTTTTCTTTATGCAGTTCGTTGAGACTTTTAATTTACTTGGTGGTTATTAAAAACAATGTTCGGCTTAGTAAAAATAATTTAAAAAAGCGCTTTTAGTAATTTCAACATCAGCATTTGCAGAAGAAGCTTTTGATTATGGTTTTTGCCTCTTGGTAATAAGGAATAAAGAATTCCAGAATAGTTTTAAATTGAGACGGGAAAAATATTTAATTAAAAAATAATTGTTGCGAAAAATTATTATGAGATCAAAAAATAATGCAGACAAATCTTAATATATAAAAATCCAGTGTCATATGTATGTTCCCAGTGAACTCTTCACCAAGTCAACCGATTTCGATGAAAGTTGGCATTTGGTCTAACTTGAGATATAAGATAGTTTATATTTCGATTAATGGTCTTAATAACTTATAATTAACAATAAACTGATTGTCAATGTTGATGTTTGTTATTAATCGTAAGTTTCATAAGTCTCGAACAGATGGCGCGCCTTAAATCAGAATTTTTATAGAAAACTGTCGGACCATCTATCGTGAACTTCTCATAGATGGCGCCACAATTATTACCAGGCGATATAATGTCGTTTAAGTCAATCCACGCTACTGTCGATGAAGACGAGGCAGTGAATCTTCCAATTGAATTTTTGAATTCCTTAGACATATCAGGAATGCCACCACACAATCTTCGGTTAAAAATTGGATCACCGATTATTCTTCTGCGTAATTTGAACCCCCCTAAACTTTGCAACGGTACACGATTGGTAATCAAAAAAATTACCGGAAATGTTCTCGAAGCAACTATTTTGGCAGGAAAGTTTAAAGGAGAAATCGTTCTGTTACCACGCATTACAATGATACCGTCAGATTCTCCAATACCATTGAAAAGACTGCAATTTCCTATCCGTTTAGCTTTCGCGATGACTATTAACAAATCACAAGGCCAAACAATGTCTATTTGCGGCTTAGACTTAGAGAATCCATGTTTCTCTCATGGGCAATTATACGTGGCCTGTTCACGTGTAGGGAGACCATCGAGTTTATTTGTGTTGACAAAATACAGGCTGACCAAAAATATTGTTCATCGATTGGCACTTCAGTAAACTTTAACTGTGATTTAATTTAATTTATGTTAATCATAGTATTTATTAATAAAATAAAATTAAAGATGTTATGTAATTTAGTGTTCAATTTTGTCTATTAAGTCCTTCCTTAATTACTCAGCCACAGCAACGAGTGTCCGGGTCTGCTAGTTAAGCTATAGAGTTGAAAATATTACACCTTAAAAACTCTTAATTCTTATTTATGCTAACAAAAATGATATTCAAAAGGGAATTTGAACTATTTTACTTGAAACATCTTATTCTTGGTCAACAAGCTATTGAAAAATCATTTCCTTATTAAATGTAAGGATTTTAAGCTCTGGAAATATCCCGATGGTTACCGATGGAGCATTTTTGCATTTGAACTATGAAATGTATATTTTATTAAACATTTATTATTTCAGTAAGGATGACAGTGCTATACATGACATATTTTACATACGCTTGAAAAACCGAATAAGGGGGATTCTTATAAATCCGTATAATAAAAACGCACTCATACAACGAGTAAATCACTACGTTCCTCTAGTCTAAAAGAAAATACAACTAAGATGACAATTTTGAGACTTGGGCTTGAGCTTACTATTTTGACAAATTCTATTTAAATCATAAATTGGGTGGCGAAACAGTCCGTTGAGAACTAGGGCGAGTACTGTTGTCAGGGATGGAGGGGACCTACAGTTTTAAGACAAATCCGAACAGCTAATTTGAGAAATCACTTTTCATGACAAGAATTACTCTTGGAGGATTTGTCAATTGTTAGCAAGAGGCAGTACCCGTGAAAAAAAACTTTATATGGCATAGGCAGGGATCGAATCCAAGACCTCTGGCATGACAGTCCAACGCACTAACCATCTTGCCACAGGTACAATTCTATTTAATTTTTGATTTTAATCATACCACTTTTTCAACTACAGCTAATTTTTATTCGAAAAGAAATCCAGCAGTGAATAAAATTCAACTAAAAAAGGTAGGATTATCAGTTAAGTTTTCCGATTTCCCTCGATGTCTAAAAAATCACTGTTGCCATTTATTAGACAAAAATAATTTCAATAAAAAAGCTGACAAAATCATACAGTCATTATTCAAATATTTATAAAATAAATTCCTGTAAAACTCTTTCCCATTTTAAAAAGTTTTGTTTCAACCCAGATTGCCATCAAAAGTGACTTAGAACTCTATAAAATTCACTTAAATCCTTTTATAAGATTTATTTATAATTTATATATATCCATGTTTTCAAATCAACAAACTATTTTAATCCTTTCATCATACATAAGTATTCTAAAACTCGTGACAGTTCATCTAAATATCTTATACACTTAAATTAAACACAATATTCCTTCATTTCTCTTTCTCCAAAAATCCTTCAACACCTTAAAGTAAACAAATATCTAGAACAACATGAATCAACCTATAGGACCAACATTCACAAAGGATAAAAGAGAAAGCTGCGATGCTTATAAAATATTCAAACCCAACCAAAACATCTTTCATCTCGCACAATTTTCATTTTCGTCCTGAACTTCATCACTTCTTTTTAAACAATTTTTTTTTTGTCGTCTTCAATTTTAAAATCAACATCAGCACAAAATGAGAACCCAAGAAATAGTGAAAAGAAACATAAACTTCCGTCCCATATAAGGATCCCATAAACCTCACAGAAAAGAAGAAAACCTACATTTTCTTTAAGAAAAAGTTCACCAACCTATGGCAAAACAAATTTGCAAACCATTAAAAGGTCAAAGTTTATTCAACTACTTCCATTGTCAATGAAGAATGGCCGGATTTGGGGCAAATCATCAAAAATTCTCCTCTTGCAAACATTTTTTCGTGTCCTTATTGAATCAAAAAAAGAAAAAAAGGAAACAAAATTTGACCGGAGCAAGCGAAAAAAAAAGATCTTAAATAAACTCAACAAATCTGAAAGAACATAGAAAAGTCCATATTCCTTTTTCTTGATCTTATATCGTTGAGTATCGTAGGTCTTTCCTTAGGGGCCTGGCCGCCCAAGCCCAAGCCCAACAAACTTTATACTCTATTTCTTTATTTCTTTTGCAAAGGAAGTGAAAAGTCTTCCCGAATCCCGAAATCCGAATTATTAGTACTGAAGAAGTCCTATGTTACAAGGACAAACGTCGAATAGGGCACACAAGATGAACAAAATTCAAAGTACCAATTTGTGCTATCAACCAAAAAAGCTAACGGAACAAGCATACAATTTTATTTTCGTGTGTTTTTTTTTTGTATTTTTTTAAGAACGCTTCAAGCTAAGTGGATTGCCAACGCATACCGAAGAGAATTCGAATTAGGAGCAAAATAAAGTTCGAGAAAATCAATGGAGGAAGTTGGAAGGTTATGTTCATATACATACATATTCAAAGAATTTAAGTGCACGTGTCTGCTTTAAGAATACTTAAAGTGAACTCTTGCCACAAATTTTAATTCAGGCAGCGTTGGGGGAGGTGGTGCGAAATAAAAACAAAAATCAATTTTGCACTTCAAACGCCACACAAAAACTGCGGTGTATACAGAGGTGTATCCTTGATAAGAACTATATGCCACATCATGGTTATAAATTGTATCCTGTCAATTCAAACTACGGTGCATAACACATAAACATTAAGAGCTATACACACGTCCTTCCTGCTGCTGCTACGGCTGCCATTTCTTTACAACTGCTCCACTCGTCATTTGCATCTCACTCTGCTCTTCCCCTTTCCTTCACTCACATCTAATTCAAGGATAAGCAAAAAGATACACACGACCAAACAACCAAACAAGCAAAGCATGTCCTTGTGAAACTGAGAACTGAAACTGAGTCCTGCTGCCTTCCTATATTCTCACACCGATGGCCACCCCTGCTCCGACACCCATTCCCAGCCCAATCCTTGTCTTCTTCGTTTACACTCGCTTCAATTCAGAATCACATGTTGTTTATGATGATGATTTTCCATGCACAACGCAAATACTAGAGCATAGGAGATGGAAAAATAGAAACACAGCCAGCAGCAAGGACGACTTTGTTTTTCACCCTCGAGAGTTTTGTGGGTCGAGATGTGTTTGACATGAATGTCACATCCTTGTACTGGCATACCTTGGTGATGATAGCAGCACGGCGACCTCCGTCTCCGTCTACGTCTCTGGTGTTTGATTGATTGAGTGTTGTAAGCCTCAATCACAGGTGGTGGGAAAGTGCATACGTATCCTTTTCACTCTTATCACCGAAAAAATAAAACGAAATTGGCACAAATCAACACTCTGTATTTTCATATATCAGATCACTGACACTCTAACACTGTTTGAGCCCACTTCTGGAAATGAGACCTCTCTCTCTTTTTTTTGGAATCACCAAAACCGATATCAATTGCCTCCGATTTCAATTATCATAGCCGAAATATGTTTCACTGTCACACTGTTTTATATTTTTCAAGCTTAAGGACTTTGGTTGTCGTTTTTATTTGGGACTAACTATTTATTTAGAGTATTGTTTATCCGCGCGCACAAAAATCAACGAACGTCACGTATCCTTTACTCGAGCGAAACTAAACTTTTGATATCGCAATGAAGATTACTTATGATATGAAAGGCCTGGTCCTTCTTCAATGCGAGCAAGGATGCTCGTTTTTGAGGTGAGTCGACGCACAAGTTGTGGATTCTAATGGTAGAAATTTTCAATGGCAGGTTCTTTATGGTAAACATCGAAAGGCCTCTCAGTTGAATTTAAAGAGTTTGTGAAACCAGGTTGATGATGATAAAAGAAGCGACCTTCTTAAAGCACGTTTATATACATATATAGGAGGCATTTAATCTTGGAGTTGTAATACATACATACGTATACTTCATATTTGGAAGTTGTGTTGTCCTTGTTCTCCGAGGAAGTGGAATTTCACCAGACAAATTTTTTCTTATTAATTTTGTAGCATAATAAGATATAAAATATTTAACGTAGCTTTAGAGATATCAGAAAAGTGTCAGGAGCAAAAACACAGAACGAATCTTTGATTTAAAATAATAAAACAGGTTTAACAGTAAACTCCCATTTTAAGATTTTTCTTTTTAACTTCCCATAGGAAGTTATTGTAATCGGTCCGATTAGTCGAATTGAAAATTTTGACATTTCTCGATGTTTTAAGGGCCCTAGAAAAAAATAACGTAAATTTCAAAAACTTAAAAAATATCATACTGGCCCTATGCGGGTGCTCTAAGTCAATCCATTACTTTATAATTACTGCCTTTCGGCCTAAAGAGATGTCTGTGCGTGCTTGTGTACGTACGTTCGTACGTCCGTACGTTCGCGAAGTTTCTTTCGTCGTCCATAGCTAGATATCGACTTCAAATAATTTTTTATATACAGATATTAATGCAGAAAGATGCAGAAAGGACTCTCAAAAAAATTGCGTGGGTGGTTTTTTTTACCAATTTAATTAAAAAAAAAAAGGTGAACATTTTGGTTAACTCAAAATGCTAGCGAGTTGAATTAAATTTTATATTATATGTTATGACGTAATACCAAACTATGTAGTATATTTTTGGGATAAATTCCAACTAACGGTTTTTTTTATAAATCGAAAAAACTGAAAAATAATATTTTTCACCTTGAATATTTTAGGAAAATAATGTGCAATAAAAAATATTGTTTTTGACATCTGATAAAATTTTGAAAAAAAAATCGAATTGACAGTTTTTTTTACAAAAAATAAAAACCTAAAAACATAATTACTAAAAGTTGGTAAAAATTGATTTTCTTCTCAAAAATCTTTTCAAAAATTGAAAAGCTTGAAACTAATTTTGTCTTTTAAGAAATATTGTTTTCAACATTTGTTAAAATTTTGAGAAAAATCGAATTGACAGTTTAAAAAAAAAATAAAAACCTAAACAAAAATTACTAAAAGTTCGTAAAAATTGATTTTCGGCTCAAATATCTTTTCAAAAATTAAAAATATTGGCTTTAAACTTATTTTATATCATAGAAAATATTGTTTTCGACATTCAGTAATTTTTTTTATAAAAATCCAACAGTCCGCTTTTCATAAAAACATAAAAAAATAAAATCTATAAAAAATTGAATTCAAATTTGGTAAAAATTCATGTTCGGTTCTCGATATCTCGTGAACAATAGAAGATATTGACTTCAAATTAATCCAATTTGAATTTGTTTATATAATAAGATATAAAAATGTTTAAGAAATGCTACTAAAATTGGTAAAAATTGGTTTTCGGCTAAAATTCTCGATAACAAAAATAGATTTTGAAATCAAACTGTTTCATTAAATGCAAAATATTGTAGGTAATTTTAAAATCTACAGACGCGATGGGAAGTTATCAGTGTGGGTCGTATTCCAGACCATTTGACATGTCAGCATTTTATAACATATTTATCAATTTACAAGTTATTCAAAAATCTTTAAACTTTTGCTAACATAAGTAAAATTTTAATGTTTCTTTTTTATTAAAAATGGATCATCCGAAAACGTCTAAACAGTGACAATTCGGAGCAAACAATCTGAAGTCTGAGAAATAAATATAATTTTAAATGTCAGAAACTGAGAAGTTTTTGAAGTAGTCATTTTGTGATTTAAACTTCAGTAAATACTTAAATCGTAGTACCCGTGACATGATGGTTAGTGTGTTGCACTGTCATGACAGAGGTCTTGGGTTCAATCCCTGCCTGTGCCATATAAAGTTTTTTCACGGGTACTGGCTCTTGCGAGAAATTGACAAATTCTCCAAGAGTAATTCTTGTCATGAAAAGTGTTTTCTCAAATTAGCCGTTCGGATTCGGCTTTAAACTATAGGTCCCCTCCATCTCTGACAAAATTACTCGCACACAGGAATGGTTGAGAGTCGTAAGCCACTAGGCCCTAGTTCTCAACGGACTGTTTCACCACCTAATTTATTTATTTATCTAAATACTTAAATCCTTTCGAATGCAAAACCAATTTGTTTAAATTAAACTCAATAAAATATCTTTAACATTTTAATAAAAGGTGTAAAATGACAGCCGCTGATTATGTTTGGACAATATTTTGGTTACACAATCAGCTAAATGACTTTAGAAGATTGGTTTTTCTAACCCTGTTCTGTCGATTCTATGATGATAATAATCCACACAATCTCAAGTCTGAATTTGTAAATTTTCTTTATACCTACATACGTCAACTCTCAAAAAAGAAAAAAAAACATTCACACGAAAGTGGAAGTCATTAGTTTCAATTACTTCTGAAGCTGAAAACAACATGTGAGATGTGACTCAACATTTTATATAAGGATTTTGTATCCTTGTGCGAGTGTCATGGACACTTCCAAGTATTTTTAGAAAACAAAAAATAACAAACATACTATGTTCAAAAGCTTTGACGGTAGGTATATGTTATTAAAAGGATTTACAAGGAAATTAAGTTCCGAGAGTTTGAAAAGATCCTTGCCATTTAGTTGTTGATACACTCTAATTTATATAAGAGAAGATTAATTTGCAGGGCTTTAGTTGATTTCTGGTGAAGTACTTACCAGCATGTGTCTGCGTATTATACCTTCCTGTTTCATTGGAAATGGACATTGGAATAACCAGTGTCCTTATTTTTCTTGCTGGAAAGAGAATTTCTCTGGAAAATAATGAATTTTGAAAAAAGCAGAGCCCAATTTCTATTTCTTTTGTCATGATATAAAATAAACCAACATTTGAAAACATTAGCATGGATGTCTATTTAAGCATTCTTATAATTTTGATGACTTCTTTTATGATATCCGTAATGCAAAGCAATAGTTTTAATAACTGCTGTTTTAAATTTGTCTATAGTGTTTCTTTATCCATAATAAGTTCCATAGCGACGTAATCCAGTCCTATAGCCCAATCCCGTGCCGTATAGCGAACGAGCGCCTGCATAATATCGATTTCCATTACCATAGCCATATCCATAATGATATTGGGGTTCGCATTCGATGAACATCAAGAGACAAATTGCAACAAGTGAACAAAGAAGAACAATTTTCTTTCAAAATAAAGAAAATTATAAAATCAGTTATATTATGATACGAAAATTAATTCAATTTGATTTACAACACTTACTGAAAATATTTCCATATTAATTTTTAAAATGTTTTTAGAAGAACAAACAAACTATTTCCACTGCTTTCACTGAATGAAATGAAAATAAATATTACAATCGTTTTATAAAATTAAACTCGAAGAAATATAAATTATTCCCGGATGTTTAGTGTGCAAAATGTTAGTGATATTGAAACAAGTGTTACATTGTTTTAATTGTTTTAATTGTTTTTGTACAGTATCAAAAACGTTAATTATTTACTGTAAATTGTATTGTCGTAGGCCAGTCATACGATATTTACTTTAATTTTGTTTTCTTAGGTACTTTAAAAATATAATTAGAAATTTGAAACGCTAATCAGTTAAATGAAGCTGCATTTAGAATACGTTGAAAATTATGACAAAAAAGGTGTTTGTGGTGCTCTTACATCCAAACACCTGATATTTTGTTCGTACTGTGTCAAATTGTCTTTTATAGAAAATTTTAAAAAGTATACAATTACAATATACAGTAGTACGGTATTATATAATTACTAGCGGCCCGTCCCGGCTTCGCACGGGTAGACATAAATAGGTACAGATAATGTAGCTTTCTAATGAAAAAAGAATTATTAAAATCGGTCCAGTTCTTTTTGAGTTTATTAGTTACAGACAAAAATACATACAAAAACTTTAATCTTTATTATTTTAGTCTAGATAATGCATTTTTTACAAAATAAAATCTATCCAACGTCAACATTATTGTTATTTCTAAAGATTTTCGAACTAAAAAATAATATTTATCAATTTTAAACAACCTATTGTTAAGGGTTTAAAAATTTACTTTTTAGCAATTTCCTAAATATTTAGCAATTTACTAAGAAATCCAAAATTTTAAACTTTTCTTTTCATTTTGCTAACTAGTAAATTGTTAAATGCCTTTTATTAAAAACGACCATCCAAACATGTCTAAAAAATGATAGTTCGTGAAAATGAACAAAGCAAAAATGCTTATACGGACCTATTAATAAGAATTCCCATTAATTGTACAGATGTCAGGATTTAGCAAATTGCTAAAAGTTCAAGTAGCCATTCCGTGATTTTAACTTTAGCAAATTGCTTAGGGATAGTAAGATGTTAAAATCGTTTAAAATAAGGTAAATCATTTTTTAAGCTAAGTAACTTGGTAAAAACGGCTTTAACATTTTATTAATTCGTGTACAATTTTGCACTAATATGTCAATTTTTTCTTAAGATATACGATTTGAAAAATAACTTTTAACAATTTTCAGAAGTACTATTTGTAGAAAAAAACTTTCGATCAATTTTTGTGCTAATCTCTAAATATGTCAAAAATTTTTAACAGCTGAAAATTGTTCTTTTAGATTTATTTAAAAAACTACTTAAATTGATTGATCATTGTACAGAACGTCATTTAATATGTACAGCAAAATTCAATCTAAGTCGAGGGAATTTTTTGTTAAAGACATATTTGTGACCAAACAAATTTTCATAGAAAGTCTTTTTCCTTATAATTGATCCATGTTCGTGTCATCGCAGTCTTTATTTTATTTAAAAGTTAAAAATTGGTTTACATTTTTCCGACTACGCAATTTTAAATTAAATATAACTGTCAAAACTCCCTCCCACATTTACTTGACCAAAAGACTGACTTTTTGCAAAGTCACCTTTGATGATTTCACCTTTGAAACAAAACATAACAAAACCTCACTTTTATTAGCGTCATTAAAGTTACCCATAACTTAACTACTTAGTTTTAAGTCAAATTAAAGATTTATGTAAAATTGTACAATGTGAAAATGTGACAGTGTGACAGGAAATGTGTATTGTTTCAACTATAATTTAGCTCAAACTATAAGTACCCCAAGTTTCAATTTAAAACTATTGCATGATGTGCATTAAATTAAATTAAATTAAAATTTTCTTCAAAACAATGATGCAATCAAAACACTGTTATATATGCTGAATATGGGGATCATTCGTTCACCTTAGTTAGACACATTCAATATTATGTTATGTTGTATAGCATACTGTAGGGGGAGCAAAATAACCTAATTAAATGCGGTTGCACGCACTGCACAAATTAATACGCCCGGGGAAAATTTCAATTGCATTCTCTTTACCACAACTTTGCTAATGTTGTTGAATACGACGACGACGAGTGACGACGATGTGAAAGCAACGTACCAACAATTTGTGACAACTTTGTACGATTTGTATTCGTAACTATCATCATACAACCGGGATAAGTAGCCGACAAATCAGGAAATGGTCATTTGGCAAAGAGTATTGAGGTCTGGAGGTGGTTAGTTAATAATAATAATTTTGATACGATTAAGGATTTAATAAGATTATATTGTATTCAACGCATTTGATTATAGCCATTTAGAGAGTGTTATTTTAAGCTAAGGCTATTTAAATAGATAATTTGGAATTAACATTTGGATCTATTTTTAAGGTCACGGATTATAATAAAGGGTGTCTTACATTTTACCATAAACCATAGTTTAAAAAAAAAATAAAAGATGAACATTTATTTTACCTTTACGTCAACTATTGTTGTCTTTCCTTTTTTTGAGGATTTTAATAATAAAGACACATTTTAAATTTCAATACATTTGTATAAATTCTTTTATTTTTGTTATTAGCAATAATCTTAGAACACCTTCATGCTACGAGTATTTTTGAAACGTTGATGTTTTTAAAGACTCTCTTGAATATTATTTTTTACAACAGATTTACAACATTGTCATAAACGATCTCTTGTCTACCACTTCTAAACCATTAAACTGTTTCACTGACGACAGTACTCTAAGCTTTTCATTTCTTCACTTCAAAAGCAGCGTATGATAACCTCATTAAATTCCGATCTCGACAGCATTATCCAATGAGGAATTAAGAACCGTGTAGAAATTAATGCTTCAAAAACTCAATGCTGTCTCTTGTTGTTAAAGTGTAACCTACCCTCCGATGGTGCTATCTATGAGTGGCACTTTCATCCAGGAAACTAAACTACTTTCAGTCCTATATAGGTATGTGTATCACAGATTACCTCTAATGGAATGATCACATATTCGATATTACCAACAATGCTGCTAGGTGCTTAGGATTTCTACGACGACGGTGCAAGAAATGTTTCACCAATTCTGATCTGGCTGTAATTTCTAAAGCCTTCATTCGTCCAAAAAATATTTGGTAAGGTGCCCCTAAAACAAGTTAAAGGCTTTTGGATAAGATCCAAAAAAAATTTTGATAATGATAGGCGATAGAATAATAACCGAAACATTTACATCACTCGAACACCACCACCGCAATGTTTTATGTCTATCGTTGTTTTACAAAATATTTTTACAAACAATCTTCTATCAAATTAGCCAGTTGCATTCTTCACTCAAACAATTAAACTGAAATACTCGCACTTCAGGGAATATTCATCAGTTTAACCTTGAGCTCAATTTCAGACGTACTTTTAAGAGTAGAGACTCTTTTATCAACAACTCATCAAGAATGTGGAATGCTTTACCGAAGTCTGTTCTTAGAATTTTGTACTATAGAATTGGTCACCTTGGTCCATTGCTGTTTATTTAACTCCATCAAGAACTGTAAGGAGCTAAAAGAAGATCTGTATCAATTTTAGGAATGGTTATACTTCCATCTCTTCTTACACTCAACCTTCTTAAATGATGTGCTGATGTGTCAGGAAATAAAGGTAAATACAAGTTTTAGGCGACTTTATAAAAGGACTGAAGGTTACCCGCTATGTCGATTCTAATAAGAAAAAAGAGGCTGTAATGCGACCCACACTAATAACTTCCCATCCCGTCTGACGATGTGTCTTGTTTAAAAGATTTGTAGATTTTCGTGTTTTGATGAAATAGTTTGATTTCAAAATGTATTTTTGTTAACGAGATTCTTAGTCGTTAACCAATTTTAGTAGCATTTGCGTACTTTTTTTTGTAGATTTTAATTTTTTATTAAACAAACCGACTGTTGGATTTTTAAACAAAAATTACTGAATGTCGAAAACAATATTTTTTGTGAGATAAAATAAGTTTGAAACCAATATTTTTAATTTTTGAAAAGGTAAATGAGTCGAAAATGTTTACCAACTTTTATTAATTTTTTTTTTTAGGTTTTAATTTTTTGTAAAAAAAACTGTCAATTCGATTTTTCTCAAAATGTTACTTAATGTTAACGACAGTAATTTTTATAATAAAAAAGTTAGTTTAAAGCCAATATCTCAAAGTTTTGAAAAGAAATTTTAGTTGAAAATCAATTTTTACCAACTTTTATTAATTTGTTTTTAGGTTTTTATTTTTTGTAAGAAACTCTCAATTCGATTTTTCTCAAATTTTGTTTAAATGTTGAAAACAATATTTCTTATAAGATAAAATAAGTTGGAAGCCATAGTCTCAAAGTTTTGAAAAGATATTTGAGTAAAAAATCAATTTTTACCAACTTTGAGTAATGTTTTCTTAAGTTTTTATTTTTTATAAAAAAAAACTGTCACTTCGATTTTTCTCAAAATTTTACCAGATGTTGAAAACGTTATTCTTCGTTGCACAAAATTGTCTTGGAAATAAAATCATTTTTTGTTGGTAAGATTTTCGAGGTGACAAATCTCTAAAAATCTTTTATTTTGACCCAAGGGACCTTGAAACTTCGAGAAATGTCAAAATTTTCAATTCGAAAAATCGCACCGATTACAAAAACTTCCTATGGGATGTTAAAATGTATGTATAAGTTGCACTGATCAACAAAATGAAGATTTTTTCGGATTCGAAAATTCTTTCCCAACGTTCTAAATTCAAATTTGACCTAATAATGGTTCTTTGAGTTCAAGTCTTGGAAGACACCTCTTTAAAAATGCATAATACTTTTAAGAGTTTTTTGGTGCTGATTTCGAATCTCAGATTTAAAAAATAAAACATTTTCGCATCATTTTATATTTCTATAAATATTTTTCTTAGGTAAAAAACCTTGTCGATCAATGCTGTCTTTAGAATTGCCAATATTTTAAATTGGCAGATAATTTAAATCCTTCGTTAAATTTCTGACACTTCTTGGAAGCCGTTCTGGAACTGTAAAACAAGGATTCTGAATTTCTTATAAAATTCAGCAGAACCGAATCTTTCTTCATCATAAAAAATAAAGATTAAAATATTCCTACCTTGACAACGGATAACAGAATCTTTCCTGGATTTCATTATGGTCAAAGACTTATCCTACATAATGTACATATGTATATATTATGTAGACAGCAATGTTTAGTCCTTCGTATATTGCCTGACCCAAATCAACAAATAAAGTCTTTCTCTATTAATGCTCCATCGGTATACTATGACATTTCGACCGAAAACATCTAATTTGGCACCTGTTTTACCTGACCAATATTGGCCTGGTTATCTGCACATACATAGTCTGGGTGAAACTGTTCGTTAACTGAATGTTAATTATCTGAAGCACCGAGCTGAGTGAAGAGCTGGTGTTTTTCTTTTTTCTTCATTTGTTCATTTGGTGTTGCAACACGAGAGTGCACAGCACATCCATCGACTACCTTCCTATATTCGTTCGTTTGATTTTTCGGATGGGAACGTCGGTTGGTCTAGCACACATCGAATTGCCAGCACATTGTCATTTGTCAAGTACTTGTAGGTAAGTGGTGTTCAATGCATGCCAGGTACGCGTCAACAGTTTTAGCGTAATTAACGATTTGTGTTACCATGGCTATCTGACAAGTACTGCGACCTTGTGCCTACAAACAATGGAGTATGGTAGGAAGGTTGTTAGTACATATGACAATAGGTACATGTGTACACATCAGGTGGCCCTGTGGCATGCGCGTCCGTGACATTGCTCGGGTGACCCACAAAAAAATTCCAAGATAATCGTTGGGAGATGTTAAAACCTCGTTGAATTTGGAATCCTGTAATTAAATGACAATGAATGTAGTAGTCTTCTGATGGCTTTGGAGCATTCGAAGAGGTGTGGTATGTTTGAACGGAAGCCAGGTGGACCGTTTGTAGTGTAGTGCAAGGTGATGCTTTTGTTTAAGAGGGCATAGTTAAGTACACGAGTGTCGTTTCCATTCCATGCACAGAATTGGTGTACCTTTGTTTTAGATAACATTTCGTGACTAAAAATTGCTAACACAGTGGAAAACTGTAAGCATTCCAAATACCAATTTCAAGACCGATGTCTTGTATAGTCAATTTCACTTAGGATCATTTTCTAGACGATTTAAATTTAACCTTGACTATAAAGGGTGTTTTTAGCTGCATGAGAAGTTTTGGTGGTTTTTGTATATGGTTTGACAGGTCACGTGAAGTATTTTTTCTCCGATTCAGTATAAAAACGGTAGGTCCCTTGCCCTTTCATCCATAAAATTACTCGTACACGGGAATGGTTTTAAGTTACAAGGTCCTATTTATCTACAGAACTTTAGCTGAAACATGACAATAGGTTTTTAGTATCATGGACAAAATTTGATTAAGAATTAATATATAAATATTTGGTTTGCTGACCACAGATGTTATGGTCAAGGTTCTGATAATTCTTCTACTTTGTTAAAACTTGTTCTTCAATAAAATTTACTTGAAACAGAAAATATTCAACTATTTCAAAGCCAAGGTCTTCAATGAATCAATTAACACAATTCAATTCTTTAACTAATTTTAATTTGTTTTGAATTTTCAGCCACACTCCTCTGGGTTCTTTAATTACTTATTACCTTAGCTTAGCTATGATATAACCTTCATTCACAGTCATAGAGTCATAGGCACCTACATATATGGAGTTTGAAGTTTTATAGTTACTTCCCGGTTCTCTTATACAATTTCACTCGACTGGAAATTAACCCAAAATTACCCACATGACACCTCATACTTACTTTGAATTTTGTTTTCCAAGTCGTTAAGCAAAGCACCCAAACATTATTCACACAGACAACTCCCCCTCCCCCCTTCTCAACAAGAAAAAAAAACAAATTTAAGCGGTTCACCGTCGAAAAACTTCCCGATTCTAATTCGTTTTCGTTGGAGCCTGCATGAACAGTGGTAGCGGCAGCAGTGGCGTTGAACATAAAGCAAGGAATTCTTCTAAAGAACCCATCAAGCGAAACTTCATTAAAACTCATTCGTAGTCAAACATCTGAAAAAGTAGAAAAATGAAAATGAAAATAAAAATAAAAATGGAAATGTATAATCAAAGAGTTTCCGAGTTGTGATGCTTGTGGTGCATTACTATTCGCTCTAACTCTATATCTGCTAAATACAGTTTCAAGGTCCTTTCTTCTCCTTCACCTTTCTATGCGCAAGCTTCCTGAAGCGATGATAGTTATACAGAAGAATACTAAGAGTTCCGTTCCGTTTTTGCGCGGCACCACAACGCGTTTATCCACATCCACAGCTCTAAAGATACTCGTATCTTTTATAAGCCACATACATCTACCATAGCAACATCGCACATTCCGTCTCAAGGATGCCAATGTCGAAGTCGAAGCCGAAGTCGATTGGAGAAGCTAGGAGATAATGAGATTGTTTGGTGATGATTGTTCGAGTGGAACTGTATTTACTGCTGCAGATGCTAATTTAACGCCAACTTGAGTATTTGTCAATTTGCCCCCATTGCAGATTTTACAGAGTTTCTGTCGTTGCAATGAGAATTTACGATGAGGCGTCATTTGGTTGCATTAATCACCCGTCTCCGTTAGCGTCATCATCATCGTCATCCTCATCATCATCATCATCATCGTTTACTTTTTCGTTGATATAAAGTTCAGCATATAGACATGTTCAATGTGCACTCATCTCAAGCAAGTTGTTTTCTGACAATGAGGCTCTAGAAGTTTGGGATTGATATAAGAGCTGAGAGCCCTCTATTGAATGTGGAAGCAGTGAACTTCCGCGGATCATGTGTGGATAATTAATTTGTTAATCCATGGGATATTTGCTTATTTGAGTGGAGAACATCTGGTGAACATAATTTTTGCTATAGATACTTATGGTATTACAAATTTGTGATATGGATGAGAAAGTGAGAAATGCAATGCAAACGCTCAGACATATCAGACATTTGCAAATTGCTGTGAAAAAAGCGTGTATTTTGCATCCATTACACTTCAACCTCGTGTAATCTGTGGATATAAAATACTTAAATATTGAATTTCCAAGAACTTCTGCATAAGCAAAGTCTATTTTAATATCAATAAATTAAGATAATACTTGAACAAATCATGAAGTTTAAACAGACGTTGATATTTCTCATAAGACTTGTCACTTTTTTGATACCACTTAAATAAATAAATTAGGTGGCGCAACAGTCCGTTGAGAACTAGGGCCTAGTGACTTACAACTCTCAACCATTCCTGTGTGCGTGTAATGTTTTCAGGGATTGAGGGGACCTACAGTTTTAAGCCGAATCCGAACGGCTAATTTGAGAAAGCACTTTTCATGACAAGAATTACTCTTGGAGAATTTGTCAATTCCTCGCAAGAGGCAGTACCCGTGAAAAAAACTTTAGATGGCACAGGCAGGGATCGAACCCAAGACCTCTAGCATGACAGTCCAACTCACTTTTTTTTTTTTTTTTTTTTAATTCATTTTTATTAATTCATTCTTAAGACTATCTTAAAGCTAGACAAAAATTCATAAAACTAGCCTAATTAACCATAACTTATAACTAACTTACTGGTCCCATACGGACACTCTAAGTTAAACAATAATACTTAGTGCTAATGCCTTTCGGCCCTAAGATCTATTTAACTTCAATTCAATTTTATTTATTTTTGTATTCATTAGAAAATTTAAAAAAACTAATATCAATATCCTTTTTTATTTTTACTTAAAACTACTTAAAATAAGGTCCTTAAATAAAACTTAAACTAACTTAAACTACCTATTCTACCTATAAACTACTTAAAACTAGAACAACCACAGCAGCAAATTTAACTATATAACGTTTTTTGTTTTTCATATTTTGTTGTCTTTTTTTTTTATTTTTTTTATTATTGCATGTTTTTTTTTAAATTTTTTTTTTTGTATATTTTGTATTTTGTATTTTTCTTTTTTGTTTTGTTTTTTTTTTTGTATTTTTTTTTGTATATTTTTTTTTTTTGTGCCACCATGCCTATTCTACTTAAAACTAAACCCTAAAACTATAAAACAAGTATGTAAGCCGGCCAAGGCTTAAAACCCCATCCCGACTACCCACTATCAAGTGCCGATTGAAGCCACCAAAACTGGTTCTCCTGCTTCACCCTATCAGTTCGGTCCCGTTCGGACACAGCCCTACTGAACCGAAGGAGCTCTGCTCCGCCTTGTGCCATGACGTCCCGATTGTACAGGAGTCGCCTATCCACGGTTCGTCGTCTGACGTGGTAGATTAGCGGAACTGCCAATCTATCCTGTATCAGACCGCATCTATCTAAAAAGAGGAATGCCTCTGGTGGAATGAAGCCGCTCAAGCGTGCACTTTCAAAATACTCGTCGTTCGGATAGAACGCCCCGAAAATTAAATTGTTGGTCGAAGACATAGCTCTTGCAATGTGACCTCGAACGAGTTTTATCACGAAATTGTCAATTCTGTTGATTCGAGCCCCGTTGTATAGGACCTCGTTGGAATAGTAGTGCACGTAAGAAGATTCGGTTGTTCGATATAAGCCGGTACAGCGTCGTAAACACTGCCGCTCGAACACCCGAAACTTCTCCATCTGGGAAGGGGCAACGTTGAACCACACAGGACAACCATAAACGATCATCGGCCGTATGAGGGCCATGTAGCAAATTACCTTTACTCTTGGGTCAAGCCGACTGCTAAAAAACAGCCGTTTCGTCAGAGCGAAGGCTCCTCTGGCCCTGGTCAGAGCAGCATTTATATGTCTGTCGAAATATAAATACTGATCTAACCAGATACCGAGGTACTTCACTACACTTTTGCTCGCTAATGGGTGCCCGTGAAGATCAACGATAACCATCTTGCGCCAATTCTTGCACGTATCCCTCGTGGCCCTAGCCAACGGAGTCCGGAACAGAATTGTCTCCGACTTATGGACATTTATTTTCAGTTTCCAGTCGTCGCAATATCGCTGAATCTTGTCGAAATTACGCTGCAAGAGAATTCTAATAACCTCAACCTTTCGGGCCGTTCTGTACGCAATTAGATCGTCGGCGTATGCAATTGCCTTTGTAAGACTACCTATCAGATCGCTGGTGTAAATGCTGAAGAGAATCGGCGAATTCACCGCTCCCTGTTGCAGACCATTTTTAATTGAGAATGTTGTGGTAGAAGTTACATTGCCACTTTTGACAACAAACTTTCTACCGTTAAGCATATCATAAAGTATATACAACAATGGCTTGCTTATGCCAAGCCTGCTCAGTTTTAGGTAAAGACCCTCTAACCATACGGTGTCAAAGGCCTTTTCCAAATCAACCAGAACAGCACCTGTGCATTGTTGTTTTGTTTTATTCCATTGGATATCAGAAACGAGTTTAGACGCAGCATGAATTGTGTCATGACCCGCCTTAAACCCGAACTGTTTATCCGGAATTATTTTGTTGTCCGCAGCCCACTTAGTCAGAGCCCTATTGATGATCTTTTCGAAAACTTTGCTGATGCTCGGAAGAAGACTTATCGACCGAAGATTTGACGGGTTGGAGTTGTCCTTTCCCTTTTTCGGGAGAGGATGAACCACAGCGGTCTTCCAATGCACTGGATAATATGCATTATTCAGTGCATTATTGAAGAGTGTGGTGTAAATGCCAATTGCCTCCATCGGTAAATGTCTTAGTACAACGTTGGATATACCATCGACACCTGCTGACTTTTTATTTTTTATAGAGTTGAAGATGAGCTGAAGCTCAACCTTCGTCACTAACAAGGGACTTGGTCCCGTTTGCTCGGCGATTATGGCATTTGCCAAGGAATCGTCATCGAACCGCATAAAACCGCGGTTCTCAGATCGCCAATGTGTTATATCATTTCGAAGGTAAAAGTGATTAAGTAGGGCTCTGTTTTCCAGGTCGTGGTTGGGGCGAATGCTAACATTTACCTTGTACACTTGCTGGAAAGCAGCTCCCACCGCCTCCACTTTTTCCTTCGGATCTTCAATTATATAAAAGTCATCGTCAAAGATGGCTTCTTCTGGATCTATTTGCGCAGTCATGAGTACGTCTCTGTTCTCTTCAGTTCTTTGGAGTTTCAGACACGGAAGGTCATTGTCGTTCTTTTTCCTAAATATCTTGTTGATTTTAGGGAACATACTAGGGTCACTGGAATTAACTGACCGGATCTTGCGGTCCCAGTACTTGTTAATTGATAACCTGTAGTTCTCCTTAATCAACAGATTGACATTTTTTATTGAGGACTTCAGTGTCCTAACCTCCAAGTTGTGTGGGTCTGTGAGTCGTCTGTACAAGTTTTTGAGTCTTGTCAGTAAGCCACTCTTGTGCCTACGTAGTGCGTCAATAGTCGCGTTTCTGTAAGCGTCCATTTGGTCCCGTTCTTTGTACTTTGGTATTGTCCGTTCCATTGTTCGTTTTATTGTTTCGTCCATTTGTTGTAAATGTTGGTCAATTTCTGTATTTGTCAGGTTTCTGTTGTTTGGTGGGGCTATGTCACTCGAACGAAGTTCTCTCGCTAAGGCGTTGGTGAAACGAGGCCAGCGCATCTTACTGAAATTGTAAGAGTGCGTAGCAACGTATTCCTCCAACTCCACGCGTTCGTTCGGAATCTGCATTACAGCAGCCAGTCCGCAGTGATCACTGTCGTACTCGACTGTCTGTAAGCAGTTACGGGGGTGATTACCCACTTTGTCTGTAACTGTCAGTCTTGTGTCGTACAGCAAAAGATCCAGAAAGGAGCCGCTTCTTGGATACGATGGCTTTTCAGTAGCCAACAGGTCGACGCCATATTCAACGCTGTAAAGATCCATCAAATTAAAAAGATGGTTACCTCTGGGATTACTATGTTGATTTCCCCAATCTTCATGTTTTGCGTTCAAATCACCGGCCAAGATGAAATAGTTTTATTCCAAGCTCAGTTTCAGTTCCCTAAAAAGAATCTCGAGTTCTGAAGCAAAGTAAGTAACCTGCGGAGCTCCAGCCGCATAAGCCGCAATCATATACATCCGCTTCCCTTGAGTGAGAGAGATGCATACAACGCAAGCTTCTAGCGTCTTGAACTTTCGCAATTCATTGTTGTATATAACCTTATAATTAATGCCTTTTCGTATAAAGAGAGCGACACCGCCCCCTTGAGTGGAGTCGGGCCGGCCGGTCTCTTCTTACGATATTGTAATTGTTATGAGTCAATTTGTGTTTGTG
Organism: Eupeodes luniger; assembly: GCA_951509635.1. Taxonomy (NCBI): domain Eukaryota; kingdom Metazoa; phylum Arthropoda; class Insecta; order Diptera; family Syrphidae; genus Eupeodes; species Eupeodes luniger. The sequence continues at coordinate 130,015,110 of OX608075.1, read as the reverse complement.
GTTTAGCTTGGTTTCGCTAGCCATAAACACATCGGGACTGTAGTCTTTCAACAATTGGAACATATTGGCTCTTCGTTCAATCCTAATCAGTGAATTTACATTCACAGCTAGGACTTTTAGGCGCGTCTCCGGCAGCGCGCCCATTATGGTCTAAATTGCGCCAGGCCAGGCAACAAAGAGTAGAGATGGTCTACTCTTTTGCCTTGCTCCTTTATCTGACTTTGCAGTCCTGTAAGTTTACCTTGAATGTTCAACAACAAGGCTACAATGTCAGGCTGCACCTCTGGTGCCTTAGGCACGGGGGCCTTTGGGGCAACCGTTGGTGGAGCCTGTCTCGTGTTCCCATTCCCTGACACCATTTGGGCGTAAGAGAATTTGGGATCCACGAATTTTTGTGTTGGAGCCTGTCGAACTGTTCGACTTACTTCGGCTTTTTGGCTGGCCTGTTTCTGTTTCATTTGTTGGACCTTAGGGCAGCCCCTATAGTTAGCCGGGTGCCCTTGGTTTCCACAAAGGACACACTTGAGCTGGGTTAAGTCCTCAACCCGCTCATTCCCCAGCTTACATTCTCCCTCATTGTGGGTTTCGGAGCACCTGACGCAGCGCAACTGCATATTGCAGTTGGCTCCGGCATGGCCGAACCTCTGGCACTTGGTACATTGTAAAATGTCGTCGTGCCTTTTTAATGTCTCCCAGTGTATGGCTTGATAGTCGAGGCATTTGATTTCCCTCAGACTCTCAAGACTACTTTGGGGCGATAATGTTACGAGGAACATTGGCAGCCTATAACCCCCTCGCCTGGACTTCACCGTAGTGAAAGGCTTGACCCCGATAAAATCGAGATCATCATTGGCATTTTCACGGAGCTCAGCTAAGAGCGCCTCCGGTTCCGTGCAGGAACTTATGCCCTTCAGAAGGACCGTCTTAAATTTTTCGCTCTTAGGCGTGTAGCTGAAGAACTCAGCTGTGGCCTCTTTTAGTAACCCTTTTACTAACTTGTAATCGGCCAGTGAGAAGCACTGGACCGAATAATTCTTTTCTTTTTCATTTAAAATTTTTATGAGAAATTTGCCCTTAGTGGCCGACTTACATACCTGTTTTATGTCGCCCAGGTCAACTCTGTGTGTCCTTATTGGTGGCACCTTCTCCTTCTTGGGCTGTGGTTGTTTCTGGTGTTGCTGCTGCTGCTGTTTTTGCTGCTGCTGTTTCTGCTGCTGCTGCTGCTGTTTCTGCTGCTGTTGTTGCTGCTGCTGTTGTTGCTGCTGCATTGATTTAGTTGAGGTCGATGGGCCCTCAACATTTGGGCCTGTCACTGCTGATGGCGGTTTTTTCCTTTGCTCCGCTCCTGTGTTTTTGGTAGCGGGCTTGGGTTGTGGTTGTTGTTTTTGCTGCTGTTGTTTTTGCTGCTGTGGTTTTTGCTGCTGTTGTTTTTGTTGCAGTTGCCGTTGCGCTACCTCTTGCTGTCGGCGCGCTTCCTGCTTTATCTTAAGTTGGCTGAGGAGTGGCTCTATTTGCTCCTTTAGCTTTTTTAAGTCCTCTTCATATTTACTGATTTCGGCCTGTTTAGTTTGCAGGGCCTCCATCAGTTGATTTTCTTCTTGGAGGATTTGGTCCACCTCCACCTCCAACGATTTATTTGCTGACGGTTCTGGCTCCGATAGGATCTTGTTCCTATATTTCGGAGACCTAAACTGCCCTTCTCCTCCCTCTGAGACGTAATCGGGGCTCCCAGAGTCGTCACTCTCTGAGGTCTCATGATTTGACGTCACGCCTTTGGTTTTCTGCTGCATTTTTGTTTTATTTATTTTCCTCTTAGCAGGATTGGTTCTTTGCACCAAGTTGGGAGTTTGCCTTTTCCTCTTTGTTACTGTCCACTGGTCCGTTGCATGGTCCGATGATGTTTCGGTGATTTTGGGTACCGCTGCTGGCACCACAGTAACATCACCTGATGTATTGGCAGAGGTATCTTTCGATACCCCTGCTTTTCTCTCCTTCTCCATTTGCTTTTTTTCCCAATCTATAAAATCAACGATTTCACGATTGTGAAAAAAAGCCTCAATATTTTTTGTGTACTCCGCCCGGGATTCGAACCCACGACCCTTGGAGCTGTGTTCGGACGCCACCTCCACTAGGCTACCGATTGTTTAAATAAAAATGGGCACACTGCCTTCTTAATCGCAAAACACTACAAATGCACTTCTACTTTTTTTAATTTAAATTTAGCTGCTACTCACTTCTTCACTGTGCGGAAGTCAAAGAACGACTCACTAACCATCACGCCACGGATACCACTTAGGAGTAGGAAAAATCAGTTATATTTCTACTTTTATTTTGTTATTTTTATTATTGGAACATAATTGCAATCGGTTTTGATTTGATGAATTGAAAATTATAACGATTCCCGACGTTAATAAAACTATCGCTCTTCTAAGGGATACTTGATCAATTTTCCCAAAAATACCACTCTTTTATCATCAATATCTTTATGGCTTCTTTTGGTTTCAATAAATAAATAGACATTTTAACTAACTTACATATTTGTACCATTTTCGGGGATTTTGAGAGAGGTTAAACGGTTGCATTAAACCCTTTCATATCAGATTTTTGTACAAAGTATTTTGATTCTTATTTTATACATTAAATAAAGCACACATTTATCTAAGTTTAAGAATTTTTGTACCGTTTTGTTGTTTATTTCATTGGACGTAAAATTAAAAATAATCCTAGAATAAGCTGTCATATAAATGTATGATCCTATCTCTCAAAGCCTAAAATGTTAAACAGAAAAATGTTGTTCATTTTTTAAAAATAGGCTTTGATGCTATTCACGCTGATAACTTGTAAATTGTTGTCCGAAAAAAGTTTTTTAAAGGAATTTTTTGTAACAAGTCAATATTTTTATATTTCTATTAGATGGACAAATTTAAAGTCAATACATTTATTTTTACTTGGGATATTCGATTCAAAAATTAATTTCTATTCGAAAGTTTTATTTCTTCAAAAAAAAATGAATTTTTCGAAAAATTGTATCAAGTGTTTAAAAACAATCTTTTGAATAAGATAAAATTAGTTTCAAACCAATATATGTAATTGCTGCTAAGATATTCGAGTCGAAAATCAATGTTTGCTAATTATTAGTAGAAATTTTTAAGGTTTTTGAGTCTTTCAAGATTTATTAAAATTTTAACAGATGTTAAAAACGCTATTGTTCCATGCAAAAATTTATCATTTGTTGTTCGTAAAATATTGGAGTTGTTAAATATTTTTTTCAGTTGTTTTGTTTTATTAAAAAACCCGTTAGTTAATTTTTTTTCGAGCTTATACCAATTTGGTTTCACGTTACAATGTACAATATAATATTTAGTTTAAATTTGCTACTTCTTAAGATATTGAAAACGAAAAAAGATATTTCAAACTTTCGCACGTACGAAAGTACACAATCACACATAGAAATCTATCTAGAAACCTTTGATCACGATTCTAGGAACTTTTAAATGTCGAGAAATGTCAATATTTTCAAATCGAAAAATTGAACTGATTAAAATAACTTTTTACGGGAACTAAAAAAACGATAATACTTCTTTAAAAGTGTTCACATTTGTTGTACCGTTTAGATTTTTATTTCCCTACACTCAATATTGAAAATTACACTAATATTCCATTATGTTCATGCTCAATTGAAATATGTCGCGATAAAGAGTCAATAGAAGACTTTTGAAGGATTTTGTACATGCTTTATCATTCCGTCGATTCCAATTATACAACTTCATAGATTAATTAATGAATTCTCAAGGTCCAAAATGATAAAGAGATAAGATTTAAATTTTCAAAAAATGGCATATTCCTTCTAACTTACAAATAATTAAAACAAAATGTTTCAGCTTGAAGATCTTAAGAGAAAAACAATTAAATTACCTTTAATGTAATTTTGTATTATTTTTTGAATTACGCTGTTTGACATCTGCTGATTTTTTTAGAAAAAAAAATAATTCAAAGTTTGTTGTAACAAAAACTGAAATTAAAAACTGCCACTTTAAAACAACTTAAATGGTTTTCCTATTAACAACTGGTAAAATATTAAAAAAAAAGTTGTATTTTTAAATCTTCCAATGTGAGTGTTTGCATCACAGCTTCTTTCAAAAAATAAGCTACTCATTAAACGTTTTTTTTTTTTGTCAAAAACGTCTCGGAATAGTGACTACGATATTTGCAGTAATTAAGACAGAACACAATTCACTTTACTATTCAATGTCAAAAAAGAAAAAATATCTATACATCCAAGTTAAGACAATACTTGAAGTTGTATATTTCTAAGAATTTTCTCAAGCATAACATCGATCAGGAATTTTCTAGAAATTAAGAAACTTGTAAGAAAAAGTTCTGAAATTCCTATCTCTTTCAATTTCTAAGTATCACTTGACCTGGTTTTAATTGATGACTCAGCTTATTTCTTCACATTTGTTTAACTTTTTTTGTTTCTTATATTCTTAAGCAATATATACAGAAACAATTCCAATAATCTCTATTTTTTTCTGTGTTGAAGATAAAAACTTTTAGATTCTTTTTTTCTGCAAAGAAGACGTAAAAAATGTAAACAAAATTGATTACCTCTATATATTCTTTTGTTTTCTTCTCTTTTCCAGTAACCTCTTGTTTTATCTGAATCCGAAGACTTTTCAACTATTGTCTTCATACACACAACACAAAAGTCTTAAAATAAAATATATGTCAGAGAACAATCTCGAACATACCATACATATGTATGTATATGTTTACATTACAAGAATATCCTTGCGAGGAAATATTTCAATTGAAACAAATAAGAATACAAAAATGCAAGATAGAGGAATTTTGAAAAATGCTCGTCGCTCTTGTAACGTATTAATTCAACATAACAAATGTTTCTGGAATTGGTTGTCCCCAAGTACTCGATTCGGTTTCGTTGGAGTATTACAACAGCAAGGATGAAAAAAAAAATAGATCCTTCTTCTGATTTACACCTTATCCCTATAAAATACTTGGTTTGCTGCATACACAAAATGAGAGCAACAAATTTATATCCACTTTGTCTTTTTTCCTGGCGGAGTTGCCATATAAAAAGCAATCCAAATTGGATTATACAGGAATGACATATACGCAAGGACTCTTTCCTCTTCTTTGGAAGGACCAACTGTGATTGCATCCATCATCGATATTTTGGTGGGAGAAGATGGTGGTAAAAGCATCCCCATACCGTATACGAATTTTATCTCATGTCGATAAAGTTCTTCGAATATATCACTGTTGATATCAAGGACAGACGCGCCTTCAAATTTATTCATGACTTTGATCTACCGATTTACTCGTACTATACGTATGTATACCTACAAATCGAACGCTGCGCCTCTATCCCTGGAAGATTTCAAGTATACCACTTTTGGCGGCAGCAGCGCAAAGAGGGGTGAAATAAAAATGGATTTTTGTCCTCCGCCATGGATTGACTAAAGGACTCGCCCTGATTTAGAGGATAAGTGAGAATTATTTACTGCAGTACAACTGGTGTCCATTGTAGTCAGCTCTATATACACACACGTTAAATCAGTTCAACCACCGCCCGGCAACAGCACCACCCGCCTCTTTGTGCACCCCGACACGTCGGATTCATAGTCGACGTAAATCCTTGTTGATTCTAATTTAATATCGCTCCAGCGTGCTATAGCTGCTAAAGGACACAAAATTTGATTACAGGACAGTAAAGCCAGATCCTTGTTGGTGTGATGGTGAATGTGATTTGTATGTTCAACAATTGGATTAAATGAGCAAGGTGGTACGGTGGTGGCCGTCTCGTCATCCGCCGCCGCGCCACCGTCATTCTTTAAGAGCAGAATAAAGCTTTGAATCCAATTACTCTAAGGACACGCACTCTTTGTCCTGGCACCATAGCAGCTAAACCTTTCACGAAAAAAAAATCATCTCAAAAGTTGTTGCATCATGTAGAGTATGAATATTAAAATGAAAGCTCTCTCTCTTTGTGGATATAAATTGTGTGCGGAGTATGATGGTAGGGGCAGTTTTCTGCCTCTGTCACAAAGGACATAAATCCTATTCTGTGTATAGCTGAGACGATTTTGGACTTATAAAAATTATGTTAGCTTTAAGCCAATAAAAGAACTTATTCTTCTTTTCGCGTTTAAGTTGCTAAAATTAAATTATATCATGCGCATTTAAACTGTTATTATTATTTTAGAATGTTCTGTCTTATTTTTTCTAAAAGTCCAAAGTTATATGATGTTGTGTGTAGAGATAGCTTCAACCAGTTAAAGATTCAACGTTTAAACTATAGAAAACCATATCTTTCGTTTTTAAAAAGGAAAACTTATTTTAGTAAGCGCAAAAAATATTGCCTTGTCAGAATCCAAAACACCCCAAGGTATATTTGGTATATTCTCAGTCTCCCAGTCCGCACTTTCCAAAACCCAAAACCTAATGTTTTATTTTCATCAGCAACGGACTTAAAATCCATTATCTCGCTGAGGCATTTGCGGAAGCCACTCGCTGTTTCCGAACACACCCACCTTTCAGCTGCACACCACATTACCAACAATTCATATTCTGAAATTTCATTAAAGTCATAACTTTCCTTCCATCCTAGTTTAGTTTTGCCATACACCCCAGCCCGCCCTAAAAAAAAGGACCATTATACATTGTTCTTGAAATTTATCAGCAACACACCTTCTTCTATATGCGCCCTGCTCCTTTCCCTTCGTTATAATTTTTGTTTTTTAACCACGATGAGTTGCATTTCCATTTCCATGATTCCCGTGAATAAAAATGGCCAGAGTTATACCACAAAAAAAAGAATATGAAGGTAGATTCACACGGAAAGCAATAATATTTTAGAAAATAGTTACCTATTTTTTAACGCTCGTAGGAAGGGTGGGTAGGTAAGGTATGAGGCTTGGTGTGAGCTTTTAATATGAACAGGTCTTATAATAATTTTAAAAATTAACGTAACGTGCGAGTAGGTGCGGGCCTCAGCCTGAGCATCAGAGACGAAGTTTACTTGATGCAATGCAAGTAGGTGTGGAAAACTGGGACAAGGACGAATATGCCATTTTTATTTTAAGTATAATCCCTACCAACTGATTGTTGAGAATTTTCTTTGTCTCGGTACAAAAACAAAATAGGGGATTTACATCTACACGTGCTTGTATTTGTAATGTTCTTATGAATTAAAAAATAAATAATATAAAATTTGTTGCTATACAAATAATCATCTACACATACCATAAATACTTACCTACTTGTTAAGCAGAGCAAGGGAAATAATTTATAAAGCGTGAAAAATTTAATATTTTAAGCAGACCATAAGGGCACTCAAGGGTAATTAAGTATTTTATTTAAAATATACCTTTTGTTTGAAAATGTGTGAAAAAAGCATTTGAATATATAGTAAAGGATAGTTAAGTTAAACTATTGCATAAAATGTACAACTTATGTACTTGAAGTGCAAAGATCAATAAAATCATATGAGTCTTAAAAAGTATGGTGAACTTTTTAATCTACTTAGTAAACTATGTTCAAGCCATTTGAATGGTTAAGTAAAAAGAATCTTACTTTCTCTTGTTATTTAAACAAAATTTTTAACCACAAATTGGATACTTTTAGATTTAATAATTTGCTAAGTCAGATTAAGCTTTCGAACTTCTGAGATTTCAACTTAATGCAGGGTGTTTTTTCTGCGACTAGAGAAGTGTCAACACTTTGACAGTTGAGAATGTAAAATTGTTTAGACATTACTGTTAAACGCCAAAATAACACCAATTTGTGGAAATTTACCTTGAATTGATCCCTGATGACTGACTTTTAGTTTCCAAAAATTATTCAGCTAAACATCGACAACTTTTTGGTAAAAAACAAATTTATAATTTTAATTATTTATTATTTAATTATGGGGCTATATTAATTTTTGAAGCTTTGGGAGCTAAAATTAAACCCAACATTGACACCAAACAGACTAATTTTTTACTTCCCATAGGAAGTTATTGTAATTGGTCCGATTTGTCAAATTGAAAATTTTGACATTTCTCGACGTTTCAAGGTCCCTAGATTCGAAATAAAAGATTTTTAGAGAGATGTCTGTGCGTGCGTATGTACGTACCTTCGTACGTCTCCGTACGTCCGTCCGCCCGTACGTTCGCGACGTTTTTTCGTCGTCCATAGCTCAAGAACCAGTCGATGTATCGACTTGAAATAAATTTTGTTGTACAGATAATAACACAGAAAGATGCAGAAAGGACTCTAAAAAAATTGAGTGGGTGGTTGGTTAACCCAAAATATCTCACGAACCAATAACGTCAGCGACTTGAATTAAATTGTATATTATATAATGCAACGTGATATATATTTTTGGAAAAAATTCCAACTAACGGTTTTTTTTATGAATCAAAAAAACTTAAAAAAATATTTGTCACCTCGAATACTTTACGAAGAAAAATAGAATTTATCTCCAAAATAATTTTATGCAACGAGAAATGACGTTTTTGTCATCTGGTAAATTTTTTACAAAAAAATCGATTGTACAGTTTTTTTACGAAAAATAAAAAAGATAACAAAAATTAATAAAAGTTGGTAAAAAATTGACTTTCGCCTAAAATATCTTTTCGAAAATTTGAGATATTGACTTCAAACTAACTTTATCTTATAAAAATTCTTGTTTTCAATATTCAGCAAAATATTGAGAAAAATAGATTTGACAGTTTTTTACAAAAAATAAAAACCTAAAAAAACATTACTAAAAGTTGGTAAAAATTGATTTTCGACTCAAATATCTTTTCAAAAATTTTAGATTATGGCTTCAAACTAATTTTATCTTATAAGAAATATTGTTGTCAACATTCTGTAAAATTTTGAGAAAAATCAAATTTACAGTTTTTTTTACAAAAAATAAAAAATATAAAAAAAAATTATTAAAAGTTCGTAAAAATTGATTTTCGACTCAAATATCTTTTCAAAAATCTATGATATTGGCTACAAGTTAATTTTATTTTATAAAACATTTTGAAATTGTGAGAAAAATCGAATTGACAGTTTTTTTTACAAAAAATAAAAATGCTAAAAGAAATTACTAAAAGTTGGCGAAAATTGATTTTCGGCTAAAATATCTTTTCAGAAATTTGAGATTATGGCTTTGAACTAATTTAATTTTATAAGAAATATTGTTTTTTAACATTCGGTAAAATTTTGAGAAAAATCGAATTGGCAGTTTTCAATACAAAGACTTGGTAAACATTTATTTTCGACTCAAATACATTTTCAAAAATTAAAAATATTGGCTTGAAACTAATTTTATCTCACAGAAAATATTATTTTTGACATTCAGTAATTTTGTTATAAGAATCCAACAGTCCGTTTTTTTTATAAAAAATAAAATCAACAAAAAATAGTAAGAATTGATGTTCGGTTCTCTATATCTCATGAACAAGAGAAGTCATTGACTTCAAATTAATTTCCTTCCTAGGAAATAAGAACTTTTAAGAAATGCTACTAAAATTGGTTTTCTACACAAAATCTCGTTAACTAAAATAAATTTCAAAATCAAACTATATCACTGTATGCAAAATATTGTTGGAAATTTTTAAATTTTGAAGAATAATTCAACTGACAACTTGTTAACAAAACACGAAAACCAACGAACCTTTTAATCAAGACAAATCGACAGACGGGTTGGGAAGTTATCAGTGTGGGTCGCAACCCAGCCGCTTTTTTTGTAATGAAATCATATAAAAGCTTATAACAATACAAAATTAATTCCAGACATTTTGTGTCTTGCATTATTATTTTAAGTTCTCAAGCTTTAAAAAAACACCCGATAATTCCGTCCCACAGATTTAGGTATGTTTGTTTTTTTTTTTCACAAAAGCCACTCTCGTGTTCCGATGAACTATTTGAGTATCTACTTAGAAAATGTATTATATTAGCTTGGCCCTTAAAAATATTGGGCCAAAATCTTTAAGCCATTTTTTACAATTTACTGAGCTTAAAATATGATTTAGTTAGTTTTAAACGATTTTAAAATATTATTATCTCTTAACATTTTGCTAAAGTTAAAATGACTTTGACTTTTAACAATTTGCTAAATTCATACCGTATCCTTTATTATCCTAAACACATATTTTTGGCAAATTTTACTTGACAGAGTTGATTTGTATATTTTTTATAATTCGTCAGTTGCAATTGCTTTGGCTTAAGTTAAGAAAATGTTTTCGGAAAATGAAGATTTCAAAATATTTGAAAAATCGGTTGGTGCAGAAAAGTGCGATTTTTTAAGTCCCGCACAAGACACTTTGAAGAGCTGTATGATAAGGAATTTTACTCCAAGTATTAGTTTTTAAATTAAACAGTTCGGTTCTTGTTTGAAACCTTTACACCTTAGATTATGCATACTATTTCGTGGAGAAATATGCTTTAGGCTGGTGTTGGAAGGTAAACTTCCTAAAGGAACACGAACACGAGGTTGGATTATGCACAATTATTATAGGATGGAATAATGGTCCAGTTCTTAGATGGAAATTCCAATGAATGGGTCCCTTTAAGTTTTTTTTCTTTGTTTATTTTCATAAACTGTCACTGTTTAGACATGTTCGGTTCGGATACCAGTTTTTTAATAAAAGGGAATTATGAATTTACTTGTTAGGAAAATAAAAAATTAATAATTCAGGCTTATTCTAGAGTTGTGATGCTCACAAGTCACAAGTTTTTGTGAGGTTTTTTATGAGATTAGCACAATTTCGTATTCTGCGAAAAACCTCATAAGAAACCTCACAAAAAATCACCAAAGCGAGAGGTGAATTTCTTACTGTGAGCTCGGTCAGCTGTTTGTTTTGTCAAAACAAATTCAACCCAAATTTGATTCTCGGGAAAATTGATAAATAGTAATAATGGAATTTATTGACAAGTAATTCGAAGAAATGTTTCTACATTTTATTTTATTAATTATTAATTATTAATTTTTATTCTAGATGAACAAAAAAATAATAGAGCTTTGCGGGAGCAGCTTGAATTTTGTATAGACTTTGCCAGGAGAAATCCTGAACTCCTGGCAAATAAAAATTACCCAACAAAGTTTATGGAATCAGCTAGCGGAAGGATTGGGTGGTCCGGTTAGACCAACAAACAACCTGCAAAGTTTTTTTCACTGTTTTTAGAATTATCTATTTTACTATACTCGTATACCCAATTTTTGTGTTCATCTGTGCTTGGAAAAGGAATAGATTTTCCTTTGATCTTTAGTAAAAGCCGCAAATGTAGGTTACATTTCTGGAAACTGTTGGTTGGCTTACAGAAATGATGTAGTTGTTCCCTACACATTTTTGATAAGATCCATGGGCGAGAAAATAAAGCACTAAAAGAAACTATTTTCAAGACTTTAAAAATAAAAATGAAAAGACTGTATTGTGACTTTACTCGAATGGCAAATGGCAGTAAAGTGGATTGATCACCATGCGATATGAGTTCCTGCATAATGTCCCAACACAAAGTTTTTGGACACCGACAAAATTGAATAAAAGTTCTTTCTTGAAGGGCAAACGGATCATTAACATCCCTTAATTGTCTTAGCATTCTCCTTTGCTGCAATCTTAACAACTAATTTGATAAAAAAAAACATATATTTATTTACTTTTACAAATAAATGTTATTCTTACCTTTTCTTTCTAGTTTTCAACGACAGCATAAAAGAAATTGGATTATGATCTGCCAAAGAGGACATCATAATTTTGAAGTTTTTATGAGGAAGTTGTGAGGTTTTTGTTATAATTCAAAAAAAGTCACAAAATGAAGTTTACCTCGAGTTATGAGGTTATTGTGACTTGTGAGGTATTAGTGAGGTTGCCAGAATAGAGCTGATTGATTGTTTAAAATGTTACTTCATTCTGTTTAAAACGCCTAATTTGTATTTTGGAACATTTGGATTGTTGAAATTTGGTTTGTTACATCTTTTAGGGAGTTTTCTACAGTTCCATTGCATACTTTTAGGCGATTATTATTCCACAAGTTCCACAAAAAATCCTATCAACATTTAATTCACTCACTTTTTAAATGTCTTTTTAAACTTTAATTTTCAGTATTTAATACACGAGGTGATTATTACAGGAGTATTGGGGGAGTGTGGAAATTACCACAGTCATACAATTTCAAGGAATTCGTACACATAATGACATTAGGAAATATTATTTAAATTATATTTCCTTAAATTTCTTGGAAACGAACAGAATTATACATTAATTTACAGGTTTTCAAGAAATTATCAAGGCAACAAGAATCATCTAAAAATATTGTACCTATTTTTACTAGGAAATTATAAATTTACATATACGTAGATACACAGCCCATCAACAATCCTGTAAATTCAAAAAGTCAGACTAACTTAAAGCTAATCGAAATGATTCATTTGAATTTTCCCACAACAACATCATAATAATTTAGGTAAGAATTCTCGATAAAATGCTCCCTTGGATGGCCCAAGACTGCGAGAATAAATTTACATTCATTGTAGGTAAGGTAGGTAAAGTACCCATGTCATTTTGTTGTGGTATACTAGCGCCACCTACATTATACATACATACATAAAATACAAAACAAGGGTGAGTTTAATGCCGATGACTCGATAACGATGGTTTTCTCTATGAGCACGCGATTCATCTGTCACATTAATAATTTCCCAACTGCGATTCCAGAAGGAACAAGGAACTTCCTTACAAGGTGATAGGTGAGGCCTGTCTAAAGTATCTATCTATAGATTATAGGGAAGGTAAAGTTGAATGAAATAGAGAATACCCTCATGTAAAGTCCTGAGTCTAATACTGTTCCACATGCATGGTCAATTATCATTAAGAGCATTTTGGGGCTCCTGTTGTTGTTCAATAATTTATGTAGCTTGTATGTTGCTGGATAACATACAATTGAGAAGCGGAAACTATCCTAACTCACCGCGAATTTCCGATGTGATGTGCATTTGATTGAATTTGGAATGAGTGTGATGTAGACATTGGTTGAATTTGAGCTGAGGATTAGATTGTCTCTAAATGTAATATTGCATTATTTAAAGTATCTTAAACTATGCAAATGCATGATTTCTTAAATTTTTAGCTTGCGTGTTAACTCAATGATTGAAAGCCAATTCCTTAATTAAAAAGGACAACATATTCCTATACCCACCTTGAATACTCAACCAACAACCCGTTTTATATTTTTTCAATTTACTTTGTGTACCTACTCGTATCTCATATCAAAATCAACAGAGATTTTTTTTTTCAATTTCCTTAAAACAAAAAAAAGAACCTCTCCAAATAGAGATCCTTGAACTCGCCAACACCACACCAAATCACACATACGATATGGTGACAACATAATCAACAGTTTTTCTCCTCTCCTGCTGCAGTCTGGGCAACTGGATTGTGCCAACCAAAGAGTAACAACCTTACTCTGGCTCTGACTCGGGCTTGGCAAGTCATCAGAGTTACAGAAATTTGTTGGTCTACTACATAATTTGCAATATATTCACCGCCCCGGAAATAGGATCTCATCAAAATGGGTGTGCCTCAATTTCCTGGTTAAAATTGCAATAAACTTCTCTCCATTCTCTTTACTGTAACTGGCTGCCTGTATACGAAACGAACTGACAGACTCAATTTTCGTCCTTTTATTTTTATTTTGAGTTGAAAAAAGACCAAACAACAACATAAAAAAAACTTCATATTCTTCTGCAGGACACCGACCGTACTCAAAGGACATGGGATAGGAAATAAAAATACCAAGAAATTGACAATGAGGATGTTTGCTATTTTCCTTCCACCAAAAATTCCTTGGGAAACACACTTGACGGGGTCCCACACAACCCACACCCCTTAGTCTTTGGTTGATACTTTCCACATGAATACAGCTTATTAGGAAGGTATATTTTTTCTATTAAATTTTGGCCTTGCCTACTTTCACTTAAAATTGTTGTTTTTTCTTAACAATTTTTATTCAATAGACTGTCATCACATCATTCTCTCCTCTGACCGACCGTCTTCAGTGTTGATTCCATAGAATATATACACTCGAGAAAAAAAAACACAACAAGAAGAAAAAAACACCCTCCACCCCCACTTGAGCTTAACCCCATTTATGTATGTGTACACATACCCTCCTATCGCCCTCTGCCACTCGCTTTCAGGGTAGTATTTTCGACTCGTACCTAACCTATAGTTGTTTGTATACTGACATTTTTCCTCGACTGGGAAATTGAAAAGTACACAGACAAACACTTGATTGAAGGAAAATTCGACACTCGAAGTGATGGACAAACAAACATGAGGGGGCTGCTTGCTGCGAAATGGAGCAAGCTTACTCATCATCATACAAATATTTGGTTCCAGGATGTCTCTCTTTTCATGTTTGAGCCGTCTCCGTCTCCGTCTCCGTTTCCCATCACTTACAGCCACCCAAAAGTCATCATATACATTTTCTATTCATATGCAAGGAAAGTGTATAAGGTAGGAATTGGGACATACAGTTTTCCCATCTTTTTCACTATAAAAAGACGAAAATGGTATGGTAACTTTCTGCAACAATATTGCTCATTTCGGAAATTGGCCATTAAAAGAGTAGGTAGCAATTTAAAAGCCATCCCATTTCCCATTTCCCATCAATGTCACAAGCTATAAATCGACATTTTTGCATTCGAAGACTTCCTTGAATCCTGCCAACAAAGTATCTCATGGTAACTATAGTATCCCCTGTCTTATTTCATATACGTTTTCCTTTATTTATCATTATCAAGAAATGCAAATGTTGACTGAGGAGGATGTATATATACGTGATAAAAGCATCAAAGCATCAAAGTTGATCAGTCAATATTTGACCCAGATCCTAGATGCTGAATCGCATGCAGTTCTTTTCAGTTTTCCAAACAAATCTTGTATAGTGATGGTTGAGTTTGAGTTGGGTTGATGGGATTGGTAGCTTTTAGATTGGTGTTTCTGATGGTTCTTAAGGAAGGAGGATATAGCAGTATAGACTCTTCATCACCTCACCACAGCTCTAAGGACTCTGGGTGGTGGGATGTTTGTAATTTTCAATTTTCTATCTGTCTTTAAGACCGACCAAGAATCACACTCAAGGAAAACGTGGTTACGGAGGGGTAACAAAAAACTAATTGAATAGAGAATGAGTAGTCTCTTTTCTTTATATGGCTAATTTTCCATATCAAGCTATAGCCACGTATGTATTCATACGAATATAGGAAGGAGGACAAAAGGCGTTGATGTTTGACCCAGATGTTTCTTTAATGACCACACACAACACCGACCACCACCGATAAACCAGCTCTTGGGCAGCTTTTTACATTAGGTATGTGTTATGTAGGTCCATATATTCATTATTGTTACTGATGGTAGGTACTATACTTAGACCATCAAGGACTTTCAATTCTAGGTTATGAGTCCATCAGGCATTACTGTAATCTAGTTATGGTTGAACATATTGTAGTGTATAGTGCAATATACAAATAGCCTTGGACCAATTTTCAAGCTACTTAGGAAATGTTTTGTGTTTTTGTCAAAGTGTAAAGTAGCTTATGATCTTGATGTCTATTCCAACACTACACATTTTATAAATAATTAATTTGACCTAATTTACGTCACACATTGTATACTGTACATATGAGAGGATGTACATATATTGAAAGTGACTTTATAAATATTTTAGTCGACAGAAAAGAAATATCTAACTAAAGGAAGCATTTCAAGTTTGACGGTCTACATAAACAAAGAAATTAGTACCTTTATTTATAAATTTGTATCTGGACATTTCTGTATACAAAGAGTTAAGGTACTTAAATCGGTGAATGTTGAAGCTTTGCAAATGTTTTTAATAATTATAGTAGAGTCGTTAAAAGATGAACGGTTGATTAGCTTGAACAGTTGATCGGAAAGATTAAAGCCTTTTTCTTTTAATTGATGCGTAGAAAAACTGACATTTGAAGTTGACCGGACTCAGAACTCAGAAATTTTGAAAATGTTTTGGAAAGTGAATTTTTCTATAACTTATATTTAATTAACTGTGAAGCTTTTTGACTTCAAAAAGGAAGTTATTGCAATCGGTCAGATTTGTCCGAATTCAAAATTCCGACATTTCTCGACGTTTTAAGGTGCCTCTAAATGATTTTTAGAGAGTTATCTGTGTTTTCGTGTGTACGTACGTTCGGGAAGCTATTTTGTCGTCCATATCTTAAGAACCAATAGAGATATCGACTTCAAATAAATTTTGTTATACAGATAAAATCACAGAAAGATACAGAAAGGACTCTCAAAAAATTGTGTGGGTTGTTTTTTAACCATAGCAATTTATTTGGATAACCCAAAATATCTCACGAACCAATAACGTCAGCGACTTGAATTAAATTTATATTATAAAATGTGGCATGATACCAAACTGATATAATTTATTAATTTTGAAAAACTTCAAATAACGGTTTTCTTATCAATAAATACGAACAAAAAATAATTTTATTTCTAAGACAATTTTCTGCAACGAAGAATAACGTTTTCGACATCTGGTAAAATTTTGATAAAAATCGGATCGACTGTTTTTTTTACAAAAACATTATTAAAAGTTATTAAAAATTGATTTTCTACTCAAGTACCTTTTTAAAAATTAAAGATATTATTGTCTTCAAACTAATTTCAAATTTATTATAAATAGTATTGTTTTCAACACTCAGTAAAATTTTCAGAAAATCGATTTGACAAATTTTGTTACAAAAAATAAAAACCTAAAAAAACATTACTAAATTTTTGTAAAAATTGTTTGACTCAAAAATTTAAAATATTGGCTTTAAATCTAATTTAATCTTATAGAAAATATTGTTTTTGGCATTCAGCAAAATTCTTATAAAAATCCGACTGTCAGCTTTTTTATAAAAATTTAAATCTTCAAAAAATGCTACACAAAATTATTAAAAATGTATGCTCTCAGTATCTCATGAATGAATGAAGGTATTGACTTTAAAATGATTTCATTCTGTGATAAATTTTCTTATAAAAATCCAATCTGTGTTTGTTTATAAGAAATATAAACTTTCAATAAATGCTACTAAAATTGGTAAGAATTGGTTTCCGATTAAAAATCCCGCTAACAAAAATAGATTTTTAAATCTAACTATTTCATCATATGCAAAATATTGTTGGTTATTTTAAGTTAATTTATAAAAATTCAACTGACAACTTTTTTAACAATATCCAACGACCTACAAAACAGCAAAAAACTGATAAGAAATGATTTTCGATTCAAGTTTTAGAAGAATAAAAAAAGATATTGACTCCAAATTATTTGTCTCACAAAAAATATTGTTATAAATTGTTTTGTTAAAATTTTAAGCAAGACAAATCGACTGACGGGATGGGAAGTTATCAGTGTGGGTCGCATCCAAGCCTATTTTTAGGAAAGTTTTTCACTTTCCACTATAGAAGTGCTCCATTTGGTCAAAAATCAATACATCCACAAAAATAACGTGTTTTTGTAATCTAGACTTGATTTGTATATACATTTCTGGAAAAAGTCAGTTATTTCATCACCTAAGATTCTCTAGGCACTTAAAGATTTACGAAAAAGGGCTGAAAGAAGAAGAGAGTGTAGTAATCAGGCCCAGTGGCAACACTGTATCAGTGCAATAATATAATAATATATAATAGTTATACTCACACATCAACATATGTAAACCGTTGTTACTAGTACATAAGTATATATTCCCTAGTTAAATTTCCCTCTTGTACAAATTCCCCTAGCTTGTAAGAAGAAAGAATAAAGATGAGTCAGTCTGAAAACGAACTCGAAACGAATAAGTTGTGCGTATTATTCTTCTGAAGACTTTAAATATAATAATTATTCGGCCAACAGATTAGCTTACTTTAACCTCAGAAGTGGGATACAGCCCTAATAGCAACCTGGCAATTAGTTTAAAACAATTAAATTAAAATAATAAGCTGTATTCGTTCGTGAACAAACGTGTGCGCGTCCCCTACATTCAGATTCTCATTTTTTTTGTGTTGTTTGAATTCAACTGCCGCAGTGTTCCGTTTTTTTTTTTTTTTTTCTCTCTCCCTTTTCCATTTTCTCCCTAAAAACAAATTATTGATACAACATGAGTGACTCAATGGAGCTGAGTAAGTATTCTGTGGTGCAGCTGCGAGAATGGCTGCAATGTTTGAAGATGCCAAGCAACGGTACAAAGTCAACGCTAATACTACGTCTCAATGGAGTACCCGTAGAAATACGAGGAGAGAAGCCAACGGATAAGAAAAAAAACGACAAAGATGAGGAAAATAAAAATAACAACAGCAACGACGACGACGCGGACGCGAACGACGACAACGAAGCGAACAATGAGGGTGACAACGATGGCAAGAGCAACAATGGTGAGAATGACAACGACGATGGAGAAGACGACAACGGCGGAGACGATGGCGGCGATGGTGACGAGGATAACAACGACAACGAAAGCAGCAATAACGATGAGGAAAGAGAGTGTCATCACAGTGTTGGTGACAACACACAATCGCTACTGAAGAAGAAAAATGAACTTCTCGTAAGAGAATTAAAACTGATCAAAAGAGAACGAGATTTATTGACAAAGGAAAATGAACTCTTGAGAAGACAACAAATTGAATTTAAAAAGCAACAACGAACAACTGAAGCGAACAAAAATAAAAATAAACGACGAGACGAAGAAATAGACGACAAAGAAGAGAGAAGATATAATACGTACAAAGACATGTTGCCGGAATACGATGGTGGTATTAATTTTGATGTCTGGCTGGCGCAATTGAGGAGTACGGAGAAAGCATACAATGTTGAGAAGACATTGTTGCGCAAGCTTTTCGTAAACAAGTTGAGAGGCAAAGCTCAACAGTGGTTGTTTTCTAAGCCAAATTTTGCTGAACAGGACATCAACGATCTGATTCGAGAGATGACTGAAATGTTCGGTGGTAAGGAAAATAAAATCTCGATGAGGAGAAAATTTGAAGCCAGGAAGTGGCGCTACAACGAAACGTTTCCAGAGTACTACAATGACAAAGTGGTGCTGTCCAATGGGATGGGAATCGAGGAGGATGAATTCATCGAATACGTCGTAGAAGGCATAAGCGATGAAAACCTGCGACTTTATGCTCATGTCAGCAATTTTAAAGACAAGTCGCATCTACTCCGGACATTGGGTAAGGTCGAGCAGCCAAGACCCAACAACTTCCAGTCAACGTCAAGGGCAGCGATGGCAGCAACGGCAACAACTACGACGGCAGCGACAACGATGCGGCAACAAAAAAAAGAAGGACCGAGATGCTACAATTGCAATTGCGTAGGACATATAGCCACCGAGTGCAGAAAAAGTAAAAGAGAGTTTGGAGCATGCTATGGGTGCGGCTCGATGGAGCATCGGTTGACGACGTGTCCAAAGAAGAAGTACACCGTCCAGTTGGTGGAGAAAAACAACGACGACTTCGTAAGTTATTTATATTTAAAAATTAAAATAGGTGAGAAAACAGAAAATTTCTTTCTAGAATGCCTTGTAGACACCGGTAGTCCCATCAGTTTTATGAAACGTTCGCGCCTTCCCGAAGGAGTAAATTTAAATTTAAAAACTAACGATGTAACTTATTATGGTATTAATAAAAGTAAACTCGTAATTTTCGGAAAGTTTTGTTGTCTCGTTGAATGGGAAAATCTTTTGATTTCGGTAGAACTATTTGTGGTTGACGATAAGTCAACAGGTTATGAGGTTGTTCTGGGAAGAAATTTTTTGAAGGCTGGAAATTTTAAATTAATTTCAAATTATGAAAACAATGAATATATGAAAAGACAAACTTATGAAAAATTAAACGAGAAAATTAATAAAACAATTGATAGTCAAAATTATAAAAGTTATGAAAAAGAACAAAATGATAATAAAAATTGTATAAAATTTAACGATGAGTCAATAATTAGTTTAGACAATAAAAAACTTAATGAAAATAAAAACAACGATGAGTCTAAAGGTAAACAAAACAACGAAAGAAATATAGTTGTACCAATTTATAACCACAATGTTAACGAATTTAGAGCAAATAAAAACAGTATAATCGAAAATAATGTAAATATTAACAAAGATAATGAAGATTTTGTAAAAACTTTAATGATGATAGATTGCAATTATGATGTATGTGAAGAGAAAACTTTAAAAATTGGAAATAATGTAAGTTATGCAACTCAAAAATGTTTACAAGATATTTACAAAAATTGTTATCTGGTGCCTCGACGTCCGGTAGAACCATTAGTAAAAACAGAGATGAAGTTAAATCTAAGCTCGGATAAACCTTTTTATGGGCCGCCTCGTAGGTTGTCATACACAGAAAAGTCAGAGTTAAATAAATTGCTAGATGAGTATTTAGAAAAACGTTACATTAGGCCAAGTGAGTCAGAATTTGTTTCTCCTATAGTCCTAGTAAAGAAAAAAACTGGTGACCTTAGAATGTGCATAGACTATAGAGTTTTAAATAAAGTAACTACAAAAGATAGTTTTCCTATACCGCTAATAGATGATTTGTTAGATCGTATGGCAGACAAGCTGGTGTTTACCAAATTAGATTTGAAGAACGGATTCTTCCATGTATATATGCATGAAGATTCAGTCAAGTATACGTCATTCGTTACACCTTTAGGGCAATATGAATTTTTGAGAATGCCGTTTGGTTTAAGAAATGCCCCATCCGTTTTTCAAAGACACGTTAATAAAATTTTTGCAGATATGATAAAAAAAGATGAGGTTATAATATATCTCGACGACATAATGATAGCAACAAAGGATATTGGCAAACATTTGACGATTTTAAAGGAAGTTTTTAGGAGACTTGTTGTAAACAAGTTAGAATTAAGGTTGGATAAGTGTGAATTCCTTCAGTCAAAGATCAAGTATTTGGGTTATACTGTTACTGGAGAAGGTATACAAGCCGATGATAAGGGTTTAGAGTCGATACAAAAATTTCCACTGCCACAAAACGTACATTCGGTTCAAAGTTTTCTGGGTCTATGTTCGTATTTCCGCAGGTTTGTAAAAAACTTTTCAATTATAGCTAAGCCACTCTACGATCTTACAAGAAAAAACAAAGTGTTTCAATTCGGTGCAGAGGAATTAAAGTCATTTGAAGTACTTAAACAAAAATTGATAGAATCTCCAATTTTAGCACTATATAACCCCAAAGACTATACAGAATTACACTGTGATGCAAGTGCAATAGGTTTAGGAGCAATATTGCTACAAAGAAAAGACGACGGAAAGTTACATCCTATTTTCTATTTTTCCAGAAGAACTACAGACGACGAAGCGAAATATCATAGTTTTGAGTTAGAAACTTTAGCTATAGTTACCGCACTTAAAAGATTTAGAGTATATTTACAAGGCAAACATTTTAAGATAGTGACGGATTGCAATTCCCTTACAATGACACTTAACAAAAAAGAACTAAATCCACGAATAGCAAGGTGGGCGTTAGAACTCCAAAACTACGATTACGAACTAGAACATAGAGCTGGTACACGTATGCAACACGTAGATGCCTTGAGCCGTTCAACGAACATTTTAATGTTGGAAACTAATAGTTTTGAGGAAAACTTAGTTATATCACAAGGTAAAGACAACGTTTTAGTAAAACTTAGAGATATGTTGCTGAAGTCAGAACATCAATTATATGAGATGCGAAATGGTGTTATATATAAAAAACAAAACGATGGGACAATTTTATTCTGCGTTCCTGAAAGTATGGAAAAGCATGTTATGTATAAATACCACGACGAGATGGGACACATAGGTACTGACAAAATGATTGAACTTATAAAGAAGAGTTATTGGTTTCCTAAGATGAGGGACAAAGTTAGTACGCATATACAAAATTGTTTCAAGTGCATAGTTTATTCCTCTAAACATGGAAAAGAAGAGGGATTTTTGAACAATATTCCCAAAGGCGATGTTCCATTCGAAGTGGTGCACATAGACCATTACGGGCCGGTCGACAATTCCCGCAACGTTAAGAAACATATTTTGGTGGTCATCGATGCATTTACGAAGTTTGTTAGATTGTACTCCACGAAAACAACGAATACAAAAGAGGTAGTTAAAGCGTTGTCTGACTATTTTCGATCATACAGCAGACCAAAGTGTATAATATCAGATAGAGGAAGCGCATTTACGTCTGGAGAATTCAAAGAATTTTTGTTAGAAAACAACGTAAAACATATTCAAATTGCGACAGGTTCACCACAGGCAAATGGTCAGGTTGAAAGAGTCAACAGAAATATAGGTCCGATGTTAGCCAAGTTAGTTAAACCAGAAAAAGGAGTCTACTGGGACCACGTTGTAGAAAAAGTCGAGTTCACATTAAACAATACCGTCAATCGAATGATAGGAAAGCATCCAAGCGTTATGCTGTTTGGAGTAGATCAAAGGGGACAAATTATAGACGACTTTAAAGACAATTTAGTAGAAGTTCAACAAAAGATAGTTCAAAAGGATCACAAACAGATAAGACAAGAGGCAATAGTAAAACAGGAACAAGCACAGGCTTATAATAAAAAGTATGTAGATAAAAAACGACAACGACCAAATAAGTATGAGTCAGGAGATTATGTGTTAATAAAAAATTTTGATTCACATCCGGGAGCGTCGAAAAAGTTGTTACCAAAATTTAAGGGACCATACCAAATAGTAAAAGTGTTAAGAAACGATAGATATGTAATCAAAGATGTGGACAATTTTCAACAAACGCGGTTACCATATAAGGGTGTATGGGCAGTTAGTAATATGAGACCATGGTTCGGAAATCGAGGTGCCAAACATAAAAACGTTCAATAAATTGTAAAGATCAGGTGATCTTAAGTGGTCAGAATGGCCGAATTGTAGTAATCAGGCCCAGTGGCAACACTGTATCAGTGCAATAATATAATAATATATAATAGTTATACTCACACATCAACATATGTAAACCGTTGTTACTAGTACATAAGTATATATTCCCTAGTTAAATTTCCCTCTTGTACAAATTCCCCTAGCTTGTAAGAAGAAAGAATAAAGATGAGTCAGTCTGAAAACGAACTCGAAACGAATAAGTTGTGCGTATTATTCTTCTGAAGACTTTAAATATAATAATTATTCGGCCAACAGATTAGCTTACTTTAAGAGTACATTATACAACAATTTTTTTGAATACAAATTCCTGATTACAATTTAGAGTTTTAAATAATATTCGTACATAGCTGAAAGCTTAAAAAAATGAATGAAAAACATCGCTGAAAGATGAACTGAGCCTGTTTTATATTTGTTCATCTTTTCCAATTTCTACTGTACTTTTAAGTGTAGTAGTCTCTTAAAATGTTTTTCAAAATTTCAATACCTGTTGTCAGGGATGGAGGGGACAGTTTCAAGCCGAATCCGAACGGCTAATTTGAGAAAGCACTTTTCATGACAAAAATTACTCTTGGAGAATTTGTCAATTCCTCGCAAGATGCTGTATCCATGAAAAAAAACTTTAGATTAGGCAGGGATTGAACCCAAGTCCTCTTGGATGACAGTCCAACTTACTTCAATCATGCCACGGGTACTACGTATAGGCAGCCAAAATACATGTTTTTAAGTATCGAATATCGGTATAAATTTACATGAGGTTTGACGATTGTCGTTAAAATTTGAACGAAAGCTCTTTAGAATCCTTAATATTTAGAAATTGATCAATTTCTTCTGACCAAAATTTCCAAATAATAAAACTTCATCAAAGTTCCGAAAACTACTTTCATCTTAACTAATAATATTGCCTTCAGATGAAATCATTATGTTTCTTAAAGCTCGTTGAATAAAATCACTGACTATAAACCAACAAGCTTCTTCAAATAAAATTCAAATTAATGAAAGGGTATTTTTAAACTGTGTCAAAAAATTTAGCCAACAACAACTTACAATAAGGCTAAACTTTAAGTAATTTAACTCTCATCTTTCCTTTTTTCGAATATAGGTACCCAAAAGTTAAAATAACATGCAAAACTCATGAATTTATAATAAACTAAACTGCCATAATGATCTGTTTCCTTAAACCTGATACGATGTTTCCTAACTTTATTTACATAGCTTTCAAGTGAAAATAAACTTTGTAATTGAAATCGAGAAAATATCATCATCAGGCACCTTATCAACTACTGTTTTTGACAATATGACCCAATGGACTATTCACAGTATAGGAAGGATTCTATTGAAAAGTGACCTTTTTGGAAGTCCTTTGAGAATTCACATCTACCTTTATGTACATTTATATAATTTTATATAGAAAAATGGAATTTCATTCACTCAAACTTTAATTTAATGTTTGTTTCATTTTTTCGTTCTTTCTTTCTTTCTTTTTCTTTACTCAGTTGACAAAAGAATAAGAAAAAATATTATGCATTGAAAAAGTTCCTATCCCGGGGGCCTTTTTTAAATAGTAAAATCTCATTCCAATAGTGTTTATGTTAGCCTTTTCTCCCCCAATATACCGAACCTGTTAATCTTATCCTTTAGAATTTAGAAAAGATCTTTTAGAGTTGCCGTAATGAATTTTTCCGCAGAATCCTTTTTAAACACCTCATATTCTTGCTATAAATAACAAATACCAAGTAACATCAAGGATTATTTATTTTTCAAGGTAGGAATTTAGGATAAGCCAAGGACTTCTCTTTAAGTGATTTTTTGACTCAAACAGTATAAAATCAGACTTTAAGAAAAAAAAAAAAGAAGATGATGAACTCTAAACGACATAAAATAAATCGGCAACCCTTTTTTCAATATTTGTCCCTGTATCGCATCGTTCCTAAATTTCCTACTTTTGTTTGTATATATTTTTTTTACCTTTCCTTCCACTTCAGTAACCATTTTCTCTGGATTACCTATTGTACCGACATAACCTAAAAATAAAAAAATAAAAAATGGTACTGGAGTATGACACACATCGTTCGCATCGTATAAGGTACAATAAAGTTGTTTTTTCTTGAATTTGACAACTGTGAGTGGAACAGCAAACACTCGGTCCTGAATGTACCTTACCTATATACAATACAAGGATCTCGACCTGAAGTAAGACGACAAAATCATCGTACCATACATTCTGGCTAGAAAATTGTGTCAAATTGGTTTTGACATACTCCCCAAGGATTCGAAGGGCTCAATGTCAATGAATTGCATTTTTTCTTCCTTGTCGTTGTCGTTCAACCCCATCCAGAATCCAGGACTCCATCAGTCTTCCAGGGTTCGTTCCTGGTTATGTGAAGTAGTGTGATATTTGAGTTTTATTTTTTATTTTTTGTTGTTGTGCTTCATTTTTCTCATTCCTCACTTTGAAGAAGTTTGTTTCACTTTTTGCGCTTCATGAAGCATCCCCAGGATTTCAAGATGGGGTTGCAAGGGTGCATGCGGCCGGCATGCCAAACCTCGTATCTACAACAGCCAAGAATTTGATGTTTTTATATATTTATATTGCAAGTAGAAGTAAGCTCCCTTACGTGATTCCTTTTTGCCTCCCCCGGGATGGTCGTAAATTGCAATTTTATAAATTTGTTATGATGATAATGATGATGGAGGCGGAAGAATGAAAGAGAACGAGAAAGAAATAAAAAGAAAAAGAAAGATAGAGAGAAAAAAGTTTTATTTTTTGAAAAACCATTTCGTTGATTTGATAGCAGTACGTATAGGAAAGGACGTAAACGTACGTATGTATATTTAGGTATACCGCCCTTCATATATAAATAACATATATGTATGTACATATACTCGTAAGAGCGGTTAAAGTTAAGAAAATAGATATTCTTTTTGTGGGACCTAGATGTTTGAGAAAAGGGGCAAGAAGGTATCGGTAAGGTAAAGCAGATAAGATAAACATTGATGGATTGAAGGCGTTTAATTATTAATGAGGTTACTATACCGTTAAACAACACTCTAAGCTCCCTAAAGAAGTCCAATTTAGTTAATGGGTTGGTCACATTTATTGAATGAAGTTTTATGATGGTCAATTTTGTGGACTATATAGCGATACATAATTCATCAAAGATTGGTGAAATGATTGTTAATTTTATAGATGGCTAACTTTGATGCGTTTTTGGTATGGATAGATACAAGTTCTTGTAATTTTACTGCAAAAACCCCCAATTGTGCAATTGTGCAACCACTCCATATTTTGTAAATAGATCGATAAAGTACCATTTGAAGTGCTTAGGATTGAAAAGTTAAGTTTGTTTATATTTGAACAAAAAATCAAAACTAGAAAAGTTTTGTAAAACGTTATACTTTTCTACAGTAACAAGGAAATCGGGTGGAGCTTATGAGGTATTTATGGTCAATTTAGCTACATGTTTTTAAAATGTGTACGAATTTAAAGTCCTAGAAAATAAAGCTAAATAAATTGATAATTTAGTGTTTGTTATTCCGGCGAAAAAGACAACTCTGTTCATTCTCTCTTAAACATTAAGAAAAAGTTTAGTTTTTATGAATAGGTACATAACTTTTCAGCATTCGTATGACGAAACAATAAGTTTAAAACGTTAATACAGTTTTTGTAGCTTAGAACTTTCGGTCAAATCAGTAATCTCACCCCCAACTGAATAGAAAAATTAAAAAGTAGCTGGGATGCGACCCCTACTGATAATTTCCCATTCTTGTCTGTCTGTCAATATTTTTAAAAGTTTTAAAAAATATTTATAACAAAATTTATTTGAGAGGCAAAAAAAGTTTTAACATACTTGAGTCAAAAACCATTTCTTATCATGTTCTTAGTTGTTTTTGTAAGCTTTCGTTTGTTTTTTTAAACATAATTTTCAATTCAGTTTTTCTTAAAAGTCAACTAAAGTCAACAACAATATTTTACTTATCTACACTAATATTATAAAGAGGAAAGATTTGTATTTTTGTATGTAACGAATAAACTCAAAAAGTACTGGACCGATTTTAATAATTCTTTTTTCATTAGAAAGCTACATTATCACTGAGTAACATAGGCTATATTTAGTACTATAGATTACTATAGAAATCTTTAGAAATTCCTATTAAAACCAACCGAAGGTGTTAAAAAATTAGCCATAAAATGTCTTTCATCGCATACGCTGCGAAGAGTATTAGTGATAAAACAAACAAATGTTTTCTAATATAGTGATACATGGTCGATTTAATTAGCATGCTTATAACTTAAATATCTGTACCTATTTATGTCTACCCGTGCGAAGCCGGGACGGGCCACTAGTAACAAAATAAATTTGATTTTAATATCTGTTTTCGTTTTCGAGATGTTGAAGTCGATATCCAATTTGTACCAAATTAAAGAAGCATTTTTGAATTTGTTTTCAATTTTTTTAAAAAATTCAAAAACATTATTCTGTGATGCATACAATTATTTTGGAGGTAATACAATTTATTTATGTATAATTGCAGTTCGATAATATTTTACATTTGCATAGACGTATGTTTATTTAAGAGATATAGAAAATTAAATTCTTTACAGCTTCAATATAAGTACTTAATACTTATATAAAAATAATTTAAATGAGAAACAATAAGGGCAAACCTACAAGAAAATAAACTTATATCGCCCCCGTTCTATTAAAACTCCCTTAGTTAATTTTTTGTGTTTTGAGATATTTGCATTTAAAGTTTGAAATCAATATGCAAATTAATAGATTTTGGGAGTTTTAATTTTTTATAATTTAAAAATGGTGCATCGTAGAGCTTCGGGAGTTTTGAGAAAATATAAATTTTGTCATTTGCATGAACTTGGTGTATTTAATTCATGTTTGCGGAAAATGGACTTAGGGAGTTTTCAAAGAACGATGATACTTAAAAACTACAAATCGCACTTTAACCCAAATGCGTTATAAACAAAATAACTAAGAGATTAAGAATAAGCCCATTATCAGAAAAAGAATATCTTCTAAAAAAGTTGTCCTGTAAATTATAAACTACAAGCTTGAGTTGCTTAACATTTTCTTCGGCGAGAAAACCACATAGCTTGCGATTTTTGAGCATTAACCTTGATTTTCCACTTGTGAAAATAGTTTTGTATGGTATTCAGTGAGCAAAAAGCTGTGTCTTCAGCAAACATAGAAAATATAGTGTTTACGTCTAAAGATGACAGGAAGAACACATAAACGTTAAAAAGTATGGGTCCCACCACAGACCCCTGTGGAACTCCACGTACTTTTTCTTTTTTCTTGTTCAAAAGGACTATACCAGTCGATAATTTTGAATTAAGGTTACTTTTGACGTGATTTTTAATTCTTAAAATTTGATGGCTTGTGGAGTGACCAACTTCCAAGCCAATACCATCAAGACCAAATGATTTTTTGGGTTTTAATTGTTTAATCAACTCCCTCACACAACTATTTTTAAAAACATTGTTACTATTTACCTAATTCGTTAAAGAATTGAGATTAATAAGCTTATCTTGTACAATATTTTTAGTCACTGAGATGGGATGAGACTAAATGATTTTGGCAAAAACAGTCACCCAATGCGGTAACCTTTTCCGATTGAGTAACAAGAACACAGCCACTGACTCGAAGAGGCGGAATGATTGAACTGTTTTTTTTTATAATTTTTGTTACATTCCAAAAAGTTTGAATTAGCTAATTGCCAAAAATGGATAAGAGGTCATTCCATTTTATATTTTTAAAAATGTCTATCTCATTCTTTATTTTTGTCTTCAAAATTTTGACATTATTCTTAAAAATATCGATTTTAAACCGAATCCATTTTCTTCTTTCCGCGTTTCGCATGCGAAACAATCGTAAAAATTATTGCGTCAATATAATTTGATTTGTATGAAAGGATTGGGTCTTACAAATAAATAATTCAGCCACTCTGGGTAATTAGGTAATATCATTTGATTTCGGAAAATATACGAAGAGACAACTTTTTTTTATTTAAAATAACACGTGTAGCTAGTTGTTTTTTTCGAAATTATATTAATTTGGTATCACTTAAATGAATAATATAAAATTTACTGTAAGTCGCTAGTGTTATTGGTTCTAAAGATATTTGTAGTCAACCAATTTTGTTCACTTTTTAAAAAGTCTATTTTTTAAAAATCTATTCTGCATCTTTGGATGATATTATCTACAAAAAATGTTTTTAAAACATTTAACTTACATTCTTAAAAAATTCGAAGAATGTCAACATTTTTAATTCGACAAATCGGACCGATTACAATAACTTCCTATGGGAAGTTAAAAACATAGAAGATTAATTTAAGGCAAATACTGTCAAAATACGGTATTTCAAAATTTTGTACGAAACGTTTAGTTATATTGGTGTTTATCTTTAATTCAGTTTTTTAAAATATTGTTAAATTATAATAGTGAAAGAATGTACGCATTTTCTTAAAATATTCTAGTTTTTTCATATTTAAATATTTTAAACTAAATTCAATTCGGTTCTTGTAGCTTACTACTTGGTCCTTCCTAGATGTTTGCAAACACAGCAAAAAAAGTTTGCATATTAACAATAGTCGATAGTCAACTTAAAATTTGGCCAAATTTTCGTATTGACAACCTTATTTTAAAAAAATTGACAACTGGATAGTCAATAGATCAATTTTCGATTGTCTATTCTGGGTAGTCAATATGACAACAAAAGTAGTCAATAGAACAACTTCGGTATAGTCAAAATGACAATTTGGTTGTCATATTAACTTCCAAAATTGACTATCGAAAATTGTTATATTGGCTATCAGGTATAGTCAAACTAGATTACGGTTTACAGAAAAAATTGTCATATTGACTACCGCAATAGTCCTATTGAATACCGCAGTTGTCATATATTGACTACGTTCGTTGTTATATTGACTATTATAGTTGTCGTATTGACGACGTTCGATGCCAAATTGACTACCGCAATTGTCGTATTGACTACCACATTAGTCAAAACGACCACCGTAGTTTCAATTTTCTTCAACCAAAGTTGTCATATTGACTACTACAGATGTCATATTGACTACCAAATTATAAACAAATTTCGGATCCCAAAATTGACAACCGAAAATTATTTTATTGACTATCGCGGTTATCAGCTGAGAATTGACTACCACATAGTCAATAGGATGACCTGTGCGAGTTTTTTTCGTATCATTAGCATCTAAGAGCTTATATGGATTTATTAGAATAATTCTCTTTTATTTCTTATAGCAGAAATAAAAAAGTAAATAAATATCATTAGTAGATGTAATTTGTTAATACAACTTTAGCTGTAATTTTCACAAATTTATTAACTTTTTTTGAGACCGGAAAACTTCCCTTGTAGGTAATTTTCCTATTTATTGTTTTTTTTTATCCTGCACGAATTAAGGCAAGTGGTCATTATTACCTTTATTTTTTGTGTTACCAACTTCTATATATTTTTGTTTATATCATTAGACTTATTTTTTTGTTTGTATTTTTTTATTCATTTTAATATTAGCTTCTTATTGCTATAGCATAAAAAAATCGAGCAAAATAAAATAATTCCAAAGCATACAAAAAGAAAAAAACAGATTTATACAAAGTACCTACATCATTTCGTAGCTAAAGCTATCATAGCATTTTATTTATACGAAAACTTTTTCCGAATTTCCAGCTATGAAAAACTTTCATTAAGAATCACCAACAGTAAATATGGGGTCAAACTGGGACTGGGCAAAAGGGCATGTCGCAATCTTTCCAACGACAAACAAGGAAAATAATATTCCTACTCTCAACTGTCATTGAGTAAGCAGCAGTTCAACACACAAAAAAAAAAGAAACTTTTTAGCTTATTTCTAGACATAATGTCCTGCAACTGCCAAATGTCCAACCGTCCAACTCCCTGAACCGCTCGCTCTCCTCCTAAATGTATGAACGTTTACATGTATAAGAAAGTGAAGCATACCTAAATTATCCAAATATTTATTTAATTTATGGCAAAGGAAGTGTAATAACTTTTGGTTCTTTTTTTCTTGTAGCGTTTTCGTTGGCTTTCTTGGTATCAAGGATACGAATTTATTGCGTAGGACCTAGGACGAAGTGTCCATGTTCAAGAGTAGCTGTCACGGTTGGTTGGTGTTGGAGTGTGTTGGTACTTGAAAAATTTTTCTATAATAAACTTTTATATATGCCAGGAGCAATAGCAGTAGCAGCAGCAGCTTATGATGATGTTATGGAGGTAATTTAGTGACAGGATATAGCTAGAGGAGTATATATACAAAATACTGGAAAGTGCCTTAAGGAGGAACGTGTCATGATGAGGTCATTATTTGGAGGAGAGTACATTAAATAAAACTGTTAACAACGAAGCGGGTATTGGGTGTGAACATAATTTTTGTTGGTGTTATTTTGTTGTTTTATTTTTTGAAAATATTTCAGAAGTTAATCTGTAGGAATCAATTTTTAAGAATTATTAGATTTTCTAGAGTCTATATAAAGATGGATAGATGGAAAATATGCACACAAATCATTTTATCTAGAAAGATGACTGAAACAATATATAGAAATGATTGGTTGAAACTGTGTTAGGGACCATCGTGCTTAAAAATTACCCGATTTCTAAAATTGGGAACGTGAACTATATTAAAATAAAAAAAAAATTTAACTGAATTCGAAGGCCCTATAGCTCGTAGAGAAACCGGGATCAGTGTCGTACAAGTCACAACCATTCCTGTGTGCAATAAATGACAGAAATGTTTTTATATATAGTTTGCATGCCAAATGTGTAAAACTTAAAAAGATCACGCACGCGGGGATTGAACCAAGACATCTCACATGACAGCCCTATGAAATAACCATCACGACGCAGATTGAGGAGTTTTTTGATTTCGGGAGTTGAATTTCGGTACAGAAGTATCAGAGTTTCCAAATTTGGTCTATGGAGAAAATTAAAAGGGCAATTTAACTTACGACCCTGAAGTTCATAACATTAAAACAATAATTCAAAACAGCTTAAAACAAGTGTTGATAAAATGAGTTGAAAGGATTGGCAGAATTAAGTGGTTTTAAATTTTTAAAGGGGTTTGTTTTAACACATACAACAAATTAGTGGATTCGCTGGTACTTTATTTTTATTTTGGAGTCAAAAACATCCTTTTTTAAGCAAATCTTTGATTTAAGTCCTCATTCAAATTTTTTAATAAAAACAGTAAAATAAGATGTCCCTCATGTCTAATTTAAGTCCCCAAAATTCCATTTGCATATCTTCTTTCATCGGAGATAATTCTTTCACATATCACTTGAAACTTTTAATAATCTAGATGTAGACGTTTGAATAAGTTTACTAGTCATCAGACAATCTTTTAAGCTTAATGAAATTCATATCACATAACATTGTTAAACTTAAATAAAATCTGTAAAACATTGTACCTTAACTTGTTTTTTGACTCGATAGAAATAAATTTCACACATTTACTAGATACATACATCCTTTCATCCTTTAAGTCATCTTTTCTCTGTACCCTTTTATCCTTGTTTAAATGAATATTTATGAGCCAAGGCTGGGTTTCACTTTCTGTTCAAACCAAAGTGGTGTCTTCATCTGGGGACCACTTTTTGTGTAGATACCTCATACATACCTTCATTCTACCATCTTCTCGCCATGGACATAAAACCTAATTAGTTAAAAGCTTACTTCATTGCACGTTTTTTTTTTTGTTTTTTCGTTCTTGATTATTTTGGTAGGGAAAATGTTTTCAACACCGAAAAAATGGGTTCATTTTTACCATGCTACAATTTGCAAACGACTTTGCACTCTCAATTGCTGACCAAAAGCCAAAAAAGGGTTTGTGGCACGACAACCGCAAAAACTGGGCTCGGTGCGGTTATATTGGCACATAAGGACCCATCTTCAACTGACTGTAGATAGGTATAAATATACACCTAGACTTCTATTCTACCATTATAGGTAACCTTTTTACTATACCTACCTTCTTCTGCGGTGCCACATTGCTGCAGTAGCAATTCAAAGAGTATCTTTTCCTCAGAAGCCCACACAGAAAAAAAAATAAAAGAACCAAAACGAAAATGAAAAACTCTTCCAAATTTGCAGGAATTTGTCTGCAGAAAGTTGATATCTTCATTTGAGCGAATTGCATCTAGGAAACGAAGTCCTACCCTACTCGTATCTATGCATGTGCACACATTGGAACACTTTGTTTACCCTTTAGTAGCAGCCGAATGAATCTGTTGAGGATTTAATCCCGTTTGTCTGCTTGTTCCTTTTCCTTTTTTTTGGTTCTAAGAGTGTGTTATATGTGACTTGAAATATCTACGTGTCTACAAAAAAAAGAGGTGTATCCAAACACTATACCCACCAACTCACCATATAGTACCTAAGCATAGAAAATACGGAAGCGACATCAAGGACAAGGACTTTACCTAGAAAGTTTTTTTTATTTTTTGATACTTTCGGTCCAAGTATTGCATCTGTGAAAAAAGAAGAAGAAATATCAGATTTCCTTATCTAAACCTAATTTTTAACTTGAAGCTAAGCATTATGTAAGTTTGTATGGAATTCAGAATTTGTATTACCCATAACATCATTTAAAAATCTTACAAAGTTCCTCTTGACAGATCAAGGATGTGTACCTTATGACGCGACGCCTAGGAGACAGAATCTTCTAATTTAACTTTGCTCTTTAAACAACCTTTTTAAATATTGAGCAATTTACTAGCTATACCAAAATTTAAATCGTTTGCAGGTTAGTTAAATAGTAATTCCTTTTTATTAAAAACAGTGCATATGAAAACGCCTTAAAAATGACAGTTCGTGAAAAAAAAATCAAACAAACCTAAATTTAGTGAGCGGACATATTGTTTTGAAATGTCATCAGGAAATGACAAGTCATATCGATTTATCAAATTACTAAAAGTTTAACAAACCATGCTTTGGCTATCTAGTTACTGATTGAAAATGACTTTAACATTTCTGAGCAAGGTTATACAACCTTTGGATAGGAGTATTTTATTTATTTATTTTCCCACCCAGGACCATCCAGCGCAGCGTTTGAAATAATCCCAAAGGATTGAGGACTTTTAGATCTAGGAGACGTTCCAGACGGTAGGGTAGGTGAATGTTATGTGAGTAAACCGACTTTTTGCAGTTGAATACATTTGTTGTTTTCTCATCCAGAAAGACGTGTCATTCATCGGTCGGTAACGGTATATCTCTCTTATAATGTTTGATGCAGTACAAAAATGTGTTTGTTCGAGTGTCTGGCTGTTTAAAATGAACTGCTATAGCGAACACATGCATCTGTGCAGGAGTTATTTGATTGAACAGAAATTGACTTCTACGTAGTTTTCTTATATGAGGCTTTTTTGACAGTCATTGTTTCAAAATGAAGTTCAGAAATATGTTGGTTTCTTTTAAGATTAATAAAAAACAAGGTTGCTACGGTATTGTAGTATATAACTTAAGAGCAATTTGCTCAAATGAAATACAAAATTTTGGGATGGTTAGGTATAACATATTTTAAATAAACTTAAAAATGTATTAGTAATAAATTTAAAAAAAACAGCCTTCTTCACACAAAGTGCCATTTAAGAAAGATCAAAGAACACGAAAATCCATTACGTTAAGTTCTTCATTCCTTTTGCTATAAAATCTTTAAATTCAATTACTTATCCGCAAACTTCTTCCTCTCTGGTTTCCGATGTAACACCCTTTATTCCATGTCAATGACAAAACTAATGATTTATTTACTTAATTCAGCTCCAAATGATAACCTCAGAAGCTTAAGGAAATCGAACGAAAAATCTCCAAAGCTGAAAACAAACCTTAACTGTTCGTCGTCGTCGAACGCTATCACCACCATTTACAGTTGAACGCGATATTACGAATACGAATTCCACCTTCTCGAACTCTTAATTCGCCATATTTGATCCCTGGAATATTGTTTGTGCCTTTTAACAAAGGGGCAATCCAAAAATAAAACAGTTTACCAATCAATTCGGTTATTAATGATTTCCCAGCTGTCAAACAGCCACAAAATGCCATCCGAAATCAATCATTAATGTAATCCTTGTCGGAGCTCCGTAGCAAGAAAAAGCACAATAAGAAACCCCGAACAAAAAGTGGAGTTCCGGCTTTCTGCGTGGCCAAAAGGATCCAAAGATCCCAGAACCCAGCACCAATACCGAATTGGATGTCACACAAAAAAGATTAATGGAGTCATGTTCAACAACATATAAAACTATATGAATCCACCCGCTTCAAATAACGGAAGCGGATGTTATACAGAATTGCTTGAAACAAAAAGGGTGGCGTGTAGATATACGAGTAAAATGAAGATCCGCCTAGCATTGTTCTCATTAATCAAACTCCATAGGGACCCGCACCATACAAACCCCAAGAACCCCACATTTCAACAATAAAGGTTTTGAACTGTTTCAACTTTCTCAGAAGATGCTTTGGCGTGCGGGAGAAATTCCCGCCACTAACTGCTATAATGCTGTGATAGCGTAGCGTTCAAGGCAAATCCTTGTTTCCTTTCCTTGTCCTTCACTTCTGACCAAAAGCGTAAAATATTTTGCTGACATTGAGGAATTGAAGAGGAGATTTCCAGGATCAAGGACCAAAGAATTTATCTATTTTTATATTTACGTTTGTGTGCCTCTGTCTCTGCCTCTGCCAGTACCAGTAGAAATCCTCTCGTTTGACATGATGTTTACTGCATGGAGCTCAGAGGAATATGGGAGGATTAAATGTATTTGTCGTTGTGTGTTGTTTTTTTTTTGTTTCTTTTTACTACTTCCTTACTCCCCCACGTATGTCCTTGTCGCTAGTCGTCCTGATAAATGTCACTGTGTTAACACATATGTTATTCTGCAGAAACAGATTAGCTGGAGTTTTTTCGTAGCCCCCCTATTTTTTCTACTTTGCAAAGCGAAGGCATTCCGCACTCCACCCTTGTCAAATCAAAACAGCTCACTCAGACAAGCGTATTACTTCCGTCTGCTATCATTTTAAATGGAGCCAATATCGTTGTCGTTGGGATTGGAATTGGGATATGGCAAGGATGGCGGGAATCTAGGACAATGCCAACAGAAACTTTTCAAATAAATCCTTCAATTGTTTCATGATTTAAATTGTTGGTTTTTTTTATTTGATTTTTTGGAACAAAAAGTTACTGCCGTTATTCCAATTCATGTGATCTTATTTTTTATCATGTTTAGGTATGTGGAAAAAAAACAATCACTCACAACTTTGACGAAAGGATCTCACAATCGAACTTTTGGCTTGGTGGTGTGGTTCCCGTTGTCAAAACGTTCGCTCTGCAAAAGTTCTATATTTTCCATCTACCTCTAAACTCGAACTCGGCCGTGCAACTATTTTTGCCATTTTGTGGGTCAAAAAGGATAATAAATTTGAAGCTTTAATTGAACCGAAATAGAAAAAGAATCTTCCGGCAAGAAAAGTTTTTCAATTAAGGATAAAAACTATTATAGGGACTCTGTTAAATGCAGACTACAGGTTGAAAAGTTTTGTCTATACAGGAATATACATACTTTGTTTACAATTAGATAACATAGTATACCTGACAAGCTTGCAGGCTTTGGTCTTTTGAAAAGGAACTGAGTTTGAACTCAATTCATTAAACTCTTTTGGTTTTTGAAAGTTTTGTTACAATTTTGCGGTTTTGGTTGATGTCATTTTCAGTTGTTTTTAAAAAATACGATGTACTTTTTTTGTCAAACTTTAAATGACATTTGTTTTTTTTTTTTTTAAATTCCATTAAGTGTTTGTGAAAGTCAAAACAGGTGGATATAATTATTTATTTTTTATTCCTGCCATTAAGAACTTTACACCAAGTAAAAAACATGTTGAGAAAAATTTCAGATGTTATGGTTGTGTATACGAAACAAGTCGAAAGTGATAAAGTTTTATGATTATTGTTGTTTTCAACTTCAGGTGAACAGGTTTTTTAGATTAATATACTTTTCAAAAATTGTCGCAGTTTGCCCGCAAATTCTTAACAGCTTTATAAAAAAAAATTTGGTTTTCATTATGATACCATGTTTGTTTAACAGTGTGTGTATATAGCCAAATTGAACTTGGATTACAGTGGACTTTAAGGAAATATATAATTAACACCTCATTTATTTAAAGAAACAATGCATAATTTGTTCTAATTGAACGCTTAAGGCACCTTAAGGAAATTTTAGCTTCTTTTTGTTTGTAAGGAAGACAGATAAACTAATATACACAAGTTCCTCTTGCTTCTTATATATGGATGAATCCTTAAAAAAATCCCATATGAGGTCCTGATAGATAAGTTTAAAAAAAAAAAACACTCAAATTCCACTATTGACTTAACAAAACGACCGCATAATCCGTTTATTAATTAATTAATACTCTTCCGCAGAACAACTTATTTATGTATATGGAATCCTATCACACTCCACACACTTCCCCAAAAACAAAAAGGTGATCCTTATTTGCAACTCTTTGAAGTGTTTTAACAGTAAGTAAATACCAACCACAAACGCCACCGTTCAAACTCAAAGCATCACAAACGAACAACAGCCAACCGTACAGAGATTACCATCCACCCCCTCCCCCCAATACCTACATCATTCCTATACACCCCTTCCATCATTAATTAAATGACAGCCTAAGCGCATTGTAATTTCATTAATTGCCATTTTATTTTGAAGCAGCAACAGACAGAGTCACAGGATATTTTAGTGTAATCTTCCTCCTTACACCGCACTTTCCTACTTTTTATTGTAATATGGATCCCTTTCCATATAAATATATGCATATGTATACGTTTTATAGATATATGTATAACTATGGTTACACAAAAAAGCCAGACTATATATGGTATAGGATTAAGCTCTTGTATCCTGCATACAATGTTCCGAAATCAATGGCCCTCAACTTATAGGGTTGAGAGCTTATAATTAAAATCATTGAACTGCAATTATTTAATTGAATTTATCATCAAACGACGAATTGGCAGCACAAAGTGCTGTGTAATTGAATGTACTCTGAGCTTGGAGTGCGTTCTGTGCTTGGGTTATTCCAAGTGTGATTACTCAATCGAACGCATAACACAAATTTGCACCGAAAAGGATTAGTGACGTTCACTCTCTCTGTCTCTCTCTCTCTCTCTGTCTATTTGGGGATACTGACATTGGATAAGTTTTACAAATTGGTATAAGAGCTAAGGTTGGATGGCTTAAAAGGTTAAAATTGTTGAATATATATGCATAAGGTCTCTTATGGGTACATTTCTCCATTATCTTACGCACCAAAAACTACTGACTCTATACAGCTTACGATGTAGACCTCTTCAACTATTTCTAGCTTCTGAATGCATAAATCATCGGATTTCTGTATAATAAGAGGGAACTGGTGGAGGTCCTTGTGTAGACTGGGAATTCAAGTGGAATTGTGTCCATAGGGATAGTTTTCTCATTTTATGTTTTATGAACTCAAATAGCTTTTTCATTGCTTATTCGACAATGACAAGGAGAGGACGGGTCATTCATTCGAAATCGAGGGGCAATTAGAGTTATAAGCTGCTGAAATCTGAAGATGATGTAGATTCTTCAGCAGAAATTTGTGTTCCTATGCATTTGCTGATGAGATGCATTGATCAGCATTTCATCTCGCTTCGTTATGTGTAAATATGAAAATTGATTGTGAGATGACAAAAATACATGTTTTTGCTACAATTTAGGTTGTTATTTCCGCTAAAATAGATCAGGAGACTATTATTTTTTAAAACCGTAACATTTTGCAAGTTATCAATCTCAAAAGCAATAAATCCAAAAATTTGTAAATAATGTTTGCAATAGAACTAAAAGTACACAAAAACTTAAACAATATCTTTAAAAACAACAAACAATATCTAATTAACAACACCCGCTTTACCACCTACTCAGGAAGGATGAGAAGATTATTTCGAACAGCGAGTGTCAGCGAGCGTTTGATAATTTAAAAAAAGGAAATGATGAGCGATAACGTTCTAATAATTTTCAATAAATTTCTTCTTCCTTAGCGTATTTAACTATTACATCAAATACAAAAGTTCAAAAAGAATATTAATGCCGATTTTCTACCCAGAAATCCATTTACAACTCAAGATTAGTGTAATGATGGTAATACTTACGAAATATATCAACTCTGGAACGAATACCTCTTACAAATTTAAATGTAGCTAAAGAAACAAAGCGTAACATAGAGTTGTCTTCACTTTGGATGCTCCTACAGACAGGAGCAAAATACGTCGTTCAAATAGATGGAGAGTGAACTGATGATAAATGAAGGGTGTATTTATCATGGACTACGAATATGGATTCCCCATACAATGTGCACAAGAGTTCTAAATCGGCAGCGTGAAAATGAAAGCTTTGGCTG
This sequence comes from Eupeodes luniger, assembly GCA_951509635.1. NCBI lineage: Eukaryota > Metazoa > Arthropoda > Insecta > Diptera > Syrphidae > Eupeodes > Eupeodes luniger. Next base: position 129,975,692 of record OX608075.1, on the reverse strand, counting down.
TAGAAGCTACTTCTATTGGATTAGAATTGATCGCAATATCGACGAGTTAGTGAGAAGCTGTCGGGATTGTGCCAAAGTTCTCAAAGAACCAACAAAGACAATTTCAGACCACTAGACGATTTCAGCCTAACCATGGCAAAGGCTTCATAAAGATTTCGCGGGATCATCAATTGAACGATGCTTGTTAATCATGATGGATGCAAAGAGGAAGTGGTTGGAAATTTTTCAAATAAGTCGGATTACTAGTTTCTACACCTTACGACCGATGAGAGAAATTTTCGCCAGATTCGGGATTCCTCAAAACTATAGTGCCCAAAAACTAAACAAATTTCACGTCGAAACAGTTTCAAGATTTTTCAAGATCCAACAACATTTGTCACAAACTCCCTTCAACAGCGCATCCATCAACAAACGGACAAGCAGAGCGGTTCGTTCAAATTCTAAAAAACGTATTACGATCTATCGTGAATTATCTAGACGACCTTCACACAAAACAACAACCGCTTCTTAAGCAATATCGTAAGATAGAAAGCTCAACTTTAGGCAAAAGGCCACTAGAGATGATGTTGAAATTTAATCTGCGCAACAGAATGGACTTATTGCGCCAGTTCAGGTCCGTTATCACCAGAAGAAAGAATGCAATGGAAGTTCGGTAGAGTTACCGATAAGGTCGGTAATTTACATTACATAGTAGATGTAGATGGAACTCCATTCCGGAGGCACATTGAACAAATGAGATCCAACAAAGTTGAAGGTAATACGCCTGATTTATTTCTAATTTCTCAACACACTAGTGCGAATGCGAATTAGGACGAGACCGAAAGGTCCCCAGGCACTATGCTAGTTAAAACAACAACCAAACAATGAAGCATTCATTTCCAAGCAACCATCACGGGAAATAGTACCACATTCTTCGTCATTAATAACTGTTCCTTCGCCCAAACTTGTGAAATCGAAACATCCAATTTTGGTGAGGAGGTGTATCAGGACGCATCACCAAGTAATTCCCTACCAACATAAACCTTAATGGGGGAAAAACTTATAGATATTCAAGACACAAACCAACACCTATTGAGCATTTCACTTAAACTATTTAAATGTCATCCAAATTGAAACAATACAATAATGCCATTATATATTGAATTATCATAGCACGAGGTCGTTCCTTTCATTTATTGGTTAAACATTACCATTTTCCACTCTCATCCGTTCGTTGGTACATAGCTATTCATTTAATAATTATTTAAAATAAGTAAATTTTGAATGATTTAGAAAATTGCGTATATGCCCGAGTGTACTGTTAATAAATTGTCGTTTAAGGAAATACAACCTTATTTTTGTAAATTTAAGGTACTTGATATATTTTTATTTTATTTATTAAGTTAAACAAGTTTCTATTTTGTTATTTAATTATCAAACAGTTAACAGAATAAACAATGCTAAACTCGGAACAATTTAACAAGTTTAGAAAAGTTAAATTAAATATTTGATTTGCTGTCATATAATTTATTTGAAATTAAATCCAATAAACTGTCCGTGGGATTAATAGATCCCTTTTTTAAAATACAAAACACAAATGAATGGCGTGGTACAGAAATTTAAGGAACCACTCCTTTAGGAAAAAATGTTTGCTTAAAAACAAAAACAAAACGACCATGACCAGTGTGGGTTATAGAGCACTAAATAATTTGCTGAAGCGTTTGAGTATTCTTTCGCAGCCCAATTTCTTAGAAGATAAGAAAAAACAAATACATACACAAAAAAAACAGTAACGAACGAGCCAAGCACTACTCGAGACACCCTCCAGCTTTCTTTTCCTTTTGAATGTTTTAATTACTCCAAGCTTTCCTTGAGGATCTTTGGATTTATACAAGATATTTGTCTTTCGTCAAAAATAAAAAAAAAAAAAAATAAAAAAAAAAATGTATATAAACATTTTCCAAGTTTAAAGTGAAGTTTATGTGCGACTTTCTAGAGCTATCTTTGAGGATAGAAAATTCATCAACCCTGCTGCATTTAACTTACCAACAACTGATGGAGACGGAGATTCTCCAAAAAGTCTCATTGAAACTTTTTATCCAGGAAGTTGGTGGGACAATTTAAGTACATATATTTTTCTCTTTCTTCATTCCATTTTTTTTTCTTCTTCTTCTCCTCCTTCTTCTTTTATAGTTAAACTTGTTCTGTGAACCTTTCCTCTTAGTGTTGGTCGCAGTGACAGACTGACAGACGCAAAAAAGTTTATTCATCGTTACTTTGCCTCCTCGTATAGTCATCATCGTCGTCACCGTGTCGTTTAGAAATGGCGCCCGAGTGCGACGCTGGTTCTGGCGCTGCCGCTATCACGATATCAATTATTCAGTAACCACTTTGGAAATTACAAGAAAAATCAATTAGTTGACAACTTGCCTCCACTGAATATTAATCAATTTAAAAGAATGTTCCATCTCAGTTTATATGCATCAGCATCAAGCATCAGTAAAAAAAAGAAAGTTACAATTCTTGACTTAGAGCTGTCCGTTCCTTTAGCTGCTGTTGTGTTGCTACCATTTCTGACTCCTGATGATGATGATGATGATGAAGGTAAAAATAAAAATACAAAAATACATCAGCTGATGGACGACGTGCATTATACAAAGTTTACTATCGTCCTTGGATACGCTTTACTCGTACTGCACGAAAACATTCGCCACTTTTAATAATGTCTTCTTATATATAAAACGAACAAAGGTTACTTGGATCTACCTACTTACATCTAACAACATGCACCTGCCCAAGTCAATAATTAAGTTCAACTTTTTTTTGGTGCAAGAATTGGGCGTGCTATAGAAAAGTTTTACCCTAACAATGAGAAAGTTTTAAACTCTCTTGCACTTTTGGGATGTTTAAAAAAAAAAAAACAAACAAAAATTCCAGTTGCCTGATATACTTTTAACTTAAAAGTTCTCCCTCTGTTACACTATCTCGCCTTTGTCGCCGGTTGTAGAGTGTTTAAGTTGTATCCGTGTATACTCGTTACTTTACTTTTTAAAGGAGTTTTTGATATAAAAGATACTATACTTCAGGCAAGGCGGTATATTTTGCTGTAAAAGACGTATTCTATCCAACAACGTTTAAAATACTTACACCTGGGTTTTGGAGAACATGGCTTGTGCGGAATGTAACTTAAAACCCGACGAAACATCATTCTGAGAAAAATAAAGGTGTGATGCTGATGAAAGTCATTATGGTAACGAAAAGTTTTCTTTCTTATCTCAGTGATGAGCATTTAAGATGTGATGAATTTAAGATTTTAAATAAGGGTATAAATAGGTAGACCTTAGAAAAGATAGTATAAATTAATAAACGGGCACAGACAATTCAAAAGACAGTTAACTCCCTCAAGCAAAAAATGAGAAAAACATCAACTTAAATTAGTGAGACTTAGATGTTAAACGTTAGTTTCTTTATTTCTTCCATAGGGTTTTCCAATAAATGGTTTTGTTTTGAAAAGCACGTTATTTGGGTAGCTGTCACTTATAAATCCGTTATACATAGTTTGAAGTTTGACAGGTAATAACCACAGAATTACTACGAGAAAGAAACAATATCTTCTCTAAAAACGCAGTGAAATTATAAAAATTACGAAATGGCATAATGTGCAAAACATGCCACTAAATTGTTATTTCTCCAAGTGGTAATCACAATTGCTGGCCGAAATCTTGGGATTTAACAACTTTAGACCTTTTTACTTACACGTAAATTTGTTTTCATCAAATCAGTTCTAACTTTAAAATATCATGGACTTTCACCAAAAACAGTTTGGTATCCTAAGAGACCTTCAAAAAGTATGCTATAATAAAGCTCAAGAAACCGTTTAAGAAGAAAATCCGCTTATCTGAGATGACAAACAGTCAATTGTCAATCAATCACCTTTAAAAAACTCTGTTTCAATCAATAAATTGTATACCCAAAACGTTTGTTTAGTAATTGAATCTATGCAATATTCTTAACATACAAATTCTTAATAGAAAATCGAGTATAAAAACGCGTTCTGGGCTGCAGAATAATTATCAAGAAATCCTTAGCTATCGTCAAATAACGATTTAATTAAACTATAATATACATAAATCATATTATTTGCATCGTTCTCAAGAACAGTCAACAAAACAAATTACTTATTCATTTTTATGATTTAAGTTTAAATGTGCTTTGGTGCGATAACTTCTCCCTTCCTTTAAAACGAAAACCTTTAGAATTTCCTTCAAAATGATAATGCTTTCAAAATTTATTGCATTTCCATCAGAGTCGAATATAGTAAATTTTCGTTAATGGTTTTGGCACTAAGCTTAAAATATCGTAGTAAATCGACCCCTTTTTAAAAGTCTTCAGCTTCACACAAAAACGAATACGAAAACAACCTAACAAATCAAGATAAACAAAATCCATTTCCTCCATCCCACCCACCATCAAGCGTGTTCTTTTATTAAAAATGCAGAAAAATACTCATAAGGGACTACAATTCATCCCCTGATTTGGCGAGAACTCCCATCCCCTTCATCAAAAAAAAAAGGAACACAAAAATGAAAGGAGAGATAGGTTATGACATAGCGCATAGGGGATTAGTGCCAGTGGTGGATCTCCAAACCCTCCCACAAAATTGAACTTTTAATGGACACTCAACGGAAGAGTCTGTGTATGACATAACCAAGTTATCGTAATAAAATTATGTGAAGGACGCGTGGCTAAGTGCCATTCACAGTCACAGCTATATACCAAAAGCCCTTATAACTTTGCGCAGCCCTAGCGCCCAGCTCTTGCCCAGCGCGCCAAAGTATGAATATTGAACCCCTCAGCATGCCTTGGCCCTTGCTCGCGATAGCACTGGTGTGATGCGTGAAAGCCGGCAGAGGATTTGTTGGCACTTCGCATGCATTTAGTCCTTTCAAATCAAAACGAATCTAATCATGGAACTACTCAACCTAATTGAACGCGTTTAGCGCCTTACAAGGGGGAGTACTTGATGTGTGTCCGCAATCAGCTATTTAGCATCCTCTTGTGCGGTTGTTGGGGATGAAAAAGAAATTTATTCATACTTTTATCAAAAGCGAAACGGTGACTCACGTTGAGGGGTTCTAATGGGGATTTTTGTAAGGCTCACGCATAAATAACCCAGAACCACCCTTTAGAGCCACCCGCACTCCTCGAGAGATTTGTAGAGATTTTTCTCGCATTCTCTCCATATGGTCAATATAATTAGTGTGATAAATGCGAGAAAGGAGGTGGGGTAGTTTCAAGCCACTGACGGAAGACCCCATGTTCTCGGCTCATTTCCTGTCACCCTATCTCGGCCGGGCCCACCACGACCACCACATTGGATTATTATTGTTTCAAGGTGAGATTTAATTAAGCAGAATGAATGCTCGGATTGAAACGGAATTCAACTCGGGTCGTTGCTTTTCGCGCGGAAAATTAATGCCTGCTTCGCCACATCAGACAGCGCCAACCTACCCATGGTACGCTACGCAAAACAGAGCAGCTTGGTACTGCTAATTGGCGAACATATTCCGAAACTGGAGGCCTCAACCATCCAGGTATATGGAAGGTGGTTGTAGGTATGTGTTTTTGAAGTTTTTCTTGTGTGGTATTTTATCAGCGATTCAGTGATTCTGACTCGAACCCCGCGCCCACGCCCATGCCACGGTGTGGTGGCCTTTGGTTTTTGTGTGTTAAGGCAGGAAGAGCAATGCCTTCCGCTTATTGTGGAAAATTTATGGATTCAATTAAAAGTTTTGCCGTTGCTGATGAAGGTAACATTGTGGCAAGCTGCAAGGCGAGGTAATAATATTGGTGTTGATTCTTGGGGAAATGGCAAAAACAAACCACCAAGGACGAACTGATGGAGGTCCTTCTCTTTTCGACTATAAACAAAACGATAATGTGAATATGTACGAGTACGACTACGAGTATGTATTTCCCCTGGAAGGTAAAGTTTTGATATTTGTTTCATATCTTTGTCGATGATTGGGGAAAAGGAAATGATGTGGTTGATGCTTATTTGATCGATTTATCGAAAGAAACAAAAATTTTGATCCGGATATAACACCACTAAATCGATGTGTACGTAGAAAAAACTTTCGTATAGTTTGATTTGATTTTCACGGAGAGATTGACTATTATACTCATTCATCAAGAGTATGAAGGGCATTCATCTATTAATAGATGGATTAAATTGTATCCGAGAGGGCTTAGATACTTTATTTATCATTGTTCCATTAACCTGCAAGTTCAAGTAACATCAGCCCTATTAAATGATTTTTTAATTTTTACATTCACATTTTACAAATAAATTTTATTTATGAATAAAAAAAGTAAAAGAAAATCTAAGTTTAGTACTTCTTAAAAATATATTCTCTTAATAAACAAACATGTCTAGGTACAGCAAAGCCCGCTTAATAGGAACACCTAAATGTCACAGTAGTTTTTTCCTCGATAAATTGAAAAAGATAACTTGACTTGCAAACTGATACGTCAAACAAATTTCACTCAAGTGGATTTTAAAATTCAATTTACCGAGAATATTTATTTATTTATTTATTTAATGAAAATGTTTTTAAGGTGAAAAATTAAGAAGAAATGAAAGCGTTCAGCAAACATTTTCTCTGATTAACTTTTTTCACTTATAAAGGAATTTATTAGAGTAAAAAATATGTTTCACATAACCAGTTTCTTCACCTAAGCTGTGTGTTTCAAAAGCGATGTGTAGAAATGACAAAAAAAAGTTTTTCAGATGAAAAAATTTGTGTAATTATGTGTCGTTTAAGTTGGTTCTACTGTACTACTAACTTTTAATTTCCGAATGCTTCAAAAATGCGGAGATATCTCGATGTTGAAGTAAACATAACTTCTTGCCGCATATTCTCGATATTTCCAAATCTTCCTCCATTTCGATTATTTACCTTTCATTGAACTTTTGAATCATTATTTGTGAAACGACGTACAAAGTCCCTTTAGCGAAACTTCTTCCTTGACTATTCTACGCATAGGTACGGTACTGGTTCACCTACAACTATTATAACGTTACCTACACTACATATGTATCGTGATTCCGGACAAAGTTTGAACTTGCATACCTACCGCAAATAGGCTTCATTGGTTTGCATTGCACCATTGCACTGCATTGACCTCTGTGTGTTTGCAACTATCTAACTGAATAAAGGTTATGCATTTTTTCCCTAAAGTTGGGAGAAAAAAAAAATAAAGAAGAAATAATGGGAAAACTTTGACTGAAGTTGACGCCGGCCGGCAGGCCCCACAGGACACTATAGAAAGAAGGATGATTAGGTTTAAACTTTAAATGACTATGCTCTGGACTTCTTGTCGTTCGTACATACCTATAAACTCTTTAGAGGAGTAAAATGATTTTTGAAGACAACGACTATGTTGATGACAAGGATGACCGATGACCTACGATACTGGCCGCTTAAAGTCCGATACTGGTTGCAGGAAAGTTATAAGGACAATAACAATGTCCATTCGAAGAGTCTTCGTCTTGAAGTTTAAACAACCAACAGGAAGAAAGTAATGTGAAAAGTGAATTTTAATTGGAACCGGCAAACCACTGCTGTTTTTTTTTTATTGAAGTTAACAAAGCACAGAAAATGTAGAAATCTGCTACCAATTAATTCCTATATTTAAGCATTACTAGATTTTTCTTGAATGCAAACTGCAACGACTACAGGTTAGTAATTTGTTACTTCTATATTTCGATCTATATCCGGATCCAATTAAATTTGCAACCTTAAAATCCACTGCCACAAAGAAAATACCTCTTTGGCGAAATTGAATTCCTTTCAAACCACCAAATCAATCACCGGTCTATACGAATTTCGAACCTTAAGCAAAATATTAAAATTAAATTTATAATAACCTCATTCATCACTACAAAGTTTAACAACCTTTATTCAAATCAAATTCTATAATACGTCAACTTATTCCTTTTCATCCAAAGGCATCAGTTTTTCAATTTCCTTATTCTGAAAAAAACCTCCTTTTATCTCGAAAATATTTTTAATATAATATTTTGTTGAAAAACATGAATGGCATGCTTGAGGTACATACATATACATACAAATAACATATGTATAGCAAAGGCAGTTTTATTTATTTTTTGATTTATATACAAAAAAATAAAACATCCTTTCACTCAAAACTCACAACCAACCTTAAACTAAGATATCTGCTGCATTTTTGCCATATTTCTTCAACCATCAGGTAAATATATGAGTACCAATCCTGAATCCTGATGCACACAAGGACATGCAAACTAAAAATCAATTTCAGCGGATATGACATGGAAAAGGAATTTCCTGTTCCTTGTGATACTTAAAATGTTCGCCGCTTCCCCCGTACTTACTTATCATAGAATATCTGTAGAAGTAGCTGTATATCTCTCTATTATAATCTCGTGTCGTGTTTTTTGTTGCAGCTATGACAAGCAAAATGTTCTACAAAGCATCATCTCAAGCGGGCTAATAAAAAAAAATGTCCTTGCTAAAGAATGGTGTCTCAGCTTGATGGTTCGTTGATTCTTGGACCTAAATTCACTTTCTCCATTTTCGACAACATTATTTGAAAGTGCTGCAATGGTAAGGACGAAGACAAGGACGAGGACAAGAGGACGAAAACGACGACGACAACGACTCTATATCAGCTCCAGCACGAGCAAGCGGAGTTGAAGGAAGGATAGCGAGGTTTTCTAGGATTTCTTGGATAGACTCCAAATTCACTAAGATGTATTTGTAAGGTTATGAGCTTTGCCTTCTTGTTAAGAGGAATTATTATTACATTGTAGAAGCAAGTGGATGAATTTAAGTTGAGAGTTCTTTTTGGGGAAGGACCGAGAGGAGAGTGGGTATATATAAAGAGTCTCAAATTCTGAATGCGAATTATATTCTTCAAGAGGTCAATTAATTTGGTTCAAGCAGAACAAAAATGAAGTCATTTAACAAAAAAAAATATCAGTCTTTTATTCGAAATATTAGCTAAGTAAATAAATTAAATAAATATTTTTTGTATATGTGTGTGAAAGAGAGGATATTATATGTATATAGGCAGTGTATGTGTTTTAAGAGGATTTTTTTTTTAAACTACAATGTCCATGTCTTCCTTCATGGCCAGAATCATTTGTTCAATTCGTCTTTTGTTGGTGATTTTCCAAGTCACGTACGATACGGATGTTATAAAAAAACCCATTCCTATTATTGATCAAAAAAAAAGTTAAATTGAATTGATTATTGAGATATAACATACCGACTAGAAGAACAGCTTCAGAAACTTCGTTATTTAGAGTTTTCGAAACCATACACAGCAACACAAAACCGCACAGCAATGAAAACGATCCTATAATAGCAGCAAATGTGATTATAACTAGAATGGGGTCCTTGAAGGGATGACCAGTAGCCCGGTACCAGGAATTGTCTTGCATTCTAAAAAAAAGATCAATAATTTTTATACAAAATTAATATTCTAATAGAAGTTAGAAAAATATAATATAAGGTCACTGTCATCTTTCCATCAATCACTTTGACATTAAGACTGACATTACTGTCATATATTCGACTTTTTTTAATTGAAGGCAAATAATTTGAAAGAATGGATTGTCAATTTTCAACTGAACACGTCTTAGCATTGACCGCTACTGCAAAAAAGCATAGCAAACAAACAAACCTTTTTATTTGAAATGTCAGAAATTATGTAGACGTACCATTGCTTAAATTTTGACATTTTGTGATTTAAACTTCAGCAATATGTTAAAAGATATTAAGATTTTCAAAATCTTACAAATTTAAAAACTAAATTATTTATGAATGTGTGGTTTATACCTTTACTAAATATAATTATTTTTAATTTTAGTTTCAAGTATATAAAAATCACAGTAAAAATATTTTACATTATTCTTGTAACTCTCCAGTTTTTTGAATAAAAAAAGGGATACCCCACTTTTTCATTTTGGATTTCAAATTTAATGATTTCTTTTCTTCACTTAATTTTTATGAACACACTTTTAAACTATTGAAATCATCAAATCATCGCATTTTTAAAAATATCTCAATGTTACCATGATATTTATTGAACACACACCTTTCTGCTTTTGCCAAAAACTCATTCACCTCAAAGAATATTTTGGGTCACTTAAACACAATCAAGGTGTAGGTACCTTGGTCTGCTAGAACATATTTTTTCACTGAACTATAAATTATTTGTAAGTAAATCAAACTATTCCGTACTCACTGACACCAAAATCTAAACTACATAAAATCAAGAATATTCCCCAGACCCCATCACATTCAGTATTCAGGATAGTTTCTAAATTTAGCCCAAAAATTGGGAGTCGCACTTCGCACGTTCAAAAATAGATGAACGCGGTCGTGCGCCAACCACCAAAACACAAAAAAAAAATATTTCAAACTCAGAACCAAAGCCAGCCACCATCATGGAAGAGTACAAAAATAACGGTATACCAGACACAATTGCTGGCTGCTGAGCTGATGGGTGGGTTGGGTTTTTAGTAATTGAGCTCGTTTCCTGAACTATACCGATGGATGATGCACCAAGGCAGTTTCCCTTTCCGTTTTGTATGTTTTTTTTTTTTGTTTGTTAAGAAAGAGGAGCACCACATAAGGGCGAAGGGCTAAACACACTGCAAGCTGAAAGACTGCAACCTATAAAGAATAATACGAGATGCGCCCTGAATGGGTGAAGTGAAGATTGAAGAGATTTTTGTTTAAATTGGGGGAAACTTTGATTAGTCTGTTGTGGTATTTTTAGATGTCCAAATTGAAGGGAAGCCCATAATAGCACAATTTCATGCATAGAAGAGGATGAAGAGGTGTTGTACATTAGAGTTGAGTCAATAATTATTATACATTACGTTAGGTGCAACGTGAAAAATACTGTAGAATGAGATAGAATACCAGACGTTCTTGTACACAGCCGAGGAAGTTCTAATTAAGAATCTTGGTGATTGATTATGTTTACATGGGAATATGACCACTATTATTCAAGGCCTACATTTTAGGTTAATTTAAAATATATCAGTCAATAAGTCAAAAACAAAAATCAACAATAGATTATGCATGTATTAGTATAGCTGGACAATAATGCTACAATGGTTAAATATGAACAAATTAAACATTTGTCTTTAAATCACAGGAATGATTCATTCATTTATTGGTTTACCGGTAAATATTTCGCTCTTTAACATGTTAACCAGCCAGTCTACGCTAATCGACAGAATTGAGGAGCATCGATGCTAAAAAAATTTTACTTTTACAGGGGATTACAATGGACCAATAGGCCCCCGTGCACGCAACAGCTTCATGCTGTGCCACCCCTTGCAACCTAACCTAACCTAACATGTTAAGAACAAACATCGTAACGTTTTAATATAATCTTAAAAATAACACCATTAAATCAATTAGGTACGCACAGTAAAACCCGTTTAAGAGACAAAGGTATTTATCTGAAACATTTTTTCATCTCAGATTATAGGTCGAAAATATTTCCTTAGAATAATTCGCTCGAATGCAATTTGCCTGATTCAAAAATTCGGATACCTGAAACAAATTTTCAACTAGGTTTTGTATTTTTATTTGGATAAAGAACAGTCTTGAGTGAAAAATGAAATTGAATCGACCAGAACCAGAACAACTGCTGAATGTTTTCATTCTTTGTTTTTTCACCTTCACCACGTCATTTTCACAAAAAAATTACATCTGAATTTCTTATAATGTCACAAACGGTTATTTACATTCTGTAAATTAATCGTTCTATACTTTAATTTTTGTTGTTTATCGAAATATTTTATTTATAATTTTTTTCCATGTAATTCTAAAAGATGAGTACAATCGTTTCAAATTCATTTAATGAAATTTGTATGCTCGATTATTTATTTATTAACTTCCCATAGGAAGTTATTGTAACCGGTCCGATTTGTCAAATTGAAAATTTTGACATTTCTCGACGTTTCAAGGTCCCTAGAGTCGAAATAAAAGATTTTTAGAAAGATGTCTGTGCGTGCGTGTGTACATGCGTTCGCGACGTTTTTTTCGTCGTCCATAGCTCAAGAACCAGAAGAGATATCGACTTCAAATACATTTTTGTATACAGATAATAATGCAGAAAAATGCAGAAAGGGCTCTCAATAAAATTGCGTGGGTGGTTTTTTTACCATAGCAGTTAAAAAAAAGATGAAAATTTTGGTTAACCCTAAATATCTCATGAACCAATGACGCTAGAGACTTGAATTAAATTTTATATTATATATTGTACAAAATAAGTATATTTTTTGAAAAAAATCCAACTAACGTTTTTTTTATAAATCAAAAAAACTGAAAAAAAAAAATTTCACCTCGAACATTTTCCAACTAAAATATGATTTCATCTCCAAAATAATTTAGTGCAACGAAGAATAATGTTTTTGACATTTGATAAAATTTTGAGAAAGATCTAATTGACAACTTTTTTTTATATAAAATAAAAACATAAAAAAAACATTACCCAAAGTTGGTAAAAATTGCATTTCGACTCAAATATCTTTTCAAAAACTTGAGATTAAGGCTTCAAACTTATTTTATCTTATAAAATATATTGTTTTCAATTCAGTAATATTTTGAAAAAAAATCGAATTGACAGTTTTTTTTACAAAAAATAAAAACCGAAAAAAAAATTTATAAAAGTTGGTAAAAATAGTTTTTCGACGTAAATATCTTTTAAAAAATTTGAGACATTGGCTTTAAACTAATTTTATTTTATAAGAAATATTGTTTTCAACATTCGATAAAATTTTGAGAAAAATTGAGTTGACGGTTTTTTTTACAAAAAAATAAAAACCTAAAATAAAAAAACAATACTTAAACTTGGTAAAAATTTACTTTCGACTCAAATAGCTTTTCAAAAATTAAAAATATTGGCTTCAAACTTATTTTAATTCACAGAAAATATTGTTTTCGATATTCAGTATTTTTTTTATAAAAATACAACTGTTAGGTTTTTCATAAAAAAATAAAATCTACAAAAAGTAGTACGCAAATTTGGTAAAAATTGATACATATAGACAAACTTTTAAGCAAGACAAATCGACAGACGGGATGGGAAGTTACCAGTGTGGGTCGCATCCCAGCCTCTTTTTTATTTTTTAATGGGTTTGTTTGAGTGAACCTAGCACCCCCATCCCCCTCTTAAGTGAGAGAAAGACTGTGAAGTGTTGCAATTGTTACTTATAACGTATAGGAACTATATTTCGAACTCGAATTTTAATCAAACATGACATTAGGATGGTAGAGAGTCTAAAAAAGTAGGTCTCCCAATTCCGTCCATCCTTCTATCAACCTTTTTCGCCCATATCTGCCCAAAGTATTGGGTGGATTGACTATAAATTTGGAAATTAAGATTTTTAGCCGATTCGCGTCCATTTGCTTAAGACTAAAAATAATAGTGGTTCCTATAAAAATTTTTTGGTCAAAAATGGAAACTTGGAATTTTTTCAAAAACAAACTGACAGATTTATTTTAAATTTAAACTAACACTTTAGTTTAATAATTTGACTTCTTTTAAGATAAAAAAAAAGGTTTGTATTGCTCCAGAAGGGTACCGTTATTTTTGTTTTTTAAAAAACTAATGAACCGATTTTTTTTATATTTAATGATCAAAAATGTCATTGTTTTAATTTTTGATTTTTAAAAAAAATATTAAAGCTTTTTCGAAATTCAGTAAAAACTTGTTAGTTATTTATTTACAAAATTGAAATGTAAAACGTATTTTAATAATCTCTAAATAACTGCATACTCACATATTTTTAAACTGAAATTGAAAAATTGTATATACATAGATATACAAAATTAATAAAAAAAAAACGGTTCTAACGATGTTCAAACGAAAATTTTTCGAGAAATCAAATGGCGTTTACATTTTTGAAAACAGACTTTTTTTGCAGGTACATTTTTAAACCTTAAAATACAGGATTATTTTTAAACAGATTCATACATGAGTAAATTCGTACGGCCCAGTCATGCATTTTATTTTAAGCGAGTTCAGACTATGAATTGTTGCCGTTTTTCTTAAGCAAGTTAGACTGCTTAAAATTCAGCTATAAAATTCCTGATATTTCAAAATTGAACAACATGATTATTTTACTATATAAAATAGTCCATCATATGGGTTTTCGTACCGGAGTTTGTGTTTTTTGTTAACACTTTACACAGCAACAATTTGGGGTTTCAGTTTTAGTTTATTTCAGAACGTCAAAAATTAGTTGTCATTATGGCCGGTTTGATTTGTTTTATAAATGATAAGGTAGTGTAAACTGTAGTCAGAAGAAACGAGGCAGACAATTTTTGAAAAAGAAAACAAAAATAAAAAAAGATATAGCTCTATTTTAATAACACGTTTCCTTATTTTTGTTTATTTTTCAAACATTATCTGTCCCTTCTCTTACAAGTGCAGTTCAAACTACGTTACCACTTATAACACAAAATAGCCATCTATCCGCCATAATGAAAACTATTTTTTAGTTTTCTTAAATTGACCCAGAAGAAACCAGGATCACAAATTATTGTTGTATTAGGTGTAAAAAGATAAGGATCATTTTCGATAAATGAAATAAAGTAAATATACTCGTAAAAAGAAGGAATTTTGTGCTCCATAATATTTTTCCTGATATAGAACTTCAATTTTGTATATAGTTATAAAATATTGAAATTGAAAAGTAAACAAAAATCTGAATCATTTGGAATTTATAGTCTTTTCTTGCTTTGATTTTCTTGTATTCTCGTAATGTAACCAACAAACATATTTTCTTTATGGAATGTCAAAGGAATACCATATCCAGGTACAGGTATTCCCCTGATTCCGGTCAAGAAGCATAACAATTTTCTATTTCCTGCCATTTTATGTCTACCAAGACAATTCTCCAAGGAACTTATTGAAAATGTTTAAAGATACTTGGAGTAAGGGTGCGGCCACTGGGTGCCGTAGCTGGTGAAGGAATAGTATATTGCCAAATGAAGTGAAATGAATTTCTAATCAATTTACACATGAATAATATTCCCCATTAGTAATTTTCGTGAAATGAATTAAATTTTGTGCAATTCTGTCTTCCATCGATTTTATTTGTAGGTATACAGAATATTGTAAAGATTCTAGATTCTGAAATTTGGTAAAACCAAAGAGCCTATGTTAGTTCAGCAAAGAAAAGTGGCAGCTATGTTCATCTCGAGTATGACATGACATACTTCTGTCACATCAATAAGTGCCATAGTTGTGACGAATATGTGCACGAAATTCTCACATGTTCCATATTTCCATAAATTATGAAACACAACAGAGTCAAGGAATAAGTTTATGTTTAGTTCGTACCATCAGCCAAGTCGCACCAAGAATTGCCTAAGCAGCTCATGAAGTAGCTCCGCTTGCGGGTAGATAACTTGTTTATGCCGAGAATTCTGGTGGCAATTTTATGGCGAGCGGGCGTAGTTTTGGAGGGAGTTAGTCCTTTGTACATGCGTTGCAATAATTCATCGTCATCACTTTTAAACTTCCATCCTGCGATCTGATGCGATGCCTTCGGAGAAGGAAGAACCATGAGCGAATTGAATGAAGGGGGTTTGAAGTTATATCCTGCATCTGAAGCAAGCCTCCACTAAATGAATATCCTAGAGATGGATGATGATGGTGCTGCTCTGCGATTCTGGTGCATGTCTGTGCGATGTGCTGCTGCTCTCAATGCTTTTTCAAGGAATTTCGAAAATCTGGTTAATGGAGGAAAATATTTGTGCAACACACAGACAATGGTTTAGCCGAAACACAGACAGAAAGATAGAAAGAGATGTGAAGCCATCAGGAATGATGCACGAAATTTTGCGAATTGGAAAAGTTAGTGTGAAGAGCTTTGAGGAGTTTATAATGGGGTTCTCTGAATACGCGCAAAAGTTCTGTGTTTTGAATTGAGCTATATGTTATGTGTGTCAATGTTTGGCCTAGAGAATGTAATTTTACTTTGTTGCTTTGGGGAAATTTAACTCAATATAAAATTTGTATATGCAGCAAAGGGATTTTAACAGAAGCGAATTCTTTCATAACATTTTGAATGGCAAACGTGATGTGATTTTTGAAAAGCACATTGTTGTGAATAAGTTGCTCATTTTTCAATTTGCAAACTTAAAAGAACTTTTTAAGGGTTGTTTTTTTTTTATTGTAGATTGAGAAAGTTGTTTTATTAGGGACTGCGAAGTAAAAAGTCCTAATTAAATCATTTTGACCTTTTTTTTTCTTGTGCAAATATTGTCATTCATATAGGCGAACTTTGTCGAAATGAGAAACAACCTTGCAAATATTTCTTTTAAGTATAGGCAGGTAAAATTTACCTTCACAAGGTAAAAGTTAGGTTAATTAAACAAAAAAAAAAGAATAAAAAAGTTTATCAAGGATGTACATTTATAGAAACAGAAACATAGTTTGTTTAGCATCAGAGTCTAATTGCAAGAAACATGGACAAAACAAACAAACTTTATCGTTTGACATTACTCTTTGAAAATTAAGTTTACATACAACATAGAATGACATAATGAGTAGAAGTTTCTCATATATGTCAAAGTATTCAGGTAAAAATATCCTTCGAAATTTATTTCATTTGTTGAAAAAAGTAGAAGGCAAATGAAATTATGTGACGAAGGACGATGCTCAGAAAAAATTCATGAAGCCTAATGTTAAACAACAAATTTAAGTTTACAAAAAGAAACCATACACATTTGTAGACTATAGTCGTAGTTTCGAAACACGTGGACTGGTATAAGAAAGAAATGTTTTTGATTTCGAGAAAAGCGTTTTCTGACAGATCTTACCCAAATTTTAAAGCTGTACCGTAAATTGAAAAGGCGGAATTATTTTAAAATCGGTGATCATAATTAAAGTAAATATATTGAGCTCTTTCTGCTAAAGCGCCAACAAAAAGTTGTATCCAGAAATCAAATATTAACTTCGAAAAACATTTCGACAAATCTGAATTTTAGTTGAGAGCTTCATTTATACGTTCCTAACACTGCAAATTAAAATGTATGAAAGGTATGGATTTTACTCACAAAAACGATTAAAGCTTTTTTACAGTTAAAAGGTTAAAGGACAAATTGTCAAAAATGTTGGGGTGTTCTTTTGTATATTGCTTGATAACTCACATATGAAGAATATTTTTCAAAAACAACTTTAATTATCAATCTTTAGTTATAGCAGCCAATCCTAATTTTTTGTCAATGGGGGGGGAGGAAGACTTTGACTTTTTCTTTAGTATCTTAAATGTCTTTGGGTTTTTTTTGGATACTGTTTATAACCTATTTGTAGTGGTATTGAAAACTATACAAAAATAATTGTTTCGAATTCAAAAAACCTTTGTTAATAGGAATCGATACTTTATGGCTCTAAATGCTGTGCAAAGTCGTACAATTTAGTGACGAATTTAGACGTACTAGCGCTTCTTCATTTAAACTTTTTTTTTTAATTTGTTGTCCAAAATAGTACAAAACAATTTTTTATCAAAACAAATAAATCTCAAGTGAAGTAAAATGTAATAAATATTGAAAATATGGAGTTTTTCGATGTGTTTTTATTAGGTTATTATTTTATTTATACTGCCACTTCCATAATTATCCTTTATATTTAAAAATTAAAGTGCAATCTATGGTCGAACCGATTTTGAATTTTTGTCTAGACTTGCTGCAAATACTAAAAAATAACCCTACCTTCATCAGTTCTAATTAATTGATGCGTATATTAGGTTCTTATATACACATATACATACATATACATAAACCAAAAATGTTAATTTAAAACAAATCTACTTTTCAAGTTTTGTCAAATTTTAAAATTAAATCCTACACTGCGGCTTAATGCAGCACCTCCTTGGTCCTTATATTATGTATGAATTTTATCTTAGAATATTTTATAAATTTTGTTTCCATACGTCAAACATAATTTCATAAACCTCCTCTAAAGGTACCTCTGCCTAACTTATGTAGATATAAATGTTATTTTGAATCCCTATTCATTGCACAAACAAAACTCATTCAAATAACCAAGTACTTGGTTTCAATATGCAAAATTAGCCACATCCCTTTGAGGTTTTATGGCTTTTTCGCTTTCCAACCTGACTTCTATATTCACAGTCATTCAATTTGGTATACGACAAACGACTACGAGGACGACGACGACGACAACGAGGACTATACGAGGCTGTCGCTGGCGTATAGGTAGTTTATTACCCCCTGCGAAGTACCAGAATTCCGGAGTTCCACCGATGCGATGAAAGAACCCCACCCGCACTCAACATCAATCGAGTGGTTATTCCCTCTACCCTGCTATAGCATCAGAATCAGCATCAACCTTCCGCCCGTCGTCGTCGACTCCTTCCACAATTCAAAGGATTTCATTTGTAGCTGTGGTGCGGGAATCATGTTTGTTATGCAAATTAAATTTGTTTGCTGCCATAACTTTTCGGCCGGGCTACGATTTGAGTGTGCTGTCCTGGCTGAGTGACGAGAAAATTCATGATATCTCTATCAGAGTCTTCCAAAAAAAAATGTCCACAAGCTAAAAATGTATACGTCATTTTATCAGTCTATGATGTGAGTTGTGAGTCATGCCAATTCATAAACAACCACCTTAATAATATGAGAAACTGTGATAAGGAACATTTTTCGAATATCCTTAAAAAAGGACTGAACGACGACTACGACGACGTGTTTCGTATACACTCTATAGGCGTATGTGCACTGAACATCCTACAGATGTGAGGATAAGTTTCATTTAAATATATCCGTTTGAGTGTACGAAGCCTAACGGTACACAGGACATTAATATTTATGGTACCAAATTCAAATGAGATTGATGAATAAATCATTACAACCAAACCGAAAGGAGCTGGAGATGGAGACGGAGACATTAGAGTGAGCTCCTGTACATAAATTGAGACTAAGACTCAATGAGGCTTGTTTATAGAATGCAAATTTACTGATTCAATTCTGTGATTTAACTCCATCGAGATAGCTTAGGCTACACACTATCTACACATCAGCAACAGGGGTAGAACTAGATTTGGAGTCAGAATCAGGATCAGAATGAGAATCAGAACCATGACCGAAACTATAAGAGAGTCTTCCTTCTGCAAATAGAACGTCTTACGTTACGACGAGTCCTTCGTTTGTTTGCATTAATTGATCTGAGGTTAAATACAGAACTCCTTAGTTAAACCCCTTGTCGTAAATGCTTTAATTAGTTAAACACGAACAACAACAAACCGCTTACATGTTCGTTGCGCGATGCCCCCTCTTAGCAGGGGCTGAATATCCTGTTTATAAACATCAGAGAGTAATTTTCCTAAAGGACATCGTGACTTCATCAACCTTAAATTGGATAATTAAGGCATTTTGCTTTTGCATCGTCGACCCTTTTTGATATTCTTAGATGGAAAACATCGTAAATTGTTAAGAGGGAAAAATAGATTATTTTTTTTTTCTTACTTTCCTTAAGTACACCCCTGTCATCATCCGTTTTCTTCAAAGCTCCACAAGAATGTTGCAGGCAAACAGTTTATTGAACTTGCTACTGAAATATTACTCGTATTTCCACAGGAAAGGTTTGCGGATTGTGGGTGGTTTAAAGCGACTCACGTTTAAACGCAAATAAAAAAAAAAGGATACTCTCTCATGCAGGATCATTTTACAACCGCATCAAGTCCGGAAAGAAAGAATAAATGAAGATAACCGCAACGTACGCAAAAAAACATCACACGAGTGCTCTTGACAGATATGATGCCAAAGTCTCTTTATGACACCATTAGAATCGGCAAATAAATTCCTACAAAGAATCCTTCGAACTCGTTACATTTGATATACTTCTTCTTCTTCAATGTATAAGATGGTAAAAAGTAGAAAGCTCGTAAAAATGTACCAATAATTCGAGAAGGAGAAAAATATTGCTGTACGTTTTTTTTCCTCCGTTACGACTCATTTAACTGCTATTGCGTTTGAAAATGAATAAAATCAATCCTTAAAAATATTTGTGTATATAGATCAGGAACTCAATTTGCATAATGGAAAATATTTGGTTAAATTTTGAAGGTTTAGTGGAAGCATTTTGTGGTTTCTATTTTTGTCAACACAATTTACGAGAAACCTTAATCTATACTTACTTATTTTACTTACTTAATATTATAAATGCGAAAGTAACTCTGTCTGTCTGTCTGTTACTCAATCACTCCTAAACTACTGAACCAATTTGCATGACAGTTGGTATGGAGATATTTTGATACCCGAGAAAGGACATAGGCTACTTTTTACCCCGAATTCCTATGGGAAAATTCAGGTGGGCCGATCGCTTTTACGCCTAAACTACTGAACAGATTTAAATGAAATTTGGTAAGTAGATAGCTTGAGATTTAAGAAAGGACATGAGTTACTTTTGACCTCGGGAAAACAGCGCATTCCCATGGGAAAAATTACTTTCCGGGGAATCTGATCGCTTTCACTCCGAAATTACCAAATATTTGAATAATATTTGGATAAAATTGGTATTACGGGAAAACAACGCATTCTCAAATCTTCTCATAAGTTGAGATTGAAGGTTGGTGTTCCAGTCGTGTTAATGAGAAATCTTGACGCACCAAAGTTATGTAATGGTACACGGTTAAAGATTACTCACCTAGGACGAAATATTATAAAAGCTATAATCATGACTGGAATAGCATAAGAAAAAATGTTTTAATTCCCCGCATTCCGATAATTCCAACCGATTTGCCATTTCAGTTTAAAAGAGTGCAGTTTCCTCTGAAAGCAGCATTTGCAATAACAAAAATAAAGCTAAGGGGCAAACGCTGAAAGTTGCAGGTGTAAATTTGGAAAAAAAACTGTTTTTCCCATGGATAATTATATGTAGCGTGCTGACGAGTCTCAAACAGACAAAATCTTTACGTTCTGGCCAAGGAAGGAAAAACAAAAAACATCGTATATAAAAATGTACTGTAACCTATCTTCTTCTTAAAATGTATTAACCTAACTTAACCTAATTTATGACAATCACACTTAGTATGGCCTCATCCCATCTCGGCAAAATTCAAACATACGTACAAAAAAGTACAGCTCAGGTTTTTTCATACTACTATCCAAAAAAACTATCTAATGCGGACGAAGTCGAGAATAAAAGCTAGTAACTTTATAAATAAACTATCTTTAAATGGAAACAAAAAAGGCTAGGATGCGAACCACACTGATAATTCTCAAATGGTGACTTTCATGATTTCCAAATTATATTTCTTGTAAGCCAAATTTTCATTCAAGGAAAATGCAAAACAAAATTGAATTTTAAAACGGGTTCTGTCTAGAAACTCAGAACTTCAAACCAATCTAGAAGTATTTTTGGTCGTACTCAAAGTTAATCCAAAAACATTGTCAATTACATTTTTTAACGGATTTTGCCAAATTTTAAACACAATATTTTGTTTAAGTTGCAATAAGTTTGAAGTAATCTTTTTTTTTTTTGAAGATATTTGAGTCAAAAATAAATTTGGACCAATTTTTGGCAGGTTTTTTATATTCTTGTAGGAAAAATGTCAATTATATTTCTTACTTTCGACATATGGGAACTATAATATGGCAAGTATCGCATTCTTTAAAACTTGGAACTTGAGATTTTAATCAAACATGACATTACGAGAGTAGAGAAGTCGAAAAAAGTGGGGCCCCCGGATCCGTCCGCCTGACTAACCTATACTCCAAACCATTGGGTCGATTGAATTCAAACCTAGAAATAAAGGTTTTTGGCCGATTTGCCTTAGGTTTTTTTGTATCCCCTTTACAAACTTTTTGACCAAAAATCGTCAAAAGTCAAATTTTCTCAAAACGAACCGATTCTTATGAAATCTTTCTTTTATTTTTTTTTTTTCTTGACTTGGCTCCGTTCAACAACCACAAAAACATATTTGTGTATTGCTCCAGAAGGATACCCCCATGGAACCGTTATTTTGTTTTAAAGTTTTCTTAAGAACTAATAAACCGATTTGATTTTTTTGTCTTTATAATCTCTTATTCTGTTTTTATAATAATTGATGATCAAAAATGTATTTGTTTTTATTTTTGATTTTTTGAAAAATATAAAACATTTTGTTTTCGAAATTTGATATCTCGAAAATGGGTCATAACTTTATTACGACATTGAAATTTAAAACGTATATTAATAAGTTCTTAGTAACAACATACTAAAAATATATTCAAACTTAAATTCAAAAATTGTATATACACGAAATGAATTTAAAAAAAGGACTGTAACGATTTTCAAATTTAAATTTTGAAAAATGGCTTATAAATTTTTGAAAACAAACTTTTTTTTGCAGGTACGTTTCAAAATCTTTAAACAAAGAAATATTTTTAAACAGACTCTTTGGATGCATGAACAAGTTTCAGCAACCCAGTCGTGAATTTTATTTTAATTGCTCATATTAAAAAAAAACGGATTTTTTAAAAGTCGTTGCTTAACATTATCTGTAAACAAAATGCATTATGAGGTTTATATCTCTGTAAACGGATGTAGGAACAAATGTTGGGATATAACAATATTTTTGGTTCTACAAATCCGACTTAACTCAAAAACTCTACAAAATTGTGATATTTTTCTAAGTTTCTAAAGGATTATGTGAAAAAATCATTCACCATATTTCAAATTTCTAGATTTACTTTTTGAAATCAACACACATTTATGAATTTCTCTATTTTCAGAAATTTGCTAAGACTGATATACATACCTTGAATTGCGCCAACTACGGAGGCATAAATCGCATATGTATAAGATTCTTTATGCCGTATTATGTGAACGTCTAAGGACGGTTGGCAACAAACTGATAGGTTCTTATTAGTGTGGTTTCAGACCATTAATGTCCACCATTGACCAAACATTCACAAAACCCAGTAGAATGGACGCTGCTCTATCAAGGTCGGACATAATTGGAAGATCACAACCTGATGTAAGTGGTGCGTTTTTGAGAATTGCTACGGAAGCGGAGAAGATCATCATTTTCAAAAATGAATATTGAACGACGACGTCTTGGACAAAACTTTACCATGGGCAGCTACAAAGGTATCACTATAAATTCAGACAACGACACCAGCGCTGAAATCAAACGAAGAATAACTCTTGCAAATTGCTGCTTCTTTGGACTTAGAAGGCAATTGATTAGAAAAGTTCTCTCTCGAGCATCTTAAGTTACCATCCATAAGACGCTCATCATCCCGGTTCTTATTAATGGCGCTGAGCCTTGGACCCTGTCAAAAAAAGATAAGAGCGTCTTAGGATGCTTCGAAAGAAAAATTCTTCGGATGATTTTTGGTCACGTCTGCAAGACCACGACTCAGGTGGCACACGCAGGTGGGAGAGGATCTCAACCAACTTGGCTTGTGAAACTGGAGACAGCTATACCTAGGGACCGAACTGGTTGGTAACACTCATGTTGGTTGAGGCTTAGGTCCGTCCTGGACTGTAACACCACCTTATGCAAGTAAGCAAGCTTATATATGCGTTCTAATTTTAGAGATTTGTACTTTGTACTTGATCCAATGAATCAAATTCGATTTTATTTGAATGGTACAGAACATAACTTCACACTAAGAAAATTCTTATTCTTAAAATATTAATTGTAACAAATTATTTTCTTTAACAGTTGTTATAAACTTATAAAGATTTTTTAATTACACAAAATGTATCTAGGCTTACAAAAAGTTGAGTATTTAAACTATAACACAATTTTTCATATTTTTGCTGATTACGACAATAAACAAGAAATTTGGTACTCAACATTGGATTCGTTAAACCATGGTTGTGATGTTTTTAAAGGGTGACGTTTTATTTCAAGACACTAAAAAACACATTTAAGAAAAAAGTGTTTTTAATTTTTGAACAAACAAAACGAGGTTTAAGGCTCGGAATTTCCAAGAGTTTTTAAGAAGCACCTTTTAAGGGTTTGAAACATCTAGATATTTTCTCATTGCTTTAATTACTTACATAAATTAACCAAGACCATATTGCTTAAACATTAGGATATTTTACCATCTAGGTATTTTTGTTTGCTAATTTCTTCAAAAGTAGACTCATCATTTTCCTTTTTTTTTTTTAACCCTAGTTTACGTATTGGGGTTCGAGCGAACCCCAACGCAAATTTGAATGCTTATAACTTTTTTCCTTATCATATAATTGACCAGGGATAAAAAATCAGTGAACAAATTTCATTTTTCTTTACGTTTTTGATCGTTTTTTCATCAAAGCGATTTAAGATAATTTTCTGGAATTTTTTTCTGAAAAAAAGCCACAAACCAAACTTGGGGTTCGTGTGAACCCCTTGATGGGATCCTATAGTGTACGTACACGACGGTGACTATCTCTTAATGCTCCAATGTACAACAAAACCCCAAAATATGCCTGCAGTTCGTTCATTGTCAATTATATGTTCTCAATAATCTATCTAAATTAGACACTGAAATATAAAATCAATATAAAGGTTTACAAATTTTTTTAATAAAACTTTGAATAATTATAATTTTACAACTCACTTTTTGGTAACTACAGTGAGTAGTTTGGTAACTACAAATTTTGTTCTCACTATTTTCAGCAAATTGTTTTATATTTTTGAAACAAGACACGTGTTTTGTTATAATAGGACACCACAACTGTCAACTTAATCAATAGCAAATAGAGGCAGTGCATTATCTTGTAAATAATGACCAATTAGATGTGCATGAAAATTTTGGGGTTCGCGCGAACCCCAAGTTTTGTTATAGCATTATTTTTCGTGCCGTAAACTAGGGTTAAAAGCAAAGCAAACATACATATTTGCGTGGGGTACAAAATTTTCTTTTTTTTAAGCAAATGAAAACCCAAAACAAAGGCTACACAAACTGAATAAATTGCAATTGTTGTTTGTGTTGAAGTCTTTTTCTATAAATACACTTATACAACTCATCCCTTTTGCGGAAGGAAATTGGGGGAGTGATGTTTACACAGAACAAAATGTACATCAAGCAGAGGCTTCTTCTCAAAACGAACATTTTTCACCCGAGGGATGTAATAAAGCTAAAATTTGTTTGGTGCACTTTTACTTTGTTTTTATTTATTTAACTTTGTTTTTTTTTTTTGTTGGTGAGTCAAGTTGACAATTTTGGTTTTGTTATTATTTACTGATGGGTTTATATATATAGGGTTCCTGTTTCTGGAACCACAACCGGTCCAAATAGCATTGGAAAACTTTTATGAGGCACATTAATATTAAAAAGGTACTATAAATTTCATTTAAGATATTGGTGGAGAATTGTTGAAAATTGTTAACTAATATCTCAAAACTGAATAAATCAAACTCATGCTCTTGTCTGATGCATTTGAAAACCGAAAACGTATTAGTGGTCTTCACAATAAGCAACCACAATCGGTGCCGATACCTAAGCAAACAACATGAACTTCCGTTGAACTTTAAAGCATCCGGGTCACGACCGAGAGAAGTCCTTTTATGAACGCATCACTTATTAAAACTCATCCATACCACTATACCATCAGGCTATAACACCCCCTATGATGATGTAACTGACTGTTATTGCCACTGCATTGGTTTATGGTACAAATTGACAATACGCATAAATTTGAATTATGAATTCGCACGCAGCATGCCTGCGAGCCAATACTGTATAGCAATTTAGATTAAATCCGTTTTGATTGCATTTGTAATGCGAAAACGGGTATGGGTAAGATCCTGCCGAAATGGTTCTTTTCATCCGCTCCCCTCCCCCCCCAACTACCGTCATGCTAAAGGATTTTTTGCTTTTCCGGTTGGTGGCATGGTCGGTTCAGATTACCAAGTTCGGTTATATTTTTTGCACGTGCCATTCTGATGCCACATGCCATTGCAATACCTGCTATATACTATACAGCGTGGCATCCTCAACGCTCCTGCCAATATCCTGTGTAATATTTTTATTCAAAATGACGTCAATGTGCTATAACAGCATAATACTATGCATCAGAATGAATGAGAAAGAGAACACCCGCCAAAAATGGGAAGCAAGGTAAACCGGATATGAAAAAGTAACCATTGGCGCGAACACTAAAATTGACCAAATGGCTGAATGAATTTGCAATTGGATTTAATTATAAACCAAAATTGCACATTATCCAGTTGAGATCGACTGGAAATAATCGATTTCGATAGAAAATTTGTCGACTCGCAATTGGATGCTGGGATTCGAACTGGAACTGGAACTGGGATATGCGTTTCAATGTACATATAACCAAAAGTACACCTGGGTAACAATTTAGTAGTTATAATTCTCATTTGGTATTGATGATGGTTTTTGAAATGCGTTTTCCCTTAAAAAAAAATAAAATAAAAATAAATATATGATGGCATTTGCTGAGGTTGCTACTGTGTGATGCGGTAAAAGTATATGGTTGGACATTAATTAGATTTTGTTTTTTTTTTTTAAAGTTAACATTGTCGAAAAACAACCGTTATTAGAACTAATTGAAAACGATTTTAGGAGTAACTCATTATGAATACGTACTTTGATTTAATTGAAAAGGCTAATAGGTATATTTAGGTACTTGAAAGAAAAACTATTTGTAAAATGATTGACTATAGGCGTGTTTTATTGGTAACCTATAGCTAGCGCAGTAGTACAATTTTCAACAAAACGCTTTATTCACTTACCTAATTCATTTTTAGAATTGGAATCGATGCAATATTTTTAATAAAATATAACGATACTTAAAATGTCACGTCTTGAATTTATTTTGCAGATGGTGATTATAAAGAAAAGAAAAGGACAACATTTTCTTTAGAATATAAATATTCATATAAAATCGCAGGTCTACCGAAGGTTTTTTTTTTACCGAATTTTTACCTTTGCGATGTTTGAACGACCACATATCAAAATTGAATTGTGTCAAATCACTTTTGATCTAGCTCGTTGATTGCTAAATGAGATTAATGTGTTGGGTTTTTTCCGAATACCTAACAGGTAATTCAAAGGGTTTAAACAGCAATATTGTGATGAACATACATAAAATTAGAAGATTTTGCTGAACTAAACTAAAAAAGTCGAATTCTCCTCCCCCTCTAACTAACGTCCTATTCTACTCACGTCCCCTTCTTCCAAGGTCATGGAAACGCTGATTAATTTTCAGTTAAAGAAATATCTTATAAAACGAAAGCTTCTTAATGACCGGTGATATGAGTTTCGTAGCTATAGATCCACTGGTAATCTCATGGTTTATCTCACCGAACAGTGGTTTATCTCATCGTTTTAGAGAAAGTAAGATTATTGCATTTAATATTTCGAAGGCATTTAATAGAGTTTAGCATCAAGCTCTCTTATCGCAAATGCGTGCTTTGAGTATTATTGAATCTCTTCTTTGTTGGGTTAGAAATTAACTTTCAGACCCTTCAATTTAAGTTGTATTGGACTGCTTCAAATCTGATATCCACAAAATAAACGCTGGTGTGCCCCAGGGCTCAGCTTTGTCTCCGATGCTCTTCCTAATTTTTATGAATAATCTTTTGTCTGAATCTTCTAACCCACTAAATTGTTTCACTGATGATAGTACCCTCAGCTTTTCATATTCGATGTAGATTCTTATCCTTGTTCTTCAGGTATGGCAGCCAATAATAAGCTCATTAAGTTCTGATCTTGACAGCATTTTCCGTCCAATGAGGAATACAAAAATCGTGTAGAATATAATTCTTCGAAAATTAAATGCGGTCTGCTGTGTATGTGTTAAAAGCATAATCCTCCCCCAATAATAATATTATATCCAGAATAATTTTACCCAACGAAAATAACGTTTTTGACACGTGGAGTGATAGTAAAGAAAAATCGAATTGACAGTTGTTTTACTAAAAATGAACACCTAAAATAAATACGAATACAAATTGTCAAAAATTGATTTGGACAATTTGCTTGTACGGCAAAGAAATAAATTATTTCAAAAAAGAACGTCTTTTTTTCAATATTCATATTTTATTACACATTAATGTCCAAATAATAAGAAAAAGTTTGGGTTATGATAATTCTATCATAAGTCTGACTCAACCAAAATATTTCCTAAATTTCAGAATCCGAAACTTTATCATCTCCATAAAGTATTTTTACCGACTGTTGACTTATAGTTCAAGTTCACTAATCCTTTGTTGTTATAGTTTTCTGTGTTAACACTTGCGTTGCAGCGTACTCACTTGCCAATAAAACACGCCTTATAATCTGGGGATATTTTTACTCCATAAACTATATTCCATTTTTTAACTTCCCATAGGAAGTTATTGTAATCTGGGGATATTTTTACTCCATAAACTATATTCCGATCTGTCAAATTGAAAATTTTGACATATCTCGACGTTTCAAGGTGCCTAGAGTCGAAATAAAAGATTTTTAGAAAGATGTCTGTGCGTGCGTGTGTACGTACGTTCGTACGACCGTACGTTCGCGACGTTTTTTCGTCGTCCATAGCTCAAGGACTGGAAGAGATATCGACTTCAAATAAATTTTGTTATACAGATAATAAGCCAGAAAGATGCAGAAAGGGCTCTCAAGAAAATTGCGTGGGTGGTTTTTTTACCATAGCAGTTTAAAAAAAAGGTGAACATTTTGGTTAACCCTAAATATCTCATGAACCAATGACGCAAGAGACTTGAATTAAATTTTATATAATATATTGAAACTTGACACAAAACAATTATATTTTTGGAAAAAAATCCAATTAACGGTTTTTTTATAAATCAAAAAAACTGAAAAAAAAAATTGTCACTTCGAAAATTTTACGACTAAAATATGATTTTATCTCCAAAACAATTTTGTGCAACTAAAAATAATGTTTTTGACATCTGATAAAATTTTGAGAAAAATCGAATGGACAGTTTTTTTACAAAAAATTAAAAACCTAAAAAAAAACTTAATAAAAGTTGGTAAAAATTGATTTTTGACTCAAATATCTTTTCAAAACTTTGAGATATTGGCTTTAAACTACTTTTATCTTTCAAAAAATATTGTTTTCAACATTCAGTAAAATTTTGAGAAAAATCGAGTTGACAGTTTTTTTTACAAAAAATTAAAAACCGAAAAAAAAATTTAACAAAAGTTGGAAAAAATTGATTTTCGACTCAAATATCTTTTCAAAAATTTGAGATTATGGCTTCTAACTAGTTTTAACTTATAAGAAATATTGTTTTCAACATTAGGAACAATTTTGAGAAAAATCGAATTGACAGTTTTCTTACAAAAAATAAAAACCTCAAAAAAAATTATTTAAAGTTGGTAAAAATTGAATTTCGACTCAAATATCTTTTCAAGACTTTGAGATATTGGCTTTAAACTAATTTTATCTTTCAAAAAATATTATTTGCAACATTCAGTAAAATTTTGAGAAAAATCGAATTGATAGTTTTTTTACAAAAAATAAAAACCTAAACAAAAAAATTAATAAAAGTTGGTAAACATTGATTTTCGGCTCAAATATCTTTTCAAAACTTTGAGATATTGGCTTCAAACTAATTTTATTTTATAAATTATATTGTTTTCAACATTCGGTAAAATTTTGAAAAATGTTGGATTGACAATTTTTTTTACAAAAAATAAAAACCTACAAAAAAAAACAATACTAAAACTTGGTACAAATTTACTTTCGACTCAAATAGCTTTTCAAAAATTAAAAATATTGGCTTCAAACTTATTTTATTTCACAGAAAATATTGTTTTTAATATTCAGTAATTTTTTTATAAAAATACAACAGTCCGCTTTTTCATAAAAAAAATAAAATCTCCAAAAAATAGAACGCAAATTTGGTAAGAATTGATACATTTAGACAAACTTTTAAGCAAGACAAATCGATAGATGGGATGGGAAGTTATCAGTGTGGGCCGCATCACAGCCTCTTTTTTTTTGAGAAATAAGACAAATTTGGCTAAATTTCACTTGTTTTTATTTGACGGCAACTGAAGAATCACATTATCAGTTATTTAGAAAAAAGTACTTTTTCTTCAACAACGAGATTTCAATTCATGCATTTAAATTTAGATAAATAAATAAAGACTGAAAAATAAAGTCTTAACTGGACTAAACAAATCTACAATTATAGCCATTGAACTACTTTATCAATTTACCTTCCAGTTAAATTCATCGCATTCAAACTTTTTTGAATATATTCAATAAGAAAGTTTTCCAATTCAAATTTGTAGTTTAATTGGAGAATACCTGGCTAAAGTTTATAATAACTCTTTATACAAATGTGTAATATGTATAATGGTAAAATTTAATTTGTTTCTATATGATGAAGTTTCATAAAGCCCAATAGATTGTGCACTAAACTTCTTCTTCTTCTTGTTATTCATTTTCAAAACGTTCAAGTATTTACCTCTATACGTTTTGTCATCATCATGGTATAGAATACCATCAGCATCATCATCATCATCATCTTTATGCCCATTTTCACACTGTTGATAGCTTGTAGCAATATGGATCTTAACCCCCTTCCTTTGAGAAAAACTGGGTTCTACTCCTTTTTTGTTCTTACTATATGAGTGACTTCAAAAACATTCAGAAAGTTAAAGAAGAAGGCCAGAGCAGAAGATATATTGACAAAGAGATCTGACAGAAAACAATTAGCCTTCGACCATCAACTCCAGACAACAAGTTATATTTCAGTGGATAACCACTTGAAAACTTTTCGAAAACGTTTAGGTCCTCTTCGACGCTTAATCGCTTACATTTTCACTCTGAGTTCTTTTGTGTTTTATTTTCACAAATCCTGTTGCTGGGAATATAGAAAATCATAGTTTGTTTTTCTGTAAGGTTTAAAATCCTTTCCTTTTATCTTATTCAATGATTTAAAAATATACAATAGATTTACAGCACGATATTGTCACACTGAGTTTTGTGTCTTAAGATAAATATAAGCTTTCTAGTCTTCTTCCAAAAGTGTGACACTGTAATATTGCAACATCGAAGTGTATTTCTCTTACGTAAGTCATAAGGCACTTAAAATGTCCTTAAGAATGATATACAAGGCATGGTCATTGTTCAATATTATATATGTATTGTATGTATATCCCCATCCCAATCTTTTAGATCCTTCTATAGTGCTTAATGCTTATTGCAGCCAAAAGTACACTTCATGAAAATAAAACTCTTAATACTTCATATCCGAAGTTCTGCGCCTTCTCCTCTGTTATCCTTATAGAGAAGATTTAGTCCTTATGTTTCATGTTTATGGTCTAACACACGTATGACAATGTAGCAGATGCCGAAAACTGGGCACGTATGGTCTAATAAACAAGGCTACAATCGCTGTAAACATCGGATTTTGGATTGAGGCAGCTATGTGTATGTTTGTCGTATAATGTTGTATACAGAGAGGCTTTGTGTCAAGTGGAATTATGTGCTAATCGATTTTGGGTGTTGGACCAACAATGACGACTACGAACGGAGGGTCAGAATCTGGAAAAGCGAATTATTTTTAGGAGGCTTACTTTGTTTTATTACCTAATAATATATAAGAACATGGAATGTAAATAGAAAGTGGATAATCTTTTTTGTTATTACCTGTGTTTCGTAGGACATCACGTTTTATTCAGGATTTTGGAGTTCAAAATCTGTTTCATTTTCTGTTGAAATCATTTCTCATAATGGGCTTTAAAGCAAAAAGAGAACTAGGCGGAGTATGAATCTGAGTAATACTTTTAAACGACCTTATATTTGAGCTGTATAATAATTCATAATTTGTTCGTTTTTACAGAGAATGGACTTAACTTCGCTGAACTGTAGACAATCAATATATTGGCTTTAAAAAAGCCTTCTCATATGTTCAAAGATTTTTTTTTTTTCAAATTACATTTCACAATTTTGAACTATTTAGGATTCATGAAAAATTGTCAAACTTTACTCAAACGAACAGTTTGACATTCTCAACTTCAAAACTATAAAAAAAAGAGGCTGGGATGCGACCCACACTGATAACTTCCCATTCCGTCTATCGTTTTGTCTTGCTTAAAAGTTTGTCTATATGTATCAATTTTTACCAAATTTGCGTACTATTTTTTGTAGATTTTATTTTTTTATGAAAAAACGGACTGTTGGATTTTTATATCGAATGATATATGAATATCGAAAACAATATTTTCTGTGAAATAAAATAAGTTTGAAGCCAAAATTTTTAATTTTTGAAAAGCTATTTGAATCGAAAGTAAATTTTTACCAAGTCTTAGTATTGTTCTTTTTTTAGGTTTTTATTTTTTTGTAGAAAAAACTGTCAATTCGATTTTTCTCAAAATTGTTCCTAAGTTGAAAATAATATTTCTTATAAGTTAAAATTAGTTAGTTAGTTAATTTTTGAAAAGATATTTGAGTCGAAAATCAATTTTTACCAACCTTTATTAATTTTCGTTTAGTTTTTAATTTTTGTAAAAAAAACTGTGAATTCGGTTTTTTTCAAAATTTTACTGAATGCTGACAACAATATTTTTTAAAAGATAAAATTAGTTTAAGGCCAATATCTCAAAGTTCTGAAAAGATATTTGAGTCGAAAATAAATTTTTACCAACTCTTATTAATATTTTTTAGGTTTTTATTTTTTGTAAGAAAACTGTTGATTCAATTTTTCTTCAAATTTTACAGAATGTTAAAAATAATATTTTTTATAAGATAAAATTAATTAGAAGCCATAATCTTAAATTTTCGAAAAGATATTTAAGTCGGAAATCAATTTTTACCAACTTTGAGTAATGTTTTTTATAGGTTTTTATTTTTTATAAAAAAAAACTCTCCATTCGATTTTTCTCAAAATTTTACCAGATGTTAAAAACATTATTTTTCGTTGCACAAAATTGTTTTGGAGATAAAATCATTTTTCGTTCGTAAATTTTTCGAGGTAAATCATTTTTTTTTCAGTTTTTTTTTATTTATAAAAAAAAACGTTAATTGGATTTTTTTTCCAAAAACATATTTGTTTGGTATAACATAACAATAAATATAAAATTTAATTCAAGTCTCTAGCGTTATTAGTGCGTGAGATATTTAGGGTTAACCAAAATTTTTACCTTTTTTTTAAACTGCTATGGTAAAAAAAACACCCACGCAATTTTTTTGAGAGTCGTTTTCGTATCTTTCTGCCTTATTATCTGTATAACAAAATTTATTTGAAGTCGATATCTCTTCTGGTTCTTGAGCTATGGACGACGAAAAAAACGTCGCGAACGTACGGACATACGAACGTACTGACATACGGACGTACGAACGTACTTACACACGTTTTTCAATTTTTTTCAATTCGACAAATCGGACCCATTACAATTCCGATTTTTAAAACTTCTCATGCAGTCTTAAAAATACCCTACATTTGACATTGAAGGAATTTTCAGATGTAAAAGTAATATGACAATTTTAAAGGCCGCCTTACATCAATGAGCTTCTGGACAATAAATGCTACTAAACGCTGTAAATTCACACTATTCTGAGACTTTGATATAAGTTTTTCGTGAAAGAAATAAAAATATTGGAAGATCAGTCTTCTGTCAAAATTTAATCCAATGTTTAATGTGCGTTTTAAGTATCAAAAATTCTGTCTAAAGGAAACACACTTCCAGTTAAATAAAGCTATGTTGTATTGTAGTGGTATTTTTACTTTTATGGAATACCATACCATGATGAACATATTATTATATCTCTTAATACCTATCTAT
Organism: Eupeodes luniger; assembly: GCA_951509635.1. Lineage (NCBI taxonomy): Eukaryota > Metazoa > Arthropoda > Insecta > Diptera > Syrphidae > Eupeodes > Eupeodes luniger. The sequence goes on along the minus strand of OX608075.1, from coordinate 129,941,910 downwards.
ATATCTCCTGAGATTATAAACATTTAAATAATTTTGTAGCTACCTAATAGTTTAGGTCAAAAGGCTAACATCAAGTTATTAAAAAAGAACTTTGTTTGTTTTGTATGCTTAATGAGGGTATAGTTTTAATTAAGATGTTCTTATCAGAACAAAGCAGACAATAATACCTCAATCTAGATTCATCTATTCTCATTATTCGATGATCCACAACTCATTTCAAACTTATAACCCTTTGTAAAAAGAAAATATAAAAAAGAACCCGCTCTTCTCTACTTACATAATATATAATTCACTGTAACTAAATCTGTGACCTTAATCATTCGTTATATTATCTATCTCTCCCCTATAAATGAAACAACAGAATCCGATGTTGTACAAAAGGATCTAGGTTTTGGGGTAAAAATATAATTCACCCAACCGTTTCCCATGCACATGACCCGATTCCCTCGATTCAAAAAAGTTTTTTTTTTCTTCCTCCCATCCTTTAACATAATACCTATATTCCTTCTGTGGTGCTCGTATACTGACTAACCTATTAAAACTTCTACAGCTATCCATATTGTATATGGTTTAAGTATGTTCACCCTTAATACAGAGAGAGAGGAAGCAAAGAATAAAATTGAAATAAAAAAACAAAAACGAAAAAAGAAAAAAGAAACAAAATCTAGGAAAAAAGGAAAAATATATCTAACAACAATGAAAGGATGAAATTTCATTCTAAAAACCAGCCCTCAGCCATTAAGTCGAAGCTCCGGTTGCTTTGCGCTGTGCATATAAGAATATC